>CM057450.1:1174490526-1175765526 GCA_016271365.2 Neoceratodus forsteri | reverse complement strand
GCCTACTCAGACCACCTGCTGTCTGACATGCCATGATGCTCCTCTTTTTCCACTCATCTTTCTAACCCCCTTCCAGCTCCTGACAGGCAGTCATGCAGTCTGTAGCAAATAGGGTCCACAACAGAGTACAGTATCCATTTGTTTTCAGATTTGTTTTTAAAAGACCATGAACGCCATCTGCCCACCCATACCGCTAGTTACTCTCAGTGTCGGTGACTCTCATAGCACAGTTGCACACAACCACTAATGGCTTTCAATGTGATTGTGCAGTCAGTAACTGCCAGCTAAAAGAGAAATATAAACACGTGGTCCAATTTTGTAAAGAAGACCATAAACCCCATCTGCCCACCTACCCTGCTAGCAACTTTCAGTAGCAGTGACTTGCATAATGCGATTGCGCACTGCCAGTAACCAACGGCTTAAAGAAGGACAAGCTCCAGCACTGACTCTCCATACAGATCGCGGGCGGGGAATGGCAGAAGGCAATTACAGTAAGACCAAAAGTCAGCTTATTGTAAAAAAAAATAAAGAGAGGGTGAGCTGAAGCAGGAGGAACACGACACTCACCAGTGCAGGTGGGGTGCTCACTGTGGGCTTAGCTAACCCCAACAACCAGAAAAAAACAATACCAGTCACACTCCAGAGGTACTGTGTTGGATCAGAAAGGCAATAAACTCTGGGATAATTCATTGCAAAGTTTAATGTGTAGCAACACATATAGTGACAAATCCAACACAGGGCAAGTAAAGAACAGCTGGAACCATTACCCAGCTGCCTTGGCGTGTCGCTCATTTGAGTTTCATCAGGAGAACTTGGGACACTTAAAAAATTCAAAATTTGTGACCTCATCAGTATTAATTATTTCAAGCATAAATTCAAGTCCAAAAGTAAAGAAAACTTGTGTACATGAAAATACATGTTGTAAGCAAAACAAAACGAAAAAAACAGTCAGCTGATTTTGAATAAAAAAGAGAAAGTATTTTAAGCCTTTTAAATTTGTTTTAAGGCTAAGTGAGGCAAGAGTCGGGAGCTGAATCATGAAAAATACTGGTACAGGAAGGTCTTGTGTTGCCACACCTCCAAGCTGGAAAAAAAGAAGGTGAAAGAATGCACAATTTGTAATAACTTTAAGACCCCAAACATTTTTTTTGTATAGATCATGTGATCAAAACATTTAAGAACAAAGAAGGGATGTAACAGGGATATGAGGAAGGAGCAGAGTATGTGGGGGGGGGGGGGGGTGTAGGATGGGGAAAGTAGAAATTAAATGAAAGTTGATACAAACTTATATAAATATATTCTCACATCAAATAAACAGTCAGTCCCAATAATTACAAATAAGGTCTATAATCAATTTCTAAGTTCAGACCAGGCTGGCTGTAGGTTTCCTAAAGTGAAAATCCAAAAGATTTCATGCTGTGGTAATCTGTATACATGGTCACCCCACCTGGAGCCCATCTTGATCTGTTCTAGACCCATAAATCTAAGTGATGAAGCATCACTATTGTGCGAATAAAAGAAGTGCTCAGCCACAGGGTTGTCCATACAGCCCTCTGTGCTTCCTTTTCACACTAGATTCATAAATATGTATCAGTAGAAAAGGACCTTCTTGGTCCATCGAGTCTGCCCATTCCCTCCCTTTTTACTTGCCCCCCCTACAGATTCCTCCCTTCCTCCTTCCCCTTGACAACTGCTTGTATTTGTTCCAAGC
The DNA here is from genome assembly GCA_016271365.2 of Neoceratodus forsteri. Classification (NCBI taxonomy): domain Eukaryota; kingdom Metazoa; phylum Chordata; order Ceratodontiformes; family Ceratodontidae; genus Neoceratodus; species Neoceratodus forsteri. The sequence continues at coordinate 1,175,763,815 of CM057450.1, read as the reverse complement.
CCTCTCAAATCCCTCCACTGTACTGGCCCCCACCACCTCCTCCAGCAGACTGTTCCAGGGCACCACTACTCTCTCAGTGAAGTAATGCTTCCTAATGTTTCCCTTGAATGTACCCCCCCACCCTCAGTCCATGCCCTCTAGTTTTTACATCTATCTTCCCTGAGAATAAGCTCTCTCTCTCTCTCCCACTTTATTGATCCCCTTCACTTATTTGAATGTTTCTATTGTGTCCCCCCTCTCCCTTCTGGTCTCCAGCTGTTTTCCAACCTTTAAGTCATCTGCGATGACTACTCCGAGGTCTCTTTCTGTCTTTGTCTCCCCTAACTGATGCCCTCCCAGTGTGTACTTTATCCCTGGGTTTCTTTTTCCTATGTGCATAACCTTGCACTTCTTGGCATTAAGCTTCAACTGCCAATCCCTGAATCATTCCTCAAGTTTTTTTAGGTCTGCTTCCATACCTTTCGCTGCCTCCTGCATGTCTACTGTGTTGCAGAGTTTTGTGTCATCTGAAACAGACAAACTTTCCCCTTCAAGTCATTTGCAATATCCCTGATAAATATGTTATAGAGGATAGGTCCCAACACAGACCCCTGTGGAATGCCACTGGTCACTTAGCCTTCCCTTGATAATAATCCATTGTAGAGATGGGCAAAAAAAATCTTCCGTGGGTGGAATTTAAGCAAAAGTCTGCAGAAGTTCGGAAATTGATTTCCGAACTTCTGCAGAAATTCCACCTGCGATCACCACTCATTCCAAGTCCTAGTTACCCCCAAAAGCCCTGGTGGCTAGTGGTCCCCCCACCTGCCCTGCATGTAAAAAAATATTCCTGGTGGCTAGTGGTCCCTCCCTCCACCCAGTAACCATCCCGCCCAAAATGTACAGTAACTCCGCCCCCCATCCCTATCTCCACTTCTTCAGTTTAAAAAAAATCTCTGGTGGTCTAGTGTTTTTTAATTTTACACTCCCCATCCCCAATCTCCAGTCCCAAATCCCTGGTGGTCTAGTACTCTAACCCTCCCCAGCAGGTGTCTCACCCCTCCACCCCCATAGTAAGCCCGGCAGCCCGGCGGCTGGCACAGCCCTCCTCTCTCCTCCACAGCCAGCCTGCCCACTGAGCTGTCAATGAATGAGCATGTACCACGCTCAGTCATTGACAGTGCAGTGGGCGGGCTGGCATGGAGAGAGAGGGAGGCCGCTCAGCCAGGTTTACAATGGGGAGTGGGGCAGTGATGGGACACCTGGCCAATGGGGATGCTGGGTGGGGGCACTGGGGCCACCAGGGATTGGGACTGAGACTGGGAGGGTTAAAATAAAACAAAAACACTAGACCACCAGGGTTTTTATCAAGCAACACTGGAGATAGGGATGGGGTGGGTATTACTACTATACACTTCGGGTGGGTGGAGTGACTGGTGTGCCACCAGGATATTTTTTACATGTGACATGTGGGTGGTGAGGGAGGACAACCAGCCCCGGGCTTCTTTTTATTAATACCAGGTGAAATTTCTCCCAATAACTTTCACGGAAGTTTTCCGCTCTGCCACAGGTGGAAGTTCGGAATCTTTCACTGAAGTTCCTTGATTTCTGCGGAAGTTCCGCAGGGGCGGAAAATGGCAGTTTCGCCCGCGCCTACTCCATTGACAAGCACTCTCTGCATCCTATCTTGCAGCCACTTGGTGATGCAGTTCAAAGTCTTATGACTGACTCCTATATGCTCTAATTTGTTAGCTAGCCTTCTGTGGGGGACGTTATCAAAGACTTTGCTGAAGACCAGGTACATAATGTCCACTGCTCCTCCCTGGTCGACTGCTCTGGTGACCCAGTTGAAAAAGTCAATCATATTGGTTTGACAAGAGCATCCTGCTGTGAAGTCTTGTTGCCTGGGGTCAATCTTTCTGTTATCCTCCAGGTACTTCAGTATCCTCTCCTTTAGCAATGACTCCATAATTTTACCTACCAATGAGGTCAAACTGACCGGTCAGTAGTTTCCTGCCTCCTCCCTGCTTCCGCTCTTGTGTAAAGGTACTACTGTTGCCCTTTTCCAGTCCTGAGGTATTATCTGCTTTACAGCGACTTGCTGAAAAGCTCAGCCAGTGGTGTGGTGAGTTCTTCCCGAAGCTCCTTCAGTACCCTAGGGTGGATGCCATCTGGCCCCATTGCTTCATCTACCTTCAGCCTATTCAGCTCTTCTAGGACCCTTTCTCTTGTGAAGGGTCTTGTGTCTGACCCTGTGGTGTTGTGTACTGACGTACTTCGTGTAGGATCCTTCCTGTTGTCTTCTATAGTGAAGACAGAGCAAAAGAAATCATTTAGTAACTCTGCTTTGTCTCCGTCTGCCTCTGCCATCTTGCCTTCCTTTGTTGCTAGCCTGACTATTCCCCTCTTACTCTTTCTTTTGTCCCTTATATATCTGAAGAAGGTTTTGTCTCCCTTTGTGAACCCCTGTGGCAATTTCTCCTCCATCTGTGCTTTTGATCTCTTAACTGCCTTTCCTGCCTCCCTCAGCTTGTATTCTTCTCTATCTAATTCACTTTTAGTGTGTTTATATTTAGCAAAGGCCCTCCTTTTTTCCTTGATTTTGGTTGCAACTTCCTTGGTGAACCAGAGTGGACTTTTCTTTCTTTTGGATTTGATGATCTGCCTAGTGCATGTAGCTGTAGCTATATTTAAAACAGTTTTTAAGGCCTCCCAACAGCTCTATGATGCAGAGTCAACAACAAACTCGTCAACTGGCATCACAGCGCCAGGCTCCCTGTTGACTACGATTTGCAGTCGGCAGGGAGCTGCATACAGCGGTGTCTGTTTTTTCTTTACAGGGCTTTGCCCCCAAACCCCACACAGGGGACTCTGCCCCGAGCCCCCCATACCTAAGGATACCAATTCCAAGTTGGAGTTGGTTTGTGGAGGGGGGTGCAGGATGGGGGAAAGTGTTGCCGGGTCCTGGGCACAACTCCTACAATGACATGTCCCTGTTGTCAGTAGCGATGTATGTCGCTGTAGGAATTTTGCCATGGGGGATGCATGCCCCTCCCAACAGTCTTCTACATTTTCTGAGTTTCTGCCATCTAGCATGGAAGTGACTATATTTTTCATTTCAGGAAAGTTAGCTCTCCTGAAGTCTAGAACCTTGGTTTAGTGTGACTGGTATCTTCTACCTTGTTCACAGTTAGCTGGATTGTCCAGTGGTCACTGGTCCCCAGATTGACCCTACTTGCACATCTGAGACTTCTGTGCTCTTTGTGAGCACCAAGTCCAGTATTGCTTTGTCTCTAGTGTGGGAATTCACCAGCTGTTGTAAACCTGCTCCTTGCAGTGCAAACAAGAAATCTTTGCTTTGTTCGAAGGATGCTGTGTATGAGGACCAGTCCACATCTGGCAGATTGAAGTCCCCTACCAGCAGAAACTCTCCCCTGTCTGCCGTCATCAAGATGGTCTCCATGAGCTCTTTATCTCCCTTGGATGGGGGTCCATAGATAACTCTGATCTGGATTGTGGCCTTCTCTCCAGCACAAAAGGTAATCCAAAGTGCTTCTGCCCTGCTCTTCTTCCTTTGGATTTCTGTTGTATTGATGTCCTCTTCTACGTACAGTGCTACCCCACCCTCACTTTTTTACCTTCTTGATCCTTCCAGAATAGCGTATACTGCGGGATGGTGACATCCCATGTGTGGTTGCCGGTGAACCATGTTTCTGTAACGGCGACCAAGTCTAACTGCACTTCTGTCACCATGGCCATTAGATTGGGAATTTTGTTTGTCAGGCTCTGAGTGTTGATGCACATTGCCTTCTATCACTTTTTATTCTAGTTAGTTGAAGGCTTACCCTGGCTCTGTTGAGTATGTGTTTTGTGTTGCTTGTTGTCTGTATGATAGGAGCATATGCATGCTGAACTTGTTGGTGATGGGGGAGGGGCACAAGGTGACCCTTCTGGTGTAAGGGGTGCCTGTCCCCCCACCCACCAGTTTAACTGACCAATATGGACATCAACCTTTTGACCAAGCACTCGTATACCTTCTTTAGAGAGGTGCAAGTCATTGAATTTAAAAAACTCCCGTTTCCAGAAGTCCTGCCAATTACCGATAAACCGGTGACCTTTTTCCTGGCACCAGTTCCTCGGCCAGGTGTTAAATTCTGAGATGTCCTTTTCCCTGATAGTCTGCTTGCTGTATGCCTTATTCCAGACAGGCAGAATCTCTGAGAAGGTGAGACTGGTTGAAAGAGAAGAACATTTGTCACCCAGCCTGGAGATATTTTGTTTAGTTTCCTCCACTAACCTACTGGGTAGGTCATTTGTACCTATGTGGAGAATGACATGAGTGTTGTGGTCCACTGCATGTATGATCCCCTCGATATGGCTTGTGTCCCTCCATGCTGATGTCCCTGGGAGGCACTTGACTGCAACTGAAGCATGGTCCTGCTGGAGGTGAGGTTCTATACCCCAATCATGAAGTCACCTATTATTAGAACAGGTTTCTTTTTTTCTGGTTTAGCATGTTTAGTGTGGGGTACACCTCCTTGTGCTGGTTTAGATGTCAAGAATGTTCAACACCTGTTATGCAAGTTGGAGAGTCATCAACACCGTCTACGCAAGTCACCCTGGGAGATAGTGATGCATATCTTTTCGATGTCTGAATAGGATTGGAACTCCCCTTAGCAGAGGATTTTTTGGTAGTTCTGTGTTTCCTGACTATCTGCCTGCCACTTTGCCTGTTTGTCCTTTGAGGTAGGGGTACTTGAGCAGCGTATCTAGGACCTGTAGGTTCTCTGACGTTGCCCAGCAGGGCCTTATGTATGACAATGCAAGGTATTGTATCTCAGCCCAGGCTGCATGCAGCGGAGATTTAAGCTCTCTGAATGCGAAGCATGTTGGGCAGTGCCCCACTCTGAGGATAAAAGCCAGAATTAGCCCAGAGTTTATTATTTTTCTGATCCAACACAGTACCTCTGGATTGCAACTGGTATTGTTTTTTTTTCTGGGGGGGTGACAGGACAAATCGACCACTAGTGCTAACCCTCTGCAGCACCCTTTAGTGCTAGAAACACAGCACTGCATACATGAAGCAGGGGACTTCTTTGATAACAAAACAGAAAAAAAAAACAGAAATGCAATTTAAAAATCTTTTAATTTTTTAAAAAGGAGATTTAACACTTTTTTATGACAAACCCATTTTATATGTGCAATAAGATGCTGCGGTGTGGGTTGTTGCCTGATAAGAGCATTTCCCAGGTGCTAAAGGCACTTATCGCAAGTGCCTCATGCCTCACTACAACCTGGGGCATGCTCTTATCAGACAACAACCTACACTCTGTTGTGTCTTATTTCTTACCTGTAATTCATGTGTAATTCAGTGACAACACAATAGGTGGCTGTGGTGGGTATGGGTTTGTCTGGCCTTGAAATGTAATGTACTTTACAACTTTTATAATGTTTCAGTTATTAAAATTCACTACAGAAGATAATTTTTTAATATTTTCAGTTTAACTTTTCTAGACTATATAATGTATCTTTGTAGCCTGTCAAAGAAGTTGACTTATCATCAATGTTTTGCCTAGTGTGCTGACCAACATTCCATTATAAGGTCAGTCCACGTAACCTACTTCCCCTAGAATCTGCCTGGAAAGGAGCTGTCGTGCAGCTCAGCATACCTTTTCCTAGTCAAATATTACACATAAATTACATAAATAGTTAATGGCATCCTAGTGCTTACCATGACAACAGACTGTGATGTCATATATAGCAGTTGTGAGGTCAGTTGGGGACAGCAATGCATTTTTGAAATGCACAGCAAAAGGAGTACATTAGCTCATACATTTAGTAGAACAACAACGGGACAGAAAACAAAAACAAGAACACAAGTTAAACGTACTTACTGAAAAATCATAGTTTTTACATAGTAACATAGTATTATGATATGGAAGGGACTTCGGGTCCATGACTATACCCAATTAAAATATGGACATTCAGCCAAGCTTGAAAGCTGGAATGTTACTCCTATTCATGCTGTGTAAGTGACAATGATATTGTCCCTCAACAATCTGTCTAGTCCTACTTTGAAAGCCTGAACAGTGTTACTGTAGCTTCTACAGTACAGTTTCACTGAATAGCCTATTCTTCCTGTTAGCCATGTTCTGAGTGAAGTAAAACTTTCTAATGTTCCTTCCTATTCTGCCTCCCTCGGTTTGAGCATGTGCTCTCTAGTTCTGCTTGCACTTACTAGCTTAACCATTTTTATATACTTATCTATACCACTAACTATTCAGAAAACCATGACTACGTCCCTTTAGCCTTTTCTTCTAGAGTTTGAAGAATTTAAGTATGTCCAGTGTCTCCTCATAGCTCTTGTCTTCTAAACCACGGATCAACTTTATGGCCCCGTGCGGGACCCTCTTGTTTTCTTCAATGTCCTTTCAGTACTGCAATGACCAGACCTGGAAACAGTACTCTAGGTATATCTTATCAGTGCCCTGTAAAGGGGGGGAGATCCTTCACATCCCTCAAATGCTTTCTTGACTGTGGCAGTTCACTGCCCATCTGACTTCAGCTTACTGCCCACAGTTACCCCTAAATCATTTCCCTAAGTTCTGTTGAACACTTGTGCACTACACAGGGCATATGTGTGACCCCAATTCATTGCACCTAGGTGTAGTGCTGTGCCTTACACTCCCTATATTAAATCTAAGGCCCCATTTCACAGCCCATGCCCCTAATATTTGCAATTCCACCTGTAATGCATTCCACTCCAGTGCTGTGTCTAATCTTCTTGCCATTTATTTTAGTAGTGTCTTGATTTTAAAGCAATATACAACATGGAAACATGATTTTATTTATTTATTTTATGACGGTGTGTTATAGCCCTTTATGTTGCTATAGCTTATTCTCTGCTGGGGCCAGATATTCAAAAGTTTGCGCAGATGCTAATGGGTCTTTCCCCACACAAATCAGGGTTCACTCTAGATCCCCATATTCAAAAGGGACTGTTGTGTGGGCAAAGAGGGTTAAGATCTCCACAAAACATAATGTATGTGTGCAGGCGGGGGGGGGGGTGAGGCCAGGTGGCTTTGCCCTGCGCAAAAAGGTTTAGCGTGGGCCTTTTATGCAGCACAAATACTGCTGAACAAAACCTTGACTTAATTCCGGGCAACCCTAGTGGCTGCCAGAAATGAAGCAGCCACCTAGCCAGTTGGCCACTGGGGGAGCAAACCACCACCTGTGGTCCCCGGCACTCCACACCCCACCAACTGCTGGCCTGTTCTGTAGAAAATAATATCCCTGGTGCTAGTGGCCCCCTTCCTTTGATCGCCGTCCCATTCTGTATAAAATAATGCCCCTGGTGCTAGTGTCCCCCCCATAGCCAGCCCATTCTGTATAAAGTAATATCCCTGGTGCTAGTGTTCCCTCTCCCCACCCCAGTAGCCAGCTCCAATGTAAAATTATAGCCCTGGTGGGTACTAGTCCCCTCACTCTAATAGCCAGCTAAGACATAAAAATTATTATCCCAAGTGCTGTGGCCCCCACGATCACCATGACAACAAGAGAATCCCTGGTGCCAGTGGTCCCGTTCCACGATTAACAGCCGAAAGTACAAAAACCTCCCTGGTGTCCAGTGGGCCCCCGCAGCAGCGGTGGCCCTGATCATCATAGCATTATCTGCGGTGCTGCAGAGCATATGGCTACTGGCACAGCCCTCCTCACACCTGCTTGGCAGACTGCCATATGTATAGGCAGGGAGCACACCTCTCATTTATTAGACAGGGATACGCACTTTCCTGTAAATAGAGGTGCATTCCCTGCCTGTACATACGGCGGTCAGGTGAGGAGGTGTGAAGAGGGCTGTGCTGGTTGCCATATGCTCACGCGGCAGTGCAGATAATGCTAAGGTGAGATGGGAGGGGATGCCTGGTGCCTTGGAGGGGGACCACTGGATGCCAGGGAGTTTTTTTTTGTACTTCTAGGCTGGCAATCTGCAGGAAGGGGGGACCACTGGCATCAGGGATTCTTTTGTTCTCATGGAGGGGCTGGCAGTCAAAGGTTGGGGGGACCACTAGCACCAGGGATAATAATTTTTATGATGGTGCTGGTGATTGGGGGGGGTGGGATCACTACCACCAGGGATAATAATTTTTAAGTCATGACTGGCAATTGGGGCTGACCACAAGCACCAGGGACACTATTTTATACAGAATGGGCTGGTGATTGGAGGGAAGGGGACCACTAGCACCAGAGATATTATTTTATACAGAAGGGTCTGACAATCGGGGGGGGCACTAGCACCAGGGATATCTGCACATCTGGGACTGGACAACTGGGGGGGGTGGTACCACACTAACCTGCCTTGCTACTTATGCAAATAAGCCCATAATGGGCATGCAAATGCCCCTTAGCACCTTGCATGCCTAATGGGCTCATTTGCAGGGGTCCCTCTGAATATTGCAACTAACACTCTGTGCTATCTATTTTGGTGACATACTTTGTGAGCCCTGTCAGGGCAGTACTAAGTGGCTTAGTGCGGGGCTGACATGGCGCTATATTCATTTGAATAGTGCTGGTGCGCTATTTGACAGAACATAACATCTTCGCACCTGGGCAATCACATGGTACAGCTCAAATTTTTGCATTCCACTTTGCCTGAATTTGAAAATCAGGCCTCTGGTATTTTCACAGGTGAAGGAAAAAATGGGATTACTGAACATTAAATTAATAATTTTGCAATGTTTGCAACACAATTGTAGTACTTTACTTTGCAAATGGATTAGGGTCATAAAACTTGACTGAATGATGTTGTTGGGTCTGAATGTGAAACAAAAATCAGGCAGAGTTAAAAAAGTTGTTTTTTAATAATATTAGAAAAAATAAGTATTCAAAATCTTTGATTTTCAAAATGTTTGCAATGACTATACTTACCACTTAAGGATACATTGTGGGGTTGTGGTACTTTGGAATATGCAGGTGGTACATTTACGGTACTTATGAGAATAACATGTTTTTTCTAGTTTCTGGGTTTAAATATTTATGTAATTTATTTATTTATTTTTGTTGACTACGAAATAGGACTACAAAACATGTTCTATTTTCAGCCACATACCTATGTTTAAATTGTGCCTTTTATGACCATCAGTTATGAGTACTACTAATAATAATGTTTTTGTTGCAGAACCTGGGCCCATAGATCCGCCTCTTGCTATGGACATAAAATCTCGAAGTGTATTGGTAACATGGCAACACCCACTGAAGCCAAATGGTAACATCACTCATTATAATATTTACCAGAATGGCAACCTTCAAGCAACAGTGCCAGGCAACACCACTAGCCACACTGCAGTCGGCCTGTATCCCCACACAGCCTATAGATTCCAAGTAGAAGGTTGCACCTCTGTAGGATGTTCTCTTTCACCCCATGCCCAGACAATACAAACCCTATCAGATGCACCAGAAGGCATTCCTGTTCCAGAGCTGTATTCAGATACCCCGGCGTCTGTACTAATAACATGGCACCTCCCAGTACGCCCAAATGGTATCATTAAAAATTTCACAATTGAAAGAAGGTTCAAGGGAACAGAACAGGTGTCTACCGTTGCAAGTGTAAGTCCTGACCATCCTCTACGATGTGAGGATCACTCTACTGCACTCAGCCCCTGGACTACCTATGAATACAGAATACTTGTGAGCACGCTCAATGGGGGTATGAATAGCAGTGCTTGGGCAAATGTTACTACCAGACCATCAAGACCTGCTGGAGTTCAACCACCTCTGGTGCAAGTTACTGGACCAACTATAATCAAGGTAAGTGCTTTTTTCTTTAAAAGGTTAAATATAATGCTAAACCCTCTAACTGCAGTGTCTGTAGTTCAAGCTATAAACTAACATGTACAGTGAATACAGAGAAAAGTGTAATAGTTTGTTGGTTCAGATGGAGAGCTCATTTTTATGAGGAAGTTGTCTTAGATCAAGTACAGTAGTTTACATTTCCTTCAAAATGAGGATGAAGAGATTAATGGCAGTATTGTATGACTTCATTACAGCACTTAGCGACAGAGTCATTATAACCATGACTTTCATATTTAATTGAATCTTCTTTATAATTTTTTTACACTGGCAATTTAACTGAAATGTTTATGCAAGTAAAGTCATTTTTTTTGAATAACGAAGGCCTGTTAGGACTTAAAGTGAAAATCTCAGTTATTCACATCATTCAGTTGGGAGCAAACTCTAGAGGATAGGGTAGCTACCATTGTCTTGGCTTGCATACAGACTTCATTTAGGAGAAATTAGTGTATCCAAACAAGAGGGATTTTGTAGCTTAGAAGTCTTTTTGTGTAAATACGCACATGCTTCCCTGGATCCAGTCTTGTCCACATGCCAAAAAATATTGGTAGCTTAATCACCAGAGCATAAAATAGGTATAATTTACATAAAAATAGAGGCCTGTTATCAAAACAATCTTATCACACTTGCATATAAAATAAATGAGCCCCCCACTATAAATAAAACCAAAAGAATTAAACATGGATAAGTCTGCTTCAGCAGCACAATTAAGAGTTCATTTCTTCAGATCTGAGATATCTACTGTACTTCTGTGTGAGGCATATTTGGAAAAAGAGTGTGTGTACTCCAAGCATATGCCTTTCCAAAAATATACATTCCTTCAACAAGAGAAAATGAGATGGACATGGGCATCTTTCTGATATTCTTTGCTATGTTCACCATTCTAGAGAGGTGGATCTATGGGTCAGATTTAGGCTTCCTGTCTTGGTTTGTGAAAGATACATACATCTCTTTCTGTCTGCTTGTCATTTTCCTCTTTCTATTTAAAAAAAACACATGAGAATAAGCATACATACGGAATAATTACATTTTAAAATGATCACATCTATTTATAAAAGCTAGTCTAGCATGCTTATTCATGAAGATACTTAAGTTCCATAATGGAAGTGAAATGAAGCTTGCTGCAGTAATGGTAAGAGGGTACTTGCAGTAGGTAATATCATAATTGTTTATCTCCTAACTAGAACTACACAAAAATCAAAGCACCAGTCTGATAATCTAGTATTAAATGTATTGGATCTGGTTAGAACATGTTCGATCAGGACTAGCCAGCAGTGTTCTAACCTTGGTCATTAAACCAATGCATTTCATTGTTGTTAGTGCTAAGATATTTCTGCCATGTTACGTATCTATTCATTTAATAACTGTGTACAAGAGAAAACACATTGAGCTGCAAACATCTAATTTCCAGATGTGTTGTGGAGGAAGGGTACATGGAATTAACAAAGTACAAAACTGAAGTAATTTAACAATCAAAAAAAGCACAGAAAATAAGTAAAATTGGAGTGTTTGTGCACACAAGTAAAAACAAATTCAAAAAGGAGACACAAAATAAGGAGGAAATAGCAAGTTAAATTAAATAAAAAGGGTGGGGGGCTGAATGCATATTGAGATGTGGAACAGCAACAGGAAGGTCTGCTCGATTCCTTGACTTCCATCTGGAAAGACAGCCTGAGGCTGAGGCTGAAACCTAAGAAGGGGAAGTTTCAGAGGGAACAGATTCTCCAAGGCAATGCAGCAATGCCAAAGACAGGCAGTGGTGAGGAGTAAGGAAGGAGTGTGGGTTTGAGTGGGTGAGGGTGCAGGCAGAGGAAGGAGGTGGCATGAGAAGGGAGGAGAGCTAGCCAGGAAGAGGTAGTCCAGAATCTGAAGATCAGCAGTGCACCATGTACGGTAAGAGTTTCCATCCTTCCGATGAAGGCCATCCCAGGTTGGAGTACAAGTATCTCACAGTGGTGCCTGTGGAGAGATAGATTGTAAGTGAAATAACAGAAGGCATGACAAAAGGTGACAGAAGGGATAATGTTGGTTCTGCACCATTAACTATGTCCCCATAGTCAAAAGCAGAGAGGATCATTCTAAGAATGCTGTCCCATCTGGTAGTGACGGTGAGGCATGATTTGCTTCCTTAGATTCCTCATCAGTGTATTTTTAAATCTGCTTTTATTACTGTATTCATTTTGTAATTAATGACTCTTGTCAAGAAATATGACTGCTTGCTAGCAGTTTTTAAAAATCCCTTTCATTAATGTTACTTTTTCACTGTACATACTTGAGTTCATACTTTGTATGCATTAGGATAGAGTTTGCATTGAATTTCTGATGTTACACAGCACTTGAAAACAGTGATTCTATTTTTTTTTATAGTGGGAGTGGGAAAAGAGAAAAAAGCATTTGAATCATCAAAATCAAATCTGGTCCAGTAGCATGAAGAGCTGAGGTGCTTTGCACCTTACCTCCTGCCACGCCAGCAACTCAAGACTGGGAACAAGTTTGAGTTGCCAGAGGTTGGCTGGAGTGGGAGAGGATCAAGCACCCATCAGGCTACTCTTCTCTTTTTGGGAGGGGTGGGCTTGTAAGCCTGGCCTTAGACTGCAGACAAGTGAAGGCCTGGCATCAGTGCAGCTGTGGACAGCATGATGGGAGGGGCCATCATGACATGCAACATGTGTGCCTCCACATACATGCCAACATGTCTGATGGTAGGGGCACAAGAGAGAAAAATGTAAAAGGGTAATCAGGAAGGCTTCAGGAAGCCCTGCCTACTCACCTCTTGGCCCATGCCACCAGCCAGTTTCCCCGGGTACATCTATGTTATGTATCAGGGAAAGATGACCCTGACCCCAATGGCCCTGCTACAGGGGGAAATCCATGGGGGTCCCTTGCCTGTGAGGACCGGAGAGGTGTGCGACAGCTAGGATGGGCAGGAACAAGGCTGAGAGCCTGCTTGTCTGAACCCGGATGAAAAATACATTATGGGAAAAAAAAGACAAACCCGCATACAGTATCTCAGTTTAGGAATGTATCAAAATGATTAGAAAAAAGTGCATATTTAAGTATTCTGCCAGAAATATACTACTAAAATATGTTTAAATTTTTTTGTTGACTAACAAATTCTGCTACTGTAAGGATGGGATGGAATTTAGACTTGGTTTGGAGTTAAAGGTCATAGCCACTTTTACATTTTGGATCAGTTTGTTACAGTAGAACCAACAATGAATGGCATTAAAATCAGGCTGTAATTTTGTGTCTGAGTGCGACTATATCTGGACCAATGGCAAAGAGCATTACGTCATGTGTATACATGTGGATGTGGCAGGAGATACAAGCAAAGAGCATTATCATTTAGAGAAATGGGGAACAGTACAGGATCAGTGACTGAACCCTGAGGGAATCCCATGTCTATCAGGTAGAGAAGAGGAGAAGCCACCTTTGTGAAGTGAATGAGCATGGCCAGAAAGAAGGAATTGAACAAGGAGGTTGCCCTCTCTGCAGCTCTGGCTAGTTTGCTGAGGAGGAGTGAGAGACCGCATAGAAAGCTTTGAGAGATCAATGAGTGTTACCAAGTAAGGACAGAGTCCATGAGTGTCAGGAGGAAGTCAGTCATACTGCTCGACTATCCCAGATTACAATGGCCGTCCCTCATGCTACCCCTCGTAATTGCCTTTTCCATCATCTACCCTAATAGGAAAGGTACTGCCACTCAAATGTGCTGTAAATTCAGAGTATAATGCTTAAATTAATAAGATTCTAAGATGTTAAGTCAAAACTAAACTTTGCCCAGGCAAACACAATTGTTTCCAATGTGTTCTGAGCTTGTATCTCAATGTCTGAGGATGTGTCCCTCATTAAGAGGGTCAGTGTGCCTCATTGTCCCTTATTTTGAGTGTCTGTGTCCCTCATTTCAGTGACGGAAGGCTGAGAGGTATGGAGTGAATAATGGAGTGACTGAGCCTGAAGTCTGAGACTGGAAGGGTCTGAGGAAAGATGAGTTGGATAGCATGTGCCATACTGAGAGTGAACAAAGTACTCTTGAATCTTGAAAAGTGCATGGAGGAGGAAAACAGGCCAGTAATTTCCTGAGGTCAAGGCACAGTCACCTTTGTGCAGAGAGATGATGCTGCTGTAGTTGTCTACCAGATCCAGGGTACTGTAGAGAAGAGAAAGGTTGTGTTCTGGGGAGTAAAGATGTATCTGGCAGTGGCTAGGGAAGCAAAGAATAAAACTGCCTGGTCCACAAAATCAGGACTACACTTTCTAGAGTGAAGGGCAAGGAGACCCTTAATGGCATCATAGGGAAAACTGGGGACCAAATACCAAGGGGCCTTGGGAGGCTAGAGGATTGAGCTGGAGAATGGGGAGGGTGGGGGCTATGTGTTCTGGAGGTCAGTAACGATGGAGGGACTTGGCACAGCTACAGTGTAGCTGGCTATGATAGAATGCAATACTACAGCATGCCATAGTACTGTTACTGCAGTATATAAGGCAATTTCAGTGGCAGTTAATCCCTTTTGCCTTGCAATAGCTCGAGACACTGCATTGCATAATGGCTGGCACCACTGTACTGTAGTTAGAAACATAGAAACAGAGACAGTGATGGCAGAAAAAAGACCAAAAGTCCATCTAGTCTTCCTGGAGTTCCCTATCTGTCCTGGGGCATATTGTCCATAAGGGGTTTTAACCCTCCAGTTCCGAGCCCCCTTCCCTCTATAGTGCTACCAAGATGATCAACCACTAAATCCTTCACTTTGTCTCAACCATACTTAAAACTATGTATATTCGTGGCATCCCCCACATCTGCTGACAGAGTGTTCCATGGGTCCACCACATTTTTGGTAAAATAGAACTTCCTCACATCCTTCTTAAACCTTCCCTTGTCAGTTTTTTTATTGCTGACCTCAGGTTCTTGATTCTATACTCCTGCTAAATAGTACCCTGCAGTTCACCTTTTTTACTCTCTTCAGAAACGTGAAGGTCTCTATCATATCTTCCCTCCCTCGCCTTGTCTCCAGTGAGTATAGGTTCAGTACTGTACATTGAGACAATCTTCATAAGATCTGCCCAGTTGGCCCTGATTTATCTTGGTCACCCTGCACTGCACCATCTCCAACCTATCCCTGTCCTTCCATAGGTGAGGAATCCAGAACTGAGCACAGTATTCCAGGTGTGGCCTTACCAGTGACCTATAGAGTTTCAAGTTTCAAGTTTATTTAGGGTTAAGTCATTGATCCGAGGCTCATTTACGACATCCCTACACACAGTTACACCAATGTTACATCATAAAATTTGTTTAGATACAGTTAAAAGTACATGAAAAAGTAACTGTCTCAATACAATAAATTATATATTATAGGGGTGCTGTAGCACCCCTATATTTAGGTTTGTATGGGTACTTCAGTATTAAACCCCATAGAAACATAGACATAGAAACATAGACTTTGACAGCAAATAAGGACCACTTGGTCCACCTAGTCTGCTTATTTCCCTACATATTGGATAAGCTGCAGATCCTAGTTAACCAACAGCCTACTTCCTCCTACCCCCCACTATATATAGAATAGTATATGTGCATCCATTCAGAACAAGGCTATTCATACATGAATGGTTACTGTGGTGATCAATAGACCTCGAGAGCAAAGCTCGAGAGGTCCGTTGGTCACCACCGTAACCACGAGTGTAATGAATAGCCTTGTTCTGGATGGAAGCACATGCACTTTTCTATATAGTGTATGGTGATTTGGCAACAAATACAGCTTAAGACATACAAAGAAAAAATGTCAAACTATGAAATCAGCTAAAATCTTCACTGATGGGACATTTTTACATCAGAACAGACAACATTTTGCGAGAACTCTGAATACATGTGCTCTATATGTGGTCCTCTGGACAGGGAATGCAGCTCCAGCTCTGGGGGAACTCTAGAGGGTGAAGGGAGACAAAAAAGAAACAGAAAATAAACAATTTTTAAAAGCTTACCTTGGCGATGAAACTCCAGCACAGCTAACATTAATCACTACATGGCAACTCACATTAAGATATAAGCTGTTGGCAGTGATGCAAACCTTCACAATCCCCCCCCCCCCACCGCCACCACTCAGCACTAAAAAAATCTAAACAAAAGTTAACCTTCACCCCTCACCCCTCAACTAATTGGGGACTTGCTACTAACTAAAGACCATTGGCTGGATTTTTTCTGTGGTTGGGCCGTTTGTTGTTGATGGTTTCCTTGGCAACAAGAGAGTGCGTGGACAACACAGTGTGATGTGTGTACTGAAGCAGAACGAAATGTGGTTCTGCTGCAGTGCAGATATCACCACTGTTGCAGAACCACCTTTTTGACAGCACGGATTTCGATGTAGAACTGTGTCCCACCATACACTATAATTGCCTTATAGCGTATGGTAGAATGCTGTTGAGCATGGAAATCCATGCTCACAACAGCGTTGTTGTGCTTGACTCAGTGCATCATGATCTTGTTGTGCTGCACTGAGTACGTCACCAGTGCAGCACAACAAGATCAAATGCATTTGCGCATGCGCGATTTAGCAGCTGTGGCGGAGAGGAAGTGAGTATCACTGGAACGAACCACTACATTGAAGCCAAGTAAGGCTTGATTTAAAAAGTTTGAAAGTTTATTTCTGTGTCCATTCGCTGTTTTGTATTGAATAGACTCCCCGTACACTACAAAAGATTGTCTATGGGAAGTCATTCACAGACAAGGATCTTCTCTGATCTCGAGGTCTCCTTGGCAATGGACGACCTCTCGAGCTTCGCTCTCAAGGTCTAACGTTGCCAAGTAGATCTCTCAATTGAGAATATCCTTGTTGTGCCCTCCTCTGGACAGCCTCCACCCTGTCTGTGTCTTTGCAGAGATGGGGTCTCCAGAACTGCACACAGTACTCCAGATGGGGTCTGACCAACTGTCTACAGAGGGATAACAACTTCTTGTTTTCTACTGGTGATACCACTCCCTATGCATCCCAGTATCCCCCCAGCCCTCCTTACTGCCTTCTCACATTGCTGGCCCATCTTTAGGTCATCTGACGTGACTACCCCATGTCCCTTTCCATTTTTACTGTTGTCAGTATCTCACCCCCCATTGTGCATTCTTCCCCTAGGTTTTTGTTTCCCAGGTGCATTACTTTGCACTTCTTTGCATTGAATCTAAGCTTTTGCAACATTTGCACTTTAATAACTTGGCAACCATTCAATGGATTTGCAGAACATTTTGCATGCGTGGTCTCGAGGGATAGCTCTATTCACATGCCAAGTTTTGTTCTGGTTGGATGTGCAGATTCCGAGATACAGATAGTGAAAAAAGGGAAATTTTCAGGATTTGTTCCCATTGGTTTGAATGAGATTTCTGTAAACTTGGCTAGCGTTTAGATGCTTTGGAAATTTGGCCTGAAATTTTCAGGGTAGAAAGGTAGTGACCCACAGATGTGCCTTTTTCTTGTTTGTTGAAAAAATTTTAATCCATTCCAAAGTTATTTAGCTTTGAAATTTTAAGTAGTTGGTTCTGAACATGCTCAGTAAGCTCTAAAAAATACTGTATAAAAAGAAAAAATAATTATTTTTTCATATGGACATCACCCTTTTTAGTGCGGGGAAAATCCTTTTTCATTTGTCTGCCATCTTGTTCTTTGCTTTCATGCTGCCTGACTGTCATATTGTGTTTAAAATGTCAACTGGGCTAGCACCCAGACTGTTTAGAATTGTGCTCTGAAACTGGTATGGTAAAATGGGCCTGTGACACAGATGTGCCTTTTGGTACTTTTGTTAAAAAAGGTTCATCATTTTTTTAAGTTTATAAATTTTTTTCGTGAGTCGTGATATGATAAAAGATTTGTTTTCATATTACGACTAACAAAAAAGCAGTATGCTGACTGTTGCACTTTATGTTGTTGTGGCATTCAACCATTTTATTTGTTCTATATATATTTTTTCAAATCCTTGAGAGCACAATTCATTTGGGAGCTTATTATTACTGTACCAGAATCGTCTGAGCACCATTTTGTTCCATATGGAAATGTACCAGAGATGAGCCTAGAGTACAGATAAGTTTAGCTTTCTGTGTACCATTTAAGAAATGAATGCAATGAATTGAGAACTGAGAGATGGGAATGCAAATGGCTGTATGGTTCATATAAACTCAGTCTGATATTTATGTTATTTAAGTGGACGTTTTGAATGAGAGAGATGTTTTGAGAGAGTAAATCTCCTCACTTAAACTGATATTTGCAGGCCTATTGAAATACACAGTCACCTACATTAGAGCTCGTAAGTAGTGAACAATATTTATTGTGTGTCCTTTTTTGGAGATGGATGCTGCACATACAGAGGAGTTCTGTTAGTAAGGCTGACACCATATGTTCTCCCCCCCCCCCTTCGTGTGGTGGAGTTTTGAAGTTTTGCCTACAATTTAGTGCCTGTAATTTGTCCACCTTCTGAGAATCCCATCTGAGTTCTACTTTTTGAGCGAATTTTTCCTTGATTTACAGACTGTTTAAATGTTTATTGATGAAGGTGTCTCTTTGGATGTTTTCCATATGTGTGCACATGTATTCACTTTGTCATTGATACCTTCACTTGCACTTTGATCTTTGGACATATTAAGTTTCCAGAATTTTATAAACTGTAAAAAAAAATATGGACTGCAATGAGACAATTTAAAAACTGCAATATAATTATTTTCTGGCGCTCTGTTACATAGAAACATAGAAACATAGAAGTTGATGGCAGATAAGGACCGCAAGGCCCATCAAGTCTGCCCATTTCTTTTTCTACCTTATGAATGTACCATCGGCCTTTACTCTGTCAATGGCCTATCTATTCATACTCATCTGTATTGCTCCCTTATGCTTATCCTATGCCTGTCTGAAACCCTGCACTATATTCATATCCACCACTTCCTGAGGTAGGCCATTCAATGCATCCACAACCCTTTCTGTGAAAAAGAACTTCCTCACATTACCCCTTAATCGGCCTCCCTCTAATCTCATACGGTGTCCTCTTGTCCTGCTATTTTTCTTATATTGAAACATGTTAGACTCTTTCACCTTGTTAATGCCCTAAGGTGTTTGAATGTTTCAATCATATCACCTCTCTCCCTCCTTTGCTCTAGGGTATACATATTGAGCTCAGTTAATCTGTCCTCATATGTTTTCTGATGCAGTCCCTGCACCATTTTGGTTGCCCTTCTCTGGACTGCCTCAATTTGGCTAATGTCCTTGTGAAGGTGTGGCCTCCAGTACTGCATGCAGTACTCCAGATGGGGCCTAACCAATGTCTTGTAAAGAGGGATTATTACCTTCCTCTTCTGACTTGTGATAGCCCTACTAATACACCCCAACATCCCTCTAGCCTTGCTTTAGTAGTCTGCTTGGATGATTTCAGGTCATCTGTGATGATGACGCCCAAGTCTCTTTCTTCCCTTGTGACTGCCAGCAACTCCCCTCCCATCCTATAGGTGGCTTAAGGATTTCTCTTCCCTATGTGCATGATCTTGCACTTCTTTGCTTAAACCCCAGTTGCCACTCTTCCGACCATTTTGCTAGTTTATCCAGATCTCTTCTCATTCTGCCCACCCCATCTGGATCATCTACTCTGTTGCAGATCTTGGTGTCATCTGCAAACAGACAAACCTTACCCTCCAGTCCATCTGCAATGTCACTGATGAAGATATTGAAGAGGACTGATCCCTGAGGTACCACACTTGTGACTTGCATCTCTTCTGACTGTATACCATTTACCACCACTCTCTGTTTTCTGCCCATCAACCAGTTTGCCACCCAGTTGACCAATGTCTGACCTACCCCAAGCCTACCCAGCTTATTAATCAATCTTTTATGTGGATCAGTATCAAAAGCTTTGCTGAAGTCAAGGTAGGCAACATCAACTGCTCCCCCTTGGTCCACCACTCTGGTTACCCAGTCAAAGAAGTCTATAAGATTAGTTTGACAGGACTTTCCTTTTGTAAACCCATGCTGTCTTGGATCCTGTGCTCCAATGGATTCCAGGTGTTGCATTATCCTTTCCTTAAGGAGTGTCTCCATAATCTTGCCCACTACTGAGGTAAGACTGACTGGTCTGTAGTTCCCTGCCTCCTCCCTGCTACCACTCTTGTGGAGCGGGATCACATGAGCCCTTTTCCAGTCTTCTGGGACATCTCCTGTTCTCAGAGACTCACTAAACAGTTCTGATAACAGCTCTCCTAGTTCCACCCTTAGCTCCTTTAGTAACCTGGGATGTATGCCATCAGGTCCCATTGCTTTGTTCACCCTGAGCTTATCAAGCTCTTGTAGGACACTTTCTTTTGTGAAGGGACTAGTGCACACCTCCCTCCCCCCTGTGTCCATGGTGCTGAGCTGTGGGCTCTGCCCTACCTTCTCTTCAGTAAATACTGAGCAGAAGTATCTATTTAGGATAGATGCTTTTACATGGTCCTCCTCCTTACATGCCCCCTTATCCCCCTTGATCTTAGCAATACCCCCTCTGGACTTTCTCCTTTCACTAATGTTTCTATAGAAAGTCTTGTCACCTTCTTTTACTGTTCATGCTAGTGTTTCCTCGGTTTGGGCCTTTGCCTGCCTTACTACCTTCCCTGCTTTCCTTAGGGAAGTTTGGCATGCCTCTCTATCTTCATCCTGCTGTGTTCCCTTATATTTCCTGAAGGCCAGTCTTTTGGCTCTGACCTTTTCTGCTACTGTGTTTGAGAACCAAAGTAGCTGATGTATGAGCTCTATTGGATGCATTCTATGCTAATTATCATATGCCAATGTTGACAAGTGTTACTGTCCTTAAATTAATTCTTATAAAAAAAGGAATGGAATGTTTTGAATAAATATTTTGTGATACAAAATCTGCCATCCCAGTCAGGTGCTGGTGTTTTCTCAGGTTTTGGAGGGTAGAGTTACCTGATTTCTCTGTACTAGTTCTGTCTTCAATGCATTTTGTGCACTGACTGGAAGGACCTGGGAGCTGGAATCCTTTTGTTCTTTAAGTGTTTGAAAAATGAGTGTTCTTTTTTACCTAACATCTTTTCTCTGGTATCTAGTGGCACCCTCCACTCTCCGATCACCGTCCCCATTGCCAAAGTTTATTCCTGGTGTCTAGTGGCACTCCCTAACCTCCGATTGCTGGCCCCATTGCTTTTTCATGTTGTGTTGCTTTTTATTTCAAATCCCTGGTGTCTAGTGGCACTCCTCACCCTCATGTCTACATACCGTATTTCATTGGTGTCTAGTGGCACCCCCCCCACCCTCCAATCCCTCTCCCCATAATAATGTATTATAATATGAAAATGACATTAACACGGGGGGTGACCAGTCTGCTAGTGTCACCACCCCCTCAGTGAACCCACCATGGTGCATGATCCCATGACTCTCCTTGTTGTAAACACCCCCAAAACATAACAGTGACATTGAGGGTGCCCAATCCCTAAGTTTCTCAACTTCCACTTAAAACTATAGGTAAATGTCCATTTTATTTTTTACATATAAAACCTGTAAAATGAAAACCATCCATCATTGTATTTTGCCGCTGTTTCTGTCCCCCCCACCTGACTCTCCCATGCAGCACCCACCCCCACCCCTCAAGTCCTTACTTACCTAGTGGGAGCCAAACACATCTTCATTTGTGGACCACAGACACATCTTCACTCTTCAAAGCTGAACCGCAAACTGAAGAAACAGGTATGCTGTCCAATGTATTTCAATGGGGTTTTCCACTTAGTGGCATAACTTGGCCATTTCTGCATACTGTTGGCCCAAATTTTCAACATGCCTTTTTTGGGTCCCCACCTCATGAACAATGGCAATGACATTAGGTAAATCTGTCCTGAAATGTGATTCCATGGTCCCTTTGTGAAATCACCTTTCGGGCAGGAGTTGAAAAATTCCTCTGCCCTTGTTCATGAGGTGGGGTCATAAGAAAGCTAGGTTGAACATTTGGTGTAAAAGTTTTAAGAAACAACAAAGTAATGAACCTACATTGAATTTCATGAATGTAGGCTTGTAACTTTGGTAATTTTCAATATTTTTACCCCAAATTTACAACTAGGGATGGGCGAACCGGTTCGTCAAAAATACAAACTGACCCAAACATGCTGAACTGTTCGTAAATGAATGGCTTCCAAACAATTTCAGATGTTTGGATTGGTTTGGATGGCCATTGTATCACAGGAAATGCAGCGCGAGAAGCGCCAGAGCAGGAAGAACCCACAGGAGTGATCAGAGACAAGACTCTGGTTCCTCACTGGATGGCTGAGCTGCCCGTCTCTCTAAGGTGGCACCTGATTGGGCTGTTGCTCTAGCAACCCATGTGGTTCACCTTAGAGCTACACAGAGGAATTGGGACAGAGAAGGAGCAGCAGCTTCTTTTATACTGTTCTGTGCTGTGTCAGATTCTGTGTGCTTGACTTGTGCTGCTTGCATTTTTTTTTTTGGCCCTTGGGAAACAGAGGAAGAAGTAGACTTTAAAAAAAGAAAGAATAAAAAAAAAATATATATATATATATATATAGTACTAACCTAAAAGAAAACAAGTGAGGGGAAGTTGAGGGAGAGGAGTAGGGGACTGTGACTCGGGAGGGGATTGAGCCGAGTACTGGGTGTGGGAGTCGGCGATTGGGGTGCTGAGGGAAGGAGTTATTGTTGGGAGAGGAGACTTGGGGAAGGGAAGAAGAACTCGGAGGAGACTGGGGACAACTTGTTTTGAGAAAGAACTTGAAGACGGAGTGCTGCAGACAAGAAAGAAGAGAACAAGAGATTGAAGAGAGACTTTACTATTAAGTGCCAGAGCCAGACTGCCCATTCTTTTTTTGTTTTGTTTTTTGGTAGCAGTTTAGCAGAGGAGGTGAAGTCTGTTGAACTGTGCCAGTGTGCCACCCAATACCACACCACTCCCAGTTAGCCTTCTTGCTGTTTGCCCAATTGCACCCCAATAACACCAAGTCAGCTCTCTCAGTTCTCCTGCCTGTGCTCAGTCACTTCAATGGGGATTTCTTTTATTTTTTATAGTATACAAAGTGTGTGTGTGCGTGTGTGTGTGTGTGTAATAAAAAAATCTGCCAGGTCAGCTAGTCATCACCATCAGTGCACCAGTACCACTTCTTGCATACTGTGTGGTTCCCCCCCCCACCCAAGAAGTCAGTCATCTATCATCTTCCTCCCTCTGATCACTCAGTGGGGTATAAGCTTTGGCTCAGTGGGCAGGACATCACATCATATCACATCACATCACAACACATGGAATAAGTAAAAAAATAAAATAAAGTCCTGGAAGGGAAAGTACTGTGTCAGAGAGGGTTAGGCCAGGCAGGGTTTCTGAAGCTGTGTGGGTAGCAGCAGTGCCTATAGCATCACCCTTAGCCTAGGTGCTGTGTGAAATAAAGTGTGTGTGTGTGTGTAATAAAATATGCCAGCCAGTTGTCAGTGTACCAGTGCCACTTCTTGCCTACTGTGTGACCCTCCCAAGAAGACAGTCATCTGTCATCTTCCTCCCTGTGCTCGCTCAATGGGCTATAAGCTTTGGCTCAGTGAGCAGGGCATTCTGTCATATCACATGGAATAAATAAAAAAAAATGTAATCATTGAAGGAAAAAGTACTGTGTAAGAGAGGGTTAGGCCAGGCAGGGTCCCTGAATCTGTGTGAATAGCAGCAGTGCCTGTAGCATCGCCCTTAGTGTTGGTGGTGTGTGAAATAAATTCTGTGTGTGTGTGTGAAATAAAATCTGACAGCCAGTCATCAGTGCACCAGTGCAACTTCTTGCATGCTGTCTGTGTGATCCTGTCCCCCCAAAGAAGTTGGTCATCTGTCATCTGCCTACCTGTGCTCGCTCAGTGGGGTATAAGCTTTGGCTCAGTTAGCAGGGCATTCCATCACATCACATAGCGTGGAATAAATAAAAAAGTAAAATAAAATCCTTGATGGGAAAATACTGTGTCAGAGAGGGTTAGGCCAGGAAGGGTCCCTGATTGTTGGTAGCAGCAGTGCCTGCAGCATCAGCACTTAGCCTAGGTGGTGTGTGAAATAAATTCTGTGTGTGTGAAATAAAATCTGCCAGTCAGTCACCAGAGCCACTTCTTGCATACTGTCTGGGTGACCCCCCCCCCCCAAGAAGCCAGTGATCTGTCATCTTCCACCCTGTGCTTTCTCAGTGGGGTACAAGCTTTGGCTCAGTGAGCAGGGCATACTGTCACATCACATGGAATAAATAACAAAATAAAATCCTTGATGGGAAAGTACTGTGTCAGAGAGGGTTAGGCCAGGCAGGGTTCCTGATTCTCTGTTGGCAGCAGCAGTCTCTGCAGCATCGGCCCGTATCTGAGGTGGTGTGTGAAATAAATTGTGTATGTGTGAAATAAAATCTGCCAGCCAGTCACCAGTGCCACTTCTTGCATGCTGTCTGTGTGGCCCCCCCAACCCCAAGAAGCCAGTGATCTGTCATCTTCCTCCCTGTGCTCGCTTGTTGGGGTATATCCTTTGGCTCAGTGGGCAGGGCATTCAGTCCCATCACGTGGAATAAATAACAATATAAAATAAGAAAATCCTTGAAGGGAAAGTACTGTGTCAGAGGGAGTTAGGTCATGCCAGGTCCCTGAATCTGTGTGGGTAACAGCAGCATATACAGCATTGCCCTTAGCTTACAGTAGGTGGTATGTGAAATAAGTGTGTGTGTGTGTGTGTGTATAATAAAATATGCCAGATAGTCGTCAGTGTACCACTGCCACTTCCTGCATACTGTATAACACCCCTCCCCAAGAAGTCAGTCATCTGTCATCTGCCTCCCCGTGCTCACTCAGTGGGGTATAAGCTTTGGCTCAGTGGGCAGGACATTCCATCCCATCATGCGGAATAAATAAAAAAATAAAATCCTTGAAAGGAAAGTACTGTGTCAGAGATGGTTAGGGCAGGCAGGGTTCCTGATTCTCTGTTGGCAGCAGCAGTGCCTGCAGCATCTGCCTATAGCCTAGGTGGTGTGTGAAATAAATTCTGTGTGTGTGAAATGAAATCTGCCAGCCAGTCACCAGTGACACTTCTTCCATACTGTCTGTGAGAGCCCCCCCTACAAGAAGCCAGTGATCTGTCATCTTCCACCCTGTGCTCGCTCGGTGGGGTATGAGCTTTGTATCAGTGAGCAGGGCATATTGTCACATCACATGGAATAAATAACAAAATAAAATCCTTGATGGGAAAATACTGTGTCAGAGAGGGTTAGGCCAGGCAGGGTTCCTGATTCTCTGTTGCCAGCAGCAGTCTCTGCAGCATCGGCCCGTATCCTAGGTGGTGTGTGAAATAAATTCTGTGTGTGTGAAATAAAATCTGCCAGCCAGTCACCAGTGCCACTTCTTGCATACTATCTGTGTGACCCCCCTCACCCCCAAGAAGCCAGCGATCTGTCATCTTCTTTCCTTCCTTCCTTCCTGTGCTCACTCAGTGTTGTATAAGCTTTGGCTCAGTGGGCAGGGCATCCTGTCATATCACGTGGAATAATTAAAAAAAATCCTTGAAGGGAAAAAGTACTGTGTCAGAGAGGGTTAGTCCAGGCAGAGTCCCTGAATCTGTGTGGGTAGTGTGTGTGTTTGTGTGTGTGTGAGAAATATAAAATCTTCCAGCCAGTTGTCAGTGCACCAGTGACACTTCTTGCATACTGTCACATCACATGGAATAAATTTAAAAAAAATCGCTTTTTGACCCTGAACAAGCATCAGACTGGCATTATGAGTACTCCAGAAAATAGTAAAGAAAAAGCCGGGGGCAAAGGACGTAATAAACGTAAAAAATGTTTATTCAAGAGCTCAGAAAGAAGTGGCCCAAAAAGTAAAGTACAACAATAAGCACCACAGTCTGCCAAAGGGGCTGAACTAAATGTTACTACTATCCATGTGCAGGCTAACTCTCAAAATACTGAAAACCCAGCGAGGGTTGCTGGACTGTCTATGTCAGAAGGGCTCAGTAGTACAGCCAACAAAGTGTTGAAAGACAGTGGCAACAGCAAGTCATCTGAGAAAAAAGTGCAAGAACAGAATATTCCAATTGTACATAAAGTTAAAGCACTTACAGGTACAACTTGCAGTGGAGATGCTCTATTTGCAACACATGCATATCAAATAACTCAGTCTGTGACTGCAAATGTTATCTCTACTGAGTCTGATAGTTATGATGGTGATGACATGGTCATGGTGTGACTGATGATGATGTGCTTGTGACTTTACCTGTAGCTATGTCTCATTCTGGTTCGGACAGTGACAATGTGGATAAAAATAATGACAGTAGTAGAGTGTCAAAAGGAAAAAAAAAGTCAAAGGCACAAGCCACACAAAGTGAAACAAAGTCTTACAGTAGTGATGATGAGGATGATGGCAATGATGCTGCAGAGGATTCTATGATTGTCTCACCTGATGAACCTGAATCCTCCTCTGATATGTCTGCCTCATGTACACCCAGCCACTCGACTCCTAGTCCTACTGAGGTCATTACTCCTACTACTACTAGACATAGTCCACCTCTGCTGTTTGGAATCATTTTTATGTAAACCCCAAGGATGCTTGCCAAGCTATATGTGTGCATTGCAACACATGTTAGTAGGGGAAAAAATAAAGGGCATCTTGGAACCACAACAATGATGTGACATCTTTCAGAATTCACCCTATCATCATATATGGTTCAAAAAAATAGTCTAACATTGGTGGCTGGAAATCTAGCAGGGCTTTCAGTGAACAGGAACATTCCACTGAAACAGTGGGAAACGAGCACCGGGCAAGATCCTGAAGTCCACTTTTGCCTCACGGTCACGATAATTCTGTAAGGTCCTCTGTTTTACCAGGCACAGCATGTAGTCATACAACACCCCACCCAAATGTAACTTTACACCCCCCCCCCGATAAGAGGCAGTTGAAGTTAAAAGAAGTTTTTAAAGAAAGTCTAAATATTCACAAAACCATCCCATAACACTGGCAATAAATTGTAAAATAACAGAAATGATTGTACTTGACTTGCAGTCATGCTCTGTTGAGGAAGGTGTGGGTTTTAGAAGGCTTATGGAATACTTAGAGCCACGATATTTAATGCCAAGTAGAAAATACTGCTCAGTAACTGCTGTGCCCAGGGTGTGTGACAGCTTAGTAGTTCAAGTAAGACATGCTCTCTGAGAGGCTGAGGACAAGGTAGTTCACTTCACTACTGATACGTGGACCAGCAGCCAAACCATTGCCTATCTTTCTCTTACTGCACACTGGGTCAGTTTTGCTGGCAACTCATCATTATCCTCATGTACTACTAGTTTGTCTGCTACCACTTCGGCCAGTACTGCTACTACCACTACTGTCTCTCAGAGCTCCAAAAAAACATCACATTTCAGAAATGGCAGTTCTCCATGTACTGTATGTCACTCTCAAGACACACACACACAGCACAGCACATTCAGCAAGAACTGGAAAGACTACTTACTGCTTGGGTCACTTAGGGTTTGAAAGTTGTTGTTTTTTGTTGCAGACAATGGTTCACATATTTAAAAAGCACTTCACAATGGCAGCTATGTACATATACGCTGTTTTGCCCATTGTCTTAACCTAATCATTCGAAGCTTCCTGGATAATGACCAGCACGTATCAGCCACTGTGGGTACAGTGTGCAAAGTGTGTCACCACTTCAACCATTCAATGAAAGCCTGTGGCATCCTTGCTGATACCCAGAAGGACAAAGGTCTTCCTTGTCTCCAGCTTGTTCAGGATGTAGCAACAAGATAGAATTCAACTTACTTTATGATTGAATGCATCCTTGAACAAAAGGTAGCTATCATTGAGTATATCATGCAGAATGATATCGGGGAGGGCATTGTACTCCATTCTACTCAATGGTCTCTGCTGGAACAGTTGTGTCCCATTCTGAAACCATTCATGAGTGCTACAAAAGAGGTCAGTGCAGAAAAGGCATCCCTTAGCCAAGTTATTCCACTCGTTCTACTTCTCAAAAAATGGTTTGAGAAAATGAGGAGCAACTTAGATATGAACTAATCTCTAGTCAATAACATGCTTACCAGACTTAGCAATATGAGAAATTATCATTCATGACACAGGGCAAAAAGTATCTCTTAGCAACATTGTTAGATCCACGTTTTCAGATCAGACACCTTCCTAATGTGGTTTCTGATGATATGGAGGAGTTGAACTACAGGCAACTTTTGACTGATGCAGTAGATGAGGTATCATTAGGAGTACTGGCGAGCAGTACTGCAGTGCCACGACCTCAAATTCAAAAGACTGCCCCAAAAACCAGTACAGAAGCAGACAATGGGGAGGATGACATTTGGAGCCAGCTGCGGAACATTGAAATTCCACAAGGAGAAAATGCATGCTCAGTAGTAAGCATGGTAGATGCATGTCTGTCTGAGCCCAACATTAGTATTAAGGATGACCCTTTAGTTTACTGGCAAGAGAAAAGAATCATGCTGGCCAAAGCTGGCTACCCTGGCTTGTGAGTATATTGGATGTCCACGCTCCAGTGTCTGTTCTGAGCGTTTATTTAGCTCTGCTGGGGATGTTGTGACTGATAAATGAACAAGATTAACACCAGACACTGTGGAGAAATTAATGTTCTTGAAGGTTAACTTGCCAAATGTTGGCTACATATGTGATGTTGATCTTGAAGAGGGTGGCACTGACATCAGTACCTATGCTGCAGCTGTGGATTGACACATCAGCTTTCAATTTTGAGACTCACTGGACTACTTAAAAGTAGAGATCTGAGGCTTGCTTGCTTTTCGACTGCATCATCATCATCATCCTGAGGGTGGGTGGGAGGTGCAGCCAGTACATCACGTTCACGTCATCACGTACTGGTAGCAACTGTGGCAGACAAGTTCCTGATCTCACACACAGTCACTTTCTCATTCTGACAAGATGATTTATTTTATTACCTAATGCACTTAAGAATAATTATTTCTTATGGTAGTAGCCACGGACATGGCCAGATATTTCACAAAATTTCTAAAGAGTTTCTCTCTGCTGCCTCTACTGTGTAAATGGAGAAAGCAGGAGATTTCTCTAGAAATACCACAGAAATTTCAAGAAATATTTGGTCATGTCTTTTGCTGTGACTGTACATAGATACATAGATACATAGATACATAGACAGTGTTGGCAGATAAGGGCCTATGGCCCACCCAGTCTGCCCATTTGAGCTTGTAAGTTCAGTTTGTTTTCCTAGAAGTCTGTTGCCCCTTACCCCTGACCTCCAGAATTCCTTTATGTCTATCCCATGCATTCTTAAATCCTGTGATTGTTTCAGCCCCCACCACTTCCTCTGGCAGGGTGTTCCACTTGTCCACCACCCGTTCTGTGAAGAAATTCTTTCTTATGTTTCCTCCAAATCGTCCTCCCTCCAACTTCATCCCATGCCCTCTAGTCCTGAAACATCTTTTTCACTTAAAAATAATGTTTTCCTGCACCCTGTTCCTCCCTGTAAGATACTTGTATGTCTCTATCATATCCCCTCTCTCTCCCTCCTCTCCTCCAGGGAGTACATGTTCAGTTCCTTCAACCTGTCTTCATAGGACTTGTGATGCAATCCATGCACCATCTTTGTTGCCCTCCTCTGAACCTTCTCTACCCTGTCTATTTCCTTACGTAGGTATGGTCTCCAGAACTGTACACTGTACTCCAGGTGGGGCCTCACTAGTGTCTTGTATAGCGGAATTATGACCTCCCTTTTCCTGCTGGTGATGCCCCTGCCTATACATCCCAGCATCCTATTTGCTTTACCTGCTGCCTTGTCACACTGTTTCCCTACCTGAGGTCATCTGAGATGATAACCCCAAGATCCCTTTCCTGCTTGGTGCATGCTATATCCTCACCCCCCAACTGATATATTGTGCCAGGGTTTTTGTGCCCCATATGCATTATCTTGCACTTCTTTGCATTGAATTTCAACTGCCAAACCCCTGACCATTCTTCAAGTTTCTGCAGGTCCCTTCTCATTCTGTCTACACCCTCTGGTGTGTCTACTCTGTTACAGAGTATATATATATATATATATATAAAACCATATCTGTTTTTCCCCCCGATAGTAGTGGTAGTAGTAGCAGTGGTGAAGTGGTCACTTTGGACTGCTTGGTGCTCTTGTTCTTTCACACTGCTTTGCATTCTGTTCCATACTGAGACCCATTGCTATGCTAAAATAATTGATGACATACAAAAAACACACTGACCCCTTCTAGAAAAAGTCAGACTCAGGAGTTTGATTTTAAAAAAAATAGAGATCTGGGACTTGCCTGCCTTTCGACTGCATCTCCATCATCCTGGGGGTGGGTGGGAGGTGCAGCCAGTACATCAAGTTCAAATCATCACATACTGGAAGCAACTGTGGCAGACAAGTCCCTGATCTCACACACAGTCACATTCTCATTCTGATGAGATCATATATTTTATTACTTAATGCACCTAAGAATAATTATTTCTTATATAACCAATAGGTCTATTCCCCCCCCAACAGTAGTGATAGTAGTAGCAGTGGTGAAGTGGTCACTTTGGACTGCCTGGTGTTTTTGTTCTTTCACATTGCTTCATGTTGCGTTCCATACTGAGACCCATGTCTATGCTAAAATAATTGGTGACATACAAAACACACACACTGACCCCTTCTACAACAAGCATTTGTTAATGCTGAATTTTCGTCCTGTGCACTGGTGTCATGGGGGGGGGTTGAAAATTGCTTCAGTGAATGAATCCGTGCATTAACATTCGAGAATGCAAAGTATAAGTGGTGATGTTGGGCAGTATGTCTAGTTTGGTAATATTTGTGCCTCAAATTTTCAACATACCCTTCTTATGACCCCACCTCATGAACAAGTGCAGAGAACATTTTCAGCTCCTGGCCAAAAGATGATTTCAATGCAGACTCAACCTTTGTTATTTTTGAATGCACCAAATTGTCAACATAACCTTCTTATGATCCCACCTCATGAACAAAGGCAAAGAAAAATGTCATCTCCTGCCAGAAAGGTGATTTTGTGCAGCAACTGCAAAATCACCTTTCAGGATACAAAAAAAAAAACAAACATTTTGGCTAGGATCTGAAAAATGGAAGCTGCCACATTCATGAGGTGCTGTGAAGAAATGGCTATATTGAAAAGTTGAGGTCAAAATATTGAAAATTACCAAAGTTACAAGCCTACATTTGCAGATTCTAGCGCAGACTCATAACTTCCTTGTTTTTTAATATTTTTTGCACCAAATTTTCAATGTAGCACTCTCATGACCCCACCTCATGAACATATGTGGAGAAAATGTTCAGCTTTTGTCCAAAAGGTGATTTTGCGCAGCGACTGTGAAATCACCTTTTGGGATGCAAAAACACATCACTGACCCCAGATTTTCAGCATAGACACCTCATGTATGTCACAGCTGTCATTTTTAAAATCCTGGCCAAAATGCATTTTCACACCTACAGTGTGGAATGGCATTGCAGCTGCACAGAATTATGTTTTGGTGCAAATTTGAAAATGTTACTGTACCTTGTACATGAGGTAGGGTAATAAGATGGCTATACTGTTTCCAAAGAATGGCAGTGCTCATAAATCTGAACTGGTACTGGAAAAAATATGACTATCAAAATTAATAAAAAAAACAGCACTCCAGGCTTGAGAAATTCAGTGAGATATTTTTTTTTACTGAAAAGTGCTCAGTTACATGTTACTTACATTCAGTGAAATAAATTAAACACATGAATTATAGGGTAATCCAGTCCCCACATAAGGTTTAAAACCTCTGTGTTTCAGGGTTTCACACCTCTTCCTTAGGCAGCATCTAAAAAGGTAAAAAATATCTCACTGAATTTCTTAAGACTGGAGTGCTGTTTTTTTTTTTATTCATTTTAATAAGCTGGCTATGCTGGCAATTTGGTCACTGTTGTCCTATAAATGGAAGCACAGGGCCTTGTGCTTCCATAGCTACATACAGTGGCGTGAAAAAGTATTTGGCCCCATCCTGATTTTCTCTATTATTGCATATTTGTCACACTGGATGTTTTCAGGTCTTTAGAGAAAATGTAATATTAGATAGAGGGAACCTGAGTGAACAAATAACACTTTTTTTTTTTTTATTTCATTTATTTAATGAAAAAAGTTAACCAACACCAACTGGCACTGTGTGAAAAAGTAATTGCCCCCTTACACTTAATAACTGGTTATGCCACCTTTAGCTGCAATGACTGCAACCAAATACTTCCTATAATTCAATATCAGTCTTTCACATTGCTGTGGAGGAATTTTAACCCACTCTTCCTCGCAGAACTGCTTTAATTCAGTAACATTTGGTAGGTTTTCAAGCATGAACTGCTCGTTTCAGGTCCTGCCACAGCATCTCTATTGGGTTTAAGTCTGGACTTTGACTAGGCCACTCCAAAACTTTAATTTTACTTCTTTTCAGCCATTCTGATGTGGACTTGCTTTTGTGTTTTGGATCATTGTCTTGCTGCATGACCCAACTACGCTTCAGCTTCAGCTGACGGAAGGATGACCGGACATTCTCCTTAAGAATTTTCTGGTACAGAGCAGAATTCACGGTTTCTTTAATTATGGCAAGTCGTCCAGGTCCTTAGGCAGCAAAGCATCCCCACACCATCACACTACCACCACCATGTTTGACTGTTGGTATGGTGTTCTTACTTTGGAATGCTGTGTTTGCTTTACGCCAGACATTATGGGATCCATGTCGTCCAAAAAGTTCCACTTTGGACTCATCTGTCCACAGAACACTTTCCCAAAATGTCTGTGGATCATCCAGGTGCTTCTTGGCAAATGAGAGACGAGCATTTATGTTCTTCTTGGTTAGCAGTGGTTTCCGCCTTGCTACTCTCCCATGAAGCCCATTTTTGCCCAGTCTCTTTCTGATTGTGGAGTCATGAACACTGACCTTAGCTGAGGCAAGAGAAGCCTGCAGTTCTTTGGATGTTGTTTTAGGATCCTTTGAGACTTCCTGGATGATTTTACGCTGCTCCCTTGGAGTAACTTTGGCAGGCTGCCCACTCCTGGGAAGATTCACTACGGTTCCAAGTGTT
This sequence comes from Neoceratodus forsteri, assembly GCA_016271365.2. NCBI lineage: Eukaryota > Metazoa > Chordata > Ceratodontiformes > Ceratodontidae > Neoceratodus > Neoceratodus forsteri. The sequence continues at coordinate 1,175,730,935 of CM057450.1, read as the reverse complement.
CTCCATTTGGAGATTATGGCTCTCACTGTGGTTCGATGGAGTCCCAGAGCCTTAGAAATAGCTTTGTAACCCTTTCCAGACTGATAGAGGGCAACAAATTTTTTTCTAATCTTTTCAGGAACTTCCTTTGATCGTGGCATAATGTGCTTGTTGAATCTTTGTGCTGGCAATGTGACTCTGATGGTAAGGGTCAAAATAAGTGAGGTTTATATTGACCAGGGCTGGCTGTAATCAAGCCTGGCTGTGTTCAATCAGCTGATTCTAATTATCCCTTTAATTGGGTTGATTTAACTAGGGGGCAATTACTTTTTCACACAGTGCCAGTTGGTGTTGGTTAACTTTTTTCATTAAATAAGTGAAATAAGTAAAAAAAAAAAAAAAAGTGTTATTTGTTCACTCAGGTTCCCTTTATCTAATATTACATTTTCTCTAAAGACCTGAAAACATCCAGTTAGACAAATATGCAATAATAGAGAAAATCAGGAAGGGGGCAGATACTTTTTCACGCCACTGTACATATACACATCTATGGAGGCATGGGAGCACAGGGCCTGGAGGGCCTTGCGCTCCTACAGGCAAATAAGGATACAATTATGCTATCCCAAAAAGTAAGGAAATACATTTCAGAAAACTTTATTAATGCTGTAGTTAGGGTTAAAGTGACAAAAGTAGTGTGTGCTGCACATACCAACTGGCATCGGGGGTGAGCCTAGGGGTCATCAGCCCTAATGCTCACCCCAGCCTCCAATACTATACCCATCTCAGCTTATTTACTTATGGAATTGGGTACATGTTAGGGCTGATGACCCCAAGGAACACCACCAACGCCTGTTGGTCTGTGCAGGGTGGGGGCTGGGGTTTTAGGGTTGGAAGCCCTAACACCACATTTCTCTACTTTAGTTGCTTTAACCTTAACTAGAGCATTAACAAAGTTTTTAGCAATTTATATATTATACAGGCATGGTTGCACCTGTATATTAGGGTTGAGTAAGCACTTTCATGTTAAATCCCAATTTTTGCACCTTAATAGCTTTGTCCCTGTTCCACCGATTTACATGAAATTTGGAAAGCACAGAAAATTTCATGTAGATCGGTTCAGTGGAGGCAAAGTTACAGAGATACACTAAATGTAAAAGTCTCCATTTCTGAAAATGTTAAGTCTTTCATTGCCATTTGATAACTAAAAAGATAGGCTTCGAAACCTGAAACTTTCAGGTTTGATAGAGGTTGATCCAAGGTGTGTGTTTTTGTTGTTTATAGGTCCAAATGTTAAGTGGTTTTTAAATTATTTAAGGAAAAAGTACCACTTGTGAGCATGTGCAGTTCAAAAATCGATGTTCTACAGATGTAGTTTGCATTACTCTGCAGTTTGTAAAGATTAGGGGGTGAGATCCCCTACTGTATTTTCAAGCTGTGACACTAGACGGGGAATTTATACTTTTTACCAGTTATAAGAAGGGTTCCTGGTTATGAGTTTTCTAACTTCAGAACTGTTTGGTGAGAGCTCTTTTCTGTGCCCATACAGTCTCCCTGGCTTATGCAGTGACTATCTAATAGTTGTGTGAGCACTGCACTACAGACTAAAAGATTTAGACTTTGCTCTAAAGCCTAGAGCTTTATTTACAAACATATTATATATTGTATTGCTCCTCTGCTGTCCATTGCTTTGGATTCTCCACTTAAAAATATTTTGTTGTAAATTGAGCAATTTAATTTAGTATTTGAATTGTTGGAGGGTAATATTGGGAGGTGGTTTGTTGGTAGATAGTTAGTGTGTGAAAGTGGTTATGTGGTTTATTATGATATTTAATTGGAGTGACTGTGACTGAGTGGTTGTACAGAGAGTTAGGTGGGTTATTCAAAGGTAGGGTTAGTTGTGTTAGGATTATCTGTCTGGGGGTGGGAATTTTATTTTTTTTTAGTTACTGAAAGTGTGACAGAGAATATACAGGATGTGCTGGGGTATGAATTGTGGCCGTATCACTTATTTAGCATCTCTGCTACATGACCTCTGCCCCTTTTGCTGACCTTTCTGTGTCAACAACAGCAGCAAGATGCTGTAGGGAGCTAGGAATTGTGAGGGGGTGGGTGGGCAAGCAGCAGTTTACTGGTGATATGGCCTGGGTGAGTAGCATAGGGGTGGTCAGGTCCAGGAGGTGCCCTGAGACAAAATGGGACCATGAGAGAGACCAGATGTGTTTGTTTCCTATTCCCAGGATTCCCACTGGACCGAGTGGGCAGGTAGCCGGTGGACCGGCAACCTCCACTGGTCCCCTTTGGGTGGTGCTATGAAATGAGAGGTCAATGAGAAACAAGACTGCAATTATGGTGGACTTTATTTCCTCAGTTGACCTTACTTGCATTACAGAGACCTGGTTAGGCGATGATGCAGGTCCAGTTCTGGAGGCATCTATCCCACCCAGGCATGCTCTAGTGCACTGCCTGAGGAGGAAATGCAGAGGTGAGGATATGGCCATCTGTTTTAGATCTGACTTGGGCTTTTCCATGCACCCAGTGGGCTCTACTTTGTCATTTGAATGCATGGTAGTGTGTGGGGATCCAGTTGCAGGTTGTAAGATCCTCCTCATTTATTGCTCCCCGAGACATGAGGGGGATTTCCTGCAGGAGATTGCAGACTTTGTCACCGATGGGGTGTTGGAGTCACCCAGATAGTTGATTCTGGGGGACTTAATGCTGGGGTCGATGACAAACTTTCGCACTTTGGAAAGGACTTCCGCCTGTCGATAACATCTCTGGGCCTTGCATAAGCTGTTCCTTCTGCGACCCACCACCACAGCCACACCTTGGACTTAGTATTCCCACTGGGGCTTGAGATCATGTATCTCAAGATTGATCCAGTCTCTTGTTTGGATCATTGCACAGTGGAGTTCTTGTTCAGGCCCCCCCCATTAGTACCCCCTGTTGAGTTGGTCTGCAATCGCCCTTTGAGGGGATTATACCCAGAGGGACTGCAGCTTGTGCTTCACTGATGAGGTTGTGGTCTCTGTTGAAGGATAGTAAGTCCTCATTGTCATCTGCTGTGGTGGTGATGGTTACAGCCCCCCAACCATCAAAGGGATACTAAGGTCAGGGCCTGGCACCGGTGCTGTCATATCTATTACTACAGATGGTGTGCTGCCTACATCTTCAGGTTCTACCCCCTTGAAACTAGTAGTTTCAAGCCCTTTATAAGATGCCATGAACTCCCAGGTTGTACTGGCATCATTTTCTGAACTGTTTAGACACCTGTTACCATTGCTCTGCTGACAATAGCAGTTATCCAAAAGCTTACCTATCATTCCTCAAATCACAGCCGCCACCTCTGTCGCTGGGTCCATTGGTTGATCCTGCCATTATTCCAGATGTCAACAAGGTGGAATACAATCCTGATCACCTTAATATGGATGGGGATTTGGAGGATGGTGAGAGGGATAATGATCAAGTTTGGGTGGGGGATTGCCTTCCAGCTCTGCCCTCTCCTCCTGCAATGAGAACTTTGTGGTGTACACTCTCAGGTCTCCTCCTGAAGTTCTCTCTTTTTGGGTTTTGCCCAGACAAATCCAGAATGTCATTGGATTTGAAGCTGAGGAGAAAGACTCCACTAAAAGAAATTTAAAGGAGGTTTTGGAGGTTCCAACTGCAACCTTCATTGTGATTCCTCCTGTATATCCTGCTTTAGAGGGTGTTACTTTTGCTGATTGGTATAGGCCTAATACTTAATACCACTTCATGTATTTCTTTGTGTACTGAAACGCCTACTTTACTATGTGAAGTATCACTTTGTGCTTCACGAAATCAATGAAACTTTATAAATTACTATGCAAAGCAGTTTCCCAACTTTGCCCACCCCTAGCATATGGTAGTTTAGCAATGAAAACTGTCAAGCAGGTTTTCTCCCAAGGCGTGATAAAAATGACAAAATATTTTACTGAAGCAATATTGAACTGATCTAAAATAATTAACAAATGTTTTTGGTTTATACATATACTCATCCTGTTAGTATTATGTAACTTTTACTTACATTTGAACATTCTAATATGTTGTCCAGTTTTCTATTCTGTAAGTGTTAGCCAGTGAAATAAAGATTTTCAGTAATCTCTAAAAAATACTCAACACCTTTGTCAATTATAGTGCTTAACTGTGCAATACATGGGGTGTCTTGTCACCCCATGGTAGCACCACCAGTTTGTGCTATATATAGATATTCAGTATTTTCATATCATTGGGGGGGAGGGGGACATGGGGGGGACCACTCCCTGCAACAGTGTTACAATACAAATCAGTAATCAGATTTGCTGAGCTACAGCATGAGATATTGTAACACCAGCCACATGGCATTATGTCATACTGCTAGCCAGTTGCTAATGGGCATCTTGTCACAAAACCTAACTCCTCTCTTGGCTGTTCATCATACCTTTTTACCCCAAGTGGGTCATTGTTGCTCGGATGTGTGGCCCAATGGCCTGACTGCATTTCCACATAACCACACCCCCAGGAATTCAAAATCCTCAGCCACTATTTATGACCCCCACTGTAAAATCCTCTGGGGTTTTCCACAGATTCTGCTCCTGCTGGCATTCTTATCTTTTAGTGACAGCACTGCAACTATCCGTCTCATCTGCCTAAAGGATTGTTCATGTAAGGGGTTGCAGGCACCTATCACCAGAATTGTGAAGACCCCCTCACATCAGTGAATAGCCCTGAGAACCAGTTGCACAGATGCCCTTGCCCTTTTCCTACAAGGTCGCAAACAGTTTTGTGACTCTTCACTACTATTTGCCTGATGAAATCTGATGCTTGTAAAGCCCCTGTTGTGCTAATTCTATGTAATGTAATCCTCCACTTGTATTTGCCTGATGTTCATGTATGTACCTTGTAATGTACCTTGTAATCTCCCGGGTTTCACCTGAAAATAGGCACTTGGCTGTCTAGTGTGCTTACCCAGTTAACAAACGCAAATAAATAAATGACCATGCAGGAAGGGGTTTGACTGCTCTATGGTGTCACAAAGTGTCCAGTGGCACTGAAGGGTCACAGCGATCACTTTTTTCTACTGTACCTTTTGGTGTGACTGTGCATGGGGCCCTGTGTCTTACTCTTCTGCATGTATTTTTTCCAGGGTCATTGTCCTTGAAATAAACTGGTGCTGTATTATCACCTGGTGATGGCTTAGCCCACCATGCAGATAGACATGGATGCTTACTAACAAAACCCCTTTTTTCCCACAGGTTTCTTGGAGTCCTCCACTGATAGCAAATGGAGATATTTTTTACTATGAGATCTGCATGCCTGATCCCCGAATTACCATCACCAATACATCTGTGTTAAACTACACAGTCACTGATCTAATTCCTTTCACTAACTACTCAGTAACTATAATAGCCTGTACTGGAGGTAACGGATACCTAGGGGGCTGCACAGAAAGTTTACCCACCAGTGTGATCACCTTTGCTACACTTCCTCAAGGCATCAGGCCCATCTCAGTAACACCAATAAGCGAGTCATTCATAACAGTTGTCTGGCACCCACCGTCAAGGCCTAATGGACCACATCTGAGGTAAAGTATAATCCCGTGTAACGTTTTTTGAATTTGCCACTTTGATTTGAGTTAAAACCATTACTTTATTAATTTACTAAATTAAATTGGGGTGGATTTTTAAACATTCAACATGTGGGTTTTGCAGCCAAGGATCAGAATGCATTTGCTTTATATTTTTTTTTCAGATTTATATTTTATTATGAACTGAGACAGTAAACAAGGAGAATGGTGCTCGTAACAGCGTTTGTTTCATACAGAGCTTGTGGGGTTCATGAGTTTGAAAGGAAAAGTAAGCACACTTTGGGAAAACAGTTGGAAGCTGCACTGACCCACATGCTGGATTCAGAATATAGCAAATATAGATCCCTAGTCAGCTGACTTCAAGTCTGCCTGGGAATAGGAGCAAGCAAGGCACCGACAGCAGCCCATCGGAACAAGATGATGTCAGAAATACAGTTGACTTTTCAATGAGTTGACCCACCTTCCTCAACGCTCCTATTCACAGGTGGACTGTGCAGTTTTTCATTACATTTATGGACTATGTATGTAATTTACCACAGATGGATTCTTTTGAGCTACCAAGATGTTTAAAAGTCATTCGGACTGCACTGATGTGGTAAGTTCTTTGTTTTGTGTCTTACTACTACTTGCTGGAAATTAATATTTCAATAAACTGGATGGACATTTGAATTCAGCTGACTAGCATTCTCTATTTGCTCTAATCAGCATGTTAGTCACTGCAGTTTCCAACTGTTTTCCCTCAAGTATTATATTTAATTATATTTGTGAAAAGAATTTCACACTTCCCATAGTGTGATGATTCAACAAACAAAAATATTTGGTAGGTTTCATACCTATTTCACCACTGTGTCACTTCAAGTAGGTTACCAAGAAAATATACTGTACTATCTCTTAGAATTCAGCCTGAAATGGCTGCAATATGTGAGAATTAATCAAGAGGTTAATGACCATATGCAAAGGTAAATGATCCCCATAAGCAAAATAATATTAGATGGGTTTATACAGAAAAACATGAGCATAACACACTGCAATGTAAAACACCAGTATCAGACTAATATATACTCTTGCATTAAACCTTTGCACAGGCCTTTACCACCTTTGAGCAGTGACTCTGGAATGCCCTCCTATCCCACATCACAGCTGTGAAGCCCCACTTCTGTTTCAAGCAAGCTCTTCACAAGTTCCTAAGCAACTCCAATATCTGCACTTGTAACTGATGACCAATTTATCTCTATCACTATCCCTCTACATGGTTTCTAACCCCTTCATATCAATGTCACGCCATGACCTTTTGCTAATGTTTTGTACCTACTTCCTCCTGACCCATATTGCCTGAAAGTAATGTTCTGTATACTGCACTGTTTACTGCTGTCAGATTGTTTGTTTCACTATTGTTCTGTACACTGCATTGTTTACTACTGGCCTGCTGATGCACCATTGTACTGTGACCTCCTGGGTCGTGCCTGAAAATAGGCAGTGTTTTGTCTAGTGCACATACCTGGTCAACAAGAACTAAATAAATAAACAGGATATTAAAGGAAAACAATGTTTATTGTTTTCCAAATTGCAAACAACCCCCCAAAGAAAAGCCCTTGATTAGGATTTTAAGCCATTCAAATACTTTTTTGCTAACTTGTCTGCTGTAATATCGAAATCTGTGTGTCCACTGCAATGTAAACAGTGCTGGACGAGTACAGCGCCATTTTGCATTCACAGAATGGCTCTGTGCTGCTCCACTGTATCACTTTATACAATGGAGTGGCACGGCGCCTCACTGTGAATGCAAAATGGTACTGCACTGCTCCAGCGTTGTTTACATTGCAGCAGACATATATTTATTTATTTATTGAACTGTTTTACCAGGAAAGATACACTGAGCAACTTAATGCTTGTCTCACGGTATATCCTGGGGGAAGGGGAAAGGGATATACAGAGTACAGATATACAGAGTACAAGTTCAGGTAAATACATACAGATGGTGTAATTATACATACAGTTATAAAAACAGGAACATGGCACTTCAGACAATAAAGGCTGTAGTAGAGTATCAGTACAAGCAGATCACAGGAGCAGCATACAAGGTAGACTCAGTACATAGGATACAAGGTTGACAACGCATAAAATATAGACAGTACACTAGTGCAATATGCAGCAGGGTGAGCACGTAGGAACCAGTCACCCCTATTTAAGAGCTGGTCTATAGGTATAAGTGCAAGTGGGGGGTGAGAGGGGGAGAGGGAGATGGAGAGAAAGACAGAGAGGGAGACAGATAAGGAAGGGGGGTCAGGAGCAGGTGCAAGAGGGTGTGAGGTAGTTGTGCAATGCAGTGGTAAGGGAACAGAGGGAGGAGGAGTGATGGATTTGTGGAGGGAGAGCATTCCACATTTTAGGCAGGTGGAAGGAGAAGGCTTTTTGGCCAGATGTAGTGGTTCTGCAGGGGAGTGATAGGGTGCAAGTGTCAGCATGGGATCTCAGGGAATAGAGGGAGAGGGTAGGGGTGCCAAGAGAGGAGGAGATATATGAGGGGAGAGAACCAAGCCAGAATTTAGAGATGAATTTAGCACCATGAAGCGTGAGCTGGGAGTGTAGGGGTAGAAATCTGAAAGTGCGGTAGAGGTCACAGTGATGGGTACGGGAGGGGGCATCAAGAGCAAAACGACAGAAGGAGTTAAAGAGAGAGTCCAGTCTGGATAGGTGGGACTGTGGGGCAGTATCGTAGACTATGTTACAGTAGTCAAAAATGGGCATGATCATCTGCTTTACCATCTCACGCCTGGCAGTGAGCGGGATGCAGCTGCAGTTTCTGTAAAGTGCCCCAAGCTTGGGCCTTAGTTTTTTCAGAATGGCATCGATATGTACAGAGAAGTCAAGGTGTCTGTCCAGCCAGATGCCGAGATACCTGAAAAGAGGAGGAGTCCTCTAAAGCAGTCCCATTGAGGGTGTGGAAAGAGGGGAGGTGAGTAAGCCTAGTGAGTCCCTGCCTTGTGCCAAAGGACATGGAGACCGTCTTCTTGGCATTTAGAAAGAGTTGATGAGAACGAAACCAGAGTTTGACTTTGGTGAAGTTGGAATGAAGCCTGGTAGTAACATCAGCAACAGTACTGCCAGAGTTAAACAATACTGTATTATCCGTATACATGTGGAAGCTAGATGTGGTGCAAACCCAGGGGAGGTCATTAAAAAAAAATGGAGAACAGAATGGGGCCTAGCACAGAGCCTTGTGGGACTCCAGTGGTTATAGGCAGGGGGGAAGAGATAGCATCAGCAATTCTTACTGATTGAGACCTTCCGGACAAGTAGGCACTGAATCATTCTGTAGCAGACGGAGATAGACCAGCAGCTGAAAGGCTGGGGGGGGGGGTGAGAAACAGTGCCAAAGACTTTAGCCAGGTCTACAAAGATAGCTGAGGTAATATGCCCTTTGTCAAAGCCTAAAGAGATGGTGTCAGTTAATCTTAGGAATGAGGTGGCGGTAGAGTGGGATTTCCTGAAGCCACACTGGAAGGGGGTGAAAAAAGCAGAGTCAGAGAGAAACAGAGAGAGTTGTTTGAGTACTATGTGTTCCTGTAGTTTAACTAAGGTTGGCAGTAGGGAGATAGGATGATAGTTACCAGGGGGAGGAGGGTTCGCCACCGTTCGGCAGGGGGAGGACAATAGCATGTTTCCAGACAGAAGGCATGGGGGCAGTTGCAAAGGAGAGGTTTAGTAACAGGGAGAGAGGGAAGGCTATGGCAGGAGCAGAGATGTGTAGGAGCCTGGGGTCAAGGCCATCAGGCGAGGAGCCTTTGGTAGGGTTTAGGGCCAGGAGAACTTGAAGGGTAGAAGCAGGGGTGAGAGGGGAGAAGGAGAATGGGGGGAGGTGTAAGGGGTTCAGAGGAGCAGAGGGGGGAGGGGATGGGAGGAGGGGGTGGCCTAGGGGTGAGGGGAGTAGGAGTAGGGTGGGGGACAGTGCAAGGGGTGCAAGAGGGGGGCCGACAAGTCAGCGGAAATGCTAGGGAGAGTACATAGCAGAGAAGAGGCACAGGTTGTGAAGTGGGAGTTGAAGCAATCAACAATATCAATAGGTTCTAAGAGAACAGAGTGGTTGCTCCTGAGGGAGGAGGGTGGAGTGGTGGAGGAAGATGAGAAAAGGGAGTGAAAAAACCTTCCAGAATTTAGAAGGACTATTTGTATTAGTTTGGAAGTTGGATTTGAAATGCTCTGCTTTAGCAAGGCGGATTGCTTTAGTGCAGCCATTCCACAATTCACATTAGCGTTGGTGATCCCCAGGGCAGTTGGAGACTTTGGCTTTGTGCCATGCCAGGTTGTAAGCACGTTGGCAGGCTAGAAACTCAGGGGTGACCCGGGGAGGTGACCGCCGTGAACCCTAGTTTTGTGGGGCGGTGCACGGGAGTTCCAAACCTGCAGAAACTTAGAGACGAAGTAAGCAAGGGCATTGTCCACAGAAGCAGCTGTGATAAGGGTGGACCAGTCAGTTTGCGTAAGGTCATGAAGCAAGGATTGCAGGTCAAGTGATGCGAAGGGACGGATGAGAATAATTTTAGGAAGGAATTTAGGCCTATGTATTTTCCACACTACGAATGTCATATGGTGGGCACTAATAGTCAGGAAGTAGCGCTGAGGCCACTACTCGATGTGGATGGGAGGTGAGGACCAGGTCCAGCAGGGAGTGGTTTAGTGTTTTAAGGTTTAGATGAGTGGGTTCCTGGATCAACTGATGGAGGTTTAGGGCTTCGATAGTGGAGTGGATGTTAGCCAGTGATGGGGCAAGCCAGTTTAGATTGAAGTCACCCAATATGAAAAGTTTGCCACTGCAGGCGAACGAGGAGAGCTTAGAGACCAAGTCAGTGACATTGGAATGTGGCTGAACAGGGTGACAGTAAACTCCTGCAATAAAAATGGGGGCTGTGTGGGGATAGGAGATTTTTAAAAGGAGAGCTTCGTGAGATGACTGGACAGATGTGGTGAAGGAGGGGGTGATTTGGAGGGTGGAAGAGGTATATATAGCCACCCTGCCACCTTGTGCAGACCTGTCCTGTCTAGATAAAGTAAAGCCAGGGATAGCTATTGTCTGATCAGGAATGGGTTTGGATAGCCAGGATTCAGTGATCACAATGATATCAGGGGCATAGTCCTGGACTAAGGGTTGTAAAAGGGAGATTTTGGGAACAAGACTTCTTATGTTTAGGTGGATGATTTTAAGTCCATTTGGTAGAGAGAGTGGATTTGTGCCTGGGGAGCACTGGCTGGTGGATGGGCAGGTGCAGGACCATGGTTTGGGTGAATGCCACCGGATGCTCAAAGAAGCAGGAGAATAAGAAGCTGTGGGAGCCTGCATCCCTTGAGAAAGCGATAGAGAAGTCGTTTACTAATTTTAAGGGGATAGTTAGAATAAACGGCGAGGATGCTATCTTAAGGAAGGTAATAAGCTCAGTGTGCGCCAACGTGATCATGGAACAAGGGAGTATATGGTAGTGGGGTAGTAAGGTAGCAACTCGGTAGGGCATTGTATCAGTGGAGGATGCTAAATTGTCAACCACTGTAAGGGATGGCTGCAGACTAGGTTGGTCAAATGGCAGCTGAGTACAGATTGACAGAAGTATGAATGGGATGAGCCACAAATTAGAAGTCTGCCAGGGCTCCATAGTACGCCCAGTGATGGAGAGAGAACACAGGAGGTTGATGACTAGAGTAAGCGAGCAGCGACTCAAGAGTGGGGAGCCACAGCCTGATGCCTCTAGTGGCAGAGAAATATAAGGTGCCTATGGGAAATTGGGTAGATAGAAAAAAGCCGGTCAGGTGATCAGCAGTGACTATAAGTGTAGCCACGGGTGGGTGGGTGGGGACAGTGGGGAGCCAGAGCACAGTGCCGGTGGGGTACAATGGCTGGCGGCAAGTGCTGTACCTGGAAGGCTGAGGATCCAGGCAGGAGGACTTGGGCAGCAGCCTGAGGAGCGCTGTCGGTCCAGGGGTCTAGCAGGTTGGTGGTTGAGCCTTCGGTCCCTAGAAGGGAGGTCCCAGCTGGAGAGAGAAGGAGGGGGAGATTAAGTAGCTGGCCAACTGCAGGAGGCACAGACAGCACAGCAGGGAGCCCACTTAATACAAAAATGGGACCAGAGATTGGGCGCCAAAAAGTCTGGACTTCAATGGAGCAGCACCAATTCCCTAGGAGATCTGTAATCACAGCCCTTTTCAGAAAAGTTTAACAGCTTAAACTCTAATACAGTTATAATTGAGCATACATTTTGGTAGAATCTTGTAAAATAGAGCAAAATTGGTGTTTTAGCAGGAGCAGAGACCAGGGAGAGCACCGGGCCAATCAGAGGAGGGGGCCGAGGAAAGGCGCTCGCGTTCCGATTAGCTTGCGGCAATTGCCGTACCTGGAAGGCTGAGGATCTGGGCAGGAGGACTTGGGCGGTGGCCTGAGGAGCGTCATCGGTCTGGGGCCGAGCGGGTCGGCGGTTGAGTCTGTGGTCCCTAGAAGGGAGGTCCCAGCTGGAGAGAAGAGAGAGGGGGAGAGATTAAGTAGCTGGCCAAGTGCAGGAGGCACAGACAGCACAGCAGGGAGCCCACTTAACACAACAATGGGACCAGAATTCAGTATTACATCAGTCAGGTTAACAAAAATATTTTAAAAAGCCTAATCGGGGGCTTTCCTTTTTGGGTGGGGGGGGGGAGTTTTACAGTAAATATTATTTTCCTTTAGCAAACATGTCAGACCAGAAGCAATGATATCTATGCTGTGTATCAGGAAAGAACATTGCAACAACTTCAGCTCTTGTCAAACTGTATGGAAAATGTCCAGAACATAAAGTACATGTTTTAAATGATAGCTAGGAAGAAAGAAAACACTCACACTCCCTCTTGAGCCTAGCATTCCAACATACTGTATGACACAAGGCGGTATCACGTAGCAGCTGTTATAATGACAGGAAAACATGTGCAGTAAGGATCCTATGGTGAAAACTGGCATTTTCATATCAGGCAGTATAGCACAGTGGTTTAAGGCTCTGAGCTACAAATTTGGAGACCTAGGTTTGAATCCCACAGCTCCCACTTGCATACTGCTATGTGACCCTGATCAAGTCACTTAACTTCCTTGTGCTCCCAGGTTGTACCTGTAAGCTTAGTGTGTCTCTCCTGGTAAAATAAATTATAAAAAAAATCTTGACAGCAAATCGGCCATTATGCCCTCATGTCACTCTTCCCCCCCAAACTCCCCTAATCAGTAATAGATGCAGTATTCCACTATTAATACTGGTGAAAGACAACATGACTTGTCCTACACAATCTGGTTATTAAATCAGAGTGTAACCCATACATTTCAGATTGTGAATATTACCTTCTTATTTTCTAAAGCAGTTTACCTGCATCAGCAGGGTCAGAGGATATAAAAATCTTACCTCATTAGAGAAGTCACAGATGTGTGAGGAACATAAAGACATTTAATGCCCAGTTCCTAAAACTGTGTCTGGATCCTGTCAAAGGCTTTCATTTCTTATGTGTAGCATACCAAAGGTCCAGGAACAGATGGATTTGTGCCACCATGAATAAAAATTCATCCCTGTTGCTTAACCACCTGTAGGAGTTTGTGCTACTCCCCAACATCGGAGCTGTTTACATAATGTGCACAAACATCACTGCTCAACACCTGTGCAATGTTGATGGTCCTCTCCACCTGCACCTAGAGACATCACGAAGTCAACCTCCATGGGGTCATTTACATGGGCAGAGTGGAACTGACCAGTGGCAAGAGAAGAACAGGGAAGCAGAATGCCAGAACTCCAATTGCATGGTGGTGGCAGGATGAGAATGTGTGGACAGACCACTACGTTAGGTCACGGTCACCATCTACCTGCTTGGTCGGGTGCCCCTGTGCCTCCACAAAAATAATATTACTTACTGGCCCCCTGGCACAAATTTGACCCCTGAAAGCAATAAGAGGTACAACTGCTGGCAGTGGCACAAGCAGGCCCTGAGGCATCAGCATGTGGGTGACCACTCAGAAGCACAGCATGCACCACCTGTTAAAGCCTTCTGATGGATGAGGGACATTAGCCAAAGCAGAGACTCCATGGCTTATGTGTGGTATCCTGTCATATCCCTAGTGATCCATTGTCCTTGCAATCTGGAGCGGTGAGCAACCCTGCACTGGTAGCACCTGACTAGTACCTCCCTTGTAGCCTCACACATAGCGCACAGGATCACCATGCTACAGCCTGACATAGCCCCACCAAACTCCACATAGTGCAGGCGACTAATTTGGGTCCCACCCCAGATTACTGTTCACGTATGATACTCCAGCACTCTTTCCCACAGCATGTCCAGTCCAAGTTGGCATGCTTCACTGCAGTGTGCTGGTGATGTGCATCTCCAGCACCAGCTGGCAGGACATAGCACAGTTTCTGTGATTGGTGGTTGGTGGATGCCAAACAGCAATGTGTACCATTACCATGTCAGCTGACATGCTGATATCATTCAGAATGCCATTTCCAGTCAACAGCATCTGCTGCTTGCAACTGCCAGGATCAGAATCCAACCACAGCCTAGCTAACATTAGTGGATGCCCCCAATGTAATGCTTTATCAGTGGGGGTCTATCATCAACAGGTTTCAGCACTATGGTAACTGCCTCATGGCTGGTAACCCCAAGCACAGTTCTAGAAGTCAACATAAAACTGGGCACCCTTTGAGGAATTATTCTGTTTGATCTCAGCATTGTAGGGGCTGCTCCAAGTGTAGCGAATTTGCCAGCCAGGATGGTATAAATGCTGCTAGAGTCTCCCATTCTGCTCCTTCCAGCAGGCCTATGACCCTCACATTGGTTGCTTTTGTCAAAATTTCAAGGTTTTCCAACCTAAGTCTTATTAGGACATTTTGTTGGTGAGGCCAGTGATGTTGCCAGTGACCACTCTGCTATTTCCTTGGCCAGTGTAGCAGCTGCCTGGGTCCCCTAGGTCACAGTTCCACTATTAAATCTTCCATTTTTAGATCTGGAGCCTGGATTGCTTTAAAGAGGGCTGCACTGGTTGGGTCATCATTATATGTTGTAGTTATGTGCAGCAAGGTCAATGTACTGGACAGGGAAGGCTGAGAATAGTCTCCACATGGCCATGCCAGATCTTCAGAATTTGTAGCCTTCTTGTTTCTCCCCATGATCAAAACAGCAACAAAAACATAGCAGTGTTCATGTTAAGGTTAGTATGTTGCCCATTTTCATCAAAACTGAGGGGCTAAACCAGTGCAGTGTTTTGAGTGTTAGAAAGCGAAAATCACTAGGGCACAATTCTGCTGCTGCCAATAGGGCTGCTGTCTCTGCTCCCATGAGGTATTTTCAAAGTAATTCTTGACAATTGAAATTTTAACAACTTGAGCTTAATAGCCTAATAGTCTTCTCTTTCATCATGTGCCTATGGCAACATCGTATTGCGGATAGGCCCTTCATTTATAGCATTTTGAACACATTTTAGGCAGAAACCACTAAACTAGCCCACAAAATACTAGGCCAAAAAATGGCAACCTTTGCAATTTTTAATTAAACTGTGTGTGTGTGTGTGTGTGTGTGTGTGTCTGCGTGTGTGTGCGTGCATGTGCTTGCATGTGCAAGGTCTTACCTTACAGATGAACACCAGACTGTTCACATAAGTGACCATCTCCCCACTTCTCTCTCTTGAAGTTGAGATTCCTCAAGACTCCACTATGAGCCTTAAGCTGTTGTATATCTTGCTTAGTGACCTCCCCGCTGGCTGTGTCACTTTATACATTTACAGATATGCAGATGACAAGGTAATTTTTATGCTAGCTGTTAGGCAAGCATTTTGGTATGGTACAGGGCTTTGAGAGGTGTGTCGCAGTGACCCAATGCAGGAGACTCTACAAGGGGCTTGACTAATAATCAGCAAGTCAGATAATGACACTGCTCAGGCATGAAGTGCATGGACTTCGAAACATTGTGCCAACAGACACATTCATAAATCAGCTCTTTCAGCAAGCACAGCTGATCTCATCTTGTGCCCTTGTTCTCTCTGTCAGGGCAGGGAAAAGTTAATGTCTGTATTATACAATGGCTTATCTTTTACTATGCACATTCTTTTCATTAAGTTCCAGCTTTCTTCCAGCTAGACTGCTTCTGTCCTGAATTCAAGCACTGCAGACTTTTTAGAATCAGGATTTTAAACAACATATAAACTCTTTACAAAGTATCCTCTGCACTTTATTTATATCAACAGCCAGCAAACATGCTTGGCACTTTATGATTGCTAAAGCACTATAAGCACTTTCTTAAGCAGTTTTTCTTCTTCATATACATATCAAGCATTTTATACAGCATGGCAGGCACAACACCACGTATGGACAGAAAAGGAAAAAAAATATACAGGTAAGAGAAAGAATAGTGAGAGGGGAACTACCTAGGTATGTGGCCAATCTACTGAGGCATAAAATGTCAAATAAATAGGATAGAAAAATGGCACTGCTACAGCAAACTATGAAGACAGAAAAGGGGAAAGGTTAGAAAAATATGTCCCTGGGTGCTCCAATTATTCCTAACATAGAGCAGAGCTGTACCACAGACTGCAGTTCAGTTTTATGATGTTCTCACACCAGATCAGTGGGAATAGAAGCCACATTCCTTTCTGAAGTCACCCAAGTACACCAGACTACAGCAGCACTGCTGCAGAGGAACCTCTACACTGACAGCTGAGCCCGCACACCAAGCAGAGAATGGTGAAAACTGTACTTTTTATTCTTTTAAAAATTTTGTTCAGTTTGTCAGTTATTGCTCCACCATAACTGCCCCCTTCCCGGTCTAACCCTTAGCCTACCGGCACAGCCCAGAATCTGCACCTTGACCAGGTACAACATTAATACCAGCAGCAAGCATCCACCATTGACAAATGCTTGTTTTTCCTCTGGTCCCAGTAGAACATCAGAGATTATAAACAAATGACAGAAGGACTTTAATGCAATACAACATGTGTTAATGGCCACAGTCCTTCACTTAAACTGTAAGAAAACTGTTGCTATGCTTTTTGGAAATTCACACAAGCAGGTCAGGTCCCCCCTCCCCCCATTAACAGCTCATTGGTTTCCTGATCAAACAGGTTGACTAGTTCAAACACTTGGGCATCTTCCAGGACAAGCACTTATATTTCTTCAACTAAATCAAGGCCATCTGCAACATACAGCTTTTCAGTCTTGGTGCCCTTAACCACAACAAAGTCTGTCTCTCCAACCCAGCTAGATTCAAAATAATTTCCAGAATGATTCTTTCTGTCTTTGATTATGATGATATAGTCTATGGGATGGTCAGCAGAACCTCCCTTGCCACACTGGATATTGTTTCTTTTGGTTTTCCCATGATGTCCCCTTCTCCCCGGCACCCATGACTGCCCCTACACAGTGCCCTCAGTTACCCAACAGCACAGTAGGTATGTTTACAAATGCATGGTGCTACTTTTCTCTTTATGTACTGGCCCAGTAAACTCCCCTGCAATATCCACTCCCTCTTAACTCTAGCTCCTGTCTTTATATTCCCTATGGTACTACAAATCAAAGCTTATTCTTAACCTCCATATGCTCTAAAATCGTAGCTTAGACTGGGTTCTCCTTGAGACAACACAATCTCAGACACAACATTCTTGCTGCTGTGTGCTCCGTCTCCTCATGTTATGCCCGATGTGTTAAGCTTCATCTCATTCTCAGCCTCACATGTTGCTGTGACTAAATGACTTCAATGTGACAAAGTACCTGTTTATTGTACTGCTGTAGTATGCCACTGCTTAATGATCTAACCCTGCTTCTGCATTGTTGAATATTGGTTTTGTCATCTGCTGCTGTGACTAACTGCTTTATTTGTTGCATTATTTATACTGATTACTCTGCAGTATTGATGATTTGCATATTTTTTGTACTTCTCTATATTATCTTGCATACTCCCTTCTCCTAGGGCACATTTGGAAACAAACTAATTTAGCTTGGTATGCTCTTCCTGGACAAAATGTTTTAATAAATGAAGATGTAACTCCCTCCTAAAAGGGGTCTTGCCTTTGGCTCTCTCCATATCACTGCTGCTACCTTCCTCTGCACTGCTGCTTCACCCTGGACCTGGTCCAGACCACAGATGTGGTATCTGGGGCTGGACTGGACACTGTAATTTGTTCTGGAGGCTTGTTCAGTGCCCATGTCACCATGGCCAGAACACCACTGCCTCTGTTCACTCAACCAGCCCCTAGACTACCTTTAGGGTTGGGGAGCCCACAGCAAGGAGGCTGCTAACTTTCAAGTAGCTTTTAAAGCCGAACAAAGTGAAAAACCACTGCTCCTCTTGGAGCACAGACTTTGGAGACTAGTTCAGCTCTGCAAAACAACTAAATTAGTGCATCCTGTTCCTATGAAATGGACATGAATTTGGAGACTTGTTCAGCTCTGAAAATGATACAATTAGTACATCCTGTCCCTGTGAAACCAACATCTATTTGGAGCTCAACTCTGCAAAACAACTTTGAATTGTAAGCTGGCTCAGGACCTGTTTGCATGCTTTTCCCCTGCAACTGACAGCCACTGAGAGTCAGGGGTGTAACATAATGAATAATGCATGAGTTGCTAGCCACTGATATTTCATCCCTAGATTTCTGCACAAAGTAGAGACATGTGCAAATAGAGTAGATTGGTGTGAAATAAAACCTCTGAGAAGAGAACTTTTGTAAATAACTCTCACTTGTTATTCCTGTCTGACTAAAAAGTTTATCCAAAACAGACTTGAGTCCTCTAGAAAAGAGACTGATGTAGCTAGAGTGCTAGAATTCCATGCTTGGCCTCTTGCTCCGAATAAGAGCCAGAGGTTGCCTTGTAAGCTGCTCTGAATCTGGGAAAGTGGTGAGCCACTGTCTTCTACTGCTGTCGTGATTTTATCCTGACAAGTGACTGAACCTGTCTGCCAGCCTGTTGGGGGTGTGAAGACAAGTTCCCTGGGGGTGAATATAATCATTACTGCCTTGAGCATCATGGCCTGCACCTCTCACCACTGGAAGCATATTTGGGCTGCTGCACCTGTAACTAGCTTACAGAACAGAGTTCCCATCATCCAAAGTCATGATGGCCTGCACCCTTCACCTCTGAGAGCACATTGGGTCTGCTGCATTACTGCATCTATATCCAGCCTACAGAAAATACCATCTAGTCATCATCTGCCCAAGCAGGATAGACATCCCCACATATACAGCATCAGCCTGTCATCTAAAGGTCACAAGTACTAGGTTTTACCCACAGAACTTATCATTCCAGTTGTTTAGCTAGTTAGCTAGATACTTTCTGGGCATTCCTGCACAACCTTAGAATTAATTCCACGGCCACAGCTTACAATCAGGAGCAACTGTTTTTGCTGTCCATCCAGTTGCGTAATTTGCTGGTCAGCAGCTGCAATCAACAACTGAATTTACATGGTACTGCACTTAAGTCCAAGTGTCTTAGGCCTGCAACTCTGCATCTGTGTGCACACTTGAACTGTAATTAGGAGCTCCCAGAGGGACTGTGGGATTAATTGATGCACCAGTGGGGTGGAGAAGTGTTGAGACACACCTTACAGTGGGGTTGAGTGCAACCTGCTATCTTTGTTTATTTTTACCATTGCTTCCCTTGTCTCCTACCTTGTTCTCTAACTTCAAAATAAACCCACTGGTTATATATTTGCAACTGCAGATGTGTTTTGCCATTGTTGCCTTGTTGTTTATTTGCATGCATAGAATGATAAGTGGGGAGGGGGTTTCAGTATTGTGTTCCCTGTCATAGAGGGTGGGGGTTGTATGTATTTTCTGTGGGGAAACACCATGGCAGGGCTCTGTTATAAAGGTCTCATAGGTGGAAGCACCACACCACTTTTCATGCCTATTTCTAACCACAAATCCAGGTGCCATTTTTCCAGATGCATAACAGACTTTGCCATTTACCATCTCAAGGCTTGGTCAGCACACCTCATGGGTGGGAGTGGTTACAAATTTGGAGACATCACTAGGATTTCTGTAATATTTCTACAATACCTTACCCTGGGTCAGGAATATTGTTTGGTAACCCCCCCCCCCAATTTCCAGCTGCATGATGGATTGAAAGTCATTACTAGACTGGTGCAAGGGTGAGGACCTTGATCCAAGAAAGCTATTTTGGAGCATGGGATGCCTGAAGGAATCCCTAGAGACCATCTCCAAATTGTCATAGGCAGCATAAAAAGTTTGGGAAAAGTGACTGTTCTTGGGAAAGTTTACAATTCAGGTTGACAGACATTATGTGTTTTTGCAAATGACTATTCTTTATTGAACAATATCCAACACAAATAAACATACAGTATATATTATGTGATATACAAGGAATTAGACTCATATTCCATAACCACACAAATTAATAATAAAAGAAAAAGAAAAGAAACCCCACCCCCAAAGAAAAAAGCGCCCCCTCCCTGTTCAGCTATCCCAGTGATTAAATAACAACTAATGGTATTATATCATGGATCAGCATATAGAAATACAGAAATACAGTTGGCTAATATCTTGTAATTTAAATGAGAAAAAAGACATTTAGAGGAGAGAAAGTACCAAAGAATCAGTGACGAAAGGAGAAGAAAGAAAAGGTTGACAACAAAGAAGAGTTTTGAAGTACTCCTATCTTTAGTAACCATACTTATTTTTGAGACTTTGTATCAAACTACCCCAACATTGTTGGAATTTCGTTGGGGCATTAAGAAGTGAGAAAACTGACCTTTCTGCATTTAATGCATTCAAAAATTTGTCCCACCACTCTCTAAATGAAGGGGTCCAGTCATCTCGCCAATGACGTAAGATTAATAACTTGGTAACAGATGCAACCAATGCCATTTGGTACTTTGGTGTGCTATATGGTATTTTAGCATACATCCCAAAGATGCAAACTTCTGGATTAAAATAGCCCGATAAATCATAGTAATGACTTATCCCTTGCTTAACCAAGTGCCATAACCCAGAAACTTTAGGGCAAGACCAGAACTTATGAAAAGTAGTTGCTAGGGGATCGCTGCAGTCCGTGCATGCAGAGGGACACCGGCTATTTAATCTAGAAAGTTTTGCTTGGGAAAGGTAAAGATTATGTAATAACTTGAACTGAATATCTCTCAACCTATCTTGTTTGACATATAAGTTGATGTCGACCCAAACTTTCTCCCACGTCTTCTCTGACCACCCTAAAGACAAGTTAGTTTCCCAATATGGGGGAGCCGAGGATATAGTTGAATCTACTCTTGCTACAATATATCTATAGATCTTGGAAATGGCTTTGCCCGACAATATAAGTTCATTCAACTTACTAAACATAGCTCCTAAGCCCTCAGAACCTTTACCTTTATGCAAGAAAGCTCTGACACTACGTAAAATTTGAGTCATTTTTAAGAAGGACTGGGTCTTCACCCCAAATTTCTCAACCAGGGCCTGGAATGGAAGCATAGTTTTACCTGAAAAGAAATCCCGAATTCGAATCTTAGTAGCAATAGCTGGAGTAAAACTTAAGATGGGTTGATTCCCAATTAAAAAATTAGGATTCCTTAATAGGGGTTGAGATAGATCATATAACTGTGAAATTCTTAACCTTGAGTAAAGTTGGTGCAAAGCTTTAATATCCCAACCCAACGGAGTATTCCTAGCCATCTTAGGGACCTTAGCCCATGAAATATATAAAATGGATTCCAAGTCAAGTTTAAATCTTTTAGAAAAAACACGGTCTAGGACAAGTCCAGGAAGAGAGACTTCAGCATCACAGGCCCACACAGCTAGTCTTGCTGCGTGGATCGCTAAGTAATATATATAAAAGTCCGGTAACTGAAGGCCTCCTATTTTACGCTGTCGGCAAAGTTTGTAATAAGACCTTCGGGGGGGACTTCCTCTCCACAAAAAATCAGAACAATATTTATAGAGGGGTTTGAAAAAAGACTTAGGGAGATAAATATTCAGATTCGACAAGAGATAAAAAATTTTGGGTAGAATTACCATTTTGATTGTGTTGACTCTCCCCGAGAAAGTCAATGGGAGTTTCAACCATCTTTCCAAGTCTTCCTTAATAGATTTAAGTAGGGGTCTAATATTTAAGTTGGCCAAAACCTCTAGGTTCTTTGAAATTTGGATACCCAAGTAAGTTAATGATTGCGTTTGCCAATGAAGTCCCAGAGAAAGACACCAACCTTTCTGAAGGAGTGGAGAAAGTGAATATACCAATGTTTTAGCCTTGTTTAAACTGTATCCAGAGAATTCACTAAAGTTAGCTATTAGTTCAAGCACTTGGGGAAGGGAAGATGTCGTATTTCGGATATGTAACAGTAAGTCGTCTGCAAATACTGACAATTTATACTCAGAATTGCCTATACTAATCCCTTGGACTAATTTGTTCATTTTGATAGTTCTAATTAGAGGTTCGATATACAAGTTAAATAAATAAGGTGATAAAGGACAACCTTGACGAGTGCCTCTTGACAAGGGAAAAGCAACTGAAATTAGGTTATTGCATTGAATCCTTGCGGTCGGACACGAATAAAGAATTCGAATCATGTGAATAAATCTTGCGGGAAAACCAAATTTAGCTAAGGTTGCAAACATGAAGGTCCATTCAACTCGGTCGAAAGCTTTTTCTGCGTCTAGTGAAACCAGGGATGCTTCCATACCAGGGTTCACAGACGCAGAAATTAAGTAAAACAGCTTCCTAAAATGGTCAGCCGAGGAGCGGCCCTCCACAAAGCCGGCCTGTTCTGGACTCAATAGTTCAATCCAAACCTGTTTTAATCTATTAGCTAATATCTTAGCGAAAATTTTAACATCTAGGTTCAATAGAGATATCGGTCTAAAATTACCCACTAATTCTGGAGATTTACCAGGTTTAGGCAGTAAAATAATCTTGGCCTCAAAAAGCATTTTGTCCTCAATCCCTTGTTCGCACCAGAAGGTAAAAAGTTTGTACGATAAAGGTACAACATTATGTTTAAACAGCTTAAAGAAAAAGGGTGTAAACCCATCCGGGCCTGGTGCTTTGTCTGTTTGAAATGAGTCAATAGCTCTCCCTATTTCTTCCTTAGAGATAGGAGCTATTAACTGTTGTCCGACATCCTCTGATATTTGAGGAGAGGTATATTAGCTAAGAACTTTTGCATCTTATCCATACTTTGCAAAGGAAGCTGCTGGCTCAGTAGAGTTTTCGATAAAATCTACAAAGATCTCCAGTATCTTTCCAGGGTCTGTGACCAGCTGTTCGATTCTGGATGTTTTAGGGCAGCCACCCACTTGGCCGAGGTTTTTGTTTTAATTGCCGCCAGCAATTTCCCAGCTTTACTACCTTGACCCAAGTATAAAGCCTTAACTCTAGAAGTTGAGTTCACAACTTTCTCCCTCAATTTATCCGCATACCATACCCTTAATGTAGTTAATTTTTGCTCCTGCTCTTCTGTTCTTAGATTTTCATGTATAGCTTCCAACTCCTTAATTTCATCTAAACATTTAGTTAAAAGCTGATTATTTTTCGCTTTGCGTACAGTAGCTATTCGAATCAGCTCGCCTCTCCAAACAGACTTTAGAGCCGCCCAAGCTTGGTCTACAGCTTTGATAGAGCCCCAGTTAGTTTCAATTGAGTTTACCAAAAGGTTCTAAACGGGTTAAAGTCTGGGCGTCCTTTAAAATGTTATTGTTTAGGACCATGAATAAGACCTTAAGGGATTTGAAAGCAGGGACCAGCAAATTTTATAGGGGAGTGATCAGAGATTACTCGAGGCAAAGATATTGCCTCCACTACCCAGGATAAACATTGTTGACTGACCAGAAAATAATCAATCCTCGAGTATGTTTTGTGTACCGGTGAAAAAAAAGTATAGTCCCGAGCAGTGGGGTTAAGAATTCTCCAAGGATCAACCAAACCTAATGATAATGCAAACTCCCTCAATGCATTTTGAGCTGAGGAAAACTGTGTTCCTTTATACCAAGATCGGTCCAACCGATTAGACTGGACTAAGTTCCAGTCCCCTCCCAAAATTATTGGCACATTTTTAAAGGAGGCCAAAACCACTCCCAAGTGGACAAAAAAGGATGGTGTTTCCAGGTTAGGTCCATATACTGATCCCAACACTAAACTTAACCCGCCTAGTCTGCCCGAAATGAAAATATATCTACCATGCGGGTCGGGGATTATCTCGGACTGAATAAATGGAATCTCCCACGCAATTAGGATGGCGACCCCTCGACTGTTCGAGGAAAACCCAGCACCAAAGACCTGGCCCACCCACTTCTTCTTGAAATGAGATAACCGATCGGGGAGGATATGGGTTTCTTGCAAAAACACTATTGCTGGTTTTAAATGGGCCAAATGGTTTAAAATAACACATTTTTTTACAATTATCCCTTCCTCCTTTAATATTCCAAGAAACAATATTCAATTTGTTAGCCATTCACAATTGAGATCTTATAAAAAGGATTGGGATAGCTGCCCACCCCCCTTACTAATACCCTAACAAAACTAACAGAGTAACCCCTATATTTCCCTCTCTCATGGAAAAAAAATGCCCCTCCTATAACTAACCTAAAACCATCCCCCCTGGCCCGAAGCCAACTTCTCAACCACTGGTTCATGGTGCACCATAGAGATGGGTGCACCCCCCCCATCAGTAAAAGGAAGTAACTTAGTTGTTCACATGAACCTGCTAAATCTAACTTCTGAAATAGAGTAGTGAAAAGCCATTTATAACATTTGGATACTTGAAATGTAAGCTAAAAAGTAAGAATCCGCCTAGTAAAAGCAACGGAGCGTATCATATAATCGATATTCAGCAGTGGGTTACATACCCTCATACTACGAGTCACAGCCCTTGATAACTCAAATCTAAAATATACCATGAGTAGTGAAACAATAAAATGGCCATAATCAAGGCCTCTTTCATAAACCCCTACTCTCTTCACCCAATTAGAAAGATAAGGGCTATGCCTAAAATAATTGGAGTCAACCAAACCCAACAGCTATAGAATACTGAACAGTAAGCACAAATTTAAAAGGCTTAGTGAAGGGATAAAACCATACCTGGCTATACGCCTTACCTATAATAGAATAGGTAACAAGCAAACAGCTTCTATCTACTGTGTAGGCTGTTTCAACAATAACAGTATACTAAACAAACGACTAGTCTTAATAAAAGTAATAGGTGGAGCCAAGTAACGTCATAATCATAACAACTTGGGATACACTGAGGCATCATATCAGTATTACTATGAATATAGATAAACTATTAATCATGTAAATAGACCAAGCACTCCCTCTTGTGGATGATCTCATGTATGCCTCCACTGCCACTCGCACAGCATGAAAAACGATTTTTCCCTTTTCCACTCCCCCCTTGAAATAATACCAGAAAACAGAGTACAAATTCTTTTGCCAATTGCACTACTACCCCTCCGAACCCTAAAATAGGACCCTAGATGTAGCATTCACAGGAGTCTACTGATAGTAAGGCACAAAAAAAAACACTTTAGTGTCTTTTAATAATGGACTGTTGCATTTAATCTCTCTGACTGTTAGCTCTGAATAAGTAACTGATCTTGGAGTTTTCATCCTTTGGCAAATAAGTCAGGTAGCAGGGACTTTAAAGATGTCAGAGCCTCTTCAGTAGAATTAAAACGCTTGGATCCCCTCCTTAACTGTGACTTCTAATTTCGCAGGATACAGCATGCGATGTCGAATCCCCACTGCCCATAGCTTAGAAGTAATAGGCCGAAAACTCGCTCGAGCCTGTCTCATTTTCCAAGTTAAATCTGGCACTAAGCGCAACTTCTTGCCTTCCCACTGAAAAGCTGCTAATTTCTTGATCTCCCTTAAAATGTGCTCGCGGTCAAGATAATTAAGCAGTTTGAAGATTATCGGCCTCGTCGGTTCTGAAGAAGGGGGTTTGGCTCTAAGGGCACGGTGACCCCTCTCAATGATATATTCAGGCCCATTAGGCGAGGGCCCGGCTGATTTTAAAAGCTTCTGCAGGAATAAAATGGTGTTCTGTCCCTCTTCTCCTTCGGGGAGACCCAGTAGTACCAAGTTATTCCATCTGTTTCTCCCTTCTAAGTCATTGAGACGGTCCTCGAGTTTACCAATGTTTCTTTTACAATCAGTAATAGCAGGCCCACTTTTCTCCATAGCCCTTTCAATTGACGAAATTCTAGCCTCAGCATCCATCACCCGACGGGCTAACTGAGTCAGCGCTGGCTTAATTTCCGTGACTTCGTCAATTAATTTGAAGAGGGCATCTTTAATAGTTGCTAGATCACTGTAGATTTTAGAAGGAGTAATTTCTTCCTCCGTTAGTGATGGCGACGAGCTCCGGTGCGGCCGCTTGGCCTCTAGTTCCAGTTCGGCTTCTTGCATTGCTCGTTACGGGTCGGGTCAGATTTCCAGCTAAGAACAGTCACCGACCTTCAAGGGTAGCACCGTGAAGACTAAAAGCCCAGCAAAAGCGCAAATTAGGCGCAGGTTCAATCGTAGGGAGAGGGAGACCCAGAGAGCTGCAGCTACTACTCCATGTGCGTCACGTGACCCCCAGACATTATGTGTTTTGATGGAGTACTGAGATGTTGATCCCTCAAGGGTGCCCTATCTGCTCATTAATGATGATGACCCATCCCCATGTTTCATTACTGCCTATGCAAGACTGGACCCTCCCCCTCAGGAGCTCTAAAGAGCAAAGCAAATTTGAACAGAAGTTGCAATCCTTTTGGGCAGCTGAGAGAAAGATTGTTCAAGAAGTGATAGAATTCTTCAAGGAAAAAGAAGCAGTGCAGGCAATGCCACCTGATGGACTGTGGGTTGGGGCACAGGACTGGACCCTCTATTTGGTCAGACAATATGAACAGTACAGGAGACTGCGTACTTTCTCTGGAGCCACTCTTACTCCTCCTGGGGAGGATGACTATGAACATTGGATGAGCCAGGCCACACAGATGGAGAAAGCGCTGAAGTATTCAGACAATGAGAAATGCAAAAGAACTAT
Organism: Neoceratodus forsteri; assembly: GCA_016271365.2. Lineage (NCBI taxonomy): Eukaryota > Metazoa > Chordata > Ceratodontiformes > Ceratodontidae > Neoceratodus > Neoceratodus forsteri. The sequence continues at coordinate 1,175,704,360 of CM057450.1, read as the reverse complement.
GGAGTGCCTGAGAGGTAGGGCTTTTCTATATTTCTGCCAGCTGAATGGTACTGCAAGTGACCACCTTGCCATGCTTAAGCATATGTTTGGGGCAGTTGAGTGGAGGGAGGACCTAATTTGCCAACTGGGGCCCACAACGCAAAAAGAGGGTGAAAAGTTGTCTCATTACATGACCTGAGTGCAGTCTGTGGTTCAAAGACTTGTGGAAACTGGAGGAGTTACCCCTACACAGACTACACATATAAGACTGGACCAGATTTTGTGAGGAACTGTGTATTCCCACTGGACACTGCTATCTCTCAGGTTGCAAGAATGAAGTACACATTTTCCAAACTTCTGACAGCTACTGGATGAAGTAAAGGAAGTAGAAGTGCAAGAAACCATTCCCAGTTCACTTCAGGGACTCACAGGGAAAGCCCATACCCCTGCAGTCACAAATTGACAGTCACAGAGACCAGAGTAACACCCCAGATATGGCTACTCAGCTGAAGAAACTCACATAGTGTGTGAAGGCACAAGCCAACTCCCTGTCACCTGGTCATGGACACCCGCTGAGTCCTTCATCTGCCAGAGAGTGAGGTCTCAACCCTTGAAGCTGTCCAGAGATGGACTGTTCTGCTTTCATTGTGGAGAAGATGAACATTTCTCACAAGGGTGTGGCAGGCCCGAGAACCAGCAACTTGTAAACTAAAAAAGGAAAAGATGGCAACAGCTGCAGGGAAATGACAGCAGAGCCCATTTAAAGAGTGACCTGGGACACTGAGAGTGAAACAGCTGCGTAAGATGGACAAATCCCTCTACTTTTGTTAAATGTAAGTTGCCACCTGGATTGACAGGTCAAATCCTGACTATACAGATATCCATCAAGGCATACCCATGTGAATCCATACTAGACAGCAGATTGTAGGTCACCATAATCTACTGATCCTCTTACCAGACATGTCTGAAACACCCGCCTTAGCAACCTCCAGAAGGACTTTCCATCTGGGGTCTGAGCAGTGCCAGCTACCCCTATGATGGATTGACCACTGTGCAAATTAAACTTCCAGAGACTTTTGCTCAAGTCCCTTAAAGGATCGATACCTTGACTCTCACTTGCCCTGACACCTAGATACTGGACAAAATGCCAGCGCTAATTAGAATCAATGCCAGTATGTTTGGATGCCTGGCACACTTGTGTCTACAGAAAGCAGGGGAGAAAAATTACCAGACGTTACCAGTTTATGCCACTGTGTATACTGCTCACCTGGAGAAGGAAGTTAAGGCCTGTAACAACCCTGAGGAGATTGTGGAAGTCATAAAGAAAGAAGGAAAAGAGCATCTGATTGTGCCCCATGGGGCTGAATGCCTAGTAGAAAGAGCTGTGGACTGTCATGAATCCTTGTTGAACCAGATCATCATTGTAGAGTCTTCGGGAAGAGGTTTACTGAGTGGTCTGATGGTTCAATGATAAGTACTACCTGGTGCCGATGTAATGGTTAAGAGGATCAACATAAAGTTAAAGAATGAAACACTGAAGGATTTGACAATGCATCCTGGTGTGGTACTAGTCAACCTGTACATTGCTAAAGTGGTAGTGGCACCATCCCATCAGGAGAGGACCTCTCAGTTGGACAAAGAAGTTTTCCATTTTGGTTCTTCTCCCATTCCCACGAACTGAAAGAAAGTATTGCAACTGGAACGGGCCAAACAGTCAGATGTCTTCTCATGCCACGAGTGGAGTGTAAGATGTGCAAAAGGAGAAGAACATACAGTATATGAATACATTACAACCACCCCTTCAGAGAAGGGTTGAGGAGACTTGCACCTGCTGACACTAAAGATGTCAGATGACACCTGCAAGAACTCTTGGTAGCAGGGATAATAACGGCGTCTCAGAGCCCCTGTGCTTCTCCTATAGTGGTGGCCCAAAAGAAGACTGGTGCCATAAGAATATGCATTGACTGTCACACCCTTAATCAAAGACTGTGGCCAACCAATACACCATTCCGTGTGTGAAAGATGCCCTGGATCCTGGACAGCCTCAAATAGAGTAGATGGTTAATCGAAGCAAACTGGCAGCTGAGGATTAATGAAATGGAGCCTTGTGCACAGCATAAAACTGAAAGACCAAAAGAATAAGGCTGCACAGCTACACGTCTTCACCCCAAACTCACTGCAATGCTAAAAGACATTTAAAAAATATTTTATTAATGAACAGATCAGTAGCACCCCACACAAACACGCACATCAACGTTTCACACTGCACTAGCTAGTGCTTTTTCAAGACAACTACTTCCCCCTAGTTGATGCCTTATATGTACACATTACCATAATTACAAATTGAAATCAAGATCATATTTACAGGACTACAGATATGTAAATATTCATGAATATTTAAATACGGCAATTCCTATGCTAATGACTAGAACTATGAGGCTCCCAATAAATAACATATCCATTGTGATGCTCCACATCTTATATACAGCAGGATAAAGGGTACTGAAATATAAATTCATATATAAATACATCACCCCCCCCACCAAAGCAAAAGTGCCTATCCACACAGTTACTACAGGCTATTAAAATATGTCATATCCCTATATTTCTTAATGAATTTATATAAATACACATAAAAACACAGTGGTATGAATATCCTATTCCTATCTAAAGTCATTTATGAACTCATTTTTAACTCACGTTCTCTGTGTGGTAGAGCTAGTTGAAAATGCTCATTCAAGCCTGGATGAATACCAACTCTCAATCTGTATTGCCAAAATGATTCTCTGCACAGCAGTCTGTTGTCCAAATCCCAGGGCCCAATGTCACTTTTTCTATGCCCATAAAAGTGAACATGTGACCTGGTCCTTTCATCTTCACATGTAGGACCAAGACATTTTCTAATGTTCCTGCCCTAATATGTCTGACATGTACCAAAATGCGTTTCCTGAATTTTCTTTTAGTTTTACCAATATAATAGCACTTACATGAACACTGTGCAAAATAAATCACTGCTTCTGTTCCACAGGTGATGAAACAGTTCACTTCATAATTCTTGGTTAATGCAGAAAAATCTTTTCCCACTTATATATTTTGACATGCGGAAAAATTACCACATTTCTGGTTACCAGTCGGGAGAGGGATGTTCAAGTTCAAGTTTCCTTGCTCACATTTTTCAGCACTGTGTACAACTCTGTCTCTCAGATTTTTTCCCCTTCTATAGGTAATAACAGGACCCTGAGCTGTAATTTTCTGTAGGGTAGGTTCTGTTCCCAAAATGTGCAAATTTTTCTTTAAAATGTCCACTATCTTGTTGCTCTGTGTGGAAAAAGTAGTAATAAAATTAGGATCCTTAAATTTCTGACTACATTTTTTATATTTTTAGGTGTCAGAAGTACATTTCTCTCCAGAGCATCTACCTGTGCTTTCACATTTGTCAGACACACACTATTATATCCCCTGGCTCTGAGACTTTCTGTTAAAATCTTTGACCCATATTCATAATCACATGTAGAGCTACAATTTCATTTAATTCTCATGAATTGGCCTTTTGGGATGTTTACTAGGTTTTTTGGAACAAAGAAGGCCAAGGCCCATCGAGATTTTTCCCCCACATTTGAGTTGTCTAATTAATGAGATTAGGATATGAAATCAAACAAGCATCTAGTCTATTTTTAATTGTATTAAAATTATTACAATCTATTAATTCTTGTTGTAAGATATCCCACAATCTTGGGGCACGTACTGAGAAAAAATAATGCCTATTATTTGTTTTTGCCTTTTTAGTCACAATTTGTTTATTATGATGTCTAGGAATGATATGATTTTTAGAAAATATTAGATTGCAGTGTTCCGTTAATTGTGGTGACTTAAGTGTCTTATAGAAAAATAAAATCTCCCCCTACATCTCCTAAGTTGCAGTGAATGTAACCTTGTGGCTGTTAATCTATCCTGAGAGGTCATAGAAGAAAGTAGAGAAATCATTTTAGTTACATGTCTTTTAATTTTTTCAATTAGTATAAGGGGACCCGTAGTCAGTAAATGGTCTGATGTAGGATCTATACAGTGGTACAAGGCATTGTTCTGTTCTGGTCACAAAAGTACATTTGATCTGTCTAAGCAATGTTGGTGATTATGTGTCTAGCATGGTAGCTCTTATAGTGCAAAACCATATTTTTATCAGTCATTTTCCTGTGTAAGTCTGTCACCACATTTCCTTCATCTCCCTTTTTAATAACAAGGTCTAGAAATGCCACTTCTGTATGTCTTGCAGTGAGGGTGAATTGCAAAGTACTATTGCTATTTTCTAGATACAAAACAAAAGATTTCAACTCATCCATGCCACTCTTCAAAATGATGAATATATCATCAGTAAATATTTTGTATAGATCCAGAGTAGATGGTTCTCTGTGCTGGACATGCACAGTGGATATTATCAAATACCAGTGGCTGAGGAAGACAAGAAGAAGACCACCTTTATCTGTCCTCTTGGTTTTTATCAATTTGAGTGTATGCAGCAAGGGCTATTTGGCATCCCAACAACTTTCCAGCACCTAATCTAGAAGGTGATATGGGATATGAATCTCCTAGGAATCTTAGTCTACCTGGATGGCAACATAGTACTTGGGAGGGCACTGGAAGAACATGAAACCCAACTACTAAAGGTGCTGGACTGGCTGAAGGAACATGGTCTAAAGCTCTACCTGGACAAGTGTTAGTTCTGTCAGACTGCTGTCAAATATGATGGGCACATTGTATCAAAGCAAGGAATCATCACAGACCCAGCCAAACTGAAACCATCACAACTTAGCCCAAAACCCAACAATTTAAAAATGTTTCAGCCTTTCCTGGGGATCTACAGATACAATAGGATATTTGTGAAGGATCACTCCTCATTGGTGATGCCATTGAACAACTTGACTCAGGGGTATCCTCCAACCTGGAAGACCAAAGGTTTCAGGACCAAACAGAAACCACCATCAGAATACTACAGGCCCCATGAACCTTTTGGGGACAGATGGACTACGGACTGTGAAAACAGTTTTCAAGAGATCATTTGACACCCGATGGGGGACCCTGTATTGGTTTTTCCTGCCTATACCAAGCCGTATACCCTATATGTTATTGCCAGCATGGAAGGAATTGGTGCTGTACTTTACCAAGAACATGAAAATGGTTATGAAACCAATTGCCTCTGCCAGGCATAGTCTAAATCTATCTGAAAATAACTATCCAGTCCCCAAGTTTGAAGTTCCTTGTGCTGAAGTGGGCAGTCATTGGTAAGTTCCATGAATATCTTTATGGAGATAGGTTTGCTGCATCAATAGTCAGTAACCCACTGACCTCTGTGCTAATGACTGTCAAGCTTGATGACACTGGGCATAGATGGATCTCTGCTATATCTGCTTACAGTAACATCTGAGATGGAACAACATTGATGGAGATGCACTGTCCAGAAGACATTATACTCCACCCATGGAGGGATCATGGACCTATGTATTAGAGCTGTGCATAATATAAAATTCTGCCCACAGAATGCATGTGGAATGACCATTCCAATTCCATGAAATTCTGCAGAATGTTTGTGAAAATTCTGCAGAATTTCATGCAATTTTAAATCTCAGTTATTTCACTATATATTTAAATGTACATGTCCAAATAACACCAAATTTGGAATGCAAGCAGTACCCCATAGCTTACAAAGGAGTTAAAAAATTCAGAATTGTAGATTGAAAAGGAGTGGTATTATGGGTGGCCAAACCTTTAATCAAAATTTAATTTTCAGTTATTTTGAGATCATTTTAAAATTTCTTATCTAAATTTCTCCACAATATCAGGTTTTGAGAAGCACATTGAATGCATATATGCACCATGTTTTAAGTCTCAAACTTTAATGGGAGCTGAGTTATAGGTAGCCAAATGTTTTGCTAAAATTTAGATTTCTGTAATTTTAGTAAAACTTTGATAGTATTCATTGAAATATTACAAAAAATTGCCATGTATACAGGTTATCACTACACTCGTATATGAATATAGTTTCAGATTTCTAGCTTTAAATGGGACTGCATTATAGCCTGACAAATATGTTGCCAAAATTTAAATTTCAGTTAGTTCCCTTTAATTTTAAAACTACATATCAGGAGATGATGGAAGGTCTGATACCTTTTATTGGACCAACAAGTGTCTTGTGCAAAGCTGGAATTGTACACAAGCTTTCAGGGCCTCACAGGTCCCTTTCTTCAGGTGAATTGCAAAACTGAGCAGCATAAGCAGTGTTTATATCCACTGTGGAGCAATTGAAAATCAGGAAGTGAAGTAGGAAGGTGATAAAGGGGACTAGAGATTGACGTCTAAGATGCAAAGTAAAAAAATGAGAAGAAATGGGGAAGGGCTAAGTAGAAACAGGTCAGTAGAAGATGAAAGGAAGCTAAAGAGAAGACAGGCACACAGATAGCATCTGAGATCAGATGGCTCCATTCACATATCGGGACTGTGTAGTACGATACGGTCTAAATCCCTATTGGCCCACGCTGTGAACCAATGGGCATATAACCCTATAGTATGCAGTCAGTTGGTGGGTGGCCGGGCAGCTTGTGGGTGGGAGCCACTGCCCACAACTGACTGGGGAGCGGGTGGCAGAGCTCAGTGGGCGGTGGGGATAGGGTACTTCTGGACCACCAGGGATAATGTAAAATGCTTTGATATTTACTATTGCCTGCGATCAGGCTGGATGCGGTCCACTGGACCACCATGGATAATGTAAAATGCTTTGATATTTACTAATGCCCGCGATCAGGCTGGAGCGGTCCATTGGACCACCAGGGATAATGTAAAATGCTTTGATATTTAATAATGCCCATGATCGGGCTGGAAGCAGTCCACTGGACCACCAGGGACATTGGACGTGAATTTAATTATCTGTATGCCCGCGATCAGCCATTGGGGCATTTTGCCGTGATGTGCAGGGGGCATCGGTCCCCAATGGCTGCAGCCTGGCAGGGTGCCAGGTGCAAGTCACAGGGGATCGGTGCAGGTGCATGCAAATGGGACCATAATGACATGCTAATGGCCCCAGTTGCACCTTGCATGCATTATGGCCCCATTTGCATATCCACCGCTGAATATCATGGCTCCTGCACCTAGTGCAACTGTACTTGCGCTGGCGCATCCCCCAGCTCCACTCTTTCCATTTGTGCTGGTGCAGTGCCATTTTGCCATGCACAATGCGGGTGGCCAAGTTGCAATATTCAGCAATGCTGAGCCATGGTGCAGCTCTGTTGAATATCGCCCAGTCCATGCCCTGGCACATCCTAGTTGTGCTGCGCCCTGCCTGTGCCCCTGCCAGGCGCAATTCTGAATATCCCACCTAGAGTGTCAACAATTCCAACCTGAATGCAGGATATTTAAGGATCACATCCAGTAAATGTATGATCCAGGGAGCCTGGTGTACATACAAGTCTAGGACTTAGAGGTACTCAAAAAAGATGTAGAGGGGGAAGACAATGTCTTGGGCAGCAGGAAGAAAGAATTCTGGCCATTACAACATGGTAGGTCAATAGGAAAAAGAGTGGGTGACTCATGTTTAAGGGAGTTTGTCACTGTAAAGGACAAAGAGGATATCAGAGATTGGAGGGGGATAGCCACCCAATGAGGAACAGCAGGACTGCAAAAAGCTCAGCCCAGCTTATCAAATAAAGTAGTGATATGTGCATTGTTAATGCTACAGTCCACAAAACAAATTTCTGGATGATTCATCTACAGAATATGCTATTATAAATGTATGAGCAAATGTTACTAATCATTTTTTCTTCTGCAAAATTAAAACTGCTTAACCAATTTGTCCAGTTGTGTTAGGCATCAGGATACACAGACTATGGATATGCATGCAAGAGCAGAGAAGTTTCAAACATCCACATTTTTGATAGTTTTTACAAAGTTTTGCAAATATTTACATAGTAAAGTTTTGAACCCCTGTAACTTAAAAATCTCTTATCTAATTCTCTCCATATTTAGACCATTCTGTAAGCATTACAAAAACGTTATCCATACTAATTTACACATGTCTAGCTCGAAGAGTGCCTGAGTTAAATGCAGATGAAATTGTTTCATGAAACTTCCTGAAAAAAATAAAATGACAGATTTTGAACACATATAATTTTGAGACAATGCATCATATTGTCATGAAACCTGGCACATTGGTAAAACACCTATCCTCAATAAATTGTGCCAAATTTAAGGTCCCTGACCCAATAGATGGATAAGGTATATGCAGATAAAAAATGTTCATGAAATTTTGCACAGACAATAAAATGACAACATTGGAGCACCTATAATTTTGCAACTGTCACACCAAATTACATGATATTTAGTAAGTTTATGGCCATAGACCCAAAGAGTATATATATGCCAAATTTCAGAGCTCTAGCCTGAACAGTTGTTGAGTTATAACCAAATTACTAAAGTTTAAAAATAATCCATGAAATTCCAACAAAATTCTGTGAAATTCCACAGAATTTTGCACAATTTTGTTGAAATTCTGCGAATTCAGAATGTTCCCATTCCACACAGCTCTACTATGTATCCAAAGATAGAGTGAATGCAATCTGACAGCTAATGGTGCTGATGACTTGCGTGCTTCCACCAATGCCGATAGGACTGAGGATTTGATTGAAGTGCATTCTGATGCTGTATCGGAGGCGTATGCCCACTTTACTACACTGCATGATACTCCATTGCCTCACCTCAGACCTGCAGATGCAAGACATGCACAGTGGACAGATCCCAGTCTGTGGGACATCCTTCTGGCCAAAGAGAAGGGCGTGGCTTCCACTCATGTAAAATCAAATCTTTCAGATGTGCTGCTTCACCTGAGGGAGTGGGGCAAATGTTTGCTAAAGAATGGGCTACTGTATTGAACCACAAAACTCAAATGTCCAGAAAGCAACTGGTTCTCCCCAGCAAGTATCAAAAATTTTTTTGCAGTTGCTTCATGAGAATATGGGACACCTGGGGCTTGGTAAAACTTTGGACCTCATCCAAGACTGATTCTACTGGTAATGCATGGCTATTGAAGTAAAGAGACATTGTAAATGAAACAACTGGTGCATCACCTGTAAGACTCTACCAAAGATAGCAGCCCCACTTGTAAACATCACCAGTACTGGATTGATGGACATGGTCTACATGGTCTTCCTTTCCCTTGAACCTGACTGGAAAGAGATCAGTAATATTCTGATGGTGACGGACCACAACACTCGCTATGCAGAGGCATTCTACATAAAAGACCAGATACAATAAAAGAGTCTGAGAGTAACCTCTTCAACCAGGGAACGGAGTACTTATCTGGAACTTGGGGATCTCAGGCAAACATAAAATTGAGGCCCAATGGAAACAGGATCCCTCTGTAATTGTGGAACAGCTTCCAAACCTGCCAGTTGATTTATTTCATTTATTTAGTTTTTGATATTAGGTAAGATACAGTAGGCATACATATGCCTATCTTCTGGCACGACCTGGAAGAGCTACAGACTAAAACCCGGCAAGAGATGGAATACAGTAACAGTTACAGCAATAGTTACATAAATTTGATAGCGACATAAGTCATGGATGATGTTTAAAATAAAAAAAAATGTGACAGAAATATACAGTACCAGTATACATACGTTTGAGGGTAACATCAATCAGTCCTGAATATGCTTAAAAAGTGACATTGCACTAAGCAGGAGTGCCAGTAAAATACAGTGGCAGGTGCAGTCAAAGTGTTTGTAAAAAAGGAATGTGGCACAGGACAAATAGAGGTCAGCTGTATTAGGAATACAGAGAACAATAACATGTATTATGAAAAAGTACAAAGGGATTTGAGGAGGGCTTGCACTGTGCTAGGGTGGCCAGACATTGGTCACTAGCAGGAGCAAGGGCTCTCAAGATACAGAGAGTCCTTTAGGACCTTGCAAAAGATCAAATAGTGGGACAGAGGTGTAAGTCAGGCAGAAGGGAGTCCCAGTATATTGGGCCATAGACTGCAAAAGCCAGCTTTCTCAGGCTGGTGGAATGCCTATGCTCATTGAGACACTGGGAGTCCATGGACCTTAGGGAGTATGTAGGGGGTTGGCGCTGTAGATAGCTTTCTAGGGAAAATGGGAAGCCTGTTTGGAGGAGTCTGTACACAAAGCAGATCAGAGCAAGAGATCATTGGCCAACAGGGGAAGGCCAGCCCAATGCAAAGGAAGCAGTGATGTGTGAGCTTTAGTGAGGCCAAGGTAAAACGACACACATTATGGTATGTTATATTCCATTTAGAGAGGACAGTTTTGTTTGCACCCAGAAGTGCCAGGAGATCATATGTGAGACCTGGCAGGAGAACACCTTGAGCTGTGGACTGACTGGCAGCCAGAGATAGGCAGTGTTTGACCCTAAAAGCCAGGCCCAGCTTTGTGTTTTCAGATTTGGAGACTGAGGTGACACTGGGAGAGAAATCCAGGGAGGGATCTAATCATACACCCAGGTATTTGAAACTACTGGTATCCTCAGGTAGGGATCCATATTTGCACGTAATGGCTAGTTTTGAGAAGGTACCACAGATTTTCAGCTTGGAACCAAAGAGTATAAATTTGGTCTTTTTACTGTTTAGGATGAACGTGTTTGCTGTTAGCCAAAATTGAGTGAATGCATCAGAGATGGATTTTTGGATAACGGGAATAGTTTGGTCATTGTAGTACAGGATAAGATCATCTGTATATGTATATATATATAAGGGATATGCAGCGGTTCAGTGTGTGATAATGCATTTATCTTGTGCAGTTTCCAGTGACCTCAAGTAACCTCACGAGTGCCGAAGGCACAAGTGAGAGTTACGAGAGGTCACTGGAAACTGTACAAGATAAATCCATTATCACATACTGAACCACTGCATATTCCATTTATGCAACAGGTTTAGATGTTGTGTGAATATTTTGATTTTGGTAGGTGTAAATAATTTGTCAAAAAAGGGAAAAGAAAAGTGAATTTTATGCTGTTTTTTGCTAATTATATAAAAAAAATGGTATCTATAAATGAAACACCACTCATTTTGTAGATATTTTTGAGCTGAACATTTTCGTGCTCACAGTACCATGCTATCATTTTTGTTTTAAAGTTATTCATATTTGTTTGTCAAAAAGTGAACAAAAATTACATTTTCTTCTGTTTTCTTGCTAATCATATACAATATACAGGGTTTATATAAATGAAACATTATTCATTTTGTAGATAATTTTGTGCTGAACAATTTTCGTGCTCACAGTACCATGTTATCTTTTTTCATTTTTACGTTTGCTTGCGCACATGCGCAAGGAACGTTTTGGGAGAGTAGCACACTTTGGAGGTGTGCCTCTCCTGTTAAATCCACTGCTCAGTTGAGCAGGCATGGCTGTCCTGCACCAATGGGTGCAGGAGCTGTGTATGACAGCGGTGGTCTTCGCTTCAAAGAAAACCACCACTGTCATACAGAGCACCGTCACGCCGCCCCCCCCCAAGTCACACGCCCCAAATCCTTGCTGCCATGCTGGGAGCCCAACCCAGTGTGGCAAACATCCTCGTTGTTTGCCGGACAGGGGTGCCCAATCCCCGTCGGCTCACGGCCCCAAGCCATCCTTCTGCCATGCTGGGAGCTCACCCCAGCGTGGCAAACATCCTGTCAGCCAGGCGTGGGTGCCCAACTCGATCGGTCCTCGGCCCCCCAGCCATCTCTTGTGCAACGCTGGGAGCCCACCCCAGCGTGGCAAACATCCCATGTCATCAATTAAAAAACAGTAAAGTAAAACGGTCCCACGCAGTCTCCGCCCCTCCCACAACCGCACCCACCCACTGCAACCCTGCTTCCCACCCCTCACCCCATACTTACCTCCGGAGCTCGTGGGACAATCTTCGTGGACCGGAACACGTCTGCACTCTTCAAAGCCGACCGCGAACTGAGGAAATGCCGGTAAGCTGTATAATGGGCTAGATAGGGGGGTTTCAACTTTATTGCATATCTCAGCCATTTTTTGGGAATTTTTGCACCAAATTTTCAACATGGGGTTTTTGGGACCCCTTCTCATGAATGATGTCACTGTCATGGTGTTATTCGGGCCCGAAGGGTGAATTTTCAGTCACTGTGCGAAATCACCCTTCAGGCCTGAATAACACCATGACAGTGACATCATTCATGAGAAGGGGTCCCAAAAACCCCATGTTGAAAATTTGGTGCAAAAATTCCAAAAAATGACTGTTTTACGAGCGTGCGTTGCACAGTTCCTATGCAGGCTCGTAAGTTCACGAATTTTCAATATTTTCACTCCAGATTTTCAACATTGCCATTTTACCACACCTTCTTATGAGTAGTACAGCTGTCATTTTTCACATCTCACCCAAAACGTGTTTCCGCCCATGTAGCAAACAATGGCGCAGTCGGTGTGCGAAATCAATGTATGGGACACATTAAGAAAATCACAGTGACACTGTTCATGAGCAGAGGTTTTAAATGGCTATGTTGAAAATTTGGTGAACAAATTCCTAAAAATGACTGTTTGACGAGCTTGCGTTGCGCAGTTCCTACGCATGCTCGTACGTTTGCGAATTTTCTATATTTGCACTCCAGATTTTCAAAACTGCCATTTTACCACACCTCCTCATGAGCAGTACAGCTGTCATTTTTCACATCCTGCCCAAAACGTGTTTCCGCCCATGTAGCCCACAATGGCGCAGTCGGTGTGTGAACTCAATGTATGGGACACATTAAGGAAATCACAGTGACACTGTTCATGAGCAGAGGTCTTAAAATGGCTGTGTTGAAAATTTGGTGAACAAATTCCTAAAAATAACTGTTTTACGAGTGTGCATTGCGCAGTTCCTACGCACGCTCGTAGGCTTCAGAATTTTCAATATTTCACTCCAGATTTTCAACATTGCCATTTTACCACACCTTCTTATGAGTAATACAGCTGTCATTTTTCACATCTCACCCAAAATATGTTTCCGCCCATGTAGCGCACAATGGCGCAGTCGGTGTGCGAAATCAATGTATGGGACACATTAAGAAAATCACAGTGACACTGTTCATGAGCAGAGGTCTTAAAATGGCTATGTTGAAAATTTGGTGAAAAAATTCCTAAAATGACTGTTTTATTAGTGTTCATTGCGCAGTTCCTACGCGACGCCAGAAGTTTTGCACTTTTCAATATTTTCACTCCAGATTTTCAACATTGCCATTTTACCACACCTCCTCATGAGCAGTACAGCTGTCATTTCTCACATCCTGCCCAAAACATGTTTCCGCCCATGTAGCGCACAATGGCGCAGTCGGTGTGCGAACTCAATGTATGGGACACATTAAGGAAATCACAGTGACACTGTTCATGGGCAGAGTTCTTAAAATGGCTGTGTTGAAAATTTGGTGAACAAATTCCTAAAAATTACTGTTTTAAGAGTGTTCATTGCGCAGTTCCTACGCATGCTCGTACGTTTGCGAATTTTCTATATTTGCATTCCAGATTTTCAAAACTGCCATTTTACCACACCTCCTCATGAGCAGTACAGCTGTCATTTTTCACATCCTGCCCAAAACGTGTTTCCGCCCATGTAGCCCACAATGGCGCAGTCGGTGTGTGAACTCAATGTATGGGACACATTAAGGAAATCACAGTGACACTGTTCATGAGCAGAGGTCTTAAAATGGCTGTGTTGAAAATTTGGTGAACAAATTCCTAAAAATAACTGTTTTACGAGCATTTGCGCAGTTCCTACGCACGCTCGTAAGCTTGCGAATTTTCAATATTTCCACTCCATATTTTCAACATTGCCATTTTACCACACCTTCTTATGAGTAGTATAGCTGTCATTTTTCACATCTCACCCAAAAGCGTGTTTCCATATGTAGCGCACAATGGCGCAGTCGTAGTACGAAATCAATGTATGGGGCACATTAGAAAATCACAGTGACACTGTTCATGAGCAGAGTTTTAAATGGCTATGTTGAAAATTCGAAAAATTCTAAATGACTGTTTTATTTAGTGTTCATTATGCAGTTCCTACGCACGCCGCAGAAGTTTGCTAATTTTCAATATTTTCACCCAGATTTTCAACATTGCCATTTTACCACACCTCCTCATGAGCAGTACAGCTGTCATTTCTCACATCCTGCCCAAAACATGTTTCGCCCATGTAGCGCACAATGGCGCAGTCGGTATGCGAACTCAATGTATGGGACACATTAAGGAAATCACAGTGACACTGTTCATGGGCAGAGTTCTTAAAATGGCTGTGTTGAAAATTTGGTGAACAAATTCCTAAAAATTACTGTTTTAAGAGTGTTCATTGCGCAGTTCCTATGCACGCTTGTAAGTTTGCGAATTTTCAATATTTTCACTCCACATTTTCAACATTGCCATTTTACCACACCTCCTTATGAGCAGTGCAGCTGTCATTTTTCACATCTTGCCCAAAATGTGTTTCTGCCCATGTAGAGCACAATGGCACAGTCGCTGTGCGAACTCAGTGTATGGGGCACATTAAGAAAATTACAGTGTTACTGTTCATGAGCAGAGATCTTAAATGGCTATGTTGAAAATTTGGTGAATAAATTTAAAATGACTGTTTACGAGCGCAGGCTAGTAGTTCCTACGCACGCCAGAAGTTTGCGAATTTTCACATTTGCACTCCAGATTTTCAACATTGCCATTTTACCACACCTTCTTATGAGCAGTACAGCTGTCATTTTCACATCCTGCCCAAAACGCAGTCCCGCCCATGTAGTACAATGGCGCAGTCGGTGTGTGAAATCAATGTATGGGACACAGTAAGAAAATCACAGTGACACTGTTCATTAGCAGAGGTTTTAAAATGCCAATGTTGAAAATTTGGTGAAAAAATTCTAACAATGACTGTTTTACGAGTGCATGTTGGCACAGTTCCCAAGACGTCAGAGGGTTTGCGAAGTTTCAATATTTCACCCAGATTTTCAACATTGCCATTTTACCACACTTCCTTATGATCAGTACAGCTGTCATTTTTCACATCCTGCCAGCGTGTTTCCGCCTATATGGCGCACAATGGGCGTAACAAAAAGGTCATGCTGAAATTTTATTGTGCAAATACCAGCAATCGCACAGGGCATTAGGGTAAAGCACCATACGTGACAAACACCACTGCAAATACCTGCAAGCGAACGTTCGGCATTGACAAATGCTTGTTAAGTTATTCACATTTAAATATGGTTAGTACTGCTTCTGAGGCCGAACATTCTAAATGAATTCTGAAGAGAACTGTGTAGATAAATGAGCTACTGATGTAGTTACTGTGTGGATAAATGGGTGATGATGTAGTTACTATGTGGATAAATAAATTTATCCATATAGTAGCACAGATAAATGGATTTATCAGTGCAGATTTATTCAGACACCTGTTGCATAAATATATATATATATATATATATGTGTGTGTGTGTGTATATATATGTATATATATGCAGCAGTACAGTTCCACAGCCCATGAGGGTGTGAGTATTAGGAATAGCAAGCTACATCAGGCCAAAAACTGCACTCTTCAGCCAAAAACACATATGTGCGATCTGTATGCCCAGGCTAACTGCCTGCAGCTGTCAGGTAGGCTCACATACCAAACCTGCCTCTTGGCAAAGAAAGTTAATCAGGGCCTCATGCCTCTAGGGGTGCAGAAGATCCTCTCTCCTATAAAAGTAACCGCTTAACCATAAGCTTGGATAATATGATCCTTAAGATTCCCCAGTGTCACACATCCCTGGGTCAAAGAGCCTTCGCCCACCAGGGCCCCAAATGGATCAATGATCTTCCTCCAACTTTGTTCTCTGAAACAAAGATTGGCACTTTTAAATGAAAGCTCAGGAGCTACCTTGTTGCTAAAGCCAGCTGTGACTGCTTTCACTAGACCGTGCAGATGCTCTCACCAATTTACAGCCTCAACTGGCTCATCCTCCCCCATGCTTCCTTCCATAAGCCCCATGCCTCCAGCCTCCCTACCTTTCTTCATTGCCCCTTCTCCTTCTCGTAACTGCTTCATAAGCAGCCACCACTACTCTGTTTAACTCAAACTCCCCTCTGACCCTGACATGGCCCATCTCAGGCCAATAATCCCTCTAATTCCTAGCACATGTCATACCTCGAGGCTCTATCGAGGCTACTACTCTTTCTCCCCTACACCTTTCCACCCTGTACTCTATCTTCTGTTGCCCCCTCCCTCCCTGAACTGACTCCTCTTGTCCCTCTAGTCGACCCCAGTAAAGCAATTTCTCTGGACACTCATTCTGCCTGTCTTCCTAACTACTATATGCTCTTAATATTTTTCTTATTTATACTTTGTTACTGAATTTCCAATATTACAGGTATAACAGTGCTTGTATTATGTCTGTACTCTGTTTGTCCTAATACTGACGTAGAACCTATGGAATGAGCTTGATCTCAATGGTATCTCCAAAATCACAATAAATAAATGAATAAAAAATAAAGTACAAAAATGCTTTATTTGTTAAAAAGCCATGCTCAAGGGCAGGTGCATACAGGACAAACAACCTCGACTGGTTTTGTACAGCCAGTACATCATCAGGAGGATAGCACTTTCCGTTGATTGCTAGGCTTATATAGTGAAAACTCTTAAAGTGACAGTGCATATATTAAATACATCAGTGTAATAACTTGTGAGTTCTCAGATTTATCATATATAAAAATATATCAAAAATATGTGCCAAAATCTTATGTTGTGACATGTGAGCCTAAAAAACAACCAGACTAAAAATGTTAGCAGCAGCAGCAGTAATAATCAATTGAATTCATATGCAAGTATAATCCATGTATACTATACGTTTTAGACAGTGATCCAAAATAATGAATACCAACTCCAGGGATGAATTTGAGATGGCATTCCCATATTGGAGGTGGACCCAGGATCTTTCTATCCTCTGCAAATGAAAACAAAATCAGAAACATTCATTCACCACAGACAAGTAAAATGCTAAGGGGAATGTAAATCAGACAGATAAATATTATGTTATTTTCTGGCATTAATCACTACAGGGTATCCAATTATCTGTTCATTCTCTTTTTGATGCAAGGCATCAGGTCGATGCTGTCATTAAGGCCTGATGGTATAAGGGCACTGAGAGTGTGAATCCAATATGATTCCCTCGCCTGAAGTGAATCATCCACGTTTCCACCTCGTGGTCCCAATCTAACCACTTCCAGGCCACAGAATTTGAAATTGTGTAACATATCCCTTTGTCTTGTGTTTATAATGTGGTTAGACAGTGCACTGCAGGCATCATTATTGGCAACAGACCTAAGGTGTTCCCCACTTCTCAATTTCAATGCTCTAGTGGTCTTACCCACATAGAAGGCCCCACACTGGCATGTGGACAAATATACTACATTTTCAGTCATACAGTCGATAAAAGCCCTCATTTCATATTCCTTTTCACTACTGCAACTCGTGAATGTTTGACATTTTAAAACTGAGCTGCAGAATTTGTAGCCACCACACTGATACATTCCTTTAGGTAGGGATTTGTTTTCTGCCAGAAATAGTATCCTGAACTGGCAAAAGACTATGAACCAGTCTACCCTTTATGTTTCGACCCTGCTTATATTTTTCTTATTTATTTATTGAAATGTTTCACCAGGAAGGCACACTGAACAACAAGTTACTCGTCTCCCAGTGTGACCTGGGGGGGGAAGGGTAATGTGAGTCTTCATACAGAAAATACAAAGATATGCAAATACAATGAACAGTGTAGTAAGGTAAGAACAATATTGAAACTTACAGGCCATATATACCATTCTTAGTTTGTGGCCAACACTTTCACTCAGCTGTGGATCTCCTTCTAGTATACTCCAGTTTTCATTTATTATTCTTTGTATTTCACTGGAATGGCTGGTGAAAGTGGTCACAAAATTCAACTTTGTGTGGCCCCTCTCTCTTTCTCTACCAAAGGGCTGCCCCTATCTATGTTGTTCACCTCTCTCTCTGTGCTTTGTCAACAATGATTGCAGCATACCCCTACTCATGAACCTATTACACATTTCCTTACTGTTTTGTGCATAATCAGACTCATCATTGCAGTTTCTGCGTACTCTTAAGATCTGGGTCTTTGGGATACTGGAAACCATATGGTGTGGGTGGCAACTGAAAGCCAGTAGTAGCGAATTCCTGTCGGTGTCCTTTCTGAATAGACTAGTGTTCAATGTTCCATCCTCTCTTTCAGAGATTTTCAAATCCAGGAAGGAAACCACACAGGAACCACACTGTACTGAAAAGTTCAGGTTGGGATCAGTATATTCCAGATACTCCACAAATTCATTTAGTTCCTCCAGTGTGCGACGCCACACCAAAAAATTGTCTATAAAATGATGCCAGATGTCAGTCCTATGGTAAAAATGATTTGTTCTGGCTTCATAGACCTTTAATTTCTCCCACAGGACCAAATACAGATTAGCATAATTGGGGGCAAAAGTTGCCCCCATAACCGTGCCCTTCAATTGCAAAAAGTATTGATTCTGGAACAAAAAAATAGCTTTTGGTTAACACATGGTCTGCGAACTGTTTTCAGACATTATTTAGACCCCATCCTGATCAAATCAATACCTCAGGGCATCCAAACCCCCTTCATGGGGGATATTTGTTTAGAGTGAGACGATATCCATAGAAACCAGGTACCAAGAGGGCTCCATCTGCATGTCCCCCAGGACACCCACCATTTGTGTAGTATCCCAGACATAGGATGATAATGCTGCCACTGATAATCAACATATCTGGAAAGAGGTTCGACCCATGCCGGTTACAATAGGATGTCCTGGGGGGGTCAAGTAGACTTTTGTGCATCTTTGGTAATACATATATCGTAGCATGAACAGGATGGTCCACAGTTAAATACAAATATTCACCATATGTAATCAAACCTTCACATTGTGATTCAAAAAGGAAACAATCAATAATAGTTAAAATCTCAAGGTGGGGTCAAGGGTGGGACACTCCTAGAACTACACGTTATTCAACTGTCGATCAATTTCACTGATATATTTAGAGGTGGACATTGCTACCACAGACCCACCCTTGTCTGCTGGCTTAATTATGATCTCACTGTTCATTTTCTAGATCTTTCAAAGCTCTAGCTTCTGCAGCATTTATGTTCACAAAATCTAGTTTGTCATTTTGCTGTAGCATAAGTTGAAATTGTCTCTCACATCTTTTCTCAAATAGCTCGACTGAGTCATTATAAGGTGGCATATAGTGTGACTGTGGTCTAAAAGGGCTTATCTCTGGGGCGTCAATAGCAGCAGAGTTCTGAGGCCCAGTCCCACCACCAGATATAGCCCCTATGATAGAATCCTGACCCATCCTGTTGGGTCTAAAGTGAGCCTTGAGATTTAAGTTTCTTATGAATCTATGTAAGTCTATATAAAGTTCAAACCCCCTTGAATCCAAAGTCAGAACAAAAGAAAATCCCTTCTGTAATATTTTAAGTTCATTTGTTAAATCCACATGTGAAATATTTATAAAGATATTTTCCACACTATTCAAGGCTTGCCTCTCCTGCCACAGTTTCTGGTGTTTACGGCCACCTCTCCATGTCCTCCTGGAGAATTATGAGCCCTGTTGTAGTTCCTGGTCTCGTTCCCTCTGTTGATATTCCTGTGGATCCAGAGTCAATTCCTGAAAGGGCACTGTTCTATGTAAATCCCGTTGCTCCTGGCCTCTAAAAAAAGATGTCCAGCTTCTGATTCATTGTTTGAGGTGTTGTAGTTTGTTGAATTGCTTCTATTTTTTAGTATGAGTCGATGTTGTGAGACTGCCTGATTATCACTGGAGTGGTTACGTGCCCCCTTGTATCTTTTGCGTTTCTGGTTCCAATCACGTACACAGTTAATTTGATAATCTTTCTTATCTCACTCCCATTTGGTTAGTTTGATTTTTTTTTATCTTAGCCTCTTCCCTTTGGATGGTATCCTTTAGTTTTTTCTCATAATGGCCAAACTCAGAATGTTCCTTAAATTTTGCCACAGTTTCCTCTTTTTTAGAAATGTCCGTGGTACATCCTCTCTCTGTGCATCATAATTTTGAATCACTGTGTTGATTAGAGCATCAGTACCAATCTGGAGCAACGTTTGCCAGTCCTCAATGAACATTTTTCTGTGCCAACCATATCCCGGTTTGTTAAGGACCCTGAGACCACAGGGCGAGTGACCTACCTTTAGATAGGATTCAAAAGTCACCTTTGCCCAGTAACGTCTTCTGCCTCTTAATAATGCCCTCTCCAGTTCCAAAAATGCACCCTTAATGTCTTGAATATCCATATGTTGTGCTGATGCTGTATCACTGCCACTGGCCCCAGTTTCTGTATTATTTCCTTTGTCTGCGTCTTTAAATAAATCTGCTTCACCTTCTGCTGCAAATATAAAGTCCATGTATGACCCTGCTGTGTCTCCAATGTTACTATTTTCAAATCCCCTTTACATACCTTCAACATATTAGCTTTATGGTTCTGATCTATGATTTCTGTGATACTCATTCTGAACTTGAGTTAACTGCACACTCTGTATACCTGCTCTGGGAACGTGTGTGTCTTGCTAGTTTACTGGAAGCAATAGGAGAGACTTCATCCTGATTCCTATTCCCCAATTTTCACAAACAACAATCTCTTCATGCGGAAAATCACCAAAGCTGCAAGTAGTTTGTAAGGTTAATAAAGCTCTCATTCATACGTATTAGCTGTTTCGAAAGTGATGTTTCTCTAGAGTTTCCTTGTATCAATGTCTACCTTACTTCTGGTTTATATTTGTTATTACCGCAGTCCAGAACTATTCTGAAACAGATAAAAAGTTGTATATTTACCACAATCTCCTTCCTGGCAAATCATGGAGTGTCCTTCACATCGATTTATTTCTCCAACCTCCACTGTCAAAAATGGAGAGGATATCTCATGATTCCCCCCCCCCACCAACTGCACGGATTTCGTGAGTGCAACCACAAGACTCTTGGAACTCACCGCAAGCTGCTCTTCCTCGGGGTTGAGGCACCGGCAAGCAAACCACTAACCAGTGGACCTCCCATGACGACCAGGACTCCCACGCTTTCCTTATCCGCTCCACCGACTACCGGGGGCTCTGAACTGTGTCTGATTTTCAGCCCTCCTGCCCACCCCATTCCCTCCTCCCATTAAATACTCCCTCGCCATGCCCACTTCTGGAAAGGACCAAATCAGGGCTGAGACAGCTCAACCCAGGGGAATGTCCCCTCTTCCACTGCCTAGCTGGGTGTAAGCTGTCAAACTGGTGCATTATATCATAGATCACTGCCCACACTGGACATTATTGCACTCGCTTTAATCGCACTGTCGGTATACTTGATTATTTTACCACCTGATATTTGTGCTACTAATTTATACAGGGGGGCTGATAGCAGCTACCTGTTCCAGAACTTGTACCTTCACAGTGACTTTAATCTGCTTATAGCTATCTTGCATAATCTGCTTTATATTCTATTTCCCCACCTTGTGTGCAAAAAAAAATAAATAATGCAATAACTGTACCTTAAGGGGCTATGAATGCAACTAGTTGCTCCATATATATCTACTGTTAACAGCTTGTTTACCTGATAATACTGTTCTCCAAATAGATAGCCTCCCTTCTATTGAATAACTCGACTTAGCCTTGGCACGACCTCTCAGAAAGTCACTGGCTGACTCTGCTCAGAACCTATTATCATATTAGTGGGGCGTCCTGGTGCCTGGGTGACCCTTATTAAGGCCTGCACCCATCCCACTTGCCTGCCTATAGTGTAGTGGCATTAAAATACACTCTCAGGAGGACTGCTCTCCAGCTAGAGCTCCTAAGCTCACCTGCCCCTCATATTTCTGACTCCGCCATTCTAGGGTAAAGATGCCTGGGACTCCTCGTCCCCACAAGCTCTGGGTACTGCAAAGTAGAGGTGCTCCCCTGAAATCTCGGCTACACCTCTGAACAGACCCTCAAGGGACTCAGCACCCCTCAAGCCAGGGTACTGCTCATAAGTGGTGCCCCCCAGACACAGGGTAGCTATTAACCAGGGGCACTACCACTCCCCTTGCCTAGCTATCCCTCCTCTCCACAATACCTCCCTGACCAGCATGAGGCCCCCCAAGCTTGGTCCTCCCTATCTTAGCTGCCCAAACAGTGGGCTCTTCCTGGCCGTCCTGTACCTGCTGTCCCTCCTCTGGGTGACATGACTATTTGCATAGGAGAACAGGACACTAGATGTCACCCTCCTTCTGGCCCTCCCCCTCGACACTCCTGGCACTGCCACCCCCTTCCCTACAACAACACTGAGGCACTCCTGACTGCCCATGTATTCTGCAGAAGAGGCATTTTATACTCAACATTACTCACCGCCAAACGGAGATTCTGCACTGAGTCCCTACCCCTTAGAAGCATCCCATCTCTCTGCCTCCTTGCTACCCTCCTGCTTATGGCCAGGGATATCCAACCTAATCCTGGACCCCCCCCCCATACAACCTCCTGGTCTCCTCCCCACTGGACCCTCATTGGGTGTCCTCAAAGGGCCTGCTGATCGCTCATATGAACATATGCAGCCTAAGACCAAAGATGCAGGAACTTCAATCCTGGCTTGACCAGTACAACCCAGACATCCTGGCAGTATCTGAAATCTGGCTCAAACCTCACATTCTCCCACATGAGGTAGCAGCCCTTGGTTACCTCTCCCATAGAAGAGACAGACTGAGCAAAAGGGGATGGCGGAGTTTTAATCTACACAAAAGACACCCTTAAAGCAGTGCAGATAAACCTGAATCAGCTCACCTGTACAGAAGGCGAATTGATCTTTGTGCGCATCACCCTTGGCCCTTGTAAGCATTTCAATATTGGATGTGTATACAACCCCCCAACAAATGCTCGATCATCTCTCGAGGCGGTCCTAAGGGATATCTCCGAGGAGGTAACCTCTGAGCTACTCATATTGGGGGACTGTAACCTAAACTGGGCCCCACAAGACAACCACTCCTTAATAGGATTGGTTCAGGAAACTAACCTTGAACAGGTCATCGCTGGGCCCACCTGAATGAACTACAAGATGAGAAACCATTCCACGCTTGATTGGGTACTCATGAGCAAACCCTTCAACATACAGGTGGCAGGCACCCTAGCTGATGCCCTGAGTGACCACTCCCCAATTTTCTGTACTTGGAAAAATAGGGCCCCTAGAGTCCACCCGCGAATCCTGGCGGCAAGGGATTTCACTAACCTCCTACCCGAGCACCTGATTGGGTGCCTCAACAGTATTGATTAGAGTCCTGTCAAACTACTCCCCTCACTGGATGAAGCTGCTGCCTTCTTCCAGGGAGCCATCACCATGGTGGCTGATTGCCTGGCCCCCATGAAGAAATTCCGCACCAAGGGGAGCTGCTACAAGTGGATCACCCCCCACGAGAAATCACTCATGAAATACCGGGACACAGCTTGGAAGAAATACAAGCTCTCCTCCCTACCAGCTGACCTCACCAGCTATGAGGTGCTTAGAAATAGGTGCAAATTGGCCATAAAAGTGGCCAAACGAGAGTATGTCACAAATCTACAGAAAAAGAACCTAGGTAACCCTAGACTCTTTTGGGCTCACATAAACGGGCTAATAAAGGGGAGCGGAAAGACCGTACATGACCCCATAGAGGTGAACGGTCTACTAACAAGCGATGACACAAGCATTGCTATGGCACTCAACCGCCAGTTCACAAACCTGGACTAGATCAAAGCGGGACTGCCTATCCACCCCCCAGACTCTTATGACCCCCTTCCCCATATATCTGACCACCTCACCTTCCACCTTAGGCTAGTAAAACCTAACGAAGTCCTCCCTTTATTAAAATCCCTCAAAACATCGGGATCCATGGGGCCAGATAGCATTCTCCCCCTGAATACTAAAGGAAGGGGCCCTAGCACTTGCCAGGCCCCTAACCTGGCTCCTCAATTATTCCCTCACTGAAGGTGCCATCCCTGAAAAATGGAAACTGGCTCATGTAGTCCCTGTCTACAAGGGAGGTTTGAGGGAATCCACCAACAACTACAGGCCAATCTCCCTACTCTGTAGCCTTGGTAAGATCCAAGAGAGATTGATATACGGACAACTCCGTGACTACCTAGAGCTTCACCAATTACTATCCCCTGCCCAGCACGGATTCAGAACCAATCATGGGACTGACTCCATGCTTATCAAGTTCTCCACAGATGTTATCAGAGAACTGGATAAGGGGACCCCCACTGGGGCTGTCTTCATAGACTTATCCAAGGCATTTGACCTCATCAGCCATAACCTGCTGCTTTCCAAACTGAGCCATGTTGGGCTAGACAGCCATTCCCTGTCGTGGTTCACCAGCTACCTCACCGGGAGGTCACAGAGGGTAAAATGGAAAGACTCCCTGTTGGAGCCTCTCCCATTAACAGAGGGGGTGCCCCAAGGGTCAATACTTGGGCCCCTTCTCTTCTCTCTCTTCACCAATGATCTCTGTAATCACTGTGGGGGTAGCCCAGTGGTACAGTATGCGGATGATGTAGTCATCTACCATCCCTCCACCAATCTGGGGAAACTCTGCTCTGGGCTACAGGATGGCCTGAGATCCCTAGAGGAATGGCTTGTCACCGATAGAATGGTCATAAATCCGAACAAGACTAAGGCCATGCTGTTTGGCCCAAGAACCCTCAGTTGTGACAGAAGCCAACTCCTCCAACTAATGACCACCTCAGGCACGGGGCTTGAGGTGGTCGAATCAATAAAATACCTTGGCCTCACCCTGGACCAGGGCTTCACCCTCAAGGAACATGTAGACCAGGTAACCAAAAATATTCACGCCAAACTCAGGACCCTGTACGGGTTGAAAGACCAGCTGATACCAGCTGCCCGGGCCTCCATCGCCACTAACATTCTGCTCCCTACCATTACCTATGCGGCCCCAGTGGTCCTGGGAGCAGCTAGACAAGAGATAAACAAACTACAAGTTCTCTATCATAAGGTGGCATGCTTCACCACACTATCTGGCCCTAGGACCCACCATTGTGACACTTTGTCCCAATTAAACTGGCCCTCCTGGGACGCCAGGCTCCAGTACCCCCTACTCTGCCTCACTTATAAACTACTCAGCTCCTCCCCTCCTCCCAGCCTCTCTGGGCTCATTGCCCACAAGAGAAACCCTAGGCTCCTCCGTACAACCGACCGGACTCTCCTCGCTGTGCCCAGGGTTAGAACCAAGGAGGGTGGCAAGTCATTCGCCATTACTGCCCCCACCCTATGGAACTCCCTGCCCCCAGGTGTCCAGGAAGCTACCTCTTCCAACACCTTCCGCACTAGGCTCAAGGCTCATATGATGGCCACCTCAAAGTGCAATTGCTAAGGTAAGGAGCTCCTAAGCATAAGCTGAACACTCCAAGCTCTCTACACATACTGGGCCATCCCCTCATTGCCCCTCCCCCCACTTCCCCCTACCAGGGAAAGTCCAATATTGACTACACACCATTTGTTACCTGATGAATTGCTACGATGTATTACCCCATGTTATGTGACTATGTGACTTATGTAATGTACTTTGCTGTATACAATCCTATGTAAAATTCTATGGAACCCCCGGGTCGCCCTTGAAAAAGGGACTTTCAGGGCCCAGTGGGCTCACCCGGTTATCAAAATTTAATAAATAAATAAAAAATTCCAGGTGCAGAGGGATTATTGCAGGGTGCTGGTGTCCTTAGCCATGTTTGTAGATGTATATAGCAGAGAGCTACAGCTGGGGGCAACATGAGGGAGATCATTGCTATAAATAGAGAAGAGGAGTGGGCCTAGGACAGAGCCCTGTGGAACCCCAACAGTACTGTTTGCCATGTTGGAGGTGGCAGAGTGGAGGCAAACTTGCTGTTTTCTGTTCATTAGGTAGTTGGATAACCAGGAATGTGCAGGTGGAGAGACCCCAAAGGTGAGTTTGTTTTGAGGAGCGAGTGACTGACCAGGTCAAATGCCTTTGTAAGGTCAATAAACACTGCACCAGTTAGGAGTCCAACATCCATTGATAAGCTGATGTCATCTGTCAGTTTGGCCAGTCTGTAGAGGTGCCAGGCTTTTTTCCTAAAACTGTGCTGGGTGAGGAAGGAGATTGTATTTGGCAACATAGTCATTTAGCTGTGATGCAGCAATCTCCTCAAGGGTTTTTGGAGAGTACTGAGAGTATGGCAATGGGGAGACAGTTGTCCATGAGTCTGGGATCACCTGCCTTAAAAACAGAGGTGATTTTGATAATTTTCTAAATATCAGAAACAACACCAGTGGAGTGGGAGAAATTTAGGATTTTTGAGATAAGGAGCACTATGAGGGGGGCTGCAATCTTCAGCAGCTTTGGTTCCAGGTCATCAGAACCAGAGTTGTTGTCAGGGGTGACAGAGAATAGTAGTTTCTTCACCTCAGCTCTTTCACAGATAGAAAGTAGAAAGGGGGGGCATGGTACAGCAGAGGGTGGAGGGTTAGTGGCAGATGATAAGGCCAAAAGGCTGGCATCAGTAATTGCCTTGAAAGCTGAGAAGTCAGATGAGAGGTCAGAGAATTTAGAGTTAAAGGCATTCATGATTGTGGTCTGTGAAAGCTGAGAGGTCCTATGAAAGGTCAGAGAATTTGGAGTTAAAGGCATTTGCAATTGTGGTGGGGTTGTTATAGTTTATACCATCGATGAGTATGTCAGACAGGAGAGCCTTTAATTTAGTGCTCAAGAGGCTTTTTATGCCATCCCAACATTTACATGGGTTTCTCAAAGTGGCAGCAAATTTGTTTTTGCAAAAGAAGCTTTTGTTAGATCTAATTCCTGATTTGCAGAAGTTCCCACATTTCCGATACTCATCCCAGTTGGAGACTAGGCTGGATTTCTTATGTTTATCCTAGAGTTTATCCCCAGTTTTCATTTAAGTTAGACGTTCATTGACAAGCCAGTTTGTGGCTGAGTCTTGCAGCCTACACCTCATAAGAGGGGCATGTTTTTGCTGAAGTTTGGAGAAATGGAAAGGGGAAATGTGGTCAAAACTTTGCATTAGAACAACCTTTTGCCAGTCAGTTAAACTGAACCAGTGAACTCAGTACCTCTCTCACTACCAAGGAGACCTGTCACCAGGAATGAGACCTGGAGAAAGAGGAACCATGCACCTCCACCTGAATTGCTTGTTATCCCCCTGGTGCCTCAGTCTGATGTGAGCTATAGCAGCTCTGAAGATAACAAAACCTGCAGTTGTGCAATACCACGTGAAAAGTCAAACACTCAGCTAAATTCATGATGTCTCTGTTGTCCTCACTGATCTCCCTGCACATGTGGTGCAAACAAAAGGTTAATCTGCTTCCAAGACAGCTTTTACTGCCCCCTTGTACTGCCCTCAAGCAATTTTGGGAGGTGTTAGTGTGTACCATGGTGGGGAAATTCTAACACCAGTGTTTACCCTGTGTCCTGTGAAGTGCACTGTTGATACCATTCACGTAGGATGTAGCTGTATTAGTTAGAAATGTTTAGATGGGAATCAGATGTATTAGACAGCCTGTGTTGTGTTCTGTCGCAATGTTTCATGTTTTTCAGGCCTTGATGAGGACACCAATGATTTCAGTAAGGGGAAGTAACCCCCTCCTAAAAGGGGGTTTGCCTTTGACTGTCTCTGGAGCACTGCTGCTGCCTTCCCCTGCATCGCTTCTTCACCCTGGTTCCAGTCTAGACTGCAGCTGCATGACCTTTGGCTAGACTGGACACTGTAATTTGATCTGCAGTTCTGTTCAGTGCCCTTCTCACTATGGCGGGTGCACCACCACCTCTCTTCGCTCAACTGGCTCCTAGTCTACTTTCAGGGTTGGGGAGCCCACAGCAAGGAGGCTGTTGAGTTTTATCAGGCAGATCTCAAAGCTGCACAGAGTGTAGAACTGCTCCTCCTCTGGTAGCATGAACTTTGGAGGCTACTTCAGCTCTGCAAAATAACTAAAATAGTACGTACTGTCCCTTTGAAACTGACATCAATTTGGAGCTCAGCTCGACAAAACAGCCCTGAATTGCAAGCTGGCTCAGGACTTGTATGCATGTTTTTCCCCTGGAACTGGCAGCCACTGATAACCAGGGGCTTAGCAGAATGAATAACGAATGAGATGCTAGCCACTGGTATTTAATCTCTGGATTTCTGCACAAGGGAGGAACGTGCATCAAACTGGTCTGAACAAAATCTCTGAGGAGAGGAGAGGAGAGCATTTGTAAATAACTTTCATTTGCTAGTCCTGTCTGACTAAAATATTTATCCAAAACAGACTTGAGACCCCTGAAAAATGTGGATTGATGCAGCTAAAGTGCCAAGCCTGGCCTGTAGCACCAGATTAGAGCAGTGGTTGCCTTGAAAGCTGTTCTGCATCTAGGAAGGTGGTAAGTCACTTCTTTCTACTATTGTTAGGATTTTATGAACCAGCTGGGGTCCCAAATGACTGCCTGCCTGTCGGGGTGGGTAAAGGCAAGTCCCCTAGTGGGGTGAATAAGATCATCATCATCTGAAGCATCATGGCCTGCACTCCATCACCACTAGAAGCTCGTTCGGTCTGCCACATCTGTAACCAGCTTACAGAACAAACCTCCATCCCATCATCCAAAGTCATCACGGCCCACACCCTTCACCACACAAAGTGCATTGTGTCTGCCACACCTGTACTTAGCCTATAGAAAAGACCATACAGCCATCATCTGCCTAAGCAGGGGAGTCGCCCCCATTGAAACAGTTTCAGCCTGTCATCTAATGGTCATAAGTATTGGGTTTTATCCACATAACATGTTCCTGTTGTTTTGCTAGATACTTTCTGGGCATTCCTGCATGACCTTGGAATCAAGCCCACAGCTACAGCTTAAAGCCAGGAGCAACTATTTTACTGTCCATCCAGTTGTGTAATTTGCCAGTTGACAGCTGCGGTGAACAACTGAATTTACAAGGTACCAAAATGAAGTCCAAGCATCACAGGGCTGCAGCTCTGCATCTGTGTGCACACTTGAACTGTAATTGGGAGCTCCCAGAGAGACTCTGGGGACTGTGGGGTTAACTGGTGCACCATTGGGGGGGAGGTGCTGAGATATACCTTACGATGGGGTGAATGCAAACTGCTGTTTCTGTTTATTTTTACCTTTGCTTCCCTTGTCCCTTACCTTGTTCTCTAACCCTAAAATAAACCCATTGGTTGTTTATTTGCAACTGCTGGCATAGTTGCCATTATTGCCTTGCTGTTTGCTTACATGCTTAGAATGATAAGTGGGGAGGGGGATTGTGTTATTATGTTCCTTGTCACAAAGGTTGGGACTTGTATTTATTTCCTGTGGGGAAACATCCTGGCAGTGCTCTGTCATAAGGATCTCCATAGGTGGAGGCACCACACCACTTTCCAAGCCCATTTCTAACCAAGAACCCAGGTGCCATTCACACAAAGGCATAACAGACTTTGCCCTTTACCATTTCCAAGCTTAGGCAGCACACTTTGTGGGTGAGGGTGGTTAAAAGTAAAAAATAATTGCAAAACATTTCCAGTTTATTGCCTGAATGGTCCGGATCCCTTCAACCTCTGAGATCTCTTGTACCCATACATATTAACATATCGGTCTTGGCCACTTGACTCTGGACAGTAATCTATTATACTATTGAGAAAGGGTGCTTGGACTCTCTGGCATCAATTCCATGAGCAAAAAGTCAGAATGTCAGAAAATTCCACTTCCAAATCCACATCTGCTCTGAGTCCATTTATATGAAAGAATTGAGAAGCGGAAGCAGAATTTCCATTCAGATTCCTAACAGGATGGTGCGCAATAAATGCATTATCACATATACCTCTGCCTTGTTTTCACCTTCCCCCACCCTTGTGTTTCCTGGCTCCTAATACCCTACCTTTTGAAGGAGGCACCATCAATCCTGCTTCAGTCTCCTGGTGATCTGGTGGTGGTCAGATCATGAAGGCACTGACACCTGCTGTTGTAATGATCCTGTGTCTGCCTCTTGTCATGCTCTCTCCTCTGCTTTTGTGACCTTCCCATTCCCAACCTCATCAGCCAAACAGAGACCACTCCAGTCATAGGTTGGACAGTGACCCAGTCATCTTCTCAGATCTGGCTGGGCTAGTCTTCCCCCCTCCCAACCGGTGCATCAGTCAGACAGTCAGGTAGCTCATCTCCAACATGGGAGTGCTGCATGCTGTGCTTGGCTCAGCTGGCCCTGCCATTCTTCCAGCTCCAAGTGCACTGTGCTGTCAGAGTCCCAACCTAACTGCTCGCTCCAAGTTGCTGATTCGGTTAGTCACACATAAACAACTCTCTATGACTGACCATCACATTTTGCAATATCATCCTAGGGAATTGGCCAACTAGAAACAAACCCTGGCTATCCCTAGTGATCTGTCATCTCTCCCAGTCTGTCATTGGATGGCTAAGTGTTAACCCCAGGATCTGGTGGTAGTTAGTCACATCCTTGAATCCAGACAGAAGAGGCCTCCCCTCATTAGTGCATACTGCATAATTGAACACTAAGGCAAAAGAAGCTAAGTGTCATTGTAGCCAAGTCACTGGGGGGACTCCTCGGGGCCGAAGGTCAGCTCAGACTGGTACTGGTAACTTAGTCCACATAGGACAGGAAGTCTCAGGAAGGAATTCAAGGAATCATAGATCACCTGTGAGCCCAGTGGAGAGCAGAATAGAAGCAGCATCAAGAACAAGATTAGGGGCAGGGAAAAGGAGAGCAACAGGTACAAGTTTTTCAGCCAGGTCTGTAAAGGAGTCGGATGTGGAATCAGATTTCGATTCCGCATCTGACATTTTTTGGAATTTGGATTTTTGGCCTTCGGTACTGAAAATCCAAATTACAAAAAAAGCCTGGAATCTGATGTATCTGATTTCAATGGACTTATTCCAAGCAACCCTACTACTGAACCATGTTCAGCAGATGCTGCAACCTTTTCCAGAGCATCCATAAAAGTTATTGCTGGTAGTCGGGAAAGAGGACAGGACCACCATGCCATTGGTTCAAAGGTGTGTTCTTGGATAAATGTTGTATTCTGCAGGCCTAGATGTTCACTGGTGTGTGCCACTTCAGTTTACTGCTGGAAGCAGGTAGCAACAGGGTCCAGTACTGTAGCCAGGTTCACTTGGAGCCTGATGACCGACCGTTGGGTTGCATTGGAGTGGGGACCAGAAGACCACCAGGTAAAATCAGATTCTAGGATTAGGGAAGGGGAACTAACTGAGTAACTGGGCTGTTTAATTTGAAGGGAGTGGGTGAAAGATTCATTGGACCACCAGGGTGCTTTTGGACTTGACAATAGAAGCTGGAAAAACTGGATTACCAGGGCCCAAGCATTTGGGTGAGAAAGGGAGGGGAACATATTTTAAATGGAATTCATGTTTCTCCATGATACAACTATTGTTCAGAATAGCATTGTTACATGCACCTGTCATAATGCCATGCTGCATCATGGTTGCAGGTGCACGTTGGGGGTGTTAACACCCATTAACATCTTTATTGGCAGTTTGTATTGCCTATCTGTCACAAGAGTGAATGCTTACCCTGTAACATGTGCCCAGGCTTATGTATTGTGATTTTATGTGGAAAAGCTGGAGTGTAGGCTTAAAGCGCCCATGTACATTGCCCACATATGTGATTGAGAATCAGGCCCCTTTAGTTTAATAAGAAACAAGAGCCACGTGGCCCATCTGGCTTCTTCATGTTTTTCAATAACCTAACCATCCAATGTGTCCAAAGAGAGTTATACATCTAGCTGTTGCAGTATTCATGTACTGGCCTGTGTGGAGAAACAACTCAACACAGAATCTGAAGCAGTAGATGCCTAGCTAAATGAGAGCAACCTTGTTCTGACTGCCAACAAGACCAAAACTGTAGTCCTTGGCATGCATCCACAAACTCCCAAACCACATACTTTCTTCCATCCACTCTAAAGGACAACCTTGCTCTTGAGCAGATCCTGTCCTTTAAATATCTGAAAGTGCTTCCAACTCACCTACCAGATGTATGCAGATAACACTATTGCTTCTGTGGGTCACAGTTAGGAGCCCCCTACAGGTTAGAAAG
The DNA here is from genome assembly GCA_016271365.2 of Neoceratodus forsteri. Classification (NCBI taxonomy): domain Eukaryota; kingdom Metazoa; phylum Chordata; order Ceratodontiformes; family Ceratodontidae; genus Neoceratodus; species Neoceratodus forsteri. The sequence goes on along the minus strand of CM057450.1, from coordinate 1,175,672,258 downwards.
TGACTCAACTCTCTCATGAGAATGAAGTAAATGAGACAATTCTTAGTCCCTCTGCTGTACTGTAGATATGTGTTGTACTGCAAAATGCACAGGTTGGATGTCAAGTACAACAGGCAGTGCAAGTTTGCCTTTGATAGCAACTTAAGGAACCCTTCTGCCTGTTATATTGCCAACTTAGTTAGCTAAGCTCCATCACACTCAAGGACTACTACTGGTGCATGTTCTTCAATAACTGTATCTACTGTCCAGCCTCCAAATACCTTACAATCCGCTTCACCCCTGTCATTACCCTCTATCCTCAAAGGTCAACTGAGGCAGCTTACTAACTAGTATACAATTTATCAAAAGACTTCTTCTTCTGAGGCCCAGCATATTTGCACAGCTACCCAGCCCATGTTTGACAAACTAACCTTTCTACAGTACTTTCCAAAGGCTGCTGCTTAATCAGTGCAAAGCCTTTGCACCCCAACCTGCCTTTTTAGTCATCCCACCAACAGTTGCAGATTTACTTGGTGCACTAGCACTGCCTTCCTTTCAACTCCCCATAGAGTCTGAGTGTATAAAGGGGATATTTTCAACACCTTTAACTATGCTCCAACCTGCTCTATGAATAATTGTGTAATTGTCCTTGGCTGTTGCCATGAACATTCTTGTACATTTAGTTACTTGTATTGCGTATGTGTACCCTTTTAGAGCTAGCATAAGGGTATCACTCTCTCCTGCACTACAAACTATGTACTTTTTTGTTTGCTTGCACATGTGCAAGGAACACCTTGCTTCAGTAGAAGACAGTTAATGAGCATGCCACCATGCTCAAAGAAACTTGACGTCACAATCAGCTGTGTTTGCAGGGCGGTCCCTGGCAGCAGCAACCAGTTACAGCTGCATTCTTTACCAGAGTTACAATACAGAAGCAGCAGAAGCTCCCAAATCTCTATACAATACTTAAAGTAAGAATGGACACCGCACCAACAGCATCTGGCTATGTAACAGGCAGCCCACAGGCAACAGAACTGAGGAAGCGATGGGAGGCTGCCACCACTCCAGTTTTTTGGGGCCAAAGTAGATTGCCATTTTTAACATCTTCCCACCAGAATAATATAAAAGTAATTTGAAAAAGAACCATGTATGTGTCTTTCGGGCTGAAAGAATTCAGGCTGGAAGGGGTTACTCTTCCCATGCTGATTCAAAGAGGAGCAGGGGATATGAGATGTATACCAGCTGTAAGTTGTAAAGATAGCAGGGAGTCAGGACTGTGACAGTGGGGCTCAGCTCTGAACTGACAGAGCCAGAGATTTACAATTCTCATTTAATTACTAAGTGGTCCAGCACTCCACTCGTGTGTCTCACATGCACAAAGTATGGACAGTTGATCAGCTGGACCAATCAGTACAGATCATTATGGCCTCAGGAATGTTTTTTTTTTAATTCCCACCCAGTGACTTGACAGAGAAGTTATACTCAAAAGATAGCCCTATATGCAGTCAACTGGTGGAAAAGTTAAGAGGAGTCTGGATTTCTTTTACTATACCTCTGCAGTGGGGAACTGAAAATGATCCTCTACGAATTGGGAAAAATCCTACGAGACATTGATCAGTAGAGGTACTGCCCTACTGGAATTGTGAAAAATGTACATTTGTTGTAGTATGCAATGCTTTTAAGTAATTGTTTCTTAGAAACATAGGCAGAAGAGTTAACCCCTGGCAATACTACATCTGACACAATCACATATTGGCTACATTTTGAGATTTCAGATGTCAAAATAAATCACATAAGGGCTTATATCACCTTATTATTATTATTATATTAGCAGGGACCTCCTTGTAAATGATTGTGTTCAATGGTGTTTTCCTGCAAATAAATGTGAAACTTATATTAAGAGTACATGGTGATCCTGTATATTTAGTAACTTGACTTCCCTACCTTACAATATTGATGCTGTGTAAGGCAGTCATCAAAACATTTTAATAAAATCATTTAATAATAAAATACTATAACATTCCTCATTTTATGGCCCTCAGCACCAGATCTGGTGACTACATACAAGTTTAGGGCTTATGGGCAGACTAGATGGGCCTACATGTAGTGGTCTTTATCTGCCAACAATTTCTATGTATCTATGTATAGCCATTTAACTCCCAGTAGAAAAAAAATGACACATAGCATTTCACAGTATTATTAGTTTTATAGGTAGTCTCTGATTCAGTGCCTATTATCCTCACTGCGAGTTACTATGCACAGCATGGCTGAAGTACAAAAATGGGTACTAGTATCTGTATCTGGCTGTTTTATATTTTGTGCACTTCTTGTGTTTGCTTGCGCGTGTGTGCGGGAAACACCTTGCATCCAGTAGCGACAGTTAATGAGCATGCCACTATGCACAAAGAGATTGACCGCTGCAATCAGGGAGCACCCCGTCATGATCAGCTGTGTTTGTGGGGCAGTCCCTGACTGCAGCAGCCAATTACAGCTGCATTGTCTGGTGATGTCTAGTTTCAATTAACATGATGATGGCTTCTCCGTCAGCTTCTCACAGTCCCCAGGAAGCCAATGGACAGCTGCCACCTTTCACAGTCCCTGGGGAAGCTAATGGGGGTGCCCAACCCCCTGTCAGCTTGCCCTCTTCTCCAGTTCTTTTGCTGATGGGGTAGCTCAGCCCCCATCAGCATGATGCGCCCCTCCCCTAATTTGTTGTGTGCCGAGGGGGGTACCCAATCCCCCTCAGCTGATGCACTCTCTCACCCCCCAAGCACACTGTATGGCCGACAGGGTGCCCAATCCCCTTCGGCTCCACTACTCCCCCAAGACGCAAACTTCCAGGTGGCATGCTGGGAGCCCACCCCAGCATGCCAAAAGTCCCGAGTCTCCCCCCCAAGCACACTATATGGCTCATTGGGTGCCCACTTCCTGCTAGCTCCACTTCCTCCTAAACAAACAAATTTCCAGGTGGCATGCTGGGAGCCCACCCCAGCATGCCAAAAGTCCCGAGTTATCTTTAAAAAAAAAAACCTGTAAAAAAGGAAATGGTCCCTCATTGAGTCTGGTGGCCTCTCCCCCAACCTGCAGACACCCTCTGTGCACCGCACTTCCCCACAGCCCTCTCACCTCATACTTACCTCCGGAGCCCAGCGCGATGATCTTCGTTGGACCAGGAACACATCTGCACTCTTCCAAGCTGACCACGAACTGAAGAAATGCAGATAAGCTGTATAATGGCATAAATGTTTTTTTTTCAACTTACTGTATCTCGGCCATTTTTGGTTTTTACTTTTGGCACCAACTTTTCAACATGGGGTTCTTGGGACCCCTCCTCATGAATTCAGTCACTGTCATGGTGTTATTCAGTCCCGAAAGGTGATTTCGAGGTCACTGCACAGGATCATCTTTCCGGACTGATTAATGAAATGAGAGTGTCACTGTTCATGAGGTGGGCTCTCAAAAAGCAAATGCAAATTTGGTGAAATAATTCCAAAAAATGACTGTATTACAAGCGTGCGTTGCGCAGTTTCCATGCACACTTGTAATGTCACGAATTTGTAATATTTTCACTCCAGATTTTCAACATTGGCATTTTTTCCCACCTCCTTATGAACAGTACAGCTGTCATATTTTACGTCCTGGCTGAAATGTCTTTTCACACATCCGGTGCAGAGTAGTGTGGTTGCTTTGGGGAATCAGTGTTCAGGACAGATTAAGAAAATCACAGCGACACTGTTTATGAGCAGAGGTCCTAAAATGCCTATGTTGAAAATCTGGTGCAAAAATTCCCCAAAATTACCACGTTACTGGCGTGCGTTGTGCAGTTCCCACACACACTTGTAACTTCGCGAATTTGTAATATTTTCACTCCAGGTTTTCAGCATTGGCATTTTTCCACACCACCTCATGAACAGTACAGCTGTCATTTTTCACATCATGGCCAAAATGTGTTTCCACACCTGTGGCACCAAATGGCATAGTTGCTGTGCGAAATCACCTTTCAGGATTGAGTAATGCAATGATAATGCTATTGTTCATGAGATGGGGTCCCAAAAAGCCCATTTTGAAAATTTGGAGTGAAAATACCAGCAAATAGCCCAGGGCATTAAGGTTTCCAAACATAATGCCCACCCTGTAGAGACTGACTGGCATCAGGGGTGTGACTTGAGTTTGTCGTCCATAATGCTCATGGCATTTTACCCCCACCCTACATGCACTAACTAACAGGCATCAAGGTGTGCCTTGGGGTCTTCCGCCCTAAAGTTCACCCCATTCTCTTATACTGCACCCATCTCAGTTATTTCCCTGTATATGGACCACAGTACTTGCATATCATATATAAAAGTACTTAACAAAGTGACACCTTATTAGCACATCAGTAACACATACTGTAAATAATATAGTATTACCACTTTATTAACACATTATTAACTGCTTTCACCAACTCTTGTTCTTAAGCAAGTATGACATCATAAATACAATACATGGGCTAGGCTTATAGTTTGGTGGAAAAAAAGATGACACTTGCCACCCCCTTTTCAAGCGATACTTAAGCTATGCATGTCTGAATTACAGTTGGACACCTGATTCGATGCTGCTGCCTCAGAGCCACTAGCTATCCTGCCCTCCCTCCCTCCCTATCTTTCTCCTATATTCTTTTCTATGTGACTTTGGCACAGGGCGTTCTACTCCTTCCACCTTCTGCCACTGGTGGTTCCCCCCTTCCCTGGTTGCTGCTGCCTCCAGCTGGTCATCTTCTCTTTCATGCTACTTAGCTGGCCCCTCCATCTCCCTTGTGCTCCATTTCCTGGCAACTGCTCCCCTCACTTTGTTTCCCCCCCCTTGCTGCCTCTTGCCTGGGGGGTGCTGGGTGTCCATTTTCTGTCTGCTCCTGCTGGTTTCATTCCTGCAGCTGCCCTTGCTGCCCCCTTGCTCCTGTTTCTTCTGCCTGTGCTTGGTTCCTGTGGCCTGACTGTGGGCTGCCTTCTGCTGCGGGCCTATTTATGTCTCTTCATCTTCTCTCTTTCTTGTCCATCCCCTTTCCTGCTGCACTTAGCCCTTTGGGCTCCTCTTCCCCTGGCCCCTTTCCTTTCCCACCTCATGGACATTCCCTGAGCATGTGTTCCATTTGTCCTCTTTTGGTCTCCATTTCTTCTCTTCAACTACAGTGGCCTATGCACCTGGGCACTCATCCCTACTTTTCCTCCTAGTACTTACCTGGGCATACACATTTTCTCATCCTGCACCAGAGCCAAGCGTAGCAGCACACACACAGTGTGAATGATGCTATGCTTGGCTCTGGTGTTCATTGTGTGTGGGGCATGGCTAGTGCCAGTAGCAGCACTCTGCCCTGCACCTCTGAGTGCAACTCCTGCTAGTTCTAGTATCCAATGTTACTCACTCTACCCTGGCCTCCATGCAAACTGTTGCTTCTCCCAATACTGCCTGTATTGTACTTTAACCACTAGTCAATTGAACCACATAGCAAAACAGTAAGAAACAACATGTCCTTGAGAAAGATGATAATTGTCCACTCCAATTTCTGTCCCGAGTGCTTTAATTAGCAAAAATTAACAAAAAAATCCAAACCACTGTTACAAAGACAAAACCAACCGGTTGGTTGACCATGACATAAACACTCTGGTGCTTCACTTCTTTGAGCTTCCTCAGGGAGTGGTTACCTGAATGAAGTGATTTCCTTAAATATCATACAAATCACGTTACCAATGAAAACATAATTGCTTGTCATATGCAATTAAATTACATTGAATATTTACACAGAAGACTACATTTAAACCATTTGTCAACATACTATACAAAAATGTACAAACACCCTAAAGTGAAAAATACATTAAGACAAAAATAATTACAAATATCTAAAGCATTAGAGAATCATGTTTGATGTGGGTAACATTTCATGCATGAGATACAATCAATTTAACTACTTAATTTAGTACATGCATTTCTGAAATGGTTACAAAAAAAAAAAAAGAACATGAGCTGAACCAGTATCGAAGCTTTACACAAGATTAGAGGCAACAGTTCAAACAGAAATATAATCCATTTAATTACTTTAGTGTAAAAAGTGCCTCCGTAAATAACTATAAAAAGGGCTTACAGAAAAGTGAGAGAAGCAGGAAATAAGCCAGTTTAGGGAGTTATACACAGATCAAATGCTGGCTATCCAAGTATCTGTGAATTAAGAGGAATATTCCTGCACTCTCCTTTAGGCAATGTGGCTGTAAGAGAGAAGACAACAAACATTAGAAAGTTTGAAAAGAAAAAGCTATCGGGGATGGATGGAGGGGGGTCATTCGAGGTCAAAGGAATGAAAAGGAGCAGGTAATTAATTCTTAAATTCAAAGATAAAATCAATTTTATTATCAATTCCATCCATATACAGAATGGAAAAAATAGGAAATAATACTTTATGGACCATATTGTAAGCATATCATAAATATGAGGGGGGGCATTTGAGGTCACAAAAATTAATTAATTCTAAATAAACTGATTTAATAAATTCAGTACATATTCAGAATGCAGAAACACAAATTAATATGTTATAGACCATATTATAGATGCATCATAGATAAAGTTTCAAGTCACAACTTGCATTCAGGCTATCAGATTGTAAGGCTTGAAGACTGAAAATCTAAAAACTCTCTCGTTGAAGTAATCGGTTAAAAAGATTACCACTTCTCCTCTCAACCTTGACCTGTTTTAAGCCCATATATCTAAGTCCTTTAGGGTTACTCCCATGGTCCAGAAAAAAATGTTCCACCACTGGGATGTCAAGGTTGACATGCTTGACATCCCTGATGTGCTCCTGAATCCTTTCCTTCAGTTTTCTGACTGTCCTCCCTACATAGTTTCTTGCAATCACACCATATGACATACACAATGAAAGTCGAGACATTAAATAAACTGATGAATGTCAGCTTTTCTTTTACATGTCTAGTTGGAAAGCCCTTCCATGCTGACAGTGACCACAAACACTACAATTTCTACATTTGTGCATCCCACATGGCCTTGTGAGCAACCAAGTGTTCGCCACTGGGCTAGTGCACGTGAACTGGCTAAACACTAGCTTCTCCTTTAGATTCTGGCCTCTACTAAAAGAGACCATAGGTTTGCTTCCTATGTGCAGTGCAAGTGTTGTGTTGCTCAGCAATATTGGCCAGTACTTTGTGACAATATTCCCAACCTTCCCCACTAGATGATTGTACTCAGTAATGAAATTCATTGTTTTTTGTTTTTTTTTTATTTAACAAATCTTTATTATTTTCAAGCACCAGGTTAAGTACAAAGGACAATCTAAAAGCTGAAACAATAGGTGCAGATACAACGAAACAATACAATCCCACCCTCAACCCCCTCCCCAAGAACTACACACCATTATTCATCATATAGCTGCAATATTAGAGGAGACTCATATCAATTATGCTTCCAGGTTATCAAAATAGCCTCCAAATTGCCCCACAATGAAGTAAAGGCTTTGACTCTATCTTGCATAAGTGCAATGTGCCTTTCTAGTTGCAGTGCCAATGTAATCTCCCTATACCATTCTAAAACCGAAGGAGATTTCCCATCTGTCCAATGTCTCATTATTAGTTTAGCTGATGCAGCAACAAGTGCCATATGTGCTCTCCTACACCTAGGGGTACCAGCTGGAAAATAATTAGTCATACAAATTTCAGGAGTGAAGAGCTCTCTCAAGCCAAGGATAGGGTCCAAAGCATTATTAATAGAAAGCCAGAATGACTTTATATAGGGACATAGCCACATCACGTGGTATAGAGAACCAGTATCTTTCTTACACTTATTACACAATGATGCAGCTAATGTCCCATATCGGGAGAGTTTAACTGGCGTCAGGTATATATCATGCATAATGTAATAACAAACTAACCTAAGTCTGTCTTGTTTAATAAATTTATGCATTGATGTCCAAAGTGTCTTCCATAAAGTAACATCATCAGGGATACCTAGTTCTCTTATCCAATAAGAGCAAGTTCCAGACGGCAATCTGTGGTCCCATTCCTGTAAAGTTTTGTACAGTTTAGAAACTGCATGTGACTGAGAAGCTACTTGTACAAGTGAAGTTATCTCTCTCTCACCTGGGTCTTTAAGGGGGACCTGCAAAGAGAATGAGGTAATAGCCTTACAGACTTGGAGGTACTTAAAGGCATCATTACTTAATGCACCAATAGACCGTTGTAGCTGAGCAAAGGAAATCAATTTCCCACTCTTCCACAATCCCGAGACCTTACATTGGTTCAACCGAGGCCAAAAAGAAGGAGATATCGGTGAACCCTCAGTCTTGAAGTGTGGGTTACTAATAACTGGCTGGTCAGAGGATTGGCACCAATTTACTGCGAGATATCTTTGGACCTGGTGAAAAGCTTTCATTGACCAACCCATGGGGTTATTTCTAAGGGACTTGGGAATGTGAGAGGGGGAGACATATAAAAGGGCCCGTAGTGAACACTTAACTTGGGACGCTAGATATCTTTCAATAGATAACCAAAGAGGGAAGTATGCAATATTCTCAATCTCTTTGTGCCAAAAGGCTAACTTATTTATGTGTTGAGCTATATAATATAGAAAAAAATAGGGGGCTGCAAGGCCTCCTGTCAACTTCGGGGCTGCCAACTTTAAATAAGACCTGTGGATACCCTTCTTGTTCCACAAAAAGGAGTAAAGCTTACTTTGCAGTCTAGAAAACCATATTTTTGGCAGATACATCCCTAACATTCCTAAAGGGTATAATATCCTCGGTAATAGGTTCATTTTGATGATATTTAGTCTGCCCCAAAGAGATATAGACAACAGACGCCATCTCTCCAAGTCCCTAGTTATTGTTTTGATTAGATTGTCAATATTGTTATGCCTTATAGTCCCAAGTTCCCTTAAAATCTTAACTCCTAGATAATCTATAGACTTCGTTTCCCAAACAAGGCCTAAAGAAGACAGCTCCACCTTGTTTACTTTATAATTCAAGGGTCTTTATCTTAGTTTTTGTTCGATTCAACCTATAATAGGACAGTTTAGAGTATTCCTCAATTTCTTCCAGAACAGCCAGAATCGATGTACCAGGGATCTCTAAATGTAATAAAATGTCATCAGCATATACCGAATAGGCATATCTTATTGCACCTATTTGAATGCCAGTAATATTCGTATTTCCTGCCATTCTTCAAAAGGGTGTCTAACTGAGCCCTTTGATTCTTTACCCTTTTAGAGGCCATTTTAATAAACTCACCACGCAAAGAACATTTTAAAGCTGCCCAAATTAAGTCATACTTGTCTACATATCCCTGGTTACAATTGAGAAAGAAGGTGATGTGTTCCCTAATATAATTTAGAGAAACTGGATCCTTCAACAGCTGACCGTTAAGACGACACAGCGGAGAGCACTTGCCTCCCGAACCCAACCAAAATTCCATATCAACTGGAGCATAGTCTGATAGTACCCTAGCTGAAATTCCAACTTTCGTGACTTCAGGAATTGCAGAGACACTTACGAGTAAATAATCAATTTGTGAATATGTTTTATGTGCAGCTGAAAAGAAGGTATATTGCCTTTCAGAGGGGTTAAATACTCTCCATACATCCACTAAAGCAGCACTGCACATGAGTTCTTTCAGTGCCCTCTGCGCTGGGGATAGATCTCTTCGCATACGATCAGACCTGTCAAGGTCTGTCTGTAATACTAAATTCCAATCCCCACCCAATATAGTGAGTTTAAGTGGATTAGTCACTATTTTATTTAACAGATTCACAAAGAAAGAAGGAGAATCACTATTTGGACCATATATGGATCCTAGGAGGACCGGACGAGCCTCCAGAGCTCCATGTAACAGGATAAATCTACCCTCCGGATCCCAAATTTCCTGAGCTAATTAAATTCATTGTGTTTGAGGTATTGTCTTTCCTAAGTTTGGGACTTAGCAAATCATTAGATTCCTCCCTGCAGCTTTACTATGTGATAGACCCAAAGTTTTGGGGCTCTAACCACATTTTAGAAATCTAACCCTTAGTTCCTCAGCTTATATTCTAAAAACATCATCTTCAGAGCAGGTACTTCTCAACCTTAAAAACTGACCTTATGGGATGGAGTCTTTTAGGGGCTTCGGGTGTGCACTACTAGCCAGTAAATAGCTGTTAGTTGCCATTGGCTTTCTGTACCCCTTGTAGATAACTCTGTTGTTTGGGTTGCTCATGAGGGTGATATCAAAAAAGTCAATTATTCCAGGATCTGTCTTATGGGTGAACCTATGGTTTAGATCATTGGCAGTTAGCCATTCCATGAATTCAGCGATTTCCTGTTCTGTCCCCTGCCAGAACAGGAAATCTAGTACAGGTTGAGAGGAGAGGTGGTAATCTTTTCAACCGATTATTTCAACGAGAGAGTTTTTGGATTTTCAGTCTTCAAGCCTTACAACCTAATAGCTTGAATGCAGCTTGGGACTTAGGAAACCAGGGACCTAGTTGTCATGGGAAACAGTGGGGTTGAAATCTCAAGGGTTCAATAATTTAAGTATTTAGTAGTACACCTTGATCCAGCACTGAGCTTTGAGGGTCACCTGGAGAAAACTGGTAAAAAAATGTATCAGAAACTGGGCTTTTTGTATCGAAATATTAATGCTTTAACTGAAGAGGCATGTCTTGCAGTAGCTAAGCAGATACTGCTACCTGTATTGGATTACAGAGCAGTTCAGTTTGTGAATCAGGGTGCTTCATTAGTAAGTAAATATCAACTCATATTAAACAGCATCTGCAGGTTCGTATTAAAGGGCCCAGTAATGACACATCACTGCTTACTGTATAAGAAAATGAATATCTTGCCCCGTGCACCACAAATTTAGTACATTGCAGCAGTGTTTGCTTTCACAACTTATCATAATTCTTTGCCTCCCTGTCTTTTTGATAAGTTTATTAGACATAATGGTATATATTCAACTAGACAAAAAAACAGATCTACTTTTCTATCTAGACCTGCCAAAGTTAGCTATGACTCAATGATCTTTTACGTGGTATGCTTCAACACTCTTGAACAGTTTATCATCAATCACAAAAACTGCCAAAACTGTAAAGCACTTTAAAATATTATTGACTGATTCTTATAAGAATAACATATGTACTTGTGTTATTTAATGTTGATATTTTTTATGTAAACTTATAGTCTTTGTAGATGTATTGTTTTTATCTGTCAGTCGTGACTGAAAAAGGGTTGTGCCCAGTCATTAACCTGGTAAAAATAAAAAATGAAATGAAACAAACATATACTATATCATCAACAAACCTGGTCCACCTTATTATTTTAGCATGAAATGGGTTACAGTTGATACTGTAAATAAAATTCTCCTCCCAGAGTCCTAAGAAAAAATTAGCGAATGAGGGGCCATGGCACTCCCTATAGCCATGCCATAGTTTTGCAAGTAATAATCCAAGTCAAACTCAAAATTATGTGTTAGGACAAAATCTAAGCCCTCAATGATTATATTTACTGGGATAGAGTCTCTGAGGGGATCCTGAAACAAAAAAATGACTGCAGGCTGCAAGCCCATCTCTGTGCCCAATTGACATATAAAGTGACTCCACATCAATAGTGAGCCACCTACACTCTATATACCTTTCAAGTTCATTAAATCTCTCCAGAACATGCATCATATCTCTAAGGTAGGAATTTAGACATGGAACACTCCATTTCAGGCAGTAATCTATAAATGTACATAAGTTATTTGTTAGTAACCCAACCCCTGAAGAAATTGGTCTACCTTGGGGATTTGCTGCATCCTTATGTATTTTTAGCAAAAAATAAATTGTGGGAGTAATAGGGAACTGGGGTGTTAAAAAATCAAATCCATCACTTGCAATTTCCCCACTTTCCCTTGCTCTTTCTAATACAGTAATCAACTCCACTTCAAAGTGTGATAAAGGGTTGGAGTTCAGTTTCAGATATTTGTTGGAATCTACTAGTAGTTCCAGTACTTCCTGAAACAGAGTGTTCCATGACTGAATTCCTACCTTAGAGATACAGTGCATGTTCTAGAGAGATTTAATGAATCTGAATAGAGTACAGAGTATAGGTGGCTCACTATAGACATGGAGTCACTTTATATGTCGATGAGGCACAGACATGGGCTTGCAACCTGCAGACATTTTTTGTTTTAGGATCCCCTCAGAGCCAGTAAATGTAATCACAGAGGGCTTAACTCAGTGCAGCTAGGCACTGCATGATCATCACCAACATCACAAGGTTCTAAGAATGGCTCTAATGTAGTATTTATATTGCACAGACTCAGTCATCTATATCTCTGGACTGCTTCCATCTACAGGTATGCCCAATACCTCAATTACAAGACCTTTACATGGGCTTTCAAACTATGTATGCCATTGTACATGCATGTGTTCCTTTAACTGTGTAGACTAACTTTGAGCTTGATCACCTGTGTTTTCGTTTTTTGAGCAAAGATAGTTTTTTTGTGTTTTAGCTGTCTCCTCATGATGGTGCGGCCTTCTTTGTGAGAGAACTCCTTTAGCTGTGAATATTGACTGTACATCATCTCATGGCATTATCCCATTAGAGAAACAGAGTGACAGCCTACCCCTCTAAATGTTTCCCCTGAATTTGATTCCAAATTCTGCATGATCCGAGCTGTAATAATAGTATCCTAGGCTAAGAGGTATGGTGACATAGGCCTTGGTTAACCAAGGTTTTTTCCAAAAATGGGGTATTTCCTGTCTTCCATGCTGAAGGGCATAAAATAATGTGTACCTTGAAATTCTGCCTAGAGTTGGAGCTGGAGGGTGTTATTTCCTGCCAATCCTCCTTCCCCTTCCATGATGTTGTTATTCTCCAGAGGATGGATCTTTTCCAGGCTTTGTCTCTTCTCTCCATGAGAAGTAAGAAACATAGAATTTGATGGAAGATAAGGACTGCTTGGCCCACCTAGTCTGCCCATTTCCCTACCTAACGATTAAGCTGCAGATCCTAGTTTACCAACAGTCTACTTCCTCCTAACCCCCACTAGAATTGCCTTATGTCTGTCCCATGCATTCTTGAATTCCCCCACTGTTTTTGACTCTACAACCTCCTCAGGAAGGCTGTTCCATGCATCTACAACCCTCTCTGTGAAGAAATACTTCCTCACATTACCTCTGAGCCGTCCCCTCTATCTTCAAATTGTTCCCCTTGTTCTTGCACATCTCTTTTTCTGAAAGATGCTACCATCCTGGACTTTGTTGATTCCCTTGAGGTATTTGAAAGTTTCTATCATGTCCCCTCCCCCTTTCCTCGAGGCTATACATCTTAAGCTCCTTTAGTCATTCTTCATATGTCTTCTGGTGCAGACCCTGCATTATTTTGGCTGCCCTCCTCTGGACAGCCTCCACCCTTTCTATGTCTTTGCAGAGATGGGGTCCCCAGAACTGTACACAGTACTCCAGATGTGCTCTTACTAACTGTCTGTACAGACAGCCAACAACTTCCTGTTTTCTACTGGTGATGCCTCTCCCTATGCCAGTATCCCCCCAGCCCTCCTTATTGCCTTCTCACATTGCTGGCCCACCTTTAGGTCATCTGATATGAATATCCCCAGGTCCCTTTCCATTTTTGTTGTTGTGAGTATCTCACCCCTCTTTGTGTACTCTTCCCCTGGGTTTTTGTTTCCCAGGTGCATTACTTTGCACTTCTTTGCATTGAATCTAAGCTGCCATATATTTAACCATTCCTCCAACCTTGTCAAGTCCCTTTTCATCCTTTTCACCCCTCTTGCATATCAGCCCTGTTGCAGATCTTTGTGTCATCTGCAAAGAGACATACTTCCCCTTACAGTCCCTCTGCAATGTCACTTATAAAGACATTAAAAAGGGCTGGCCCAGTGGTGCTGAGGGTTGAGTTGCTGGATGCCACACCTCGCACCATGCTGGCAACCTGGGTTCGGGAGCGAGCTCAGGTCATCAGGGGTTGGACGGGGGAGACAGACTGAAGCATCTGGTGACAGTTTGCCTTCTCTGGGGGTGGGGACTTCTAGTCGGTGAGCAGTGACCCTGGTGGAGGCTGGGGAAGCTGAGCAGTCCTAGGGTATGATTGGTTGCAGGCATAGGCTGGCAGCCAATCAGCCTCGGGGCTGCTCCTTCACAGAAGGGAGGGGATGAGAGTTGCCAGCAGATGCCTTGACGATGTACGTAGCGTTTCCCATGGGGGAATATGGAAAAATCCTCGGAGCTGTGGATGAAGGAATGCCGAGCCGGGCACCGATGTGCCAGCACCTGCCTGTGACCCAGGACCCTGACAAGATTGAAGATTTGGGGGGTCCCTGACCCCAACCCCACCCAAGGGTTTTCCATGGTAGGATGGAGGGACCAGAGGTTGCAGGTGGGTGCTGGGAAGGGCAGGCTTAATGGGCATTTCTAAGGGATGAGGTTCTGTGAGGCAGGAGGAGAAAAAAGAGAAATATAAAAAAAAGACATTAAAAAGGACTGGCCCCAGTACTGAACTCTGTGGTACCCCACTAGTAACCCCCCTTTCTTCACTGTGGACTCCATTTACTATTACCTGCTGTGTCCTGTTGTCCAACCAATGTTTTACCAAGGCTACCACCCTGAGACCCACTCCCAGGTTGGCTAATTTGCTTATTAATCTTTTGTATGGGACTGCGTCAAATGCCTTGCTAAAGTCTAGGTAGGCCATGTCCACAGCCCCTCCCTAGTCTACTACTACTTTGGTCACCCAGTCAAAGAAATCAATTAGATTTGTCTGACATGACCTTCCTGCTGTGAATCCATGCTGCCTTGGGTCCTGTGCCCCACTGGCCTCTAGGTACTCGACAATTTACCAGTGTCAGTGGCTCAGTAGGTAGCACACTCATCTCTGAGGCCAGGAGATCAGAGGGCCATGGGTTCAGTTCCCACATCTGGCACTTGGGTTAATATCCCAATACTGACACTGTAGTGCAGCATGAGAGGGGTGCTGCACTTCTGAGGTGCCGTCTTTCAGATGAGATGTTAAACCAAGGTCCCATCTGCCTGGATTGGTGGTAGTTCAGGTGGATGTTAAAGATCCCATGGCACTTATCAAAAAGAGTAGGGGAATTTTTTATTCAGAAACTTAAAACAAAACACAAACTAGAAATACATCATACAAAATCATAATGAAAGAAATGAAAAACAGAAATAAGTATTACAGCATACATGAACTACAAACAGAAATAATCCATAGCCATACATAACCCCCATCCCATCCCCACTAAAGGAGTAGGGGAATTCATTAATCAAAACTAAAAACAAAATATACAAAACAGTATTACTTTATACAAAATCATAAGGAAAGAGATCAAAACACAAAGAAGTATCACAGCACAGATGGACTGTAAACATAAATATCCATATACGGACATAATCCCCATCCCATTCTCACTAAAAGAGTAGGGGAATTTTTTATTCAAGAACTCAGAATAACATACACAGAAATGGTATTACTTCATACAAAATCATAATAAAAAACAACATACAGAAAACAAATATTACAACATACATAAATTGCAAACAAAAACATAAAATCATATTGCTGAAACTTCTCTCTACTAAGAGATACCTAAAAAAACACATGCAATTAACAAAAATTAAGTACCTTTCACCCGGTACCTAACCAATTCAAATGCTTCCATTTTTTTCTGGCAATCATGATCGCTAAAGAATTATAATCACACTTACGCAAAGAAAGTACTGCATCAGCTATAGTCCAAATCAATTGTTCAGGAGTAATATACACTTGTTGCAAGGACCATCAAAGTCTACTGTTCCAAATATAATATTTGAAATATCCCAAGATACTGTGCATAACCATTTTATCATATAGCTCCCATGTTGTTGGTAAAATACCGAGAAACAATATTTCTGGAGTTAAATTCTGAAATGGAGGAATAATCCAGTTTTTGGCTACCACTGACCAAAAGCTAACCACATATGGACAAGAAAAACACAAATGCTGCCTAAATTCAACTGGTTCAGAACACAAATCACTTCTAGGGCAAGAACGATCTTCAGTATTTTTATGTTTCATATTTGACCTAACTGACAATTTACCATGAACACACAACCAGGACACATCCCATACTGAAGAAGGTACCATGTGGAGCATAACATATTCTGAACAAACCCGATTTCTTCCTGTGATCTAGAAAAAAAATTCAGGCAACTGAAAAAAATACCTAGATTGAATAGATGCATATAGCTCTTTTCTAGTTAGTTGAGATAACATTGATTTAGTGAGTTACCATTGTTTTATCTTACGGAAGCACGAAGAATAGATATGTACAACATTATGCATATATTTTTGTTTCGGAACAGGCTTGTCCCAAGCCCTATCTAAAAACCAATTTCCTAGAACGTCCAAAACCCAATTCATAATCAAAGGAAGAACATTCACAAATAAAAATATGGAAAAGAAAAAAACAATAGGATTGATCATATTGAGACCATTTTGGGCAAATACAAAATATTTATTTTAATGGGATATAAACGATTACCCAGATTGCTTGAAAAAAAACACTGAACAGGGCACATTCCAAGCTACTGGGTAATGTGTATATTGCTGCTAAATGTAAAAACATACCTAATAAATAAGTTTTAACCATATAAATCCTTTTCAGTTTAGCCATACGCCACTTATTCCAAGTGTGAACACTAAATTATGCTGCCCTTAAAATAACATTCCAATTATAAATCTCCGGCTGAGGACCCCCCAAAAATATACCCAAAATCTTAACTTCTAAAGCACAAACCAGAATTCCCATAATGTCTAAAACTTGATTAGCTATATCTCCCAATATAATACACTTACTCTTACCAAAATTAATACTAACCCCAGTCCCTACCATAAACCGTTGTAAAACAATATCTGTTGCAGTTCCTGATGGTAAATCTGATAACAGAATACACAAATCATCAGCATAAGCAATAGTAAGGAGATCAGACATATTACTATGTAATGAAATACCACTAATATTCACTGTTGAATTCAATTGTCTCAATAAAGGATCCAAGGTGAGAATATACAACAAGGGGCTGAGCGGGCACCCTTGAAATACACCTCTTTTGCAGATCTGAAACTTTCCGATCCTACCATGGATATATGGAGCCATAATAGCCGAATTATAATAACCCCTTATCCAAGAAATTAAAGAATCAGGAAAACCATAATATGCAATACAGGCCCATAAATAAACATGCGAGACCCAATCAAAAGCCTTCAATTGATCTAGACTTAACAAAACCCCTGAAATATCTTTTAAAGAACCCCTATGAAATACTTCACTTAGCAAAGTCAAAGCATCCGAAATAGAGCGTCCCATAGCTGAACAAAACTGTGAGAAATGAATAATCTGTGGCAATACCACCACCAGTCTATTACTCAATAGTTTGGTTAAAATTTTACAATCTGAATTTAGCAGAGTAATCGGTCTCCAATTACTCAAAAGCTCCCTAGCACCAGATTTAAATAGAAAAATAATAAGTCCTTGGTTAAAATTTGAAGGATATACTCCAGTGTCTAAACAAGCTTGATATAAAGTTACCATTTCCACACCTAAAACTGAAAAAATCAAAGAATGTAATTTGTTTACCAACCCGTCACTACCAGGAATTTTACCTTTAGGTAAATAATTAATCACTGATTCCACTTCTAACCTTGAAACAGACTGCTGTAAAATTGGAAAGAATTTCTTAGGAACCATAATCCTCTCACCTTTCAACAACCAGTCATTACTTGTCTCTGTTGTTACCAATGGGTCAACTTGAAAAGAATGTAATAAATAATCTTCCAAAGCCACCATTATTTTTTTATTAGAGGATACTAACAATCTGACAGAGTTGACTACCTGTGTCATATCCTTATTTTTCCTGTATCTATCACTTTATTCAAATGGATTTACTTTCCCTTGCGAACTAGATACCCCAAATCTCTGGACAGTCTCCAAGACCCGTTGTTTATCATGTTGTAATTTCATCAATTCTTCTTTTAAAATGTGCATCTTGGCCATATCAACTTGTAACTCATTTTGTAAATCACAATATGCTTTTTCTAAACATGAGTGCACAACCTTATAAGAATCACTCTTAGCTTTCCCCAAATGATGTCTAATAGTCTTAAAATACCTTTGAATATCAATTTTTGTATCATCCCACCATTCTTGTATCACATCATATAAGAAACAAACCAATTTACGGGCTGTTAATAAAGAGATAAAACCTTCTTTAACTTTGGGAAAATCTAACAAAGATAAATTCATTTTCCAATAACCCGGACCCTTGGAAATACTTGGATAATCAGAAAAGGTAACCTGCAGAAGCACATGATCTGAGGTAGCCACAGGAAGAGCAACTTTAGAACTAATTTTCAAATCTGGGGACACAAACCAATAATCAATACGAGACTTCCTCATACCTGAAAAATAAGTATATACTACATCTGGAGAATCTGAATGAAAAACATGTATCAACCCTATCTGCTTCAAAAGGTCATTCAGAAAATTGGAATCACAATATAGTTTGGGAGATTTTGCCCCCCTATCCACAACTGCTCTATTAATATTAAAATTCCCCAAAACAGAACATTACGTCTAGTTAATAAAAATGGACTAATTTTCTTTAACAGATCAATATGGGCCATTTTAGTCTGAGCAGCATATAAATTTATAAATCTGAAATCTGAATATTGTATTGAAACATCTAGCAGCAGACACCTGCCTACTTCTATCTCAACAATATTCATAATAACAATATCAAAAGTGAGAAAACAAATCCCAATCCCAGAACATAAGTCTAACCCCCCTCCTGACCAGAAGCAAGGGCCCCATGGCCAATTTCAAGAAGCCTCCTCAAAATTAGCACAGATATATAGTTTTGTGTCCTGGAAAGAAAACACATCCCCTGAAAATCTAGAAAAATTGTCATAAGTAGCCAATCTTTTATACTTAGTGTGAATACTGTTCACATTCAGTGAAGCTACAGTCAAATCACCAATACCAGAAGTTCAGCATCAAGAAGGTAATGTTTTTTTCTAGGACTGTTACGTAAACCCATCTGAGGCCCACTTTTCTTCTGCAGCTTTTTTTTCACACCAGCAGAGTTTTCTATATCCATATCTGACCCTGGGTCTCATTGTGAGGAAGATTTGGAAGCTGTATCTGAGTCCAAATCTACTGAATCTTCCTCTCCCACAAGAATATCATAAGGATTGGACAAAGGAATACCCAGAACATCCCCTACTAAGGATGGGGGGTCCACACTAGCCGGCGTCACCAGTTTTAGAGGACCTACAGGGGGTGGTGGAGGGGCCATGTCTCCCTTTGTTAATGGTAAAGGGTGAACCAAAATGTCATCACCTGGAGGTTCCTGCCCCACCCCTGGGAGTACTCCAGCAATTAAACTGGCATCCTGATTCATAGAACTCCCCTAAGGTTGCCGTGGAGCACCTCTCCAGGGCATTCTTCGGTGTCTAGGATCTGGAGGTACTCTACCTGCCCTAGCCATATTAATATAATAATCCTGGACTGTAAAATCAGCTTCAGAGGTATTATGTGCAGCAAGAGGGCATTCTGTAAAAGTATGTCCAGGTTCATCATTGAAATTACACGTAGGGGAGTTGTCACATTCTGTACTTACATGTCCCATATCCCCAAAATGAAAACAATGAATTTTATCACAAGAAGTGCTAATGTGTCTCACTGACCCACACTTATGGCATTTCCTAGGCTGACCTGGATAAAAAAGAAAACCCTTGTCTCTACCTATAAAAAAACAATTTTGTAAGTGTTGGAAATCATTGTCCACAGTAAACAGTTTTATTTTTATCCGCCAACCCCCATTCCAGAATCCTTCTGCATCAATAATAGGCTCAGGTGTACCCTGGACATCACATCTTTTATCCAGTCAAAACAAAATGTCTGAAATATTAACCCCTTCATTCTGAAATAACACTGTGATAATTCTAAATGATTTGTTTGGTCAGGGGAATAACTTGAAATGGAGTCCAGAAAGGGTTGGTCTTAAGTAGAGAATATTTTGTCCAAAAATGCTCCAGAATATCTGGTGTCTGAAAACTGACATCAAACGTATGTTCCCCTAGTGCATGAATCAGACTATACACCTCCTGTGGTGAAAAACCCAAAGACTGCTTCAGCAAGACCTTACCCACATAAAATCGATCTGGTAATTCAGCCGTTCCCCCCAAATATCATAGTCTAATTGCATTTCTCCGTTTAGCTAGCTCCACAGGCTTGTGAAACAGGCCTGTATAAGAGGGCTTCTGGGGAAGAGGGTCTGCCAGTGGTATCAATTCTTGTTCAGGAACATCCTGTAAAATGTTCCTGGAATCATTAGTAATATTAAATCCTGTATCCACCCCCTTAGATTCTAAGGGAGCCATCAGAGCCTTGCAAGTAGAAACAGCTTCCTTTTACACTGTGAGCAGGGGAGAAAATGAAGGAGAATCATTAAGCACCAGAGGCCTCTGGTCTGCACCCCTACTTGAGTCCTTTGATTGAGAACTTGTCTCGGGGTCAGCGCCAGACCTGCTCGACTGGGACCCAAAGTAAACATCGGGTCTACAACCCATGTCCCATCTGATTGCTGAGCCCAACCCGAGTGCCACAAAGCAGCCTCCACAGACCAGCCCACAGCCCCTGGCAATGATAGCTCTACTTGAAATACCTCACTATCGCCTGGGGAAAGCGGCAGCTGGTCCTGTGGAACACTCACCTGAGCTTCTATGAAAACTTTTGAAGTGGAGGGAACCTGTGTTGGTGATACTTCTGCCATCCTTTTTCCTTTTTTTTCCTCTTGAAAATGCTGGGACTTGCACTGAATAACACTCACGGTCTCAACACTAATCATACTACATTCCGACTGCAAAACTGTGTTGTGTTGTGCAGCATCCAGCTCCTCGGACTCAAAACCAGACATACTCCATTGACTTCCGTCTCCGCTATCAGCGACTACCGCACTCGCCAGAGACTTGTTAAATGCTCCGCATACCTTCACGTCTTGCTCCAGAATGAACCTGGATCCCACACCTACAGGACAGCGCCCCCAACCAAGAGTAGGGGAATTTCCCCGGTGTCCTGGCCAAATTTCCCTCATTCACTAAAAACACCACCAACAGCTTAATCTGGTACAATTTCAGTTGCTTACCATCTGTATCACCCCTCCCCCCCCCGGTCACCCCTGAAAAAGGGACTTCTAGGCCCAGAGGGCTTACCGGGTCAACAAAATTCAACAAAACAAATTATTTCCTTCAGAATTGATTCCATCAGTTTCCCTACCACTGAGGTCAAACTGACAGGTCTGTAGTTTCCAGTGTCTGTCTTGCTCCCACCTTTGTGAAGGGGAAACACATTTGCCCTCCTCCAGTCCTCAGGTACCGCACCATCCTCTCATGATTTATTAAAAAGGGTAGTCAGTGGTGTTACTAGTTCTTCCCTAGTTCTTTCAGAATTCTGGGGTGAAGCCCATCAGGCCCTATTGCTTTATCCACCTTCTGTTTTAAGAGTTCTTTCAGAACCCTTTTTTCTGTGAAAGGACTAATATCAACCCCCCGATCCAGAGTTCTCCTGTTGACTGGATTAGGTATCTCCCCCTGCTTTTCCATTGTGAACACTGAGCAGAAGTATGCATTAAGTATCCTTGCTTTTTCACTGTCGCTCTGCCCAACCACCTCCCTCTTATTCCAGCCTCAGTATCCCTGCCTTTAGTCTTTAGCACTCTATACTACCCTACGCTCAAATGTTTTATCCCTTCTTAACTAAGTTGGCTATCTTTTGCCATGATTTAGGCCTTTGTATTCTGACTGCCTTCCCCACTTCCTTCTGCTTTAACTGGTACAGTTCTCTGTCCTGCTCCTTCTGTGTTTCCCTATGCTTCCTGAATGCTGTCTTTTTCTCCCTAACCTTCCCCGCCACTTCTTTTGAGAACCATAGTGGTTCTTTCTTTCATTTTGATTTGTTTATTTGCTTCACACAAAGGCTTGTTGCCTTTGTGATGGTGGTTTTGATGTTTCTCCATTGTTGCTCCACCCCACCTTCTTGCCTGTTTGCTAGTGCTTTTCTGAGGCACTCTCCCATTTTGACAAAATCAGTCCTCCTGAAGTCCAGTACCTTCACTTTTGTATGGCTTGACTCTACAGCTAAGTTTTATCATGAACCACACTGTTTGGTGGTCACTTGTTCCCAGATGGCTACCCACTTCAAGATCGGAGATCCTCTCACCATCCCCATTCGAGAGTACCAGGTCTGAGATTGCTCCCTCCCAAGTGGGTTCCAAAACTAGCTGTCTGTTCTTTTACAAGCTTTTGGGCCTCCTTCCCTAAGGTGCCTTTGGTCATAAGGGGCTGTATCCCTATGACAAATACAGTGGGGGATACCCTCCCCAAGAGAGTTCCTGCACCCCATAAGAGTGGCACCCCTTTTGGAAGGGCAGAGAGTGTGTAAGCTAATCTTACAGTCATGTTGCATAAGCATCTACATACAACCTAGCTAACAACCTCTGTATCTCCTCAGATCATCCATTTTCCAATACAGTTCTTCTAAACTCCACCAGTCCTCCCTTACATTCCCTTAGCATTCCAACATAAGGAGCCTGATGACCTGTTAAAAAAAGGGCTTAGTTCATAGTTCAGGTCTGGCAGCAGGCGACAGTTGCCATGCCCTTCAAGTGGTATTTAAACTGCACATGACTGAGGGCCCTTTGGACTCCTGGTTGATTGCTACATCCATCCTCTCCTTTTCATCCTCTGGCAGCAGCACTCTTACCCTGGAGTTCAGCTTTCTTCCTTATGTTTTCTGGTCATAAGGGGCCACATCCTTGTGACACTGCTAGCATTTAAACACTGCTCAGGAGGATTCCTACGGGGCAGAAAGAGCAAAATCCAAAGCTACAATCGTGTTGCACAAGTATCTGCAGACTACCTACCCGACTGACTCATCCACCTTCCCAGACAATTCACCTAAACTCCATAAATATACCTGATGTTCCCTGAGCCTTCCAACATAAGAATCCTGATGATCAACTAAGTGAATCAGTTATTACATCACCAACTGACAACATTTTTAAAAATGCCTAACCGTTACCTCATAAACAGACTTTTGTATAAAAAAGGTTTTTTCAACACCTTTAATGTTCCCCAAATCCTTTTCTCACAGTAGAACCATTTCATAAAACAGAGCAAAACTTAACAGTTTGAATGATCCCCAGACCCTTGTTTCACACCAGGGCCTTTTCTACAAACGGAGCAAAACCAAACAGCTTGAATGGACCCACCCCATTTTGTACAGTAGGACCTTTTTATATAACAGACAAAACCAAGCAGTTTGTAAGTACCCTGAAACCACTTTTTTTACAGCTGGAGCTTTGTATAAAACAAAGCAAAACCAAAGAGTTTGAATATACCCTAACCTCAATTAAACAACAGGGCCATTTCAAAAAGGCTCAATTTAAAATAACTGACTTTTCAAAATAATAACTTTTACAACCATTTGGATTCACTTCCCAAAAAGAAACACTTAAGAAAATAAAACTTTCTAAAAAAAATTACTTTTAAAACTGTTTGGATTCTCTTCCAAAAAGCACACTTAAAAACTGGCTTTTAAAACACTTAAAATAACATATTCTGTAGATTGCACTTGCCCACAACACTTTTCAGGAGTTTTTCAAAGATAAGGATATACTCCCACAGCCGAGCAGCTGATGGCAGCCATGGTACAATGTCTCTCAGTCACATGATCTACAGGTGAATTTCTAAAATACTGGGTATTGGTAAGTTACATGATTATCCCCTCCCCCTTCAGGTTCATGATTTATGAGCTTGCTGTCCCCCTTTAGTGACATTATCTCCTTGTAGGTAAGTGCTTTTCAGTGTTTGGTTTCACTGGCTACTGTCCTTGTACTGGAAGGAGCAAAAACCAAACAGAGGCCCTATAGGAGGGGTCGTACATAGATGGTCAGAATCAGGAAGTGCATGGGAGTACTTCTGGGTTGTTAGGCACTAGGATATATAAAGGGACACTTCCCACATTCAGTAGTGGGTAGTGAAGTAGTGTGTAATGTAGCAAAAATAGGTACCATGACAGTAAGCACCTGGAGTTCAGAGAAAAGGAATTTGAAGGTGAGGGGCCAGGACAGAGAACTCTGTAAAGCTGAAGCTTTGTTTTTATTTGTATTTTTCAAGGTTTATAGTCCACAGGTAAGGCATGTGCACACAGGCAGGAGGGTGGGAGACTCTACTGGTAAGCTGCTGGGGATAAGGCTCAGCTATCTCACAGTGGGTGCTATGGGCGGGGTGGCATGCCCAGTCTGCATGATGTTTGGGATCCTCACTGCAGAGCTGGTTGCCCTGAGAGCTGAGATCCAATGGGTACTGAGAATCTGCTGCTACAGAAGAAACCACAAGTAGAAGCTAGTGGATGGATTGCAGTAGGGAGGGCAGGGGTGGAGGAGCAGAGGAATAGGGGCTACCTGGGAGGGTCCACTGGGATTATAACTCAGAACTGATTTGATGTGCTAACAAAATTGACTCAGGAAAGCTGCCCTGAAAAGCATGCAATTTTTAGTACACAGGAGCAGATAGCTTTGTCCAACAGGGACATGGCAGGAGGTACGTAGCTTGAGCTAGAAGAGAGATACATGCTGTATCTTTTAGGGTCAACCACTAACAGGAAAATCCCACAGTTAGAGAGGCTGGCTAGTTCTGGGCTGGGCAACCCAGTTGTTGTGGTGCACATAGATACAAATGACCTGACTTCTTACAGCGTAGAAAAGTTTGGATTTAAGGCCCTAGGGTTATCAGTTCAAGGCAGATGTAGTAGTCATCTTGGAAATGTTATCGGTGCCATGTGAAAAGAGGCACAATTGACAAAATAAAGGAATTTAACACATAACTAAAGGAGTGGAGTGGAGATTATGGATTTGGTTATTCTTGGGACCGGGAGCCTTTGTGGGGCAACCACAGCCTGTTCACTTATGACACACTGTACCCTACTAAAGGAGGGAGCAGTGCAGGGGACAGAAGGTAGACATAGCTATTAGCAGGCTTTCAAACTAGGTTAGGGGAAGAGCAGAGATGGTTAACAGGAATATGTATTGAGAGGGAGAGAGAGTGCTAAGGTGGCACTCACCCTGATTTCACAGGACTAGAAACCAAAGAGGAATGGTAGAGGCAAATGTAGGGTGAGAGGGAGGTAGCCTAGCAGTCAGTAAAGAAGAGAGGAATTCCGTTTCCTGAAGTTCATTAAGGGGACAGAGGGAGTGGAGCATGAGTTGGCACAAATTAAGGGTGCTGTACCAGAGGTAACACAGGACTGTGTAAAATATGTTAAAAAAGGGAAGAAACACATGAAACCCATCTAGTTCAATGGCCAGGTAAGGGCAGCAATTGCCTTCAGTGATAAAAAGAAGGCAGTTAGGAGCTACAGTACAGTATAAGGGAGATCAGACTGAGGTGCACTGTGATGAATACAAAGTAAAATAAAAGATTGCCAAGAAACTAGTCAGAAAAAACAAGGCTAACACAGAACTATGAATAACAGAGTGGGTGAAGGATAATGATAAGATGCTTTTAGGTATAGCAGAGAAAAAAGCAGACAAGAGAAAGCACTGAATGTGAATGAAGAAGGATGGGGTTAGTGTAAAAGATAAAATGGAAAAGTCAACCATTCTGAACAAATATTTTGATTCTGTGTTTACAGTCAATGTTTCAGACTCCCTACCTGACAGTGGAATTAAATTTGAGGGTCCCAAGGAACAAAGATTGGGAGCTGGGATAATATCAATAGATAGGGTAATAAAGGGGCTGCTAAATCTTAATGTAACAAATCCCCTGGACTGGATGGGTTACACCCAAGGGTGCTTAGGAAGATAAGACTGGCCCTGGTGGCTTCCCTAGAAGAAATGTTCAATAAGTCCATTAAAATAAGTGACGTGCCACTGGACAGGAAGGTTTCAGATGTGAGGATTCTCCACGAGGACAGGAACAGAGAGAATCCAGGGTAGTACAGGCTGGTGAGCCCAACTTCCATTGTATGTAAGCTTCTAGAAACCACAGTCAAGGAACAGATAATGAAATTCCTTGAGGCAAGGGGTTGTAAGATAAGACAATGATGGGTAGTTTGAGTCAGACAGATTTAATAGACTTCATTGATTTGGTGATGATAGCAATGGACAGAGGCCAGGCAGTGGACTTCCACTTCCTGGACTTCAGCATGTCCACTGATTCAGTACTGGAAAGAAGGCTGGTAGAAAAGTGGGAAAACTGGGGCTAGAAAATGAACTGCCTAGATGTACAGGGAGCTGGATGGAAGGTAGGACCTACAAGGTGGTCTTAAATACAGTAGTTTCAGGAGTGAGGGTAGTGATCAGTAGGGTGCCACAGGGATTGGTACTGCTGTAGGTGCAACCCTCTTTAGTATGTACATCAGGGTAATAAGTGGAGGGCTACAAGGGCTGGTGAGGTTTTATTTGTAGACAACACTATAATCTGTGGGAGTGTGGACTGTATGGAGAAGTTAAAGCAATGAAAAAGAATGTGAAGAATCTAGAAAAGCAGTCTAGAATCTGGCAGTTAAAATTATATTTCAAGAAATGTAAGGTCATGCACATTGGCAGTAGGAACAACAAGGTGAATGTAGCATTGATGGGGTGAAAGCAGAACATTCCAGGGAAGAAAGGGACTTGGGGTAATGACTACTGATAACATGAAGTCCACTTCCCAGTGCAGTATGGCATATGTGAAGATAAGTAAAATGCTGGGTATACTGGGGAGGAATTTACCAGTTGCAGAAGGAGGTGATTATGCCACTGTAGGAACCAGTGATGAAGGTACTCCTCATGTTCTGTGTGCATTTCTGGAGTCAGCCCCTGAAAGGACAGGGACAGGCTTGAGACAATGCTGGGGATTGCAGCCATGTTGCTACAGAGGCAGCAGGGTAAGACGTACGAGAACAGGTTAGAGAGCCATAATATGCACTCCCTGAAGGACAAGAGGGAATATGATAGAGACTTACAAATACCTTCAGGGGTACAATAAGGCAGACCATGTAGAGCTGTTCATCCACTGGGGGGGATAATTTAAATCTAGTGGTTGGGGGGAGTTCATCAAAGATGTTAGGAAGTAGTTTTTTAACAGTTAGGCTAGAGGGTAAGTAGAATAGCCTACCTATCTCAGTAGTCAATGCAAAAACCATTGCTAATTTATTGGCTACATAGAAAGTGATGGCAGTAAAAGAGTAATTGTCCATCAAGTCTGCTCTGTACTAGCTATCAACAATGTAGTACTTTTAACTACATAGTACTATATTAGTAATCCTCCTATTGTACTGTGTCTCCAGTCCTTATTATTGCCCTGTATCTGTCCTACCCCATTTTGAATCCATTGATTGTTCTTGCCTCTACTCCCTCTTTGGGCAATCTATTCCAATGATCCACAACCCTCTCTGTAAAGAACAACTCCCTGATGTCCTTCTTGAACCTCCCACTCCCCAATTTCTATGTGTGCCCCCTAGGTATAATGTTATTGGTTCTGGTGAACAGTTCACCTATCTCTACCCTGTTTATCTCTCTCATAAACGTGTATGATTCTATCATGTCCCCCACTCTCTTCTATCTTCCAGTGAGCACATACTGTATTGAGGTTCCTGAGTCTTTCCTCGTAAAGTGGACCCCACTGAAAATAAGAGGTTGCCTCTGAGCTACGATACCCTGGATAAATAAACTGTAAAAATAAACAAAAATTAAAAAGACATACTTGGATCAGCTCAGGAAGCCATCATGCAGCAGTCATAAAAGTAAAGGGCCCAGTTGCCAAATACTGGTTTACTATTTGGAGAGGAGGGAGCACCCTTAATCCATGCGACTGGGGAACACAGCTCCTCTGTCTAATTCAACTTAGGTCCAGAAACTCACTGCAACCAACCAATTCATTTACATGTAATGGGGTTGATGCTGGGAAGCAAACCACAATTACAGTACAAAGAGCTGGCACTCACTTGCTAGTTACCAGCTTGCCGAGTCACAGTGCCAGCTGCAGTAATTGTTTTCTTTCTTAAGCAATACTGTAAACAGGTTGAAACCTCCAAGCTGTCAGGGTATGTCAGAAATAATGAGCTGCGTAGTTCTAGGGTTAACTCCTGACACAAAAAGGTATTTATATGGAAACATTCCCTTCCATAAAAAAAGAAATTAAGTCTAACACAATGCTGTTTAAAAACATTGATTTTGTGTAATAACATTAGCACTGATAATCCTAATATTTTGCTTGTCTTTGTGCTAGATATGAACTCCTGAGACGTAAAATCCAGCAACCACTCGCATCAAATCCCCCTGAAGATTTAAATCAGTGGCGCAATATTTACTCAGGAACTCAGTGGTTTTATGAAGATAAGGGCCTTAGCAGGTGAGATTACAAAAAAAAAAGCTTCAAAACAAATTCTGGCATTCTCTACAACATGTTGAGAATGCATTCTTTGTGCCTTTGTAATATTTGAAGATATTATTAATAACATTTATGTGGGAAAATATGTTCTATCTTTATCTTCTTTGACAGTAGTCTCTGCATTATTCATATAGTGGTTAAAGTCTTAGGGTTTTTTTTTTTTGCATCATTTTCCTGGGACATAGTGCATGAATCAACAAGGCATTAAATGTCCACTGGAAGTACAAGCATTAAAAAAATGTGTTAAATAGTTTTCAGAGTACAGTATCTGGGATAAAGCTTCATTATTGTACAGTATGGTGTGATATGCGTGATGTGGCACAGAATAATAAAAGTAGCAAACACTAATAAAAATAGATATAAAAACATGAAGGTTTTTTTTTCTGGAAAATGCAAGAGTTCTAATTGTTTTTATTGCCATATTTATAATATGTGTGTAACACAGTAAAGTTCATTTGTTGTTGACATACTAGCTACTGTAGCATATAATGGGAGCATGTTAAAAAAGGGTTATGTCACTGAATGTCATTCATGGTACCTTGGTCATGACATGGTACTATACTAGTAGTCTGATTTAATTATTCCAAAGTTTTACAAAAGAAAGTCTAATTACTCTCGTGCAAGTGGAGCAGATGCATGTGTACACTTTTTTATTTCGTATTAATATTTTATTAAAATATTGGCAATCTAAAAAAGATTATATTTGAATTTAAAAAGAAGTTCAGTAATTTTGTCATGGTGGAGAGGGCTCTGAAAAAGTTGTTCCAGAGTATAGAGCCTCAGGCTATTGAAGTCATGAGTGACAAGCTACCAATACCCACTTTTTAACAAGCAGTCAGATTGAAAGGTCACTGTTTTTACAAGCTTCTCCACAGTTTTAGCTGCCACTTGCTTTTGCAAGATGTTTCCTCAGACATGCTATTTTGATTATAGGTGAAGAAAAACTTCGATTACCAAGGTCTAAAAAGTACAAAGGGAGAGGGGTTCACATATGTAATTTAGTTTTTTCAGAAACCTTGTACTCCTTAAAAAATAAACAAGCAAAACCTAACCCTGCCAAGTGACTGTTCAGATGACATATGTGGTTGAGCCATATCTAAACTTTTTTTATATATATTGCTTATGCTCCTCTGGCCACAGGCTAGGACCTCCTTGGGCTACCTCCAAGTGAGCTTCCCGTCCTACTGAGACCCTGCTGTGACTACTCCAGGTTCCCACAGCATCCATGACACACTTCTGTGCTGCCCCTCATCTTACCCCCCGGGGCTGGGCATGCCTTCAGCAACTTCACCATGTATTCACCAGTCACCTGGGCACCCAAGGCAGAGGTGAAGATGTAGATCCACTCTAGGAGCATTGCATCTGGGATCCAATGCAGTAGTGGGCTGATGAAGGAGCTCTCAAAACCTCATCAGGAACGAGCATTGGGATAGTCTTCCTGATAGGCCTGATGCCACCAACCAGTGTGCTCTGGGGGAAAGGGAAAAGGGAGAGTAATAAAACAGTGATAAGCTGTAATAATCTTATATATTTATTTTTAATTTTTATTTATTTATTATCTAGGAAAGTACCTTTGAGCCAAAGGCTCTTTACAAAGGTTCCATGTCATAGCAATCACATATGTACAAATTAAAACTACAGAGGTTACATATACAGTACACAAGCATCAAATTTTCAGTTTACAGTAAAGCAATGTTACAACCAGTAAAAGTATCAAACTAGGAGTACAAAATACTGAGCAGAAAATGCTAGAACAGGTTCCGTTGGTAAAGTTATGCACTTTTGCAGATATAGACAGTTGCTTTGGGGTCAGGGTATCATATAGAAAATATAATACACAGACATTGTGCATACCATAACAAAATACTAAAATATTACGTAGTTTGATAAGTTACAAGGATAAAGGCAGCAGTAATATCAGCTACTAATCACAAGGTGTAATGTGCATAGTGCAGATTAAACTGCACAACGTAAGGAGTGTGTGAACAGTGTGAACTATGCTACACAGTAACTGGACCCCTAGACAGCACCATCCTTATGTCGGGGGCATGGGTAGAGCCTAAGTGCAGGAACAGAAAAGAACTGTGCAGCCTTAGAGTAGAGATTTTAGAGAACAAAGCAGAGGCTGAGTGAAGTGCAATGAAGAGGCTATTCAAGACAGCAGTAAGTCTGAAGGTGAAGGAGGCCTGCCAAGCAAAAGTATTAAAAAAGAGGAGATGAAAGGAACAAGAGTTAGAGTTCCTGAGAAAGTAAGTTTGGGGGAAGAGGAGGGAAGAGAGGTAAAGGGGAGTGAGAGGAACCAAATCTTGGTCAAATGGGCAGCAGAGGGTAGAATGCTTACCAGTGAGGGAGGTGAAGCAGAGATTAGAATAGAGTGGACAATGGGGGGGGGCAGCCCAAAGTAAACCAACAGAAAGAGTGAAAGAGGGGACCAGTTGAGCATGGGTAGTTTTGGGGGCTGCCACACAAACTACATAACCATAATTAAAGGTCAGCCCGACCAGTGGTGCTAAGGGTTGAGGTGCTGAATGCCACACCTCGCACCATGCTGGTGAGCTTGAGATACCAAGGGTCGGCCAGGGATGAGAGTATTGAGAACCTACTGGACTGCTTTTCTCTTCTGGAGAGGGTGGGTGCTGGCTCCCTTGGCATCAGTGACTCTCAGCAGAGATTGGGGGTGATACAGCCAGGGACCACGATGTAGCGATGGAGGCGATGGCTGACGTCCATGTGGTGGGTGCGGGACATCATTTCATGTCTTTGCCTCCAAGGGATCACATTCATGGCTCTCAAAAAACAGGAAAACACCTGGTGATGATGACAAGCTAGCAGCAGCCCCCATGCCCACCATTGGATCCTACGGATTTAGGGCACCGATATCCTCCAACCTGCCCTCCTCCCACCAAGGGATTGGATTCATGGAGTGTCAAGTAAATGGTGGTGGCCCCACCTCAGGGGGGTACAAGTTGGGGAGTCATGGCAGTGATGAAGTGCAAGGCCAGGAGTTCCAGAAGGTGACGTGAGATGAGAGGATTTCAGGTCAGGCAGGAGAAAGCTGAGAAGGGCTAAGTCTGAGTGAGATCCCAGGGGCTGGTGACCGGAGGGAAAAAGAGGTGAAAAAAAAAAGGTCATAGGGATCATTTTAAAAGCGGTCTTACAATGGACTGGGAAGGGGATACAGGATTTATTCCTATAAAGTGCACCTAGTCTCAGGAGGAGTTTAGAATTGACCACATCATTTAATCTAGTAAATCTGAGATGGATATCCAAACAAACTCCCAGGTACCTGAAGCTTCCTGACTGCTTCCAGTAAAAAAATCAAGTGTTGTGAAACTGGTGAAGTTGAGACCCTCTCTAGCCTTTGCCTGGTTTCAAAGGCCATTGAGACTGCTTTTTTTTTTTTGCATTCAGGGCGAGCTGGTTTTGTATGATCAAAATCAATGCTGAACCTTATCAATGTCACTCTGGAGATCAGCTTGAAGCTCTGTAGCAGAAGGACCGCTGCATAAAATGACAGTGTCATCTGCATACACATGTACAGTATGTGCACAAAAGAACATGCTCATGGGAGGACTTTTAGAAAAATGGAGAAAAGTAGGGGGCCCAGGACAAAGCCCTGTGGGACCAGGCACAGTTGAAATTGAAAGGGGGAGGTGCTACCTGTGCTGACAGAGTGCTGTCAGTTAGGTAGGAGTGGAACCAGCCAACAGCCACATCAGTGAGGCCTACTTCAGCTAGCTTGCCTAGCAGAAGGTGGTGGGCCACAGTGTTGAAGGATTTTGCCAGTTTGACAGAGATAGCAGAGGTCAGAAATCCCTGATCCATCTGTTTCAGGATGTTGTCAGTATGCCTCAGGAACAGAGATGTTGCAAAGTTTTACTTCACCAATGAAGTTCTGGTGAAATTGCAAAATTCACCTTTGCGAATTACTTCACAAAGTTCCCACTTCACAACTTTACCTATCTTCACCTACTTTGCCTAGAGAAGTGGCAAAGTTAAGGTAAAGTTAAGCAAATTTAAGCCAATTCGCCTAGAAAAACAACTTCGTCTTGTAAAAATGTTGCAAAGTCAGCACTTTACGCTTAGCGAATTTTGCTAACTTCGTGAATTAATTCATAAAGTGAATTTCATCCATTTTTTTCCATCTCTACTCAGGAAGAAGACTGTTGAGTGTGTCTTCCTGAAGTCTGACTGGAAGGGGCTGAAAAAGGAGTCAAGTGAGGAAAGAGTCTAGCCGAGGAAGGAACTTAGTTGAGGAAGAACTGTTTTCTCCTGAAGCTTCACAGAGAAAGGAGCTAGGTCAATTTTTGGCAGGGGATATAGTGTTTAATGGAGATTCTGTTGAAAATTTGCTGAACTGCTAATGCAGTCACAAACTGGATGTGGGAGAATCCACAAAAACAGCACACAATACCCACTGTTTTTGTGGATTCTCTTGTTTCCTGATCACAGCATCACCACAGAAAGAGCACTCAGCAAGTAGGAGCTTAAAAACTGAATGGGAAATTTTCCTCAAAGCATGTAGTCCTGCACAAAAATAGACACATTGAAGTTCAGTAAATGTTGAAGGGAGATTGCATGCAGTATGTAATCTCCTAAAAATGGAAAATAAATATTGGCCTTACAAAATGTCCACACAGCTCACATCAACAACAAACATCATAGTATGTCCATTTATTGGAGGTGAGGGCATTTACTTCAGTCAGCAACCCCATCTGCACCTTTTTAGGAAAAAACAGTTTTGCAGTACAAAAGGAAAACTGTGTTGTCGGTTTGTAATATGTGAAGAGCTAGTGTGGTACTGCAGTTCCATAGATACTGTAGCTACTGTCAAACTATATCTCCGTCTATTTTAGAAAATCGTCACATTTTTAAAGAACATACAATTAATTTAATGTATAAAATTAACTCAGTTTTAAGGTTGGCTTCTTAGTGCTGATGGGAAGACTTTAAGTTTGAGCAAATTGTGCTTTTTGTGCTTTGTTATTTAGTTCTAAGTCTGTCTATTTAAAAGTAATTATTACTGTCCCAAAGTTGGGGCACCTATGCCTGTCCAGACACACACACACACACACACACACACACACACACACACACTTTTCCCACAATTAATACATTTGGGCAGAGACCGCCATGTTTGCAGCAAGAAATCATCATTTAAAGTGAGTTAACTTGTGGGTCTTTTTAAGTGTTAGATGAATCTGGATGATGGTTGCTATTTGATGGTAACCGTCAGCTAATTTATGGTGCTCGTACAATGTCTCTTAAAGTTTATTGTGACATTTGGTTATAGAACATGACCTACAGAATCTTAATTTAGCAATCTTGTTGAATCCTAATGATCTTATTCATTATCCTGTTTTGTATGTGTGACCACCCCCACCCACACGGTGTGAGATTATGCCTGTCCAATAATACCTGGGCACAGTCTATAAGGCCTTAGGATGAATGGCACCTGGGCTTAGTTGTTATTGTGGGTAATAAAAAAATGGTGCAAGGTCTCCACCTATGAGGATCCTTCTGGTAGATGGCTGCCTGAGTACTACCCCACAGAAAATAAATAAACATGTTTCTGTTCCTTGGTGTGGCTTCTGGCCATCAGGATCAATACTTCTTCCCAGTCCCTGTTGCCATCTAGTGGGACTGGGAGGAGAATTGATGGCAGGGGAGCACTGTCAAATGTCCCCAAAGTTTGTGCTCCCAGGGGAGGTATGGTTTTGCACTTCATGCAGCTGTGACAGCTGCTTGAAACTGAGCAACCTCCATGCTGTGCACTTTCCGACACTGAAGGCAGTCCAGGGGCTGGTTGAGTGAAGAGAGGTGGTGATGTTCTGGCCATGGTGAGAAGGGCTCTGAACAAGCCAACAAAACAAATGACAGTGACCAGATCAATCCCAGGTCCTGCAGCTGTAGTCTGGACTGGAACCAGGGTGAATGAGTGGTGCAGGGGAAGGCAGCAACAGTGCTCTGGAGAGAACTAAAGGTAAGTTCCATTTTAGGAGGGTGTTACATCTGAAAAAGCAAGTCATCAGATTCCTTAAGTCTACCTCCATGGAAAACAAGACAGGGCTTTGTCAATCTAAATTAAGATTTATTCTTTATTAAATATGAGCTATAATTTTTAGTTACTGTAGTTACTATTTCTTTGCTGTTTTCTTTTTTTATGCGAGTAATGAATGTGTGCTCATGCAAGATGACTGAGAGATTGGTGTGACTGCAGTCTAAAGTCCTGTGTGTGTGTGTCCAAAGATACGAGTATGTGATGGGCAGTTACATCCTAGGCTTCTCAACAGAGCTCCATCAATGCAGCTCAGTACTGACCTTACTATAAAGAGCACCCATCTAGGGAAGAGGGTTATTCAGTCTCCATACTCATTCAGCCAAGGGCCTCTTGTCAGCCAAAGCTGTCAGCTGTGGTTTATCAAGCTGAATTGTGTATTGAGACTTTGAGATGTGGAGGTAGGCTTAGAGTGCACACAATCAACTATGCTCACTTGAGATCTGCATTGAACTTTAACCCCAGACCTACGGTGGAGGAAAAACAACACCTTAGCTAGTCAGCCACCTACTTTCCTGACCTACCCTCTTGTTGTGATTCATTTTCTGTGCCTTCCAGTCTTAAACTCATAACCAAGAGGTCAACACTTACATTAATTTAAGATTCTTGTTTTCTAAATGGCACATGCGAACTTTGGACATTTACTATAGTTAAATGAAAATAGTGAAATGGAGCAGCTGCTCCATTAACAAACACAGCAGCTGCTCAGTTAACAATAAACATAGTGCATGGTTGGCCTGATGGAACATTGACAGAGCTGACTCTTGGAGCACTCGAGATCCAGGTTCATACTCCAAGCTCCAATCATGGACAGCTAGCAGAAGGTAGGGAAGTAGAATTAAGAGTCAAAGGGGATGTGCTCTCTTATCTAGGGGATAGTGGAGGGTTGTGAAAATTGCTGCTCTGCTAATACCTGGGTGATCACAGGTGGCAGTGGAACTGAGACCTTACAGCATGCAGAAGGAAGGAAGAGCATGTGTGCTGTAGGTTTTTGTTGGTTTACCAGCTGCCAGGAGCAGATAGGGATTTTCTTGGGGAATTCTTTGATTTGGTGTAGTCTCTAGTCTTGGAGTCCCTGAGGCGTATTGTTCTGGGCAACTTAAATGCCTGGGTGGACTCTGACTCCTAAAAACATGAAAACATAAACAATGACAGCAGAAAAAAAACATAGGTCCATCTAGTCTGCCTGGAATTTCTTATCTGCCTTGGGACCTATGGTCAATGCAGGGTTTTATGCCTCCTGGTCCAACTCCCCCTGATCCCCTCCTTACTGCTTCCAGCCTCAGCAGCCACCAAACCCTTTACTCTGTCCCAGCCATGTGTGAAACCATTTATGGTCTTGGTGCCCAACACTTCTTCTAGCAGACTGTTCCATGGTTTCACCACCTTTTCTGTAAAAAAAGAACTTCCTCATGTCCCTCTTAAAGTGACTTTCCAACATTAAGGTATCACTTACATTAAATAGTTGCTTATGCCAGAGAAGGTCCATTTCTGACATTTTTAAAATTTTATTTGCAGCTAATATTTAGCTGGCAGGGATCATAGTTTGACCCCCAACAAAGTGGCTAGCTAATACCTTCCACTTCCCAATTTATGTACATGCCCCAACACTCAGGCACTTTATGATGGGCAGCAAGGGAGAACACAATGGCACACCCCACTGAAGTGAATGGGAGTCTACTTTGATTACTATTTTATGTGAATATGCAAACATACAACAAAGTCAACAGAATAAGGCCATTAGGTCTACTGAATCTGCTTGTATTGTTGGGTCCTCAGCACCAGGTAATGACCTTGGCTCCCCTCCCCAATTATCCCTTTAAGGCCCTTGTTAGTCTAGCGGTGACCTTCATTAATCTCCAACTGGCTATCATAATGTATAAAATAGTAATCAAAATAGACTCCCATTCACTTCAGTGGGGTGCACCATAACATGCTCTCTTACTGCACGTCATAATGTGCCTTAACGCAGGGCTGTGTACATGAGTACGGAAGTGGAAGGGATCTGTTGGTCACCTGGTCGGGGCCAACCTATGATCCCTTCCAGCTAAATACAGGCTGCATATAAAATTTGAACTATGGCAGAAACTGTCTATCTCCAGAATAAACTACCACATAATGTGAGTGATACCTTATTCTAGGAATGGTGGCAAATCACTTTAAACCTTCCCAATGCCAGTTTCCACTCATGACCTCAGGTTCTTGACTCTGTACTCATGCTAAATAGTTCCACACAGTTAATCTCTTCAGGGACATTTCTATTGTATCTCCCCCTTTCACCTAGTCACTAGCAAGCATATGTTCAGTGCCATGAGACAATCTTTATAACATCTGCCCTGCTGGTTCTGGATCAGCTTGGTCACCCTGCATTGCAGCATCTCCATCCTATCCCTATCCTTCCTTAGGGGAGGTCCCTAGAACTGACCCCACAATTCCAGGTGCAGCCTCACCAGTGACCTATATAGACGTAGTAGTACCTCCTTTTTCCAGCTGTCAGTACTCCTTTTGATACACCCCAGCATCTTATTAGCCACTAATAGCCATACTATAGGTCTTGTTATACTGAAGCAGGCAAATGAGAGTCTGGCTAGAGTCTCACAGACCACGAGAATGACTTGCTTAGAAAACAGGCATTGGGATATAGGAGAGACCTACTATTTAGATCCTGTGACAGATGGCTATAAGCCCCCCAAATAGGTCCTTGCACACTGAATAAGAAAAAATTGACTTACAGTTTGTATGTGGTTTAACCCCATAATGAGGAAATGACAAAAAAAAAAAAAAACAGGAGCAGTTTCCAGTCCAGTTCGGGAACTGAACTCTGAGAAGCTGATTGAGATACATCTCCAGATACAGTGTGGAGGCACCAACTGGCAAAGCATGCTGGGAGCAGAGAAAAAATGGCTGCCAAACGTTTGCCTGCACAAGCACAGCCATGTGCAAGATGACTGCTGCACTACACCATGCATGCGTGGCCATGTGAAAGCTGGTCGTCATGCAGCTGAAATACAAAGAATGCATCCTAACAGTGCTGCTGCCAAAAACAGAGCTTTGGCATTGACTCATCTACTTTTGCAGGAGATCTCTTAAGTCTGATGGAATCATTCAATTTTTATCAGAATGTAAGGACCCCTACCCATGTTGCTGTCCACAAACTCAATTTGATATTTACTTCTGGCATATGGATTTCTAAAATATTTGTTTAACCAGTTGTATGGTCTAACCATTTTGTGCTACAGGTCAAGATGATGGATGATAACATCAATACTTCCCCCCCCAAAAAAACTGATATGGTCCTCAATTATAGGTGGAAGAGTGTCAGTCCCAGGTGGACAATTCAGAGATATTGGTTGCCTCCTTCAGGGGGGGTGCAGTGCAGTGGTTGAAGTATATAATGTAGCCATCCTTGCTGTGTCTGACTCTCTGGTTCCAGTCCTCCTCTGCCCACACCTTGGGTACTGCAGCTATCCCTGGTTTGATGATGGTATGACAGTACTTAAAAGGTGTTGGCGGAGTACTAAACAGCGTTGGAGAAGATTGAGCTTGCTCTCTGTCAAGCTTCTTCTGATATCTCATTACCAACAATAGTAGGAGCAATGATTGTGTGAGAAAAAACTTTTATTCCTTCTTCATTGCAGCTGGGAAAAATGGAACCAGAGCACTCTTCAGCCTGGTTGAGGTCTAAATCCAAACTGTCTTGGCCTCCAGTCAGAGCTAAGTTCAGTGAAGAGATGTGAGCAGTTTGCTGATTTCTTCTTGAACATTACTGCAGAGATAAGTTGCATCTCCTCCACTGGTACTGTCACCAGTGCAGTGTTCTTGGAGCTGAGGTAATTGAATCATGGGTGCTGTGGTTGGAATTTCAGTCATCTGATTATGTGGAAAGCTGCCAGATACAGTCAGCACTGTGCCAGTCTGCTTGCATCCCAGACCCATCCCCCTTCCATTTTATAAATGTGGGCTGTTTGGATGCCACTGCCTATATTTGTGGAGATTGTGAACTCTTTTTTTTTAATGAAGAGTGTCTTTCCAGACTCTCTTAAAGAGGCCGTTGTGAAGCCCCTCCTTAAGAAGACATGGTTAGAGTCTAAAGATCTCTCAAACTACAGGCTTATCTCTAACCTGCCTTTTGCAGGAAAGGTTATTGAGAAAGTGGTGGCACTGATGGAACACCTGGAGAAATTTGAACTCTGCAGGTCTCTCCGGTCAGATTTCCAGTCTTGCCATAGAACATAGACTTCTTTAGTCCAGGTTTTGAATTATCTGCTCTTGACAAAGGATTGGGGAGAGCTATCAGTTCCGGTTCTTCTTGATCTGTCATTGGTATTCGATACTGTGGATCGTAGGGAGTTAGTTGAGCATCTGAGGAGTTTCTGCAGTTATACCCTGCAGTTTTAAACTAGCTCCAGTTTCGCCTAGAAAATCATCCCAACATAGTGGTTTTGAGAAATTGTAAACCTGCTCCCTCCTTGGTCACGTGTGGCATCCCTCAGGGCTCTATACTCTGCCCTTCGTTATTGGCAATGTACATACTTCCACTGGAAGAAGTGATCCGAAGGTATGGCTTAGCTGTCCATTTGCTATGCTGGTGATACTCATCTTTACCTTTCATATAGAGCCAGACATGGTAATCTGATGCTTATGGTAGAGAAGGTTATCTTAAAGAACAGGGACTGGATGAGTGTGCTGGCTTAGAATCAGCACCAGGAAAACTGAGTTGCTTCTAGTTGGCTCAGATCTCTTGGTCTCTGCAGCAAAAGAACATTAAACATCTCCCTGTTTTTGATGGGGCAAAACTGCAGCTAAGGGAGGAAGTTCATAATTAAAGGAAGACTGTCAATCCCTTAGGCCACAAAGTGCCCCTAGTTTAAAACACACATTTTATGATGGTTCACATTCTATAGAAGCTGTTGATGCAACTGGTAGTTTGATTCAGATCCTTTTTTTTCTTTTATAAAGTGAAAAACTGAGTGCCCACCATACTCTTGTTACCACACCAAAACATGTTTGTTTACATTTCTTGACTAGCTCATAAAGAGCACCCCCAACATTATCTAGCTACTCATTATGCCATGGGAATAGAGGAGACCATGGTATCATGTGTGACTGCACTGTTTGAAGGTAATGTTCAGGAAGTGTGCAGTAAGAGTACTTCAAAAATTTGAAGCAAAATGAGGCTGGGTATAGCTATACATTGCCATGCTTTTCAGTTCTAATAAGCAAGGAGGCAGATAAAACAACCAGCAACATCAATGAATTTTACAAAAGGTAAGGAATCATAAAATGTGGGGTTTTACTCAGAAATAATATGATACAAAAAAGGTTGACAGTGTCCCTTTAAGAGGTGATTTTTGCCAGCCAATTGGCCTTCACATCTCGAATTTCTGCTGTCATTAGTCATAATTTTACCATTTAAAAATGTTGCCAGATTGCATCCCATCCTTGAGATCATGGCATTCTGTGCACAGTATTGCAAGCTTTGGTTTCTTCATGAATTGATTACTGCAGTGCGTTGTATTACATAGCCTGCCAGCTACTCTGCTTCACTGTCTTCATTTGCTTCACAGCTGGGCAGCCAGGTTGTTAATTTAAATATCTACAGTATATATAATGATAACATTCATCTTGTAGGAGTATACGAATATCAACAGCTTCTGGATGATTAAACGCCGGTGTGAGCCGGTATGCTTTAATCACCATAGTTGCCACAAGCTTCAGACAATCCTACAAGATGAATGTTATTACTATTATACCAGTAGGAGCTGCCCAGATTTTTTATGAAACTGCTAGTAAAAAACGAGCGATGGTACAGGTTTAAATTATGGTTTTAAAAGGACAACTGTGACTCTGGGCACGCGCAGTAGTGCCGGAAGTAGTACGCGTACTCAGAGTCATGGTTTTAGTTTTGAAAGTCCATTTTCGCACTGTTAAGTATGCAGGTGTTGGTGACCTATTCTGTGCTGAATACACAAAGTGGTCTCTGTAAATTATGTCTCTCTTTGTATGGCCGTCTTTCTGCCATGACCAGTGAACTTCAGGAACTAAATCATGTCCATGTGTTGCATTTGACTCGGTCTCTTCAGTCCGTCTGTTTTGGTAAGCCTGGCAAATTAGTATGGTTTAAAATATAAACTGTGTGTGTCAAAGGTAAAGCTTAAAATGGATACAATTATTTTTTACTGTTGCTGGCTGGTTGTGAGCCTAATTGACAAACTTGTGTTTCTGTGTAGTCTGTCTTGCCATTGGTCGCATGCTTTGAGTCAGCACACTTGAGCAGTAAAATCCTGTGTGGCTGGTCATTCCATGTCCATCTGTCCCATCGGTGTGATGTGGTAAACATTTGCAATAAATATTGCTGGAGAAGTGAATCATAAACGTGTTTGTATTGTACAAGCTGAATATGTGGTTTTGTTGGGGTGAGTGTCAGCAGATTTTAGACTGAACAGGTAGTGTGGGTAGCAGAGGAAACTGGATAACCTACTGTGGGCGTGGTTATAGGTGAATAAACTACTCTGGGAAAGTGATTAAACTACTGTGGGCATGGTCATAGGTGAATAAACTACTGTGGGCATCTTGGTGGTAGTTTGTAGGAGGATAACTGGCAGTTTTCTTATGTTCTGATTGGCTGAGACTGAATACCTCTGGTATAATTGATCATATTACTCATGCTTTGTGAAAGTTACATTGGCTGCTGTTAAGACAAAGTTCAGAGTTTAAAGTCCTTTTGCTAGCTTATAAGGTCATAAATGGACGTGGCTCCCTCTGCATTCATGAGCTGCTTGCAACCCATCAGGAAGATTATTAGGGCAACAGAGTTCTCTGTGCATTCAAGTCCAACTTTATTGCAGGAAAGACTCCATTACACAAGCTCATTCACAAGAAGGTCCTGCTATGCAATGACATCATACAGCAATAGTAATACAGGGAGAGAAAACAGCAGTACAAAAGTTGCAAGGTGCAAGGATTGTTACAACCTGGAATAACAAGGTGCCTAAATTGAGACAATCTGGAGTAATACATTAGGTACATAACAATCAGAAGTTACATAACCATTGGACATTCATAATACATAACAATCAGAAGTTACATAACCATTGGACATTCATAACAACCAACACATGAAGTTGTTGAAACAGGCAATAAGCTAACATTATGACCACATCAGTCTGGTAACAATAACTGGTGCATAATCATTTGAGATGTAACCATTCTAAACACCCTTTAGCCAGAGGAAACATAGAGAGGGAAGGAGTACAGGGGTATAGGGGTATTAAGTGCTTAAATATTTAACTATGACATTGCAGGGAGAACTAAGTGCTTAAGTATTCAGCTGTGACACTGCAGGGAGAAATTTCTAGCCATTTTGACAATGGCAAATTTCCTTGAAGTACTTGCTGGCCAGAGTCTTAAATACATTTAAAAAGATAAGATCAGATAGTATTCAGCTGTGACGTTTCAGGGAGAGATTGCTAG
This sequence comes from Neoceratodus forsteri, assembly GCA_016271365.2. Lineage (NCBI taxonomy): Eukaryota > Metazoa > Chordata > Ceratodontiformes > Ceratodontidae > Neoceratodus > Neoceratodus forsteri. The sequence goes on along the minus strand of CM057450.1, from coordinate 1,175,630,262 downwards.
CCAGTATGACAATGGCAAATTTCCTTGAAGTATTTGCTGGCCAGAGTCTTAAATATTTTTGAAGAAACAAGATCAGATAGTCTAAGCACATATTGGATGTTATTCCACACTGTAGGGATAGAAAAGCTAATTGCCCCTCTACCTTGTGACGTGCATAGTCTGGGAATATTCAGTAGGATATAGTCAGACTTTATTAGCGAATAAGTACTGTGTGACCTATGAATGAGTGAAGAGATATACGGTGGGAGTTTGTTCCACAAAATGTTCAGGGTCCATGTGCCAATATGGAGCCTCCATCTTGTGGCAAGAGATATCCATCCTACTGATTGATAGAGGTTGCAATGGTGCATCCTGAAAGGTGCATTCACCCAGGGACCTTTAATAATTTTCAGTGAGACTGAAATCTGCCGGGGACCAACCATTTTCTGTTGCTGCTCTGAGCCTCTGGAATCTTGCTGCAATCTATCCATTCTGCATCTTTGACAGAATGTTTTGAATCACAATTGAAGATCTGGCTATTTAGACAGGCTTTTTCAGTTCTTATAATCATTGCTGAGTTTTATATCCTGCATTCAAATAATTGTTTGATAGGATGTTTTAACTGTTTTGAATCTGTGGGGCTCTTTGAGTTCTAGAAAGGTGCTTTATAAACAGAAATCCTAGTTCTAATCCTGGTGCATCTGGCTTGCTGGCACTTCAACTGTGCTGTGCACCATCAGTGGGAGGAACCTAAGAGGGAAACAAACTGTCTGTGATTGAACAGGTGATGCTCTGTCCCATCCCTATGTCTGGGTGCTGTGGTTGGATTTTCAGCTAGCTGATTATCTAGAAATCTACCAGATAGTGCCAGCACTGTGCCAGTCCACTTGCATCCTAGACCCATTCCCCTACCATTTTATAAAGGTGGTCTGTGAGGATGCTAATGCCTATATTTGTGGAGACTGTGAACTCTTTTTTAATGGAGGATGTCTTTCCAGACTGTCTTAAATAAATCATGGTGAAGCTCCTCCTTAAGGAAACATGTTTAGAGCCTAATGATCTTGCAAACTATAGGCCTAGCTCTAACCTGCCTTTTGCAGGAAAGGTTACTGAGAAAGTGGTGGCACTTTGATGGAGCACCTAGAGAAATATGAACTCTACAGGCCCTCCAGTCAGATTCCCAGTCCTGCCACAGCATAGATGCTTCTTTAGTCCAGGTCATGAATGACCTGCTCTTGACAAAGGATTGGGGAAAGCTATCAGTTCTGTTTCTCCTTGATTTGTCATCAGTATTCAATACTGTGGATCACAGGGAGCTAGTTGAGCATCTGAGGAGTTTCTGTGGTTTACCCTGCAGTTTTAAACTAGTTCTGATCTTATCTAGAAAGTCATTGCCAGATAGAAGTTTTGGGAAATTTTCAATCTGCTCCCTTCCTGGTCATATGTGGCATCCCTCAGGGTTCTATATTCTGTCCTTCGTTACTCACAGTGTATATAATCTACTGGAAGAAGTGATCTGAAGGTATGGCTTAGCTGTCCATTTGCTATGCTGATGATACTCAGCTTAACCTTTCATTTAGAGCGAGATGTGGTAATCTGATGCTTGTGGTAGAGAAGGTTATCTTAAAGAACAAGGACTGGATGAGTGTGCTGGCTGAGATTCAATGCCAGGAAAAAATGAGTTGCTTGTAGTTAGCTCATATCTCTTGGTCTCTGCAGCAAAAGAACATTAAACATCTCCCTGTTTTTGATGGGGCAAAACTGCAGATAAGGGAGGAAGTTCGCAGTTATGAGGTGATTTTTGATAGCCAATTGGCCTTGACAGCTCAGATTTCTTCTGTCATTAGACATGATTTTACCACTTAAAAATGTAGCCAGATTGCATTCCCACCTTTGAGATCATGGCAGTCTGTGCACAGTAGTGCAAGCTTTAGTTACTTCATGAATTGGTTACTGCAACGCGTTGTGTTTTATAGCCTGCCAGCTACTCCGCTTCACCGTCTTCAGTTGCTTCAGAGCTGGATAGACAGGTTGCTAACTAAAACATCTACAGTAGATTTGATCATATTACTCATGCATTGTGAGAGTTGCTTTGGCTGCCATTAAGACAGTATTAAGAGTTTAAGGTCCTTTTGCTGGCTTATATGGTCATAAATGCACTGGGCCCCCTCTACGTTCATGAGCTGCTAGCAACCATTCAAGAGGATTACCAGGGTAACAGAGTTCTCTGCTCATTCACCCAGGGTCTTTTAATTGCCCCTTCAGTGAGACTGAAATCTGCTGGGGACCAAACATTTTCTGTTGCTGCTCTGAGACTCTGGAATATTACTCTGAAATCTATCCATTCTGCTGCTTCAGAAGAAAGTTTTAAATCACAATTGAAGACCTGGCTTTTTAGACAGGCTTTTTTAGTTCTTATAATTGTAATAATTGTTGGATTTTATATCCTGTATTCAGATGGCTGTTTGATAAGATATTTTACCTGTTTTGAATCTGTGAAGCTCTTTGAGCTCTAGAAAGGCGCTTTTCTAAATAAAATCCTAGTCCTAATCCTGGTGCATCTGGCTTGTTGGCACTGCAGCTATGATGTGATCAGTCAGTGGGAGGAACCTAAGAGGGGATAAAAACTGTCTGAAATTAAACAGGTGATGCTCTTCCCCATCCCTTTATCCATCTCTTTCTACTGTCCACTGCCTCTGGGGACCTTAAGCGCCACCACAGTGGATGGCTGGATTGAGCACCTGTATCCTGCCATGGAGCTGAGGGTGGGACCCTCATCATGGATAATGAGTCGAGAAAGTCATGAAGCTATGGTAAATGTAAGGCATCTCAGGAGAATCGGCCTGGTGGAGTGCTGCAGGATGCAAGATGGAACTTGGGAGTAGTAGTAAGTAGGAGGTCCTGGTTATCAGTCTTGGGGAGGTAAAAATAATAAAAAAGTAGAAAAAAAAGAACAATGTAAGCCTTCAGTTCTCCAAATATTAATTAATTGCCACCATATTAATATTAATTGTGCTTGTTATTTATTTACTCATTTATTTGTTTGTGCTCTATTTAATGAGATACCCATTGAAAAGAGACCTGTCTTGTAAGGTTAACTGGGACATATAGTTGCAGGGTCACAGAGTTCACATACATTACAGGTAATGTTTTAAACATTAAGGTATAACCAACAGTTGGGTTGCCATCTGATACTTTAGCCTGGGTAGTTGGGAGGGGGGGTCATGAAGCTGGCTATTTATATGAAACACAAGCCATAGTCAACTGTCTTGTATCCCTAGGGTTAGATTAACAGAAGTAATCCAGCCCTCGAAGTGCACAAATACTATTACTAAACAAAATGTTTTCATTTGTCCGAATTAATGTCTTAACAGATATGATTATTATTATTAAGCACAATTTACAAAAATGTCAATGTGCTGTACATCACAAAAATACAAAATTAGCAATACAATTAAGGGATTGCAAAATAAGAACAAAACTAATACAAACTAAAAATTAAATAAATTGTAAGATTATTGTGAAAGACCAAAGCACCAGGAGATTTGGTAACATAGAGGGGTTGAGAATTCCAAAGACTTGGTCCAACTCAAGAAAAAGCATGCTGCTCAAGTCAGCATACCATTTGGGTTAGTTACAATCAGTGGAAATTCTAACTGGTCTGTTGTACACTAGAGTTTCTATCCATTAACCTGAATCTGTAAAAACTGATGTCAGCCAATCAGACTGCTCCATTTCCAACCATTGTTGTATACTTACAGTACTGTACTTACAATGCAATAAAGAGATAGACAGACAGACAAACAGACAGGTAGATATAGATAGATTGATGTATGTTTTTAAAATGGGGTTCATTTTGCTATGCATTATGCAGGCAACAATGCTTAATTTGTATAGCATACAGAAAATAACAAAAGAGGCTAGATGGCAGACCAATATGCTAGTTTGACTTTTGTAATTACTTTCCTTATCGTCAGAAACAGTCCCCTTATTTAATATAGCTAGAAATGAAACAAACACTTAATGAAAGAAATCTTTTCAAACAGTACGATTGGAGATCTAAACAAAGTTTGAATCAATGAGCTGGTCAAACTGATTAAGTACTCAGGTATTTAGAGGGAATGAGATGAAGTTCCCCAAGGTTTCAGCCACTTGTGGTTTTCCTCTCCATAGTGCTAATGTCCATAAAATGTCTTTTTCATCTAGCATTACTATTCCTATAAGTAAGACTATTTCTCCACAAATACAGCTCCCTGTTATCCTAAGAGTAGAAACCCAAAATGTTGTCATCCCCTAAGCATGTTTCCAGCCTGGACTTAAAGCAATCCAAGCTGCATGCACACAGTACAACATTCGGTAATCAGTTCCAACCACCTATCCTCCTGTAACTGAAAAATGTTTCTTCATATCCTGGAATATTTCTTCCCATAACTTTAATAACACCTTTGTCTGTATGACTGAGCCATAGTGAATGGGATACATTAAGTAAGCGTGTGATGATTGATACCCTTTAAGTTTTTGAACAGTGCAATTAAATTACCCTTTCTACTTTTCTCCATACAGAACAATCCAAGATCTTTCAGATGCTGCATGCAGTCCTCCAATCTTTTTTATTGCCCTACATTGAATTCCCTCTAGTGCCTCTAAATCCTTTTTTGTAGTGCAGTGCCCAGAACTACACACAATATGACAGCTGTGGTCTAATCAGTGCCTTTTAGAGGGGACAGGTAAGGCTGATCTGTTGACGTAGTGGCATGGTTGCTACTCATGATGCTGGTAACCTGTGTTTAGGAGTGAGCCTGGGATGACAGAGTCCAATCCTGGGGAAGATGACAGAATGCCCCTGGAACTGCTGTCCCTCTGGGGTGGGAAGGTGTCAGTATCCACTGCTCTTCTGCCACTTGAAAGACCATAGATGGTGGTGCAGCTGGTACTGTGCGGGGGGGGGTAACAGAATGCAGCATGTAAGGTATGTCTTGTTGGTATCCTGAGGGTAGAAAACAAAAAGCAGAGGAAAAACCCAGTGTAAAGACACATGATGCTGGTACTTTCAGGCCCCATGCAACCAGCTGCCCACCCCACCACCTGGAACCTGGCTGTCCTGCAGGTGTATTGTAAGGATCCCAAAAGACCCATCACAGTGGAGAAAGTCTGCAGTTAAAGGTGGTGAGGATAATTAACAGAGAAAGTGAGATGGGGCTGGGAGGTTGCTTAGTTGGTCTAGATTCACTCTGGGTTTGGAAGCAAATAAAAAGGGGACAGGAAATATGTGTGAATTTGCTGCTGCTTTTAATAATCCTGTTTCCAGAAGTTGTAAGCATTCCTTCCAAATGATATATATTTAGCTGCATCCAAATAAACAAGTTCTGGCACAAGCTAATAGGGCTGCAGCTCAGGAATTTGGGGTAAAAATATTGTAAATTATCAAAGCTATGAGCGTGCATTTGCAAAATGTACCATAGCCTCATAAATGTGCTGGTTTGTTATATTTTTAAACAACATTTTCAACATAGCATTGTTATGACCCTGCCTCACGAAGATAGGCAGAGAAAATTTTCAACTCCTGACTGAAAGGTGTTTTCATGCAAGGACTCCAAAATCACCTTTGGGGATGTAAAAAATATATATTGGCCAGGATTTGAAAAATGACAGCTGTCCCATTAATGAGGTGCTATAAAGATATGGCTATGTTGTAAATTTGGGGTCAAAATATTGAAAAGTACCAACGTTATGAGCCTACATTCACGAAAGTCAACATAGGCTCACAAGTTTGTTGTTTTTCAATATTTTTACGCCAGATTTTCAACATAGCCTTCTTATGACCCCACCGCATGAACAAGGTCAGAGAAAATTTTCAAATTCTGCTTGAAAGGTAATTTCATGCAGGGACTATAAAAATCACCTTTCAGGACAGATTTGCCTAATGACAGTGACATTGTTCATGAGGTGGGGCCCCAAAGAAGGCATGTTGAAAATATGAGCCAATAATAAGTAAAAATGCCCAAACTGTGGCACTATGTTCATACCTGTGTCTTCAGTTCATGGTCCAGCTTTGAAGAGTGGAGAAATGTCTGCTGTCCAGAGAAGATTATGGTGTTGGACCCCCAATGGGTAAGTAAGAGATTGGGGGGTGTGCGGGGTGATGGATGCTGAGTGGGAGTGTCGGGTGGGAGGTAAGGATTGGCCATAAAAGACATAGATGTACTGTTTTTTTTTTTTACTTGTCCAGCAGTTCATCCGTCTGGGGCACTGGGTGGGCGTCTGACTTCATGACTGCATTCAGTCCACGATAGTCCACACAGAAATGAGTAGAGCCATCTGGCTTAGGCACAAGGACTACAGGTGAGGCCCAGGGGCTGTGGGATCTCTGGATTACCTCTAAATCCAGCATCTCCTCCACTTCCCTCCTAGTGTCCTTTTGGACAGCCTCTGACACCCGATATGCTGTCCGCCGTATGGGCATCTGTATCCCTGTCTCCACATTGTACATCACTAAGGGGGTTAGTCCAGGCTTGGCACTAAACAATGGGGCAAAGTCTGCTAAAATCTCCCTTACTTTCTGGATCTGGTCCAGGGCCAGCTGGGGAGACAATTTTACTGCCTCCACAGAGGACTCCTACTTACTTTCTTGCAACAAGTCCAGAAGGGGGTCTCCTTTATCCGTCCCCTCCCCAGAACTACACACTGCAAACACCATGTCAGCCCTATTTGCATATGGCTTCATCATGTTGACATGGTACATCCTTTCTGTCTGTCTTCAGTCAGGTAACTCCACAATATAGTTCACGTCATTTACCTTCCTAACCACTTTGTACAGTCCTGCCCACTCAGCCTGCAGCTTGTCTTTCTGGACCAGAATAAGGACCATGACTTCCTGACCCACCATGTATGAGTGAGCTCTGGCTTTGCGGTCGTACCACACTTTTTGTTTCTGTTGGGCAGCTGCCAGGTTGCTCTTCATTGTCCCCATAAGCTCCTTCAGCCTTTCCCTAAACCTAAGGACGTAATCCACAATGGGAGTTCCCTGGGTGGCATGCTTGCCTTCCCAGTCCTCCAGGATCAAGTCTAGGGGCCCACGTACCCAGCGTCCATATAAGAGTTCGAAGGAGGAAAATCCTGTCAACTCTTGGGGCACCTCCCTGTATGCAAACAACAGGTGGGGAAGGTATTTCTCCCAGTCCCTCCCATGCTGTTCAGCAAACACCTGGAGCATTGACTTCAGGGTACCACTGAATCTTTCCACAAGTCCATTGGCTTGTGGGTAATACAGTATTGTGCATCTCTGCACCACCCCACACTTCTTCCATAAACATTTTATCAGGTCCGACATGAAGGAACCCCCTCAATCGGTGATAACCTCCTGCGGACACCCAACATGGAAGAAAATCCCAAGTAAGGCATCTGCCATTTTGTCTGTCCTCAGTGAGGATATGGTGACTGCCTCTGGATACTGGGTGGCATAATCTACCACAGTCAGGATGAATCTCTTTCCTGAGGAGCTGGGGGTGTTTAAAGGCCCCACTATATCCATTCCCACCATCTGGAATGGCTCCTCCACTATGGGCAATGGAATCAGGGTGGCTTGGGTTTCCTTCCTTGCCTTACCTAATTCTTGGCACCGGTGACAAGACCTGCAATACTCCTTCATCTGCTGGGTGAAGTTAGGCCAGTAGAAATTCTGGGCCAACTGCTGCATAGCGCACATGATTCCCAGGTGACCAGACAAGGAATATCATCTGCAATCTTGAGCAACTGCTCACAATACCCCTGGGGAATGACAAGCTGCCTGCCTAGCATCCCTCCTTCCCTCTGTCTGTACTGCCTGAGTATACATAAGTCCATTTTCCCAATACACCTTATGTCTGTTGTCACCTCCCTGTGCTCTGTCTGAGTCTGCCCAAGCCCTCAGCTTCTCTAAACTAGGGTCATTTCTCTGAGCAGCTGCGAACCCCTCACACATTCCCAAGGCATGGGACAGGTCTCCTTCAGTCGCAAACTAGGGTACCCTAGCACTAGCATCAGGGCACTCAGGATCACTGTCAATCCCAACCCTCTGACAATGGGTCACCCCTCCCTCCTCAGAGTAACCCTCTGTAGTTGTGTGGTTATGTGCTACTGGGGAAATTTCTACGCACTTTTCATTAGTCTCCCCATCTGGAGATGCAGGCTTGGGAACCAGCCTCTCAGTGGTTTCCACAATGGCTTTTTTGGGGTTCTGGGAACTACAATTTTCTCATGCTGCTTGGCTACAGGTAACTGCACATACCATCCCCCTGTTTGAGATTGTTGCCCAGGATCACATCCACTGCTAATGTTTTGGCTACTGCCACCTGTTGCACAGTTCCCCCTGTTTCATCCCAGTCTAGGAGAACACTAGCCAGTGGCAATGTTTTCTCTTCACCAGTAAAATCCTGTACAGTGATGTATTTATTGGGTATAAGTTAACTAGGCTCTACTAGATCCCTTTTTATCAATGTCAGGGATGCCCCTGTGTCCCTTAACCCTTGCGTCTGTACACCATTCACCATGACTTGGTGCATGTGTTTCCTCATGTTCACAGGCATGCTTCCAGGGACACACAAACAACCCACTTCTTTTCTAGTACCATTCTGCATATTATTGCTCATTCTTTTGGAACACTGTCTGGCAATATGCCTAGTTTCTTTACATAACTAACATTCACTTCTCTTTTCAGAGAAATCTTTTCTCTGAAACCTGGGGCTAACTGGCTTCAGTGGAGCTAGTGAGGGTTTTAGCTGCCCTGAGGGTGCACTTTTCTCTTTCTGTGCAGCCATGCCTGCCCCATTCACTCTCAGAGCAGGTCTGCCCTTGGCATAGCGGTCCAAGAGATCAGCAGCCTCTTTCACTGTTTTGGGATCTCGGTCCTCCAGCCAGATTTTCAGCTCTGCTGGCATGCTCAATAAAATGGTTTTAACAAAATTACATTTTCAATTTTATCAACAGAGTTTGCCTCAATTCCTTCCCACCAACGTTTTAAAAACTGACATTGTTTGATGGCTAGCTCCTCGTAGCTCATATCAGGGCTTCTCCTGAGCTTACGGAATTTAGCTCTATATGATTCAGCAGTTAATTCAAATTTTTTTAACAATGCAGCTTTAAGTTTGCTGTAATCATCACTGTCCTCGTTGTCCATTTGACCCAATGCTTCCTGAGCTTTCCCGGTAAGTAGCGGGGATAGCTGGAAGCTCCAGGACTCTCTAGGAATTTTAGCCTGAATACAGACTTTTTCAAAAGAATTTAAAAAGGTATCCATATCCTCCCCCTCTTTAAATTTGGCTATTAATTTGGAATTCAGTATGTAACCCAGTCCTGTAGTCCAAGTTAAACCCAAGCCACTTACCTACTCTGGTGCCACTGGTTGGAGTCATAGCTTCTCCAGTTCATGTTGCCTCTGGTGCTCCTGTTGCTCATGGTCTGCATCTCGGCATTCTCACTCTCTCTTCTTCTCTGCAGCTCACTGTTCCTGCTTCTCTTCTCTCTGGAATTCCAGCTCCATTCTGCGCAACTCAATTTGCAGCCTGAGCACCTCTGGATTCAGGATACTGGTGACCTTCCCCTGCTGCTGTGGCCCTTCACTGACAGTGGCCCTGCTGTCATCCTCATTGGATCTGGATATTGCACTGGCAGCTAGCCCTGCCACACTCAAAGTTTGGCCCCTTTCAGTCACTGTCTGTGACTCGCTGCTCTGGGTATCTGCTACCATCAGGGCATCTATGAGGTTTTGCCTGCTGGCTTTCACCTCAAACGGGACTCCTCTGTCCCCGCACAACTGCCTTAAATAGTCTACACTGTGCCTGCTGTAGTTGGAAGCCATCTTCCCTAACTACTGCTACTCTGACTTGCACTTTAGGAAAAAAATAAAATGGGTAGGAACTTGGCTATACACCAACTGATATAGTTCTGTCTCCTTTTAAAATAAAACTCTGCCTTTTTCTTTCTTTGCAAGTGAGCTGATGGTCTCAAGCTGACACACTGAACAATAAAAGCTTATAATACCAAAATTATGCACACCGCTGCCAACCAATCTGTCACAAACCCACTCAGCAGGTTAGCCCTCTACTCCCAAAGTGCCAACCTCCGAGCCTAGTCTTGTGAACAGTTAACAGAAACAGAGTAACCCTTCTGTCTGTTTCATGGGTTCGAATCAACCTTTGGTCTCAGTTCTGGAGAGATTCAAACTGTGAACCTCTTGCTAGTGTACCCAATGCACAGGCTCAGATAATTCTGTCTTTGGGGGGCCAGATATCTTTGCCTATGGGCACCTAACCAGGTGTACAAAATGAACTCTTAAAAACACTAATGAAGACCTCAGATTACACTTACCTTTTTCCAGTTTGGTATCACCATTCAAGCTTATGCACAGTGTTTGCTTTAACCATATATACTCCACTTGTTAAGAAAAGAAATTCAAAGACAGATCAAGTGGCCTCTAAAAATAGAGTTTTACTAAAATAGATAAAAAAATATGTAAAATATGAAATACAGAACTATATATCACAAGAACCATACAATCTTTTAAAAGAACAAGGATTTAACAGAGCAATTCCTACTACAGTACTTAAATTTGTCTCTATATATCTCTCTCTAAATACCTGCTTAAAGTGCTCAAAGATGTTTCTTTGTCAGAGTGTAGATAAAAGTGTCTCTGAAAGAAAAAAATAATACTCTTTAAAAAACTGTATTTGCCAACCCCTTTGTGTGAGGTCACCTAGCTCCTCCTCTGTTTATTAAAAATCATACACCCAGGAAGTTTTATTATTTTAGAAGGAAAGTTAATTAAGGTTACATTAGCAGAAACTCCTTTCCCCCATGTGACTTCCCCAACCAGTCTGTAAATTTCCTTTCATCTATGAGCAGTATCCCCTCTCACACAGACATCAAAGCATTTATGATTTCACACCATTGTGTTAAACCTGGCTTCCTCCTCAAAACGTCATAAAAAGAATACTGATTTCCCTCTTAGCAGTTAAAGCTATTTTTAACTTAGAAAAACAGGATATTCCTGATTAAGGCCTGTTCTAGTCTGTAATTAGCTTCTGGCTTTCTAGGTAACACCTTGTAACTAAAATCTGTGTGTGTGTGTGTGTGTGTGTGTGTGTGTGTGTGATCTCACATGCTGTCTCAGCATCTCTCATGAGAGACAGTCCATAACACATTTTTATATTACAAAAAATCATAGTGTACTCAGAACTGGCTGTCCACATGTCACAGTAGTTACTTGTTCAAATACAAAAATCCAATGTCCATAACAATTGAGAAACTTTCCTGGTCATAGTTTCCCATAGCGCCTCAACTCACATGATTCTTCAGTGGGGGTGTGGCTAAGGTGGAAGGCTGTTCCTTTTAAACACTAATCATATACACGAATTTCATTCATGTTACCATGACAGGATAGTGCACGTGATTAATTAATAAGGATTGCTACTAAATGATTTAAACAAAATAATGTGACAAAGTGCCAAACTCTTGCTTAATTTAGACAATTCTCATTCTATTCTTTTCTATTCCTTATTCAAAATAAATGTTTTTAGAAAAAACCTTTTGTAGTTATAATTCCAAGCCTACTGCCCATAGCAAAAGATACTAAATAAAAAAGATAGAAGAAGCACAAAGTGTTCCAGTTTTGATTGACTAATTCCTACAGACAATCAAGCTCCAGCTGAGAAAATTTCTCACTGGGTAGGCGGAGATCCCAGACACTATGCTATTGTGGTAGATGGCAGATAGAACCTAAAGAGACAAGAGAGGCAAAAACACAAATTTTACTAAATTAGAAAAAAAAACCTTTAACATTTTAACCTATCAAAATATAAGTTTTTATGGTATTCTTAAAGGCAGTGCCAGCGAATTACCAAGATTTAACTAAGTTACCATTATAACATTCACATTCTTTTTTAAATTTGACTATCTGCTTTAGAATGTCCCAATATCACTGGAAGTTCAAAAGTATTTCCCTAATCCCAGTTCACCTTAATATAGATCAATGCATTACATGGAAAATATGTACAGTATTAAATGGAGCACAGGATATCAAATTGATAAATATGAGGTAATCCAAGACTAAAAGACAACTTTTTCTCTTTTCTTGCTTAGTTCTATTTGATATCATGCTAAAAAAATCACAACTTACTATGCAGAAGTAACTGTTTGTGTTCAATCTAAACAAAGACAAAGTCCAAAACACATGTATAAAGATCAAAATCCCATGCTATTCAATACACCTCAAAAACACTGAGTCTAAGGATGTTAGAAACATAGAAACATAGAAACATAGAATTTGACGGCAGATAAGGACCGCTTGGCCCATCCAGTCTGCCCATTTCCTACTACTGGATAGCTGCAGATCCTAGTTAACAAGCAGCCTGCTTACACATTTCAATCAGCCCTTATGACCATCCCATGCATGCTTGAATCACCACCACTGCATGCATGGGAAGAAATACAAGGCGTCTCTGGGGGTGGGGGTAGGAAGAAGTAGGCTGCTGGTTAACTAGGATCTGCAGCTTATCCAGTAGGTAGGGAAATGGGCAGACTGTGTGGGCCAAGCGGTCCTTATCTGCCATCAAATTCTATGTTTCTATGTTTCTAACATCCTTAGATTGTTATTGTTTTTTTTTTAAATGGCTTAATGTCCCATTTGTCATTAAGACCATGTGGCTTGACACTGTTCAATTTGAAAATCCACATACTTTCCTTTTGTAAAAGTTAATTTGGCTGGCCCGCTGGCACAGGGGCAAAGTGCCAACCTGCAGCACTGATGACCCAGGTTCAGGAATGGACCTGGGTTGCCAGAGGGCTGGCTGGGGGAGAAGGATCGAGTGTCCCACAACTGCTCTCCTTCTTCGGGGGGAGGGTGGGGAGTGCGCTCAGTGCATTAGGGACACCTGACAGAGGCCAGGTGCACCACAGCACCAATGTCAGCATGTTGGGGGGCAGGGCAGATGCTGGTCATCATTGCATGTTCCCGCCCCCATATGCGGGAAGAAAATCCCGCAGTTGGCCACCTCCGTGAAGCCAGCCTCCAGCTTCAATTAGCCTCCCGGCTGGCTCCTCCTGTCAATTACTGATCTTGTGTCACCTGGCCAGAGCCATGACCCCACCCCTTGGGGGGTAAGCCAGGGATTTCAGGGGAAGAGCTCGGCACAGAGGTGGGAGTCAGGAGGTGCCGTGACCAGGCGGGTGATTGGCGGTCAGCAGCAGGGCAAAAAGAATAAAATAAATTTAAAAAAAATCTATTTGATATGTCTCCCCCCACCCCAAGTCTGAGAGGTGATTTCCATTCAATTCCCATAAATTTTAAACATTCAGGGGATGAAACATGGAATTGTGTGACATGGGTACCAACCGATGTGTCCTGCTGATCATTAATAATTGACGGCACATGTTCTTGTATACGTTGTTTTAATGGCCTAACAATTGTACCAATGTAAATGTTGTTATAATTACACCATAAAATGTATACCATATGTGAGGTATCACACATTATTAGCTCTCTAATTTCTACTTCTTGGCCTGTATTTTATGGGTGTAGAAAAATATTCCCCATATTTGCAAATTTGCAAATATTGCATCTCTGACACTTGTGAAATCCTCTTGGTCTTTTTGGTAGCCATGTATGGCTTTCATTCGTGACACCTTTTTTGAAACGACTGTGGACCAATTGATCCTTCAAGTTTTTTGCATGGCTAAAGGAGATCCTAGGGTTAACACCCACCAAAGATCCCACACTCTCGTCCCCTAATAAACTTGGCCAGTTTCTGTGTATTATGTTGCCAACTTGACCAACAAGAGTATTGTACTCTGTAGTGAAAGTGCTTGCACATGTGTATCTGGTGGACTAGACTTTTTAGATAACAGATTAGTTCTATTTACTTTCTCTACTTTTCTTTTGGCAGAGTCAAGCAAATGTGCATAATGACCCCTACATTTGAATCTTTCAATCAGTTCTGCTGCTTGTCCTTCATACTCATTGGTATCACTACAATTCTTTTCAGGCGTAAGAGTTGGCTGTAGGGTATCGACCTCTTTAGGCTGGGGGGTTGCACACTATCATAATGCAAAACAGCAATAGTGGCTATGGGTTTCTGAAAGGTTTTCATGTGTATAATGAACTGATTGTCAGAATTTTTCCTAATGGACAGATCTAGGTCCAAAAAGCTTAATTTTCTAGTGTTGCTCGTATGAGTGAATTTCAGATTAAATCTATTATCATTCAACTAATTCAGAAAATCTGGAATCGTATTTCGGTCCCCTGCCAAACGCAAATCACAACGTCAGTGAAGTGGAACCACTCCTTTATATGCCTGTAATATTGGTTCATACATTCATTTAATGGTAGCACCAATTCCCAGTATCCTAGAAACAGATTAGCATATCTAAGTGCCGTTGCGGCACCCATTGTTGTACCACATATTTGCTTATAGAAGGTGCCATCGAAGTCAAAATAGTTATGCTGTAAAATGAAGTCTAATGCTTTTAGAATGAATTCTGATGGCACCTTCTCTGTTTCCGGATATTGATTCAAAAATAATTTAGTGGCCTGGATCCCTTGTACATGTTTTATGGACATATACAGCGATTCCATGTCTATTCCCAGCCAACTACAGTCCTCCTTCCACATTACATTTTCCAATTTAGTAAGCAAATCTGTTGAATCTTTTTGGTGGTATTTTAAAACACATACACTTGGCTGCAGGAAAAATCAACAAACTGTCCCAACTTCTGAGTCAGCAAACTCACCCCTGATACTATGGGGTGACAAGGAGGAAAATCTCTATTTTTATGTATTTTAGGTAAAACATAAAAGCCTTCCACAGGCCCTGATGAGGTGTGGCACAAAACTCCCCGACTTAAAAACACTCATTAATGAGTACAATGGTGGGGTGGTGAAGCATGGAGAGATATTACAAAACAGGCTTACAATACATCCAAGTAACTTAAAGAAAATGTATGTTGTGATTCGTGACGTGATTGTAAATCGTGATTTGTGACTGCATTTGTAACCGTGATGATGAAGAATGTGATTTGTATCACAAGTAACTAGTGATGATGGTCCTGACTTAAAAATGCATATTAATGAGTACAATGTTCATGCAGAATTATGCACCACACCTGTCCAGTAGTCTGAAGGGAAGCCAAAGAAACAACTGTGACTTAAGTTAGAGATGAAGATTGGGCCCTAAAGAGATGCAAATGTACAGACAGATTAAGATTGAGCTGCACACTGAAGAAATGCAGATGCAAAGGCACAACACCTAACCAGTGCTCACCATCAGAAATTCAAATCTGGAAAAGAATACCTTTGCTGGTTGGGGTGGGCAGCGGGAGAATGTACTGCACTGCTGCAATAACAGTCACTAGTACTATTACCAGTAAAGATACCACAAAGACACACAAAAATTACACAGCTGCAGTGGATAGCAGGTTCACATTGCTGAAATTATGTGGTACAATAAAAGGTGTCTGATTTGATGACACGTGTCACACACATACACACACACACACTAAGTAATGTGTAGCAAATTGAAAACTTCAGTAATATAACCATATATTTTAAACAAACTAAAATTATGCAGTGCTACACCACAAGTATCAGCAAAAAAATGGCAAGAATTATTGAAAATATTACTGTGTGTACATTAACACAGTTATACAAGAAAAATATGACAAAAACAGAAAGCACTATCTTTTTCTCCAAGTTAATCTACCTACACCACAGATACGCCCCTCCCCCAAAGCACACTTCCACTGTCTCTCAGTACACAGACTGAATGTTGTACATTAACATTCAAAATCCACACACAAACAATAAACGCTCAATGATATGAGCACAGGAGGGTTTCCTATAATCGATTAACCAACGTTTCAGCTAAAAAAAATAACTCAAAAAGGCTTTTTTAACAGCTTTTAGAAGGTTTGAATTGCAGAGAGCTCTCAGAGCAGATTGTCTTCTACAGCTTCCTACACACACTACCCCAAACTGAGGCTGTGCAGAACAATCTAGAGCCCATGTGACCTGAAATCCCATGAATCACTGCAAAATTCGCCTTTAGAGCCTAAAAACAAGGCAAAGTACATTATTTTCAATGTACTTCACCTTAAGAATTGGTGGAGTAGTGGTTTGGGAAGGTGGAGTAATGCGAAGTCATTGTTTTCAATGGACTTCGCGCTACCCATTATAACGCGAAGTACTCCGCTTCGCATTGCAGAACACTCCACGAGTTCGCCTTTACTCCGTGAATCACTTCATGGAGCGAATTGGAGCCACTTCGTCCATGTCTACTTGGATGTAATAACCTGAAATTTGACACACACATTCTCAGGCCTAGGCTGTCTGGAGCCTAATCATTTGATAATGGATGGTTTGGCAGTTAAGTTCTAGAAGATTAAAAATGTAAACACATATGATTTTTTTAGAAGTTATTTTTCCACACCAATAGCTCAAAATTGTTTGAGTTGAAACTTGAAACTTTCAGGTTAGAGTTTGACCCAGGGATGTTTCTTCACTATGTGGTTTAACTGAGAAATAGATCTGTATTTATTACAAATAACGGTTGCATCTTTGCACATACGAGTACAGTTTGTTCACAAATTTTTCATAAGGTGTTTTCTGAAAAGGCATGGGTCACATTTTCATTACTGATTGTTTTTGTGATATAGGATTTCTCTTTTCATGAGACTTAGTGGTCATGACAAGATGGAAAAGGAAAATGTGCATCAACAAGAAAAACTGGGCACTTACTGTAAATCTGAAACTTACGTGAACAACACAGTAGGGTTGAAGGTGTTTCTTCAAAAATGCAATCTTTTTGGAAAAAAATATATTTTTTAAAATATTACTGAATATAACTTTTTGAGTGTCATGCAAACAGCCTCTTTTCATGACTTGCAGACCAGTTTTCATGAGATGCAGCTTCTGCTTTTATGAGACCTGGCCACAAAAATGAGAAAAATATAGATGGCTTTCCAGGGCCATATGTAAAGCAAACTACAGGTTCAAGGATGTGTCCAAAGGGTCAGCTGCTTTCCTTACAACATGTGCAAAGAATGCTACAGAGCCATGAGGAAAACAAGCTACAAGTGTGGGACCATTCCCTATTGGGCACCTGTTTTATGTATGGTCCAATATTCAAAGCAAGCTAAAAGTCCTGGGCTGAGCCCACGGGTGTAACTTGTGAGCTATATACAGAGCATACTACAGATCTGTGTCCATGCCCAATCAAGCATCTGCTTTTTGTACAACCCAGATTGCAGTGCAAGCTACAGGTCTGGGGCTGTGTGCAGTGTTTTACCTGTGAGCGATACACAGAGCAAGCTACAGATCTGGGACTGTCCTAGTGCTGTACCTGTGAGCCATACACAAAACAAACTACAGGTCTGTTGCTGTGCCCAGCGTTGTACCTGTGAGCCATACATAAATGCCACTATGGTTCTCTGAGGAGGTAGGGGACAAAGTAAGGGCCAAAAGATTGAGTTTTAGGAAATTTAAGAGGACACAAAGGGAGGAGGACAGGGAGGTGTACCTTGAATGTCTAAGGGAAGCAGGGAAAGCTGTTAGGAGAGCTAAGGCACAGACAGAGGATGGTATAGCATGGACTGTGAAAAAAAGGGGACAAAACATTCTATAGGTACATCAGTGCAAGAAGAAGAAACAGTGGGGATTGTGAGGTTCAAGGGGGAGGAGGAAGTGAGTAAGGAGGGAGACCCAGACAAGGCAGAAATACTGAACAAATACTTCTGCTCAATATTCACTAAAGAGGGGGGAGGGTTAAGGACCACAGTTAGGCAGCAGAGGCAATGGTTGGGGGAAGAAGTGGACACCAGTCCATTCACAGTGGAGAGATTTCTGGAAGAACTCACAAAGCTGAAGGTGGATAAGGCCGTGGGGCCAGATGGCATCCACCTGAGGATATTAAAGTAGCTGCAAAGGGAACTAGCATCACCTCTGGTGGCCCAGTTCATAGAGTCAGTCAACACAGGCATGGTTCCAGAGAACTGGAGGAGGGCGCAGGTAGTCCCACTGCACAAACGTGGCAGTAGGAAGGAGGCTACAGGCCAATCAGCCTCACCACAGTGGTGGGGAAAATCATCAAGATGCTGCTGAAAGAAAGGATAGTGGCACACCTGGAATCAAGGGATGCTCAGGATCTGAGGCGACACAGATTCACAGCAGGAAGGTTGAGTCAAACAAATCTGATAGATTTTTTTTGATTGGGTGTCTATGGAAGTAAATTAGGGAGGGGCGGTAGACGTCACCTACCTAGATTTCAGCAAAGCCTTCTACACCATCCCACACAGAAGGCTGGTTAATAAGATGGGTAGTCTGGGCATGGGTAAAAGGTACTACATTGAGTTATAAACTGGCTGACAGACAGAAGGCAGAAGGTGGTGGTAAATGGGGTACAACCGGGGGGGGTGACCAGCAGGATACCACATGGATCAGTACTGGGACCAGTCCTGTTCAGTGTCTTTATTAGTGACATTGGAGAGGGGCTGGAAGGAAAGATCTGCCTATTTGCAGATGACACCAATATCTGCAACAGGGTGGATACTCCAGAAGGGGTGCAGAAAATGAAGAGGGACCTGGAGGAGTGTGATAGATGGTTGGAGGTATGGCAACAGAGGTTCAATGCAAAGAAGTGCAAGATAATGCACCTGGGTAGAGGGAACCCTGGGGAAAGCTAAAAGTTGGGGGGGGAGGTGCTGGCTGTCACCAAAGAAGAAAGGGACCTAGGGGTTATCATCTCAAATGACCTTAAGGTATCACAGCAGTGTGCAAAGGCTGCAGGGAGAGCCAGTGGCATGTTGGGGTGCAGAGGCAGGAGTATCACTAGCAGGAGGTGGGAGGTGGTGATTCCACTGTATAAAACATTGGTAAAGCCTCATCTGGAGTACTGTGTGCAGTTCTGGAGACCACACCTGTGCAAGGACATAAATAAGATGGAGACTATCCGGAGAAGGGTGACAAAGATGGTGCAGGGCTTGCATCACAAAACATATGAGTAGATACTAAGAACCCTCAACATGTACTCACTGAAGAAGAGGAGGGAGCAGGGCGACATGATAGAAACTTTCAAGTGCCTCAAGAGCATAAACAAGGTGCAGGCAGGGGACCTTTTCCAATGTAGAAAAAGTACTAGAACAAGGGGGCACTTTATGAAATTGGAGGGGGGTAGATTAAGAGGTAATGTGAGGAAGTTTTTCTACACAGAAAGGGTAGTCAACACTTGGAATAGTCTGCCACAAGAGGTAGTGGGGGCAAGTCCAGTGGAGGAGTTTAAGCATACCTGGGACAGGCACAAGGGAACCTTGAGAGGGGAGGTAGTGATGAAAAGCTATTGATCACATAGTGTCAGTGGCCACACAGAATGTATACAGCCTACGGGCAGACTGGATGGACCTAGTGGTCCTTATCTGCTGGCAATTTCTATGTTTCTGTTACAAGTCTGGAGCTGTGACCAGTGTTATATCTGTGAGCCATACACAAAGCAAGTTGCAGCTATGGGACTATGCTCAGTTTGATACCTGTGAGTTGGACACCAAGCAAGCTACAGGTTTGGGACTGTGCCCAGTGTTGTACCTGTGAGCCATACACAAAGCAAGCTAAAGATCTGGGGCGGTGCCCAGCACTGTGCCTGTGAGTCATACACAAAAGCTACAGGTCTGGGGCTGTGCCCAGTGTTGTACCAGTGAGTCATATACAAAGCAAGCTGCAGGTCTGGAGCTGTGCCCAGTTTTTCACCTGTGAGCCATACACAAAACAAGCTACAGGCCTAGGGCTGTGCCCAGTGTTGTACCGTGAGCCATACACAAAGCAAGCTACAGGTCTGGGGCTGTGCCCAGTGTCGTACTGTGAGCCATACACAAACCAAGCTACAGGTCTGCAGCTGTGCCCAGTGTTGTACCGTGAGCCATACACAAAGCAAGCTACAGGTCTGCAGCTGTGCCCAGTGTTAAATCTGTGAGCTTTATACAAAGCAAGCTGCAGGTACAGGACTGTACTCAGTGTTATACCTCTGAGCCATACACCAAGCAAGTTACAGGTTTGGGGCTATGCCCAGTGTCGCATCTGTGAGCTAAACACAAATCAAATTACAAGTCTGGGGCTGTACCCAGTGTTGTACCTGTGAACCATGCACAAAGCAAGCTACAGATCTAGGGCTGTGCCCAGTGTTGTACCTGTGAGTCATACACAAAAACTACAGGTCTGTGGCTATACCCAGTGTTGTACCTGTGAGTCACAAACAAAAGCTATATGTCTGGGGCTGTGCCCAATGTTGTACCTGTGAGCCATACACAAAGCATGCTACAGGTAACTTTTCCCAGTGGGGTACTTGTGAGCCATACAAAAAGCAAACTATAGGTCTTTGGCCATGCCCAGTGGTGTACCTGTGAGCCATATACAAAGCAAGGTACAGTTTTTTGACATTGCTTGATGGGGCAACTACTTGTGGGGCCAAGTATTAGGCAAGTTACAGGTCCAGAGCCATGCCCAATGGGCTACCTGCCCAGGCCATACACAAAGCAAGATACAGGCCTTGAGCCATGTCTGACAGAGCCTTGCTTTGCATAAAGCACACAGGGCCATACACAAATCAATCTAGTATGAATATATATCACAACAATTGCAGTGTCAGTGGCTCAGCAGGTTACACGCTTGCCTCTGAGGCTGAAAGATCAGAAGGTTGTGGGTTCTAGCCTCACACCAAGAACTTGGGATAAAACCCAATACACTGTAGTGCAGCATGAGGGGAGCACCGTGTTCTTGAGGTGCCATCTTTTTAATGAGACATTAAACTGAGGTCCCTAAGAGACAACTGAAATAAACAATTAAGAATATTGTATATGTGATCTATCTTACAAAATGCAAAGTAATATCAAAAACTCATCACACCCCCATACTCAATCTAGTGCTTATAATTTACAGTGACACTAAATGCCCTGAGAATCCTTTCCAAAAGGAAGTGGGGTTTGTTTTAGACATTGAGGAGATATTTGCTTTATACACCCTGTTTATAGCTGACTTTACAGCAGACAAATCAACCAGATAGGATACTGTGTTTTGTTGTAAGGAGAAAGTTCATCTGGACTGCCAAATATAGGATTTAAAAACAGCAAAAAATACCATTAAAGTATTTGCATGAAAGCCCTACTAAACTGGTGAAATAATTCCTAATTCCAGACTTTGATACATGATCTGTTCCAGTTTTGGCAATTTACAGTAATCAATGAAATGCTTTCAGAAGTCTTGGACATACAGTAAGGACAGGTTAGAATCAAGCAATCCTGAGTTTCCAAAATGGTATTACATTCTGGTCTAGGGCAATACAGTTCATCTAAACTTTTGTGTGTCCATGTGTTTTTCACTCCCAAACAACCATGTGTACAGAGCCCAAAAATGTCCCACATCTTCATGGTCCCTCTTTTATTTGAGATGCTTCAACGCAATATGCTGTTCACCTGTGGGGAAGCCAGGAATTACTGGTGCTACTGATGTCAAAAAAATGTTTGTTGTCGTATTGGTCCTCATACAGCAAGATGCACAAAATAGGTGACTTGATACCTTTTATTGGACCAACAGAGATTGACAGAAAATCCTAAGGTTTCAAACTTATATGGTTCTTCTTCATTTCAATGCATTAAGTTGTCATCATTTTCCTTGTGAAGAAGAACCATCTAGGTTTGAAAGCTTAGGATTTTCTGAAAATCTCTGTTGGTCCAATAAAAGATATCAAATCATCTATTTTGTGCATCCTGGTGCTACTGAAAAATGTAATGTCTGCACCCGATCATACGTTTGGTTCCTTGATACCATTTCAGTAAACTCAGGGGACAGTTTTCATTGTCCAGTTTTAGCAAAGGTTACCTTTATGTGTTCTGGATATGATCTTTCTTGAGCTTATCTTAATATACATATTCTAGCACTTTCCCAACCTGGCAGAAAAGGGTCCATCCATTCCCTGGCCAAAAGAATCCAAAGTCTATCCTCACATTGTAACACTTTCTGAAAATTACAAATAAGAATCCAGCTAATAAAAATACATCAGGGTTCAATATTCCTAACCCCCCATTCTTAATGGACAAATAAGTTCCCCCTCTTTTTATTGGATCCGTCCTACTACCACAAAGGAACATAAAAAAAAAGACAGTATAATTTTGCTTATAAAGAAACAGGTGGGTGAAAATGTAACTAATATATAGGAATCTGGGGCACTGAATAAACATAATCAGAAAAACTCTTTTCTTTTTTACAACTTCCAGTGTTTCCTCCTCTGAACTTGTACTGAAGCTGACTGCATTCTATTGTCCCAATTGAAAGGGCTATATTGCCTTCCTCAAACCATACACCCAAAAGGTCTAGGGACTTACCTGCTATTTGAATCTGAGCAATAACTCTTGAATCATTTTTAAATTCTGAAACCCCTATTCCTTTACTTTTTTATTAGGTTGATCACTGAGCCTCAAACAGTTGCAAAGGTACCCAAAGCAGGTTCCAAAGAGGGGCCCGCAGATGTATCTTTTTAAAAAATACTAATGTCATTCACATATGCTAGCACCTTAAGGACCTACTGGATATTTGTAAAACTCATCCCCCTCTATTTCATTGTTATCTTGGACATTTCACAGCAAAGGGTCTATGCCAAATACATAGAGAAAAGGCCTTAGGAGGCACCCCTGTCATACTCCTTTGTGAACCGGAATTGTAGCAGCCTGCCAACTGTTCACCAAAGGTCATATTGTGGTTTGTTGGTACAAACATCCTATCCCTTCTATGAACTTATCAGGTATCCCATAACACTTAAGGACTTTGAACAGTTAAACATGGGAAAGCTTAGCAAAAGCTTTTTTCCTGATCTATAGATAATACATAGCCATTTGAAGTACCCATGTTTCCCCATTCAGAGATCTTCCTTAGGATTATTACATTATCCTTAGTTAAGCATCCTGTAATAGAGCAGGACTGGTGTGGCAAGACGATGTATACCTCTGCTTTTTGTAAGCATTTTGCTAGGATTTTTGACAATATTTTGAAGTCCACATTTAAAATGCTAATTGGACTCGAATTTTGCAACTTGGACTTATCACTCTTCTTAAATAAAAAAAAATAGCTCAGCTAAAATTATAGA
Source organism: Neoceratodus forsteri (assembly GCA_016271365.2). Lineage (NCBI taxonomy): Eukaryota > Metazoa > Chordata > Ceratodontiformes > Ceratodontidae > Neoceratodus > Neoceratodus forsteri. Next base: position 1,175,607,136 of record CM057450.1, on the reverse strand, counting down.
GGAAGGTAAAGACTGCATTTCTTTTTCCCTTATACTGTACATTGTATCTGCCTTATCTGCTCCTGGCTGCCCCATTCTGACCCACTCCCTCAGTCCCATCACCTGGCTTCTGCATGACTTACCTTCCTCCATTGTCCTCTGCCACAGGACTGTAGGGGTTGCCCAGTCACCAGTGTGGGGCCTGCAAGGAATCCGTCTTCACCCTGCAGTTTGAGGGGGAGTTTCCACTAATTTTGCCCCAGCCCATACCTGATGTAATGGGCTTGATGTGCGAGCTCCACCTCTATGAAGGTGTCCCAGTGCCTTGTGTGGGATCCTCCCCTGTTGTATGGCTCACATGCACCACCACCTAGATAGCTCCAGATGGCAGATAAGCAGTGAGCCATCTTAATGCACTTCTCCAAGGGAAGAAAGCAATCTTAAGGATGCTCAACCAGCTGGCACAGAGTAACCCATGTCCATTTCTGAACTCAGGTCACTGGCATGGCAGCAGGTAAGGTACTCAGCACCTCAGCCCTCCGTGCCACTGGGACAGCCTCGGAAGATCACATTTCTAATATTTGATTATATAGGTGATACAGGGCTGGACCCAATTATACCAAGAAGATTTTGTAAAATTGTACAGGGAGACCATCTTCTCTGGGAGTAGTGTTCAGTTTTAAGGGCTTTATTGCATTTTCAGTTTCACACAGACTTATGCAGTAGGTGCTATAAGAGACTTTTTCAAGGACTCTGGTCATGCCTGAACTGGAATGTTTTGTAAAAGGTCATCTGGATCCACTGAAGGTAGTGTTTCAAACATTTCAGACATAATTTTCCATAATGTGTAATATCTTCTGTTTAGAAGAGTAACTTTTACCATCTTTATCTTGTAGATTCAAAAAGAGCCTACTTCCTACTCTATCTTGAAGTGCTTTAAAAGCATCAAAGGTCTGTTGGAGCCCTGTGTTCCAAACTGAGTGCTTTTTCCTAGGGCTGGGCAGACTGTTCCATGTGAGATCTGGATCCCAGACTGAACTCGCAATCCACGGACCCAGATAAATACAGACATCACTGCAGAAGTCCAGTTCCAGGTCTGCGGAAGTGCCAGTTTGTGTATTGTTGCCATGGGGGGGATGCCGTCGGCATGCTTGCTCCACGTACAGGCAGCCATCAGCATCCAGTCAGGCAACAGACGGTCACATGATGCAATCATGGTATATAACTGTGCTGAGTGCACAACATGGCCCAGATAAGGGGAGGATGGTCAAAGGAGTACCTCGCTCACTCACTGCAGCAGAGAGCTGCCAGAAGAATTTGCCCAAAATAAAAATAACACAAATATAAAAAAAATATACAGTTTTGGAGGAGAGGGGAGGGAAAAGAAACTAGGAGAGAGAAAGGAGACTTACTGGGGCAAGTGGGTGGAGAGAAACTGATCATCGAGGGAGGGTGACGGGTCAGGACTGGAGAAAAAAGGAATCCGGTGGGACTGGGGAGGTAGTGGTGGCCTGGGTGGCTGCTGGGGGGGGGCAAAAGGCAGGCAGTGTGGCAGTATGACTGTGTACATGAGCAAGGGCAGGCTGGCAAAATCTTTGACTTGTGCCATTGCAGAAGACCCAGAGGAAAGAGACAGAGACTACTGGAGGCCCAAGAGAAAGTTTACAGTTACAGAAAATCCCCAATTATTTTTTTTTCTTTTCTTGACCTCAGACAGTGTAGCAATGTACATGAGCAAGGGCAGGCTGGAAAAATCTTTGACTTGTGCCATTCTAGATCCAGAGGAGAGAGGGAAAGATTACTGGGGGCCCAAGAGAAATTTTACAGTTACAAAAAATTCTAAATAAATGTTTTTTTTCTGGTTTCAGTGTAGCTGTGTGTACAGGACAAGGGCAGCAGGATGGTAAAATAAATCTTCGACTTGTGCCATGCAGAGAAGAGAGAGAGAGGAGAGAGAGAGAGAGAGAGAGAGAGAGACAGACAGACAGACACACACACACTGCAGGGGGGCCCACGAGAAAAGTAACATTTGCAGAAATCCCAAATAAAATATTTTTCCTGCCTTTTCAGATTGGCTGTGTGTACAGGGCATGGGCAGCAGGCTGGCAAAATAAATCTTTGGCTTGTGCCATCCAATTCACGAATCACAATCACTTGTTAACATTCATTCACAATTTCATCCAGAGTGGGGAGAGAGAGAGACTGCAGGTGTGGCAAGAGAAATGCAACAGTCCCAGAAATCCCAAATAATTTTTTTTTCCTGGCTTCAGTGCAGCTGCGTGTACAGGGCAAGGGCAGCTGGCTGGCAAAATAAATCTTTGACTTGTGCCATCCAATCACGATCACTTGTTAACATTTATTCACGATTTCGTATATTAAAAAATATATATACTGTTCGGACAAACAACATACAAGTTGATGCACCTGTGCTGCTGGCTGTGGGTGGCCCAGGGGCTACATCTGACTTTGTGACTCATAGCAGGCTGTTTACACTACAACACAAGTAAAGTACAACTACACACCAGTGTCATCATCATCATCATCACTCATCCCCCATTATTCCTCCTTATTATCATTAGTTTTTTAGTATATAGAAACATACATAGAATTTGACGGCACATAAGGACCGCTTGGCCCACCCAGTCTGCCCATTTCCCTACCTAATGGATAAGCTGCAGATCCTAGTTAACCAACAGCCTACTTCTTCCTACCCCCACCCCCTAGAATTGCCTTATGACTGTCCCATGCATGCTTGAATTTTAACACTGTTTTTGACTCCACGACCTCCTCCAGAAGGCCGTTCCATGCATCCACAACCCTCTCTGTGAAAAAATACTTCCTTACATTACCTCTGAGCCGCCCCCCCCATCGTAAAATTGTGCCCCCTTGTTCTTGCACACCTCTTTTTCTGAAAGATGCTGCTCTCTTGGACTTTGTTGATTCCCTTGAGGTACTTGAAAGTTTCTATCATGTCCCCCTCCCTCCTTTCCTCGAGGCTATACATATTAAGCTCCTTAAGTCTCTCTTCATATGTCTTCTGGTGCAAACCCTGCACCATTTAGTTCCCTCTTCTGGACTGCCTCCATCCTGTTTATGTCTTTGTGGAGATTGGGTCTCAGAACTGCAGCAGTACTCAGATGGGGTCTCACCAGCTGTCTGTACAGAGGGATAACAACTTCCTGTTTTCTACTGGTGATGCCTCTCCCTATGCATCCCAGTATCCCCCAGCCCTCCTTACTGCCCCCTCACATTACTTGCCCACCTTTAGATCATCTGATATAATTACTCCCAGGTCCCTTTCCATTCTTGTTGTTGTTAGTATCTCACCCCCCCAATTGTGTACTCTTCCCCTGGGTTTTTGTTTCCCAGGTGCATTACCTTGCACTTCTTAGCATTGAATCTAAGCTGCCATACATTTGACCATTCCTCCAACCTTGCAAAGTCCCTTCTCATTTCTTTACATATAAACATTAACCAACCCCAATGTGGGGCTGTGCTGTGTGCAACTCCTGAGTGTGGCTATGCACCAGATGTGTCTGCATCTCCAATTCAGCTTCTGAGGTACACTTATCAGTTGCTGAATTTGGTCACTTAACAGTACCTGTACTGTAGGAGTCAGTCAGGTAATCTTGGAAGGAAGTGGTGGTGGACTGCTGTGCTGTTGGTATGTTGTGTATAGTTACGAGTCATGATGGTAAATTTGTCCCTGGCTTGTGGGTGTGGGTGGGAGTCATCAGAAGGCCATCACGTTAGTTAGAGGGATCTTAATTATTTTACAGGTTAGAATACTAATAATATAGGTATTTCCGTCTGTGTCTCTCTCTCTCTCTCTCTCTCTCAGAGTCTCTCTCTCAGAGTCTCTCTCTCTCTCTCTCTCTCAGAGTCTCTCTCTCTCTCTCAGTCTCTCCCAGCACACTCATGTCATGGACCCGAGCAGGATATACCACCATTTCAGGCCAGCCATGAATGGGCTAGTGGTGAGTGATTGCTTTTTTATTTAACAGTTTTACATTAATTTGTATACAAATAATCCATTAAATTATTTCCTTTGGGCCTCTGTGTCAAATGTGACCAACTTTGGCCACTAGTATGCATTTTTTGCATTTTTTTCAAATATTTGTCAATAAATCAGAACATATCAGAATTTCACCACGTTCCAGTTCTTATTTAATAAGGGTCATAAGTTCACCAAGTTCTGCCAGCCCTACCTTTTCCCCACCTGTTGCTGCGTACCTGCAGCTGATTTCAAGGTGGATCTCTGGACACTGTTTGTGGACTGATAGTGATGTCTGCAGAGCTGGCAGTGTTCATGATGTTATAATTCATGGGATTTTGTGCAGAGACTGCAGCATTCATGATTCTGGCTCTCCACTGTGGTTTAGATTGGCTTACCTGCAGGGCTGAAGCTAGGATCTCAACTTTAGTTGACACCAGCTCAGACAGCCATGAGAGTCCATCGCTGGCTCATATCCAGCCTGCAACTTAAAGAGCAGTCTCCACTGACCATTTCTCTGGGACTAAATACAGTGGAGTAGGAGCAGGGCATCCCTCCCTACAACCCAACATATCTCCAGCTTGTTTATGTACTGGTACCACCATTTCAGGAGTGTTTTATGTTGTCAAATCCATCATCTCTACAGCTGGCGTCTCCTTTGAAGTTTTAATATGAGGAATTCAGCTACACTCCATGATTAACACTGCACTTGTATGTTGTGAGATGCAAGGCCACAGGATACAGACCAGGAGTAATGTGTGTGATGATCCAACTGCTTTACGAGTGGCCCTCAGGGCCATTCAAGAAGCTCACCACAGGCCTGGGAAAATGTGTGGGACAGTGCAGTTACTTTCCAAGTGGCCCACTGGGCCATTTGTGAAGTACAGTAGAGGTCCAGTACAGTGTGTGTAATTATGCAGCTGCTTCACAAGTGGCCCACAGGACAATCCGCAAAGCACACTGTCTCTCCTATGAAACATGTGTTATGATCCAGGTGATTCACAAGTAAGCCTGCCACAGGCATAGGGCTATGTGTTTGATGGTATAACCACTTTGTGAGTGGCCCTCAGAGTCATTCATATAACCACCTAAAGGCCCAGGGCAATGTGTGACAGTGCAGCTACTTTGGATTTGGCAGCTGACCACCTCATACCGTACATTGCCTCAGGCCTTTATCCTGTGGTCTTGTATCTCACAACATACAAGTTCAGTGTTTGTCATGGGGTTTAACTATAGCCCTTGTGCTATGTAAACATACAGTATGCATTAAACCTGGGCTGTTCTGTGGCATTCATCTGGGGTTCACAGGAGTGGTGGTTGAGGGTGGAAGGAGTTAGCCTTCAAAAAACCCAAACATCTGATTTCTTACTTTTTGCACTTTAATAATAAAATGTAACTTAGTAACTGTCATAGTTTTTCAAGGAATATCAACTATAAGCTGAACAATGTCTAGAATGCTTGGTTTGAAAAGTTCCCAGCTTGATGTCAGGGGTGCTACATTTAAAGGTTGTAAACTGATGTATAAATAAATAAATAAATAAAAAATAAAGTACTTATTTTTACAATAACTCTAAACATGGTCTCTTGAAACTTTTTTTCATTAACTGTTCAACAATCATAATTCTAGCCTCATTGGGGTTCAGTGGACCCAATTTGAATGGTGTGTTTTTTTAGAAGCCACTGTCTCAGGGGTTCTTTTCAATGCAGTAATGTCCTGGCTAGGAATTCCTGTACTTACTAAGCCACAAGCAGGTTCTGGTAATATTTCTGACACAGCCTCAGGCAAGTCTGCTGATGATTTCAACCGTTCAGGTGGTCAGTCTCCAAGTTCTGCATTTTGAGGTTGCTTGTTTTGTTGGGAATCAGACCAAATTTGACATGATCCAGATGACTGCTTATAATTCTGACATCATTTAGCTGCATCTTAACTGAGAACAACACTGGCTTACATGCCTCTGTGATCCATGGAAAACTGGAGAATGCCATGGGGCACATTTCCATAAAACACACAGAAGTGATCCACAGGATTACTTTTCATGGTAACTGATCATGTCTACTGTAGCTACAGGGAATCCTTTTTCCCACTGAAGACATACACCGGATTCTCAGATTAGAACATGAGACATTGTGCCATTTCATTATGGTGTTCCTTCTACTCAGCTTGTTTATCTTGTACTCTCCTCCCTCAAACAAGCTGCACAGCAGGTCCAAATTAGAGCTACAGTGCCATCTCATTAAAAGTTTAGGAGAAGCTATCACTGTAGTGGAGTAGGTTTTCTTTCAGTATTTTAAAAGGAATTGCACAATCACTTCAAGGGCACAGTTTTCAACCCTTTCTTCAGTGTCTGGACAACCCTGTTGGCCCATTGGAGGCTGGGAGGTAGGAAATAGTTCTAATATATCACTCTATTCAGTTGCAGATGCCCTACTGGTAAAAGATGTCTCGTTAGATGCAACCGCCAATTCTGGTATTTCATGTGTGACTAATAGTTGGTGTAATAAACCTACTATATGGTAATTTGGGAAGAGGCCATGCTTGCTGTCTTGACATCCAGTCACTTAAGATATGTTTATTCCTGTGTTCAAGCAACTATGTAAACTATGTTATTCTGTATGATTGTATTCTGTAAGTATGTTGACTCTGTATGTCCTCTCTGTGACAAGATACCTTTGTAAACGAGCCTCTGGCTCAAAGGTTGTAAACCTGATTATACAATAAATAAAAAATAAATAAATAAGATGAGCATTGGTAACAACCAGAAATATTTCTGACATAAAGGGACATGCACTGTTCACATGCAGTCAAACCCAGGCCACTAAGAGAATTGGAAAGAAGCACCTAAGGGAGCTTTGTGATTGCTCTACTAAACAATACAACCACTCACTTTTGTGTCTAATTCAGCATCCATGCATAACCACCGAACAAAGCTATACTGTAGGTCAAACGTTTCACCTCTGAAACACCTGGGTGGGCAGGATCTATTACTTTTGTAACGCTTGCATGTCCTGGGGGAGGCACAAGTACTCTAGCACCCCACAAAGTACAATAGTCTTGGATACTAAGTTAGTTTCATACAGTAACTCACAAAGTTTTCTTGTGATTGCCAGGTATACTATGCTTCTTCTGCTAAACTATGCCTCCCCAAACTGTACACAGGGTGACACAAAATATGTCTCTGGATTGATCATAGTCTATAGAAACATATGCTGGTTTACCTCACTAGGCCTTTTCAGAAGCCACCATTGTAATTATACCAGAATCTTGACTGTGTCACTTCCCAAGCATGCAGAGAGCTCACCCTCTGCTGTCTGACAGACAAATCACTGAGCAATGCTGACCTCTTACCTTATCAACATTCCTTAGGTCCAAAGCCCCTCTCCCAATATGGTCTGCACTACCCTAACCACCTTCCTCTCTCTTTAAGGTAAAGCTCATGGCTCCCCTATTGTCTACAGCTTTATACAACTGTTCTACATGAGTGTTGCTAAATTGCACTGTTACTGCCTGTATAACATGTTGTTGCTATGTTGAACAATTGTTGCCTATATATTATATTAATTAGCACATATCAAGTGCTCAAATAATGTGTCAGTTTTATTTGTAATAACTAGTGTACACAAATGCCCTTACCCCATAGCTGCTGTTATACTGTTCAAACTATTTATTTTGTGTGCATGTCTATTTAGTTCACAGATGTTATTACTTCTCTGTTCTTACCCATTATGCTCACTACTGTTACCATTATTATGTTTAGCCCATCAAGATCTGGAGGGGGATGAAAAAGTGTCTTGGATCAGATTATTTACCTGATTAACAGTCAAACACGTAAACAGCTAATTTGTTCTTTACCCTCCTTAACACTTCATTGTAATTGCTTGGTTGCCAGTTTCACTGACCTTAGAAACATAGATTAATCGATGATTAAGGACAGAAAAAGATTACGGTATGAGTCATCCATATTTCTATATTGTTTTACTCTGCCCTTCTGGAGCTGTCTCCACAATCTTCCTTACTGTTTTTCCTAATTACCCACTTGAAAATGTCCCATTAGAGTTTGAACCCTAATATCACCCTAGCAGTGATCACATTTCTGGTAAGTCTGTTCTAACTATTTGCCATTCACTCAGTGAACAATTACCAGTGGCATCATTTCAGCAGACTCAAAAGAGTTGCAAAGCCTAATTTTCAGCATACAAACACATGAATTTGCCAGCAGAAGAAGGCCATATGGTTTATCAAATCTGCCTGATGTGGAGCCCCCTGTACATGCGGTTACAGTGGGCCCTGCCCCCCTCCCTTTTAACACTAAACTTCCCATTTACATTGTCCCAACCTCTCTTCAATCCGCTCACCATCTTCTGGTTGATGACTTCTGCTGGCTGCTCATTCCACCTTGAAACCACTCACTCCATAAAGAAGTGTCTCCTACCATTTTTCTTGAACCTTCCTCCACTAGATCACAACTGAGCCCACTTCTGTTCCTATTCTCACTAAAGTTAAAGAGGTTCCCAAGATGCACCTTGTTTACACCTTTGAGATACTTGAAGGTTTCAATCATGTCAGCAGTGTCAGTGGCTCAGCAGTTAGCACACTCACCTCTGAGGCTGGGAGATCAGAAGGCTGTGGGTTCTATCCCCACACCAGGCACTTGGGTTAATATCCCTATACTAACACTGCAGTGCAGCATGAGGGTGGAGCGCTGCACTCTTAAGGTGCTGTCTTTCGGATGAGCTGTTAAACCGAGGTCCCATCTGCCTGTTCTGGTGGCAGTTCAGGTGGATGTTAAAGATCCCATGGCACTTCTTAAAAAGAGTAGGGCACTTTTTATTGAAAAATAGGGTAAAACAAATCATACAAGAACAGTGTTAACCATACACTATCTGTATCACAGTAACAATACAAAAATAAACAGTAAGTGAAAGGAATATACTGTACACAAACCAAAGCAATGAACCTATATATTTAAACCATTGTCAATCTCCAGCAAACTTCTGTCTAAACCCCTTCATTTATATTTAATTATTCTGGAAAACCACTTCCACCATCTCAACACTTTCTGAGCATCATGTACATTCTTATCCTTTAAATATACTTTATCTAAAGCCTGAACCACCAAAAGATGTACTGCATCATAGGACATTCTTTTCTGATACAGTATCTATTGACATCTAGCTTGCCATAAATAATATTTTGAACAGCAGAAAAAAAACAATAAGGTGTCTCAGTGGTACCTGGATTCTAAGTACCCAGTCTGTCCGAGAACCCTGGTGTCATGCATCAGTGATGTTAATAAAGTCATATGCCAAGTTTTACCTAAAAAAATCCGTAAGTTCTTAGCATAGGAACAAGAAAATAGAAAGTGTTCCATTGTTTCTTCTGGGTTAATGCACTCATTGTATGGACAATATCTTTCCTCCAAAGCCTTGTGTTTCAAGTTGCCATGAACATTAAGCCTCCCATAAACTGACAACCACAACACTTCCCACATCTGTACTGGAACTCTAACACCCTTCAACTGTCTATAAACTGCTTCATTCCAGGTCTCTAGACAGTTCTTAAATACAGGTATCATTGGACAATTTTTTTCCAAAACCAAAGAATATAATTGTGTACTCTTTTTAGTTATTATAGTCTGCTTAGTCACTCTCCAAGAAAATAGTTTCTGTGCCGCTGCTTTAAAATAAACTGGAACTGACAGATATTTTGATAGTTTGGGTGGCACCACCCCCCAAGCTCGTAAATATCTTGCCAGATTCTGGGATGTCCACTTCTGATGAATTGTTGTCAATTGTAACAAACTGCATTTTACCGTTTGTGAAAGAAATAAGGTGTGAAAAAATACCACCGGATCCACTATTCCTAGACCCCCTTTTTCCCACGGAAGATAGGTATAGCAGAGTTTAATCGGATTTAGCCGATTACCCCACAACATCTGAAAAAATAGGCAGTATAGTTTAGTATCTAACTGTGCTGGAGGAGGAAAAATCATTGCCACATACAATAAGCTGGGAATAAGAAACTGTTTCATAATCTGAATCCTTTTCAACTTTGACAGTTTCCAATGCTTCCAACACCTTAACCTTCACATTTTGCACTGCACGTTCCCAGTTTTCTACCGGCAAGTTTTGTGGCCCAAAATCTAGGCCCAGAATTTTCAGGGCATCAGTAACAACCCTTATCCCTGCAATTTGGAGGGTGTGGAAAGGACTGCAACCCACCCAAAGGCCTTTACTTTTCCCTTCATTTAGTTTTGCATTAGTCGCCAAAGAGTACTGCCCCATAGTTTCTAAAAAAGAACCAAATTGTTGAGGAATGGAAAGAAAAAGGCAGATATCATCCGCATAAGCTTGTGCATACACTGTCAATTCACTATGTTCACTTGAAATGCTATGCCATTTGGGACGCTCAGTCAAAACCCACAACAGAGGATCCAGAGAGAAAATGTAGAGCAGAGGACTGAGAGGGCAACCCTGCCGCACTCCAGTGAAAATAGAAATTCTATCTGTCACCTGCGGTTACAAAACCGGCCTCACAGTCACCCATTTATATAGTGATTTCACCCAGTCAATAAAGAGTGAGGGGACTCCGTATGCATGTAGTGTCACAAACAAAAAGGGGTGATACACCCTATCAAAGGCCTTTAATTGGTCTACTGAAATAATATAGCCCTGAAGATCATTCAATGAGAGATGGTCAATTAGATCTCGAATGATCATCAAAGCACTCTGAATTCTTCTATTGGGGATATCACAGTATTCATGTGGAGAGATAACCAAACCCGCATATGTCTGCAATGTATTATTTAATAGATGGGTAAAAATGTTGAAATCCGAATTTATAAGTGTAATAGGTTTCCAATTTTACATCCTCAATTTATTTCCAGATTTGTGTAAATAAATTAACAAACCTTCTGAGAAGGAAGCCGGCATCCCATGACTCTGTAAAAAAAATGGAAAAATAATAAACAAACATCTTGCCAAGTCCTGAGAAAAAAACTTTATAAAAATAATTAGAAAGGCCGTCAGGCCCAAGAGCGACCCCATTTCTCAAAGATGAAATTACTGCCTCAATTTCTGCTACTGTAATGGGTGCCACCATGTCTGAGGCCTGTTCTGGAAAGGGAAAAAATGGAGTATCCTTCAAAAGTGACTGTATCACAGTCATGCTAAGGGCTGGGGATGGAGCATGTGTATTACTGTATGTTTTAATAAGATCATAAAGACCTTCTGGTGTATCTATAATGTCCCCAACCTCATTCCTCAAAGAGTGGAATGATGTAGCCTCTTTCCTCACTTTACAAAATTCAAAGGGGTCACTTATCAGGTTTTTCCTAGTGCCAGATTGTAGAAGAGCACACATCGTCTCTGCTCTACTATACTGGAACAACTTCATCTCTGCCCGAATTGTCTGAATTTGGGAGGAAAAGTCATGTTTAGTGGTGTAAGAAAGAGAAAACAGTGTCTGAAGTTGTTTCCAAAGTTTTAAATAAGTCAAAAACTTATTATTTACCTTACATTTTCTATAGTATTGCAGCCACCAAATAAAATCCTTTTTAGAATCCTCCCACCAACTACCCAAATCCTCATACAAAAACTCACAGAAAGTCTTGCTTGTATCAGATACTGAATGCCTATACGCACCTCAGAATCGGTCAACATAGCAGAGTTCACTTTCCATCAGCTATCAGCATGAGTGGTCTCAGGTGTGTCCTGAAAAGAAACCTTGAACAACAAATGGTCTGAAAATTCTGTTGGGCGGGTTCTAAATTGTACTGCTAGCATATGAGAAGAAATAAACAAGTGGTCAATTAAGGAAGTCAATTTACCTTTCTTGAAAGTATAGGGAGGGCCACTAACTTGAAAATCCCCACAATCAACCAAACTTCTGAGTTCTATCAATTTAGTCAGGGCATTTGAGTCACAGTAAATTTTCCGTTATGAATCTTTTTGGTGAAGCAATCCTGCTCTAGTGTTGCAATTAAAATCTCCTCCCAAAAAGATTTTCCTTGAAGTCACCAAATATGGCTGGATAGCTTGGAAGGCTGCTACCCTATCAGTTTTTGTCTGGGGGCAGTACACAATAATAATTCTATACTGCATGTTATGAAAAAGTCCATCTAAAATGAAAACCCTTCCAGGTATTAAATCAACAATCTTTTGTAAAATGAACTCATAAGAGTTAAAAAGGATGCCCACTCCATCCACACGACTAGGCCCAAAAGACCAGTACGATGGGCCCCATTTCCATTCTCCTTGAAAAAGCTGTATTTGGGCAGAAGAAAACATCCATGTTTCCTGCAGTAAACCAATGTCTATATTTGATGTGTGGATGAAATCATAAATGGCCTGCCTTGTGGTAACATGCAGTAAACTGTGAACATTAAAGTTTAGACACAGAGAGGATTTAAAAATATTTCTTCCTGTTTTTTTTTCTTTTTCCCTTTATATTCCACTAGTACTGGGGATAAGGGTGGTGGTTCTGGCTCAGTCGGAGTCTGAGTTATGTCCCCCTGATCCATCTCAGAGTCGCCCCAGGTAGGGGCTAAAACAGCAAAGGTATTCTCAGATTCTATGCCATTCTCTACTTGTGGAATGCCCCACTTTAGATTTCTAGAAGAACGGTGTCTTGGTAGAAAAAAGGGGCCTGTAGAGGAAGGGCCTTCCCCCTGATTCCTTATCCCTGTTGGGTCCTTATAACAAACCGGGGGAATAGCAATTATTGGAGGTACCGAATCTGGAGGAAGTTCCCATTTCACAAGTGTACCCTGCATAAATTGTGTTGTCCTAGGCAAGGGGGATTCCTGAGGCCTAGGTTCTAAAAGGGTTGCTCTGGGGCCTGTAGAAGAGGGAGGGGGTGAGAAGTGGAGGCCTTAGCATCTCCTGCCAATGCCGACTCCTGAGCCTGCTGAATTAGCAACTCTGGGCGCATACATGAAGCTTTGTTCTTGGCAGACCAAGAACACTCAGCAAAGGTGTGGCCATACTCTTCACATAGATCACACCTAGTGTGATTGGCACATTGCAACGTGATATGACCAATTTCCCCACAGTTGTCACATTGCGGTTTATCACAAGAGCCTGACAAATGAGTGCAAGAGCCACATAGGTATCAGGCCCTTGGTTGACCAGCATAAAAACACACCCCTCTGTCCCTACCCAGCAAAAAAGCATTAGGGATGTGCTCAATGCCTTTATCAGTTTGGTTCAGCTTCACTTTATATTTCCACCCCTCTCCATCCAAAAGCATTCGCCTTCCAAAAGTGGTTCAGGAGGAGAAAGAACACTACGCTTCTGCGCCAACCAGTAAGTAATGTCCTCCACATGGACCCCCTCATTCCGGAACATAACGGTAACAAATTTTGTTAAAGGTTTAGATAAGGGAATAACAAAAAAGGGGGTCCATATGGGGGAATACTTTACCTGGTTATACCGCTCCCAAAATAACTCCAAAGCATGTGCAGTCCTAAAACTTATGTCAAAATTATCTTCCCCAGATATGTTAACTCATTCTATCTGATGCTGCCATTTTGGGTCAGGTTAAGCAATGGATGGTTCTGATGCCATATGGTGCTAATGGGTAAAATGGTTAATAAATGCAAAGACGTCATTGGGGGAGAAATGCAAAGAATCCTTCAATAAAAGTTTCCCAACATAATGCTGGTCTGGCCGAGTCTCTAGTTTACCTGTGTACCAGAGAAGCACGGCATTCAGTCTAGGGGCTGTCTCTTTTTTAGACTTGGTAAACAATTCTGAAAGAAGGGGTTTAGAAGGCTCAGATGACTCCAATGGAGCTGCCGTGGGCTGTTGGGACATCTCAGCAGGGGAATCAACAGGTATCTGTGCTATAATAGGTAAAGTAACACCAGCCTCTGGTCTCAAGTCCTTAAGCTGTCCAGGCTGTGGTGAGAAGGCCGTCCTCTTAACCTCCTATGGTTTCTCCGTCTCTTGTATTGGCTCCAGGGCAACTGAAGTGGGGCACCAATCCAGCAAAAACATGCGGTTGTCCTGTAGATAAATCCCAGGCAGGTCAGGCAGCCAAGCCCTACTTGCCACCCTCTTCCACCCGGCTTGTTTCAGAGCTATTTCTGGCAACCATGCTTTCACAGGTGAAGGTAGAGGCTGTATTGATGAAGCCTTTTGAATGGCCCCCAATTCTATAGTAGCTTGAGGTGTGGAAGTATCAGGACCAAGGCACGTTTCCTGTGCGGAGCCCTGATTGTGAGATACAGTATTCTGAGTTGCTAAAGTAACTGCCATTCTTTTATCTTTGCTCTCATCCCTTACACTTTGTTGCATACTCAAAGTACAGGCTTTAAATGAAAATACCGTACTGCCATCTTGACTCTTTGGGTCCATTTGATATTTAATTTCAGAATTCAAGGCAGCCGGTCCAGCTGTATTCACGCCAGCAGGAGATGATTTAAAAACAAACCCCTCTGTTTTCAAGAGGTGGACAGGGACTATGGAAGATAATTCCGCTGCACTCTGCAGCTTGGAAGGGGTTTGCATGACTACTGCACTATCATGCTCTTCAGAGGCAGAGGTGAAAGAAATGGGTGCTTCAGTAGCGCTAATCTTCATAGGAGAAATGACTGTCTCTGGCTTTAGGCACTCGTGGTCAGTTGCGATGCTACTGCCAGCTGAAATTAACACTTTAGACTAAGGTATGTTCATTTTATCCACAGGCAATGACCCACCTATATTTCGAGCAGTCTCTGGGTTCTGTGCGTCAGACGCTACAAGCCCTGGGTTGATAGTGCGGTCTGATTCTTGAACAGCTGTTTCCTCCTGCATCAATTTCTCCAAGCGCTCCTTTAGCTGGTTCTGGTGAAGAAGATGGAGAGCATTCTCCCTATAAATCTGTTGTAACAAAGCATTTAGTTCTGGCCAAAGTAAATCCGATGCAATACTACTGGGTTCCTCCTGGAGATTACTAACATCATCCATTGATGCCAATATATCAGGTCCTGAGTCCTCAGTCACCTCTACTGTTGTAAAGTCCTTCAGTTCAGCGTTCACCTCTAAAACAACAGAGGCAGGGGAGGGAGGAGGCTAGCTCCCCAGCCTGAGACACATACATGCACATATAGCTAAGAGTCCCATTTTATAAGCACAATAAGACACTCAAGGGATGTGCATTAGACACTTCTAATGTGCAGCCAGCAACCAAAGGCGTTTGGCCTGCGACCTTACTATGCACTTGGCCATGCGTTGAAGTGTTTAATGTACAACCTGTCGTGACTTATTGCTTACATAAAGCACCAAGTCAAAAGCCTTTTTTAAAGTCAAGATAAATTATGTCTGCTGGTTTTGCCTGGTCCTGGATTTTACTGATTGGTTCAAAGAAACAGATAAGGTTGGTGGTACATGATCTTCCTCCTGTAAATCTGTGTTGCATCAGGTCTGATGTATTTTTGATGTCACAGTCTATCTCTATTACAGTTTTACTCTTTTTTTCCATTATTTTTCCCAAAATCAATGTGAAACTGATAAGCCTGTAGTTTGACATTTCACAGATTTTTACCCTTTTTTGTGGATAGGTATTACATCTACTGTTCTCCAGTGGAAGGGTATATGCCCAGAATGAAGGGATTTGTTCAGAATGTGAGTCAGGGGCTTACTAAGCTGCATTATTGCTTCTCTGAGAACAATAGCTGTTAGCATGTCGGCAAGAGCTGATTTTTTCCTATCCAAATTACTAAGGTCCTTGCTTACATCTTCTTCCTTAATTAGTTTTAAATCACTCTCCGCAGTTTCTGTTATTGATGTTCCTAAGTATTGGTGGAATAAAAAACAGAAGTACTGATTAAATTCTTCCTTCATCCCCTTAGCACTATTGATCTGTCTGTTATCTATATTAAGAGGTCTTACATTATTACAAACATGCAAAGCTGCCAGTAGAATAATGCCTTTCGATTTAACGAGTTTGCTTATGTTGCGGAGTCCCTGATGCCAGCTAAGGACTCTGTCCCCTCTCCCCACCCAATACTCTGCTTTTTGGCTACACCCCTTTTGACCTTGACTTTCCCCTTTACCCTGTCCCAACTTCTTTTGAAGCAATCCACCGTTTCAAGTGATTCCACTTCCTCAGGGAGCCTAGTCCTACCCATCAGCACCCTCTCAATGAAGAAATACCTCCTGATCTCCCTCTTAAACCTCCCTCCCTCCTTGCAACTTAAGACAGTGCCCCTTGTGTTTTTGCCCCCAATGAGCTTAGATAGACTCTCACTGTCCACCTGTTTACAGCTTTCAAATACCTGAAGGTCTAAGTCATGTCCCTCTTCTCCCTCTTCTCCTCCAGGGAGTATATATTCAGGGTCTTCAGCTTCTCCTCATATGTCCCGCAACCATCTTTGTTGCTCTCCTTTGGACTGCCTCCAGCAGGTTTTTGTTCTTCTTAAGGTGTAGACACCAGTAATAGAAACATAGAAACATAGAATTTGATGGCAGATAAGGACCGCTTGGCCCACCTAGTCTGCCCATTTTCCTACCTAACAGATAAGCTGCAGATCCTAGTTAACTAACAGTTTAATTCCTCCTACCCCCCACTAGGACTGCCCTATGCCTGTCCCATGCATTCTTGAAGTCCCCCACTGTTCTTGACCCCTACGACCTCTTCAGGGAGGCTGTTCCATGCATCACAACCCTCTCAGTAGAAAAATACTTCCTCCATTACCTCAGGCCATCCCTTCTATCTTCAAATTGTACCTTGGTTCTTGCACATCTTTTTCTGGAAGATGCTACCCTCTTGGACTTTGTTAATTCCTTGAGGTACTTGAAAGTTTCTATCATGTCCCCTCTCTCCCTTCTTTCCTCAAGGGTATACATATTAAGCTCCTTTAGTCTTTCTTCATATGTCTTCTGGTGCAGAGCCTGCACCATTTTGGTTGCCCTCCTCTGGACAGCCTCCACTCTGTCTATGTCTTTGCGGAGATGGGGTCTCCAGAACTGCACACAGTACTCCAGATGGGGTCTCACCAACTGTCTGTACAGAGGGATAACAACTTCCTGTTTTCTACTATTGATGCCTCTTCCTATACATCCCAGTATCCCCCCAGCCTTCCTTACTGCCTTCTCACATTGCTTGCCCACCTTTAGGTCATCTGATATAATTACCCCCAGGTCCCTTTCTATTTTTACTGTTGTCAGTATCTCACCCCCCATTGTGTACGCTTCCCCAAGGTTTTTGTTCCCCATGTGCATTACCTTGCACTTCTTTGCATTGAATCTGAGCTGCCATACATTTGACCATTCCTCCAACCTTGCCAAGTCCCTTCTCATCCTTTCCACTCCATCTTGTGTATCAACCCTGTTGCAGATCTTTGTGTCATCTGCAAAGAGACATACTTTTCCTTCCAGCTCCTCTGCAATGTCACTTATAAAGACATTAGAAAGGACCGGTCCCAGTACTGAACCCTGCGGTACCCAGCTAGTAACCCTCCTTTCGTCACTGTGTACTCCATTTACTACTACCCTTTGAGTCCTGTTGTCTAGCCAATTTTTTATCCAGGCTACCACCTTGGGACCCACTCCAAGGCTGGCTGTCTTGTGTATTAATCTTTTGTGTGGGACTGTATCAAATGCCTTGCTAAAATCTAGGTAGGCCATGTCCACAGCCCCTCCCTGGTCTACTACTTTGGTAACCCAGTCAAAGAAATCTATTAGATTCATCTGACACGACCGTCCCATCGTGAATCCATGCTGCCTTGGGTCCTGTGCCCCACTGGCCTCTAGGTACTCAACAATTCTTTCCTTCAGAAGTGATTCCATCATTTTCCCTACCACTGAGGTCAAACTAACTGGTCTGTAGTTTTCTGCCTCTGTCTTGCTCCCACTTTTGTGAAGAGGAATCACATCTGCCCTCCTCCAGTCCTCGGGTACCACCCCATCCTCCATGATTTGTTAAACAGAGTAGTCAGCGGTGTCACTAGTTCTACCCTTAGTTCTTTTAAATTCTTGAGTGAACCCCATCAGGCCCCATTGCTTTGTCCACCTTCAATTTTATTAGCTCTTTCAGAACCCTTTCTTCTGTAAATGGACTGTTATCGAGCCCGTCTTCAGAGTGTTTCTCTTGTTTGGTTTAGGTAACTCCCCTCCTCTTCCTTTGTGAATACTGAGCAGAAATATTCGTTCAGTATCCTGCTTTTCACTGTCACCCTCTACCCACATTCCCTCCCTTTATTAAGCTTCAGTATCCCTCCTTTGGTCTTTCTTCGCTCCTAATGTACCTATAAAGGTCTTATCCCCTTCTTAACAGAATTGGCTATCCTTTCCTCGGTTTGGGCCTTTGCTATTCTGACTGCCTTCCCAGCCTCTTTCTGCTTTAACTGATAAAGTTCTCTGTCCTGCTCCTTCTGTGTTTCCTTATGTTTCCTGAATGCTGTCCTTTTCTCCTTAACCTTCCCTGCCACCTCTTTTGAGAACCATAACGTTTTTTTCTTTTGTTGTGTTTTATTGATTTATAATGTACACTATACTCCAGGTGAGACTGCACCAGTAACCTGAACAATGGTAGTATTACCTCTTCTTGCCTACTGCTGATCCTTCTAGCCAAGGAGCCCAACATTCCTTTGCTACTGCCTTCTTGCATTGTGTGGAATGCTTTAGATCACTAGTGATCAATACCCACAGGTCCTTTTTCTCTTTGAATTCAGTTACTAGGACCCATCCCGGGCTGTAGTCCGTCTTTGGGTTTTTAGCTCCAATGTGCACAGCCTTAAATTTTTTTGCATCGAAGCCGAGTTGCCCAATGCTGGACTGACTATAGAGCTTTGCCAGATCTTCCTTTAGATCAGGCATCAATTCTGTTGTGTCTACCCTCCCACAGAGCTTGATGTTGTATGCAAATATGCAAATCTTGCCCTTTATGCCATTACCAATGTCATTAAAAAGCACTGGACCAAGCACCAAGCCATGTGGGACCCTGCTGGTGACATCCCTAACACTTGAGAGTTTCCCCACCACCATCCCTTGGGTCCTGCCTTTCAACCAGCTAGCAACCCACCCAGTCAGTTTCTCCCCTACTCCCCAATTCACCAGCTTCTTGATCAGTCTCTTGTGGGGTACAGAATCAAAGGCATTGCTGATGTACAAGTATAGGATATCCACTCCTTGGCCTTTGTCCACTGTTTTACAGATCCAGTTAAAGAAGCTGATCATGATTGTCTGGCATGATCTTACAGCCATAAATCTATGTTGCTGCTCATCCTGGATGCCATTCTCTTCCAGGTATCCTACCAGTCTTTCCTTAAGAATAGCCTCCATAAGCTTGCACATGACTGAGGTCAAGCTGACCAATCTGTAGTTGCCAAGTCATCTTCGGGACAGTTCTGAGGTACCACCCCCAGTTCAAGTGAACTATTGAACAGGTCAGCCAGGGGACCCACAAATTCCTCTGCCAGGTCCCTCAGCACCCTTGGATGGATGACATCATGGCCCGTGGATTTGTCCATCCTCAGGGCTAACAAACCTTTCCTTATCCTATCCACTCAGTTATTCCATCTGTGCTCCCCTCCACCTCCTCCCCTCTTCCCTCCTTGCAGCACCTTAGTGAAGATCAAATAGAAGTACTCATTCAGTAACTCTGCCTTGTTCCCATTTGCTTACACCCACCCCTTCCCCTTTCTGAGCCATACTATTTGATACTTTATATCCCTTTTCTCACTAATGTACCTAAAAAAGGCCTTTTCTCATTTTTTTAATCCCTTCAGCTAACTGCACTTCTTTCTGAGCTTTAGGCCACTGTAGTGCCTTTTCTGCCTCAGTAGTTCTGATAGTTCTCCCTGTTCTCCTCTATCTGGGTCCTTTTGAACTTCCTACAGGCAGTCCTCTTATCTCTGGATGCCTACACAATCTCTTGAGTAAACCAGCTGGGTGCTTTTGCCCTCAGGTTTTTCCCCTTAAGCCTAACACACTCCTTTGTGGCTGCCACTGTTCTCTCCTTAATAATGGACCACTTTTGATCCACCACCACCTCTACACTGATGCCCTCCAGGTGCCCCTTAGCAGCTCCCCGTCCTTCTGAAGTCTACCTTTCAGAAGTCCAGAAGTTTGGTCTTTTTGGGTACCTTCTTGTTGCCCATATCCAACCTGAACCACACTGTAAGTTGGCCACTCCCACCCAAGAGCTCCTCGGCTTGAATGTCCTGGACACGATCCCCAATTTTTAGTATAAGATCAAGGATTTCCTGTGCCCTAGTGGTTACCATAACACCCTAGGTCAGGAATCCACTTGGTACCACATCCAGCATTACCTGACTCCTGGCGCAGGTCCTGGTGCAGGTCATGGTGTTGATCTTTCAATCCACCTTGGGCAGATTAATGTCCCCCACAATTACCACCTCTCCCTTTCCTATAGCTGCCCTTATCACCCAATCCAATTCCCTGTCCCTTTCCTCTTGGTTGGGCAGTCTGTAAGCCAGCCCCAGTCTCACATTCCTCCCTTTATTTGATAGTAACTGTACCCACATCACCTCTGCCTTCCTCTCTTCTGACTCTTCCCTTGTATGTGTCATACCTTTACTTATATAAACCTTAACCCTTCTCTACACCTCTGTCCCTCCTGTATAGTTTGTACAAAGGGATTGAGAGGTCCAGTCATGGCTATGGGTAGCCCATGTCTCCATGACTGTGGGAATGTCTACATTCCTCTCCATCAACAATGCCTGCAGGTCACCCATCTTGCTTCTGGGACACCACCTTTCACGTTGAATCTGAGTCTTCCACCACCACCACCCTGGACTGTTTGTCCTCCCTCATACTCCCCGTTGTCTGCTTCCTCCCACCACCCTCTACCTCCTCTATTACTCTCACTTCAGATAGTACCTCCAATTCTCTCTGCCTGGAATTCAAAGGAGGCCTGCAAACCTCCTTCTCCCAGAGGCGCAGGGCCCAAAGGTCCACTCTGCCTCCCCAACAGTTTAAATTAAGGTCCCCAGATATTTAACCCCCCAGTTTATTCCAAAGGACTCTTGAATCCCATCTACTGCGGTGCAGCCTGTCTGGTGTTTAGAGGGATTTGTTGGTCCAGGTCTCCCCCCAGCCCCCAAAGCAACCATAACCTTCCTCTTTGCACCATTCCCACAGCCAGCCATCAAACTCCTCTGTCCTTTTCTTCTTGATCATACTGGCACTTGGTACTGGTAACTCTTCAGAGAATTCACCTCATCTTGTTACCCCCTACAGATCCTCCATACTTCCCTGAACCTCTCCTGCACCACCCCACCTCCTTTCCAGCTAGGTCATTCATTCCTAGATGGATAATGACATGGGGTTTCCCCCAACCCCTTGCACTAGCAAATCAGTTTTTGGGCACACCCTCTCTGCAGTCATTCCCAGCATACTTGTCACCTTCCTTCTTTCCTTTATGTGGATCCCCTTTTCCCCCTAGTGAATACCCTTAGCTATCGAGTCCCCCAGGATTATGACCCTTCCAGTCCCCACCTCTCTAACTATCCCTCAAGCTCTTCCTTGCCTGTTGGATCCCCCTTACCTTGCACACCACTCTTTTCTCTGCTCCTCACCCCCTGTCTGACTGACCCCTGTCCCCTTCAGCCACCCCTCTTGCCTTCCCTCTGCTCTGACCTGCCCTCTTGTACCACCTAAACTCTCTTGCCTCTATCCCTCTCCCCTCCCACTCCCCCTTCCACTGTACCTGCCCACTCTTCTTGGACACCCTTTCCCTTCCTCTTCTGCTGCCATGCATCCTTCCTTCCCTCTTCTACTATATAACCCTCTGATCCTGATTACCAAGGCCCCTGATTTACGGTGATTAAAACATTGAAATTCCATTTTCAATACTTCAGATTCTGGAATTGCACTGGTGATTGTTATTCTAATTTCTGGATTTTACCAGGATTCTGCTGTCATTCTTTTAGTATGTGTATAAATAATCAAAATAAAAGAAGGCTTAATATACAGAGCATTAAATAAAGCAAATTGAAAATAGTTCAGGAAGCAATTATAAAAAAAATACAAGTTTTGTAGAATTACTGATCTAGTATAAAATGGCAGATTCCATGAAATCTTTGTTTTTATTGGTGTTCAGGCAGCCCTAATTCCAGAATTTTACCAGGTTTTCTGGTAAAAACCGAAAAACAGTGGCCTTGCCGATTACTTGTATCTGACCTCTCCCCCCTTCTCCTTCACCCCCTCCCCAGCCCAAGTCAGTGGGAGGAATCTATTCCACATTGGCATCCTGCTAGGTTTTCCCACATTGGTCCCACCCCTAATGACCACACCTCTACCACCCATCATTTTCCATCCCTCCTTTCTGGGACCCTCACCCTCTGAAGTCTGAGGTAGGGGTACCTACAGCATCTGGGTCCTCCCCTTCTTAACCCTCCTTTGCCTGCATGCCCTTCTTACCTGGGCTGCCCCACCAGCCTTTCTACCCCGACCTATCCTCCCTTTCCATTCCTCACACCCCTTTCTGATTCCCATCTAAACTGCCTCATCTTTGCCATCAGATGTCTCAGGTTCATACAGACTGGATAACCTTCCACCTCCCACAGCATCCCCAGGAATGTGGCCACCCTGCATCCTGTACAACGTACCACCCTACTTAAAGTTACTTGCTGCCTGTACATGTTGCCCCTCCCCCAAATGCTACCTGAGTCCAGACCCATTCTCTTCTTGTACAGAATTGGTTGTCTGTCCCCTAACAAACCCTTCCCACCACACCTTTGTGGCCTGATTCAGGTAGGGTGTGGATGCACCTCCTCTGATTTGCTGTGAGCTGACACTAGATAAGGGTTGGCTGCAAAGATGTAACCCCCTCAGATTACTATGTTAGCTGACCCTAAATAGGGACTAGCTGCAGACCTTTTTTTAAGTTGACCCTAGATGGAATTGACTGCAAAGCTGCAAGCCCTCTTTGCACTTTATTAGCTGTCCCTAGATAAGAACTAGCTGCAACTCCCTTGCAAGTTGATCCTAGATGTGGTTGACTTCAAAGC
The DNA here is from genome assembly GCA_016271365.2 of Neoceratodus forsteri. Lineage (NCBI taxonomy): Eukaryota > Metazoa > Chordata > Ceratodontiformes > Ceratodontidae > Neoceratodus > Neoceratodus forsteri. The sequence continues at coordinate 1,175,584,207 of CM057450.1, read as the reverse complement.
TGCAACACCTAGCTTACTACTTCAGCTGACCCTAGATAGGGACTAGTTGCATCCCCTCAGAATCCATCATCTGCTAACTGCTTTGTAAGCTGACTGTAGATGGGGAATAGCTGCAAGCCCTTTGTGACTCATCAATTTCCTCTCTATAGGAAATACTGCATATCCCTTTTTTAACTTTATTTTATTTAAACAACTTTTCTTACAACCAAACAGTACACATATTACATTTCTAACTAAAAACTACAATATAAGTATCCATCTGATACAATATAACATCAAAACCTAATCCTATTATTACCCCCTTCCTTCCCAGCTAGCTATCCTAAAGTCCTTTATCTGATCCCAAGGCCTGGAAGGATAGTTTGTAAGATTAATTTGAATATTATTGATTTGGCTTAGAATATAACAATTATGCTCATAGTTGCTTTATTTACGCAAACAAATATGTTAAACAATGAGCTAACCTAAATTAATAAATCATAAATCTTACCCCATCTGTCATAAAATATATTAAGCTTGTTATGAAATAAATATATTAATCTTATAATTTGTAAATTAAATATAACATTTGCTATCCATTCTTTCATGCCCAAATCATCTGTATCTACCCAACGCCTCACTATAAGCTGCTTTGTGGATATAGCCGCTAATGAAAGAATTGACTTATCAGTAACACATTTTACTGAATTAAAGTTACCCAAAATACATGTCTCCCAATTCATTGCCTTTTGTAAGGAGAGTTTCATTCCTAAATTGTCCTTGACCATATTCCAAATCTATTGTGCTTTCAGGCAGAACCAAAAAATGTGGGTGACTGATCCCTCTACCAACCCACACCTTATACATTTATTTAACTCAGATAAACCAAAGTTATATAATTTTTGTGGGGTCACACATGCATTGTGCAAAATCTAGAATTGGATCAACCTTAAATTATCTAAAGGGATATATTTATAGATATTACTTCAAAGATTAAACCAGTTTTGTAGGGAGTTTTTAGTCTCGATACGCCAAAAGGATGCAATTGCAGGACCTAAGGAAAACTTTAGAGCTATTAATAGTTGGTAGAGATTAGCAATAGGGTGACATTTTAAGATTCATTGCCCCATGTCTTTTAACACATTGTTGGAGTCTGTTGTGGATAAGTTAGCTCCCAAATGAGCCATTGGGGATATTTGTACTAGCAGTAACTTTGGTGGATATCTTTTATTTAGATTCTCTCTTTCCAGTAACTCCTTAAATTAAGTTATTTCTCCATTTTTTTTTTTACAAAAGAATCAACCTTAAGATGTTTGGAGTTAGGAAACCAGTTAAAGGGGATCGGTTTGCTATTTATCTTAAAATTAAAATTGCCTAATATATATATAATTTTTTTTATTTTAGTTTTTGTTGACCGGGTAAGTGCACTAGGCAAATCCTGCCTATTTTCAGGCACGACCCTTGGGAGAAGGATACAGATGAATGCCAACTGACCTTGAACCAGATGAAACTGTTGGTGGTATTTTTAGTGAATGAGGGAAATTTGGCCAGGACACCGGGGAAATTCCCCTTCGCTGCTGGCGCTTGGTGGCCAGTAGGGAGTTTGTTGCTGTTGCCAAGATGGTCACGGTGGCTAAGTGGGCTGGAGGAGGAGGTTGTGCCATTCTGGACACGAAGGCGAAAGTGAAGCAGCAAGGCGGAGGCAAGTCACGAGGAGGCGGAGTGGAGATCGGAGGTGAATGAATCTTTTTCCTTGATGCTATGACTACAATGGAAGCGATGGAGAAGGATAGTTCGGCGTGCGGAGCAGGGTTTCTTTTAATGCATGTATTGGAGAGATTCCTGGGCAGGATTACAGATCTCACAAGCGCTGTGCCTTTAAAACGGCTAGGTAAGGAGCTGCGCTAGTTCTTGGGAAGAAGCGGTGCGGTCGAGCTGGAAGAGGTTGCCAGTTGCCGGTGATTTGCGTAGGCTCTGGAGCTAACGAAGGAACAATGAGTTGGAAACTTTTCGGTGGAGTTGAAGAAGGAAGCAGGGAGGCGGCGGAAAGAGGGGCGTATGGCGATTCAAAGACAATTGATGCGGGAAAAGCCTGAGACTGTTGCGGTTAAGGAAAGGATACCCATCCAAGGGGCCGTGAGTACTGTATGGCCCAAAGAGGGCTTCCCCACCTTTCACATTAACAAAGAGACTGGGTTTGTGTTTAAACCCAATAAAACGGGTGTGGTGCGAGTAGAAGCAAAGACCCCAGTGACTTATCAGACCAAAGCTGAAATGCAAGATGGGGTGACGGAATTTAGTTTAAAAAAAAATCTGATCAGCAGAGACAAAGTGAGTTGCAACTGGCTGAGGAGGCTTATAATTGTTGCCCTGTAAATTTTAAAGGAAAAACTGATTTAACCTCGCAGCCTTTAGTGCATGATGAAAATTGGTCCCCACAATCAGCTTTAGTTGCAGCAGGGTGGAAGAAATTAGGGCAGGGGATATGGACGCCGGATTTGGCATGGGACACTTCTTTAGATTTAGAAAAATCATCGCCAGGATGGCAACCTGGAGGGGGGAAGATTAAAATAAAACCTATGGAAAGTAGAGCAGAAATAGAGAATAGCAAAGGGGAAAATGTGGATATTATAGTAAAACAGGGTGAAAAGGCTGCATTACAAAACCTAAGTACTGGGAACAGCAATGATGTGTCAAGGCCTACTCTGAAAACCTCTTATGTCTAGTTTATTTGCACAGAGAAGAGGAAGCTGCACCGGAGGAATGCAGTTCGCAATAGATATAAGGGTGGATTAAAGGAAAGGCCTAATAGGTATTTTGTAGGCAAAACGTTGATAAAGGAGTCTTTGATGTTTTCCTCGGGATGTTTTTGCTTTTATAAACATATCAGGAGAGGATAACTATGATATTAGTTTCGTTCCCCTGCTTTGTTGGAGGTTTTGGGAGAGGTATAATCAAGTAAAGTTCTCTCTTTTGGTCCCCTTTTGGTTATCCCTCTATCAAAGCCTTCAATTAAGTATGTGACGGTAATGTTTAGAAATGAGGGGGTACATGTAGAAGATATTGTATTCTGGCTTTCACAGAAATGTGAAGTTCAGAGTGATCCAGAGCCAATTTTGGATTCTGAGCAGTTTTGGACAGGAGGGTGGAAATTTAAAGTCAAATTACGGCAAACAGCCTTGGGGGTTGAGCATATCCCAAACTCCTTCTTGTTGGGAAGGGATGGGGGGGTCTGTTTTTATAGCGGGCAGCCCAGGGCATGTTATAAATGTGGAGCTCGGATGCACTTATCCAGTACATGTGACCAGCCCAAGTGTGATAATTGTGAGGAAGTGGGTCATGTAACCATGTTTTGTGTAAACTCAATAAAATGCGATCTTTGTGAAGAACAGAACCATGCTTTTAGGGATTGTTCATGGCGGCAGCAGAATAAGACCAGCTGTGGGAATTCAGATGTGATCATCCAAAAGCACAAGATGCGGAGAAGCTCAGCAGGGGTGGGGAATATCATGAAGGACCCTTCGAGTGCCATGAGCACTGTAGAACCTCAGGTAAAAGTAGGGGCTAGTGGGGCTACAACTGCTCCGCCCTAAAGTGCTGAAAAAGGAGTTGGTAGAGAAAGTTTCTGATCTTCTGCAGCCAGTGTGTTACATAGCCCCAAATGAGGATTTAGCTGTTTGCTAGTTCCACCTTTGCAACCACCATTGCCCCCTAGAAGGTCAAGCAGGTCTTCTAAGTCACTTTTGCCTCTGGAACCAGAGGCCATTGAAACTAAAAACTCCTATGCAGCTTTATTTTGGGGGGATTTGGAAATGGACATTGGGGATACAGATTCACAAGTGTCAGTACAGGATGCTTGGCACCTCCTAGGGAGGAGTATAAGGGAAAGAAGAAAAAAAGAAGGAAAAAATGAACAGAAGTGTAGGAGTCGCTAAGTGGTTGGGTTACTTGTAATGGTTTTGTTATGGGCTACATTAAATACCCATAGTCTTTTAAAGGTACAGAAGAGACAGGCGATGTTTCAGTTAATACATGATCTGCAAATTTCTGTTTGTTTCCTACGAGAAACATGGATGTTCTCCAAAAACCAGATTGCTGCTTTTACTAAGGATTGGCCATGGGGACCGTCCTTTTGGTCATTCGGAGAAGATAGGGACGGATGGGGTAGGGATTCTTTTAATTCTTATAATTTTGTTTTGCACAAATTAATAGATTTAAGCCTGACAGAATACTGATTGTAGAGGGAATTGGTATACTCACACTCTCGATTGATTAATATTTATAACCCCCAGACAAAGTCAGGAAGGGTATCCTGTTTGAAAGGGATTCAACCTTTCTTAGTGCGACTATCCCCATCCTTTGGGAGGGATTTCAACTGTAGCATAGGAGGGCCAGGAGAGGAGGGCAGGAAAAAATATATTGTGACACACACTGTTTAGAGAGATTATTAAAACAGCAGAGTTAGTGTCCTGTAATGATAACAGGACTACTGGTCCTAGAGGTACCTTCTTTAAAGGTGGGAAAAGCTTTACAATTGATTACCTATTTATTTCCAAAAAAATTCCGACATCTAGTCCACAGATTATTCCGTTTGAATTTTCGGATCATGCTCTTTTGCAGGTAAAGGTAGGAGAAATAGAGGGATATGGTAGACAGTGGACTAGGTGGAAATTAAACACCTCCATCCTACAAGAAAAAGTAGTTCTGAATTCTATTAGACTGATTTTACAAGCTAGATTATCGGTGAGTTTTTTGTATCTGGATTTGGGGAAATGGTGGCAGGAAACAAAGGAGGATTGCATTTCATGGTTCAAAAAGTATGGGAAGAAGCGTCAGAAAACTGAGTTTTTTGACTATTTAAAATTAAGGAATCAATTACAACAAGTACTTACATTGGCAAATTCCTCTGGTGAGGATTTTCGATACAAATTACATCAATTAAAGCACAAATGAGGGTGTTACAATATGATCATATAAAAACCTTACAAGCTGTGATTTCTAATCATATGACAAAATCTGTGGTTGGAGACCCTTTGAGCTTTGTAAATCTTTAAAGATCATGTCTCTTTAGATTCTTTAAATCAAGGGATTGGGAAAGTGTGTACAGCCCAGGCTATAGGGATAAGATTACAGAGCATTTTAGGGCTGGATTCCCATTATGCTCCTACTTACGACAGGTTAAGCAGTTTTTGGGCCCTCCTATAGTAAATGAATTGGATCCTGAGATTCTTAAAGTATTAAGCAACCCTTTTCTTACGCTGAGATTAAGGAGGTTATAAATACTCTAAATCCAATGTATCCCCAGGTTTAGATGGACTCTAATTTATTTTATAAAATGTTTCAGTCAAGTATTGAATTGTTTGGTTTTGGTCTTTAATTATTTTTTGGAGGCGGTGAGTCCACAGTCCTTTTCAGAGGGTTTGCAGATATATATATTTAAGTCAGGGATAAGGGAGTTTCAGAATTGGAGACCAATTACCTTGCTGAACTCGGATTATAAAATTCTTACTACTTTGATCAACAATAGACTGAAAGTCATGTCTGAGTTATGTTTACTCCGTTCAGCATTGTGGTATACCCAATAGGAGAATCCAGTCAGTTCTGTGTCTTATTAGGGACATAATTGAACAGGTGAATGATTTAGGGAGAAAAGGTATATATTGTCGTTGGACTTAGAAAAGGCTTTTGATAGAGTTAGTCATTTTTTCTTGTTTGCCACTTTAGAATTTTTTAAGGTCCCGGGGGAGTTATTGAATTTAATTAAAGGATAATATGCCTCTGCTCAGGTGTTCCCACTTATCAAAGGAGAATTGGGGAGAGGTTTTAAAATGAAATGTGGTGTACGACAGGGATGCCCCTTAAGCTCCCTTCTTTATAATTTCTCTTTGGAACCGCTGCTTAGAGTAGTGAGCTCGTCTCCTTTGGGGTCGGGGGTGAGCATTCCTGGTACAAAGTCGTTTATTACCATTCAGGCATATGCTGATGATGTATGCCTTTTTTTTTCAAAATACCCACAAATAAAGGTTTTTTTTTCTGTGTTTGATATATATGCAAGCTTATCTAATGCAAAGATTAATTTAAATAAATCTAAAGGTTTATTATTGGGTATGTCCCATCAAGACCCAGTGTATTTTAATTCTATATTGATGGCCACTGAGCCTTTGACAATTTTAGGGGTAATTTTTGGGCCCCAGAACCACCCAGAGGATAATTGGAAATTGGTTTTGGATAAAATAGAAGCTAAAGTAAATAGATGGAAAAGGTTTAAATTCGCTAAAATTAAGCAAATTCAAGTTTTAAAGCAATTTATTTTGCCAAGCCTATAGTACTTAGCGGTTATTTACCCCTTGCCTGCTCAGTACGAGACTAGGCTTTATAGTATTTGTTTCCAGTTGTTATGGGGCAACAGATTGAACCCCGTTAAAAGAGGTTTCACTTATTTGGATAGGAAACGGGGAGGTTTGGGGATGGTAGACCCAGTTGTTTTTTGTTTTTCATTATTCTTTTCCTTTTCATTAAAATATGGTTTAGGCCCTTCAGGATTTCAGGAGATTTTCTTCTTTAAAAATTTAATGAAGCGTTATCTAACAACTTGGTTGCATTGCGAACCTAAATTATGCCCACACTTATCTTTGCCGGAATATTTTAAGCCTGCAGCACAGAAATTATATAAATGGAAAGTAACCAAAAACCAAATTACAAGGAGTTCTTCGAGGACATTATATAATGATTTTATGACTTTGACTTATCCTTCTGAGGCAAGCTTCAAAAATTGCCCTATAGGGTGGAATTCAGACGTATTGGAACAACTGAATAATCCCAGGCTGCCAGTTTATATGTGGGAGGTTCAATGGCTTACGATGTATGGAAGATTAAATGTTAGGGGAACGGCAAAATATAAAGCAAAGGAAGAGAGGTCTTGTCCTTATTTGGAATGTATAAACCAGGAGGAAACAATGGAACATTTCTTTTTACAATGCTCTTTTCCGATTAAATTGTGGGATTATTTGGCAAAATTATGGGATCTACCTTGGTTGGCCAAGTTAAATTATGACATTTTGGTGATTGGGAGTTTTCCCCCGTCCTTGCAACGGTATGAGAAGGGTACTTTGTGAGTATTTTTTGCATGTTTAAGGTATTGCTTATGGCAAACAAGATGCCAATGGGTATTATATCAAAGGAAACCCACCTTAGAAGGATTTAGATGTTATGTGACTAATGTTTTGAGTAAAGTTTTTTTATCAGATATGCAACTGTACAATGTGGATAAAGTTAGGATATGGTGGAAGGGGTTTTCACATATTATTAAATATAAATAGCAGGTAGTGTAACAGTTTTCCCACCTAACCCCTGACCTTTTTTCTTTTTAGTTGAGGTGTTAAGGGCATTAGGTGGTGGTGGGAAATGAGTTGGTAATTATTTACAGAGTCTGGGGGAAGGAGGGATTGGGTTATGAATATTTTTTTTGAATAAAGGGAGTTTTTTTTTTCTGATTTTCTTATTTTGATTTTCTATCCTTTTGGAGCTCTTGTGGTACACTATGTTTTTCTTTGGGACATCTATTATGGGACTTTTGAGTTAACAATGTGTAGCGCTAGTTTGAGAGATCTTTTGTTTCCATAGGATTGGATTACTTTCTGCCGGTATTTTGTTTATCATGCAATGTCTTTTGTGGAATTGTATTTGTGTGTTTATTATAATAAAAGTTGTCCCTACTCTTTTCGATAAGTGCCATGGGATCTTTAACAGCCACCTGAACTACCACCAATCCAGGCAGATGGGACCTCGGTTTAACGTCTCATCTGAAAGATGGATATAGGCTGGTTAATACTCCTTTGTAGGTTTAGACCCAAGTAGGATGACACATGTTGATGAATTCTAAGAGAAGTTCCTATTACTGAATGTTTTAATTCCAAAGGTAAAGAGCAGGGTTTACAGTATAAAATATCTTCTGGGGATAAATTATATTTTTTCATGAAACTAAGTTGTAAATCTAGCCATATAGGGCTGTAATTCCCTCACTCTACTGACGGATGAAGCCATTTTACGTATTTATTAGCATTAGTGGCCATATAGTATAAGATGATGTTCGGTAACTTAACCCTGCCTTGAGTTTTTGGAAGGAATAGGTTTTTTTAAGGCTATTCCTGGTGTCTTACCTTCCCACAGAAAGTCTGAGATCTCTGAATTGAACTTGTTAAACCAAGTCAAAGGAGTAAAAGTATTCAACATGTTTATAGGATGAAAAATTCTAGGAAAAACATTCATTTTAATTATACTTATTTTCCCCCCACAATGAAAGCGGAAGTCTAATTGTACTCAGTAAATCATCTTAATTTAGTTTAATAAGTTGGGATGGTCTGGTATTAAATTTATTCCTAAATATTTTAATTTAGTGGGTCACCAAGTGAGGCATGACCTAATAATGTCGTTTTTGAAAATTGGGTGACTCAGGGACAAAACTTCTGTTTTGTCTAGGTTAAGCTTGTAGTTGAAAAATGTACTTTATTCTTGTATGGTAGCCAAGGTTGCTTTAATAGAAATACCAGGGTTTGAAACGTGGAGTAAAATGTCATCGACAAAAGCCGAAATTTTAAGTTGTAGTTTGCCCACAGTAATTCCTGTTATTAACAGGTTTATCTTTAGAAAAAACAACAGTGGCTCTAAATAAAAATTAAAAAGAATGGGAGATAGAGGGCAACCCTGATGGGTTCCACAGTGTAATGAAACTGGGCCTACTCCAGATGGGAGTACTGTAGCTGCCTTCACACGTAGGCTGTGTTGATTGGCCAGTGTACTACTATATGGGATTGCACTTGATAGGGAGTTCCACCTTATCCTCCTTCTCCAGCACCCAAAGTCCCTTTGTTGTACTAGATTGTACCTCTCCCCCTACTTGCTCTGCCTATCCTCTGAACAGTAAGGCCTGTGGCCTGCAGTCCTCCCTCCAGATGCCTTGCCAAAACCCCCAGCCGCTACTTAGATAGAAGCCACACTCCGGCTTTGCAGCGCTCACTTATTACTCCTTTTTTGCAAGTTAATATATGAATAAAAGGCTTTAGGATTATTCTTAGCCATAGCCAGTTTCATTTCTAATTTTCTTTTGGCCTGTAGTCTTAGTTGTTTGCATATATTCTCTGTTTTCTTATATCTTTGTTTATAGCCCTCAGTCAGATTAGTTTTCCAGAATTTGTAAAGACCTTTTTTTCTTGCTAGCAATTGTATTTTAGGAGTAAACCATTTTGTTTTTTACCTTTGTTATTATAAACTGTGACTGGTATACTAGTATACTTTTCCGCAGCCTTTCCTCATACGGGCTATCCTGCTGATCTGGAATTATCTTTGTAGCCCTTTTCTGTACTGCCTCAGTTGGTTAATGTCCTTCCTTAAGTAGGGACTCCAGTACTCTACCCAGTACTCCAGGTGCCTCCACACTATGGATCAGTACAGTGGCAGGATCATCTCTTTTCTTTTGCTTGTAAACCCCCTAGCAATGCACCCCTAGCATCCTGTTAGTCTTGGCTGCTGCTTTTTTAGCAGAATCATAGGGGTTGCAAACATCTTCCACCTACCACATTTTATACAACCAAACCCTAGAGAACGTTTTTTTTTTCAGTAAATGTTTTTATTGATTATAACTTTGCAGACAGACATTACATTACAATCACTTTTTCATTTGTTAACAGGGTGGATAACTCATTAAAGTAGTTTTACTTCTATTATAGTAAACAAGGATTTACACAGATAACTGTATTTTTAGCCAGTAATTCCTAAACACACAAGAGGTGGGTTCACATGTATTCAGCCCTCTTATGTTCCCACAGAGTAGTACAAAAGAAGGGGCATACAGGTTTGACTTAACAGTTCCTAGTGGCAGCAATGGATATCATAGTGTTTGCATAAAAGTCATAGGAGTCTCAACTGCAACCCCCTAGCTACCACTTAATGACACCCCTGAAAAAATACTTTCTGACGTTCTTCCTGAATTTCCCCATTTCCAGTTTAAGATTGCACCCCTCTGTGGTTGTGCTTTTCCTTGACTTAAATATATTTGTGAGGTACACCCTATTATGCCCCTGCCTGTATTTTTATCTTTCTACCATATTTCCCTTCCGCGCATGTCCTCCTGAAAGTACAGTACTTGTTTAGACTGTCCAGTCTTTCCTCATGTGCCTTACCCTGCTGCCCCTGGATCATTTTTGTAACCTTCCACAGAATAGTCTTCTAACCTTTTCTTGACCTTCCTCAGATGTGGGTTGTAAAATTGCATGCAGTACTTCAGATGTGGTCTAAAACATGACCTCTATAATGGCAACAGTGTTTCTTTGCTACAACTAGTGAAACTCTACCTACTGCATCCCTGCATCCTGCTAGTTTTCCTATATGCTGTATTGCATTGGCAAGAGGCTTTTAAACTGCTGATTATTATCACTCCTAGGTCCCATTTCTCCTTTGAATGTGCTGCTGTGATCACAAAGCTGAAAAATTCTGTCTGCAGAGTTGTGTTCCCAGTATTCATCCCTTTACTTTTTTGGCACTGAACTGCCCCAGCCTATAAGACATATAATTATAAGGGTAAAAAATATGGTTTACCTGGAAAGTGCATCGAAGCATAAAGGAAAAACAAGAAGCATATCCAAAAACTCAAAAAGGCGCAGGAAAAAAAGGGTAGAAACATATAGGCCATGCCTGAGGAATTGTAAAAGCAACATCAGAAGTTAAACAAGCATTTGTCAATGCCGAATGTTTGCTTGCTGGTATTAGCATTGGAAATGCAGGAGTTAAGACAGTTGCAGAGTAGGAATGGCAGTGACATATTGAACTTCACGCCAACCCCACCTCCACCCTGCAGAGATGGACAGGCATTGGGGCATGCATTTGGGTTGTGACTCATAACGTTCATGCCATTTCATCTTACCCTATTCTGCAGACACTTACAAGTGATGAGGTGTGCCTTGGAGTGTGCGGCTTTACAGTCACCCCACTCCATAAGGAGATACACTGAAATGGGTGCAATATAGAATGGGGTGAACTGTGGGGCCAAAGAGTCCAAGGCACAGCTCGATGCCTGTCAGTGGCAGCAGGGTGGGGAGTGTGGTTGGAGTGGCATGAGCATTACAGTCGGCAATCCAAAGGCACACCCATGATACCTGTCAGTCTGTAAAGGGTAGGAGATTATGGTTAGAAACCGTAACACCTTGGGTATGTGTTGGTATTTGCGGTACAAACTTTCAACATGGCCATTTTGTGGCCCCCACCTCATGAAAGCATTTGGAACCTCTTCTCATGAACAGTGGAACTGTGATTTTGTCAATGTGTCCCAAAATTTGAGTTTCCACAGCGACCGTGCCATTGTGCGCCAGATGTACGAAAACACAGATCGGGCAGGATGTGAAGAATGACAGCTGTACCATTCATAGGGAGATGTGGAGAGTTGGTAATGCTGAAAATCTGTAGTGAAAGTATTAAAAATGCTCGAACTTCTGAGCGTAAATGGAAACTGCAACACATGTGCGTAACACAATCATTTAGTGGAATTATTTCACCAAATTTTCAACATAGGCATTTTGTGACCTCTGCTCATGAACACTGTCACTATGATTTTCTTAATCTGTCCCAAACATTGATTTCCCACAGCAACCGTGGTATTCTGCATCAAAAGCATAAATGCATATTTTGGGCAGGATGTGAAAAATGTATTTATTTTTATTTATTTAGTTTTTGTTGACCGGGTAAGTGCACTAGACAAATCCTGCCTATTTTCAGGCACGACCCGGGGGAGGGGGATACAGATGAATGCCAACTGACCTTGAACCAGATTAAGCTGTTGGTAGTATTTTGAGTGAATGAGGGAAATTTGGCCAGGACACCGGGGAATTTCCCCTACTCTTTTTCGATAAGTGCCATGGGATCTTTAACATCCACCTGAACTACCACCAATCCAGGCAGATGGGACCTCGGTTTAACGTCTCATCCGAAAGACGGCACCTCAGAAGTGCAGCACCCCTCTCATGCTGCACTACAGTGTCAGTACTGGGATATTAACCCAAGTGCCAGACGTGGGAACTGAACCCACAGCCCTCTGATCTCCCGGCCTCAGAGGCAAGTGTGCTACCTACTGAGCCACTGACACTGACAAATGATAGCTGTACTATTCATAAGGAGGTCTGAAAAAATGGCAATGTTGAAAATCTGGAGTGAAAATACTACAAATTTGCGAAGTTACAAGTGTGCATGGAAACTACACAATACACGCTTGTAACACAGTCATTTTATGGACATTTGTCACCAAATTTTCAACATAGGCATTTTAGAACCTCTGCTCATGCACAGAGTCACTGTGATTTTACATACGAACATACATACAAACATATGAACATACAAATCTGCCAGCAGAACACATCAATCGATCTATGTGTCTGCCTGAGTGTATAGCTAGCACCTTACATAGTAGCTGCCCCAGCTTCCTCCCCCTCAGTTCCTCTCCTGCTTGTCTCTGCCCCCTGACTCTTCCTCTTGCTTTATCCCACTCCTCCTTAAAGCTATTGACTGTCCTACATGTTACCACCCCCTCTGGCAGCGCATTCCAACTAGACACCACCATCTCAGAGAAGTTGTGCCTTCTCATTTCCTTCTTGAAACATCCCCCTTTCAAACTTAGTCCATACCCTCTCATCTCTCTTCCACTCCTCAGTTTAAACACCCCCTCGGTGCTAGGTTTATTTAACCCTTCAGGTATTTAAACACTTCAATCATATCCCCCCATCCCTCCTCTCCTCCAGTGTGTACATGTTCAGCTCCTTCAGTCTAACTTCATATTCCTTTTCTTCCATCCCCTTTAACATTTTTATTGCCCTCCTTTGCACCCCCTCCAGTAACTTTTTATTTCTCCTCAGGTATGGCTTCCAGTATTGCACATAGTACTCTAGGTGCGGTCTGATCAATGATCTGTAGAGAGGTAGTATCACATCCCTGTGTCTGGATGAGAACCCCCTTGCGATGCACCCCAGCATCCTGTTTGCCTTCACTGCTGCTCTCGTGCAGTGGGCTGAGTTGTTCATGCTCCCAGTTACCAACACCCCTAGGTCCTTCTCCTCCTCTGTGATCCACAACTGATAGTCCCTTTTCTGGTTCTTAGCCCTGAAGTGCATCACCTTACACTTCTTTGCTTTGAATCCTGGCTGCCACTCCACTGACCATGTCTCTAGTTTGGTTAGGTCCCCCTGCAGTTTTTTCCATCTGTCCTCTTCATCCACCACCACCCCCAATTTGGAATAATGTGCGAATAGACTAACCCTGCTCCCTATGTGGTGTGTTATATCAGAGATAAAGAGCCCAACTAGCACCGGGCCCAGCACTGACCCCTGTGGCATCCCACTTGTCACTGTTGTGGGTGCCTCTGCACCTTCCCCTGTAACCAGTTCTCTATCCATTTAGTCAGCTTTTTTTCCACTCCCACTGCCATCAGCTTCCCCCTCCCAGTCTCCCATGAGGCACTGTATCAAAGGTCTTACTGAAGTCCAAGTACAGGACATGTACCGCATGACCCCTGTCCAACTCCCTTGTCACCCAGTCACAAAACTCTATCAGGTTGGTTTGACAAGACCTCCCTGAGACGAACCCATGTTGCTGCCCATCTTGGAGGCCATTACTGTCTAGGAATGCCACCAGTCTCTCCTTCAGTATCACCACCATAAGCTTACCCACTATGGACGTGAGACTTACTGGCCGATAATTTCCTGGCTCCTCCCTAGGCCCACTCTTGTGTATTGGCACCACATGGGCCACCCTCCAGTCATGGGACACACACCCCATTTCCAGAGAGGTGTTGAACAGATCTGCCAGAGGCTCAGCCAACAGCTCTGCCATCTCCCTCAGCACCCTGGTGTGGATGGCATCAGGACTTGGTTCCTTGTCCACCCTTACTGCCCTCAGCCCCTCTAGCACCCTACTTCCTGTGATTACTTTGTCCGTCACCTCCTCCCCCATTTCTCTATCCCCCAGCCCATTCTGGTAGTGGGCCATTCCTCTCCTTAGTGAAAATGGAGCAGAAGTACTCATTTAGAATTTCCACTTGCTGCTCCCCATTCCTTTTCCACCCAATCTCCTCCCCGCTTTATCCTCACAATATGTTCCTTGCACTTCCTCTTTTCCCTGACACACCTAAAAAAGTCATTTTCCCCCTCCCTTTATGCCCTGTGCGGGACTTAATTGCCTGGAGGCTTTAGCTTTTTTCACCGTCCTGGCAACCTCCCTTGACCAACTCCCGAATGCCTCCTTATCCTCTCCCTTCCCTGTTCTCCTGTACTTCCAGTATGCAGCTGTCTTTGCGCTCACCCCTTGCAGCACTTGCTTGTTCAGCCAGCATGGTTTCTTGCCTCTGCTCTTCTTACTCCTGGCCCTGGTGCAGGCTACTGTGGCCTCTGTTAGCCCAGTCTTTATGACTCCCCACTTTTGTTCTGCATCCATCCCCAGCCTTATATCCTGGAGTCTCCCTTGCAGTATTGCTCCCAACGCCCCAAAGTCCACCTTAATAAAGTCCACCACCTTAGTGCCCATGCCTTCTGTCTCCCTGCCCAGCACGACAATGAGTCACACTGTTTGGTGGTCACTACCTGCTAGTGGGTCCTCCACCCTTACCTCCCTCACCGCCTCCCCATTTGCCAGTACTAGGTTCAGAGTGCTACCAAGCCTTGTAGGCCCACTTACCAATTGCGTCAGAAGGCCATCCTGTAGTGCATCAAGGAGCACTAGCTCCCTGGGATTGTTAGTGGTCAGGGTGCTCCAGTCAACCCATGGTAGGTTAAAATCCACCTCTATCACCACATTGCCCCTTCTACACACCCTTCTTATCTGCTCTGCCAACTCCCCATCCAGTTCCCTGGATTGGGCTGGTAGTCTGTACACCGCTCCCAGCCTCAGCTTTCTGCCCTTGGAATCCAGGAGCTGCACCCAAAGCACCTCTGTCCTCTCCTCTCCTCTTCTCCCTCATCCCTTATGCATTTAATCCCTTCCCTCACATAGAGTGCAACCCCCCCTTCCAACTCCCCGGTCCCTGCTGTATATCTTGTATTCCAGGATTGCCAAGCCCCAATCATGGTAGTCTCTGTCACTGCAGCAATGTCCATCTTCCCCTCTGAAAGGAGTGCCTGAAGCTCTGCAGTTTTGTTCCCCAGGCTTCTTGCATTGAGAGAGAGTCCACCTTCCACCCATACCCCTCCTTCTCCCCACTCTTCTCCTCCTTGGCCTGTGTCCCTCCTCCCGGTAGACCACACCCTTTCCCCTCCTAATTCATACCAGGTGGTGGTGCCTTCTGTATTACACTCAGACCACTCTGCCCACCCCCTCCCAGGGTTACTACGCCTCCACCTTTACCTATATCTAGGGGGGTGAGCTCATTAGGCTCCCTTGTCCGGACCTTTCTACTAACCTCAGTCTTTTGGCTACCGCCCCACTAGTTTAAATCCACTTTAGTAGAGATATACCCCTCTAAGCCTGCCTTTAATACTCCCCTCCCCTTCCTGCTCAAGTGTACCCTGCCCCCCCATACAAATCACTATTTCCCCAGACCCTACCCCAGTTAGTAACTAACCCATAATTTTTGATGTGGCTCCAATCCCTCAGCCCCTCGTTGAACTCCTCAATCCTATCCTTCCTCCCCATGCTTGCACATGGTACCAGCAGTACCTCTGAGAATGCCACCGACTACCCCACCCCCTCACAGTGCCTGCCCAACTACTCGAACTTCCCCTCACTACTTCCACAGTCTCCCCTGCCAAGTCGTTTGTACCCATATGCAACAGTAAATGAGGTTTCTTCCTCCCTCTCACTGTACACTTGAGCAGTACCTCTCCTGACCCTCCTGCAGTCAACCTGGGGATAGCTTCAACCCAAATACGGCTGTGCCTTCCCCCCTTCCACCTCATCTCACCCCTTTCAGTATACAATACCCTAGGATGAGTATCCCCTCGTCCTTTAGCCCTTTTCCCTTCTAATGTCCCTTCCACCAACCCAGTATTCGATCTTCCCTGCTGGCAGCTGCACCCTCTGTGACTTCTGTATCTGTACTCCCTACTTCTGCCTCACCTCTTTTCTCTGCCTTATTCCTCCTATCCCTCTTGAGCCCCTTCCCCGCCTGACTACTTCCTACTGGGCTTCCCATGACGACCTCCCCTCCTCTCTGCTGATTTCCAACCCCTCTCCTATCCCTGCTGTTGTCGATTTAGAGCCCCCATTCCCTTCTACCCCAATAATGATGCCCCTCCCACCCTTTCCCCTTCCCGTAGCTTTCTCTCCTCTAGTCACTACCCCCTCCTTCCTTCCTAACCCCCTTCTACCCTTTCGTCCTTGCTGTCTCTTCCCATAGCTGTTGCCATCCCTCTCATGCCACGCTTGTCCCCCCCTTCAGTATGTTTCTGCTCCCCTTCTCTCGCTCTCTCCCATAGCAGAGGCTAGAATCTATTCCTAGTCGATACCCCTCCTACATCTCTTCCCCTGTTGGTTCCCCCCTCCTACTTGTTCCCCTCCGTGCCACCACTGGTCCCACCCCTGGTCCCTCCCTACCTGCAGCCATCTGCTCTCTCCCCTGGTACTCCTCGTGGTCTCTTCCTCCCCCAACAGAAGGCCCTCCCTCGCCTTGCACATTCCCTCCCTTCTCCTCTCTTTTCTGCTAGTGCCTCTGATACTGGGGTCAGTTTCAGGCCCTAGTTGTTCTTCTTCCTCCATCCTCCCTTGCAATCCCCTATTCCCCCGTCAGCCAGGATGCCTACCATAATCATCTGCCCTGCCACTTAGACTCCTCCCTAACCGTCACAGTTCCTCCCTCAAACTAGCCAGTCATCTACAGACCATACACCCCCCATCCTCCGAGCCCAGTCCAGGATCATGGCGGACCCACACTCCATACACCCCACCACCCTTCCAAAGATGCCTGCCATATTGACATGTGGCACCTGCCCCATTTTGGCCCCCATCTTATTTTACGGGCTCTTACTCCCAGGTTCTGTACCCTACTACAACTGTTAGGCCCCAATTTACTCAAATTCTTGTTCCACCCCCAACACTAGTCCTCCTCCTACTTGCCCTTTGCCGACCGGGGTAATTCAGTCTCAAATCTCATCCGTTAGATACCATATTACTGTAGCAATCCTAAAGCCTCCTTGTCTGTTTTTCACCCCTCAGCTACCATACTTTTTGTTCTCGGCTCTCATACGGTTTCACTTAGCCCAGTTAGAAATCCTATTGCACTCCAAGTATTAGCTCAGTTAGAGAAATAAACAGAACAAATAAACATATATTATTACAGCAGTCATAACAGTATAGCTCAGTTACAGAAATAAACAGAACAACTAAATCTGTATTATTACAGCACTCCTCAAAGTATCCAATCATTGTTTTGTCTCCACCCCAGAGACTCTGCTGTAATATAGGACCACAGAGGACCCTGGGCAGGAGAGTGGGCAACTTTAAAGCTCTGGCAGAGCTCTGTTGAGCTCGCTCATTCCCCCTCTCTCACTCGCTCATTCTGTTTCTCCTGGTGCTGCAGGCTGCCCTTTTGTACTGGGCTCCTGCCTGTGTTGGCGCCTTTTTCTGCCCATAAAGAAATCCACAGCAATCCCAACAGATCTCCGCTGAGCTCGCTCACTCCCCCTCTCTCACTCGCTCATTCTGTTACTCCTGGCACTGCAGGCTGCCCTTTTGTACTGGGCTTCTGCCTGCATTGGCACCTTTTTCTGCCCACAAAGAAATCTGCAGCAGTCCCGACAGAGCTCAATTGAGCTTGTTCACTCCCCTCTTGCTTGTTCTGTTTCTCCCGGCGCTGCAGGCTGCCCTTTTGTACTGGGCTCCTGCTGGTGCCTTTTTCTGCCCACAAAGAAGTTCACAGCTGTCCCGACAGAGCTCCGTTGAGCTCACTCACTCCACCTCTCTCACTCACTCCTTCTGTTTCTCCCGATGCTGCAGGCTGCCCTTTTGCACTGGGATCCTGCCTGCACTGGCACCTTTTTCTGCCCACAAAGAAATCTGCAGCAGTCTTGACAGAGCTCCATTGAGCTTGCTCACTCCCCTTCTCTCACTCGCTCATTCTGTTTCTCCTGGTGCTGGAGGTTGCCCTTTTATACTGGACCCCTGCCTGCATTGATGCATTTTTCTGCCCACAAAGAAATCCACAGCAGTCCCAACAGAGCTCGGTTGAACTTGCTCACTCACCCTCCCTCACTCATTCTGTTTCTCCCGGCGCTATAGGCTGCTTTTTTATACTGGGCTCCTGCCTGCATTGGTGCCTTTTTCTGCCCACAAAGAAATCCACAGCAGTCCCGACAGAGCTCAGTTGAGCTCATTCACTCCCACCCTCTCACTCACTCGATCTTAATCTGTCCAAAACACTGATTTCCCACAGCAACCATGCTATTCTGTGCCAGATGTGCAAAAACACATTTTGGCCAGGATGTGAAAAATGACAGCTGTACTGTTCATAAGGAGGTGTGAAATAATGCTAGTGTTGAAAATCTGGCATGAAAATATTACATATATACGAAGTTACAAGGGTGCGTGGAAACTGTGCAACGCACACTTGTAACATAGTCATTTTATGGACTTTCATCACCAAATTTTCAACATAGGCATTTTAGGACTTCTGCTCATGAACAGTGTCACTGTCATTTTCTCAATCTATCCCGGAAACTGATTTCCCACAGCGACCGCACTATTCTGCACCGATAGTGCGAAAACACATTTTGGCCAGGATGTGTAAAATAACAGCTGTACTGTTCATAAGGAGGTGTGGAAAAATGGCAATGTTGAAAATCTGGAATGAAAATATTACAGATTTGTGAAGTTACGAGCGTGCGTGGAAACTGCGCAACGCACACTCATAAAAGAGTAATTTATAGACTTTTTTCACCAAATTTGCAACATAGGCTTTTTGAGAGCCCATCTCATGAACAGTGCCACTGTTGTTTTGTTGACTGCAAAATCACCTTTCGGGACCATATAATGCCATAACAGTGACTGAATTCATGAGGAGGGGTCCCAATAACCCCATGTTGAAAATGTTATGCCACAATTTCCAAAAATGCCTGAGATATGCACCAAAGTTGAAGAAAAAACATATTTATGCCTTAATACAGCTTACCGGCATTTCTTCAGTTTGTGGTCAGCTTTGAAGAGTGTAGACATGTTCCTGGTCCACCAAAGATCATTGCTCTGGGCTCCTGAGATAAGTATGGGGTGGGTGTGGGGAGGTGGGGTGCACAGAGGGTGGGTGCGGGTTGGGGGAAGGGCCACCAAACTCAACGAGGGACCTTTTTCTGTTTTACAGGTTTTAAATAAAGGAAAAAAAATGAAAAACACTGCGGGATATTTTTTGTTTTGTTTTTACTGGGACATTTGGCATGCTGGGGTGGGCTCCCAGCATGCCACCTGAGTTTTTTTGGTGGGGGCTCTAGCCGACAGGGGATTGGGCACCCCCTTGGCACACAACAAATTGGGGGGGGACATTATGCTGACAGGGAGTGGACTCCCCATCAGCAAATTGAACTGGGAAGGGGAGACTGAAGCTGATGGGGATTGGGCCCCCATCGGCAAAGAAAGACTGTTGGGGCCCATGATGCCGTAGGGATCAGGCACCCCTCAGCACACACAAATGGGGAGGGGTTACAGTATGCTGACGAGAGTGGGATCCCCCATAGGCAAATGTACTGGGTTGGGGACATGAGGACAGCAAGGTACTGCCCTACAGTGACAAGTCGCTCCATCATTGCAGCGAAATGGCTGATGCTGCAATGATGAGGCAGCCCCTGATTCCAGCGGTGAAAACATTTCAACTTGATGGCACTTCTGCAGAACCAGTGTCATCAGGACTTTGGGCCTGCATTGGTCCACCAGTTCCAAGCCCCCAAATGCAGTGCCCCCCATTGGCTGCCACAGTACTGCAGTTCCACAACCTGCTTCTCTCCTAAGCTGCCACATAATGTTTCTTGCTCGTGCGCACAAAAAAACATAAAAATGCCAAATCATTAGGACCCTTAATAGCTGAGTGGGCAGAAGACACAAAGCATATGGCAAACTCATTCAATCAATATTTCTGTTCAGTGTTTATCAAAAATGGGGAGCTACCAGGTAACATGACTTTCCCTGACCATACCCTTTACAGAAAGGACAGGTTACATGGTAGAGATGGGGGGGGTGCTCTGTACATAAAAAACAGCATATAGGCTGCCCAGAATAAGACCACTGGGGAGGAAAGTGGGACAGAATCAGTGTGGTTACAGCTACAACAGCAGGGGGGAGGAATATCAGATTAGAGGGTGTACAGACAGCAAGACCAGAAGGAGAACAAGGCCTGGGCACGGGGTGAGGAAATCTGTAAAGAGTCTGCAAAAAGGGTGGTGGTGTCAATGGGCAACCCAAATCTGCCTGATAATAGATTAGGAAATATCAGTGGCCAAAAGTGTTAGCATTCAGTCTCTGGTGACGTGATGCAGGAGTGCTTACTATTAAAGTGGCTTAAGGAACATAGCGGGATGGGCCCATTTTTGATTCAGTGCCCACAAATACAGGCATCATCAAGAATATCAGGGTAGAGAGTCCTCTAGGGACTAGTGACCATAACTCAGTGTGGTTTAATATAGCACCAGAAACCCATTAATCCAACTCAATGACAAGGGTCCTGGATTTAATGAGGGCAGATTGTGGCAAGATGGTGATATTTTTTAATGAAAATCTAATGGGGGTAAGGGAATCAGTATGAGTGGATGCCAAATGGGAGAGCATCAAGAAGGGGTAGTAACCATTACCTGTATTAGACAGGTGGAAAAAAGCAAAAAAAAAACATAAATGACCAGTTTAGTTTTTCAGAGATGTGATGGAAGGCAATCAGGGTAAAAATGGCAGCATTTAGGAAATACAGTGGGTAACAGTGTAAAGAATACAGGGGTTCTATGTAGAGAAACTGAAAGGAGCCAATAAAGTGCTGAGGAAAGCTAAGGCAGAGGCAGAGCTACAAATAGCAGAGGGGTTCAAGGAAGGTGACCAAACCTTTTTTCGATACATAAGGGAAACAAACACAATGGAAGGAATAGTCAGATTGAGTAAAGTGTGTGTGTGTGTGTTTTTATGTATGCGCATGTGCGCATGTGTGTGAAAGAAGGCACATATTCTGAATGAGCCATTCTGCCCAGTCTTCACAGTAGAGGAGGGAAGACTGCACCCAGAACATGGCATACAGTCTAAAGGGGGAGAGGGTGAAGGGATTGAAGATGGGTTTGAAACACTGAAACCGATTCTGTCAGCGACAAATACTTGTGGCCTATTGAATCTTCCCAGCCCTATCTACAGTATCTCTGTTGGTTGTGAGGGCCCTAACAGCCCTTCATGTCTTTTTTCCTCCTTCCCCTTTAGCCACTATCTTAATCAACTCCACTTGTGTCTGTCCCACCCGTATTTGAATTGCTTTACATAGAAACATAGAATCTGAAGGCAGATAAGGGCTGCTGGGCCCACCTTGTCTGCCCATTTTCCTACTTAGATTCTCACTGCCGACACTGCTTGATCTTCAGCTCTTTTTCCCTCACCCCCTTCTTTTCAACTATGATTCACTTGTGCCTCCCCATGCATTCTTGAACCCCACCACTGTTTTCACCCTTACCACCTCTGCTGGAAGGCTGTTCTAGGAATCCAGTACTCTTTCTGTGAAGAAGCACTTCCTCACATCTCTCCTGAATCCACCCCTTCCAGCTTCATGGCATGTCCCCTCATTCTTGAGCACCTTTTTTTCTGAAATACACTTCCCTTCTGTGCCTTAGTTACCCCCGTGAGGTATTTTTAAGGTTTCTGTTATATCTCTAGTCTACCTCCTTTCTTCCAGTGTATATATATTGAGTTCATTTAGTCTCTCCTCATAGAGCTTTTGATGCAGACCCTACACCATTTTAGTTGTCCTCCTCCGGACTGCCTTGACTCTGTCTGCAGTATGTCATTCCAAAGATGTGGTCTTCAGAACTGGCACAATACTCAAGGTGGTGTCTTACCAGTGATCTATACAGGGATAACACCACTTCTCTCTTTCTGCTGGTAACATCCCTTCCTATGCACCCCAGCATCCCACTAGCTCTCCAGAATGCCTTGTCACACTGCTGGATACCTATAGGTCATCCAAAATGATTACCCATAGGTCTCTTTCCTGCTTAGTTGTTGTCAATACCACTCCTCCAGTTTTGTACTCAACCCCCTTTATTGATTTTGCTCAGACTACCTCCCTTGGCAGTCTATTCTATCCATTCACCACCCTCTCCATTAAGAAATGCTTTATGATGTCCCTCTTAAATTCTCCCCACCTCCCCCCTCCTGCCAGCTTTATTAAATTTCCTCTGGTGCTTGTGTTTGCACTCAGCATAAACTACTGTATGTAGTCTGCTTCTGGTCACAGTAGAGTGGGTGCTCAAGGGACTCAGGTCCCTGATAGTGAACAAGTCCATGGGCACCGATGGTTTGTACCCTAGGGTGCTTAGAGAGGTTGCGTGGTCCTTAACAGTGCCACTGGTTGACCATGTTAACAGCTCTCTAGAAATAGGCATGGATCTGGTGGACTGGAGGTTGGCCTGTGTGCTGTCACTCTACAAGAGCAGGACAAGAGACAACCCAGGAAACTGTAGACCATTTAGCCTGATCTTAATTGTTGAGAGACTGCTATAGAGCATTATAAAAAAGAGTTATAGTGGAATTGCTGAAGACCAATAGGCCTTAAGATAGAAGGCAACATGGGCTTGTGACTGTCAGACTATGCCAGAAGAATCTGATGGTCTTTTTCAGTGTGGTTATGAAAGCACTGGCTAGGGGACAGGCAGTAGATATTTTAGATGTACACCACAGCACAACCTTCAGTTCTATACCCCAGAAAAGGCTTGTAAAAATGCTAGATGACTTATGGGTAGGTGACAAACTGACCAGATAGTTTGGACATAGACTGGGGGAAAGGACTCTGAGGGTAGTTATGAAAGGCCAGTACTTAGGTGTCAGAGAGGACACAAGTGGAGTACATCAAGGATAAGGCCTAGGACTAGTACTGTTTAACATATTCATCTATGAAATGAAGGAGGAAATCCAGGGCAATATCTATCTTTTTGCAGAGGACACTAAGATATGTGGCAGGGTGGGTATGAAGGAAGGAATAAGCGGTGCATGAGCAAAGGTAGTTCTGTTGTTCCTGGGGTGATAGCATTGTGTGCATTATCCAGATACCCAGATAATCCTATTGCTACTCCTGTTGGAGGCACCACATCACTGGTAGACCTGAGTGCCCAGTTGTTTTGTACTGATAAGCAATAAGAACTCCAGGCAGGAATGGACCCAGGAACACTAATAACAGAAGAATACAACTCAACCTTTATTGTTCAAACTTCATCTTCTCCACTTCACAACAACTACAACAACACCACTGAAGAGAATGTACGTTTGCCTTCTGGTATATGCATCTGAAGAATATAATGACATCTAGTCACAGTAACTGGTGCTGTCTCATATTAGGATTAGACAACACAACATCTTTCCCTCTTAGCAACCAGCAGTAGCTATACTGTTAACTCTTTCTAGTCTCAGCTACCCGATGTTGTAGCATAAATCCCTACAGTTTTTATGTCCCTGTCATATAGTCCTTAGACTGCACAGGTGGTTTTCTTATATGCACACTTCTAGGCAAGGCAACAGGGGTCACTGGTAAATAATCTGAAAGTGCAGTTCATCTGTCACCTTACTGTTATCCATGTGGGGCATCATCTCAGGTGACGCAGAAAGGGAAGCATTCCAAAGTTTTCCATAATCCACTAAGTAAGTAGTGGAATCTTTTTTTCTAACCACAATTCTTGGTTCAGAATATTTAGATTCACCCTTTCTGGTTTTCCACGGTTTCTTTACCCAAAAATAACCTCCAGCCCTAAATTTAGGAATGTGAGTACCAAAGTGATCATCAGTACCCTCCTGGCTGTTCTTTTATTTTTGTTTCATTCTAGTACGCATTTCTTTATTAGTATGAGTAGGGTCAGTTTTAACTAAGCTCAGCTTAGAACACATTTGTCTGCCATGGAGTAATTGTGAAGGTCAAACTCCAGTAGTAGCATGAGGTGTTGCTCTCTAGTCCATTAATAATTTTGGAACTAATAGCTTCCATGGTTGTCTTTCAGTGGAAGTTGTTTGCAAACATTCCTTGAGTACATGGTTAAATCTCTCATCATCTCCATTTGCACAAAGGTAGTACACAGATGATCTTAGGTGTTTAATTCTCCTTTGTTGCAAAAGTTTCCTAAATTCTCTAGAAGTAATCTGTGTCCCATTGTCTGAAACAATCTTATAAGGATTTCCTTCTCTGCTGGAAAACATAAGTCAGACATGTAATAACAGTAAAGGGATCAACTTGAGCAGCAAAAGAAACTTCAGGCCATTTACTGTAATATTCCATTAGAGTTATAGCATTAATGGCAGTCAGGTGGTGCTAACTCAAAAGGGCTAACAATGTCTAGTGCAACTTTGTCCCAAGCAGTGTCTGGCAAGTGCACTGGTTGGAGTGGAGCATCATGAGTTACTGCAGATGTGTCATGCTGTCTGCAAGTAGCCCAGTCATGTATAGTAGCATTAATCTGGGAATCCATTTTAGGTCAACAGTACAGTGTACGGGGTCTTTGTTTAGTTATTGCAATACCTTGATGACTCTCATGGGCAAGAACAGTGAATCTTGTCTGCAGAGATATTGGAACCACAATACAATGGGCACCTTGAACAACAAAATAGTCTATTGTTGCAAGTTCATCTTGAATACTATAATAAGGAACCAAGTCAGTGTCCAATTGTTTTCTAGAGGGCCAACGTTTTAACATCTGTGTGTGCAACTTTGTAAGTACTGGGCATGAGACACAAGCATCCTGAAAATCCTCCTCTGAAATAGCATCAAACTCCTTGTAAATTGTACCAATGGTTTCTAAAGTGTCTTGTAGGGTAGCATCGGTTAACTGGTAGGGGCAATCTGGATAAGCAGTCAGTGTGACAGGGAGCTCCTGCCACTCTTAAGGACTGACCTTTCCTTAAATTTGTTGCAACTGTTCTTCTAGTTCTTAGCCTAATCTATCCTTCACAATTTCTAGTCCATAAGGCTGGCCACTTATGGACACACACTTCCCTTTCATGACTATGCTATACTGTCCTCTTTAATTTTACTTTTCCCTCTTAGGTCCTCATACAAGGAGGTTATTGTGGTGACCTCCAAACATACATAAAACAGGTTGTGTTTATCATTGTTGGATTTAGTATGTAATAGCACTATGTCATAATATACCTTATGTTTATGAAACCTGTAAATGTTGGAAATACCATGGCACTAGGTGTTTTTTGATAATGGTACAAAGTACTAGATGACTATTATAGAAATTAAGTTAGTTGTGCTATTTAAAATGCATGTAAATTGCTGTAAACTGAACAAGTCGGAAATGCCATGGTTATTTGCATATATCCCATGATGCTTTGCATTATGGAAGTATGTATGATGCTGTATTTCTTTGAAACTTGATTTGTTGCCAATGCCTTTTGGGGTAACCCTTTTTTTCAGTCATTCTGCATTGAGGGTCTTTGTCTATAGCTAGTTTTGTTTTTTTCTCTTTTTGAGCCCCCACTACCCAAGCAAAAGGGGTCCACATAGGGATGAAGGGTTTTCACTGAAAAAGTGGTTAGATCCGAGATTAGTGTTAGCAGGTGCTGGCTAAGTGCAGAGAAAGGACATTCATAGTCTGTTGCTGCAAACTGATGTACTGAAAAAGAAATATGCTCTTGCTGAAGCTTATTTCCTGTATTCTGAATAAACATCACAATAGAGATTGTGTGTTGAAACTGAAGTTTGGTGTCTGATCCATCTGCTATCCCACAACCCCTCCACAGACTTAGTGTCAGAAGTGGGATAACTCACTGGAAGCATCTGGACTGGCCTAAGAGGGATGTTTTCTGGTGGATATCGCCCAGATATTCCAGGTGGACCAGTGCAGCAGGAGTTGCCAGAGTAGAAACCCAGAAAAGAAAGCCTGTGGAGTTCTGCCCAGAACCATGGCTGATAGATGGATAGAAGCTGCTGCTTGGACTGGACCTGGGAGCTCAGAGGAAGGCCAAGCCTGAAAATGATGAAGAGATGCAGGTTGAGGCAGACTGGAGAGGTGAGAGACAACACCCAGGAGGTGGAGACCCTGATAAGGATGATCCACTGGATGAGTGGGCAATGGTTGGAGGCAGACCGACTATGCAGAGAGGCAGAACACTGGTGCCAGGTGCTTGAGAGGTTCCTGCCAGAGAGTTTGGATAATGAGTTGGAGGAGGATTTTTGGTGGGCTCAGTTTGAGGAGGACCTCCTGACTGAGCAGGATAGTCCTTTGTTTCCTGTGCTCCCAGGATGTTACCTGTTGGAGGTCAGAGATGTAAGTATGGAACTTAAATGTGAGACCCCAGGTAAGACTGTGCCTACTGATATTGTGCTGGGGTTGAAGAGTCCATGCAAGCAAAAAGAAGCCAATGAGGCTGACGGGACTTTTTCTTGTATTGATGCAGCTAAATGTATTAACAGTACTGACTGGGGTATACTGCAGACTAAAGATCCTAATATTGACAAAATGTTGCAATATGTTAAGATCAAGGAGGTGGCACATGTGTTTTATTTTTTTGATGAAAAACCTACAAAGGAGGAGGTGGGTGGAAAATGAATAGAAACCTGTGTTAGGGTAACACCTAGAGTGTCTACCCTCAGGTGTCTGTATCTGTAGCAAGTGAAATGAATCAAGAGACATAGTGGGTTTATGCAGAGGGGTTGAACCTAGGACTGGGCCCCTGCTTAAAACTGACATGTCTGGTGAGGTTGGAGCAGGTAATTACTCACCCCAAAGAAAGTCTTTCTATGGTACTGGACTTTACAACCATCCAGATTTTTTGGTTAAGAAATATGACAGACTTTTCCTAAAAGGAGATGGGAAGGTAGTGTTAGTCACTGTTGAGAAATGTGTTAATGCCTCGGGGTAAAGAATGATGATATCCACTATGTTTGTGATGGAATGTTTATTGTTAATAGGGACCCTGAGACAGAGCTTCTGAATATGGATGGGTGGAAGCTCCATCCCTTCCTGGGACAAGAGGGTGGTAAACAGTCTGCAATAACTGCTTCCCTCTTAAGGTGGGGGATATGTGACAGGGAGCTCCTGGCACTCTTGAGGACAGACCTTTCCTTAAATCTGTTGCAACAGTTCTTCTAGTTCTTAGCCTAATCTATCCTTTACAATTTCTAGTCCATAAGACTGGCCACCCCCTTTCCTTTCTTGACTATGTTATACTGTCCTCTTTAATTTTCCTTTTCCTTCTTAGGTCCTTGTACAGGGAGGTTATTGTGGTGACCTCCACACGTATGTAAAACAGGTTGTGTTTATCGTTGTTGGATTTAGTATGTAATAGCATTATGTCATAATATACCTTATGTTTATGAAACCTGAAAATGTTGGAAATACCATGGCACTAGGTATTTTTGATAATGGCACAGAGTACTAAATGACTATTATATAAATTAAGTTAGTTGTACTATTTAAAATGCATGTAAATTGCTGTAAAATGAACAAGTCTGAATTTTCATGGCGATTTGCATACATCCCATGATGCTTTGCATTATGGAAGTATGTATGGTGCTGTATTTCTTTGAAACTTAATCTGTTGCCAATGCCCTTTGGGGTAATCCTTTTTTCACTCATTCTGCATTGAGGTTCTTTGTCTATATCTTGTTTTTTTTTTTTCCTTTTGAGCCCCCACTACCCAAGCAAACGGGGCCCACATAGGCATGAATCGTTTTCACTGAAAAGTGGTTAGATCAGAGATCAGTGTCAGTAGGTGCTGGCTAAGTGCAGAGAAAGGACATTCATAGTCTGTTGCTGCAAACTGATGTACTGAAAAAGGAATATGTTATTGCTGAAGCTTATTTCCTGTATTCTGAATAAATATCACACAGAAACTGTGTGTTGAACCTGAAGTTTGGTGTCTGGTCCATCTGTTATCCCTCAACCCCTCCACAGTCAGCGACAGAGTTCAAAGATCCAGATCTGTACTGAACATCATGGTTAAATTCCAGTAGGCAGGCAGACCATCTTGCAATATGCATTCCTGCTTGTTGCCTTTAGTGCTCAGAAGAGTAGTCAAGGCTTGGTGATTAGTTCTTAAGGTAAATGTTTTACCCCATAGCCACATATGCCATTTCAACTGCCCAAATACATGCCAGGGCTTCTTTTTCAGTGATAGTGTATTTCCTTTCAGAGTCTGATAAGGTTTGTGAAGCAAAAGCAACTACATACTCAGATCCATTCTCTCCAAGTTGTATAAGAACAGTGCCTAATCCATAATCAGAAGCATCTGCAGATACAATTGTCAGCAGTGCTGGATCGAAAAGGGTTAAGACAGGACTGCTTACAATCATTTGTCTTATCTGTTCGAAGCTCTGCTGAGCATTATCAGTCTACTCAAATGCTCTATTTTTCCATAAAAGTGCTTGCATATGCTGAACTACAGTAGCAAACTTTGATTCAAATTTACTATACCATGCAGTGTGTTCCAAGAAAGAACACAAACTAGTAGCATCTGCTGGAGATGGATCATCCAACACAGTGGTCATGTGAACATCATCCGGTTGCAAACCTGGTAAGATCAGATAACCAAGAAAGAACAGTTTGGTTTGACAAAACTGGTATTTAGCAGCATTAAGTATTAGTCCAGTTTTCTCAGTGCAGAGCAAAGCAGCACACAGGTTTTCTTCATGTTCCTGTGGTGTCTTCCCATAAACAATAACATCGTCCAGGTAGCACTGCACACCTTTTAGTCCATTCAGTATTGTAGTTGTCATTTTGTGGAAGGCTGAATGTGCTGAGCTAAGATCATAAGGCACACAACAGTATCCAGTCTCTGATGTGTAATGAAAGTAGTAAGGTCTCCGATATCCTCATGAAGTACTAATTGATGGTAGGCACTTCTGAGGTTTAAAGTTGAAAACATTGCAGAATCTCTCAATTCTCAAAGTATGTCTTTGATAGAAGGCTGGGGATGGCTATCAACTACAACAGCCTTGTTAATTTCACAATCAACACACAGGAGAATACCACCATCTTTCTTTTGGGTTATGACAATTGGAGAAAATCATTCTGAAGAATCCACTCTAGCAGTTATTCCAATCCCCTCCTGTTGCTTCAGTTCCTCAGAAATAGCATCTCTGACTACAAGAGGCAAGTATCTAAGTTTCTGTTGCAACAGCTTCTTATCTGTGTGTACTTTAACTTTGTGTACAAATCCCTTCACAAAGCTAAACCAGTTTGTGGTATCAGTGTCTTGGTTGCTTTGTTTCAAATGCATGTCAGTCAACTCCAGAACAGCACAAGTAGTTGATATTTGTGAAACTGGACAGTCTCCAGAAATTTGCAAACTGGGAGCAGTTACTAGATCCATTCCCACTACTGGTGTTCCTGCTTTCACAATGTAGAAGTCAGTTTTTGCAGTTCTCTCAAAGTAAGTTGCAGTTGCAGAAAGACAACCTATCTCATTTGACTCTTGTCTTGATTAAGTCTAAACTCTGGCTTTAGGCCCAGGAAAGGCACAGGCGTCAAAGTACAGTACTTTTTGTAAATATTCTCAGGCAAAATGGATACTGTGGATCCAATATCTACAAGTGTCATAATGGTGCTGTTCTTTTGTGGTGACACAGTTATTGTAATGTCACACACAACAGGAAGTTACAATCAAGATAATCAATTCAGGTATATTAATTGCATGTATTGAATGTGACACAGTTCAGCACACTTTAGCAAAGTGTCCTAATTTTCCACATAATCTGCATTTTGCTTTTTAGCAGGGCATGACCGGTTACTTGCTACATAATTAGTTATCCACACCCAGAAACTGTGAGAAGTTTTTGCTCTTTCTGTATTAACTGGATTACCGTGTGTTTTATTTTACCTGTGTTGACTTTTTGAATTGGGCTTTTGGTGGACAACATCCACAGTGAACGAATCACAGTCCGCTATCACTTTCGCTTCCACCATTGCGGCTTCTATTTGTCTTGCAGTTGCTAATGCTTTATCAAGGGTTAAATCAGTTTCAAGAAGTAATTGTTCCTGAATACGAGGAATGCATATTTTTTTCAACAGTTTGATCTCGTTATCATTTGATCAGTTATTTGCCTGAACTCACATGTAGCAACAAGTTCTCATAAAGTGGCAACATAATGGTCAGCTGACTCACCCACGTGCTGAGCACTACACCATTCACTTTAGGAACAAAGAAAGCTTCCGGAGCAAGGACAGTACCTCTGTAGTTGTCTGCAGGCAATGGTAGTGTATAATAGATTCTCTGTCCCACCATTCCAAGCAAGTATAAAGCAATAAACAAAGCACATTTCCTTTTGTCAGGGAACTCATAGCCATCTGTAACAAGCAAGTAGGTTGCAAACATTCACATTCAGGCCTTAAATGCAATTTTCAGTTCATCTGGGCATTCCAGAAAAGAAACTGGAGGTTCTAGAGAAACAGTTATTGTCATCACCAGTTTGTTGAGTACTGATAACCAGTAAGACCTTCAGGCAGGAATGGACCCAGGAACACTAATAACAGAAGAACAGAACTCAACCTTCGTTGAGCAAACTCTGTGTTCTCCACTTCATAACAACTGCAACAACACTAAAGAGAATGCACATTTATCTACCAGTGTAGCAGAACTTATGCAAGCAGGCTGGCACCCACTATAGTCATTAAGCTATATACATGTCTGAAAAAAGGGATGAATGCAAGTCAAGTGTTTCCCTTCTGTTGCATGAGTGCAACATGTTGTCCTTCAAAGAAGGATGGCTCATAAGGAGAATCCAAGAAGATGCCCACACTGTTCTACTTAGAAAAAAGCTAGTCTTGTCCTGAAAGCAAAAAAAAGCCTTTGTCAGATCTCTACATGATGATATGGGTCACCCAGGGGTAGACCATACACTTGAATAGATGCAGACCCACTTATATTGGTCACAACTTGGGATAGAGGTGGTGTGCCACTACATGAATTGTTTCCAGTACATAAAAAGGAACACCTGGCCCAAATTAGCAGCACCCTTGGGCAATATTCAAATCAGTGGACCTCTAGAACTAGTATACATGGATTTCCTCTTCTTGGAACTCGGCAGCAAGTATATAGCCAACATTCTTGTCATGACAGACCATTTCATCAGATATGTCCTGGCACATACCATATAAAATCAAAGGCAAGCACTGTGGTCAAGGTCCTACAGCAATATTTCAATCATTCCTCAATGGATACACTCTGACCAAGGGAGGGAGATTTAGCCAGGGCTAGTTTTGTGGCCACCCTCTGCCCAGTCATCTCCTTCTTCATCCTCAATATTCTTACTCTGACTGTTGTAAAACATAACAGTTGCCAGGCTCCTGGCTATGTGCTAGGAGCCAACACCATCTTTTGTGATAACCTCCCTCCCTATCCTGACCCCTGGGCCACAAAAGGCCATATGCAAGATGTGGGCCCCCTCCTGACTTCAATTCTGGATTTCAATAGGCTAACCATTACAGATCTGGCTATTCCAGTTGGTCCCCATCCCTAACCTGCAGCATACCTTCTTATCACCAGTCTGTCAGCTAACTAAAACAGCCCACCACACATACAACTTGTAGGGAGGAGAGGTCCATAACATAGATGATGTAAGGCTGACTCACCAGTCTGCATTGTGTCTGCAATGATATTGATCACTTCCATGTTTTTATTGCAGCTCAACTGGCAGTATATCCACCTCTGGGCCAGAATGTTGTAGAATCTAGTCCCACACAGGGATTTAGGCTCATACCATAGATGCTGGCACTCAAGTGCAATTCTAGGAAGATGCTGTATGGTTTGGGTGGGCAATCCTTCTGATGAGACATAAAACCAAGTTCTCAGCTGTCCATTTCTGCTGCAGTCATGCTAGGTATCCAAGTGGAAGTAAAGAAAGAAAGCCCTTTTTGCAAGAGATGTGGAATTTTGATTACAAATAAAATAACATGTATATGCTCAAACATAGCATTACATCTCTACCTTCAGAAGAAAGAGAAAATTATGATGAATAAAAATCTCAAAAGGAAACAAAAAAATTACAGTTCAATCACCGAAAAAGAAGGAGTATGACCCAACTCTCAAAAATTAACAATTTAACTTTCCAAATTCAATAGAAAAATACATATACAAAGAAGGATCGGTTTTTCTATACCGTGGCAACATCTACTTTCCCTGACATTCCCGACAGCGACAGACACAATGCCAAGTGTCAGCATTGTACTGTCGGGGATGTCGGTATGTGTTCTTTGGTGGGCTCTGCCTTCCCAACCCCCCATGTGGGGGGGTCTGCCCCCCACCACACCCCCAGTCTCTAAATATACAACTCTGAGTCAGAGTTGTCTCGAGGAGGGGGTGAAATATTGGGAGATGCACCGTCAGTGTCAGCGGGGACCATCACAGTGACCCAACACTTTCAGCTGAATTCTGTCACTGTGATGGTCTTTGCTGTGGCAGTGTCACTCTGTGGTCAGTACACCAAAGGATCACCACACTAGCCAACCTAACGTGAAATTAATTTCACAAACCTGTTGTTGCCATAGTTGTTTCTCAGTGTGTCACTGATGCAAATCCATGTCTTTCTGTTAAACAGAATATAGTGTATGGTCATTATTACTGTATCTCATAAATCATTTTACAGAATTAACTTCTGAAGAGAAAAAGTACATTGGGCTTCCCAGATGTAGTATTTCAGGAATGCAAACAAAACTTCCAATGTACCTGTGTCATAAGTTCCCCACTCTGGAAGGAAAATTACCAATACTAGTGTTTAGTACAGTATGTCAAATTTAAAAAAAACTGCCCCTGTCAAATTTGTGCTAAAAAGAACAAAAGCCCCACTGCATATGGGCATCTTAAATATACCTGTAAATGTTCCTGTCTTTCAGGGTTCATATTACATCCTGGTCTAGGATATTACATTTCCTCTACTTTTTCTGTTTCTTGTAGTCTTTATTTACGAATATGTTCACAAAAAAAACATGAATTTATTCCCCTCAAATATTTTAGATCTTAAACACAGTGGCCCGGATATTCAATCTGTGCCAGGCTGTGGCGCAAGCATGGACGCAGCTCAACTTGGTTGCACAGGGGTGTGGCCTGGGTGATATTCAAAGTAGCTACGCCATGGCGCAGCAGCTTTGAATATCGCACCCTGACCACCCCCAATGTGCATGGCGCTGTGGCACTGTGCCAGCGCAAGTTGCCAGAGTGGAGCATGGAGATACTCTAGCACAAGTGCCATTGCGCCATTCACAGCTCCTGCGATATTCAAAAGGTGACATGCAAATGGGTCCATAATTTATGCAAGGCACACATGGGGCTATTTGCATGTCATTATGGCCCCATTTGCATGCAGGTGCACTGATCCCCGATGACTTGCACCTGGCGCCCTGCCAGGCAGCAGCCATCGGGGACCGACGCCCCTGCAGCCCAATTGCAGGCATTTGTTTAAAACATAGATCCCCATCCTATATCTCTGGTGGTCCAGTGGACCGCTCTCTGCCCGATCGCGGGCATCTGTCAAAATATACATCCTCGTCCAATATCCCTGGTGGTCCAGTGGACCGCTATGTGCCCGATCACGGGCATGTGTAAAAAAGAAAACCTCAATATCCCTGGTGGTCTAGTGGTACCCCCATCTGCCCACTGGGCCCACTGCCCGCTCCCCGGTCAGCGGCGGTAGGCACACACCACCCACCTGCCGCCCGCCGGCTGACACCTCGGTAGGGTTGCGCCCAGTGGTTCTGGCGTGAGCCAATGGGTGTCCTTCCGTACTACACATTCAGATATGTGAATGATTCATTCACATATCTGTAATATTTGAAATGCGATAGGGGCTGCGCCGATGGCTCACGCTGTGAGCACCTAATGAAATGCAACCAGGTATCGGGGCGGCGGCGGCTGAATGGGTGGGGTGCTGCAGTCTGCTGGCTGACTGGAGGCGGGTGGTGGGGCTCAGTGGGCGGGTGGGGAGGTACCACTAGACCACCAGAGATATTGGAGTTTTCTTTTTACACATGCCAGCGATCCGGCACACAGCGGTCCACTGGACCACCAGGGATATTGGACGAGGATGTATATTTTGACAGATGCCCGCGATCGGGCAGATTGCGGTCCACTGGACCACCAGAGATATTGGACGAGGATCTTTGTTTTAAACATATGCCCATGATCGGGCAGAGAGCGGTCCACTGGACCACCAGGGATATAGGACGGGGAATTTATTTTTAAACATATGCCCGCTATCGGGCATGGGGGGGAGCCACCAGGTGCAGCTGGAACTCAGGTGGCCACCCACAGGTGGCAGCTGCTGTGTTGAGCCCTGCAATGTGGCAGCTCACCTGTGGGTGGCCATCAGTTGTTCCTTTTTTTTGGCTTAACTTTGTGCTGGCACAGGTAGGGGTTGCACATGCATGGCTCTGCACATCCTGGGCTGAATATCGGGCTGTGCAGGTTATGCATGGGCATGCCCCCCCACCTGTGCCTACATACATTACTGATGCGCTCCGGCGCATCGGGATTTGTGCCGCACACTTTTCCCTTTTGAATATCACACGGGGTGCATCAGTGGGTTGCGCATGGCACAAGCCTTTTGAATATCTGGGCCAGTATGGATAAAAATGAGAGCAGATCAGTTATTTGTGAATGTGACTAAACTAAGCAGAGGACTTAAAACATGTTATTTTATTGTCTCTGGAATGAACCAGCATGTAACAAAATATTTTGTCAATTGTTCTGAAGTTCCCTGAAATTCCATCAAATGAGTTAATTATGATACTGTTTACTACTGAAGATCTGTTACTACAGCATGAGTAGCATTGCCAACTTCCTGAGGTCCTGCCATCTTATTCATTTAAAAACAAAAACTCATGGAGGTGGTTGATTACTTTGTATACCAAACATTTTCAGTGTCTGTATTTATGACTATGTACAGTATTGGGGAAAACACTCCCTTTTTATTTTAATATATGTGTATTAATATATGCTGTTTTGTATGAAATTAAGACTTTATGTTTATCAGTAAACTCAAATTCATTCATTCATCCTTGGAGTCTTTGATGCCCAACTGCACACGACTGCTCAACCAGAGTACGTACCATGTCTGGGGAGGTATCCTTGGATCCACCAGTTGTGTTCCTCAAAACAACTAGAGGACTGAACTAGTGCATATATATTCTTTTCATGCCATAGTATGTATCACCACAATAGGGCTCCACAGTCTAAACTTTATTAGAGCTGACCGTACGTATCTATACAGGAATAACCATCTAAGAGTAGGGGGGATTTTTCATGTTGCCCAAGCCAGCATTCCCCTTCCCACAGAACTAGTGTAGGCAATTGTCCAAGATTGTGTGTTGGCATTGCTGTGCATAATGGCAGCCACTACTGTACATGTTTACACTCATGTCAGCACCAGTTTCTCATTGCTTGTAGTGATTTGGGATACAATGTGTATGAAAGTGCTATATAAATACAAATAATTCTCCTCCTCCTCCTCCTCTTTCTTCTTCTTCCCCCACCCCATCTGGCCATACTATATTTACGATGCACTGATTTAGTTGGCCACTACATTGATTTGTACAGCTGCCGGCTAGTGAAGGGGATCAACTAGGCTGGCTAGATCTGTGACTACTGGCTCTCTAAAATCATGAATTAAGAGTCACAAAGAGCTTTTTGAGACCTGATGGAGTTGAGCTGGGGGGGGGGGTGATCACAAAGAACAGTGTAAATTCCTGGCACAGTGCCAGGAGCCAAATTTTAAACAAATGACTGCGTAGGAAGATGGGGGAAGGGTAGAGGATGAGGGAGGCTGGGTTGAGGGATATGGTAGTCATGGGACAAGTCCTGGCTACTTGTGGCGGGCTTGAGTTTTTAAATTTTTTCTTGAATTTTGGGACCAGATAACAAATAGAAAATATTCAAGTATTTGTAGTCCTGAGTGTGACACTTGGACAGCTGGTTCTGATTGTTCTATGATTGTTATAATATAGAATGAGGTATGTGACCTGTCTCACAGGAAACATCCTGTGCCCCTGGGATGACCCCCCCCCCAACCAGGTCTCATTAAAATATCAGGATATATGTTAACCTGAAAGCCAGGAGATAATTAAAGACTACAGAGACATAATAAAGGGTCTCCTGTTTATCTGACTTAATTGTAGCTGACCAGCTGCAAGAAGGATCGTAAACTTTTATGACGTTTCAGAGGAGTTGCAATTTATGACCTCCTGCCCTTGAAGTGTGGAAATAGGAACTGCTCAAAGATCAAAGAGGAGCAGGAAACCACTCAAGATCAAAAAAGTCATTTGGGAAATGAGTTTTTGCTGATGTCACCTCATTTAAAATACCTCCTGAGTGGTGGGACATCCTGTGTGTATTCCTTTTTATATTTAACAGGGAGGAGCTAGGTGACATCATGGAAGGGGCAGGTTTAGAGACAGTTTAACTGTATTCTGTTTTTCCACATAAACTCATTCCTGTTTGGACTCTCTTGAAAACAACAGCTAACTAAAGCACTGTAAGAAGGTATACATTAGATAGACAAGTCTAAGTGTATTGTGGTAGGAGTTTATGTTTGTATTTTGACCTTGTTCTTTTAAGTCGTTGTATGCTTGTGATATATCGTTCTGTGTTTACATTTTACATATTTTATTCATTTTAAGTAAAACCACCTCTTATTTTAAAGAGACTATCTGTGTCTTACAAGTCCTTCCTTTTTGGCCGTGATGCATAGATGGTTAAGATTTTGACAACACTGTTCATAAGCTTAATGGTATACCAAACTGGGAAAAGTTAAGAATTATCTAAGTTCTTTCATAGAGTTTTTAAGGGTTCATTTTGTATACCTGGTTAGGTGCCCTTGGCAAAAGATATCTGGCATTTCCCTGAAGAGCAGAATTATCTGAGCCTGTACATTTGGGTACGCTAGCAGAAGGTTCACAGTTTGAATCCCTCCAGAACTTGAGACCAAAGGTGATTCAGACCCACAAAACAGACAGGAGGGTTACCCTGTTCTGTTACCCTGTTCACAATACTGTGCTTGGAGGTTGGCACTGTGGGAGTAGAGGGTCTGGCCTGCTGAGCAGGGTTGTGACACTGAGCGCAAGTACTTGGTGATTTACTCAGAAAGAGGTATTCACACATCTATAGTTTCCACAGCATGCAGCATAGAAGGGCACTGATGAGCAATGTTTAATTATAGATGCTGAGTCATATCAGATTGTCTTTTTCAACCATGTACTGTACATATAGGAAAAGTAACTACCGGTAACAATAATCCAGACTACTTTTGTCCTTACAAATGATCTGATTTCTCATTCGGATTACTGTATTTGAAAAGGAATCAGCTACTGCGATATATTATTTAAAAAGTAATTTGATAAGTTACGGTAATAATTTACTTTAACTGTCCTGGCAATATCCATGATATGCATTATCACAGGAAAAATTTGGCCAAACAGATCTGTAGATAAATATACAAAAAAGTCAGGTGAATATAAAGTGAATCTTTTATCACTTAGGTTTACAAGATATGAATATAAGCTCGTGGTACATAATGATGTGGGGTATGCATCCAGTGAAGAGTTTACTGCTACCACGTTTGCAGGAGTCCCAGTCAAAGGAAGCAATCTCACTGCTCAAGCTCTAAATCACACTGCCATAGAA
The DNA here is from genome assembly GCA_016271365.2 of Neoceratodus forsteri. Taxonomy (NCBI): domain Eukaryota; kingdom Metazoa; phylum Chordata; order Ceratodontiformes; family Ceratodontidae; genus Neoceratodus; species Neoceratodus forsteri. The sequence continues at coordinate 1,175,546,440 of CM057450.1, read as the reverse complement.
GTGGAGTGGTCTAGACCAAGTAAGTTACTCATTTTTTTCGCGAAGGCAATAAATATGTAAAGTATACTTTGTGTGAACTCTCAGTTTATTGAATTAACACAGCATAACACGACATACACACACATACATACTGTATACTAGATTCAGAAAATTGTTGTTTTTCCACATGTAAATCTATGCATGCAAACACACAAATCTGCCAGCAGAAATAGGCAGAACAAAGCATGCAATACTAGGACCTTCATTCTTTAAAAAATATGTGGGCAGCAGTTTAATAAGAGAGCAAGATATAGAGCTGCAGTAAGTCACAGTGGGCCGTACTCGCATCCAAGTTCCATCAACATTTTCCTGGTTTGTGTGACTGTAACTCTGAAAAAGCAGATACCTTCTTTAGTATGCACCTTTGTAAACATACTGTACTTTCTTTACCTACAAGAACTGGAGAAACATTTTATATGTTTTTGGCAATGTACTCATTTAAACTGTACAGAAAGCTTTAATAAAGGTTTATGGTGTCAAGTATTCATATCTGCTGCTTCTAAGACACAAAAAGGAAAATCTCAGATTTACTGTGGGGAAAACAAATGTTTTTATTCGGTGTTCTGTTCAAACTCCAAGTGCCTTACAGTTAAAAAATGTATATAAATACACAATCTGTACAATATCTAACTTAAAGGAAAACGTCTACCTCTAAGTGCTCAATACCTCAGTGTGGGGCACCCTCTAATTAGTCGTTTTCCAAAAGATTGAGTTTTCTTTACCTACTAGGTTTTGAGTATGTTTAAGTGTGTAGGGGTGATCCTGCCATCCCACTTGCTGGTCTTTTGAGAGTAGCACCACTAACAGTGCGTCCTACAGCCTCCCACGGCTGTCCTGAGGCTGACGTCAGAGCTGGGGAGCAGTTGTGGAATTTGTATAGCAAATCTCTATAGACAGAGCTATTAACTGCTCCAGTTTGTGAGTTACTGGTCCTGGTGCTATACCGAGACAAGGTATAGACTGGCAGTTTGCTGTCAGTCTATACCTGGTCTCGGTATAGCACCGGGTCCGGTAATACACAAACCCGAGCTATTAATAGCTCTGGTTATGGAGACTTGCTATACACATTCTGCAGCTGCTGTGTGGCTCTGACATCAGCCTTGGCAATGCTGTGGGAGTTTGTGGGATGTACCATTAGTGTTGCTACTCTCAAAATGCTGGCTGGAGGGATGGCAGGATCAACCATATAAACGTTAACATACACAAAGCATAGCAGTTAAAAACAGTCCAATTTTTTTACAAAATGGCTAATCAGGGGTTCCTCACACTGAGGTGTGGAGCACTTAGCAGTCAATGTTTCCTTTAGATATCCTAACATAATCAGCCATTCTAATGGACAGAAAACATACTTTATTTATTTATTTTAAAATTGTGGTCCAACAAAGGCCCACTGAGCAAAAGCTAATTTCCAGGTGCTGTCAAAGACCACAGGATGATTAACTTTCTTAGGGTTACACAGTATGCAAGTGGCAGTTGTGGGTTTCAAACCCAGGACTGCTTGGTTTCTGGGACCACAGCTTTGTGCTAAAACCTCTAGGCTATCCTGCCTTATATAAAACGATCATATAGATCCTATGTTGGGCTAGGGAAGACAGCATTGAAAGGTCACTTTATTGCTTCCATTTTAAACTGGCTTAACCCAGTGCACCACCCGATATAAGCCAGGAGGAAATTCCAGAAAACAGTCACCCCAAACACCCTGTCTCCCACAGATTTTAGATTCGAATGGAGGATACTTAGCTTCCCTGCTGTCCTGAGTTAAGAGATCTGCTGGGGCAGTGAGGGGTCAGTAGATCACAGAAGTAAGCAGGACCCAATCTATTTGCATGTCTAAATATAAGAAACCTGTAGTGATTTCTTAGCTTTATTGCCAACCAGCCAAGATCATGAACCGAAAAGCACCGAACAATATGCTATGACTTCTATCAGGAAAGTAGGTATCAGGCTTCCACTTCTTGAACCTAACTGCACATGCCATATCTGATCATAAGATAGGCCCTTATAAGACACAATACAGTAAGTTGTGATGAGACAAACACCTGTACCTTATAAGACACAATACAGTAAGTTGTGATGAGACAAACACCTGTACCAGTATCCTCAGAATCTAGGAGGATATGCAACCTGGAGATATTCTTTAACTGAAAAAAGCAGCCCCTGACAACAGCCAACACCTGAGACTCCATGGTCAGCTGTAACTATTCCCAAGTTGCAAAAAAACACCTCCTACCTCAAGCTAAACCCCATCCAATACGAGAAGTCTGAAGTAACCTTAGTGGGCAGATACCTGCCTTTCTGGTCCCACTAACAAACATTTGGTCTTACTGAGATGTAGGGCCAACCAGTCAGAGACTGCTGAAATTCTGATCTCCTCCAAGCATTTTTACAGGATACTTACAAATTAATCTCCCTGGCCCTGCTTGGAGGTAAAGGAATGACACAGCTATATATCATCAGCATAACAGTTACATCCCACACTGTATTTCCTAATTCTCGCACTGAGTGGTCTCATATATACTGCAAAGAGCACAGGGTAGAGGACAAAATATTGGAACTCCACAGTCTAAGACCATCAGTCTGGAGATATACGAGCTCAAAGCCAATCCCTTCTCATAATCTTCAAGGAGTGATCAAAACTATATTAGAAAATGGGACAAACACTATCAGCTCTCTGATTGGCTGAGAGCTATAACAGGGGGGTACATTTAGTTACGATAGACGCCCGCTTCGAAAGGCAAGACAATTCAAGATGCCCCATTACTGAAAAATATCTTTGGGCACCCCGAGTTGACATCTATCAAGCCGCCATTTTTTGTCCTCGCTATCTGACAGAGATGTATTGTGCCACCGTCCCCCACCTGCCATGCCAGTCTAGAGGTTCAAAAGTATTAAAGAAAATTTCTTACTTGAATCCTCTGTCCCTCGCTCTCCCCTGCAATGTTTCTTTGTCTCACTCTAACTCCCATGGCTTTCGCCCTCAGTCACTCATTTTCTGAGTCTCCACTTCTTGGTTGTGGGATGCAGGGTCACGCAAGGTTACGTGACAAACACGAACAGCATTCCAACCCACGCTACCAACCGGGGGGGCAGCTTACAGGAAAGAAAACTGCCATTCTTCAAAGTAAGCACAAAAACCCATGGCAACTAACACAATGATTAAAGTTTACAATGAACTCCATCTCTTGATGTGGTACTGGAAGGGGGAGATAATAACTAGAAGGGAATGGCTGGGGGGGTTGCAACAGTAGATGGAACAGCACAAAATTTGAGGGACTATTTCATCAAAAATATGTATTTTCTTACTCTTTGTGTTTATTTACAAACTAATTTCTTCTTTTTTCTTACTACTTAATTAAAATTTACAATGATGCTCATTTTCTAAGTGCAATAATGCCCTTCAGGGTGGGTGGTATGGGCAATACCAGACCGGCCAAGGGCTATAAGGCCTTCCGCCTGCGGTGTCAGGCCTCATTATGCCCCTGGCCGGTCCGGTATTGCCCAATAGCACCCACCCTGTTGGGCATTATTGCTTACATGACATAGCCTTGTCCATCCTTACACTGGTTAGTAGAACTTCACTTCATCAACTATTATATAGTCATTACAACTAAAAAAGAACAAAACTAATCCAAACAATATGCACAATATAAAAAAAATATTAAAAAGAAGGCAACAAATACAAAATACACATACTTTTAAAAATGCCAAACTCTGGGCACCCAAATAATTTCTATTCCTTCTTGTGTTAGGAAAACAATTGTCATCAAAGTTATTTTCTATTAAATAAATTGTCACATACCAAAGGACTGTCATCCTTAGGTACTCCTCATATCTGTCCACCACAGCTCCATGATTTGCAGTATGAAAGGTCAACAAGACATTGAGTAGGATCCAACAAAAAATGCCTCTCCTCAGTCCCTTGCCAACAGGAGATCATTAAAAACCCTGATGAGAGCTGCCTCTGTACTGTGAGGCTGGGGAAAAGTCCAGTTACAAGGGTTCAAAGATATAAAATCACTCCAAACAATCATCTAACTGCACTGCAACCACCTTAACAACAATCTTGGCCCCAAATGGCAATTTGGAGATTGGCTGACAGTTAGGTTGCAGGAGCAAAAGCTTATTCCTAAAGAGGTGAATAACAACAGCCTTCTTCAAAGTTGCTAGATACATTCAGTCCCTCAATGAAATATTGGCAATACTGGCTAGTGCTGAAACTAAATCCTTCACCCCAGCTTTTATCAGCTGGGTTGGAACTGGATCAAGCCAAGAGTTAGTACATTGCTATCCAGAGATCACCCGGGCAACCTCTTCAGCATTCACTTGGTCATACCATTATACCCTTGTACTTCATCTTGTGTTGATATCGCTGTGAATTTATCTTTATAAAATCAAGAAAGATGTTGAATTTCAGAAAAAAAAAGAAAGAAAGAAACTCAATGTTCATGTTTATTACTTCCATATCTCTGTCACTAAGGACGTGAACCATAAAGAAGATCTGGTCCTGGGTGCTGACAGTCTTGGTTTTAACAGAGTTATCTATTCATACTTCTCCAAGAAAATCTCTTCCCTTCCCTTTTCTGTAGATAGGCAATATGTAACAACTTGCCCATAGTATTACAAAGTGTGGCCAGTCTGTTTATCTCTGTTTTATGAATACTGAAGTAAACTTATCCTTCTTGGCCCTCATAGCCTCTTAATAACTATCATAAAAAAATCATCGTGACAAACTTGATGGCATCTACCCTTGATCTCCTTCACTTGTGGCCTCATTTGTGCCCTTGTACTGTTAAATGTTGAAGCACATTTGAATACCAGAGTGTCAATGTGCAGTTATGGTGCATTCCTGGATTGGTGCGAGAGAATCCTTCACAATCATAAGGGCCACATTTTGTGCATCCACAGTTGCAGTGGATCCCCTGGAGGATGCTTCAGCAAGTGAACAGATGTCCACCAGATTCAAAACCCTTCCAGGATTCATGTCCTGAGCAGCGTGAATCCAGTTTACCTCTCCAATCAGAGGAGGCATGATGGGGCCCTGAGGGTGAAGTTCACAGTGTAGTGGTTAAACCAAGTGCCTGGATTCACTAATGCATTTTCTTCCTTTAACCCTGTGATAATCATCAGGTCCAGTATGTGGTCCCTTTTATACATGACTGAGATAATCACCTGTTTGAAACCCAGAGCATCCATGGTCTGGAGGAGCTGGCTAACAAAACTGTCAGAGGATCAGTGTCAATCCCATTTAAATCACCTAATAAGAGAAGTCTGGGGGCTTCCAGTGTAACTATAAATAGACCCTCTGCAAACTCCAGCTGGAAATCCATCTCACTCCAAGGAGATTAGTAAAAGAGGACAATCTAGCATTAGAAACTGGTCATAGACAAACTGGCCTCCCACTCAGAGGACCATGGTTGCTCCACTGATGACAGAGGGAGATTCATCTCATCCCTAAGTAAGACAGCCATCACACCACCCATGTGCTCTAGTCTTAATTGATGCATCACAGAAAATCCAGGAGGAACCAACTCATCCAAAACAATCCTAGAGTAGGCCTCCAACCAAGTCTCAGGATACATACCAGATCAGCCACTGAATCAGAGATAAGTTCTCTAATTATAGTATCCTGGTCTTATGGATGATGATCTGACATTGCACACCAATACTTGAGTGGAAGGAACTATACAGCATTGTCCCAATGTAACTTCCATGAAGTATCTGCATTGTGAGGGATCTCTGCCCTGCCTATTTCTTCACAGCTAACATCTCCTGGCCCATCCATATTTAATACCCAAGCTAGTCTTCCTATAAGGCTCCCTCAAGATGCCATATAACCTACAACTCTGCCATATCCTCCCAGCAATTGTACAGCACAAGTCACATTAAACTGTTCCATCAACTCACTGGTGTAGCAATTTTTTTTGTGATGCTACTGCAGTGGCAACTCGAACTGTTGAAACTTTCAACTATTTTCCAACCATTCTTCACTGCCTATTCAACTCACTTGTAACTGTTTACTGAAATGGCAGTAGCTGCATTTTCATGGCATTATGTAAGCAATAATACCCGACAGGGTGGGCGGTATAGGGAAATACCGGACCGCCCAGGGGTGTAATGAGGCCTGACGCTGCAGGCAGAGGGCCTTATAGCCTCTGGAAGGTCTGGTATTTCCCTATACCACCCACCCTGGAGGGTATTATTGCACTTAGAAAATGGGCACTGTCAAGGAAAAAAAAAGAAAAAATTTTTTATAAAAAAATATATATAAAAATACAAAATCAGCTTCAAATAAGTTTTGTGATAAAGTAATTCCTCTGGCCATTTTGATTTTTGTACTATTGGGGACTCCATAGTGTGGGAGGGGACTTTGCTGGCATGCAGTTTGTGATAGAAGCTGCCAGGCATGGGAGGGCTCTGAATATGCGATCGGGATACTTGGTGACTGCTCGGTGAAGAGAGTTTTTTTTTTATGCTACTCTGTGTCTGCCAGTAGTTTGGGAGAGAAGCGTGGTTAGGAAATGCAGTAGTGGGACTTGTGGCATTTGTTTTTGGATTTTGTGAATCGGGCCAGGGACCAGTCACAGCACTTTCCTGACTTGCAGTGCCTGTGAATGGAGACATGCTGCCGGCTTTCACCAGGTAATGGATTACCCGGTCTTTGGGAGACCATGGGACACGGCATTTTGTTTCAGTTGTTTGCTGGTAGATGTAATTGTTTTTAAGTGTTTTATGATGAGTACTGTGCTTCTGTTGGGGGTGTGTGTGTGTGTGCGCACGGGCGGCGAGGGACATCGTGGCCTCATTCGGTCATTTGCTTACTGAGTGGTACAAAATGGCAGTTGGGAAGCTTGAAGATTCGGGGTGCCCACAAATATCCCAAGTAATGCGGCACCCCGAATAGGAACTTGTTTTCTTGCTGGCATCTATTGAAAAATACTGGCCCGCTGACATTGGTATCGTAGCCAATCAGAAGGGTAGGATTTTTGGACCCATTTTCTAATTATAAATATCACAGCATTCCTTAAGAGTATTGTTTATAAATATCACAGCATTCCTTAAGAGCAGTGTTTATAAATATCACAGCATTCCTTAAGAGTTGTTTAGTCTGCCTTCTGAAATGAAACTCATAAGCACTCAGTTGAAAATAAAGCTTATAGTACATAACAGCTAGATGCAAACCAATGCTAACCTTTTACTAATTAATTGACTTAAACACTGCACAGATTAGGAAACTCATTGAACAATACTACACCAGTGAGTTGAGGGAACAGTTTAATGTGACTTGTACTGCTGCATGCAGCCCTGAAAAGGGTATGACTGTTGCAGCTTTTGGGGGGAATAGCAAATAGTTTTCCTCCCCTTGAATATGCTGACACTATGTTAACTTACCTTGTAACAGCAAAATAAAACTAAACAGTTCAGTCTGTCAGGATGAAACACAGTGTAGTGATTTCCTGCATGGGTAAAAGGGATTAACTTCCATTGAAACTGCGTTTCCTGCAGTAACTCTGCAGAATTATGCAGTATTCTACACTGCATCCAGGTGGGCTCCACTGTAAATATATAGCAAAACTCATACACCCATCCATTCAGTACTTAATAACCATACTTTAATACAGTGAGAAGGAGAGCAGGATGCATTGAGGCCAAATAAATCACTGAAGAATAGCAATGCTACATTACTTACAACTGATCCTGCCAGAAACAAGATGATATAAAGAGACAAACATCCTTGAGGAGTTGATGCATAAGAAGGGGAGGAACTCTTCCATGAATTGCTACAGCCTGGGGCTTACTGACACCGTACAAAGAGAAATAATATCTCCCCTGCAGCACCTCTACCACAGTGAATCAATATCTGGGCTCTCTCCTGACCCCTGCACTAATTTGTGGCAAAGTACAGTATTGAGAAGTCCAATTATAAAACAAAGTTAACAATCTAGTAGACACATAAAATGCATGCAACTGCTGTTTGTTATGATAAGGGTTTTAAACATATTCTCTCAGTAGATTCCTACTAAAATGTTCTACTCATTCCATTAGTTTCTCAGTACGTTGGCAGTCAAAACTGGCCCAGATTAGTAGAGTCAAGAGCCGTGATCACCCCATGGCTGTTTTTTATGCTCATATGAAATGGCTTCTGGTGGCTATAGGTCCTGTTCTTGGTGGTCAGTTGTCTATGACAGAAAACCACCACCAAAATTAATAGTCATTGGCACCCTTGTTGGCAGTCTCACATGAGAGTCCAACGACTTAATGGTCATGGAGTCTGAACTGTCCTCTCATGCAGTACAGGTTTTCTTTCCATAATAAACTTTTTGCATCTTGTCAGGGCAGAGTAGGGATGCTTGCACTGCAGCTGTCCATGCTGTATCCAGTATGAGAAGAGGACACCAGTTTCTAGTGCTGTCAGTTTGGCTCCTTTCCTAATCGCTTAAATTCACCATAGTTTTAAATAATATGTCTGTGATGTTTTCTATCTATCTGGACTGCAAGTGTTAAATTCAGCAAATCCAGCCAGGAGGCTGACAGATACAGCTGACTGATTTCTTTCTCCTGACTGGAATGCAAAAACATTGCTGTATAGATTGGTAAACGATCAAGCAGATGTGATGTTTCTTCACTCAGTGGCTACATACTTCCATTCAAGACATGGGAAACTTAAAACAAGCAACCAGTTTGAATTTGTATGACTCCAAATCAGAAACCTGCTAGACGAATGGCAACAGTCTCTGTATTGCATAAATCTAAATGATACAAACATTTAGAAATTAAAACATAATGTGGGATTTAAATAAGGAGGTCATAAATCTTTGTGTAAGTTTTTGTTCCTATTGCAATTGTATTGAACATTTCCACATACCTTTCTACCCAAGGTGTTGCACTTTTAATAGTTTGGCAAATTGTACAGTATATGCATTTCTGAATGTTTACGTGATAAAGGGAGTAAAAACAGAAAGATTTTTAAAAGAAGACTCAGATAATTTTATGGGAAATATATGAAGCTCTTATGGTTATGTAGTGGAGGGTAGTCTCAATAGGTCATCTTCACATTCTTCTGCACCATTATCCTGAGTAATCCCAAGTAAAACTGTGTTAGTAAAATGAGACATGGAAGAATGACATTTTTTGTGACCAAGCAAATGGTGGAACAAAGACCTTTTTCACAAATGTTGAAATATGGTTCTGATCAGAAGACTTAAAGAGCACCCTTCCTGCTCTTTTTAAAATTGCTTCCCCTCCCCCAGGAACCAAGTAGGACCCTTACCTTCCCCAATTCCAGAGGTGCTAAAATGAGTATTTTCATATGCCCCTAATTTGGAAGGGAAGGTATCATATTTTGGCTCCATGGAGCCGATCTGCTGATCCCATCCACTTCCTGATGATGAGAACCACCCCCGCACTAGCACAGTTTGTGACGTCATTATATAGAAGGTATGGGGCACACTCCATAGACATTAATGGGGCCTTTTGTTAAACTCCATTTTTCATATTTTAGATGGCTATTCAGAACAAATCAATGCCACTAACAAGGACCTTGCTAGTTAAGAAGTGGCCTTGATTTGTTCTGAATGGCCATCTAAAATATGAAAAAGTGGAGTTTAGAAAAGAGCCCCATTCATGCCTATGGAGCACACCTGCATGCTTCCTATATAATGACATCACAAAATGTGCTAGTGCAGGGGCATCTCTCAGTATCATAAAGTGGAAGGGATTGGCGGCTCAGCTCCACAGAGCCAAACTATCATCCCTTCCCTTTCAAATTAGGGGCATATAAATATTCTCATTTTGGCACTTTTGAAATTGGGGCAGATAAGGGATCTTCCGGGTATTTGCTGTAAGCATCAGAAAAGGTACCCTTAAATTTACTTTTTTGCTTGGCATTTAATTTATTTCTCCACATTGTTAACCCTGTCCACAGGTTACACCCGAAAATAAACTTCAGCTCAGTGTGCTTTTTACTAGACAACCGTTGTACATAAATTGTATTTTTTATTTTCAAGAAATATTACTGAATGGGCAGAAGAAGCACTTTTACTACATACGTGGAATCTTTATTTGGAACATAAAAATCTTTGAAAGCTTATGCTTACAAAATCTTATAATAGTGTAAGTATTCCACTATGGTCCTCCAATTGCTGCAGCAATGAGATTAATCCTGGGCTTTTAATTTCAAAAGAAATCCTAAGAAATGCTCTCTTCCTTTGACTAATTTTTAATTTTTTTTGTTTCTGTTACAGCGCTAGAAGATTTGCAAGGAGATTTAGTACATTACATTCTTTCTCTGAATTCCACTGCATATAACTGGACTAAAACATTTCCACCAGATATAAACTATACAGTTATCAGTGACTTGCATCCCAACACAGAGTATCAACTTTTTGTTCAAGCTTTCAATGGAGCCCACAGAACCAGTAGTGAGGTGGTGCTTGTGACTACTTCTGATGGAGGTTAGTACTCAGCCCAGTGCCGCTTAAAATCTGAGAACAAAGTTAATTGATTTTCGCAGGGGTTGAAATCAGTCATCCTTCCATAATAAAATTTCCTGTTATTAAAAGGAAAAGGGCTAAAACGCTAAAATGCCTAAGTGCAGGTTGTCATCAAGTGGCAGATCAATAAGGGGTCCCAGAGAGACAGCAGCACAGTGCTCTAATAGAGGATATTAGCACGGTTTGTTCTACTCTTCCCATATGTACTACCATCTATCCACACTGCAGTTTGAAACTGAGTTCACTGTCAATAAATGGGGGAATTTAAAAACAATTAATGTATTTTTTTAAGAGATTTGTTCTGTGAAGCAGTGTGCTTTTAAGATGACAATCAAACACAAGTCCCTTCCTGAGCCAACAGAGATTTAAGGTGCAAGTTCAGCCAGCGAGAAAATGTCCCCATGAGTAATTTCCAAAGCATTTGGGGAAAAAGCAGCTTGTAAATCTTGAACAGATTTGGAATGGTCTACCTAATCTTTTTAGCTTTATAAAGCCATGCTATAAATATTACAGAATCATTATCTCTAAAGCAAATGTTACAGGCCATTAGAAAAAACCCTTAAATTATAATTTCTTTCCCTTTAAATGGCAAAGGTCAGTGGTGTTGATATAAAATGATCTAATAGACAAAGACCCTCAACACAAAAGCACTGAGGCAAGGCTTACCTGGGAAGGGCATTGTAATAGATTCAGATTTCAAAGAAGTACAAAATTGCATATACTTCAATAATGTCAAGCATCATGGGACGTACTGTCTATGTAAATCACCACAAAAGAATTAAGAGTTGTGATTTGCATACTCTTCCCATGACGCTTTTTATTATTGGGTTTGTGGGTGGGTGAGGATGTGTGCATGAGTTTGTATTTCTTATCTATAACATATTCTTAACCACTGAATATGTAACAACTACTGATCATTAATAATATTTAATAGGGGAACAGGATGGTACAGTGGACTGGAGGTGGGTTAGGGAACCTTTAACCTCTAGGTCACTGGTTCAAATTCAGCATAGGTTGGTAGTGGCTGAAAGCTATTATCACCTGAGGGCTGTTCAGCAGTCTGTGAAATCAGTTGTGGTGGTCTCAATCAAGTTTCCAGTGGGCAGGTGTCCACATCACAAAAAACACCAACACGACTGGCACTAACTGGTACCCTTGTTGGCAGTCCCACATTAGAGACCAAGGACTGAATGGGCATACAGTCTGAACTACCCTGTTACCTACATGGTGGTCTCGCCATGGCAGGGTTGAAGAACATTGGCAGGGCAGTGTGGGGGGGGGAAGGGAGCTGGCACTGTGATTGCCTGTACTGTACCTGTCATGTGGATAAGCAGAGGAATTCATGTTCCAACACTGTCAATCCAGCACCTTTTACAAGCACTAAAAGTTAACACACAGAAAAAAGATAATCATTATTATTACATTTTCACTGCCGTTTTTTTCTGTAGTACTGTATATTCATTCTGTGCTATTTGATTTACTGCATGTAAATATTAGAGAGGATAAGCAATGGTCTAACTCAAACTATGCCACTGATTTTCACATGTGAGGGGGAGGGATCATGGCTTATGAGTGGAAGATACACGAGTGAGTTATGACTGCCCTGTCCCTCGCCCAAGTGATGATAAATATTCTGAGTCAGACCTTTGTACGTCCAACTTATACAATGTATTTTAAACGTTATAAATATTAAATTACTTCTTTTTATGACGATTTAACTGTTTCTGTTTGACTTCACTGCTTTGCTTTGAGTGTAGCATAGGCAATTTTGATATAATCAGTAGTGCTGGGCAAAGCTAGAGAAATTTGCTTTGCAAAGTGCTTCACACATTATTCACCTAGAAAGGTTTCTAACATCTTGTGGCACAACTACGTGAACTGGCAATTTGCCACTAAAGTAGGCAATTTGTATGGTTTTCACTGGACAAAGTAGGCACTGCATTAAAAAATACTAAGCAAATTGTGGCCATCCAGCCACCTTTGGCAGATAAAAAAGCCCAAATGGCTGAACTTTCACCCCCCCAACCCACAGTGCCATAAGTACTCACCCACTCTCACCTCCTGGCTAGTTTAGAGATTGCATCCTTCTGTCTTCCCACTAGCACCTTCTCCCTCTACCATAGTAAATGTTGATATATTTTATAGATTTGCCCTTCCCCCCGCCCACGTGCTAAAGCACCCTCAGCCTGTCCCCATCTGACAAGATCCTGATGTATATCTTCCTTTCCCTCACCTAATCCTCCCTCTGGACCCCACCACTCTCTTCTTCCCAGTACCCCACAAAATCTGCATTTTTTTTCCTGTAAAAGAAAAAAAGTCCCAGATGCATAGCATCTGCTTTGTTCAGCATCCATATTGGTAATGGCATGAATGAATGGTGACGTCTTTGCTTATAGTAAATTGATTGGTTGAATCTTGGACACTCTGCACTGGGGCATGGTTTTCTTCTATTACAGGTGAAGAAAATGCAGATATTTTGGTGTGTTGGGATCGAGGCTGTTGAGGAGGAAGGGGAGTTAAACATCAGGGTCTAATTGGGGGAGAGGTAGGGGGAGTGTGTTTTGGCACATGGGTGGGGGAAAGGAAACTCCATAAAATACATGTACTATAAATTTGATGGGCACAGGAGGGTGCTTGCAGTGGGGGGTGACAGGGGATGCATTTTAAAAAACAATCTGGTTGGTGTGGGGGAGGGAACTTACTGCACAGTGGGTGGGGGATTTTTAAGTCACAGAAGTGAGTTTTTTTTTTTTTTTTTACGAAAAGCTTGGTGCACTGGTCAGGAACTTCTTTAAGCTTCACAAAGTGTGAATTTCCTGACTTTGCACCAACTTCAGCAGTGAATTAAAATTGTACTGTGTCTCTAGTCATCAGGCATTGTGCAAACTGCTCTTCCACTTATTAAGGGTTCTTTTGTGACCAACCCTAAGTTGAAATGAATTATGATGATCTACCTACCATTAAAATAAATAATTTATCTTCATTTAGAATGGATCAGTGGCTAAAATTAAGCAATAAGGCATAACAGGGTGTGCATTATTGTGGGATTGCAGCACACCTTGGGATGTGAGGCAATATGAACTACTTTATGGACCTGAGAAGTGCCATCATCCCACAGTTATAGACACCCTTAAGTGCCTTATTACAATTAGAAAGGGGTTTCTCTGGTTTTTATGTTTGCTTGCACACATGTGCAAGAAACATAGTGCCATCATCCGAGTTTTCGGACGTGTAGCAGCCCTCTTCCAATTCAGTTAGTGTGTTTGCAGGCGCGGCCGCAGTTCTCCAATGCCTGCTGGAGCTGTCTATGACAGCAGTCCAGCAGTGCAAAAATGCAGTGGCGTACAGTTGAAAAGGGAGCTACCCTTCAGTGAGCAGCGATAAGATATCGCCTGCTTTCATCATCCCTACACACCTACATGCACGCATACTGCGTGCTCGCCCCGCACACACTGTATAGCCAACGGGATGCCCAATCCCCATCGGCTGTGCTGCGCTCCCCCAAAAGCATTCCACATGCCCGCTGGTGCCACCCCAGCGTGGCTACACATTTATAGCCGATGGGGTGCCCAATCTCGCTCGGCTCCACTGTCCCCCCCAGAGTACAGGGTGCCAGCTGGAGTTCACCCCAGCATGGCAACAGATGCTGTCGCTGACGGGGGTGCCCAGTCCTCCATCAGCTCCACGCCCCCCCCAAACAGCCCTCCTTGTGCCACACTGGGAGCCCACCCCAGCATGGCAACATATGCTGTTGCCAATGGGGTGCCAATCCCCGTCGGCTCCACGCCCCAAAAGCTGTCTTTGTGCCATGCTGGGAGCCCATCCCAGTGTGGCAAACATCAGCGTCGTCTGTCCTTTGTTTAAAAAAAAAAACTGAAATTGGAAGCGGTCCCTCGGTGTCTGCCCCACCGTGCTCACTGCTGCACCCTGCTCCCCATACCCCTCCTCACCCCATACTTACCTCCGGACTCCATTGCGACGATCTTCTGTGGACCGGGAACACGTCTGCACTCTTCAAAGCCGACCGCGAACTGAGGAAATGCCAGTAAGCTGTATAATGGAATAGATAGGGTTTTTTCAACTTTGCTGCATATCTCAGGCATTTTTTGGAATTTTTGCACCAAATTTTCAACCTGAGGTTTTTGGGACCCCTTCTCTTGAATGCTCTCACTGTCATGGCGTTAATCAGGCCCGAAGGGTGATTTTGCAGTCACTGCGCGAAATCACCTTTCAGGACCAAGTAATGAAATGACACTGGCACTGTTCATAAGGTGGGCTCTCAAAAAGCCATGTTGAAAATTTGTGGAAAATTCTCAAAAATGACTGTTTTACGAGTATGCATTGCGCAGTTCCTACTCACGCTTGTAAGTTCACGAATTTTCAATATTTTCACTCCAGATTTTCAACATTGCCATTTTACTACACCTTCTTATGAGCAGTACAGCTGTCATTTTTCACATCTTGCCCAAAACATGTTTTCACCCATGTAGCGCACAATGGCACAGTTTGTGTGCGAAATCAATGTATGGGACACATTAAGAAAATCACAGTGACACTGTTCATGAGCAGAGGTCTTAAAATGGCTATGTTGAAAATCTGGTGAAAAAATTCCTAAAAATGACTGTTTTACGAGCGTGCGTTGCGCAGTTCCTACGCACGCTCGTAAGTTTGCAAATGTTCAATATTTTCACTCCAGATTTTCAACATTGCCATTTTATTACATTTCCTTGTGAACAGTACAGCGGCCATTTTTCACATGTCGCCCAAAATATGTTTCTGCACATGTAGCGCATAATGGTGCAGTCGGTGTCCGAAAGCAATGTTTGGGACAGATTAAGAAAATCACAGTTACACTGTTCATGAGCAGAGGTCTTAAAATGGCTATGTTGAAAATTTGGTGACAAAAGTCCATAAATGACTGTGTTATGAGTGAGCATTGTGCAGTTTCCATGCACCCTCGTAAGTTCATGACTTTGTAATATTTTCAGTCCAGATTTTCACCAGTGGCATTTTTCTGCACTTCCTTATGAACAGTGCAGCTGTCATTTTTCACAACATGGACGAAATGTGTTTTCACACTTTCAGCACAGAGATGCGTGGTCGCTGTGGGAAATCATTGTTCGGGACAGATAAAGAAAATCACAGTGACACTGTTCATGATTGGAGGTCCCAAAATGCCTGTGTTGACAATCTGCTGTAAAAGATCCCCAAACTAATTACATTACAGGTGTGCGTTGCACAGTTTCTATGCACGCTCATGACTTCACCAGTTTTTTAATATTTTTACTGCAGATTTGCAACATTGCCATTTTTTACACCTCCCCATGAACAGTACAGCTGTCATTTTTCACATCCTGTTCGGAATGTTTTTGCACCTGTGGTGCTAAATGTCGTAGTCGCTGTGCTTAAGCAGCTTTCAGCTAACAAACTGATATTGCCACTGTTCATGAGGTGGGGTCACAAAAAAACCATGTTGAAAATCTGGAGTGAAAATACCAACGAATGCCTGAGGTATTAGGGTTTCCAACCATAACGACCCACCCTGTAGAGAATGACAGGCATCAGGGGTGTGACTTAGGATTCTTGCCTGTAATGCTCATACCATTACACACCCTGCAGCCAGTGAGAGGCATAGAGGTATGCCTTGGACTCTTCGGCCCCAAAGTTCACCCCATTCTCCTATACTGCACCCATCTCACCGTATTTCCTGATGGAATGGGGTGCGCATAAGGACCAAAGACCCCAAGGCACACCGTGACACTTGTCAGTGTCTGCAGGGTGGGGTGTGGTGAAATGGCGTGGCCGTTATGCCTGACGACCCAAAGACACAGCCCAATGCCTGTCACTCTCTGCAGGGTGGTGGTGGGGTTGGCTTCAGTTCAGTACTTCACTGCCATTCCTATTATGCAGCTCTGTAACTTCTACACTACCACTGCCAATGCCAGCAAGCAAACATTCGGCATTGACAAATGCTTGTTATTTTAAACTTGGCAATGTGATTCAGAAAGTTTAGCATTTTTGACCTGTTTTGTTGTGTTGGAATGAAACATGGTCATGGGATCATAACTGACCAGTCACAGGCCTTGGTTTGTCTTACCCATTTTATAATGAAGTAGTAATGCATGACAGGACATGTATTATCATAGGATATCAGCATGTCTCGGGTGCACTGTGAGGCACAAGTTGAAGTTGAGTGCCTTACACACCCGAGAGGTAAAGATATTCTATGAAACAACACATCCTGGAGTGTATTACTGTAATGTAATTATGAACCACAACCTTTTGTGTATTAATAAAAAAATTGGGAATTTTTTTTAAATATTTAATAGGTTTTTTTAAGGTTCAGAAATACATCTTAAAACTAGTTCTCTGATTTCATGCTGTGGCCAGTAGGTCGCACTGTTGTAGGGACAGGTAAAGGTACTTAGGGTGGAGTACTATGAAGTTAAGTAAAACAGCTGTTAGCAGGAGCTTTTGTTCTACCTGTGATTTTATGGTTCAATATCAGCATGAGTAGATAATGCAGTCAGTCAATGAGCTTCGAGGATTTCTGTTATCCAGTTCATAATTAAGCAATAATACACAACAGAGAGTGCTTTATCATAGGATATTGGCATGTCTCAGGTGCATTGTGAGGCATGAGGCAAAGCTGAGTGCCTTACGTACACAAGAAGTGCCAATATCCTATGATAAAGCATGTCATGAAGTGTAGTATTGAGATTATTCACTGAACACCCACAGTAAAGTAATAAAAGACACAAACACAGATCTTACAATTATTTTTTTTTCTGTTTTCAAACTATGGAAGTACCCTACTACATTTAACAGTCCAGTGCTGGAGTCATTAATCTGGGTAACTAGTAACTTTTAACTGGTTACAATAGATATTTCATAAACAGCACATTACAAGCTGTCAGATTAGTGCACCATCAATAAATATTAGAAACCAGGCTTTTTTTTTACTTCATTAATGTTAAGGGAGCATTTTGGAATGCAGCAACTGTAGAGTGTATAAAAATAGGGGATGTACTGTATAATGGCCTGGCTGAAAATATGCATTTTATCTTCAAGCATGAAGGGGCAAGACCTTAACTCATGAGTGTATGTTCCATGAGTGAGACAAGAAAGTCCTGCCCCATTACAAGTGATTATAAATTGCATATAGTATATGGTTAGGGCTTGGTGTGTCTGGAAAACTGCCACCTCAAAAAGCTTGTTGTGCACATTCTAAAAATGTTGTTGTGCATATTCTAAATGTTGTTGTGCACCTTACACTCTCCCTGGCACCTGCTTTCAGTTTCACACACACACACACACACACACACACACACACACCTCCCATGACTTCTGCAGGCCACAGCCTGCCTTCGCAACTGCACTAGCAATTCACGATGCCCGCCCTCAGCATGTCTGAGGGGGTTCCCGTAAGCGGGGTAGCACTCAATAGGCAGAGCTGCTTCTCAGCCCACACTCTATCTCTTTGTACCAGCACGAGGTGGAAGACTAAAGCTTGCTGACAAAAAGCACCTAGCTTTACCTCAGCTTTTTGTCTTCTAAGTTTGCTTGAAAGGACAGAGCAAGGAGCAACATTAACAGAGCAAGGAGAAGCATTAAGGCTTCTTTTGGATAAGCAGAGTTACAGTCCTGCTACTATTTTGTTGTGTGCTTACAAGTTGTGCATACAGGTTTTGTTACTGTTTTGTGCTTACATGTTTCACAGTTTGGTCTCTCTTAGGCTAAGCAGAGTTATTGTTTTGTTACTATTTTGTTTTGTGCTTGCAGGTTGTGCTTACAGGTTTTGCAGTCTCATTCTCACACTTAATGAGCTAATTGTTTTTCTTCCATAGCTCTTCCTGGAGATTAGGAGTGTAACTGGGGGGGGGGTGGAGCTGACAAAGGCTTAGTACCTTCTAACAGAAGGAAGATTTAAAAGGTCAGGTTACCTTTATTTTCGACCAAGGGTACTGTGGTTAGTGGTGTTTGTTGAAGCCACTGCCAAAAGTTGATTGTTTTTCTCTACAGGTACTTCTACAGATTTTCTGCAGGGGGAAGTACCCACCAACCCTGCCCCCATTCCCACCCACCCAGTGCTCAGGAAGGGGCAGGACTTACTGTACATCTCAGAAAAAAAAAAACATAAAAAATATTCTCCTTTCTTTCATCCACAATTAGGTAACTAACACCCTTTTTTGCTCCTTTCTTTCATCCACATTAGATACCTAACACCCTCACCTCTTTCTTTCATCTGCAGTGAATTAATACTACCCACATGTGGGACTCTAATCTCAAGTGTAGGCCAAAACCTTGTTGCTCCATTCCTAACATCTACCAGATCTGGATTTCATAAACTGTAACACCTGTGTTACCATCCTCGCCAGGATATTTATCCTAAGAATAGGACACTGTCCCACATGCCTTGCCATAAGGGATCTATGGTCATAGCTCCATGCAGTGTGGGCTGAGATAGATTTTCTCGACTCTAAACGCCACAACTCAAAAGCAATAAATACATACGAACATACATATGAAGAAGCCAGCAGAAGGCCATTTGGTCTATCAATACCTTCAATCTGCCAAAACAAGAACCCCTATCCCAAAGAGCAGCAGCCAGGAGCCCGGCAACTGGTCAGGAACTGCAAAAAAGCTTCCAAACAGAACAAGAGTGGAGAGCAAACAAATCCAAACATCAAATAGCTATGTGCCACTGTCTTCCACAACTACCGACAAGGCGGATAGAGAGATGTATAACACCCCACCACAGAACAGGGAAACATTCTGCACTGCAAACAATGCAAAAAAGGACAATAAAGCTCTAGTATTAATAATCAGTGACTCTATGGTAAGGAGCATAGAGTCTCATCTCCAGCAGCTCGATAACACTAAGGTCTCGGTCAGATGCCTTAGCTTAGTCTGCTTTCCCTGCCTTCATGACAGATGCCTCTCACACATCACAAATCTAGTTGGCAAGTTCTGGCTTGGTTCTCTACCTCCTTACCGCTCCTCCCTCCTATCAACCCCCCCATTCTATCCTGTTATTCCCTTCATGCCTCCACCCATAGGACTCTCGCACTCCCACCTCGGCGCACATTGTCTGGTTGCACTGCCTTGTCATATGATTTCTCTGCAGTCTGGAACTCCCTCCCACTAGAAATTTGCTCTTCCCTGTTCCGACACTCTCTCTCCTACCTCCTCCATAAACACTCTGTTCATTCCTGTGTCTGCACCTAACTCCTCTCTCACCCAAATAACCCCCCATGCCATGGACACCTACTCCTCTCCCCTCTTCTCCCCACTGTCTCCCCTGCTACCTCCTCAAAATGGTGCCTCCTAGACCCCATCCTCCCCTCCCTCTGCCCCCCACCTCACATCTCCCCACTACCCCCTTCCACCCCTCCCGATCCTGTCCCTTTGGAGGGTTTCCAACATCCTGAAGGGGATTGAGCTCCTGGGGCTCATACTCTCCTCCTCCTTCCCTCTTCACCTACTCCTCCCCACTGCCTCCCCAACTACCTCTTACAGGTACCTCCCTGCCCTCTCCCCCTCCTCTCTGACCCCATCTCACATCTCCTCCTACCCCCTCTGCCTCTCCTCCCCTAACTTCACTGAGCACTTAGCTACTCTTAAATTCTGGCCTTTCAGTTCTGGACCTGCACTCACTCCCCACCGCATTGCCACCACCCTTTCCACTACCCTGTATCTTGCATCTAACACCCTCCCCAATAATTCTCCCTTAATCCACGCCCACCATACTCTCCCAGCCTCCTCAGCCCTTTACCTACCCCGGATCAGTGCTACTACTATGACTGCATAATTGCTACCTGTGCCATCTACGATACAACCATGATTGCAAATGTATACCCGTGTTATCTTCTCATTGTCCTTTATCGCCCCTCCCCCATGACAACATTTTCTTCTCTCCCCCTATGTCTTGGCCACACTCAGCTATATACCACTCCCTGGTTACATTTACTTCTGTTGTCTCATTCTGATTAGTACTGCATTGTATTAGCTCAACATTGTATGTATCTGAATAGCACTTAGGTAGTTAATTGATTGTTATTTGTAGTTCCATAGTACTTGCACAACACTGTATGTATTGTTTTGTGCTGTATGTACTTCATTGTGACTTTGCTTGGCCCTCCCATTTTTGTATCCCCCCTCTGGACGTTCTGGAAATGAGCTGTTTACAGCTCATGTTGTCTTTCCTGGTGAAACCTTTTTAAATAAAAAAAAATAAAGATGCCTACTGGGATCATCCACATGGAGAGACGCAGACAGGAAAACAAACATTGTGCATAAGGCAGAACCAAACACAAAGGTCATCCTCCACATAGGCGCAAATGGCCTATGCAGTCACTCCATAAACAAAGCAAAACAAAATCTATCAAGGTTCAGTAATAATCTATCTTCTAGTTCATCCTCAGTCTCTTCCTCCAAGATCCTGCCTGTGTGGAGGAAAGGCAGCAGCAGGCAGAGACTCAGGGAGAGGGCTATCTCAGAGCTAAACACTTGCCTGAAGTGCTGGTGCCAAGAAAAGTGGCACCACTTTGTGGGTAATTGGCATAACTTCTGGGAGAGGGAATTCTTCAGATTCAATGTCCTGCACCTCAGAAAGGAAGGGACAAGAGCACTAGGCCAAATGTTTGATGTTCATGTCAGTCAGTCAAACTAGTGGATGGCGAGGAGACAAGAGTGCCACCAGCATTGCAGGGGTCGCCAGTTGTCTTCTTCCCAACATCAAGCATTTCAAGTCCAGCATATGCACTTTTTACTAAATCCTACAGAAACATGGACCAGGAGGGTCCACTGGAAAATGTCAACAAATGCAAAGGGCACCACAAGCACATGGATAGTACAAAACACACACAGATTAACCATACAGCAGGCCAGAGCAATCGGGCATGGAAGGCCATCTGTGTCAATGCTCAAAATCTCCCAAACAAGATCCCTGAACTCACAACAATGATAGCGGAATCACAATTGGCTTTGGTAGTGATTACAGAAACGTGGTTCACTCCGAACCACACATGGGATGTTACGATACCTGGCTACACACTCTTCAGGAGGGATTGGGAAGGGAAAAAATGAAGGGGTGGCTATATACATAAGGGAGGGTATCAGTGCAACAGAACTCCAGGACAAACACTGTAAGGCTGAGGCCATATGGGTTACCCTAGGAGCTGGAGAAAAAGACCCTATCCAGGCAGGGGTTGTCTACAGACCCCCATCCCAAGACATTGACACTGACAAGGAGCTCCTGGAAGCCAACCTGACAATGGCCGACAAGGGTGAGCTACTTCTTGTTGGGGACTTCAATCTGCCTGATGTGGACTGGTCCTCATACATGGCATCCTCAGAGAGGAGCAAGTAATTCCTTATTGCACTGCGAGAGGTGGGATTAATTCAGCCAGTGGACTCATTCACCAGGGAGACATCAATCCTAGACCTGGTATTCTCCAACAGTTCCAGGATCTCAGGTGTTCACATACTGTAGGAAACCACTTGAGATCCAGTGACAACAGATCAGTGTGGCTAACAGTTAGCAGAACAGAAGCCAGATGCCACACAAAACTCAAGGTAATCGGCTTCAGGAATGCAAACTTCCCTGAAATGAAATCCCAGATCAAATCCTTACTGTAAACCAGTACTAAGGGAGGTGTAAAAAATGCTGCGAAACCTTAAAACATGCTCTAACTACAGTAACAGGGGATTGCACAAAACAGATCAGCAAATCCAAGAAGAGCAGAAATCCACTCTGGTTTATTGGGGAGGTAGCAGCTAAGATCAAGGAAAAGAAAAGAGTATTCAAGCAATACAAGGAAACAAAGATGGACAGTGACAGGGAGGAATACAGAAATGAACTCAAAGAGGCGGGGAAGGCAATTAGGATTGCCCAAGTACAGGCAGAGGAGAGAATAGCACAGGAGGTAAAGAAGGGTGATAAAATTTTCTATTGGTATATAAGAAAGAAGAGGAAGAATAAGAGGGAAATAGTCTGTCTAGCATCAAAGGAGGGTCAGCTGGTGGAGAAGGATAAAGATAAGGCAGAGATACTGAATGACTTCTTCTGCTCAGTCTTCACTATAGAAGACAGTGGCAAAGTACCCATGTTAAGTGGCACTGGGCAAAACGATGTGTCCAACATGAGCCCCTTCACAAAAGAAAGAGTCCTAGAGAAGCTAGGTAAGTTAAAAGTGGATAAGGCAATGGGTCCAGATGGTATCCATCCAAGGGTCCTGAAAGAACTCAGGGAAGAGATTGCCACACCACTGGATGAACTGTTCAATAAGTCGCTAGAAACCGGTATAGTACCAGACGACTAGAAAAGGGCAACAGTGTTGCTCTTGCACAAGAGTGGAAGCAGGGAAGAACCAGGAAACTACTGCCCTGTCAGCCTTACCTCAGTGGTGGGTAAAATTATGGAAGCATTGCTTAAGCAGAGGATAGTAGACTACCTAAGGGAAAACAGAAGACTCGACCCAAAGCAGCATGGGTTCATGGCTGGGCGCTTGTATCTAACAAATATGGTGGACTTCAATTGCCCCCTAGTTAGAGGTGAAGGCAATGAGGAGGGGTCACAGAGAGGACTAAAGGGGGGGGAAGAGGAATAGTAAGGTTGGGGAGGCAACAGGCTAGAAGGTGGTCTTACTGAACGCAAGAAGCCTATGCTACAGAACTGCGGAGTTACAGGCTCTCTTAGTGGTGGAACTGGTTGACATAGCAGCCATCATGGAAACATGGGCCACCCAGTACCAGGACTGATCCCAGGGTATGGGCTATTCAGAAAGGATAAGGCCAAGGGGAATGGGGGGGTGATCTATGTGAGGGAGGGGATTAAGTGCATAAGGGAGGAAGGGGAGGAGGGGAGGACAGAAGCTCTGTGGATGCAGTTCCAGGATGAGAGGAATAGGACACTGAGGATGGAGGTAGTGTACAGGCCACTATCACAGGGCTGTGACCTGGACAAGGATCTGAAAGATCAAATTCAAAGGGTAAGCAGGAAGGGAAGTACAGTGGTAGTGGGAGATTTAAACCTACTGGGAGTGGATTGGAGCACACCTGCCACCATGAGTGCAAGAGAGGGGGTCCTGTTGGAAGCATTTCAGGACAGCTTCTTGACACAGCTGGTACAGGGATCAACATAGCTGGAAAGGACTTTGGACCTTGTACTGGTTAATGGGGAAGCTGTAAGGAACCTAGAAGTGGGGAAACCACTTGCTGGGAGTGACCACTACTTGGTGGGGTTCACGCTAAACATGGAGAGGGGACACGGGGGCACGGGTACAAGGGTGGTTGAGTTTTGGGGGGAGCTTTAGGATGATGGGGGAAATTATGAGCAAGCACCTGGCAGACATCCAACAACACATGGATGCAGATCAGAAATGAAATATAATAAGGGGAGGGCTGGCAGAGGCAATAGAGACCTGTACTAGGAAGAAAACCAAGAAGGGCAGGGCAAAGAAACCCAACTGGCTGTCACCGGAGGCCAGGGAAGGGGTGAGAGACAAGGGGGTAGCATTTCAGAAGTATAGGAAAACAGGGAGGGGAGAAGATGAAGATGTATACAGGGGAAAAGTCTAGGGAGGTCACCAGACTGGTTAGGGGGCCAAAGCATCTAGAGAGCTGAAACTGGCACAGGGGATCAAAAGAGGAGAAAAAGACTTCTTCCATTACATAGGTGAGAAAAGGTGATGCAAAGACCAGCTTGTGAGGATCAAGAAAGATGGGGGGTGGGTGGAGCAGGCAGAGGCACTGAGCAGTACTTCTGCTCTGTGTTCCGCCGGAGGGGCAAATACCTCAGGCAAGTGGGGGTGGGTAAGGGGAGGAGGACAGATGTAGGGATTACAGAGGGAAGGGCACAGGAGGGATTGAGGGCATTAAGAGTGGACAAAGCAGTTGAAGTTTTCAATTTGCTGCGCATTACCTGTAGTGTGTGTGAGTGTGTGTGCAACACGTGCCATCAAATCAGACACATTTTATAGTGCCACACAGTAATTGCAGCACTGTGAACCTGCTATCCATGTGCGTTATTTTGTACTGCTTTGTGATATCTTGGTAGTGGACTGTTACTGCCCCCTCCCCCCCATCAGCAAAAGGTATTCTTTTCCAGATTTGGATTTGTGACTTGTGAGCACTGGCTAAGGTGTTGTTGTGCCTTTGTGTCTGCATCTCTTGAGTGCGCAGAGCAATCTTAATCTGTCTGTGCATTTGCATCTCTTTAGGGCCCAATCTCCATCTGTAACTTAAGTCACAGTTGTTTGTTTGACTTCCCTTCAGAGTGCAGGTGTGGTGCATATCTTGGTGTGACCATTGTACTCATTAATGTGCGTTTTTAAGTCAGGGTGATCATCACGAGTCACTCACGGTACAAATCGCGTTCTTCATGTTCACGGTCACGATTCACGAATTACAAAACTTTTAAGTTTTTGTGTTGTAAGTTGTATGTAACCCTGTTTTGTTGTATCTTGGCTTGACCGTTGTACTATTGATATGAGTTTTCAAGTCAGGGAGTATGGGGTGGTACAGGTCAGGGAAGTACAGCCATAGGTATTTGTGTAAGTTCATTAGTCATATCACACCAGTCACTCATCACAACTCTGAGACAAATCACATTCTTCATCTTCATGGTCATGATTCATGAATTACAAAACGTTAAGTTTTTGGATTGTAAGTTGCATGTAACCCTGTTTTGTAGTATCTCTGCTTGACCATTGTAGTCATTGATATGAGTTTTCAAGTTGGGGAGTTTGGGGTGGTACAGGTCAGGGAAGTACAGCCATAGGTATTTGCGTACAGTTCATTAGTCATGTCACACCAGTCACTTATCACGAGACAAATCACAGCGGTTAATTTTTTTTTCTATTCCTAATGATACGCTGAAGGCCTGTAAAGATGGCCAAAACATTAATGAACATTTTTAAACTTTTTTTGAAATAATGCCCCCCCCAAAAAAAAAAAATAACATTTGAATTTGACAATACCACATTACTGCTACCTCCTAGAGCTTTGCTTCTCACTGGGCACGGTGGTGAACAGCTAGATGGGTGCACTGACCACCTGTTCCCAGGTGGCTGCCCTTGAGCCCCCGGTGAACCACCATGTTACAAAGATTGCAACACACCATGCTGGAGTAGCCAGGGAAGGAAGAAAAAAAGGCCCACACAGGAGAGCCACGGGCAGGGCCCAGTACAGGTGGGGGGTACCAGGACACACCTGCTGCTGTGCTGCTGGTGGTTGAGGGCCAACAACCTGCTGCAATTCCTGCTGCTCTTGCTGCAGCTTCTCCTGCTGATCCTGCAGGGGCTGCTGCTCCACCTGCTCCTGCTGCTGCTGCTCCTGGACAACAACCACAGCTGCAGGGCTCACAGTGGCTGCAGGTGGGGTCCCCAAAGCCTGCCGATTTAATCTAACTGGGCGGCCACCCTGCATTCATGGCCCACGATGGCCACCACTTGGCTCACTATGTCCACACTCCATCAAGAAAGTATATAACAAAAAAAAAAAACACTATTACAAGTACTAGTAAAATAAAGTACTGTAACTAAAAATAAGTGCCGAAAAATACTTTTTTTAACAAAAAAAAAACATTTCTAATTAAATAAAACTTTCCTGAAGGACTACAACAACTAAATACACAAAGATTTAACACACAAAAAAGAACTATAGCTTTTTTATGAGCCCCAAAACACATAGAACAGAGTCAGACTGCACACTGCAGAACTGCCTGGACTGCAAACTCTTTCCACTAGAGAAAGTGAAATTATAAGGCTAATAGAATATTAATGAGGTTCCTTCATGCACTGATTGGTTACTGGATCTGTCATTAATGGCCAGGTAATGACCAATCCAGATGTTTCAGTAGCGCGAGGAGCCACTTCACATGTAGGCAGAGTGAACTGCGAAGCCAGGAATAGTCACAGAGTGTGATTCTCTAGTTACATGTTAAAAGTAATTGAGCTGCGATAATTCTCCACATATGCAGTGACAGAGAAGCAAACAGAGCCAAATATAGCAATCGAGTGTAAAATAAATCTTAAATGTCAGCTTAACAGTTAAAGACAGCAGTTGGAAACCCGATCGAAATACGAGAACTGCTTTTTAGGTCACTGCTGCCTTTAACTGTTAAGTGACATTTAAACTTTATTTTCACTTGATCACTATCTTTGCAGCTCTGTTTGCTTCTCTAACAGAAAATAAGGTAAAATTAATGGGGACCTTGTCAAATCCATGGGGTCGCACTAATTAACGTCAGCACAGCGGACGCATGTAGTGTCACTATACGTAACCAAACCACAGCTACTGACAAGTCATGTGACAGCACTGCAAAGACAAACAGCACAACCAAAGTTAATGAACATGTTTTTTTTTTAAATATTTAAAATCAGCGCAGCTGGATTAGCCTTATAATTACAATAACGACCTCTCTGGCGGTCGTTTTGTGCAACCCAACCCCCCACATGGTCGTTAATCCCCAGGAAATGACTGCCAGCTCAGTCATTGTTGTATAAGTAAAACACTGACTTCCTGCCAGTGCCTATTGAACTGCCTCCCTGAATCCTGTGACCTGCAGACCTGCAGAGACAGTCAGCCATGTGATAACTGATCAGTGGGCCCTGGGTTGTTTGTTTCTTAATGACTTTGCCTTTTCTAATCATAACATGAAGTAGCACGAAGCCACAAAAAATGAAGTAGTTAATTTCAGTGGGGACTTCGCATAGTCCCACATGGATGTGGAGTGGGCTACTTTTGCCCATGCTTCACTAGTGGATTAAAACTTCACTGCATCTCTAGTTGGGAACCAGAGAAAAAGAAAAGTCAAAGTGGCTGTGTCTGGGTCTGTTGGTGGTAAATCCTCCCCTCTTCAAAAAGGTTGGATGTAGCAGTTCCTGTTGATGATGATGATGACCCGGGGGGGAGGTGGCATGATAGAAAATATCAAGTACCAAAAGGGAATCAACAATGTACAAGAAGGTAGCATCATCCAGAAAAAGAGATGTGCATGAGGAAAGGCCCAAAATTTGAAGATAGAGAGGGGGCGGATCAGGGGCAACATCAGGATCTATTTTTTTACACAGAGGGTGGTGGGTGCAAGGACAAACTAAAACTAATGATCAGCATTCTGATAGGACAGCAGCAGCTGAAGCATCCCCATAATTTGTAGCTAATGCCCCTCAATTCACTCCAACTGCTGCTTAACATTGTCAAGACGGTAGTTAACAGCCTCCAACTAACTCCACATCAGGCCCAAATCGGCCTGTGTGGCAGGTAGTTGGACAGGGTTGCCACAGTCACTGGCTGCTACAGGTTGTGGTGGTGGTGGAGCAGCCACTTGATGCATAGCCCTCCCTCGCTTCACACCACTATGCGCAGGTGGACACCTTGCTACCCCCTCTTCCCCAGCAGGGCCAGCAGGGGTATTACTGCCCTGTTCTGCAACTTTGGCCTCACACTGTACAAAGTGGTGGTTGTACAGGTGGGTGTACTGATCACCTGTGCCAAGGTGAGTTCCTTTGGGGCTACGGCTCACCTCCACACCACACAGATTACATTTCACTACACTGTTGTCCCCAGGTAGTGTAGTAAAAAATTCCTACACTAATGAGGTGCAGGGAGGACCAGGCACAGGCGGGGGTGGGGGTGGGCTCAGATGTTGTTGGAACCAGGTGCTGCTGCTGCAGTGAAACTCTCTTTCAAGCATTATTCACTTCCTGCCTGCCTGAAGCATGTGACCTAGACTGTGTAAGCCATGTGATGTGTGTGGGCTGCCTGTAAAGTCTCACTCCACCCTTAAAGGTGGAGTGAGCAATGCGAAGTCATTAACACCACTATTACAAGGTGAAGTGGCAAAGTAGCAGTCTCAATGAACACTTCGCGTAGCCGCAAAGTAACGCGAAGTGGGCTACTTCACGTCTACTTCTTTGGTGGAATTTAACTTGGCTGCATCTCTACCTCAGAGAAATTGTTCTCGATGATCTAAAAGTGGGGAAACAATGTAAAAAAGCAGCACAGAAGGCCAGTGGCATCCTCTACTGCATAGGTAGAGGGATTACGAGCAGGAAGCACATGATAATCATCCTGCTGTATGGGTCTTTGATCAGGCCACACCTGGAATACTGTGTACAGTTCTGGAGGCCCCACCTATAAAGGACATTGACCACTTAGAAAGGGTTCAGAGAAGGGCCACTAAAATGAAGCAGGTCTGCATCAAGAACAGCATGAAACAAGACACAGTGAATTAAACTTATACTCTCTAGAGCAAAGAAGAAATAGGGGGGACATGATAGAAACATTCAAATACATAAAGGGAATCAACACAGCCCAGACAGGAAACCTATTCCAGAAAAACAAAACAACACGTACAAGGGGGCGCAATCTGCACGTAGTGGGAGGCAGATTTAGAACCAATATAAGGAAATACTATTTCAAAGAGAGGGTGCTAGAACCATGGAACAGCCTGCCCTCAGAGGTGGTAGCATCGAAGACAGTACGGGAATTCAAACTAGTATGGGACATGCAATGCGGCACCTAAAGGAGTAATAAAACAGGGAGGGGGTCACATGGTCCCCATCTGCCAGCTACTTTTTATGTTCTTTTTTTTTCCTTTTTTCCATACGTAGTTTTGCATCTCTTTTTTGTCCCCCTAACCCAGGACCCCTGCCGACACACATGTGTGTGCACGTGGAGGCACACACGCATGCTGAGTACTGGCTCAGCCCCTTCCACCCTACCCCTGGCAATTGCCGCCGCCCCCTACCACCTATACATCCCATAGAACCTCCACCCAATGGGAGCGAAACAATGGGAGGGGGGTTGGAGGTGGACAACCACCCCGGGAGGGAAGAGCTGCCGTCGGCTGCTCAATCCTACTCCCTAAACCCCACCCATGCTGGCACCAAGATGACCTGAGGTTGTTTCCAAACATGGGTCGCTGGTGCGGCATGAGGTAAGGCATCCTGCACATCAGCCCTCAGTGCTACTGGGCCAGTTACTTCTTTTGTTCTTATGTTCTACAACTGCCACTGCTGGAATACTACATGAACTTCCTACGTACTGGGTTTTGGTACAGATAGGCAAAAAAATTATCCTTGGATTTTAGCATTTTTTTATATATGAAGTAAATGACAATATGTACTGCTAGCCCTAACTCAGCAGAACCACTCCTCAGCTCTCACATTCTTTCTTGCCCCTCTCCTGTTCACGCTACAGAACCGTATACTATAAAGATAAAATATGGGTGCCCATACACAACTCGCCTTGTGTTGCCATCTTGGGGTTGAGATAACACCATGGACCTCACAAACTTTGGTCTTGAGGTCCATATGGTGTTATCTCAACCCCTCAATGGAGACACAGGCTAGCTGTGTAGGGTCACCCATACATTATTCCTTATATTTTGAATCAGACCATTGCCTTTTTGATTTATACAACATCAATTTACTAGTTGAAGTGTTTTAAACCTGCTGTTTGATGGAAGATTTAATTTTTCCTTTTTGATTTCAGCTGCTGGCTTCACAAAATTAAATGACATCACAAGCAACTAGAAAACATGATATCTTCAGGTTTTCGAGAAAGATATTACTTGTTATTTCACAATTTTTATCTCCACTGGTGTTTTATACATACTGTAAATATATCTTTCATTATATTTACTTATTGGAATGTTTGACCTTTCTAGGCACACTGAGCCAAGGCTGTTTTCTAGGTACAACTGTGTAGTTGCAGCAGGGGAGAAGAGGTACAGTAAATATACAGTGCACAGAACAGTGCAACACATATAGCAGTTATCACAAGTACATAACATCAGCAGTGAACAGATCATGATGGTCTAGAGGGTGCTCTGTGAAGTGCTCTACTTTAAAGGTGGTGAAAAGAGATGAGTGAGGCACCAAGGTCAGAATTATGTGGATAGGATAACCGTTACCCAGACAAGGAGAGGCAGGAGTCAACTTACTGCTTCGATGCCCGCAGGGCGTTTATTTTGTACCAAGGGTAGAGAGACACAGCCACAAGAGGAAAGAGGGGTTGCCCGAGAACAATAGGGCAACAAACAGGGAAATACCTTTATCTACCACTACTAAGGTTATTAACACAAGAATAAACTTTAGGCCTACTGCCACTCTTATTCTGAAATTTTTTCTACACTTCTATACTCTTAGATAAGGATCAGGTAACATAAGCTACTCAGAACTGTACTAGGGTAATTATCATCACACATATCCATAAGAGTCCAGATATTACAAGAGTCCAGAGATCCGGCATCTTCGTGTACACCATCATTTTTCGTTGGTAGCTACAAGGGAAACAAATCAGAACTCTAGAACCCTAATCACAATTCCCAGCAAGGACCTAGTTAAGGCCACTGGGGTGGTGAGAGGTTTGGTAAACAGACCATATATTTCTTCGGCAAAAGTCCACTCTCTCCAAGGCTGCCGGAATGCAGAACCAGAGCAACTGGTTCCTCAAATAACACACTGAAAACAAAAGGTTCCTCGGCCAAAACCCACTTCCAGGGTTGCCAAGGATGAAGACAGATCAAGATCTGCGTGGCGATGAATCCAATGAAGGACTACCACGACCTGACTGATGCTGCAGCACTCCAAGGGCCAGCTAAACTCAGAAGAAGCTCTGACAGGACCAGGAACCATAAGAATCTGAAGAGATGATGGTTGGCTCTGCAATCCTAGGATCAGGAACTAACACAAAGCAAAGAAACGGCGGATGCTTCCCGTACTGGGCTTTGACTGAGTCGACTTTCGGCGAACGACCAGAAGGGGCGCAGACTAGGTTCTCCAGGATGAGCTCACTCTTCTGTAGAGGGCAACCAACTTCGGGACATCTGGAACAGGAACCATGTGGAACGACACTGGCATGGCTGTTGTGATGCGTTTCAGCGGACGTACTTTCAAACTGTGGCAAACGAAACAGCGGGTACGACTTGTACGACTGGTGACGGACTCGACTTCAGCAGACAACAAAGACGGACATAATGAGCTGATGGATGATCTCCCAGGAGTGAAGAATGCTGAGAAGATGTCTTCTTCTGAGTAGATACTGATTCTGAGTACGTGGTGTTACAGACCACACTATGGGACTGCAGTGTGGTAGAAGATTGAGACTGTCTTCATACAGTAGTAACCATATAACTGAAAAATGCCCAAAGAACTGTGGAATGATACAATAATTTGCTGGAGGAGGGCAAATTATAACTTCAGGAGTAATTCTTACTGATAAGGGCCAATATCCAGGTGCTTAGAGCAATAGTTCAGGTACTTAGGACAATAGTTCAGGTGCTTAGAACAATAGTTCAGGTACTTAGGATAATAGTTCAGATACTTAGAGCAATAGTTCAGGTACTTAGGACAATAGTTCAGGTACTTAGAGCAATAGTTCAGGTACTTAGGGCAATAGTTCAGGTACTTAGGACAATAGTTCAGGTACTTAGGGCAATAGTTCAGGTACTTAGAGCAATAGTTCAGCATAAGCAGTACAGTAATTACAGTAGTTTCACAGTATAGGCAAATAGAACACTCTTAAATGAACCCCTGTTTCTAATTGTAGGGTCTTCTGGAATAGGACCTCTTTCTGGACGTCTAGGCCGGGGCCTCCCTATAGTACCACTAGGCTGGCTTGCTCTATTCTGCCAGGCCGGGACCTCCCTGTAGTACCACTAGGCTGGCTTGCCCTATTCCGCTAGGCCGGGGCCTCCCTTTAGTACCACTAGGCTGGCTTGCCCTATTACACTAGGCCGGGGCCTCCCTTTAGTACCAAGCTTTACCTCGGGCCTAATGCCCTACGTTTACCTCAGGCCTGACGCCCTACCAAAACTTGGGACTGGTGCCCCACTTTAAATTGGGCCTGGTGCCCCACTTTACATTGGGCCTGGTGCCCCTCGTAATACTGGGCCTGGTGCCCCACTTAATACTGGGCCTGGTGCCCCTCTTTATAATGGGCCTGGTGCCCCTCGTAATACTGGGCCTGGTGCCCCCTCGTAATACTGGGCCTGGTGCCCTACCTTGTACTGGGCCTGGTACCCCTCTTTATAATGGGCCTGGTGCCCTACTTTACTTTTGGGCCAGACTTGCCCTTTTAAACTACGTGACCCCTTTAAATGTGTAGCTCTCTGACAGCTACTGTCATTCAGTCACAAATCTCCGCCCCAAATCCCACATCCACATAAATATTCATAGGCCGCTATGCTGGCCTTGCTTTTCGGCCCCTCCTATGGGCGTCGCTAACCCCGCCTCCCCTCCTAAATATTATATGAAGGGTCCTAACGACCCGATGCCCCTGCGGCGCTCGGCCACCTTTCTATGCGCCTACTGCGCTTTTTAAATCAAAATGCAGTCTCCTTTACAACAGGCGGTCAGCACTCTTCTTGTGCTGCCGCTGACTCACCACTCCGCCGTCTTCTGGGGCTGCTGTGCAGTAGGGAAGCGGGAGGGATGCTGGCAGAGGGAGGGAAAATGGGCAGGCAGCTGGGAGGACAGCAAGGGGGCCTCAGACAGCCAACAGGGACTTGGCGATGCGGCGCTTCTCTGCCACCGGCGTGGGACCAAAAATTAAACTTTTAAAATACTCTGGGGCCAGAACAAATAAACGAAGGGGCTTACAAGCCCAAAACCGCGGTAAACGGCTGGTCGCTTTCTTCTGGTGCCCCAATGGCACTGCAGACCACAGGACAGGGAGTCTTCAGGCAGGGGAGGCAGCACAGGACCACAGCAAGCCCAGAGGGATGGCTTCAACTCAAGGTAAGCCCTAAACTGTCCCTTGACTTCTGTGTCCTGTCTCCTCTACCACTGCCCAGGATCAACTGACCAACAGAAAAAATATTTTTCAAACTTGAACCTCCCTGGGTTCTAGATTGGCTGGAGTGGAATTCTGTGCATGAGCCACTCAGCACTGCATTCCATCCAGGCCATTGTGACATATATTGCTTTTAAATCTGCCTTTTGACTATGCTGTAAGTGCACAGGGCACTTTTCTACTACTATTTTACAGTTTCCTATTACAAAGGGGTGAATCTTTTATTCTCAGGGGCCCCATAACACAGTATCCTGCTGCCTACACCTACAGCAGGTACCCTGAGCACCTGTGAACCCCTAATTTATTTATTTATTTTAAACTTTCTGTGATGCCCCAACTTTGGGGCATTACAGATTTGGGCCTGCCTAAAAATACATGTCCCCATGTATTTCCTTAACACTTTTTAAAATTTATCATCTTAACAACCTCTAAAATCTTACTTAACACTCTATGAAGTCTTACGTTAATAAAACACTCATAAAATCTCTAAAATATTCTTACAACATCTACTGTATTGTACATTTTTTAAGTTTTACCCTAAAGTGACTGTGCCTGGGAAATTACTTGGATTAGATCTACCTGGTGTACCAAGGTATGAGTTGAGAAGCTTCTGCGATATATCTTCTAGGAGGGATACCTGCGTTCGATCTTTGGGATCTGCGGGGTTGGAAATCAACAGGTTCTTGAACAATATGTTCTCTTTCCAGGAAATCCAGTATTTCCGGAGCTATCACTGGTACACAATTCGAATGGTCATGGGAATGCAAATATGAAGTACGGGTCCAAGGTTCTGTACACCAATTGGTTGGTGATTCTAGTTTCCATATTTTGTCTTTTGTGGACTCCTGCCTCTCTTTTGGCATAGGACTGTCCTGTTCTTTAACGAGTACAGTGTCTCTGAAGGTGCAAGCTTTTAGGAGATTCTGATGAACAATCTTGGTACCATGTCCTAATTCCTGTTGGATCTTGTATACCGGTAGTTCAGGATAAGGTATCTCGATAATATAATAAGGTTCTGGTTCCCACTTTGAAGCCAGCTTGCTGCATTTCTGGGTCTTCTTCAACATTACTCTTTCTCCGACAAGTAGAGGTGTAACTTTGGCTTTGATATCATAGTTTGCTTTCTGCTTTTGCTGTGCTTGCTCCATGTGTCTACCAACAATTTTTCCAGCTTCCTGCAAACATTGATTATGTTCTTGGACCCAATTTGTCACTAGTTTCTTTATTTTAGTTTCCTCTTGTGGCACTTCCAGCACTAAGTCCATCGGAAGTCTTCAGTGTCGTCCAAACATTAAATAATGAGGTGCATAACCCGTGGAGCAATGAATAGCATTATTATAAAGATATGTGAGTTCAGGAAGTAAAGCTGGCCAGAAGGGACATTTATATTCTGGTAGAGCGCGTAACATTTCTAGGAGAATCTGATTTGTTCTTTCGTAAAGTCCATTACCTTGGGGATGGTAAGCAGGGGTTTTTAACTTATGGGTTCCATACAGAGCACAAAGTTCATGAAAGAGTTGAGATTCGAAAGACGTTCCTTGATCCGCGAGGATTTTGGTAGGATATCCGTAAGGTTGTACAAAACATCTCATAAAGGTTTCGGCAGTAGTTCGAGCAGATAGGTCTTTAACTGCGCTTGCAACCACGAACTTGGAAAAGTGATCCACCATAGTGAGGATATAAATGTGTCCATTTGTGCTAGGGTCTAACTTCAAATGATCAAGAGCAACTAGTTCCAATGGTGCGTTACTGACTATTGGAAGGAGAGGAGCTCTCTGATTCACCTTCTCCTTGTGCTTTAAGTTACATGCTGGACATTCCTCACACCATTTTATTATATTGTTTCGCATTCCTATCCAATAAAATCTCCTTCTGATGATAGCTTCAGTTTTCTTGTGACCAAAATGTCCTGAATTATCATGGTATGCCTCCAACACTACGGAAGCACTGGTCTTTGGAACCACGATCTGAGTTACTTCTGTGTGTGTGGTAGGATCTCTACTTTTCTTAACCAGACGATAATCTTCTATGGTCAAACAAGTTCTGTGTCTCCAAAGTTTCATCACTTCTGTGTTCAACTTCCTTCTTTCTCTTTGGGTCATGCATTTCTGTTGAGCAACTAGAGCTTTTACTTGGTGAACTATAGGGTCTTGGCTTTGTAGTTTTACCCATAGATTCTTTTGATTTGCAATCATGTCATCCACTTCTGGTTGATCTTCCACTTTAAACTCGGGAGCAATTTGACAACATGCCTGTACAATCTCAGCTGGTACCTGCAGAAAAGGTGGCATTTCTATATTTTCCAGCAGGGTATCATCTATTCCTGATTGTCCTTGTTCAGGCATCTGGGACAAGGCATCAGAGTTCACATTAGCTTTACCAGAGCGATACTTTAAGCAAAATTGGTCATTCGCGAGTCGAGAGGCCCACTTTTGCTCGAGGGCTTCTAGCTTTGCAGTATTCAAGTGTGCTAAAGGATTATTGTCTATGAAAACCGTGAAAGGGGTGGCAGCTAAATATTGCCGGAATTTCTCAGTGATAGCCCAGACTAGCACTAAAAATTCCAGTTTGAAAGAGCTATAGCAGGTGTCGTTCCACTCAGAGCCTCTTAATCCTCTGCTTGCATAGGCTATTACTCTTTCCACACCATTCTGTTCTTGTGCGAGTACTGCGCCCAACCCTTTGTTGCTGGCATCCGTATACAACAGAAAAGGTTTCACATAATCTGGATATGCCAATATAGGAGCTTCAGTTAGTATCTTTTTTAATTGATCGAAGGCCTCTTGTTGTTCAGTACCCCATATAACCAGGCGATTCTTTGGGACTCTACCCTCTGCTGATCCTCTCAAAAGTTTGTGTAAAGGCACAGCAATTTTGGAGAAGTTCTTAATAAATCTACGATAATATCCAACAAATCCCAAGAATTTTCAGACCTCTCTAATGGTAGTAGGAACAGGCCATTTCTTTACTGCTTCGATCTTCTCTGGGTCTGGCGTCACTCCATCCACGGAGACTATATGTCCCAGATAACTCACTTTAGTCTGCAACAGGTGACATTTAGAGGGTTTTATTTTCAGACCGTATTGGATCAATTTTTGGAACACTTCGTCCAGGTGACGCAAATGATCTTCGTGAGTTTTTGAATATACAATGATATCATCTAAATATAACAACAAGGTATCGAAATTCCAGCTTCCAAGACAATGTTCCACCAGTCTTTGAAAAGTTTCCAGTGCATCACACAATCCCAAAAGGCATCCTGGTGAGTTCAAAGAGACCCATGGGGGTAATAAAGGCTGTTTTCTCTTGATCCTTTGACGCCATAGGAACTTGCCAGTATCCGCTGGTCAAATCTAGAGTGGAAAATACGGCTGCTGATTGAAGGGCCGTGAGAGAATCTTCTATCCTAGGCAAAGGATACACATCTTTATGAGTAATGGCATTTAGTTTGCAGTAATCCACACAGAATTGGATCTTACCATCCTTCTTCTTTACCAGAACAATTGGCGCTGCCCAAGGGCTGTGACTTTCCTTTATCACATTAGCCTCTTTCATTTCTTTAATCATTTCTTTGACTTGCTGGTACATGGCTGGTGGAATAGGCCTAAATCGCTTTCAGATAGGCGGATGTCCATTCGTACTGATGTGATGTTGTACCCCACGAGCTAACCCAAAATTTAAGGGGTGTGGGCTAAAAGCTTCCTTCCAGTGTAAAACCACTTTCAAAACATCGGCTCTTTGCTTCATGCTGGTCTTCAAATTGCCTACTTTAATCTCCTTGGTCCATTCTGGTCTCTGGTCGCTTTCCATCCCATCTTCAGGCACTTTCTCTGTCTCTTCCTCAGCTTCAGTAATGTCCTATAAACACACTGTGTGGATCTGGGCGACCGGCTGGTTCCGATACAGCTGTACATCATGAGTCCCTTAATTTAGCACACGGACTGGTATCCTACCTCTGATCACCGTAGCTACACTCCGAGCTACTATTATTGGCTCTTCCTTGTTCATTGGGTAAGGTTCCACTAGGGCATCATAATCTTGACCCCTTGGGCCCACCTTTGCTTTGCACCAAAGAGTGGTTTCGGTGCCTGGCTTCAAGGTTACTGGTCTAGCATCCGTCACTCTTACTTTACCAATTTCACCCTCAGCATTAGCGAATCGTTGATGGCATTGCAAGTTGTAGATAGTTTGTTGCAGGGCATGTTTCTCCACTCAAGGTACGTGTTTGGCTTCCTGCTGGAGGATGCTCACTAATTCACCGAAGCAATTTTGTAGAACGTTCATCCCTAGAATGAGTGGTGGCAGCTGATTACTCTCAATGTCGCTCACAATGATGCCTGTGTTGCATTGAACGTTCTTTCCTAGCTATACATCGGCTTCTAGGTAGCCTAAATATGGTGCTTCGTCACCGTTGCTTGCTATTAACTTTACCCATGATCTAGGAGGTGGCTTCAGATCATTAGGTGTCCAGTATCTCCGGAACTCTCGTCCTTGCAATGTGGTAACCTGCGATCCGGTGTCTAGCAATGCCATAAGCTCGATGCCATCGACCTTAACTGGTATCATTGGGCTTCTGCCAACAAAACACGACTGCTCTAGTGGGACTGCTGGACCTGATCGGCTGCTCTTCGAGGGTTGGTCCTCATCCCTGAAGAATTTCTGTTTAAATTTAGGGTGTTATTTACTGGCTGACCACATCTCCTTTCTATATGGCCACTAACACCACACCGACGACATATGGGCCTTTCTTGGCTATCAAACTGATCTGTGGAGCGTCTCCCTTCACTCCTTCTCGAGTGGTTCATTTGGTCATGCTTCCTTTCTTTCCATGATGGAACGAAGCTTCTCTCATTCTTCCAACCAGCTTTCCAGCTCTGCATTTCCTTATACATCTCTGCCATCTGGTTGGTCAGTGTAGCAATCTGCTCAGTCAGCTCCGAGTGCTGTCGAGCTTCAGTCTATACAGAACAGATCGGTGTCTGTATCCTTGGTTCATGTATCTGCTCATGTTCTGAATGCTGGCTCGGGTAGGCAACAACTTCTCTTCCCGGTTCTCATCTTTGTAAGGACATTTCCTCTGGCTGGAGTCTTGATTGCCAAGAATGGTCTTCTTTCCATCCTTTTGTAGGGTAGGTCGGCCATTGAGTTTCCATAGAGGTTGCCATTTGGGGATATGCCGGAGCCTTCTCTCTGGAATGTCCTGAACCAAATATTCGAATGGCTTTCTCCTTAAAATCCAGAAAGTCGACTTCAGGGTTTTGTAAATGCAGCATACGTAGTTCTCTTTTCAGGGCCTCACTTTGCACTCCTTCAACAAATTTTTCGACTAGTACTCGATCTGCATCTCGGACCTCTGCTGCGTCTACTCACTCTATCGCTCATAACAGCTCTTGCAAACTCAGTGCAAACTCTCTCAGGGTCTCTTGAGACTTCTGGGTATGCGAAAAGAACTTCATTTTAAGGTCAGACATGGTCCTAGCATCGAAGATCTGCTGTAGCCTCTGGAGTATCTGGTCCGCTGTGGCTTTCGCTCCACTCGGCCATGATTGGACCTCTCGGTGGGCAGCTCCCTTTAGTTGCCTGATTAAAATTTCAACCTTCTGTTGCTTGGGGATCTGATACAGCCAAAACATGGCCTGCATCTTTGAATGGAATTCCCCCAGATTGCTGGTTCCATCCCCATCTTTTTCTCCGGAAAACTGTGGGAGCCATGGCTCTCCGAAGTAATACGGCATGGTTAGTGGAGATGGTGGGATATTCCCTCTACGTCTATCTCGGTCTCCTCCAGCTGACTCTCTATCTCCCCCAGACAATTCACTACTACACCCTGACTCCATTTGTGCTTCTTACTAAGCCACTCCAACTTTGGACTCCTTGGATAAATAATTATCTCTATCCTGCCGACTATGCCAAGAAATTTTGTTTCTGTGTGATGGTCTAGAGGGTGCTCTGTGAAGTGCTCTACTCTAAAGGTGGTGAAATGAGATGAGGGAGGCACCAAGGTCCGAATTATGTGGCTAGGATAACCGTTACCCAGACAAGGAGAGGCAGGAGTCAACTTACTGCTTCGATGCCCGCAGGGCATTTATTTTGTACCAAGGGTAGAGAGACACAGCCACAAGAGGAAAGAGGGGTTGCCCGAGAACAATAGGGCAATAAACAGGGAAATACCTTTATCTACCACTACTAAGGTTATTACCACAAGAATAAACTTTAGGCCTACTGCCACTCTTATTCTGAAATTATTCTACACTTCTATACTCTTAGATAAAGATCAGGTAACATAAGCTACTCAGAACTGTATTAGGGTAATTATCATCACACATTTCCATAAGAGTCCAGATATTACAAGAGTCCAGAGATCCGGCGTCTTCGTGTACACCACCATTCTTCGTTGGTAGATACAAGGGAAAAAAATCAGAACTGTAGAACCCTAATCACAATTCCCAGCCAGGACCTAGTTAAGGCCACTGGGGTGGTGTGAGGTTTGGTAAACAGACCATATATTTCTTCGGCAAAAGCCCACTCTCTCCAAGGCTGCCAGAATGCAGAACCAGAGCAACTGGTTCCTCAAATAACACACTAAAAACAAAAGGTTCCTCAGCCAAAACCCACTTCCAGGGTTGCTAAGGATGAAGATAGATCAAGATCTGCGTGGCGATGAATCCAATGAAGGACTACCATGACCTGATTGATGCTGCGGCACTCCAAGAGCCAGCTAAACTCAGAAGAAACTCTGACAGGACCAGGAACCATAAGAATCTGAAGAGATGATGGTTGACTCTGCAATCCTAGGATCAGGAACTAACACAAAACAAAGAAACGGCGGATGCGTCCCGTACTGGGCTTTGACGGACTCGACTTTCGGCGAACGACCAGGAGGGGCGCCGACTAGGTTCTCCAGGATGAGCTCACTCTTCTGTAGAGGGCGACCAACTTCAGGACATCTGGAACAGGAACCATGTGGAACGACACTGGCACGGCTGTCGTGATGCGTTTCCGCGGACGTACTTTCAAACTGCGGAAAACAAGAAACGGCAGGTATGACTTGTACGACTGGTGACGGACTCGACTTCGGCGGACGACAAAGACGGATGTGATGAGCTGATGGATGATCTCCCAGGAGTGAAGAATGCTGAGAAGACATCTTCTTCTGAGTAGAGACTGATTCTGAGTATGTGGTGTTACAGACCACACTATGGGACTGCAGTGTGGTAGAAGATTGAGACTGTCTTCATACAGTAGTAACCATATAACTGAAAAATGCCCAAAGAACTGTGGAATGATACAATAATTTGCTGGAGGAGGGCAAATTATAACTTCAGGAGTAATTCTCACTGATAAGGGCCAATGTCCAGGTTCTTAGAGCAATAGTTCAGGTACTTAGGACAATAGTTCAGGTACTTAGAGCAATAGTTCAGGTACTTAGGATAATAGTTCAGGTACTTAGAGCAATAGTTCAGGTACTTAGGGCAATAGTTCAGGTACTTAGAACAATAGTTCAGGTACTTAGGGCAATAGTTCAGGTACTTAGAGCAATAGTTCAGCATAAGCAGTACAGTAATTACAGTAGTTTCACAGTATAGGCAAATAGAACACTCTTAAATGAACCCCTGTTTCTAATCGTAGGGTCTTCTGGAATAGGACCTCTTTCTGGACGTCTAGGCCGGGGCCTCCCTATAGTACCACTAGGCTGGCTTGCCCTATTCTGCTAGGCCGGGACCTCCCTGTAGTACCACTAGGCTGGCTTGCCCTATTCCGCTAGGCCGGGGCCTCCCTTTAGTACCAAGCTTTACCTTTACATTGGGCCTGGTGCCCCTCGTAATACTGGGCCTGGTGCCCCACTTAATACTGGGCCTGGTGCCCCTCTTTATAATGGGCCTGGTGCCCCTCGTAATACTGGGCCTGGTGCCCCACTTAATACTGGGCCTGGTGCCCCTCTTTATAATGGGCCTGGTGCCCCTCGTAATACTGGGCCTGGTGCCCCCTCGTAATACTGGGCCTGGTGCCCTACCTTGTACTGGGCCTGGTGCCCCTCTTTATAATGGGCCTGGTGCCCTACTTTACTTTTGGGCCAGACTTGACCTTTTAAACTATGTGGCCCCTTTAAATGTGTAGCTCTCTGAGAGCTACTGACATTCAGTCACAAATCTCTGCCCCAAATCCCGCCTCCACATAAATATTCATAGGCCACTATGCTGGCCTTGCTTTTCGGCCCCTCCTATGGGCGTCGCTAACCCTGCCTCCCCTCCTGAATATTAAATGAAAGATCCTAGTGACCCAATGCCCCTGCGGCGCTCGGCCGCCTTTCTATGTGCCTACTGCGCTTTTTAAATCAAAATGCAGTCTCCTTATCAACAGGCGGTCAGCACTCTTCTTGTGCTGCCGCCGACTCACCACTCCGCCATCTTCTGGGGCTGCTGTGCAGTAGGGGGGCGGGAGGGATGCTGGCAGAGGGAGAAAAAATGGGCAGGCAGCTGGGAGGACAGCAAGGGGGCCTCAGACAGCCGACAGGGACTCGGCGATGCGGCGCTTCTCTGTCTCCGGCATGGGACCAAAAATTAAACTTTTAAAATACTCAGCGGCCAGAACAAATAAACAAAGGGGCTTACAAGCCCAAAACCATGGTAAACGGCCGGTCACTTTCTTCTGGTGCCCCGACGGCACCGCGGACCACAGGACAGGCAGTCTTCAGGCAGGGGAGGCAGCACAGGACCACAGCAAGCCCAGAGGGACGGCTTCAACTCAAGGTAAGCCCTAAACTGTCCCTTGACTTCTGTATCCTGTCTCCTCTACCACTGCTCAGGATCAGCTGACCAGCAGAAAAAATATTTTTCAAACTTGAACCTCCCTGGGTTCTAGATTGGCTGGAGTGGAATGCTGTGCATGAGCCACTCAGCACAGCATTCCATCCAGGCCATTGTGACATATATTGCTTTTAAATCTGTCTTTTGACTATGCTGTAAGTGCACAGGGCACTTTTCTACTACTATTTTACAGTTTCCCATTACAAGGAGGTGAATCTTTTATTCTCAGGGGCCCCTTAACACAGTATCCTGCTGCCTACACCTACAGCAGGTACCCTGAGCACCTGTGAACCCCTAATTTATTTATTTATTTTAAACTTTCTGTGATGCCCCAACTTTGGGGCATTACAAGATACACACTACAGAAATTCAGAAATAGCCCACAAATGTTTTACAGTAAGCCATTAAATATATGCTAATGGCAGGGAAGTTAGAAAAAATACTGAAAAATGAATTTTCATAGGTAAACACAAGGCAGTAAGTGTGGCACGGGGCAGAAGGGGTGGCAAAAAAAGTTGTGTGAGGAGTAAGAGGAGTGAAGGACATTGTAAAGGTAGAGCTGTGTGTGGGATTTTCATATTCTTCTGCCGAATATTCATATTTTTCTGCAGAATTTTCATATTCTTCTGCAGAATTTCAAAACTCTGCCTACTTCTGTGGAATTCTGTCAGAAGCAAAATTCCAAAATTCTGAAAGCTGAAAGTTTTTTTTTTTTTTTTTACTTTGGATTAGTAATGTGCAGTGTACATACCCCATGAAATAATATTTCTCAGGTCATGTAAATCGCAGATTCATTGGCCCCAAACAACGGAATAATACTGTGTGACTTACATAATCCCCAGAATGTTATTCAATGATTTACATAGAAATGCTTTTCGAAATTCCACAGAATTAAAAAATGAACTCTGAAAACCATTTCAGAAGTAGAATTGCCATACAAATTCTGCACAGCTCTATCTGGGGGTTGTTCCAGCAGATGGGGAGACATAAAGAAAAGGTGACTTATCCAGCAGAGGTTTTGGAGCATGGAATTATTTATTTTATTTATTTATTTAGATTTTGTTTACCGGGTAAGCCCACTGAAACCAAAGGTCCCTTTTTCAGGGGCGACCCGGGATTAGTTACAGAAAGGATGCCGAGAACAATAATTACAACAATTAAGTTAGTTACATTTGTTACATCACAGTATAGTGAAGTCATTTGTACAAGGGTAGCAGGAGGGTTCACATACAGATCCATATTAAAATCAATATGTTAAAATATCACACATTATATACAGTATGTACATAAATTCAGCCAGAAATCAGAGACCACATTAGCATTTCAAGTACAGTCAGTGATAGAGATTAACCAGTGAAAGGGCCCAGGGGACTGGTCTAGGGAGCTAGCGGTTACAGCCACAGAGACTAAGATTTAGAAGATATAGTTTAAGTCCATTTTTAAACTGAGGGAGAGTGGTTGAAGTTGTCAGACCATAGGTGAGGGGCAGCAAATTTGAAGGAACGTTTGCCATGGGTTGAGCGCATTCTAGGGGTGACAAGAGGGTGACTTGCAGATGAGCGCAGGCTTCCAGGTAGTTTTCTGGGGGGAAAGAAGTCCTCTGAGATGGGGAGGGGGACCTAGGTAAGTAAACTTGAAAACTAGGCAGGCAACAGGATAGGCTAGCTTATGCTGGAGAGAGGGCCAATTTAGCTCTTTTAGGGCATCTCAGTGATGTTTTCTAGGGGAGGAGTTAGTGGCAAAATGGGCCACACGGTTATAGAGCACAGAGAGCTTATTAAATTCTGTCTCACGGAGGAACTGCAGGAGAGGAGCTCCAAATATAGGACGGATGGAAGGAGATTGCAGCAAGCAATAGCACGATGTGCAGAAGGGGATAAGGAGTTCCCCAGTTGGTGCAGAAGGCCAAGCTTTTGATGGGTGGATCTGGTTTTTGAGTCGATGTGGACTTGGTAGGTCATTTCCTGGTCTAGGTGGACCCCGAGGTATTTGAAACTAGGCATGACCTCGACTCTTTTTCCTTGGCTGGTACAGATCTGGAGGAGCTGGCCTCTGTCAGATCCTAGTCGTCTTGATCCAAACAGTACCGCTTTGGTTTTTGCATCATTAAGTTTAAGGAAGTTCGAGGAGAACCAGGTCTCAAGGGCGGAGAGACTATTCTGCAGCTTAGTTGAGATGACACTGGGTTGTGGGTCACTGCAGTAAATGACAGTGTCGTCAGCATACATAATGAGATTGCTGCAGAGTCTGCTTCTCTCAATATTATTCAGAAAGAGAGAGAAAAGCAGGGGGCCCAGGATTGAGCCCTGAGGTACCCCAGCAGTGACCGACCTAAGACCAGACTGTGTGCCCTTCCAGCGGACCTTTTGGGACCGGTCCCTCAGGTAGCTCTTGAACCAAGAGTGAGAGTGGTGATCCAGTCCCAAGGTCTGGAGTTTAGAGAGGAGGAGGTTATGGTTGACCAGGTCAAAGGCCCTAGATAGGTCAATGAAGAGGGCCCCGGTTGGGGAACCTTGGTCCATGTAGGAGAGGATGTCCGTAGTGAGTCGGATAAGCGCAGTGTCAGTACCACAGCCCTTTCTAAAACCA
The DNA here is from genome assembly GCA_016271365.2 of Neoceratodus forsteri. NCBI lineage: Eukaryota > Metazoa > Chordata > Ceratodontiformes > Ceratodontidae > Neoceratodus > Neoceratodus forsteri. The sequence continues at coordinate 1,175,501,712 of CM057450.1, read as the reverse complement.
TGCTGAATGTCGGCCATGAGAGAGTGCAGCTCAAGGTAGTCTTGGAGTTGATTTGAGATTAGCCTTTCCTGAATTTTCCCCAAGGGACTGAGAAGGGAAATTGGTCTATAATTTCCCATTTTGTCTCAGGGACCGCTTTTGTGGACAGGTATAATGGTCGCAACCTTCCACATTTCTGGGACCTTTCCTTCCTGAAGTGACCTATTTACAAGTAAGGTGACAGGATAGGCAATAGCCGGGGTGGCAGCCCTTAGGAGGCGAGGTTCAAGTTGGTCATGCCCTAACGAGGAAGAAGGTTTAATCTTGCATAGGAGAGGTAGCACCTCTGCCTGTTTGACTAGCTTTAGGTGAAATTGGGGCCGAGGGTGAGCCCATTCATCACCAGAGTATGGGTTAGGCCCATGGGGGACCAGAGGGGGAGACCCACTCGGGGTAGAGTAGGAGGCACAGAAAGCCTCAGTAACTATGGCTGGGTCATTTGTCAGAGAGTCCCCCACTAAGAGGGAGTCCATTTGATCGGTTGAGGAGCCCTTAATAAGTAGGTTTAGGTGACCCCAGAATTTTTTTGTGTCCCGTAGGTGCCTTGTTTGTAGGTCATTTAAATATTGAGACTTGGCTTTTTTCGATGATTTTGTGCACTGATTTCTCAGCTCTCTGTACTTTTCCCAATCTGTTGGGCTGCCAGAGGATTTGAAGATACCCCAAGCTCTGTCCTGGAGGAGCATGGTGTGTTTGAGACAAGGGCTCAGCCATTTATGACATTTGCCCTGAACCCTGAGCCTTTTTATCGGGGCGTGAGTGTTAGATACAGACAAGAAGGTCTGAGTGAAGTACTCAAGAGCCTCGTCGAGTGAGTGGAGAGAGGTGATAGGGGCCCAGTTGGAGTTCAACAGCTGGGTACAGTAGTCTGCAGGTACAAACCTACTGAAGTTTCTCGCCTCAATGATCTTTGCGGCAATTTTGGGGGGCTTGTTGGACCAAGTGCAGAAAGTAGGCGAGTGATCGCTAGAGGAGTCAGCCATTATCCTTGCAGACAGAACACAGCCCGAGCAGGAGATGAGGATCCAATCAATGAGGAAGTGGTTTCCAGTCTTGGTATTGTGTCTTGTGGGGAGGTCAATGATCTGGGTAAGAGGTGAGCCAAGTAATGGGTTCTTAATAGAGGAGGAGAGTAGGGATGGCCAGTGAAGATTGAAATCCCCGAGTAGTATGGTTTCCTTTGTGGAGTAGTCTTCAAGGAGGCTAGTTATGGCTTTCAAGGAGGAGGCAGCAGATTGAGGGGGAATGTAGACACCTCCTATGGTAAGGAGTTTGGTGTTACCAAGTAGTACATTGACGAGCAGCATTTCAGCCAGCGAGTCACTATGAGAGGGGGAGTCCAGCTCTGTGGCTTGGAGGTCAGTGCTGACATAAATAGCGACCCCAACTCCCCTTTTCCCTGTCCTGTCTTTTCGAAAAATAAAGTATCCCACTAAGTCCACTTAAGGTGTCTGAGTCAATAGAGTGGAGCAAGTAGGAGGACAGGAGGGAAGGGACGAGTAGGAAGGGAGGGGGTGAGAAGATTCTGTAGGAGAGGTAACACCACTAACCACGCTGTAAAGAGAAAGGAGGTGCAGTGGGAAAGCCTGTGCCTGCCCACCAGGATATGAGAGAGAGAGTGGAGAACAGGAAACGGTGATGAGCGTGTGGGGAGAGCAGTTTAGGGCAAAACAGCAGAAAGAGTAAAATGGTGGGGGCAGTCTTGCTAAGGTAGTTTTGGGGACAGCTCTGTAAAATATGCCTGCATAGTGAAACACCAGAAATGCTATCTTAAGAGTGATCTCACAGTGGAACAGGGGTGTGAAGGATTTGTTCAGGTACAAGGCACCACCAAGCTTAGAGAAGAGTTTTTATGGGTGGCACTGAGGTTTTGATCCAGCCACACACCAATACACTTGAAGGTATGAACATCTTCAAGGGAGAGGCTATCCAGAGCCATGAAGATGGGAGTTTTAACAAGAAACAAGGACAGTGATGGCAGAAAATGACTCACGGTCCATGTAGTCACCAGATTTTCCACCTGGTACCCCGTGATCTACTGCCAAATAGGATTTAGCTCTTTGATCAACCCCTTTATAGTCCTAGCTGATGTTTGTGGAGCTTAGCAAGTTATTTCTTACTGACAAAGGTCACATAGGCTGTCTTTTTGCCTACAAAAGTGAGCAAGATTTGGTACTAATAGAGGGGAGACTGAAATATTCACAATGTGATTAAGGTCATAAAATGATTGAAAAGTAAGTTGAAAACTACACAGTTACTACTGAAATAATGTGTAGTAATATCAAAATTTAGAAAAAAGTTTTAAAAATATTACCAATTTTTTTAAAAGTCACATCATTTTATGACTCAATGTAAAACAAATAGTACTGATACAAACATACGAACATATGAATCTGCCAGAAGAAAGAGGCCTCATGGTCTATAAAGTCCGCTGGAATGTGCAGTTAGCTCCCTACATTGCAGCTGCTCCCCCTTCCTTCCCCCCTCGTGTTTACACTCACTCTCACCCTGTCACATACCCTTTTAAAGTTGCTCCCCATCCTACAGGATACCACCTCCTCGGGCAGAGCATTCTACTTATCCACCACCCTCTCTGTAAAAAAATGTCTCCTCATCTCACTCCTGTATTTTCCCCCGTCCAATCTGAGACCATGCCCTCTCATGTCCCTCCCCTCCTCAACTTAAATACCCCTTCTGTACCTGTCTTGTTTATCTCCATCATGTATTTAAAGGTCTTAGTCATATCCCCCGGTCCCTTCTTTCCTCCATTGAATACATATTCTGCTCCTTCAGCCTGTTCTCACATGGTCTGTCCTCCAAACCCTGGATCATCTTTGTTGCCCTGTGCTGTACCCCCTCCAGTAATCTGACATCATTCTTCAGAAATGGGCACCAAAACTGCACGCAGTACTCCAGGTGTGGTCTGACCAGTGACCTGTACAGAGGCAGGGTCACCTCACTCCTTCTGGAGGAGATTCCTCTCACAATACACCTCAGCATCCTGTTGGCTTTAGCTGCCACCTTCCTGCACTGAGCTGAGTTGTTCAGATTCCTTTTTATAACCACCCCTAGATCCTTTTCTTCCTCGGTAGTACCTAACTGAACCTCTCCCAACTGGTAGCTTCTCCCAGGATTCCTTGCTCTGAAGTGCAGTACCTTGCACTTCTTAGCATTGAACCCCAACTGCCACATTTCTGACCACTACTCAAGTTTAGTTAAGTCATCCTGTAGCCCTTGCCACTCTACTACAGTATGTTATCCACCACTGCCCCATCTTGGTATCATCAGTGAACACACTGATCTTACTCCTGATGTCATGTGAGATATCCGATATGAAAATCCCAAACAGCACCGGGCCCAGCACTGAGCCCTGTGGAACCCCGCTCATCACAGCCTTTCAGCATGGCACAGTGGTTTAAGGCTCTGAGCTGCAAATCTGGAGACCTGGGTTTGAATCCCACAGCCCCCACTTGCATACTGTGTGACCCTGAGCAAGTCACTTAACTTCCCTATGCTCCCAGGTCACACCTGTAAACGAGCTTTCAGCTTAGTTTGCCACTCCTGGTTAAACAATTAAAAAAAAAAAAATAGTTCCCCTACCACCACCACCCTTTACTGCCTTCCCTTCAGCCAGTTCACAATTCAGTTCAGCATCTTTGTCCCTGCCCCCACATACTCCAACTTACCCCCCAACCACCCATGAGGCACTGAATCAAAGACCTTGCTGAAGTCCAAATATAGGACATTCACTGCATGGCCCTTGTCCAGTTCCTTCATCAACCAGTCATAATACTTAACTACTGTAGGTTGGTCTGGCAGGATCTCCCTGACATGAACCCATGTTGCTAACTGTCCTGGAGTCCATTGTCTTCCAAAAAGGTCACCAGCGTCTCTTTCAAAACTCACCCAAATCAGGAACCAAAACAAAAAAAGCAAAAAGGAAATCAAAAAAACTTCTGATCATAGGAGACTCCATGATTTGAGGAGTTGATACCCATCTCCAGCCAGGGGTAATGGTCAGATGTCTCCCAGGTACATCAGCATGGAGAGATACTGACCGTATTGCTAAAATTGTTCACAAAGCAGGAGAAAACATTGACATCCTGGTACACATAGGGACTAATGATCTCACCAGCCGGTCAGTTGTGGAGACCAAGGAACACATGACCAGGCTGGGTGACAAACTATCATCCATTTCGTCCGGCATCTCCTTCTCTGAGATCCTGCCAGTCTGGAAGACGGGAACAGATGGATGGAAGGTCAGAGAAGGGGAGATAGGGGAGCTAAACATGTGGCTCAAGGGCTGGTGCCAGGAAAAAGGACACAGATTTGTAGGGAACTGGCAACAGTTCTGGGAGCGAAAGTTCTTTAAATTTGATGGCCTGCATCTGACTAAGGAGGGAGTCAGTGCATTGGGGCAGAAGTTTGATGTCTTTGCAGAATATTTAAACTAGCAAATGGGGAACGCGGTGCAGCATCCCATACGTCGAATATGAAGAACACCCCTCCCCCCTCAGCTAGTAGTCAAACAGGGATTCAGCATGTTGCAGTTCATTTTCATCACCAGGTAAGAAAAAAGGTCCATCTCCCCATACGACGCACTGGGGAAATGCCAAACCTCACCCAACAACTAACACACCAAAATCTGGCCAATGGAAAATCATGTACACAAATGCTCACAGCCTGGGAAATAAGACCCCAGACCTGCAGGCAATAATGTCAGAGGCTAAACTGGACATAGTAGCAATTAGTGAGAAGTGGTTTACCAGTAACCACACTTGGGAGACTTCAGTACCTGGCTATGTATTGTTCAGAAGAGACTGAGGTGCAAAAAGGGGGGGTGGAGTGGCCCTGTATGTCAATGAAAATATCAAAGCTACAGAAATTCAGAACACACATAAGGAGCCAGAAGAACTGTGGGTCACCCTGGAAACAGGAAATGGGACAGCCATAAGAATCAGGGTTGTATACAGGCCCCCAGACCAGGGGGAGGACATAGACACATTACTGTTAGAAGATATACAAAACATGACAGCTAAAGGGGAGGCTCTGATAATGGGAGACTTCAACATGCCGGATACAGATTGGTCAATACCAGAAGGAACATCTGCCAGATCTAGACACATGGTGGATTCCCTGCAGGGGGAGGGCCTCAAACAGCTGGTACAAAAACCCACAAGAGACTGGGCTATCCTAGATCTAGTACTGTCTAACAGGGAAGGGATCACAGATCTCCAGGTAGAAGGTCACCTGGGGGGCAGTGACCATCACATGGTATGGTTCAATTTGGCTACTACATCTAAATCATCCCATCCCATTCCAAGGCAAAGATATGGGACTTTAGAGGAGCTGACTTTGATAAGATGGCCAACAGAGTTAAACTAGCCCTGGCAAAAAGAAACACAGGTGAGGGGATACAGGCAAAGAGGGCAAGCATTAAGGATGCAATACTTGAAGCAACATCCCATTGTGTTAGACAGAAAAGGAAGTGCAAAAGAAGAAGGAAACCACTTTGGTTCTCAAATACGGTAGCAGAAAAGGTCAGAGTCAAAAGGCTGGCCTTCAGGAAATATAAGGAACACAGGATGAAGATAGGGAGGCATACCAAACAGCCCCAAGGGAAGCAGGGAAGGCAGTAAGGCAGGCAAAGTCCCAAACTGAGGAAACACTAGCATGAACAGTAAAAGAACGTGACAAGACTTTCTATAGATACATTAGTGAAAGGAGAAAGTCCAGAGGGGGTATTGCTAAGCTCAATGGAGAAAAGGGGACATGTGAGGAGGAGCACCCTGTAAAAGCATCTATCCTAAATAGATACTTTTGCTCAGTATTTACTGAAGAGAAGGTAGGGCAGGGCCCACAGCTCAACACCATGGACACAGTGGGGAGGAGGTGAGCACTACTCCCTTCACAAAAGAAAGGGTCCTACAAGAGCTCGCTAAGCTCAGGGTGGATAAGGCAATGGGACCTGATAGCATACATCCCAGGGTAATTAAGGAGCTAAGGGTGGAACTAGTAGAACCATTAGCAGAACTGTTTAGTGAGTCTCTGAGCACAGGAGAGGTCCCAGAAGACTGGAGAAGGGCTCATGTGATCCCACTTCACAAAAGTGGTAGCAGGGAGGAGGCAGAGAACTACAGACCAGTCAGTCCTACCTCAGTAGTGGGCAAGATTATGGAGGCACTCCTTAAGGAAAGAATAGTGCAACACCTGGAATCCATAGGGGCACAGGATCCAAGACAGCATGAGTTTACAAAGGAAGGTCCTGTCAAACTAATCTCATAGATTTCTTTGACTGGGTAACCAGAGTGGTGGACCAAGGGGGAGCAGTTGATGTCGCCTACCTTGACTTCAGCAAAGCTTTTGACACTGTTCCACATAGAAGATTGATAAATAAGCTGGGTAGGCTCGGGGTGGGTCAGAAGTTAGTCAACTGGGTGGCAAACTGGTTGATGGCCAGAAAACAGAGAGTGGTGGTAAATGGTATACAGTCAGAAGAGATGCAAGTCACAAGTGGGGTACCTCAGGGATCAGTCCTGGGACCAGTCCTCTTCAGTATCTTCATTAGTGACCTTGCAGATGGACTAGAGGGTAAGGCTTGTCTGTTTGCAGATGACACCAAGATCTGCAACAGAGTAGATAATCCAGATGGGGTGGGCAGAATGAGAAGAGATCTGGATAAACTAGCAAAATGGTCAGAAGAGTGGCACACAAGGTTTAATGCAAAGAAGTGCAAGATCATGCACATAGGGAAGAAAAACCCTGAAGCCACCTATAGGCTGGGAGGAGTTGCTGGCAGTCACAAAGGAAGAAAGAGACTTGGGCATCATCATCACTGACCTGAAATCATCAAGAAGACCTCTAAAGCAGTAGAGTAAGCTGGGGGATGTTAGGGTGTATAAGTAGGGGTATCACAAGTCGTAGAGAGAGGTAATAATCCCTCTTTACAAGACACTGGTGAGGCCCCATCTGGAGTACTGTGTGTGCAGTACTGGAGGCCACACCTTCACAAGGACATTAACAAATTGAGGCAGTCCAGAGAAGGGCAACCAAAATGGTGTAGGGACTGCATCAGAAGACATATGAGGACAGATTAACTGAGCTCAATATGTATACCCTTGAGCAAAGGAGGGAGGGGTGATATGATCGAGACATTCAAACACCTTAAGGGCATTAACAAAGTGAAAGAGTCTAACATGTTTAAATATAAGAAAATAGCAGGACAAGAGGACACAGCATGAGATTAGAGGGAGGCCGATTAAGGAAATGTGAGAAATACTTTTCACAGAAAGGGTGGTGGATGCATGGAGCAGCCTACCTCAGGAAGTGGTGGCTATGAATACAGTGCAGGGCTTCAAACAGGCATGGGATAGGCATAAGGGAGCAATACAGATGAGTAGGAATAGATAGACCACTGACAGATCAAAGGCCAATGGCACATTTATAAGGTAGAAAAAGAAATGGGAAGACTGGATGGGCCTTGCGGTCCTTATCTGCCATCAACTTCTAGTGTCTATGTTTCTATGATTGTCTCAATTAGTTTCCCTACAATGGATGTGAGGCTTACTGGTCTGTAATTGCCTGGTTTATCCTTTGGGCCACTTTTGTGGAGGGGCACAAAGTGAGCCATCCTCCAATCCTGTGGTATGCATCCTGTGTCCAGAGAGGTATTGAACAGGTCTGCCAGCGATCAGTCTATTGATACAAAAAATAGTATATACACTATGTATCTGCTGTTTTCTGACTGTGTCACAACTAACAAACATGTATAAATCCTATACTGAAAAAGCAGATTCAAATAGTATCGATACATATAGAATAGTATTGACAGATAATACATTATAAATAGAGCCAATTCTTAATGGTTTGACTCCAAGCTTCCATTTAAAAAAATACATTTCTAGCCCCAACAGTTCCAATGTTAGACCTTTCAAAAGATAATTTCTGTAACACAAGATAACTTTCTACTTGTTAGGGCTAGAAACTTATTTTTTTTAAATGGCTTGGAGTCAGCTACTGTGAGTTGATATATCAATAGGATATTGATACAGCGACCATATATCAATTAAAAAAAATATATATATATATATATATATATATATATATAAAATGGTTAATTGCATTTTTAAAATCCTGTTATTTTTAAATATTATAATGACATTTATAAAATGGCTAAAACAAATCTAGGAATTTCATTTGCCGAGAGACATCAGCTGACCATATATTAAATCTGTATAAAAGCACAATCAGCAGCCAAATCTCATTTTCTGCTAAAAAAACATCCTTACTGAACAAGATCACTAAGGCTCTAAACAGAGAAAAACTCTAGTAGCCACCATATTGAAAAATCCTAGCCTTTACTACACTGATAATTACACATAGTTTATTATTAATTGCTCAAAAAAAAAAAAAACTGCACATGCAGCCTTACAACACATAGGAAAAATATATTATACTGTAAGTTAAATATAACCATTTACCTCCCTAAATATGTAAACTGAAGTGCATGACCTCTAAAACAAAATCACAGCATTTTATCGATAACTTGCCCCATAAACCATGCCTCAGGATGCACAGAAAAACAACATCTCTTCTCCATCATATCATACTTATATTTTTCAAGTGATACACAGACTGCTGCCTCTAGTTTGTAATGTTTCCAGCTTGGAAGTCAGATTCCCAATTCAAAAATCAGTAGATGGCCAAAGGGGCCAGTGGGGGAGGAGTGCAACACTGCAACTCTTCAACATCTGCAGCTGTGAATATGAAGTACAACTCCTTAGCTCCCTGGGCCCATTTCATACTTGATCCCTCTCCACAACACTGACAGAGAACCCTAACACAATTTTTTTTTTAATTTAAAATCACCAACTAGGCAGTTCAATGCACTTTTCTACAGAGTCGCAGTCCCTTATACTCACCTGAGCATCCAGAAATGGGAGATGCCACCGCCTCCATCTGTGAATTGTCATCTTCAGTACAGGCAGAGTGGCACTGTGCAGATCAGAATGGTGTCAGCCACATATGTCTTCCCAATCTCATAGCATGGACTGGCAGCTCGATGGTGGGTAAATGACACTGAAAGTTAATTCACCTCATGGAGAAGGAGGGAAGTAGACTCACAGAAGGCAGCAATCAGTAGGAGTCAGGCTGGTGAAACAGGGACAGCATCACCGACAATAAATAACATGACCGTAACAGGGAACAAGAGCAGCTGTGTTTCTCCTGAGTTTTAAATAATGCAGTCTAACTTTGATGTCCATTTACTCATCTTTTGGATGTGAGGGGCAGCTGCTGTCCATTTAAAAAGCTGTTGGGGGCAGTGTTAAACACTGAAGAATAGAAAATAAGCAAACTAAGCAAGGCTAAGACACATAAAAGGACAGGGGTCAACTACTATTCAGTGCCACCTGCTGGTTTCAGCTGAGTACAAACAAAATAGGATCTTCTTTATTATAAAATATGTTTGTTCCATTTCATGTATATTTTAGCCAGTTTACGTGTTTATTTAAAAAATGTTATTTAGTTTGAAATACATTCTTTAATTTTTTTTTTAACTCATTGCCTTCACAGGAGCTCTCAGAAAATGCACCTCTTGTCTCCTATGTACTGTTAAGAGTGAATCATGGATCTTTCTAAGCAAAATTAAGCCATACTTAGCAAAGTATGAGAGGCAAAGTTGTTCAACTCAAAATTACCTTTCCAACAGTGGTATGCAAGTAATAATAAGTAATGTAGTTTTGTTTCTATGCTGGTCAAAACAGCAAAAAAAATGTTTTTCACTAAAAAATGCAACATAAGCTTTTTTTGTTGGTAAATATATAACATATCAACACCAAATTAAGCATCCAGACATCAGATGTAGTTGTAATATTATGTTTGGAAAAAAAGCTATCTTTGTGTATGAAACATCATTTTTCCCCATTTTAGTCAAAGTGCTTTGGTGAGATTTGAGGGACGAATCTCAACCACACACACTATACCATAGACAAATGCATATAACTCCTAAAGTATGCATGACACACACAACGTATCAGTAGCAAAGTTGTTCAGCACAAAATTACCCTTCCAACGGTACTATGTAATCAATTATAATCAGTTCAGTTTTTGTTTTGTACTGGCTGAGATACCCAGAAAGTGCATTTTATTCAAGGTGCTTAGATGTGTCTTGATGGACAAAATTTCAGTAATACACTCCATACCATAAACAAATGCGAATAACTCCTAAAGTATACATGATACACACAAAATATTAATGCCAAAGTTGTTCAGCACAAAATTACCTTTCTGACAGTGCTATGCAATCAAATATATATTATATTATATTGTATTAGTTATTAAAATATATGTGACATGTCCAGATGTTGCCAGGGCACACAGGACATCAGCAACTGACTTCTGTAGTCATTCTCGGACATACCAATGCATTTTACTGCCGACTACAGGTGTTTGCTAGGAGGCAATGAGTTAAATCATCTTACCATTGAGCCTTTTTATAAGTGTGATAAGCCACTTCAGGGTGTGCATTAAAGGATTTTAATGCACTTCACAGGGGCATAGCAATGCTCAGCCTTTGGCCGTGTGCCTCACCTCACCCTGTCGTGGCTTACTACTTACATATAGACATGTAGGGACACAGGATAACTGTATTGTTACAATCTATATATGTTGAGCAGACTCCAAGATTTCATTTAAAAAATCAAGTTTTAATGATTAGCAGTTCAAATGTTACTGCTTTAAAATTACAATTTCAAGCATTAAAAAATCATAAAAAATTACTGTTGAAAATGGTCAGAGATGGCTGACCCCATGGCATGCAGGGCTGAGGCATGATGCCTTACCTTATGCCACACCGGCAACTCATGTTCGCAGTGCAAGCAGGTCACCAGAGGTCAGCCAGTGAGGAGGATTGAGCATCCTAAGGATGCCTCTCCTCCTCCAGAGAGGGGGTTCAGCTATCGGTGCTTGCCTGGCCTCTAGTGGAGGCTTGGGACAGGCACACTGATGTTATACAGGGTTGACAGAGGCCTGGCATGCTGCACATGGGAGCGTTCACAGCACCACTACTGGCTTCATTGCATAACCTTACTCTCAATGGAAGAAAAGGGAGAAAAAGTCTCCAGCAGCTGGATGAAGGAGGGGCTCATAGCTCCCGCTCCCCGACCAGCCGGGTGCTAACCAGAACTGCATCCGGTCTTTGGTGGGGGCCTGAGGACCCTCTGCCAACCCCGCTGGAGGGGCAAGTCCTGGGAGAAGACAGTCAATTAACCCGGTGAATGTCAGGGGGACAGGGCTGGGGCATCCTCCAGAACGTGGCCCGCTGGAGAGAGGGGAAAAAAAGAACACACAAAAAGAAAAAGAAAATGGTCAGAAGATACTAGTGGTTTTTCAGCTAAAAATAAACATATTCTTTTGTAGTTTTTATATAAATTGCAAATATTAGACTGTAGAATCCTAGTAAAATCTGAACAGAAGACTACCAGTTACCTGTGTGATCCAAGAATTTTTCAAATCTTAAAATAAACAGGATTTGATTACATCAGTCACCAAATATCAATGCCCCTATTATGAGTTCTGAAACTTGTATATTGTTTTTTGTAATCTACCTAGATAACATTACAGACTTTCACTTCAAGTCCTCATCATCAGCACTGATTTTACAGATCCACACTTTGGATATTACTGCATCCATTTCTTGTCTGAATTCAAAATAAGTTGGTTATATTTTAAAATTAATATGTCACAGGGCCACCCAATGGCTCAGTGGGTAGTGCTACACGCTCTCATGCCAGTGAGCTGAGTTTGGAAGCAAGCTCAGGACGCTAGGTGGGTGGACCTGAGGGCTGGGGAGGTACTACCACTTGGCAATGCTCCTAGCCTAGAGAAGAAGGACATCTGGTTCCACCACTTCAGTGACTCCCTGTGGTGGGCCTTGAGACTGTAGGGAGCCAGAGTGTGGTGCGGCTGCAGGGAAGTTGCCAGATGTGAGGGTAGGTGAGTGGGACTAAAAACAGGGTGAAAAATACTTGCATGAAGACGGCTTTGTGAATCCCTGCCTGCTTGCCTCTGCTCACATGATCACCTAGTGCCTGATAAAAAAAATCCAGATTATTCTATGGGGGAGAGGATGGTCCTTCACCTCCTGTCACCACCATGAGGAGCAAGCAGTTGGAGATTCTTTCGGCAAGTAAACTCGGGGAGATGGGGGCTGGCTGAAGGACAGTAGGGACAGGGCTGAGCAGCCACCTGCCCATCTGAGGGGATGAAAAAACAGAATAATATGTCATCAAATATTGCTTGATGGTTTATAATAACAGTTTATGATTTATTGATCGATTATGACAAGTAACCTGAGTCACTGGTCACTGTAAAAAGGGAGAAGAGGGGGTGTGGGAAAGGCACAAAAGGCTGGTCAAGGAATCGGAGGTAGGGCTAGGGGGGCAGGTGGGTTATGATCCCCTGGAAGGGTATATACAACCTTACAAGGCAGACTGGATAGGCCACAATGCCTTTTTCTGCCAGTAATTTTCTTTTTTTTCTTAAAATTTTTTTTTTCAACTTAGAAAGTACAATTGAATGGAGTTAGCCATGATGAAGTGCAGTAACTTGCAGTAATGACATGTCACAAAATCACTATCCATACATGTTAGGAGTGTACAACAAAGCTACATCACTGTGCCAAATGAGATTCCTTTTTGGTTATACAAGAGATAAATGAATAAAGGCAGCTGATCAGTGTCTCGATTTCACCTTTGCTGACTTTACCGCCTCCTGATGGATATGGCTGTCCCAACTGGAGAGGCCAGGCCCTTACAGCATTTCTGATTGTCATGTGATATGCTACAAAGCCCTATGTATAGTATCACACAAGTTAACAGAGTACCATTTTCACATGATGATCTGAAAGACCCTCCTGTGCTCTGTGGTATATTTCCCAAGTTCTCAGGAGTGGGGGAAAAAGGAGATATAACAATGTACAGATAGGTGAAAGTCAGCCTGTACAGTCTGATATGTTGATAGTTGTGAGAGGTATAGGGGGATGTCAGAGGGTGCCTAATGCCCATAAGAAGTGGTATGTTTCAAAGTATCAGTTCCCAATAGATTTATTTAGTCACCTAATTGATTTGGTTTTATAATTAATACTTTATTTAAAATTTTAACAAGAATAACAAGAACATCAATCAAACAATGAACAACAAACCTGTAAAATACATTCTGATTGGAGTAAGTCACTCCTTGGATTACAGTCTATGAGCGTTGAGGCCATACAATACACGAAACAACAATCTGTCATCACAACTTCACAACAATCATAATTAGGGAACACTTACAATGATAAATAAAATTAAATAAGATTAAAACACCCATTCTCATAACCATATCCCAAATGCTAAAAATTCTCAAAATATACAAACAAACTGTACAAATGGGATAAACAGATATGCAAGAAGCCACTGCTACCACCAAGGAGTAGGGGGAGAAAGGACAAGAGCAGGCCGCACCCATTATTATCCCACATATCCACTAATTAAAATAATCTAAACTGTGGCTCTTCAGGTCCCAGTGCAGCCCAAGTCCATAATGTGTGGGGTGGAAGAAGTAGTCGGCTCTGTCTGAGAGAAGTACAGTACCACAAAAAAGCAAAATGTCATATAGTACCAAATTCGCAAAAAACACCCATATTTACCCATAGCGATATATGATAAATCTCTCATCTCCACAGGATGAAACATCCTCTAAATCCACTCATCATATATGGGGAGTGTTACTGAATGCCATCTACACAATAGGAAGTGTTTGGCCTCAGTGATAGTAGCCATTAACCACATTCTTTGTAGCACCGTAACACCGATAAGCTTTCAAGTGTTACCCAACACCAGCAGTGAGGCATCCATCAGAATCTTGAGCTGCAGTACCTCCTCCATAGTATATATTACCTTATTCCACCAATCTACAAGACAAGGACATGCCCAGAATATGTGAATCATGGGACCTCTTACAGTGTCACAATGCCAACACCTGGGGTGCTGTGCTAATCCTATAGTATACAAAGTGGAAGGGGTCTGATGCCACCAAAGTAAAGTTTTCAACCCCATAAGCCCGCTGTATCCCTACATGCACCATAGGTGTTCACCCAGACCTGTTTCCATTCTTCTTTTGAAAGAGAATAACCTAACGATCACTCTCACTTTTGCTGGACGCGGTGTAGTCCCAGAGTAAGCCTTTCCAACATGGCCATGTACATCTTCCCCAGCTTAGGGCAGATGAGAATCCTCTGAGGATTCCCCAGTTTACCAAAAACTTCCTCCCACCCAGATTCTGGTGGTAAGATAAGAGATCCCCCCACCTTCACCTGTAGAAAGTGCTGTAGCTGAAGATATCTCCAATGATGTGAGGCAGCTATGAAATACTGCTGCTGTAATTCTCCAAAGGACTTTAAAAATATGGAGCCCTCTGAAAACAAGTCTCCCACCCTCTGAATCCCTCCTTTGGACCAAAGCAGCCAATTAATAACCGTGTATCCTATAGTGATCATAGGACTGGACCATAGAGGCCAATGCCCCACAGGGATATCCAATTCCAAGCCTAGACAAGACCTGGCACTTTTTCAGACATGGAGAGCATATTCCTAGGTTGGAAGCAAACAAACTGCTCTGGGGAGGGGGGTAACAAGAGTACCGTTTCTGGGAAGGCAGAATATACTATCACTCCAGCTCAAGCCATCGCACCAAAGAGCTGAACTTATCAGAATATAACCAGGTCCAAATATGGCGCAAACCAGCTGCTATATAATCTCCTTTAAGCCAAGGAGATCGAAAACCTCCTTTAGTAAAAGGAGCCATTAAATGCAACATAGAGAGGCGAGGTTTTTTTACCCACCCAATAAAATTGTGAAAGAACATCTGCAAATTGCTTCCACCAAGAGTCTTCTATCTTATAAGGCAAGTATCAAATAATATACAACACCTTAGGCAGGAACATCATCCATATCACCTGTATTTTACACCAGAGAGAAAGACAAAGATGCCGCCATTGAACTACATCCATTTTTAGCTTAACATGTAATGGCTGTAGATTCAATGATGGCCAATCAATCAGCCGAAGTGAAATAGAGAGACCCAGGTACCGAATAGGATAAGAGGACCAATGGAGCCCTGGGTCAGGTAGCGGCATACCCACCGAGGAAGCATTCATGGGGATCAACTCCATCTTACCCCAATTATTTTTCAAATTGGACAGTGTAGAGAAGTGGTTTAGCAGGTTGACAAAACCTAGTAGAGAAGAAGCTATATCAATAAAAGTTAAAAGAATATCATCGGCAAAAAAGCATTGCCTTATAGACCTGCTGACCTACACTAAAACCCAATATAAGTGGAGATTCCTGAATTTTCTTAGCCAAAGATTCTATTATCAATACAAATAAGGTGGGAGATAGACGGCATCCCTGTCAGGTGCCTCTTCCTAACGAAAAGGCAAGGGAAACTTTACCATTAGCAAGACCTGTGGCACAAGGGGAAGAGTAAATGACCTGTATCCAGTGAAGAAAATTGGTACTGAAACCAAACTTGTTTAGAACCGCATATAAGTATACACATTCAAGAGAATCAAACACCTTTTCCATATCTAATGCAATTTCCATAGAACCGCCATTGCCTGACTCAGACAACCAAAACAGGCCTATCAGCCTGCGGATATGATCTGCACCATTTCTTCCACCCACAAACCCTGCCTGATCAGGTTGTATCAAACTGGGCAAAATGGATGATAATCAGCCATATAGAACTTTGGCCAAGATCTTATAATCCACATAAAGAAGAGAGTTTGGTGATAACTGGCACATTGATATGGGTCCTTTCCCGGCTTTGACAAAACTGTAATTGTGGCTTCATACGTAAGGGAAGTTCCCCAGTCTTCCAAGTTTCCTCTAGTACCTCAACTAATAATGGCCCAACAAGACCTCCTACCACTTTATAAAACTCTATAAAAAATCCATCAGGCTCAGGGCTTTTACCACTCTTCAATTGTTGGATCACCGCCTGAATTTCCTGTAATGAAATTGGCTTCTTTAATTCCTGTCATTGATCCTCAGGAAGACTAGGTAAAGTAAGGGATCCCAAAAATTCCTGAATATCACTTGCCGATGTACCTATGTCTCTTTTAGATATATAGAGCTAGCTGTAATAATCTCAAAAGGCAGAGTTAATACACTCTGGGTCTAACACAATATGGTCCCCCTGTTTTATCTCAGGTATTTTACTGGAGGATCCCATTTGCTTGGGCCGATACGCCAACAAGCGGTGAGTCACCCCACCCCCCTCCCAATAAGCCTGCTGGGTACGAAAAAGGCTAAATTCTGCTTGCTGAATGTTCAAGACATTAATCTGGAACCACAAATCTCAAATACTTTGCACCAACAAGGGATCCTCAGAACCCACTTTATGTTGTCTTTCAAGAGAGCTTAGTTGAGACTCCATAGTTCTTTTCTTGTGATCGGAGGAATAAGCAAGATTTTGACCCCAATGATAAGCTTTCAAACCCTCCTATACACATTTAGAAGCAACATCTCCAGCAGTATTAATCGAAACATAATTCCAAACCTCTTTCCTAACATAGAAACATAGACTTTGACGGCAGATAAGGACAGTTTAGCATACCTAGTCTGCTCATTTCCCTACCTATTGGATAAGCTGCAGATTATAGTTAACCAACAGGCTACTTATTCCTACCCCCCACCAGAATTGCCTTATGTCTGTCCCATGCATTCTTGAATTCCCGCACTGTTTTTGACACCACAACCTCCTCAGGAAGGCCATTCCATGCGTCCATGCGACTAGATGGGCCTAGCGGTCCTTATCTGCTGTCAAAGTCTATGTTTCTATGTTTCTATGTCCACCACCCTCTCTCTGGGGAGCATGGTTGCCCTGGACCTGTTACTGGAGACCTCCTTGGTATGATGAGGATCTCCGGGGTTTAAAGACAAAGAGGCAGAGATTAGAGAGGTGCTGGCAGAGATCTGGCCTTCTGGAGGACAAAATGGCCCTGAAGTCAGATTATGTTGACTATCAGGGGGCAATCTCCCATAAGAAGGCTGAATATTTGTCTAGGGAGATTGCTTCAGTGATGAATAGACTGGCTTGGCTCTTCCACACAGTAGACATGCTTTTATATCCTGCCTGTCTCTGTGTTGGGGGAGCAGGTTCTAGCAATAGGTGCGAGGAGCTGTCTATGTTCTTCGATGACAAGGTTTCCTCTATCAGGGATGAGGTCTTTTCGAATACCTCTTGAAGGGGATGCAGGGTCTGGCCTGAAATGTGTCAAAACACAACTCCTGTCTGGGATGAGTGTGAGCTAGTTGGGATGGAGGAGGTGGCAGAAATAATCTCGAAGCTGCGGCCAACTCAATGTGATCTGGACCCAGGTCCAACTTGACTTTTGGTTGGATGTTTGGACCTGATTGGACCTGTGGTTGCTGAGGTCGTCTGGAGTTCTTTGAGGAGTGGGGTTTTCCCATTGGCCTTGAAAGGGGCCTCGATTAGACCCATTCTGAAGAAACCCTCTCTGGACCCGGACTGCCTCAGCAACTACAGGCCAGTGTCAAACCTCCCATTTTTAGGGAAGGTTATTGAGAAGGTGGTGGCCGTACAGTACGAGAGACATCTTGCCTCTTCCTCCACCTATGAGCCTTTCCAGTCTGGGTTCCGTGCAGGGCATAGTACAGAGACTGCCCTGGTGAGGGTGCTTAATGATCTCCTGTTGATGGGGGACAGGAGTGACCGTACCATCTTGGTCCTCCTGGATCTTGCTGTGGCATTTGGCATCATGGACCATGAGATGCTACTTGACCGCCTGCAGTTCTGGTGTGGCTTGTCCGGTAATATCATCAACTGGCTCAGATCATACCCGACAGGCAGAGTGCAAAGGGTGATGATGGGGTTAGCCTCATCTAACCCAAAGCCTCTGTGCTGTGGGGTTCTGCAGGTTCAGTCTTGTCACCCTTATTGTTCAAAGTACATGCTGTCTTTGGGGGACATTATCATGTGGTACAGGCTGGGCTTTCACTGCTTTGCAGATGATACCCAGCTGTACTTGTCCTGTGCACCCAATACCCAGGTGTCGGCTTCTGTATTTAACAGCTGCTTTGATGAGATCCAGTCATGGATGACTCAAAACTGGCTTAAACTTAACCTAGACAACACAGAGAGACTGGTCATGGATCCAGGTCATGGGGGCGGGGGGGTTAGGGGGTGTCCCCCTTGCCTCATCTAGACAGGTGAAGGATTTGGATGTGATTCTGGATGATGGTCTGATGCTTGATGTGCAGGTGTTGGCCGTCATCAGGAGTGGATTTTACCATCTCCAGAATATCGCCCTAATCTGAGCCCTGATCCCACCTGAGGACCTGACCATGCTGGAGCATGCTTTCATCACTTCCAGGCTGGACTACTGTAGTGCCCTGTACCTAGGATTATCTGGAGGCAACTTCCGCAGGCTACAGCTGGTGCAGAATGCAGCGGCAAGACTGTTGACTGAGGTGAGACAGAATGAGCATATCACCCAGGTCCTCGATGGACTGCACTGGCTGCTGGCCAGGTGGAGGATTGTCTTCAAGGAAGGGCTCCTGACCTACAAGACTCTGCATGAAAGGGGACCTGTCTATCTGCAAGATCTCCTTGTCCCCTACCATCCACCCCGTGCACTCCGTTCTGCCTGGGGAGGCCCCCTTGGAGTTCCCAGGGTTAGGTTGTGACATTCTGGGGACAGGGTGTTCTCAGTGGTGGTGCCTACCCTGTGGAACTCCTTTCCTGTTTATTTAAAGGAGGCTCCCTTGGTAGAAGCCTTTAATAAGGGCTTAAAAATGTATTTATTCCAGCAAACTTTTATTGATTGACTAATTGTTATCTTAAAGGGATAGATAGATGAATTTTAAATCTGTTCCAAGCTGAATTATTGTATATATATATATATATATATATATATATATATATATATATATAGTTTGTTTTACTGTACAGCACCCAGAGTACCTGGAAATGGGTGCTTTTATAAATAAAATATCTGTCTATCTATCCATCTATGAAAAATACTTCCTCCACATTGCCCTGAGCATTCCCCCTCTATCTTTAAATTGTGCCCCCTTGTTCTTGCACCTTTCTTTTTCTGTAAGATGCTATGCTCTTGGACTTTGATTCCCTTGAGGTACTTGAAAGTTTCCATCATGTCCCCCTCTGCCTCCTTTCCACAAGGGTATACATGTTGAGCTCCTTTAGTCTCTCTTCACATGGCTTCTGTTGCAGACCCTCCACCATTTTAGTTGCCCTCCTCTGGACTGCCTTCATCCTGTCTATGTCTTTGCAGAGATAGGGTCTCCAGAACTGCACTCTGTACTCTAGATGGGGTCTCACCAACTGTCTGTACAGAGGGACAACTTCCTGTTTTCTACTGATGATGCTTCTCCCTATACATTCCAGTATCCCCCCAGCCCTCCTTACTGCCCTCTCACATTGCTTGCTTACCTTTAGGTCATCTGATATGACTTCCCCCAAGTCCCTTTCCATTTTTGTTGTTAATACCGCCCCCCCCCCATTGTGTACTCTTCCCCTGGGTTTTTGTTTCCCAGGTGCAATACTTTGCACTTCTTTGCATTGAATCTAAGCTGCCATGCTTTTGACCATTCCTTTAACCTTGCCAATTCATCCTTTCCACTCCCCCTTGTGTATTAATCCTGTTGCAGATTGTGTCATCTGCAAAGAGGCATACTTTTCCTTCCAGTCCCTCTGCAATGTCACATACAACGACATTAAAAAGGACCCCACTAGTAATCCCCCCCCTTTCTTTGGAGTGGACTCCATTTACTATTACCCTCTGTGTCCTGTTGTCCAGAGAACATTTTACCCAGGCTACCATGCTGGGACCCACTCGCACGCTGGCTAATTTGTTTATTGATCTTTTTTGTGGGACTGTGTCAAATGCCTTGCTAAAGTCTAGGCAGGCCATGTTCACAGACCCTACCTGGTCTACTACTTTGGTCACCCAGTCAAAGAAATCTATTAGATTCATCTGACATGACCTTCCCACTGTGAATCCATGCTGCCTTGGGTCCTGTTCCCCACTGGCCTCTAGGTACTCAATTCTTTCTTTCAGAAGTAATTCCTTCATTTTCCCTACCACTGAGGTCAACCTAACAGGTTTCATAGGTAGTATCAAGCTGAAATAGACTTACATCCATGGTGCTTGCCGTCTGAAGCTTACTTTAAACCATATTTAACCCGGTCCCCACAAACCCTGTCCAATCTTATTTTTAAACAAATCCATGTTTGGACTCTCCACCACCTCTTGTGAGAGCTGATTCCATGAGGTAACCACTCTTTGGCTGAAACAATTTTTTCTGCATAGTAGGTTCCATCTAGTCCTAAGCAGCTCTTTAGTGTGCATTCTATTGCTGAATCTACCCTCCCTTAGCTCAAATACCAGCTCTTTCATCAGTGTAGTATCACCCATTGCTTTGAATAACATGCACATATCTCCTCTGTGTCACCTGTATTGAAGTGAGAAGAGATTTAGTGATTTAAGTCTCTGATCATACGCCAGTTCTTGTAACCCAGAGATCGCCCAAGTGGCTCTGCATTGAACAATCTCCATTCTTAGAATATCTTCTTTTTTATTTGGTGACCATACTTGGACACAGTATTCTAAGTGTGGTCTCACCAAGGCCCCATACAGTGGAAATATTACCTCTTTATTATGACTAGAAATATGTTTAAAAATGCAATTTAAATTCTGGTTAACTTTTTTAATTTGACTGTCTCAGTGTAAACTAAATTTTAAGTCTGGGCTAGCATTAATCCCAAGATCCTTTTCTTGGTCGGTTACCACCAGGGTTTCAGTTCCTAACATATACTTATTATGCCTATTAGATGTTTCTAGGTGCATAACTTTACATTTACTGATGTTCGAGGCTAATTTACTGTGATTGGTCCAGGTCCATATGCTATCAAGGGCTTGTTGTAGTGCATTTGTGTTTTTTGAGTTATTAACCATGGTCCCTATCCCACAGTCATCGGAAAATTTTAATAGCCAAACATTAGGTATATTCAATCTTAGGGAGGAAATATAAAGGTTAAACAGACAGGTGCCGAGCACTGAGCCCTGTGGTACCCCACTAGTAACTGGTGCCCAGTCAGAATAAATCCCATTGACTGTTACCCTTTATTTTCTTTCACTTAACTATTCTGAAATCCAATTTATGATGTTAACTGGTAATTTTAATTTACCCGGTGTATTGATCAACTCCTGATGGGGCAGTTTGTCGAAAGCTTTGGCAAAATCCAAGAAGATTAAATCCATTGGATTTCCCCTATCCAACTGCATACTTACTTTCTCATAGTAGGTTAATAAATTGGTCAGATAAGATCTAGATTTAGTAAATCCGTGTTGAGTTGGGTCCGTCAACCCATTGTCCTCGATAAATGTCTGTATGTGCTCTTTTATTAATGCTTTGAGAATTTTCCAAATAAGGGAAGTCAAGCTAAGAGGTTTAAAATTTTCCAGCTTTGTTCTTGGTCCCTCTTTTAAAAGTGGGACCACCGTGGCCACTTTCCAACCCTGTGGTATTTTCCCCAGATCTAGTGAGGTCTGAAATATTTTGGTCAGGGGTAGATATAGAATGTCAGCTAATTCCTTTAAGACTCTGGGGTGTACTTCATCAGGCCCAGGGGATTTGGAAATGTCTAATTTTAGAAGTCTATCATGCACTTCATTAGTGTCTATGCAAAACTTTCCAGGGTGAGATGTCTCCATAACCTTCTGTGCATGATTATGTTTTGGGTTGAATACTGTACAGAAATATTTATTTTGTATATCGGCTATTTCTTTGTTATTCACCACTGACCCCGTCTCATTTTGAAAGGGACCTAGTACTAGATCTTCCTTTTAGCTGTTAACGTAAGAGAAGAAGTTTTTTTTTGTTGTTGTTAACCTTACTAGACAGCCATATTTCATGCTGTTTTTGTTTTTTTACTTTAGATTTTATTTCTCTGACTAAGTTTCTATAGACTGAGCTGCCCCACTGCTTACATCTTTTAAGCCGTTTGTACATTTTATTTTTTTCTTGATTAATTTTTTAATGGTGGCATTTAACCAACCAGGTTTAGTTTTTTCCCCATTATATTTATTAGTAATGGGATTATTGTCATTTATCTGTTCCTTTAACTTTAGTAGCAGGAGATCCCACATTTGATTCACTGAAAGGTCCATAAATTATTTTTACCAATCCCATTTATCTAGATTATTTCTAATAATTTTAAAATCAGCCTTACTAAAATTTAGTTTTTTAGTGGCTCCTCTCATCCGAATATTGTGTTGCCCTTGGATATTAAAGATCATGGATTGATGGTCACTACTGCCCAGTGGTGTACTGACCCTAATGTTGTGTACTGTGTTACCCATGTTAGCTAATATAATATTGAGGATGTTATCACCTCTGGTAGGTTCTAAGACCCTTTGGTCCAACCCTATTTGTTCAAATACATCTAAAAAGGCTTTTTCGGTGTTATTTGTTCCTTGCATATACTTCCAATCAGTATGTGGCAAATTGAAGTCTCCTAATAGTAAAAATCTATCTTTTAGCTTAAGATTTCTATTATGATTTATTAATATAGTATCATTATCTGTAGAAGTTGAAGGTGGTCTATGTACGAGGCCTAACTTAATTTTAGCCCCAACCTGTGGAAGTAGCTTAACCCACAATAACTCTAGGTTACTAGTATCCTCCTGGATTTCTTCACATTTTATTGTTTCATGGGTATAGATAGTTATCCCACCACCCTTCCTGTATTCTCTAGATTTCGAGAACAAATTATACCCTGGTACGGCCTTGTCCCATGAATCCTTAGCATCCCACCATGTTTCAGTTACCAGAGCTAGATGTATCATCTGTTCATCCAACATGAGTTTAAATTCATCAAATTTATTCTCTAAGCTCCTGGCATTAGTTATTACTCCCTTCCAGTTGTATATGTCTAAGTTTGGGAATCTTGGGCTAGCATGGTTGTCCTGCTGCTAATTTCTGGCAGAGGGAATTTTGCTTTCAGAGTAAGTAGAAGCTGACTAAAAAAGCTACAAAGTTTTTTACTGATAAATCACTTCTATCCCTGCAGGAGTCAGTGCCTGTTGGCATTAAAAAAAACAGGTATTTAATTAGAAGCAGGGGGTCTCATTTAAGTAAAAAAAAAGAGGGAAGTCACTGTGTGTTTTGCTGTGTGGGGAAGGGGGCTGTATCAAATTAGTTTGCTAAATCAGGATTAGAGGAGAGTAGTTAATTGGGGATGTGGCTTGAGCAGTAGAAAAGCAGCTGTCTCCAATTACAGCTTTCTGCTGCTAGTTTCTGGCAGAGGGAATCTTGTTTTCAGAGCAAGTAGAAACTGACTAAAAAAGCTACAAAGTTTCTTAATTATTGCTCTCCATCCCACTGCTCCACCCTCCCACCCTAAGCCAGTTCTACTTTTATAGCCACCGGATTTGACTGACAACAGGAACTTCCTGTTTGGCAGTAGGAAGGGAAGAATCACTAAGACACATTAGTTTCACCAACCTTGAAGGAAAAAAAATAGCTTTTTCTCCCCCCTCAACTGCTGGAGGTCTCAGTCTAAGCAAGGAGGAAGGAGACTACTGAAGACTACATGAAGTTCCTGTCTCAGAACAGGAAAGGTGAGAGTTGTAAGGGCACATAAGCAGTAGGAAAGTAGGTGGAAAAATACATAGAGGGAGGAGAGAGTAAGCATACAAAGCAACAGGAGATGGGGCACAAAACAAGTCATGATGGGAGTGGTGCAGTGCAATGGTTGTGGGGTGGCAGTGTTCCAGGAGACATTCTGGAGGCTGCAATGCTGCCCTATTTGCAAGCACCTCTCTGGTCTGAGGGAGAAGGCTGCCCATCTCCAGAATGACCTTGCTAAGATTCGTGAAACCTCTTCCCCCACCCAGGGACCACCAGGGCCACCGCCACAACCTCAGAGGTTGCTAAGAAAGAGGGGTGGTTGGACTAAGGTGGGTTCAGGGAGGAAGAGGGTGGTGGAACAGAGGTGCATCCCTCCAGCTGTACCTATCCACAATTCATATGCTGTTCTTGCAAAGAGTGGTTCCGCTACAGAGGCACCTACAATGGGGACCAAGGAGGATGCTGGGAACTTCCACAAAGGAGACCCACAGGAGGGTGGCATGAGATCCCACAGGGAAAGGAAACAACTCCTGGTGGGGGACTCAATCATTAATGGGGTAGAAGTAGGGGAGGAAGGGGAGATGGAGGTAAGGTGCCAGCCTGGTGCCATGGTTCTGAGGGACAGGAAGTGAATCCTCAGTATCATGGGAGCAGCTGCACGAGGGAAGGAGCTGAATGTCATTTTCCACCTACAGTAGGGACAAATGACCTGGCTGGGAATGGGATCAGAGCATTGCAGGAGGAGTTTGCAGAGTTGGGGAGGGGCCTGAGACAAACGGCACATATGGTAACCTTCTCGGAGGTGCTGTCTGTCTATGGCAAGGATGATGGTAGGGTACTCTGCACCATGGGATTCAATGAATGGTTGAAAAACTGGTGTGGAGCTTGGGGTTTTGGCTTCTTTGGGGACTGGGGAGCAACCTGGAGGGATGCAGGCCTATACTGGTGTGATTGTCTGCATCTGTCCAGGAGGGGAACCAGGATCCTAGGTGATAGGTTTAAATGCTTCATTGGCAAGCATTTAAACTAGCCAAGGGGGGAGGCACTGAAAAAGAGCAGAGAAATCACAGCCTCCCCCCACAAAACACAGTAATTAGCAAGTAAACACTAAGAGAAGTCATGTGGGAGAAGGACTGGGGTAAATGCAAAAAAAGGCAAAGGCAGTAAGGACAGAGATGGGACTAAAAGGGGTAAGTCCATTAAAAAATGGAGGGTGATGAGTACCAATGCATGTAGTCTGTGTAACAAGCTCCCTGAACTAGTGGCCTTGATGGAAGAGGGATGCCTGGATATTGTGACTGTCACTGAAACATGGTATAGAGAGAACCATAACTGGGATGTCAGCATACCAGGATACACAATCTACAGGAGGGACAGAAAGGGCAAAAGAGGAGGAGTAGCTCTCTATGTAAGAGAGGGGATTGAAGCAACAGAACTAAAGAGTAAACATGAAGTAGATGAATCACTATGGGTCACCCTGGAGACAGGAAATGGCACCACAACCTGCACGCGAGTTGTGTACAGATACCCATTTTGGGGGAAGGAATGGACAAGGAAATGATAGAAGGCATCCTTAAAATGGTATAAAATGGGGAGGTATTGTTGATGGGGGATTTGAATATGCCAGATGTTAACTGGAGCACATTTTCTGCAGGTACATCCAGGAGCAGGGTCATTCTTGATGCCCCAGAAGGGGCATGCCTCAGACAGCTAGTGTTGGAACCCACTCAGGAGGGAGCAGTCTTAGACCTGGTACTCTCAAATAGGGATGGAGAAAGGATTTCTGATTTAGAAGTGGGTAGCCATCTGGGAACAAGTGATCACCAAACAGTGTAGTTCACAATAAACACAGCAATAGAGTCAAACCATACAAAAACAAGAGTATTGGACTTTATGAGGGCTGACTTTGAGGAAAATGAGAGAGTGCCTCAGAAAAGCACTAGCAAATGGGTAAGAAGGAGGGTTGGAGGAACAATGGGGAATCATCAAAACAGCCATCACAGAGGCAACAAGCCTTTGTGTGAAGCAAATCAATAAAACAAAATGAAGAAAAAAAAAACACTATGGTTCTCAAAAGAGGTGGCAGTGAAGGTTAAGGAGAAAAAGAAAGCATTCAGGAAATATAAGGAAACACAGGAGGAGCAGGACAGAGAACTTTATCAGTTAAAGCAGAAGGAGGCAGGGAAGGCAATCAGAATAGCAAAGGCCCAAACCAAGGAAAAGATAGCCAATTCTGTTACAACCTGATAAAACCTTTTATGGGTACATTAGGGAGTGAAGAAAGACCAAGGGAGGGATACAGAGACTTAATAAAAGGGAGGGAATGTGGACAGAGGATGATAGTGAAAAAGCAGGGATACTGAATGAATATTTCTGCTCAGTTTTCACAACGGAAGAGTAGGGGGAGGTACCTAAAACAAACAAGAGAAACACTCAGGATGGGGGGGGGGTTGATACCAGTCCCTTCACAGAAGAAAGGGTTTTGAAAGAACTCTTGAAACTGAGGGTGGACAAAGCAATGGGGCCTAATGGGATTCTCCCCAGAATTCAAAGAGAACTAAGGATAGAACTAGTGACACCACTGACTACTCTCTTTAACAAATCATGGGAGGATGGGGTGGTACCTGAAAACTGGAGGAGGGTGGATGTGATTCCACTTCACAAAAGTGGGAGCAGGGCAGAGGCAGGAAACTACAGACCAGTTAGTTTGACCTCAGTGGTAGGGAAAATTATGGAATCACTTCTGAAGGAAAGAATTGTTGAGTACCTAGAGGCCAGTGGGGCACAGGACCCAAGGCAGCATGGATTCACAGTGGGAAGGTCATGTCAGACAAATCTGATAGATTTCTTTGACTGGGTGACCAAAGTAGTAGACTAGGGAGGGACTGTGGATATGGCCTACCTAGATTTTAGCAAGGCATTTGACACTGTCCCACACTAAAGATTAATATACAAGTTAACCAGCCTTGGAGTGGGTCCCAAGGTGATAGTCTGGATAAAAAATTGACTGGACAACAGGATGCAGAGAGTAATAGTAAACAGAGTACACAGTGAAGAAAGGAGGGTAACTAGCGGGGTACCACAGGCTTGGAGTACTGAGACCGGTCATCTTTAATGTCTTTATATGTGACATTGGAGAGCATCTGGAAGGAAAAGTATGTCTCTTTGCAGATGACACAAAGATCTGCAACAGGGTTGATACACAAGGTGGGGTGGAAAGGATGAAAAGGGACTTGGCAAGGTTAGAGGAATGGTCAAATATATGGCAGCTCAGATTCAATGCAAAGAAGTGCAAGGTAATGCACCTGGGAAACAAAAACCCAGGGGAAGAGTGCACAATAGGGGTGAGATACTAACAACAAAAAAACTGAAAGGGACCTAGGAATAATTTTATCAGATGACCTAAAGGTGGTCAAGTAATGTAAGAAGGCAGCAAGGAGGGTTGGGCTGGATACTGGGATGCATAGGGAGAGGCATCAACAGTAGAAAATGAGAAGTTGTTATCGCTCTGTACAGACAGTTGGTGAGACCACATCTGGAGTACTGTGTGTGTTCTGGAGACCCCATCTCAACAAAGACATAGACAGAGTGGAGGCTGTTCAGAGGAGGGCCACCAAAATGGTGCAGAGTCTGCACAAGAAGTCACATGAAGAGAGACTAAAGTAGCTTAACATGTATACCCTCGAGGAAAGGAGGGAAAAGGGGTACATGATATAAACTTTCAAGCACCTCAAGGGAATTAACGAAGTCCAAGAGGGTAGCATCTTTCAGAAAAAGAGATCTGCAAGAACAAAAGGGCACAATTTGAAGATGGGGGACAGCTCAGAGGTAATGTTAGAAAGTATTTTTTCACAGAGAGGGTTGTGGATGCATGGAACAGCCTTCCTGAGGAGATTGTGGAGTCAAGAACAGTGGGAGAATTCAAGAATGCATGGGACAGACATAAAGCAATTCTAGAGGGGGGTAGGAGGAAGTAAACTGTTGGTTAACTAGAATCTGCAGCTTATCCATCAGGTAGGGAAATGGGCAGACTCGGTGGGACAAGAGGCCCTTATCTGCTGTAAAATTCTATGTTAGTGGCAGCTGCTATAAACCCCCCCCCCCCGCTTTTCCAGTTTAAATGGAATTTCAAAACCTCATTTATTTTTCTACCCAGAGTCCTAGTTTCCATTTTATTTAAGTGTAACCCATCTGGTTTGAAACACACTTCTTTGCTGAAAGTGACCGAGTTATCCATGAACCCTATATTTTCTTTCAAACATAACTGTCACAACCAATCATTCAAAAGGTTTATTAACTCATTTTTAAAGTACTTTATTCCCCTAGTAGGTAATACACCTGACACAATGATTTCACCATTTTTGTCCTTGATCCGTTTAATTAATTCTGTAAAATCTGTTTGGATGTCACTCAATTTACATGTGTGTAGGTCATTAGTACCCACATGTAGTAGGACAGGAGGGCTAATGGTGTTCTCTAGTAGCCCGTCCAGTAAGTTGATGATGCCGTTTACCCCTGCCCCGGGAGAGTACTCACAGTAGTGTGCTCTTTTTGGTCGTAACATACCACTGTATCCACACCCCTTATAATAGAATCCCCTATCACAACTATGTCCCTGTTTTGCTTGTGTATTTGAATTACTGGGTCTGGGATAGTTAAGTTATGCAGTGTACGATTCAGTTTTGTTTCTGATTCTATGGGTGTAGATTCGGAATCTTCTACTATCTGGGACAAGTCTTGAGCCAGACTTGCAAAGACGTTATGCAAAAGTAAGTGTGATTCATCTGGTTTGTATTTCTCTTGTACCATTTTAGTAAATGGTACTTTTTCTCATTAATCAACATTGTGGGCATTGTTTATACCCAAGTCCTTAGTATCACTGGCAGCTTATATGTCCCCGGAAATATTGCTATTGCTAAGGATAATATCTTGTTCTGACTCATCGATAAAGGTTTCTAATAATTTTATCTCTTTGTGTTCTTCTAGTCTTTGTTGGAGTTGCTTGATTTCCTCTTGTAATGTACTAATTAGGAGACATTTATCACAAATGAAATCTGAACGAACTGCCTCATCAGTATACATATTACATTGAGTGCAGACTAGTTTCTTCACTTTACTGTGTTTGTTTTTGGCCTGAGACATGATTATGTCCACCACAGTTTATTACCTTGGAAAAACAACTGTTTGTACCTTATGTTCCGCTACACACCGGTGCCAGTTTCCTGGTTACTGTCAACCTGTTCACCTGTATCACCAGCAGACTCAGCAGACACGTGTGTCTCTGTGCATGTCTCTGCACGTGCAACGTGTGCCCCGTTCGCAGCAGGGTGTGCTATATACCTGTGCGCACCAGAAGTCCTTCACGAGAGGTTGCGTTCAGTGTATGACTAAAACTATGTTAAATTAGCTACTTATAGCCATTTTCAATTCCCCAAAGCAGAGACAAGCTCACTCAAGCCCAAAAGTATTACAAAATAAAATATTTTTTTTGAAATTTAAGTTTATTGGTTTCCAAAAAAAAAACAAATGAAAAACACAAAAAACACCAAAACACAAAACAGGAACAAAACAATCCAAAAATGTAGGCAAAGAAAAAACATATATATAGTACAAGCAAAATACCCAAAACCCTCCCCTCCTCCCCAAAGAAATCCCATAACCCCCCAAACCACCCCCATCCAATCACCCAAAACAGAATAAAACACATAGCCATTAAAACATAAAGTCCTCAAACCACCCCTCCCCATCTGGGTGCACCAACGAGGGCAGAAGAAACCATTAGATCTGGATATCACTGTATACTTATAGTAAAATGTTATGACTTTAACATCTTGAATCACATAATAACAAAAGGAATCGAGGGTCTACAGATAAACATATGATACAAAAGGGCAAGAAGGATCGGGTCAACGAGCCACAGTGTTAGAGCAAACATAAGGCCTGGAGCTTATCCCATCTCTTGCGAAACAAGTCCATACGATCTTTAAAACTGGCTATTAGCCTCTCTGATTGAAGATACGACACTACCTCCTTCAAC
The DNA here is from genome assembly GCA_016271365.2 of Neoceratodus forsteri. Lineage (NCBI taxonomy): Eukaryota > Metazoa > Chordata > Ceratodontiformes > Ceratodontidae > Neoceratodus > Neoceratodus forsteri. The sequence goes on along the minus strand of CM057450.1, from coordinate 1,175,471,920 downwards.
CAGTCGGCAAAGGATAAAATCAGTTGGTCCGTCCAATGTCTTAGGACCAGCTTCTTAACCGCCATGGACACCAAGGCCATATGATATCGGCGCTCAAAAACTATCTACACAGGAAAAATCTCCTAGAACACAAACCTCCGGACAAAAAAACCCATTCAGACCCAGAAGGGGATCAAGGTTCTCCCGGATCAAGGACCACAATGGGGCAACTTTAGGGCAATCCCAAAAAATATGAATTAAGTTACCCTCGGCTTATGAGCACCTAAAACACTCCGGACAGGAGACCATCTTCCGCTGAAAGAGTTTAACGGGAGTATAGTAAAGATTATTCACAATATAATATTGTGTTAACCGCAACCTATCTTGGGTATGATATCTATGTAAATCCTCCGTATCACGATTCCAAGCCGGGAAGTGTCAGGAAAAGATGAGTCCAGACCAAGGGCCTTCAACGCCTTCCTGAGAGCTGAAATTCAGAAGATGAGAATAGATCAATGAGATAGAGTGAGACTGAGAGGCAAAACTAATAATAATATAGAGAAAGGGATGAACAGCGATTCCCTGAAAGTAGTGCCGAATTTACTACCAATTAAGTGCCTAAGCTGATAGACCTTGAAAATCCCTTTACTTGGTATGTCAAATTTCTCTAGAATATCACCTGAAGAAAGAAGCGATTCTTGGTTGAACAAGTGTTCCGCTCTGACATCCTTAAGTTGTGGGGAGCCAATCCGGCGTGATCCAAGAGTTCCCTAACCTAATGCTAGGATTAAGGACCACCGGCTGTCCCAAGTCCAACCCACTAGAGATCCGAAAGAACTTAAGACATTGTGCCCATGACCTAAAGGCACCCTTCACCATGTTATCTGACACCAGGTGTGAGAGCGCCTTCGGGGGCACGTAAAATAAAGCAGACAGATCCAGTTTAAGGTCAGAAAGAAAGGCCCGTTCGAGCTGAAGCCAAATTGGGCAAGAGATCTCCGAACCTGTGGAAAACCATCTCCCTAACTTGGAAAGGTGAGTCACCCAATAATACAACTGGAGATTAGGCAACCGTAGGCCTCCCTTTTCCTTAGGGAGCGATAGCTTGGGGTATAGGAATGCCGTACCCCCTTCCCCCGCCAGATAAAACTAGACAACAACCGATGGAGCTGCTGAAAATAGGAAAGAGGGATCCAGAGATTAGTCAGATTCAACGGATAGAAAATCCGGGGAAGAATATTCATTTTAATAATATTGATTCAGCCCCAAAGCGAAATAGGAAGGGTTGACCAACGCTGCAAATCCTGACTAATCAGGTCTCGAACTCTGTCCAGATTCAACTTTTTCAAAAGGGAAAGATCAGTAGAAAAGTGGATCCCCAGATACTTGATTGATCTGGAGGTCCACCTCATTCCAAAAGAGAGGAAGTCCTGTTTATTAGTGTACTTGTTTAGAGGAAAAATCTCACATTTAGAAATATTCAACTTATAACGAGAAAAAAATGCCAAACTGCATAATAATATTGATAGCGGCTTTTAAAGATGCTGCCAGATCCGTTAGGTGCAGCAAAACATCATCTGCATATGCAGAGAGAGCCAGTTCCTGTTGCTGTAGCCTGACACCTCTCACCTGGGGGGATGTCTTAAGTTTAATCAACAGTGGCTCCAGGAATAAATTAAATAATAAAGAAGAGAGAGGGCATCCCTGCCTGGTACCAGTGAATAAACGAAAAGGAGATAGGACCCCATTGCAGTAAATCCTAGCAGAAGGGCAACTGTAGAACGTCTGAATAATATTCAGAAAGGGAGACGGAAAGCCCATTCTCTCCATTACTGACCAAAGAAAGGACCAATCAACCCGGTCAAAGGCTTTTTCAGCATCAAGAGAGACCAGAGCAACCGGATGTGAAGCTGATTGAGCATATTGAGAGATGTTAAACAGCGTCCTCAGATGATCTGCTGCCGACCTCCCGGCACAAAACCAACCTGCTCAGAACTCAGGAGCCCCGACCAGACCCTCTTGATTCTTTCCGCAAAAATTTTTGCAAGAATTTTCATGTCATAGTTTTGGAGAGAAATGGGATGGTAATTAGCCGGATCAGTGAGAGTTTTATCAGCTTTGGGGATTAAAACTATAGTAGCCTCAAACAGAGCAGGGTCAATTTCAGGAGAGACCGAGAGATAATTATATAGTTTGAGGAGAATAGGTACCAGATCGTTAGCAAAGACCTTATAGAAGTTTTCAGGGAAACCATCCGGGCCCGGTGCCTTATCCAGAACCAAGGAAGTGATAGTACTCTTTATGTCCTCAGCTGAGATGGGGATTAGTAGACTGGCCTGTTGGGCTTCTGATAAACGAGGGATATCTATTTCCTTCAAATACTCCTTAACATCCGAAATGGGATAAGATAATGAGGACTGGCTATAAAGATCCGAATAATACTCCTTGAAAACATGCGCAATATCTCTGGGTGAGGAGACAACCCCACCAGATGGGGAGGACAGAGAGGGGATGATCCTTGAGCTCTCCAATGTGCATGAGCCTTAAAGCCAGAAGTTTGCCAGATTTTTCACCAAGATCCAGATACTTGGCCTGGGTTTTTATCAAGCAATATTCCGTTTTTTCTTTCAAGAGATCCGAGTATTCATTCCTAGTTAACAAAAGGTCCTTAAGATCCTTTATAGAGGAAGTCGAAGAAAATTTAACCTCTAATTCCCTTAGCTTGTTCAACAGAGCTAAGGATCTAGCCATCCGCGTCTTCTTCCTGAAAGAGGCCATTTTAATGAGTTCGCCCCTAAGATAACACTTCAGGGCACCCCAAACCATGTCAACCCTTGGAGTAGAATTCAAGTTATCAGCCAGAAAGAGAGAAATCCAGGAACTAATTTCTGAAGCACATTGGTGATCCTTTAGCAATTGTGGAGGTAGAAGACTTGGTTTGCTGGCCAAGGCACCTAGCTTCACCTGAGCTTTTTCCTTCTAAGACTGCTTGAAAGGCAGAGTAGAGAAACTTACCAGAGCAAGGGAGAAGGATTAAGATTTAGTTTGGCTAACAGATTTACTGTGTGGTGGTGTTTTTATTTTTACTCACAGGGATTGCTACTGTTTGTTGCTAACATTTCATTGCTTTATTTTTCTCTGATTCAAATTGTTGTTGCTGGTATACCGTCTTCTGCATTATTACAAGGTGTGCCTACAGGTGTGTGCTAACAGATTACTCCTGTAATCTTCTGATTCAAATTGTCTTTTAAAGGTATATCTTCTGTTACTGCTTTATTTTTCTCTGGAGCAAAGTGTTTCTTACAGCGTATATCTTCTCTGAAATTATTACAGGTGGTGCTTTACAGGTTTTACAGTTTTATCTAACACTAGGATAAGCTTTCAGGGTTACTGCATTTGTTATTGACTGATTGTTTCTGCTCTTACCTCCTTGTTCTTTCGTCCGTGGTTCTTCTTTTTACGCAGGGGAAGGGCCCAGCCACCCACCCCCATCCCCAACCACCCCACGCTACACTCCTTTTATAGGGTACCACAGTTGTGACATTTCCTGTGGCAGAGCAGGAAGGGGCGGATCAGTGGGGCCTCCACAAGGTGATCTCATTTACAGGGGCACTAGTAATTTAACTTGTTATAACAAGTTAAACAAAGCACAATTAAACCATTACTTGCATTTTTTTCCTTTTTTTTTTCTCCTTCTAATTACTCTGACTAGGTTACAAACCCAGCAACTTATCTGGAATGGATTTCATTAACTGCAGGTACTGTGGAACAATTTTCAGAAGGACAGTCTTACAGGATTTAGGACACTGTCCTACATGCTGGGCCTTTGGAGATCTTAGGGCTCAGCTCCGGGCAGCATGGGCAGAGATTGCACGCCTCAAATTTCATATTGAAGAGGAAATACATTATAAGAACCACCTGCCATTTCCCCAGCATCCAACAGAAAAACCTCGACTGCAGAGGGTAGTTGGTCCAGGAGGTTGGCAGGTGGTTAGGAGGAGCAAATCAGGTGCCCCATCACTCTCTGCTCTCCAACACATTACCTCCAAAAACCATATAAACACTACAAACAGGTATCTGCCTCTATCTCTGAAATCAAATAAAGAGGCAGAAGACACTGCAGAGCAGAACACTCGGCACAGGAGCTAGCACAACAAAACTCACCCAAATCAGGAACCAAAACTAAACAAGCACAAAGGAAATCCAAAAAACTTCTGATCATAGGAGACTCCATGATTCGGGGAGTTGATACCCATCTCCAGCCAGGGTGATGGTCAGATGTCTCCCAGGTACATCAGCATGGAGACACTGACCGCATTGCTAAAATTGTTCACAAAGCAGGAGAAAACATTGATGTCCTAGTACACATAGGGACTAATGATCACCAGCCGGTCAGTTGTGGAGACCAAGGAACACCTGACTAGGCTGGGTAACAAACTATCATCTATTTCATCGGCATCTCCTTCTCTGAGATCCTGCCAGTCTGGGAGAAGGGAGCAGATGGACAGAAGGTCAGAGAAGGGAGATGGGGAGCTAAACACGTGGCTCAAGGACTGGTGCCAGGAAAAAGGACACAGATTTGTGAGGAACTGGCAACAGTTCTGGGAGCGAAAGTTCTTTAAATTTGATGGACTGCATCTGACTAAAGAGAGTCAGTGCATTGGGGCAGAAGTTTGGCGTCTTTGCAGAATATTTAAACTAGCAAATGGGAGAGGGTGCAGCACCCCATAGTCGAATGGGAAGAACACCCTCCCCTCAGCTAGTGGTCAAACAGGAATTCAGCATGTTTGCCGTTCATTTGCATCACCAGGTAAGAAAAAAGGTTTGTCTCCCCATACAACGCACAGGAGTAATGCCAAACTTCACCCAACAATTAACACACCAAAATCTGGCCAATGGAAAATCATGTACACAAATGCTCACAGCCTGGGAAATAAGATCCCAGACCTGCAGACAATAATGTCAGAGGCTAAACTGGACATAGTAGCAATTAGTGAGACGTGGTTTACAAGTAACCACACTTGGGAGACTTCAATACCTGGCTATGTATTGTTCAGAAGAGACTGAGGTGCAAAGGGGGAGGGTGGCCTGTATGTTAATGAAAATATCAAACTACAGAAATTCAGAATACACATAAGGAGCCAGAAGAACTGTGGGTCACCCTGGAAACAGGAAATGGGACAGCCATAAGAACTGGGGTTGTCTACAGGCCCCAGACCAGAGGGAGGACATAGACACATTACTGTTAGAAGATATACAAAACATGACAGCTAAAGGGAGGTTCTGATAATGGGAGACTTCAACATGCCAGATACAGATTGGTCAATACCAGCAGGAACATCTGCCAGAACTAGACTCATAGTGGATTCCCTGCAGGGGAGGCCTCAAACAACTGGTACAGCAACCCACAAGAGACAGGGCTATCCTAGATCTAGTACTGACTAACAAAGAAGGGATCACAGATCTCCAGGTAGAAGGTCACCTGGGGCCAGTGACCATCACATGGTATGGTTCAATTTGGCTACTACATCTAAATCATCCCATTCCAAGGCAAAAATATGGGACTTCAGAGGAGCTGACTTTGATAAGATGGCCAACAGAGTTAAGCTAGCCCTGGCAAAAGAAACACAGGTGAGGGTACAGGCAAAGTGGGCAAGCATTAAGGATGCAATACTTGAAGCAACATCCCATTGTGTTAGACAGAAAAGGAAGTGCTAAAAGAAGGAAACCACTTTGGTTCTCAAATACAGTAGCAGAAAAGGTCAGAGCCAAAAGGCTGGCCTTCAGGAAATATAAGGGAACACAGCGGGATGAAGATAGGGAGGCATACCAAACTGCCCTAAGGGAAGCAGGTAAGGCAGTAAGGCAGGCAAAGTCCCAAACTGAGGAAACACTAGCACGAACAGTAAAAGAAGGTGACAAGACTTTCTATAGATACATTAGCTAAGCTTAATGGAGAAAAGGGAGCATGTGAGGAGGAGGACCCTGTAAAGGCATCTATCCTAAATAGATACTTTTGCTCAGTATTTACTGAAGAGAAGGTAGGGCAGGGCCCACAGCTCAGCATCATGGACACAGGGGGGAAGGAGGTGAGCACTACTCCCTTCACAAAAGAAAGGGTCCTACAAGAGCTTGCTAAGCTCAGAGTGGATAAGGCAATGGGACCTGATGGCATACATCCCAGGGTACTTAAGGAGCAAAGGAGGAACTAGCAGAGCTATTAGCAGAATTGTTTAGTGAGTCTCTGAGCACAGGAGAGGTCCCAGAAGACTGGAGAAGGGCTCATGTGATCCCGCTCCACAAGAGTGGTAGCAGGGAGGAGGCGGGGAACTACAGACCAATCAGTCTTACTTCAGTAGTGGGCAAGGTTATGGAGGCACTCCTTAAGGAAAGGACAGTGCAACACCTGGAATCCATAGGGGCACAGGATCCAAGACAGCATGGGTTTACAAAAGGAAGGTCCTGTCAAACTAATCTCATAGATTTCTTTGACTGGGTAACCAGAGTGGTGGACCAAGGAGGAGCAGTTGATGTCGCCTACCTTGACTTCAGCAAAGCTTTTGACACTGTTCCACATAGAAGATTGATAAATAAGCTGGGTAGGCTCGGGGTGGGTCAGAAGTTGGTCAACTGGGTGGCAAACTGGTTGATGGCCAGAAAACGGAGAGTGGTGGTAAATGGTATACAGTCAGAAGAGATGCAAGTCACAAGTGGGGTACCTCAGGGATCCGTCCTGGGGCCAGTCCTCTTCAACATCTTCATTAGTGACCTTGCAGATGGACTAGAGGGTAAGGCTTGTCTGTTTGCAGATGACACCAAGATCTGCAACAGAGTAGTTGATCCAGATGGGGTGGGCAGAATGAGAAGAGATCTGGATAAACTAGCAGAATGGTCAGAAGAGTGGCAACTGGATTTAATGCAAGAAGTGCAAAATCATGCATATAGGGAAGAGAAACCTGAAGCCACCTATAGGCTGGGAGGAGTTGCTAGCAGTCCAAAGGAAGAAAGAGACTTGGGCATCATCATCACTGATGACCTAAAATCATCAAACAGACCTCTAAAGCAGTAGGTAAGGCTAGGGGTGTTAGGGTGTATTAGTAGGGGTATCACAAGTCATAAGAGGGTAATAATCCCTCTGTACAAGACACTAGGTTAGGCCCCATCTTGAGTACTGCGTGCAGTATTGGAGCCACACCTTCACAGGACATTAACCAAATTGAGGCAGTCGAGAAGGGCAGCCAAAATGGTGTAGGGACTGCATCAGAAGACATATGAGGACAGATTAATGGAGCTCAATGTATACCCTTGAGCAAAGGAGGGAGAGGTGATATGATCGAGGCATTCAAACACCTTAAGGGCATAAACAAGGTGAAAGAGTCTAACATGTTTAAATATAAGAAAAATAGCAGGACAAGAGGACACAGCATGAGATTAGAGGGAGGCCGATTAAGGGGAATGTGAGGAAATTCTTTTTCACAGAAAGGGTGGTGGATGCATGGGTGGCTTACCACAAGTGAGTGGCTATGAATACAGTGCAGGGCTTCAAACAGGCATGGGATAGGCATAAGGAGCAATACAAATGACTATGAATAGATAGGCCACTGACAGAGCAAAGGCCGATGGCACATTTATAAGGTAGAAAAAGAAATGGGCAGACTGGATGGGCCTTGCGGTCCTTATCTGCCGTCAACTTCTATGTTTCTATGTTTCTATGTGTATTCAGCCGCCACATAGAATCGCGGGAGTAATCTGGATCTAGAGAAAGCCGGATCCAGACTATAGCGTGATCCGATAAGATGATCAGCTCAATACCGGACAGAGAGATATTCGGGAGAAAGGGGAGACTAACTAAGACCATATCCAACCTCGATTTGGTGCCATGCGATTGGGATTGAAAAGAAAAGGCATGACAAGAGGGTTAGCGAGCTGCCAGGGGTGCATAGGCCCAACATCGAACTCAGATCCCATAAAGCACACTGAGCGGGAAGGCGTTTATCTTGAGGATCTCTGGCCAAGGGTGGATGAAGCGCACATTCCAATCGCCCCCCAGTATAAACTGGGCGGGGAGGAAGCTAGACAGCTTGTCCGCCAGAGACATAAAAAAAACAGGATTCCCACCTACCGGACCATACACAGAGCCAAGGACAACATTACCACCATTAAGTGTACCTTTCACCAGGACAAATCTCCCTTCTGGGTCTGAAACAGTCAGTTCTTTTGTAAACAGTACGTGCTTTTTAATAAGAACTGCAACCCTTTACTAAAACATGAGTTTCCCGCTAGGTAAGATTGGGAAAAACCGGAGTGGGATAGCAATTTGGTGTCATCATGGCATAGATGTGTCTCTTGCAAAAAAAGGATATCAATGTGAAGCAATGAGCAATGATTAAAGACCTGCAACCGCTTGACCCGATCCTTAAGTCCTCGAACATTCCAAGATGCTATTTTGACTGTATTCATAGCCATTTTAAAAACATTATAGTACAACCAGACATCCAGACAAACCCAGCAAAATATGAAGGAAAAAGGTGCACCCCCAATATAAAGGCCCAGGACCTAATACCCACCCAGAACTGCTCAGGCTTGGATCTCCAGAGCGATAACCCCGTCCAGCTTGTCCAGCCAGAACAAAAACAAGGCCTGTACCGGCAGAATAGGCCCACCCAACCATGAAACCTGAACAAAACATACTTGATCGCAAGACAGTCATCCACCCGTAGAACCCCCTGAACATACTCAACATCTATATCCCCAGAAACAGCAATCTATCACAGCAGACCAGAAACCATATACTACATCTGGGATATCACACATTAATCCAGCCCCACACCCTCCCAAAACCAGAGACCAGAAAGTTAGAAAAGGCCCAGTAATGAGAAACCCCCTCCCAGAGACCAGAAAACCCATAATCCGAAAACCTTAAACCAAATCCCCGACAACCAGCACCCTTACAAACCCAAAAATAACTATGTACAGTGAGTGGTTCGAGCAGAAATAACCCAAAGGTAACCTAGTACCCAAAGGCTCAAACCTCTCGACCCCCAATGTGAACCTCCGACCCCCGGGCTTGGGTACCAGTACCAACATACAAAGATATCAGGTACAATCCAAAAGAGTAAGAACCCACAATGCAAGGATAACATTCCCCAACCGTCCCAGCACCAGGAGAGGTTAGCCAACCCCCAACATCATTTCGCGATTCCCATCCAGCGAGCAAAGCGCTTTAAACCTGAGCCCCCAGCCACCCCAGAAATCTATAGCCGATAAAGCAAGCAGGCATAAAAAAAAAAAAAAAGAGGGGAGCCAAACAGGTGAAAAACATAAAAGATACTGACCCAGCATCCAGCAGCAGAGAGGCCAGCTACCCAGCCGGTCCAGCGGTCCCCCAGCATCCTTATCAGTAAAAACAATACCAGTAGGACACCTACCCAATATCCATGCAGCCCACGAGGATAGAGAGGTCCAGGAATCCAGCAAGAGCGGATAAAATGGGAGCCTTAACTCTGGAAAAGAAACTCCATTCTAGGGCCGTTGTCTCTGGAGGGACCGATAAGGCAGAGGACCAGATTAGGTCGCCTACCAGGAAGTCCCATCCGGAAACAGTGACCGCGGAAGAAAGGTTCCATCGAGGTGCATGGATAGGAGCAGGAAGGGGGCCCACTGGACCAAAACTGCCCGCCACAGGAATCAAGCCAAAGAGCCCAGAAAAGAAAAGCCAGCGAGGAAAAACGAGGCGACCAAAAAAAAACAAAAAAAAAACCAACAAAAGACAGAAAGGAGACCAGAAAGGGAAGGTAAGAGCGGGAGAGTATCAGTCAGCTGACGACATGAAAATTATAAACCATCGCATAAAATACAGTACAGATATTTTAAACAGAGACAGAGGAAAAATCTAGTCCTGTAGAATCACTAGGTTCCGAACCCAGGACATGAAGTTTAGAATCCTTCAGCCAGGTGATTTAAATAGCTCTGGTAGCTTGTTAGTCAGTTCCTTGAGGGCAGCTTCGGGGGAGTTATAACTGGTAGTCGAACCTCTAACAGTAACTTTCAAAGTCACGGATAGATCATCCTGAAAGAGATAGGCGGCTATTAATTTCTGCACAACTGGATGATAAGCTGCCCTTTTCTCTTGGGTTTCTTTAAACAAGTCTTGTGTAATCCAGTTCTGAAACACCCCAAAGAATTTCTTTAAGCTCACACGACTTCAAATAAACATGCTGTCTCTCCACATAGCTAAGAAACTTGATAATAATAGGACGTGGGGGGGTTCCAGACGAGGGTCTGGGTCTCAGAGAGCTATGGGCCCGCTCTAAATGATAAGAGGAGCTGATAGGGGATGGGCCCACAACCTTGCACAGGAACTTCTGCAAAAAGGCCATAAGGTCTGGGCCCTCTTCCAGCTCGGGTAGGCCCATAATTAGCAAATTGTTTCGGCGATTGCACCCTTCCAGATCTTCAGATTTGGCTTGCAATTTCTTGATTTGCTGCTTGAGCTCAATAATCTCTGTCTCAGTTTTGGACCTCCACTGTTCCGATGAAAAGACTCTGGCCTCCATGTCTGACACTCTGGTAGAGACAGAAGAGAGATCACAACATAGAGATTTAAGTTCACCAGTCAGCTCCCTCAAGATATCTTTCAAAGGGGTAAGCTCTTGGAGGAACCTATCCTCCGTTAAAGGAGTGGGCTGCTGCACTTTGTCCCCACCTCGATCAGATTTAGCAGGGGCCTGATTTCATTGTTTCTTAGCAGCCTTCTCCGGGGATGCAGGGGGTGTATGCTTAACTGAGGCCTGCTTCCCATCCACCTCCATCGCGATCCTGCAAGCGTTTATTCTCCCAGTAAAAGTCGTCTTGTAATAGCAGATCACTTCTCCAAACGTCCTCTGAGCAAATTTTGCTTAAAATGGCCAAGATGTTTTGAAAAACGATCAAAAAAGGTGGCCAGAGGGGGGAGCTCAGAATCCCAGCTGCTGTCTAGCTAGATGCCATCACGTTTACAAAATAAAATATAACTTGCTCTTATTAGACCTGTAGTTCTCAAATACTGCTACCAAGAACTACAAGATCTCGCTTCCTGGTTCCGGTTGCTAAGGGTTACCAGAGCTCCCAATTCAATGTACAGAAACGAGTATGGCACAATATAACATATAAAAGAATATTCCAAGTTCCATCCACTGCATAGACCCCTGCAAGTGATTAGAAGGAGGGCTATCAGGAGCAATAATCACTTAACCACTGCGCACTTGCAGCAGGGTGTGCTATACACCTGTGCGCACTGGAAGGTCCGTAGTTTCCTACCTCAGTTTTGCTCCCACTTTTGTGAAGGGGACTCATATCTTCCCTCCTCCAGTTCTTAGATACCACACCATCCTCTCATGATTTGTGTAAAGAGAAGTCAATGGTGTCACTAGTTCTCCCCTTAGTTCTTTTAGACTTCTGGGGTGAATCCTGTCAGGCCCCATTGCATTGTCCACCTTCAGTTTTTCTTTCAGAACTCTTCCTTCTGTGAAAGGACTGCTAATCACCTCCTATCCAGAGTGCTTCTATTGATTGGATTAGGTACCTCCCCTCCTCTTCTTTTGTGAATACTGAGCAGAAGTATTCCTTCAGTATCCCTGCTTTTCACTGTCACTCTCTGCCCACCCACCCTCCCATTTATTAAGCCTCACTATCCTTCCCTTGGTTTTTCTTCACTCCCTAATGTACCTATAAAAGGTTTTATTCCCCTTCTTAACCCAGTTGGCTATCTTTTCCTTGGTTTGGGCCTTTGCTATTCTGAGTGCCTTCCCTGCTTCCTTCTGCTTTAACTGGTACAGTTTTCTGACCTGCTTCTTTGCTGTATCCTTATACTTCCGGAATGCTATCTTTTTCTCCCTAACCTTCCCTGCCACTTCTTTTGAGAACCATAGTGTTTTTTCTTTCATTTTGATTTGTTTATTTTCATCACATAAATGCTTGTTGCCTCTGTAATGGCAGTTTTGATTATTTCCCACTGATCCTCCACCCTCCTTCTTGCCTGTTTGCTAGTACTTTTCTGAGGCACACTCACATTTTGACAAAAGTCAGCCGTCCTAAAGTCCAGTACCCTCACTTTTGTATGGCTGGACTCTGCATCTCTGTTTATCATGAACCACACTGTTTGGTGGTCACTTGTTCCCAGATGGCTACCCACTTCTAGATCTGAGATCCTCTCTCCATCCCTGTTTGAGAGTACCAGGTCTAAGATTGCTCTCTCCTGAGTGGGTTCCAACACTAGCTGTCTGAGACATGCCCCCTGTAGGGCATCGAGAATGACCCTGCTCTTGGGTGTGGCTGCAACAAAGGTGCTCCCATTAACATCTGGCATATTCAGGTCCCCCATCAACAATATCTGCCCTTTTTATGCCATCCTAGGGATGCCTTCCATCATTTTCTTGTCCATTTCCTCCCACTGAGATGGGGGTCTGTACACAACTCCCATGCGGATTGTGGTGCCATTTCCAGTCTCCAGGGTGACCCACAGTGCCTTCTCTCCTCCTTGTCTACCCTTTAGTTCCTTTGCTTTGATCCCTTCACTTATGTAGAGAGCTACTCCTCCTTCTCTTCTACCCTCCCTGTCCCTCCTGTAAATTGTGTACCCTGGTATGTTGACATCCCAGTCATGGTTCTCTGTGTACCATGCTTCTGTGACTGCCACAATGTCCAGGTGTCCCTCTTCCATCAAGGCCACAAGTTCAGGGAGCTTGTTACCCAGACTACGGGCATTGATACTCATTGCCCTCGATTTTTTGATTGCCTTACCCATTTAAGCCCATCCCTGTCCTTACTGCCTTTGTCTCCATTTACCCCTGCCCTTCTCGCTGTCAACTTCTCTGTTTTGGTTTTTACCTCACTAACTACCCTGATTTTTTTTGGGGGGGCTAGGATTTCCCTGCCCCTCTTCAGTGCCTCACCCCTTGGCTAATTTAAATGCTTACCAATGAAGAATTTAAACCTATCACCTAGGATCCTGGTTCCCCTCCTGGACAGATACAGACCATCACGCCAGTATAAGCCTGTATCTCTCCAAGTGAACCCCCAGTCCCCAATGAAACCAAAACCCTAAGCTCTGCACCAGTTTTTCAACAACTAATTGAACCCATGGTGTGGGGCACCCTAGCCTCACTCATGCCATAGACAGGCAGCACCTCCGAAAAGGTTACTGTGTGTGCTACTTGTCTAAGGCCCCTCCCCAACTCCACAAACTCCTCCTGCACTATTCTGATCCCTTTCCCAGCCAGGTCATTTGTCCCTAGGTGGACAATGATGTCTGGCTTCCTCCCCTGTGCAGTTGCTTCCGTGATCCTGAGGATTCACTCCCTGTTCCTCCAAGCCATGGCACCTAACAGGTGCCTTACATCCCTCTCCTCCTCCCCCAGTTCTACCCACCCAACAATTGAGTCCCCCACCAGGAGTTGTTTCCTTCCCCTGTGGGGTCCCATGCCACCCACCTGTGGGTCTCCTTTGTGGAGGTTCCCAGCATCCTCCTTGGTCTCCACTGTGGGTGCCTCCATAGAGGAACCACACTCCACCAGAATGGAATATGAATTGTGGAGTGGTACAACTGGAGGGATGCACCTCTGTTCCACCACCTTCACCCTCCCTGAGCCCACTATGATCCAACCGCTCCTCTTTCTTGGCAACCTCTGAGGCAGCAGCGGTGGGCCTGGTGGGCCCTGGGTGGGAGAGGAGGTACCCCGAATCCTGGAGAACTCAGCCTGGAGACGTGCAACCTCCTCCCTCAGCCCAGAGAGGTACCTGCAGATGGGACAACACCACATCCTCCAGAATGTCTCCCGGAAGACTGCCGCTTCACAGCCACTGCAATGCACCACTCCCATCATGTCTTATTTGTGGCCCCTCAACTGTTGTGTTGTATGCTTACTCTTTCCTCTCTTGGTTTACTTTTTTTTTCTCACTACTCTCCTACTGCCTCAATGTCCTTATAGCTCCTGTCCTTCCTGTTCTGGGGCAGGAAGCCCTGTTTTTCTCAATAGTCTCCTTCTTACTTGCTCAGAGTCAGATCTCCAGCAGCTAAGGGGGGGGGGTTGAGCTACTCTTTTCCTTCTAGGATGGTGAGTTTTTTGTGGCTCTGTGATCAATCCCTTCCTACTCCCAAACAGGAAGTTTCTATTATCAGTCAAATCATGTGCCTATAAAAGTGGAACTAGCTATGCATGGGGGGTGGAAGAAAGGAGGGAGGACTATATAGTCCCAGTAGAAGAGTAGTGAATTTCTAACAGCATCTCCTTCCTCTTGCTGCTCTCTGTCAGAAGCTATCTAGGGCAGTTTTAAATTCAAACACCTGGCTTCCTGCTGCCTAAACCACTCTCCCTAATTCACAGCTCTCTTCTTCACCTAGCTAACTGCACAGATAACAGTTCCAGTCACCCAACTCAAACAAGCACACTAATTCTTGTTTTTTTTGTTTGTTTTTACCCTAAATTGAAGGTCCCAGTAGTGGAGTCCTAGTTCTTAAGTCCCAGTAGAAGAGTAGTAAAGTTCTAACAGCACCTCCTTCCTCTTGTTGCTCTCTGCCAGAAGCTATCTAGGGCAGTTTTAAATCCAAACACCTAAGCCACTCTTTGAACTGTGAGTCCATCAAAAAACTCACATTACACCTCCACCATGCCTCTCGATGTCCACCCTGACCCAAAACAAAACTAAATGTAATTGGAAAATGATCAGAGATGACCATAGGCTCAATCTCAACAGACAAAGTATTTTGTAGTAAAACCTGAGAGACTAAAATAAGGTCAATCATACTGTAAGTCTGGTAAACTGATGAGTAATATGTATTATCCCAAACCATAGGATGACTTACCCACCAAACATCCCAGAGCCCATGATCATCTCAAAGTTTAGAAGGAGCACTAGAATCCAGGGTTACTAACCTAATAGGATTGCCACGATGGTCACAGACAGAATCAAAGACCTCATTCATATCCCCCTGAAAGAATTCCCCCCACTCCTTTATCTTGAAGTACTAGTGAGAATGAATGGAAAAAAGATCAACTATCAGCATTCGGACCAGACAAAGATGCCAAGGTGTATCGGCTGCCATCTAAGGTGCCAGTAGCCAACACCCACCATCCCTTGGGGTCTCATGCAACTGAAGTAGTAATCCAATTTACATCTCTAATCAACAAAATCATCACCCTCCATCTATTTTGAGGAAACCCATGAAGCAGAAACGTGCCCCTTCTAACTAGCTTGAAAGCTAATAACCTCTTTCTGCAACAAACGAGTTTCTTGCAGTAAAATTATTTGACCCCCTAATTTCTTAACATGAGTTAGTACCCGCTTATGTTTAATACTGCCATTCATACCCCACACATTCCATGACACTGCCTTATGCAATGACATACTAAGTAAATCCCATCAAATGGTGTGCAGCCTCATCCCTCACCCCCCCCCCCATGGCAGTAAGAACAGAGAAAAGAGGTGTTAACAATCAGTGTTCCCAGGCTATAATCAAAAATCAGAAAAAAAGAAAATGGGAATACCCACAACCTATGTACAAGAAGAACATGAAGCACTGTATTAATATAGTCACCCATTATCACCATTTACATTGGGTATGTGTTGGGCCACTGCATCCACTCCATGAATACCCTACCCATAGTTAGACTCTCCTCCCCCAGTGGTGACATAACAAACAATAAATCCAGATAAAAAAAAAAAAATTCAAATCATATGTCTCAGTAGGCAGATCTGCCCCAATTACTCTTTAGGACATCTATAATACTGAAATAAACTAATAATTGTTTGACAGCAACTATTATTAGAGTGCATCAAATTGAAATACAATCAAATTAAACACATCCTAGAATGCCATAAAAAAAAAGCACAATGGCCCCTCTCCGTCTCCTTCCAGAGATCAAATACCCCACCAAATGGATCTCAGTAATAACTGCCCATAAACTGACATAGCCAAAATGACAGCCCCACACAATCCATCAAGGGAAAGACTTCCCCAATATAGTCCCATATTATACAACAAATAATCCTATCCCTCCCCCGCCAACCCCAGTAATGAACAATATTAAATGGTCACAGAACTATCTATAACAACACTTGGGCAACAATTATTACATTTTAACAGGCATTAAGACAGACAGGAGTTTCCCTCATCTGCGATGAACAGCTCATCTCCAGTGTATGCATCAACCCCCCCACCACCACCAGCACCACCCAGTCACTGGGACATTGCCCCGTAGCACTTCCCATCACCTCCCAAAGAAACAATTAAGACAAATACTTCCAATTGAAAAATAAAGCTGAGGAGCCATCTAAAAGGGCTAATTACTAGGAGAGAACCCCCCCCATCCAGTCACCGGGAGCACTCAAAAACATAGGTACTAACTGGGTGCTGTCAGGGAACATCATTTTAGCTGTTCCATAGTAGAAGAAGAAATGACCAAGCCCCTGTAAGGAAAAGAACTATCAGTCCATAGTGTCCTGATCCTGCGATGGTGTGCTGGGTGGAGAACTCCAAGATGCTGAGTGGCCCATTGATGAAGGGAGCAATCTTGATGTTGTCCACTGTGGTTTGGGTTCTTGAACTGTTCTGGGTCTCACTGCAGAATTGTCTGAGGCCAAGTGAGTTAGATCTAGGAGGAATTGCTGAGCTGCCTCTGGAGTGTCAAAGGACTCCACCTGGTTCTGCATCCAGATCCTCAACACAGCCAAGGATGCAAGAAAGCAATGAAGCCCTTTCTCCTTGGCAACGTCCCTAATTCAGTCAAAAGCTTTCAGACATTCCAAAACACATTTAGGATAAGCTAGCTGAAACGTTAGCTGAGCAGCTTCCACTGGATTTCTTTCACTGCCGTGGCCACTTTCAAAATATTTTCACGGTCTGTATAACGAAGCAGTTGAAAAACAACAGGTTGAGACATGCTGAAGAATCCCCCAATCAGGGGGCTGGTGGGAACTCTATGGGCCCACTCTATTTCAATCGTAGTACCCGGCTTCCAGTTCAACCACATAGGGAGTAGAGTTTGTAAAAACTGAATCATGTCACCTCCCTCTGACCTCTCCGGGAAGCCAAACAGCCAGACATTACTTCTTCTATTCTACATCTCCTGATCATCCAGATTCTCCTAAAGAGAACGGATCTCACTTTCAACCAGGCCCAGACGTTGCTTTGCAGGATGGACCCAATCCTCCAAGTGACTAATCTCTGCCTCCATCTGCTCCACTTGTTGGTCAAGGGCCTCTACCAAAACATGCAGAGCTGTCAAAGTTACAGTGATATTGTTTAAATCAGTTCTAATTCCTCCCATGAAAGTCTTTATTTCACTTAAATCCCAGGCCACCAAGCTATTTTCCGATTCTCTCTATCTGCATGTCAGGGCCTAGAGCAGATCCTTCATCTGAGGGTGGGAGAGAGGAGGAAAGCTTGTACTTTTTCTTTGCCAAAAGGCCCGCTTTTTCATTTTCCTGCTTCCCTGCCATCTCAGCAGCCGTAGAATTGAATCAGATCACCAGTTACCACAGAAGGGAGTAAAAATTTAAGAAAAAAAGCAACCATGGAATGGAACTGCAGGAGCCTTGCTGTAATCAGCTTGGCTGCATTATGTGACCCTTAATTGATTCGGTTATTGACATATAATGGGTCCCTTCAGGGAAAAAAATTTACGCCTTCAGCAAAATCAAGCTGCCCACCCTTGCCCCGGGCTCCTGCCTGATAAAAGCTGCTCCCAGACACCACCGAAAAATCAAGCTGCTCACCCTCACCCCGGGCTTCTACCCGATAGGAGCTGCTCACTGACGCCATCAGCAAAATCAAGCTGCCCACCCTCGCCCCGGGCTCCTGCCTGATAGAAGCTTCTCCCAGACACCGCTGAAAAATCAAGGTACGAGTAAATACCTGTGGTGCCTCTGCCCAGCTCGGATTCCTCTCCGATTTGAACTTGGAGCCATTTCTGTTTTTTGCTGCTCAAGCAAACAGCACTTCTCCTGAGCTCGGGCTGGTCTTGCAGCAATAAGCGCTGACTGAACACGAAATAAACAGCTGGTGCAGCACAATTTAATCAATTTACCTCACAAACTAAGACACTAGAATTTTGAAATCTAAGGGGTCTCTCCCTACTTCAGGATCCGGTGTGCTGCTAGTCAGCTGGGCTATGCTCTTGTGTGCTTTTTCTCCATGGCAAAGCCTGTAGGACCAGGCTCACTCTCTCTCTCTCTCCTCCTAGCTGCTAATGTGATTAGTAATTTTGTCTATCTTTGAATACTGCACAATTTATTACATGTTCCCTGTTATCTGCTGTCTGTCTTGAATCATTGTAAATTAATTAGCCACTATCTGCTGACTGTTTAAAAGTTTATGGGCTGTATTTCTGCAAAACTACAGATACTTGACTTAAGCTGTACTTGTACTCCCAACTGTCTGCTTCTCTCTTTGTCTCCTCATATCCCTCCTACTTAATCTAAGCTACTGGATACCTCTACTTGTTTCTTTCTCCCCCTACTGCATTCTCCCACCCCCACCTCGGCACCCCACCGCATGACACAGCCGAGTTCTCCAATCCTCTCTGTCCTCAGCAGCTAATCCTTTCCGTGTCCTCAGGTTTCTTTTGTCTGCTGTCCCCTCCCTCCCTCCTTGTAACCTTATCTCTCTTCTCTGTCCATAGCTGCCCACCCTCACCCCGGGCTCCTGCCTGATAGGAGCCTCTCCCTAATGCTGTCAGCAAAATCAAGCTGCCTACCTCGCCGTGGGCTCCTGCCCAATAGAAACTGCTCCCAGACGCCGCCAAAAAATCAGTGTACTAGTAAATACCCGTGGTGCCTCTGCCCAGCTCGGATTCCTTTCCAATTTGAACTTGACACTATTTCTGTTTTCTGCTGATCAAGCAAACAGCGCTTCTCCTGAGCTCGGGGTGGTCTTGCCGCAATAAGCGCTGACTGGACACAAAATAAACAACTGATGCAGCACAATTTAATCAATTTACCTCACAAACTAAGAGACTAGAATTTTGAAATCTAAGGGGTATCTCCCTACCTCGGGATCCAGTGTGCTGCTAGTCAGCTGGGCTATGCTCTCGTGTGCTTTTGCTCCATGGCAAAGCCTGTAGGACCAGGCTCGCTCTCTCTCTCTCTCTCTCTCTCTCTCCTCCTAGCTACATCCTGATGCCTTGGCATCTCCCCACCCACCCCACCCTCCTGCCCCATGTGGGCATTTTACTTTTATAGTAAGTTGTGACCAATCAAGTAAAAGACTCTAACTCCTCATTTTTCCATTGGCTCGTTATACCCACCAGCCACTGGGGGGGACCTAATATACTAGTTTCTCCCCATTTCTCTCCACCTCACTGACTTTTCCTATGTTTAGTGTTGTAATCATTCTTGCTTGAGACTGCTCTGACCTTTTACACCCATAGCCTTTCTTAGGCTGAAATTCTTAAATTTATTACTGTGCTTAAACTATCTGTTTGTCTGGTTAACTTTGTGTAGCCTTCCACTTCACATATTGCAGTTCCCTTGGTCATACTGTACTTTTCACTTGCCCTATCTGATTGGTATTCATATACCCTTCCAGCTACCCAGGGTTTTTCTTGGAGTTTCCTAGGTCTCAATTAATTTATGGATCACAGGATCTCCTAAAACTAGGCAGACTATAGATGCTCCACTTGCGGCAGTTTCATCTTGCCCTCCACTGCATCCCCTAACCCTGCTATCCAGCCGTACCCAATATTGCTTACTATTAAATCATATAGAATTAAATCTTATAGAATGGCTTGGTTATCTCTACTTGTGACCTCTCTTACCCTATTACTGATGTTACTTAGTATCCTTACAGTGCCTGATCCCAAAAATCACCTCCAAGATAGTGACTTGAATCTAAATGATTTCACTTACTCGAACATGCTAATCCTACCAGAAAGAGGCCTTGATGTGACTCCTGCCTTCCTCTCTAAACTACTCATCTACTACGCTACTGGATCTGTTGCTAAATGGTGGCGTATTTATAGCTGTAATAGCCCTCAATTTGCCCAGCATAAGTTAGGGTACATCATATTGTTAGTTCTCTTGCTGTCTGTGGACATTGAGTTGAATCCTGGACCAACCCCAAGTACACTACCTCTAAATTGTACTGGCTATGACATGAAAAGTCTACATATGGTCCATCTAAATATTAGTAGTCTTCTCCGTAATCATACAGAGCTTGCAGCACGGGTAGCAAACCACCACCCCGATGTGTTCTGTCTATCTGAGACATGGCTAAAGCCCTCTATCCCTGATACCTATTGCCTGCTCCCGAACTACAACCTTATTAGGTGTGACAGGCCACCTCCAAAGTGTGGTGGGGGTGTCATAAATCTACTACAAAAACAATCTAAACCTAACTATGATAACTGACAAGAAAAACTCCTTGTATGAACACATCCATGCCATACTCAGACTAGGAGCTAAGAAACTCCACATTGTCTGTGCCTATAATCCCCCTAATAGTGGACTAAATGGCCTAGTGAACTTAATGGACCATGCAGCTGCATATGCGGGGAAAAATGAACTCTTCATTCTCAGAGATTTAAATTTAAACTGGCTCAGCAAATCTCAAGATACCCTACAGTCCCTGGTACAGAACTACAATTTACATCAAACCATTACTGACCCTATAAGAATGTCTGTTACCACTTACTCCAGCACCCTTATTGATTGGATCTTAACGAATCATGTGGACAGAATTGCAGCAACAAGAATGCTACCGGACAACATCAGTGATCATTCTCCTGTGTTCTGCATATGGAGTCCATCTACTACCTCTATGTCACCCCAACAATGTATATGCTTCAGAAACTATGCAAACTTAAATCAGGCTCATTTCCTATATGATGTGTTTCATACTGATTGGTCCCCTGTCTTCCAATCAACGAGTACGGATGCCGCCCTCCATGCTTTCCTGAATAGGTTTGTGTTCCTACAAGATAAACACACTCCAGTCATTACTCGGCGCATTCATGGTAAACAACCAGATGGCTGCACAAAGACCTCCTTACAGCCCTCAAAAACAGGAACAAATGCTGGAGAAAGTTTAAAACTTCCAGTTTCACAGAGGATTTTAACATCTACAGAAAACAGCGATCGATGTGCGAAGCGCAAATAAGACATGCAAAAAGCCAATACTGTAAGAGCCTTCTGATGGATGCAGCTGGTGACCCTAAGAAATTTTGGTCCCATATCAAAACTTTCCTCGGATCAAAGCAAACTCTCCTAAACAACGACATGATACTGAAAGGTGTTCATTGTAATGACTCGGGCACAATTGCCAATGTATTTAATTCTCACTTCTCTGACCTCTCCAGTTACACCACTGCTTTCTCCTCCTATAACCCAATGTCCGGATCCTCCTCCCCAGAGGACACAAATAAGACGCCTCCCTTCTACTTTAAAGCTATCTCGAGCAAGGCTGTCCTTAAACATCTAAATTCCTTGTCGGACAGTGCCGCTGTTGGATCTGACTGCCTTGAACCTAAACTCTTAAAGTTTGCGGCACCATTCATTGCAGGCCACTGTCCAGAATACTCAACTTGTCACTGAGTGAAGGAGTGGTGCCCGATATATGGAAACTGGCCAAAGTCAAGCCGGTGTTTAAAAAAGGCGATAAGAATGATATAGCCAATTATGGACCAATAGCTATACTGTCAGTATTAAATAAAGTCCTTGAGAAGCTCGTCTCAGCACAGATCTCTGAACACCTTACTAAGTATAACCTTCTCCACACTAACCAACATGGCTTCAGAAAAGGCCATAGTACTCAAACTGCTCTATTACAGTTGACAAATGATGTTCTTCTAGCCATGGACCAGGGTCAACAAACCGGTGCAGTTTTTATAGATCTGATGAAAGCTTTTGATCTTGTCAACCACCCTCTCCTGCTTGCTAATCTCCAAGTCATGGGTTTCTCGACTGGAGTTGTAACCTGGTTCCATAGCTACCTCTCAAACAGAGCTCAAGCCGTAAGATTCAACTCGGCCACCTCCGAAAAAGCAGTCATTAATGTTGGTTACCACAGGGGTCTATCCTCGGATCCCTCCTCTTCTCGATTTTTATTAATAACATAACACAAAACATATCCTCCTATTCATCATTGCTATACACCGATGACCTTGTTCTTTACACTAGCTCAGACAATGTCCACTCTATAAATCATAAGCTCTCGCTGGACCTTCCAAACATTCAGTCCTGGATCACCAGAAACAAGCTCGTTCTCAACGCAGGAAAGACCCAGGCTATGCTCTTTGGATCCTCTATTAAACTAAAGCAGTGCCGTGAATTTTTCAAGATCTCCTGGGCTGATGGCTCCCCACTAGAGATGGTAACATCCTTTAAATATCTGGGTGTCTTGCTTGATGAATCCCTCACTTATGACACCCATATAACCTCCACATGTAAGGCTGTAAATGCCAAGCTGGGCTTAACCTACAGAATAAGTCATATTCTAACCCCTTCTGCTAGGACAGCCATTGCTAGAGGAATCCTACTTCTGTCACTCTCTTATGGATCCGTAATCTATACTAACGCATCCAAGGCCACTCTTTATAGGTGAGACACAACTTATAATAATATGTGTCGATTCGCCTCTGCATCCTCCAGACTAAGACATCACTGCCTACTGTATTTAGACCTAAATTGGCCCTCCCCCATTGGATACCAGCTCCTCTCTCTTGGGAACCTTCTGGACAGTATACTGCGGTCCAGTATGCCTACCTACCTCGCCTCCTTGCTGACCCCTCAACCCATCTCCTGCAGTCTCCGATCCTCTGACCTTTCCTTGCTTAACATTCGCAGATGTAGAACTACCAAAGGGAAATCAGGTTTCTCGCACATAGGTCCGTCTTACTGGAATTCACTGCCCCTAGATGTATGCCTGGCTCCTAATCATGCTACCTTTAAGAAGAGGCACCTCTCCCTCTTTACCGCACATGCTCACTGCACTTGTTTTAACCCACCGTAGATCTTGTTCTCCTTTTGCCTCAGCTGCCCACAGTTTCTCTCCTACCTTCTGTAGGGGGAGCTTGCACCCTACTCCTTTCAGCCTTCCCTCTTTTTCTATCCCCCCCTTTTCCCCTTCCCTTTTTCCCTCTCTTTCTCCTCTCTCTCACTAGGCTACATCTCAGCACTACCTCTCTCCCTGCCTCCTACCAGCAGTTATTTTTTTCAGTTTCTCAGCCAGATGTAACAATACCCTGTGGCATTTTTTTTCTGCACCTTAAAAGTGATATTACTGTTACTGTCTACACATGAGCACTTACCTTCTATTTTGTATAATTACACCTTTATGTGCCTTAGTACCAAAATTGTCTTAATTCTGTTTCACTTA
The DNA here is from genome assembly GCA_016271365.2 of Neoceratodus forsteri. Taxonomy (NCBI): domain Eukaryota; kingdom Metazoa; phylum Chordata; order Ceratodontiformes; family Ceratodontidae; genus Neoceratodus; species Neoceratodus forsteri. Next base: position 1,175,448,591 of record CM057450.1, on the reverse strand, counting down.
TGTTTGTGTTGTATTGCATATATTCTTGACACTATATTCTATGTACCAGTTATCGGTGTTGTTGACCTACTGGGTCGTGCCTGAAAATAGTCACTTCTGTATCTAGTGCACCTATCCAGTCATCAAAAAATAAATAAATAAAATTTGCTGGTGCTGATTCCTTCGAAAGGTGATCCTTTCCATACCGTATAGGTCAAATACTACCTTATGCTAATCTGACACTGATGAAATTTGTGATTTGAGACAATTCCTTGTTGACATTTTTCTGATTGCAGCTAGGTGAATCAAGAGCAATTTCCTCTTTTTCTCATCCCTCAGTGCTCTAGGGGGCATGCCCAAGTAAGCATAACAAGGATAATTTGGTCCCACCGTTTTTGTTAATTTGGTCCCACCGTTTTTGTTATCTGCATCAAACACTTCAACCAGTAGTCAATCATTTTTGGGTAAGTCTACATTACATAGGTTTGGTCAACACTGATCTCCCCACAGTTTCCCCAACATGTGTTCATTTTGTCAGTCATGTATTTAGATTGTATGGCAAGAGTCCTGATGAATCTTGCAAGGTGCTTCCACGAGTTTTCTCAGGACGTCAGAGCACTAGTGGTTTTATGTTATTTTACACATAATATTTACCATGTTTTGTCAGTGAATTGTGTGTCACATTTCAATTCTCACTTTCTCTTGATGTAACTGGTGTCCCATTGTTCCAGAGCCCCTAATGTTCTGTATAAACATGAAATTAACCTATTCCCCAATGGGCCTTGTAAAGCTGCAGACAGTAACGTGATTAGTGCAAATGGTTGACTAGTAACCCTTTTCCAGTCAGTCAGTGTGACAGTGTAATTCCATACCTGCAGTTACCTATAACAATCAGCCTTTTGTAATCCAAATATTGCTTGCAGGTCACTAAAGGATTTAGTAATAGATACATTCAGCATGTGAGCTGGGGTCCCAATCTGACCCAGTTTTTAAGTCTGGGGTCCAGTTTTGCAGGCATAAAGCCTGGATTACAGGCAAAATATAGAAAGTGTTCTAAATGCTCAGCAAAGTACAATTTATTTGCCAACCTATGCCACAGCATAATTGTGTCCCTTGTCCAAGGCTCTCTACACCCTTAGGGAATTATATTATTAAATATGCTGTCTGAGAGGAGCAGTTCTCTCCCTGTATCAGTTTCCACTAACTTCCAGCTCACAGTGTGCTCTGGAGTGCATCAATAGACTACTGTGCACAGCTAGGTGGTCCAATAATATTTTTTGAGAGCAGCAAGGCCCAGTCCCTCCTCCTCCCTCCTCCTACCTCCCTCCTCCTTCCTTCCTTCCTTCCTGCCTTCCTTCCTTCCGTCACGTAACGTCAATGTTTTAGTCTAATTCTTGGATGGGTGCTATTCCAAATTAATTTGGAAATCCAACTGTTCCATTCCCAGGCAGCCCTTTGGGGAACAGCTACTGGCAGCATCTGATACAGGTAAATAATAATAATAATAATCTTTATTTATATAGTGCAATGCAAACTATCAAAGTGCTTTACAGTAATTGGGCTAATAAATATTAAAAAAACTATAAATAGGTTAAAATTCTGTGACAACACAGATCAAATCAGGATCAAATAATAGAGAATGCTAGATTAAAAAAAAGGTCCTTAGTGCCATTTTATTGTTCTCCACAGTCAGGCACTCATGAACCCAATGAGGTACAGAATTCCACAAGGTGGGGGCCGCAAACATAAATGCTCGAGCCCCTGATGTCTGCAACTTTACCTTGGAAATCTCTAGCAGCCCCTCGTTGATGGAGTGGAGCAGTCAGGAGGGGTAGTAGGGGCAGAGAAGCCCTTGCAGGTAACCCAGTCCCTATCCATGTAGGACTTTGTTGGTCAGCAAGCCAATCATGAAGGTGATCCACCACTGAACTGGCAGCCAGTGCAGCTCATGCAGCACAGGTAAAATTTATGCTGGAGCCTTTTCTGGAGGGCGTAGGCTTCAGCGTTGAGGGGGTTTGGTTGTGTGGCTGTTGGAGGATGGCTGAGGAAATTGGGCCCCAATGCCCTAGTCATCAGGGGGCCGCTTCAGCTTTGTCCCTTACCAGTGGGCTTCAGTTTGCATTATTAAACTACAACTGACTCTGCCTGTTGTTTGCTGAGGTCATGGAAGTGGTTGATCCTGGGGAGCTAGCTGGGTGGCTGGACGTGGGTTGAGTCACCTCCCTGGTAGGGTAATGGGGAACTGTAGCTGGAGGGCAGTTGGGCCTCAGTTCCATAGGCTGTTCCCTAACAGGTAGCTGGTGGGTTCCTTTTGGGTGCCCGATTATCCAGGTGGGGTTGCCCTTCCCTGCCATGGCCACTCGGTAAGGCTTTATTCCAAGTGAACTCTCTGTTGATTGAGCGTCTATTCTTCTCTGACGATGTACGAAGAACTGCTCCTGAGTGTCGGTGGTCTGTCTGCTCCATCTCAGCCTTTGGATGTTTGATTGGAGGTTGTGAGAGAGCCTCCTTTAAGTGGCCCTGTATAAAATACTATTGATTGGAGGATTGCCGGAGGGAGAGTCCATTTTTTTCCATTGGACATCTAAATATTTGCTTGCTGGGGGTGAGACCCTCAGTATAGCAGACTAGCAGCTGGACTAGTGACTGAACCTGTCTCCTCGTTTACATTTGCCATCTTCTTCTTGATCTGTGGGGGATTTTATTGTATTTATTTGAGGGGTTATTTTCCTGTTGGGGTTGGGGTGTGGGGGATCTTCATTTATTTTTTAGTTGATTTAAGTGGGGGTGTGTGGGGTTTTATTAAATCATTTTAGTTGTACGGTGGGTGGGGTTTATGTGCTTGTTATTTTGGGATAACAGTGGTCCGAGCTCTGGGGCCTCCACCCTTTTGACTGCTGCCCATTGTCTGCAATGGTTTATGGCCGCTGCAGGGTGTCGGGGATAGTGGGCAAAAGGTGGAGGGGTTGGGTCCTGGATCTTGGAGGGGGGTGAGCGGGGCAGTTGGATTAGGGTAGTAAGAACCAGGAGATGCCCTAGAGCAAAATACAAGTCCAAGCAAGGTTTGCCTTGCTTGGTACCCATACCCAAGGGCTCCACTCTTAGTGGGTCGTAGCTGGTGTCTCATCCAACTTGCACGGTGTTATGCAATGTTAGATCCATTAAGAACAAAATGGCTATTATAGCCGATCTTGTTGGGTCAATGGATCTGGCTTGCATCACCGAGACCTGGCTGGATGATAATGCTGGCCCTATTTTGGCAGCAGTGATTCCAGACGATTTCTCTGTCATACACCATGCGAGATCAGATCGCTGGGGCCGGGATGTAGCTATTTGTTTTAAATCAGAATCGAGCCTTGTGGATGTGCCAGTTGAGGGATTCAGATCCTTCGAGTGTGTTGTGGTTGCAGGTTTGGGGTGCAGGATCATTCTAATTAATCGTCCACCCAGAGATGAGAAGCTGTTCCTACAGGATGTCATGGACTTCATCATCGGCATGGTGTTGGAGTACCCCAGATTGATAGTGCTGGGTGACTTCAGTGCCTGGGTCAACAACACACTCTCGCCATTTGATCAAGATGTCCTCCAATTTATGTCATCATTGGGCCTCACACAAGTAGTTACCTCTGTGACTCATATTAAATGCCACTCATTGGATCTGATTTTCCTCCTTGGGATGGAGACCGCCGACCTGGTGGTGAAAACGGTCGGTTGGTCCGATCATCACTCCATAAGGTTCAGTTTCTTTGCTCCCCCTTATAGATCTTCCCCTGTGGAGATGATACAATACTGCCCTTTGTGGGGTGTAAGTCCTGATGGTCTTCTGGTGGAAGTGGACCTATCAGGATTACCGGGTACAAGCAAAGGTCCTGAGAACTTTCTACAAGCCTATAATTGTGCTGTGGTGGGGGCTCTGGATGCCTTAGCTCCTGTCCACATTCGCCCTCTCATCCTCCACCCTTGGTCTGCTTGGTTTGATGAGGCTTTGAGGAAGTTGAGGCGAACAGGGCAATAGTTAGAACATATCTGGTGGAGAACCAGCCTGGAAGACAACAAACTTAGACTGATGGTACATTTCAGAGACTATCAGTTGTCAATCACCCGTAAGAAGGCAGAGTTCCTGTCCAGGGAGATTGCTGCAGCTCAGAATCAACCAGCTCAGCTTTTCCAGACTGTGGACAGACTGTGAAATCCAGCCTGCCTACAAGTTCAGATAGCTTTTTCTCATGAAAAGTGTGAGGTGTTTGCTCAACTCTTTGCTGATAAGGTTGCCGGCATCAGATTGGAAATCTGTTCAGCTCATTCTTTGGGGAGGGGGATGGTGGTCGGCTGGATGTTGCTACACCTCGGTTTTGTTGGATGGAGTTAGATTGGCCAGCAATCGATGAGGTCATGAGAATTCTCAGGGATATGGGCCTGACCAGTTGTAGTTTGGATCCGGGCCCTACTCACCTTTTATTAGGCTGTCTTGATGTTATTGGCCCGGTCCTTGTAGAGATAGTCTGGTGCTCATTGGAGAAGGGTGAGTTTCCCTGCTCCCTAAAGCAAGCAGTAGTGACTCCCCATCTCAAGGAATCTTCTTTTGACCCAGACTGCCCCACCAGCTATCGTCCGATCTCCAATCTTCCCTTTGTGGGGAAGGTTATTGAAAAGGTCATGGTGCTACAGTTGGAGAACCATCTTACCATCCATGACATCTACAATCCTCTCCAGACCAGATTTCATAAAAGGCATAGTACTGAGACTGTTCTGGTTCGGGTGCTCATTGATCTCCTGATTGCAAGAGACCAGAGATCCTGCACCAACTTGGTATTTCTTGATCTCTGTTCAGCTTTTGACACCGTGGACTATAGGGTGTTGCTGGACTACCTGCATGCCATTTGTGGGCTGTCTGTTATAGTCCTCAGATGGTTTTGCTCATTCCTCACTAGTAGATCTCAGAGGGTGATCTTGAGGGTTTATTCCTGTGAGGCACTCCTTCTGTTTTGAGGGGTACTCAGGGCTCCGTGCTATCCCCCATGTTGTTCACAGTATATATGATGCCATTAGGAGACATTGTGAGGCCAAATGGGCTGAGGTTTCACTGTTATGCAGATGATACACAGCTCTACCTGTCTTTTGCGCCCCACCAGGATAGTGCGTTCTTGGACTTTAATAACTGCTTGGCAGAAATCCAGGACTGGATGAACACTAGCTGTTTGAAACTTAATTCGTACAAGACTGAGGTGTTGATAGTGGACCCTGGTCACTGGGTAGAGGGGCCGGGGACAGGGTGTCCCTCTGGACTTTGGCTCGGAGGGTCACAGTTACTGACCTTGGATCGGGTGCAAAATCTGGGGGGTGATTCTTGATGACAGTTTGACACTTCATTCTCAGGTGTCAGCCATCATTAAGTCCTCTTTTTTCTATCTGAGGAATATTGCCCAGATTAAGCACCTGGTTCCATCTAGCGACTTTTCTACTCTGATTCATGCCTTTGTAACTTCATGCCTTGACTATGGTAACTCCCTTTACCTAGGGCTTCCTGGAGTTGATATCCGCCACCTGCAGCTGGTGCAGAATGCAGCGGCAAGGCTGCTGTCTGGATCATCTCGATCCAGTCTTATTATGCCTGTGCTGTGCGAACTGCACTGGCTGCCAGTTCAGTGGCAGATCACCTTTAAGGTCAACTTGCTGACCTATAAAGTCCTACATGGACTAGGACTGAGCTACCTGCAAGCTCTCCTACACCCTTACTGCCCTCCCTGTCCACTCCGTTCAACCAAAGAAGGATTGCTGGAGATTTCCAGGGTACAGCTAAAAACATCTGGAGCCAGGGTGTTTTCATTTACGACCCCTACCCTGTGAAATTCTCTACTTCGTTAGGTTCGGGAGTGCCTGACAGTGGAGAGCTTTAAGACTGCCCTTAAGACCTGTCTATTTCAGCTGGCATTTGGTGCCATTTTGTAACTGACTATTTTATGGTACTGTGGTTTACTAATTATTTATTGTATTGTATTTTAATATTTTATCACTGTAATTGTTGTTTTGTTGTGCAGTGCTCTGATACATTGTTGAAGAGAGCTATTTAAATAAAGTTTTTTATTATTATCAAAATATGGCTAGAATGAGGAAACCCAGTTAGTAACCAGTCTGCCGCATTCTGCACCAACTACAGACAGCAGATATCAGCCCCCAGTAGCCCAAGGTACAGGGCATTGCAGTAGTCCAGACATATATGGAGAATACTCATGCTGATTGATTGCACCCTGTGCATAAGTCCATCCAGCATTGCAGGTCTAGTTTAATACTGGTTGTAAGGGGGAGATAGTTAACCTTATAGAGATGTCTGAGATTTTGAGGTATATGAACCCCAAGATTTTTCAATGTTGGCTGGTCCTATTTTTGTGAGAATTTCTCTTTTAAGATGTCTGTTGGTGTAACTGCCAGTAGTTTTCTGTGTTTCTAATAATTTTATCAGGACAGAGAAGAGGCAGTTCAGAGAAGAGTAACCAAGATGTTCCAGGGACAGCAGGAAAGGACGTGTGAGGAGAGGTTGGCAGATTTGAACATGTACATGCTTGAGACAAGAAAGGAGAGAGGGGAAATGACTGAAACATACAAATATCTCCTTGGAGTAAATAAAGTGGATGTTGAAAATGCTCAAACTGAGTGGGAACACACGCACTGGGAGCAGCTCCATGAAGCTGTTGATGGGCTAGTTTAAGGGAGATGCCAGCAAGTACTTTTTCAGCGAGAGGGTGGTGGAGGGGAGGAATAAGCTGCCAGAGGAGGTGGTCTGTCTGAAGTCAGTGGGGGGGGATTCAAACAGGGGTGGGACAGATACAAGGGCCTGGTGAAGACCACACCAAAAAGGAAGGGGAGATGGAGAGAGTGAAATCTCTAGTGCTTTTTCATTGAACATTACTTAGGTTGGTACGGACAGACAAAGGGCCATTTTCTTCCATAATTAGGCTGTAGGGAAAGAAAATGTGCTTAAACAAACATTGAACGGCAAGCCCCCACTGTTCCCTTTCCACCAATAACCACCCAAGGCACACTGCTTGATTAAACAGCCACAGCCATAGTTTATATATTTTTATATATTCGTGTATACCACTGGGGGGGGGGGGTATAAATGAACTCAATAAAACATTATTAGGTACCTGCAGGGAGGATACATTTTCAATAGCAGAAGGTTTTCACCTTGTTAACTATGCCTCTCACCTCCCCCAGCACAGTACTTGGCCACTAGCCCAATCTCCACTGGTACCAGTGCTTCTTCTGTCTCCTGAAGACTTTCTCTGATAGTTACTGGGTACCTACAGCAGAGGCAGCCAGAATGCAATGCAGTATCTTGCAGTAAATGACATGTCACAAAATACTGCATGACAAAAGGGCTCGGTTTCTACTGAATCACATTGCTCCCTACAGCATGCTTCAGTAATACTGTAAGGTACTGTGTTGCATCCTGGCTGGTGCTGCTGTAGGTACTGAATCAATGTAAGCCTGCTGGTTACATTGCACATTTCAAGATAAGGGTGCTTAAACAAGCAATAAGTGGCAACCAAATTGTAATCCTGGTTGTATAGCCTAGTCCATTAACAACTAGAAGCACCAACTCAGTGTACTGCAGAACCCTATGATACTAACAGATTACTCAAGTTACATTCAGGCTGCAGGCTTATGTGACAAACTGTAGTCCTGACTGGATGTACCTGCTCTCATCCTGCAGTAATTTCACTCTGCCATTGGCTCCCTCAGCTCTCCTCTGCCAGTTGTTCTGGTTAGGCATCTCTCCCAGATCAGCTGGTATGCTCTCCAATCTCTTGTGGTGATCAGGTGAATCCCAGTTTGGCTATCTCACCTTTCACAGTGCTTCCATCAAGGCAGTTATCACTGAGGTCAGTCACCTGGAAGTGGTGCTTGAAGCTTCAGCTGGCAGGCCTCTCTTACTATGGCACATTTGCAGACCCCCTCAGATTTGATCAGAAAGCAGTCTGAGTCTGCACTGTAGTTCAGCTGCAGAGCATCTTACCCTGACAGACAGTTGTCTTTAGCTGTTGTTTCAGTGCATCTTCTGTGATATGTGGTTTCCTCCTCCTTGACTGTATAAGCACAATATTCCTTCCAACTCTGTTGCGCAGTGCAGGCTCACTCTTACAGACAGTGAGTTTTCTGTTCTACTCTGTATCTGGCAAGCTCCATCACACTGAGCTGTAGTTAGAAAATATCTCACATTTGCCACAAGCAGGCAGCCTCCTGATTGGTAGAAGTCCTCTGTCAATGCCGCCTGATTGGCAGGATCCCTCTGTCAATCTCAAGGCAGGGCCTGCCTGGTGGTGTCTTATTGCTGGATTTTCACTCCCCACTGAATTATTTATTTATTTATTTGATTTGTTAACTGGGTAAGAACCCTAGAGCATCAAATGCCCATTTTCAGTGAAGTCCTTCAGTATCCCTGAAACCTGTCTGGCACGCTTCTGAAGCCTGATTGGCTGAACTGCCACTCACTGGCCCTGGTTGCCACATCTGCAGGGCCAAAGGTGGTAAAAATGGCTGATCTCCTTGTAGTTCAAAAGGAAACTGTTCCTCAAGGTCCTGTTTCTAAAGGGCTTCTGCTAATTTTTCTGGCCCCCATTCCTGTAGTGCATGGCTGTACCAGTGTTCCAGTCAGGTTGGGGCATCTGCTCAGATGACTCTCCACTTATTGTGAGTGCTGGTTGTTGTATTTAGTGGCTGAAAATAAGTACCTTAAACACATCAGGGTCTTGGTAGAAAGAAAAACATGCCACACAGAAATTTAGACCTTTCTTATTTGCTTCCATTGAGTACAGACATAAGGGCAAAACTGTTCTCAACACACACAGGAAGATTCACAGGCTCACAGGAAGTACATTTCTCAAAGCTGTACTGTCTAACATTTCTTAAAGCTGCACTACACATAACAATCCCTCCTGAGTTAGCTAGAAAGTACCTAAGTAATTAATTCAGAAATAGTATGAAGCTATTAAAGTTATTACTGCAATGTCCCTTTAGTTAGTCTATGTCATTAGGCTATATCTCTACAAGTCCATTCTCTTTGGTGGACATCTTATACATACTGAACGAGGTAGTAGGACTGGAGGCTGTTGCTCTGGAATCTGATTAGCATCAGCCACATCTTGTCTCAAATGCTGTGGTTCCACTATCTGTTCCTGTTCTTGTTCTGGAACAATTAATGCTGGATAACTACCCAGACTCTGGGTATCCCTTTTTTGTTCTGTCTCCGTTCTAGTATGTAATTGGTCCACATGTTTTTTCCCTCTCCTCTGGTTAGTCAGTCAAACACTATAGACAACATTTCTGAACTTTTTTCCACCACGCCTTCTATCCATCTCTTTGGGCCTGCATACATCCTGACCCACACAAGATCATTGGGTTTGAAGGATCTGGTCTTAGGAAGAATTTCAGTTGCTGATTTATAGCCTAGAGGGTGAAGAAGATCCAATTGACTTCCAATCTGACATCCAAACAACAATTCTGCAGGGGATATTTCCATGATACAATGTGGTGTTGTTCAATACATCACAAGAAAGTCCAAAAGGGCTATTTGTATTGCCATTGGTGTAGTAGGATTAGCTTTGTCCATACTCTTTTTAAAAGTCTGAACCAGGCATTTCGCTTCACCATTTGAACATGGATGGTAGGGAGGTGAGACAATATGGCAGATACCACGTTGCTGGCAAAATGCTTGGAATTCAACAGACGTGAACCGAGGTCTGTTATCCGAGACAATCACTTGCAGAAAACCATGGGTAGGAAAGATAGATTTCAACACTGATTGTACTCTCAGTAGTTGTTGAAGACATTTGATGAATTTCTGTCCATTTACTATAAGCATCAGTTAAGAGTAACAACATGGAATTTAAATAAGGTCCTGCCAAAACAACATGCAACCTTTGAAAGGGTTTTTCAGGTCATTCCCAATGGTGAACTGGAGCTCTTGCCAGATTTCCCATTGCTACAGCACAACCTTCGCATCTTTGCACAACCTGGTATATGTCTCTATCAATGGAAGGCCACCATACGTGAAGTGTGGCCAGGGATTTCATTTTAGCAATGCCTGGATGGCTCACATGCAAAAAAGTCAACACATTTAAGTGATAACATTGAGGTACTATGACATGCAATCCCAAAAGAAGACACCCCTCAACAATGGACAACTGCTGTCTCTTTGTATAGTAGGGTTGTAGTTCAGCTGAACAAGTAGTGCCTTGCGGCCAACCCTCAAGCGTATACTGATACACTTGTTTCAAAATTGCATCTTGACTAGTCACTTTTGCAATGTCCTTGGCTAGTACTGGAAGCTGATCTTACTGTCGTAACTCCATTGCACACACAGCAGTACAGTCCTCCATATCTTTGAATTGCACTGGAAAACTGTCTGGCCCCACCTGGAATACTAATGGCTCCTCTTTAAATCCCACATACACCTCAACAAGGCATCTGCATTTCCATGCTGGTCCGTTGGTTGGTATATAACCTCAAAATTATAGGCAGACAAAATGAATGCCCATCATTGAAGTCAGCTAGCAGCTGTCTCTGGAATTACTTTTTTCTGGACTGAAAATTATCACTAGTGGCTTGTGATCCGTCTTCAATTGAAACTTGCGACCTAGCAAGTATTGGTGAAATTTCTGGACTCCAAACACAATCGCTAATGCCACTCTCTGAATCTGGGCATAATTCCTTTCAGCTGCAGTGAGTTTGCATGAAACATGGGCTATTGGCTTCTGGATCTGTATGGAAAAGGACAGCTCCTATACCCACAATACTAGCATCACAGGCCAATGTGATAGGTAAGTTAGGGTCATAATGAGTTAAATTATTCACATCGGTTAGAGAGAGCTTGATGGCTTGAACTGCCTTACTGTGGCCCTTGGTCCACTTCCACAGAGTACCTTTATGTAACAGTTCATTTAGGATAGCACATTTAGTGACTAAGCCAGGTATGAAACAGTCATAGTAGTGCACCATACCCAAGAATGAGCGCAATTCGGAAACATTCTGTGATGCAGGCATGTGCACAATGGCTTCCACCTTTTCATCATTTGGATGAATTCCATCTTTGTCAACAGTGTGACCTAAGTGCGTGACACTTGGTTGACAAAATTGACATTTTTCTCTCCTGAGTCTTAATCCACTCTGTTGCAATCTGTTTAGAGTCTTTTGTAAGTTAAGTAAATGTTCTGCTTCTGTCTTGCCCGTGACAATGATGTCATCCAAATAACAAGCAACACCTGGTATATCACCCACTGTTTGCTCAATCACTTTTTGAAAAATAGCAGGCGCAGAACTAAGGCCAAAACATAACCATTTGTACTTGTACAGTCCTTGGTGTGTAGTAATCACTACCAGTTTCTAAGAGTCTGTATCCAGTGTCCACTTTAAGGTATGCATCAGCGAGGTCCAGTTTAGAGAACCCCACACCACCATTAAGTCTATGAAAAAGTTCCTCTGGTAAGGGTAAAGGAAATACATCTGTGCTAAGTACTCCACATATTCGAACCTTACCACCTGGTTTAGATACCACTACAACTGGAATGGCCCAAACTGAACTTGAAACCTTTTCCAGCACACCCACTTTTTCCAGTCTGTCCAGTTCCACCCCAACCACTGGTTTTAAGGCAAAAGAAAGTTTCCATAGTTTACAAAACTTAGGGACTGCATTAGGCTTTGTAACTAGCTTGGCTTTAGCTGTTGTGCAACATCCCAGGCCTTTCCATAACTCTGGATACAAGTCTAAAATCTCCACAAGCTTAGGCAGATTACTGCTTTGTGGTAGCTGGACAGCAGGAAGTAGGCCAAAATCTGCTGAATCAATATGAATGTTTACAAGAACCTGACTGTCTCTGCCCAAAATGTTGAAACCGGAAAAGTTAAAGGTGTACTAGGAGAATCAGTCCTGCATACCAAAGTGGTAAATGAGCCCAGTGGCTGAACTGGTTACCCTTCAAATGCATGCAGCAACTTATTACAAGGAGACAATGGTGGTTTATCCAGATCAGACCATGTTTGATGGTTAATAAAAGTAACTGGGAAAACAGATTCTACCATTAAATGCAAATGATGCCTGAGTTGTGGCAATTGAAGTAACACATAGAAAGGAGGAACATCTTTAGTCTGCATTTGTGGTGCAATAGGAACCACTGCACTGTCTGTGCTCTCCGAACTGACCACTGCAGTTCTCCTACTTCTGCAAACCCTAGCAATATGCCCCTGCCATTTGCATGCATGACACTGAATTTTTCTGAATTTGCACTGATCCCTGCTATGCTGAGATGACCCACATGATGCACATTCGTACTGGTCATGCAGTTTGGGTGGAGTTGTTGAATTTGTCTCTGAAAACAGTGGTTTAGACTTAGGTTTGAGCTGTTTCAATTTGGGGTTTACTGCAGTTACTTGTACCTCATTTTTAGTGTTCATCTAAGCATGCATCTCATTTTCTGCAGCCTCATACATTTGTGCCAACTGTAAAAGTTCATCAGCAGACTTCTTGACACTTACAGAATGTAATTGCTGAATAAGATGCTCATTATTCAACTCCATAACAAACTTATCAGCTAAATTAGATTCAAGATGCTCCCTGCTCCACTCACACATGAGAGCTAAGCTTTTGAGCTCAGCCAAATAAGATTGTAATGACTGGCCTGGTTTCTGCTGGTAATGGTAGAATTTATGACGTTCAGCCCTTGGGAAAGTTGTTAAACTGTATTGCGCATTCAATTTTGCCTTTAGTTCTTGATATGACAAATCCTCCTGGCCGGTCCGGTGCACACAGACTACATAAAAGTTTGAAGGTTTCACTTCCCAAGAAGGTACAAAAAGCAGCTCAAATAAGCTTTTCCTGTAGCTCAACATTTGCAGCTTGTATGGCAGGATTAAGTAATAACCATTGATCAAACCGTCTGGACCATGTATCCCAGTCTGTTCCTGTAAAAATCTCAAAGCTGGTTGAAGTTGCCATAATACTGTACAGTTCCAAATTGCTTACTTGCCTCCAATGCAGAAAGTCACAAAATAGTGTAATTCAGTAAGCTGGAGCTATTAAAATTTCCACCATCTGTCGTCGCCAGTTTATTGTATTTGGTGGCCGAAAAGTACTGTACCTTAAAACACATTAGGTTCTTGGTAGAAAGAAAAACATGCCACACAGAAATTTAGGTCTTCTATATTTACTTCCATTCAGCACAGACATAAGGGGGAAAACTGTTCTCAACACACACAGGAAGATTCACAGGCTCACAGGAAGTACATTTCCTAAAGCTGTACTAACATTTCTTAAAGCTGCACTACACATAACAGTGGTCATGCTCCTCCATTGGTGGAATGCAAAAGCTGTAAAACAATGGTGCAGCTGTCAATGACAAAATCCTCTTCCTTTTCTCTCCTTCTGACTTCACTGCAGCAATCCACAGGGATCTAAAGTGAGTACCAAGGTGGCAGGCTGAATTTGGCTAGGTTACGTGGAGTCAAGGTAAGCCTGACCAAATTGTGGGAGAGGTCACACCACTATCTAAAAGCATTTGAGAATATAAGTGCACACTTCTAGAATATAAATTCCTTTTAAAAACCTCTTAAACACTTTGAGGAATATGACATGATGTGAATGCCATCTCCTCTCTCAAGTCTCTCCTTCAGGTCTTTTGGGCTCACTCCTGCAAAAGCCTCTGACCTCTCCTAACCCTACACAACTGTACAGCTGTAAGATACTATGCTCTGCTTCCCTCAGGGTTCCCCCCTTCCATGACTGTATCTCCTAATCAGGTTATTGTAACTGTTCTTCTTCATTGGCATCATTGAAACTGTACCTTTTCATGATGGTGCAGATTATACTGTTTACCCCACTGTTTTCACCTACAGTACTTTACCTTTGTACCTCTGTGCAATTACAGCTCTTTGTTTTATTATGTGTTCACCTGATTAATTGTATTGTTGTTTTGCACTGTTTGCTGCCACATCACCTCCTCCAGTACACATCTGGAAATGAATTGCCAGTTCAGTATGTCCTTCTTGGTAAAACTGTTCAAATCAATCAATCAATCAATCAATCAATTAGTCAATCAATGTGAGGGTTTAATTATTGTTAGGGTTGAGTAAGCTCCTCTAAACCCATGTTTTTGGCTACTTCACTGTCAGCCCTTGGCCATCTTGTGACCTAGGGCCTAAAAATTGTCATGCACAGCACTTGTGACATTTAGAAACTGCAGACCTTCCTTGAATAAGTAGTATACATTGATATGGCAGTTTTTAAGTTACAAGGAGTTAAAAATAAGAAAAAATAAGAAAAACTAATTTTAAGAAGCTTTTTTTGAGAAAGAAAAGCTATAAAGATTTTGAACCTAAATCATTCAGGTTCAATAGATCATGTCACAAAGGTGCTCCTTTTGTAGTTTTTATAGTTAAATAATTTAAAATAAAATATATTTAACTGACTTTGAAGTAATGCTGGGTCCACATGGGTGGTAACATTTCACAGGGCTTTTTAGGGCTGAAGTGGGCGTAGCCCTGCCGATGTTTTGCTTTGAGAAAAGGACTCCTTGAATAAATTACCTTCCAAACAATATGATAGAGTGTTAAAAATAGTGTCCTCCACTGAAGCCTCATTACTACACTGCCTGTGTGTGTATGGCAGCTGGAGAGTACGGCCCGGATATTTAAACTGTGCCAGGCTGTGGCGCAAGCCTGGGTGCAGCTCAACTTTGTTGCACAGGGGTGTGGCCTGGGAGATATTCATTGGAGCTGTGCTATGGTGCAGCAGCTTTGAATAGTGCACCCTGGCCACCCTGTCCACACATGGCACGTGTCTTTCTGCATGGCTGAGAATGGCCAGGTGGAGCATGGAGATGCTGGCGCAAGTGCCGTGCACCATGCACAGCACCTGCGATATTCAAGGGGACATGCAAATGGAGCCATAATTTATGCAAGGCACACAGGGGGCCATTTGCATCTCATTACGGCTACATTTGCATGCCATTAGCATGCAGGTGCATCGATCCCTGATGACTTGCACCTGGCACCTTTCCAAGCATCAGCCATCAGGGACTGACGCCCCTTGCAGACCGATCGTGGGCATTCCTGTAATATAAAAAAAAACATCCAATATCCCTGGTGGTCCAGTGGACCTCTATGTGCCTGATCGCAGGCATCAGTACAGTCCCACCCCCAAGTCCAATATCCCTGGTGGTCCAGTGGACCGCACCAAGCCCGATCGTGGGCATCTGTAATAGAACCCCCCCAAGTCCAATATCCCTGGTGGTCCAGTGGACGATCGCTGCCAATCCGAGCATCAGTACCTCATCAAATACCCCTACTACCCTGGTGGTCTAGTGTACCCCACCCCACCCACCCACTGGGCCCCACTGCCCGCACCCCGTCAGCGGCGGCGGCAGCTCCCACCCTCCTGCCGCCCCGCCACCCACCCGACCGACAGCTCGGTAGGGCTGCACACCATTAGTTCACAGCATGAGCCAATGGGCGTGCAAGCCATACCATACTACTCAGTCCAGATATGTAGATGAATTCATTCACATATCTGGACTGAAAATGCTATACCACCAGGGATATTGGACTTGGGGAGTTCTATTACAGATGCCCACGATCGGCTCAGTGCGTCCACTGGACCACCAAGGATATTGGACTGGGGGAGTTCGCGACACGGATGCCCACCATGGGGCATTGGGGGGTGCCGCCAGGTGTGGCAGGAACTCGGGTGGCTACCCACAGGTGGCAGCTGCTGTGTTGCACCCTGCAATGCAGCAACTCATCTGTGGGTGGCCATCACTTGTTCCTTTTTTTCCTGGCATAACTTTGTGCAGGCGCAGATAGGGGTTGCGCATGCATGACTCTGCACATCCCGGGCTGAATATCGGGCTGTGCAGGTTATGCATAGGCACACCCCCCCCACCTGTGCCTGCATACATTACTGATGCGCTCCGGCGCATCGGGATTTGTGCGGCACACTTTTCCCTTTTTAATATCGCACCGGGGTGCATCAGTGGGTTGTGCATGGTGCAACATTTTTGCGCCATGCTCAACCCTTTTGAATATCTGGGCCTATTTTTTTTCCTCTGGCTTGAGAAGTTAATTGAGCCCTCCCCAGTACTTGCCTTTTTTTTGTGAGTTGAAACCACCTCCATAGTGTTTTATGGGACTTTTCTTTGTTTCTTAAGCTTCAGTGCTTAAGTTGAGTCCTCCTCAGTACTGCCTTTTTTTGCAAGTTGAAACCTCCTCCATAGTGTTCTATGGGCCTTTCCTCTGGCTTGAGAGAAGTTAATTGAGCCCTACCCAGTACTGCCTTTTTTGCAAGTTGAAACCTCCTCCATAGTGTTTTATGGGCCCTTTCTTTCTTTTGTTAAGTTTCAGTGCTTAGTTTCCTACCATTTGCAAACTGAGAAACTTGTTTTCTGGTATCCCCTTCCCCCACTCATCCAGAGGTGTGCATTCCTTTGTTCACTAGCTATGTTGGTTGATTTTACTTGCTTGCCTCATAGTAAGACTGTGAAACTAATCTTCTGTTATTTTATTTTAAATGATTGATAAAAAGACATGTCCAGTTTGTGTCTTTTGGGGATGAAGCTGTATCCCTTTACCTGTATGGAGTAATTCACTTGCCACCAACTCTTAAGAACTCAGCTGTAAGATACCTCTGTAGCCACACAAAGCCATATCTCTCTCATTCACTCTCACACACACACACACACACACACACTCTCAGAGAATTTCTCTCTCTCACACACACACACACACACACACTCAGAGAATCTTTTTCTCTCTCTAAGAGAATCTCTCCTCGCTCTCTGAGAATCACACACACACACACTCTCAGAGAATCTCTCTCTTTTAGAGAATCACACACACACTCAAAGAATCACACACACACTCTCAGAAAATCACACACACACACACACACACTCTCAGAGAATATCTCTCAGAGAAACACACACACACATACTCACACTCAGAGAATCTCTCTCAGAGAATCTCTCTGTCTCAGAGAATTTCTCTCTCTCTCTCTCTCTCTCAACACAGCTGTCTAAACAAACAAAGCTGTTTTTAAAAGGGTTTTGTCTTGCTTGTTTTTAAGTGCCTGGGTAAGCCACAGGAAGACATACTGCCAGGAATGTATAAAAAGTCGCAAGATATCTATAGAGAGAAGAGAATACAACACTTTAAATGATTACAACTGCATTAGACTACAAATGCAGACTGTGACACAAAGTTCTCATGAACTGATTCAACGTTAAATTAATTGAGTTTATATTCTTTATGCTTCTCTTTTCTTGCTGTTACTATGATTCCTATTTGCTGTTGTGGTTGCAAATATTTGTTCTGCAGGTCCCAGCCATCCCAGAAAAGATATAGATTGGGTGAAGGCAGTACAGAGAAGGGCAGCCAAAATGGTGCATGGCCTGCACCAGAAGCACTATGGGGAAAGACTTTGGGAGTTAAATATGTACTCTTTAGAGGAAAGGAGGGAAAGGGAGACATGACTGAAGCATGCAAATACTTTAAAGGTATCAGGAAGGTACAGGAAGGTTCAATTCTGCTGAGAAAGAGATGTTCAAGGACAAGGGAGCATGATATGTAGCTGGAAGGGGAGACTTAGAGGGATGCGAGGAAATACTTCTTTACAGAGAGGGCAGTGGACATCTGGAACAGCCTGCCAGCAGAAGTAATGGCTACCGAAACAGTAACAGGTTTCAAACATGCATGGGATACACATAAGGGGACCTTGGTAACTGGACTGGTGTGCGGGGGTAAGGCTGGAGATCAGTTATGGTCCATGTCAGCACAGTAGGTAGAGACCTTAGGGCAGACTTGATGGGTCAGGAGGTCCTTTTCTGCCAACAGTTCCCCTACCAAAATGGAAGGCATTCACCTAACCTTCGAATAGCAGTCGGACTATTTTCACCTTAGCAGTATTTTAGCATGACTTTAGCATGGAATTGCCATTCAAACTGTTTTGCCATGTTAACAGTGAATTATATTAGTAATGGCCATCTTGATGGCCTTCACAGTCCAAAGCTTTAAGTTAGCCTGCCTATAGCATGAAATATTTAAATCAGAAGCCTAAGACAGCAATTTTCACAGCAGTCTGGATGATTGTCAAGGACTGCTTTTTAGCAGTATACTTTTACTGCTTATGAATGATTTGTATATATTTAAGGTTAAAAGTACCAATACTGAATGGATATGTAAGGTTAAAAATATTACTTAGGACTGGGCTTTGACTGTAAAGTGAGTGGCAACGTTACACTTCACTTAACAGTCACATCCCAGTCCGAAGCAGTATTTTTAACCTTAAAACCAGTTCATGCAATTGTCCAGGCTGCGTGTGGGTGTTGATGTGTGATATGGCCATCACTACACACTCAGTCACTCCACTACCAGTCTAGCATTGCTTGTAAAGCACTTTGGGATACATTGTGTATGAAACGTGCTATAGAAATGCTGATTCTTCTTCTTAAATATGTAAGGGTCATTTATAGGCTGGAAAAGTATGGAGTAATACTTGACATTAAACTTATTTTGTGCACAAATAGTGCCTGAAAATCTGTTTCGTGACACAGCCTTATCTTGTGACATGTGGCCTAATATATAAATAATGCATCAATATTGCATCAATAATAAATCAAAGTGTTTTGCCCAATCTCAGCACCCTGATATCAGGTCATGTGCTCAATGACATTATATATATCTAGAGTTCCACCTTTTGCACCTGGAATTTTTCATTGAGCAAGGAAGTGCTGTTACCAGGCAGTAACCCACACCTCAAAGTGGCCATGCTTTTTCCAAGAAAGTTGCCAGTATTAAGAAAATAAAATGGTGCTCACCTCTTGTGTCCAGAGTCACAGTAAATCCAGATGCATAAATCCCAGGATTTCATACCTTTTTCAGCGTGCTTGAAGGATGTTAAATGTTTTCTTCAAGGGAGGTATTGCAGACCTCAATCTGACAAAATGAATGAGTGTCAATAAGGGAAGGACCAAAATATAACAGTTTTTAGAACTAAACTGAAAACAGCTTTATATGATCAGTCTCAGACTCCAATATCTGCATAGAAATTATCATCTCTGCACGTTGCTTAAAATGTAAACAAGTTGATATAGAGCCCATTGAATCCTGCTTATCAGTACATTTTTTCTTATTACTGCAAGTAAATGATTCTGAAATGTGCATGCATTGGTTGAAGAGCAATGATACTGATGTTCCAGATCTCCCATCATGTTTCAGTCATTGTGCATTGTGCTTCTGCGCTTTGTTTTCCCGGGACTGGATATTGGAGGTTGGGGGGGGGGCAGGTGACTGCATTACAGTCATCTTGCCATCAGGCCTTTGCACTCATTTAAGACTAGGTTTGCAAAGGCAATACATAGTGCCCATTTAGGTGCTATTTACCACTGTCACAAACCTCTAGTATTTCCATTGCTCCCACATGTGGGTGGACCCCTTTTATTAGCATGGACAGTGATTTGTGTTAGTGCTCGGACACTAAGGGGTTCAGCCTGCACTACAAGGGACTCTGAATATAGACTCCACCCACAAAACAGGTGCAAAACTCAGCACAGGTTAACACCCCTTAGCATCTGCACTAGCTTTTGAATATGTGGCCCCTGATCCGGGGTCCTCCAGCAGAACTCAGGGGAGAAACCCTGAAGCATTGTGTGATCAGTACTTGTAAAGTAAGCGTGATCATGCGTTCTTTCACAGAATTACAATCTAAGCGATTTTGTCAGTACACAGAGGCACACCTCTCAACCTTCTGCCTCTTAAATCAGGGACAAGGCTTAAAAAATCAGGGACGAAGGTTCAGAATCAGGGA
The DNA here is from genome assembly GCA_016271365.2 of Neoceratodus forsteri. Lineage (NCBI taxonomy): Eukaryota > Metazoa > Chordata > Ceratodontiformes > Ceratodontidae > Neoceratodus > Neoceratodus forsteri. The sequence goes on along the minus strand of CM057450.1, from coordinate 1,175,428,763 downwards.
CATATTTTAAAAATTGGTGATATCCACTCAGGAAGCTGGTAGAATAAGTGGTGTAGTGTAAAATGCATTTTCTAAGGAAGAGCACGTCTGTAGCATCAATGTTTGATATTATGTTATGCTTACAACCCCCACTGTTTGGTCATGGAAACACAATTTGTAGGAGGGACAGAGTAAAACCTTGAGGTAAAATCAGGGACGTCCCTGAAAATCAGGGACAGTTGAGAGGTGTGCACAGAGGTGCCCCATTCAGTCCATCAGTCATATCAAAGAGCTGGCTGTGGGGGACACAGGGACATGTAGTAGGTAAACATTACAGGCAGAGGGTTACAAGCAGAGGGTCACAGGATTAACCTGATAAAAAAATTAGTAAATACAGAAAAAATATTCCTTTCACTGTGTTTTTCCTTATGGGGACCTATAGGTCCTGTAACATTGCTGGAGGGAAGGGGAGGATTCTCCTTTAAAGTTGGTTCATAAACATACAATATACTACATGGGTTGGGTCTTGGTTACTCATTAGATGTCCTCCACCCTTATGAGCAGTCATCCTCTCTTCACTCCACTGAGGGCCAAGATGAAAACCTTAGGAGACTGGGCCTTTCAGGCAGCAGTCCCAGTCTTACATAATTAGCTCCCAAGGGTCCTCAGACAGGCCCCCATAGTGACAGCCTTTGAAGATGTGTCCGAGGACCTTTTTCTTCAATTTCAATCAAACCATTGGGGATCAATCTATCTTCTCCTTTAGGCCCTTTCCAGCACAGTTTTTTTTATGAGTTGCATGTGTTTGATCTGCTGATGTACGATAATTATATGCCTGTTTATTAATTGACTGTAATTTCTGCACTTTTATAAAGCACCCTAGGCCTCCGGGGAAGGACGCTGCTAGAAATAAAACCTACTACTTCTCCCAGAGGATGGGGAACCTAAGGAACAGCCTAGATGTGCAGAAAGTACTCATGAATACTGTATGTACTGATGTAGCTCAGTATGCATTCCCAGTGTGCTATACTGTGAACTGGTATGCATTCCCAGTGTGCTATACTGTGAACTGGTATGCATTCCCAGTGTGCTATACTGTGAACTGGTATGCAATCCCAGTGTGCTATACTGTGAACTCATATGCATTCCCAGTGTGCTATACTGTGAAATCATATGCATTCCCAGTGTGCTGTACTGTGAACTCATATGCATTCCCAGTGTGCTATACTGTGAACTCATATACATTCCCAGTGTGCTGTACTGTGAACTCATATACATTCCCAGTGTGCTATACTGTGAACTCATATGCATTCCCAGTGTGCTGTACTGTGAACTCATATGCATTCCCAGTGTGCTATACTGTGAACTCATATGCATTCCCAGTGTGCTATACTGTGAACTCATATGCATTCCCAGTGTGCTATACTGTGAACTCATATACATTCCCAGTGTGCTATACTGTGAACTCATATGCATTCCCAGTGTGCTATACTGTGAACTCATATACATTCCAGTGTGCTATACTGTGAACTCCATATGCATTCCCAGTGTGCTGTACAGTGAACTCATATGCATTCCCAGTGTGCTATACTGTGAACTCATATACATTCCCAGTGTGCTATACAGTGAACTCATATGCATTCCCAGTGTGCTATACTGTGAACTCATATGCATTCCCAGTGTGCTATACAGTGAACTCATATGCATTCCCAGTGTGCTATACTGTGAACTCATATGCATTCCCAGTGTGCTATACAGTGAACTCATATACATTCCCAGTGTGCTGTACTGTGAACTCATATGCATTCCCAGTGTGCTATACAGTGAACTCATATACATTCCCAGTGTGCTGTACTGTGAACTCATATGCATTCCCAGTGTGCTATACTGTGAACTCATATACATTCCCAGTGTGCTGTACTGTGAACTCATATGCATTCCCATTGTGCTATACTGTGAACTCATATGCATTCCCAGTGTGCTGTACTGTGAACTCATATGCATTCCCATTGTGCTATACTGTGAACTCATATGCATTCCCAGTGTGCTATACTGTGAACTCATATACATTCCCAGTGTGCTATACTGTGAACTCATATGCATTCCCAGTGTGCTATACTGTGAACTCATATACATTCCCAGTGTGCTATACTGTGAACTCATATGCATTCCCAGTGTGCTATACTGTGAACTCATATACATTCCCAGTGTGCTATACTGTGAACTCATATGCATTCCCACTGTGCTATACTGTGAACTCATATACATTCCCACTGTGCTATACTGTGAACTCATATACATTCCCACTGTGCTGTACTGTGGGACTGTATTTACTGTATATCTGTGTTTTCTGATACAGCATATTGTTTACCCAATGATGAACTTTGTTTTGTTTCTTTATAAACTTTACTACAGAAAAAAACAGTAAGTATGAAAACAATACAGGCCTTCAAGGCACTTTAAGCCTGAAGAAATTTCATATTTCTGAGGAAAATACAGCTGTACCATGGGTTGTGGGGTTGCTCAGATTTTGGATGACAAATACAGGATCACTGGATTCCAATCCATTGATTTTAGTATTATGACAAAGAAAAAAAAAACAGGAACCATTTTCGGATGCAGAATCAGAATCCAGTTTCACATCTAAATGTAATTCTGTTAAAAAAATAAATAAATAAAATAAAGCAACTGCTCCTTCTTCATAACCTTATAGAGCTGGTGCTGCTGGGTGCCAGCCAGGGAAGTGTCGGGGCTATTGATGGAGGGGCTTTTGGACAGGCTGGGGACTTGAGGCGATCATATGTTTTGGACTGGCGCTAGCTGCAGTATCACTGATGGATTAGGACAACAAATGGAACTAGAGTGGACAGAGTGGACTACCAGCCAAACAATCTCTAGGCCGCCTCAGCCCCAGGGACTCCAGCCAGCTGGTAAGGGGAGGGTTTTGATGAGCATTACTTGGTGGGAGGAGGTTTTACTTCATAGTTAAACAGTGTCAGATGCAGAATCAGAACTTCAGACTCCACCTCAGGTTTCATTACTATGCCTTAACTGGAGGCAAAACAGAATCGAACTCTGAACTGAAAATTCTGAAAATCTGAGGTACTGGCAGAATGGATTCCATAATATTCGAGCACCCTTACTGGGTAGTACTGTGGGAAGGGAATTCCTTAAAATACACATTTTCACATCATATTTATTCATCCCTGCTAATGAAGCAATGGTTACTGGGACATGATGAACCTAGAGTTCCTTGCAACCTTAAATTAAATTACACACACATAACCCCAATACACCAAAATCAAACTCTACTTAACTAATACGTAAGGCATCATGTTTGTCAAGACCTGTAAAGGGTTACCCTTTGTATGAGCAGAATGGTTTGAGGATCAAAAAAGCAGTATAAGTAGGGCCTGAGGAAGCATCCCCACATTATAGTTCATCCCAGTTTAGAAATAGCAGTAATTTAAGGTAGCGCTTACCTGCTTCTCTGTGAACTTAGGGAAACGATCCAGAAAACATGCCATAGATGGGGCACCTGTAAAATAATAAAGAGAGTGGTCAGAAAGGATCTACAGTTCTTGAGAAAGATAAGACTACAGATGGGTCAGGAGAAAAAGGTAAATAATACTTATCTGATGGGTTTTAGGGGGCTTTTTAGACCTGATAAAAAAGAGAGAGAGAAATATGTTAGTTCAAGTGAAAAGTTCCAGAGAGCAGGAAAATTGGATATGAAGTGATATCCTAGCTGCCATCATTGTTGAGGGGGATACAGACCGCCATCGTGGGCATAGCTCTCAACCTGCTAGGACCAAAATCAGAGACACTCCCACCAAAAATCATGGACAAAATACCAAAATCAGGGACACCATATTTTACTCAGTGTGGTGCAGCGCCATCGCATGACATGTACATCACGCAATGTAGTACTGTACATATGTAACGTACCTTTAGTTTATGATTTTTAAATGTCTAATTCAGCTGCATACTATCAAATGGCATAATAAAACAATTAAATGTTATGCATGTTTATGCTGTAATTTCTCTTCATTTACATTCTTGAAACTAGAGTGGAACATAGGCACTTCTAAGAGATATTTTTTTTAGGATCCAGTGTTAAAGTTAATTTCCAGGCTTTTTAAGGATCCACTGTTATTACTTTCCTGACTTAAAGGAGAACTACACTGAATCTATAGGCCATTTTTCCCCAGTAGAAGCTGTATTTGAAATATTGCTTCAAATTGTGTTATTGCTCTAGCTATCAAGGCTTTTCAACTATCTTGGTGGGTATTTCTGATTTACATGCTGCTGGTGAAAAACACTTTAGAATTGTATAATGTGGTTTATGTTCCTATTCTACACTTCTATTGTTGGCACAATGCATATGGGGGACAGGGGCAATAGGAGAAATACATAGTTACAGAGAGTACATAATACATCAAAGTTTACAAGAAAGGTTACAGAGGATATAGAGCATGTGCATAACCCATGTTATAAGGCAATGAGTAAAAAGAGAAACTCTGCAATTGCTAGGGTAAGATAAGCACTACTGTTGTAGGTATTTGTGCTAGGGACACATGTACAATGCAGTGCATGTAAAATATGTCCATGAGAAGCACAGCTAGTGTTTCACACCCTTGGGGTGTAATGTTGCGCAAGGTGAAGTCAAGCGCCACATGCCCCAAGGGGGTGATTAACGTATGGATAATGCAATCCCTGGGAGTACCTTATTACTTTTTTAGCAATGTGAATAAAAAAATATTTCAAGTGGCTGTTTAATTTTTTTTTTAATTATACCTGATTTAATGTTCAGATGGTCCTTACTCCAGCTGAGCATAGTCCACAGTCAGTTTATGCTTCAGTTCAGCTTGCAGACATTCAAAGACATCTGTGCTGCTGCATAGCTGTAAGAGCACATCAAGATGGCTGCACAACTGGCAAAAATGTATGTCAATTCGTGACATCATGCTGACCTCAGTACTGGCTAGCCAATGAGTTTATCCAACTAGAAAAAAAATGTCAGTTTAGTGTGAATGTGTGGATAAGGTTAATGGCCTAGATGCCAATCCTGAGCCATAAATCATAGTGACTGAGTAAACATGCCACCACTGAGGTGACATGTGTGTTAAGAGCCTAAGACAGGGATGATGATAACATTCTTTCTATGATGGCTATCATGGCAATAAGTCATGGGACTTAGTGAGTTCTTTTTCACTCTGCATGTTCTATCCTCCACACAGCACCACCCTCCCCATCTTAGTCAACTACAATCCCTGCAGCTGTACTAGCCTCCTTACCACCCTCCCAGTAGCTGAGCCACCACTCTACAGCTCGACCACCCTCCACCCCTCCAAAGCTCCCTGCAACTGAACCAGCCCTAAGCCCAGTATCCCTCTAGCTGACCACTCTCTCAGTAACCAGAGCTATCCTGTCCAACTACCCTCCTGTCACTGCATTCCCCTTCCAGGCCCCTGACCAGGCTCTCTGCACAAACCTCTCTTGGTTTGTATCATTGGTGGAACTGTGTTTTCTGGTGGTATACATGGTGGGAGATTCTGGAGACATTGAGAGTGTTGTAGGGGACTACAGAGGAACTGATGGTGTTGGAAAAACTTTAGGGTGAGGGGGCTGGAGAAAGAATGTAGTGATGGGAGTTAGTGTCGGGTTGTGGATGGAGGGGTTATTCTGGAGGGAGCCATGGGGGAATATGGAGGGAGGGCTGGTGCAAAACTAAAAAAAATCAGTAATGCTGAGTTCTGAACCGAGGTCTGGATGCAGCGACCCTTCACAAAGCCAGTGACTAATCCCTAGGCTACAGAGCCAGTGCAGCTTTCCTCCAGACACTGGCAACTACATTATTCCCTACAGTGCTAAACAACCTATCATCGCTCAAACAAACAGGCGCTATTAACACAAGGTTGCCAAAATAACATTCACTGTTTTTGAAGTACTCCTGTTCCCTCGCTGGTTTATGCATGCTCTTTTCATGGGATACCTGTACCTTTCACTTTTGCAATGCCCCAAAAGTGTGAATGCTTACCTTCCACTTTGCAGAGTCAAGCTTATAATGCATGCTTCCTTTTTTCACTCTCTACCACCCCCAAGGAATTCTCTGTCATGGGAGAAAAGAGGAATGCTGTTGCCAGATATATGAACCTACTACAACAAAAGAAATCATAGAAATGGTCTCAGGGCCAGACCATCAGCACAGCAGTAGTGCTACCACTCACAGTGCCAGTGACTGAGGTTCAGAAGTGAGCCCTGATCATTAGGGGTCAACTGGGGAAAAGAGGATTGAGCATTCCAGAGGCTGGGTCACTGCCTCCGCTGCACTACTGCCATCTAGATGACCATCTAGGAGACCATGGGGGGCAGTGCAATGGAGATGACATCTAGCTTTATCTTTGTTGCCCAGACCAGATTCTTTTTTTTTGACACAGATCCCAAATCCCTGCCACGGGAGCTCAGCCCCCCCCCCCCCACGCCATCCCGTCATGCCCAGGCTTATCCCCCTGGGTGGGGTGCCACCTCTCAATGGATAAAAAGGGCAAGCCCTGTCTTACCCCCACCCCAGGGTAGGACCATACGAGTGGGACCTCCCCAGTGGGCAAGAAAGGGCAACAGGAATGGCAGTGGAGTAGGGACATTATGCCTGGGTAGTGGATTTTTGCTACAGTGTTCCCCTAGAGGTGGGACATGCAATGACATCCATGGGACAAGCCCATCTATTCCTTCTCCTGCACATCTAGGCGCCAGTTGCAGTAGATCCCCTAGCCTCTGCCAGAGGTCACTGCTGCACCAGACAATAGCCCCCTCTCTCCCTGGAGAAGGAGAGCCATCCCTTGGGTGTTTGGTCCTTCTCCATCCAGCTGGACCTCCAACACCCGAATCTGTTCCAGAGCTGAGGATGTTGGTATTGCATGCGGACACCTTCCCACTGCATCTGTGGGCTGGCACCCCAGACCAGCTTCTTCAGAGCTTGACACTTACCTAGGAAGATCCCTGGCACATCCTCCATCTGCAGCAGAACTGTTTCCAGTGATGTCGCCCTGCCTCAAAGCTCTGCCACAGTGTTCCAGCATCAATTCTGTGATGGTAAGTTATAGAGAACCGCTAGTCAGGTATCTATTACCAGGGGTCAGTGGCTACCGGGTGCCAGTGCCTGCTGCACTCCAGCAAGGGAGAGCAGTCTTTGGGATGCTTATCCTTCTCCACACCCCCTCAGCCAGTCTTCTGATGGCCTGAGTTCACTACTGAACCCATATCATCAGTGTTACAAGTAGCCACTATGACTGCACCGGCGTGCTGGCCCGCATTGTTAAACATTGTAAAGTAGTTCAATCTTATTATAATGTTGCATGTTTGCCTCTGCCAGGGATCTCTGTTGTGCTGGACACTAGCCCCCCCTCCCCTTGGAGAAGGAGAGCTGTCCCTTGGACGCTCAATCCTTCTCCACCCAGTTGGCCCTCTGACATGTGCGTCCATTCCCAAACCCAGGATGTCAGCATTGCACGAGGACACCTTGCTGCTGTTCTGGTGGGCCAGCCTCCCAGATCAGCATCTTCACAGCCTGATGGTGACCTAGGAAGGTCACTGGCCCATTCTCTATCTGCTGCAGACGTGTTTCCAGTGATGCCACCCTGCCTCAAAGCTCCACCACAGTGTTCCAGCACCATTTCTGTGATGGTAAGTTGTAGAGAGCCGCTAGTCAAGTATCAGTTACCAGGGGTCAGTGTCTACCAGATGCCAGTGCCTGCTGCACTCCAGAGAAGGAGAGAAGTCTTTGGGATGCTCATCCTCCTCCACACCCCCTTGCCCAGTCTTTCAGTGGCCAGAGTTCCCTACCAAACCCATATTGTCAGTGTTGCAAGCAGTCGCTACCACTGCACCAGCATGCTCGCCTACATTGTTAAACTTTGTAAAGTAATTCAATCTTATTATTTTTTTGGGGGGGGGTCCTATCTGACCCACATAGATTATCCCGCCACCCTACCGCTACCCCACCAAGCATCCCACAAGCTCCCCCTTCTGCCTGAGCACTCCAGCTTACCGGGGTGGGGCTGCTGGCTCCTTGGCAGAACTGCTACTATGGTACTGGGCAGAGGGGGAGATTTCCAACACCTTCTCTTACCCCCAGAGCAGGGCCACTGGCTTACTTGTGGAACTTACGCAGTATCAGCGGTGAGGGTCGGGGGATGTGCGGCAAGGTCCAGGTGACTTCATTTAGTTGGTGGACTATTTTTGCTGCTACACTCCCTGAGGTGATGGGACATGCAATGACAGCACAGGCTGATGCTGATGTCTGTCCCAGCCCACAGAACTATGTCATTGCCCACTGCATCTGCCCCCCCTTGCCTCCTCCAGAGGACAGCAAGCACCAGTTATGTTACCACACCCTACCCCCAGAGAAGGAGAGCTGTCCTGAGGACACTCGATCCCTCTCCAACCCAACCAGCCCTCTGAAGTCCCGAGTCTGTTTCCGAATCTGGGTCATTAGTGTCACAGATGGTCACCATGCATCTGCACTGGTAGACTGGCGTGTTCAGTTTTATTATAATGTCTGCATTTAATCATTTAAATATGACAAACTATGCTATTAATCTGCTCTAAACTGTTCTGAATTATTCTTAAGCATAGCAAAAAAGTAATTTGATAAAATGTTTAAACAAGCATTTCAGCAACTTTTATTGATCTTTCAGCTGTGTTCTGCACAGGTGTTCATAGAGTATGTTACATATTTCCAGTTCTGTGAAACTCTTTCAACATGACTATCAATAAATTGTTTATTGAAAACAAGGTTCTTGCAAAAATATTTGTTTTACAGTCCAATTGAAGATTTTGTGGAGTCATGGCATGCTATTTATATTTATTTTAGGTTGCTGTTCATTGCACTGCTACTATTGTTCTGTGGAATCTTTATACTGCTTCTGATTACTAATGACTGTAAATAAAAGTAAACATGTTAGCAGCATTTAACATTAGTTCAGCTCAGAATGACTGCTAAACCAAAAGCTAAACTGACTGACTGCTTTTATACTGCTAAGGAACTCTATTTTTGCAATCAGAGGGCCATCAGCAAGCTAATATACTGTTAATATAGCAGTCTGTTTAGGTAAGGGCTTCTATGTTCAACATTAAACTAGTTGACTTTATATTCTTTATGTTTCCTCTTTTCTTGATGTTACTATGATCCCTATTTGCTGTTGCTGCTGCAGTTATTTGTTCTGGAGGTCCCAGCCATCTCAGAAAATATATAGATTGGGTGAAGGCAGTACAGAGAAAGGCAACCAAAATGGTGCATGGCCTGCACCAGAAGCGCTGTGGGGAAAGACTCAAGTAGTTAAATGTGTACTCTCTAGAGGCAAGGTTGGAAAGGGGAGACATGATAGAAGCATTTAAATACCTCAAAGGTATCAATAAGGTACAGGAAGGTTCAATTCTGCCGAGAAAGAGATGTTCAAGGACAAGGGGGCATGATATGTAACTGGAAGGGGGAGACTTAGAGGGGATGCAAAGAAATACTTCTTTACAGAGAGGGCAGTGGACACCTGTAACATCCTGCCAGCAGAGGTGCTGTAATGGGTACTGAAATGGTAACAGGTTTCACAGATGCATGGGATACACATAAGGAGACCTTGGTAATGGCTGGTGTGTGGGGGGGGGTTAAGGCTGGACATCAGTTATGGTCCCTGGTAGCACAGTAGGTAGAGACCTTAGGACAGACTAGGTGGGCCAGGAGATCCTTTTCTGCCAACAGCTTCTATGTTCAACATTAAACTAACTGACTTTATATTCTAGATGTTTCTTTTTTCTTGATGTTACTATGACTCATATGTGCTGTTGCTGTTGCAAACATTTGTTCTGGAGGTCCCAGCCATCTTTGAAAAGATATAGATTGGATGAAGGCAGTTCAGAGAAGGGCGACCAAAATGGTGCATGGCCTGCACCAGAAGCACTATGGGGAAAGACTCAGGGAGTTAAATATGTACTATCTAAAGGAAAGGAGGGATCGGGGAGATATGATAGAAGCATTCAAATACCTCAGCGGTATCAATAAGGTACAGGAAGGTTCAATTCTGCTGAGAAAGAGATGTTCAAGGGCAAGGGAGCATGATATGTAGCTAGAAGGAGGGATGCCTAGAGGGGATGCAAAGAAATACTTCTTTACAGAGAGGGTGGTGGACACCTGGAACAGCCTGCCAGCAGAGATAATGGGTACTGAAATGGTAACAGGTTTCAAACATGCATGGAATACCCATAACGGGACCTTGGTAACAGGGCTGGTGTGGGGTGGGAGGTGGGGTTAAGGCTGGAGATCAGTTATGGTCCATGGCAGCACAGAAGGTAGGGACATTAGGGTAGACGCGGTGGGTCAGGAAGTACTTTTCTGCCAACAGCTTCTATGTTTCTATATTAGTGAATAGCTGGTACATGAACATTATACATTTATGTTTACATCAATTTTAACATGTTAAATAAAAAACCTATGGTACCAGTAACACAATGCCATTAACAAGTACTGCTCAAATTTTCAAAATCCATGGATCTACCTATTGTCCATATAAATCAAAAATATGTATCTCTATAGAAGTTAGGATCATAAAGAAAATAGAGAAAAAAAGAAACAGACACAGAAGAAAAAGTGTGCATAAAATAAGTCAAAGCAAGGCGGGGGGGAGTGGGTAATATGTATAAAGCAAGAGAGCAGCACTGAAATGCATTTTCTTTATACTTGTGAAAGGAATGAAAGCTCATGTAAAATATAGGTCCTAAATATACTGTAGAAAACAGTTGAAAAGGATAAAAAGGAAGGGAAAGGGTCCTAGATGCAGTAGAAAAGAACATAACAACCAAAAAATCAAAGAAATTGACTGGCATAACATTCAAAACAATAAAACAGTGATTGACATTTGGCAGATTATAAAGGGCAACAGATTATCATTTACAATAGTTACATTAAAAAGATCAAGGAATATAACAACAAATGATGACAAGCAAGATGGCTAAATGAGGATGTGAAGAAAGTTACTCAAAAAAAAGCTAAACATGCAATAAAATATCTGAAAACAAAAGCCATGACATAACCACATGGTCAGAATAGTAAATATTTTTAAAGAAAAATAAAAGCAAAAGTAACCATTTCAAAAAGAGAATGGAACTCAAACTTGCAACAGATGCAGACAAAAGCAACAGCAAGCAATTGTGCAGTTACATCAACAGTCTAAACAAAAAAAAATAAGAATATAAGTAATATTAATATTAAAGGGGAAATGGTAAAAAAATCCAGTGGAGATAGCAAACCAATGCAATGAGTATTTGTGTTCCTCATTCAAACCCAATCACAACTCAGCCCCCTGCCCCTGTACATTACCAGGAATGCCAACAGAAATAATATAAATACAGACAACATATTGCAAAAGATTCAGAATAAAATAAAGTTTCCACTAAAATGCTGACATTAAATATTGGGATAATCCATAACCAGGTATCCCCTCAAAATATATTTTTTAAAATTAATAAATACACATTCCGGATAAAATTTTACAATCACTACTTAAAGATATGTTAGTCACATGTTTAACAGTGATTTCAGTGACAGAGAGCAGCAGGGATTCACAAAGAGACAATCATGTACCACAAATGCAGTCTGTCTCTATGAGAATGTGACCCAATTCTCGGATAACAATACCTCATAGACAATTTTTGTTATACCTTTGCAAAACATCTGCCACTGTATCACATTTGGCAATCACTGAAAAAAATGTCTTCCCTAGCTATTCATTCCTGTATTATAAACAGTAGAACCCAAACCAACCAAACCATATTAAGATTCATCACTGTAAGCCTTGTGTATTATGTAGACTGTGATAATTAACACTTTTAGGTTAAGTTAATGCAGCTGGATTTATTTACTGCACATGCATCTCAATTTCTATGGGGTCCTGACCATGTTCACCCTTCCTCAAGCCAAGCTAGTTACAGTATGCCTTACAACTCCTGGTAGGTGACATCACTTTAGCTTACATATTACCGTGGCAAGCTGCTATTTTCAACAAGAAGTTAAAATTTTAAAAATATAGTGATGTGGACAGAGAAGCAGCTTGTGCATGTGAATCATCATACTAGCCTAGATATTTCCAGGTTGCATTCAGTTAGCTTAACCAGTGGGAGCAGAAGGGGAGAGGGGTACAGATCTAAAACAGAACTGTTTGACCCATTTGTGATTTAAAGTTACATTATGGAAATGCAGCCTCCAGAACTGGACAACATATTCCAAATGAGGCCTTACCAGTGATCTGCACAGTGACATAACCATCTCCTTCCTTCTGCTGGTGATACCTCTCCCTATGCACCCCAGCATCCCAGCATCCCACTGGCTCTCCCCATAGCCTTGGTACATTGTTTAGCCACCTTTAGGTCCTCCAATATGATTACCCCTGAATCCCTTTCCTGTTTGGTGACCATCAGTTCCCCTTCCCCCCGTAATCCTCCCTTGGGTTCCTGCAACCCAAATGCATGATTTTGCACTTTTTTGTATTAAATCTCAGCTGCCACACTTTGGACCATTCCTCCAGTTTACCTACGTCCCTTCTCATTTTTTCCACCCTTCCCAGAGTGTCCACCCTGTTACAGATCTTAGTGTCATTCAGAAAGAGGCACACTTTCCCTCTAACCCCTCCACAATTTCACTTATGAAGACATTAAACAAGACGAGTCCCAGGACTGATCCCTGTGGCATCCTGCTGGTCACACTCCTTTCCTTAGATTGAGCACCATTTACCATGACTATCTTTTATCATTCAGCCAGTTCCTAACCCAGTTTACTACCTCATGACCCACTCCCAGGCCACCCAGCTTGTTCACCACAGTCATATCTGGAATGGTATCATTGGCCTTACTAAATGCAATTCATGTTTATGTTTATGTTTAAGCCCACGAAACACCCTTATCTAGTTAATGCACTTGCAGCCATAGTGGCTCTGCCAGATTTTGTTTTAGAAAGTGCTTTCATGTGCCCTTCATCTTTAACAGCAAGTGACCACCTTGCTTTTCTACTTAATACTCCCACAACCCCTAAACTAAAACTGTCAACTCCCATGTGAACATATTTCTAATATGGGGAACAACCCAGTTTCAGCTTCTCATGCACATTTTCGACACCAGAAGCCCATTCCCAGCAACTTTCTTTTAAGTTGTCCTTACACTGGGAGTTGATCCCTGGTGTCAGTTGCATTTTTTTTTCTTTACTCTTGTGGTAACCAGGCAAGGCCCATTAGGTACAAGTGCCTGTTTTTAGGGGCAACCCAGGAGCACTGGGGAAGTTACTGACTTGCTTAGAGTCATACAGTATACAAGTGGAGGTTGTGGGAATCAAACCCAGGTCTGCTGGATGTACCAATCTCATTCACGGCTGGTTACTCTGGCTTTTTTAATTAGTGCTGCTGATACAGGAGTTCATTCTTGTTGTTGGCACCCATCTCTCTCTTGTAGTTCTTCTCCTCCCCTCTCATTCCTCTGGCTTTCTGTTACCAAACCAGGAGCCCATTCCTGGTGTTGCCTAAGTTACCTAATCTTATTTGTGACACAGAGAGCTTATTCCTAGTATTATACAAGTGCCCTGACACTGCTTTCCCCCAGATAATCAATGCAGCCACCAGGATTCCATCCCCAGTTGTTGGATAGTGGCCCACCCTTGGACCAGAAATGCAATCACTGGGAGTCCATCCCTGGTGCTGATTTGGTATCCTGCATATGCTCCCCTGCACTCCTCACACATGTACTTAATCAGAAAGGCACTGGGAGCCCTTCTGAAGTTCCATTGGATGACCCAAGCCTGCAGACAGCAACTGGCATTTCCCCTCCACTAATCTCTATGACCAGCTGCTATTTAGATTTGATTATAACAGTCACAATTAATGAACTCAATACACACTGCATGTATTCCACAAATTGCCATTTACAATAATGTTGTCACAAACCACAGTTTCTGAAATTCATGTGGTGTGCATGTATTCATTACTTAAAGTTGTGGCAATGGGAGTCAGACAATGGTCAGCAAAGGAGGTGAGTGGAGGGATTGTGCCAGCTGTCATCTGGGTTAAGGACTGTTTTGTTTGGGACATGGTAAAGAAAGGGTTTTCACTAGATGCCAGGGATTGCTTGGCATGGGGCAAGGGAGGAAGGGGATGCCACTGGATGCCAGTGATTACTTTACTATGAGCAGGGTGAGGGAGGTGCTACTGTACGTAAGGGACTACTTGGCTTAGTGCAGGGTGAGGGAAAGGGTGCCACTGGATGCCAGTGACCACTTGGCATAGAACAGGGTGAGAGAGAGGGGGTGCCACTGCATGTCAGCAACCAGTTTGGGTTAGGGCAGAAAGAGGGAGGGCTGCTTCAGGATGCCAAGGATTACTTGGCACAAGGGAAGGGAGGGGGGTGCAACTAGATACTAGGGGTAGCAAGTCATGGAACAAGAGTTGGGGGGTTACCACTGGACTCCAGGGTCATTTGACTTGGAGCAGGGTGATGGGGGTCACTGGATGCTAGGGACTGCTTGATTTTGGGAAGTGTGTGTGTGTGTGTGTGTGTGTGTGTGTGTGTGTGTGGGGGGGATGCCAGTCTATTTGACTTGGGACAGGTTAAGGATGAGGGGTGTCAGGACACATGAGGGACAGCTTGGTAAGCCACACACATACAGGTACAGTGAGGAAGGTGTGCCTCTGGATGCCAGGGACTGTTTTACATGGGAGACTGGGTGCCACTGTATGCCAAGGACTGCTTGACATGGGATGAGTTGAAGGCTGGATATGCCACTGGATGCCAGGGACTGCTTTAAATGGAGGGATTGGGTGTCATTGGATGCCAGTGACTGCTTGATATGGAATAGGTTGAGGACTGGATGTGCCACTGGATGCTAGATACTGCTTTACATGGAGGGACTGGATGCCAGGGACTGCTTGACATGAGATGGGGTGAGGGCTGGGTGTGCCACTGGATGCCAGGGTCTGCTTGACATGGGATGGGGTAAGGGCTGGGTGTGCCACTGGATGCCAGTGGCTGCCTTACATGGAGGAACTGGGTGCCACTGGATGCCGGGGATTGCTTGACATGAGATGGGGTGAGGGCTAGGTGTGCCACTGGATGCCAGAGTCTGCTCGGCACACACAGTATTGACAATGCTATACAAAGGCTAGCATGAACAAATATAATTTGTTGTGAACTTGTTATTAAATGCACTCCCAGGCCATGCCTGAAAACAGGCATTGTATATCTGACAAACATACCGTACCTGTTAACAAACACTAAATATATATTTTTTTTAAAGGATGGAAATTATTTGCAAAAAGCTACATTTAGTCATCAGCTAGGGTTCAAGCAAATAGCTACAAAAATAAGGAAATGTGCTGTTAGGGTAAACATTCCACGCCAATGCTACTTAAAGCAGTCATTTTAACAATGAGGAACATCACACCACATAATCACAAAGATTCAGGGGGATTTGTACCCTAACATTGCATTTCCCTACTTTTCTGGCTTTGTGCATCAACCATTACTGATGCCTAAACATAGCTTTTTTGCAATTAATATACAGTAGTATGATCCTTTCTCGGATTCCCCTTGAAAATGGACAGCCCATGTCCTTGTAAAATAAAAATACAAAACTGGCTCAGGGTCAAGAAAGTCCTGAAGGAAAAAAAAAACTGTATCATACATTGTACAGTATTACCTCTTTTGCCTTATAAGGCAAGTGAAAGTTGTCTTACTGTTAATAAATTAAATTGTTAGATGTGTTGACATGTGATGACACTCTGAAGGAATCCAGATGGTGCAGCTCTAAATAAAGCTTAGTTTATTCATTCATAGCAAGTTTTGTAGTGCATTAAAAAGAGCAATTTAGTCAATGCTCCCTCTGGATAAAGCATGCTGGCATATCCACAATACTTGCATAGTCATCCTGCTCTTTGTCCCCATCTACCCCAACTAGAGCTTGCGGGGGACATTCACAGATCATAGTCACCCACTTTCATGGGCATGGAACTCCATGGGGATGGGTAGCCTGGGTTGAAATTGGAAGCCTCTGGGCCACCAATGAATCCTCAGCATGAGTAGGGGATTATGGGATACAGTCCAGTTAATGTCCAGAATTGGTGTATCCCCACAAAAGAAGACTATTAAAAAATAAAATTATATAGGGTGAACACTGCCCCTTCATGTCTTTCCCTCCCCCACCTTAGACAAGAACTGTAGCCTAGTTAATGGGGGGGGGCTCAGACCAGTCCTCATCCAAAAGTCCTGTTGGACACCGCAAGTGGATGCTTCCCCTTTGGCATAACATACAGTAGGTTCCTTGGGTGTGCCTCGTCCCTCAGTCCATCCCACCAGCATGTCCCAATCTGGCTTTCCATGTAGCTCTGTGGGTAGCATAGAGTTAAGACAGAAGGTGACCATAAGCAGCTAGTAGTAGGAAGTGTACAGGTTGCCAAGGTCTCCTTACCCACAGAATGCCACTCACCATAGCACGTGAAGGCTTTTGTGCTGTATAATGTGGTATACAAGTCTTTGTGAATACAACAGATGCCAAAATGTCTAGTTCGATACTTCTCTAGTCATCTTTTTACATTTGATTTATTTATTTACTCATTTAGCAAATTATTTATTTATATATTTCTTTACTTATTTACTTAATTCGCAAGACAGTGTGGTCTAATGGATGGAGCACAGACATGGGAAACAGGAGGCCCAGGTTTGAATGTTACCAAAGTCATTATTCACTGTGTGACCTTTAACAAGTAACCTATATTCCATGTGCTTCAATCCTCCCAACTGTAACATTAGGTAGAAACAGGACCCACACGGAAAACGACTTGTTCCGTCTTTGTTAGGCTATCCAGTGTAAATCAATTCTAAAGACAAATATCATATAAGCAAAGGAAACTACCAGCAGAAGATGGCCTTTATGTCTATCCAGGCTGCCCTGTGAAGATGTACTGTACATGCCCCCCCCCCCAGAGATCATGATCAGCCTCTCCCCATCCCTTGTCCCCCTTATCACTTGATCAGTCATTTGTGCCTATCCCATCCCCTCTTAAAGCTCTCCACAGAATTTCCACTGACCAGTGCTTCAGGTAGCTTGCTCCCTTCTAAACCCCCACCAGCTTCATACAACATATTCTCCTATCCATCCTAGACAGCTCAGAGACATTGTGCTCATTTTCCATTAGAACATGAGACAGGGGATAACAAGTAAAATTGTATTTATGTATTTACAGTTACATGAGTCTGCACTGGTTGCTTTACCATGTCAATGCATCAGTGCATTTACCCACACTATTAGTTTTTGAAGTGCAGCATGCCTGAGGACTAAAGAAAGCAGTTTCAGCAACCATGTGAAATTCACCGCATTTTTCCTTTCATTTCTAGAGCCTGAAGGGATGTACCTTCCCGAGGTTACTGTCATCAACAGTACAGCTGTACGTGTCATCTGGACCTCACCACTGAACCCAAATGGCGTTGTAACAGAGTATTCAATCTATGTAAACAACGAGCAGCACAAGACTGGCATGAACACTCCCGGGTCTTTTGTTTTGGGAGGTCTTTCTCCGTTCACTATCTACAGCATACAGGTTAGACAAAGTCAATGGAGACATGTTCCTGTTTTACAGCTCTTTTATGTTACCCATCTGTTAATCATTGTTTAAGATGGAGTTAACTTGAAACAGAAATGTTCTGCATCCAGAGGTGCAGGTAATTTTAAAAGAACCTTAGCCAAAATAAACTTAAATAGGCATGCAGCATACTGTGTATTACAGAATGAGGTGCTGAATAATACTCTGCCAAAGACGAAAACAATAGAAGAAATTATAGAATGATATCATTTTTGAATTTGCATTGAAAATTCCTGCTGTCCTGTTGCTCTGCTTCAAGAATTCATAGGGGAGGGGATTACATGTCAAGCAGTTTAAACAGTTTAAAATGTGATAACACTGAACGTTGTTAAATGAGATTTTTCAAGATATAGGCCTGAATTCATCATACAATTTGGAATTCAATAGTCCATGAAAATTCATAGTTTGTGAATGTGAAATATTGACATACCCACATTGCAAGAGAATCTTGGATTACTGTATGAATTAACATTTACTTTATTTACGGAAATAGTCACTGATGTATACAGTAGATGTATCTAATGTATGTATTATATATACATATACATACATATTCATGGCAAACTCCTTTAATGCATCAGGGGAGATGCAACATATTGCAGACATGAGGGAGGATAGCACGACTGGAGAGAAACTGTGAGACAAGGAGGCGGGGGAGGGGCCCCCCTTCAGCAGGGGGGGCTGTACCAAGGATGGGGACCTAGGTAAAGGGGACGCAAAGAGGGCCTCTGGAGGTAGGGGTACTATTACAAGGGGGGGAGGATGGCGGTGTGGAGGAAGGGGAAACCATCAGGGCCAGGATAAATGGTTTGGAAAAGAGAGGGTTAAAGGGGACACCTATTCGAAGGGGGTTGAGTTAAGTGGGCAAAATAACAAGGGAGGCAGAAAGGGAAGGGTGACAAGGGGGTCTCTAATGAGGCAGGAAGACTCCCATGGAATTGAGATCACAAATAAAGCGGGGGATGGAGGTTGACAGTGCATAGTGGAGGTAACCATAAGGATGATGGTGGTGTTAAGGTTCTGTTATTTGAAGACTCGATGGTTAGGGGTATCCAGTGGGAGGGACAGGGGGATGGATGCCATAGCCAGGTGAAGGTAGTGAGTATCTCTGGGCTGACAGTACACAGAGCAAAGTTCACGGTAACTGAACTGGTTAGGGATTGTGGAGGAAACCAGATTTCTGGCATTTGGGAACTAACGATCTAGAGGGAAATAACGTTTGGAAATCCAAGCAAGGTTCCAAGAACTTGCCAGAGTCTGTCAGGATAATGGATGCAACATTTCCTTTTAGGAGATATTGCCAGTACCAAAGGCCTCAGTGGAGAAAAATGAAGATCACAGAGGTTAATGACTGGCTCAGGAAGTGGGGTGAAGAGAGTGGGTTGGGGTGTTGGGAACTGGAAAGGAGTTTGGGAGGATATGAACTGTATGCCAAGGACAGGCTTCATCTTGCCCCATTAGGAAGGAAGTCCTTAAACAGGGGTGGCTTATTACATTCAAGAAAAGTGGGGTTTAAACTAGTGAGGGGAGGGACAAGGGAGGGCTGACCAGTAGCCCTCCTCCAGATGAGGGAGTAGCCTTCAAACCCAAGGAGGGAGGGGGAAACAGACTGGGGAGGAGGTTTCAGGAGGAGCAGAGGGAGGATGGAAGTATAAGGAACCTGGGTGCGGTTCGACAAAGGGATCAGGGATAAGGGGTGGGGGGGTGGTGTGTAAATACCAGGAACTTGAAACAAGTTGCCAGAGTTCCAGACCATGCCGTTCGGGGGGGGGGGATGTGCTGGCGGTCATGAAAATGTGGGTTAACAAAAACCATGACTGGGACCTAAACATGCAGGGGTACACTATGCTTAGGAAGGCTAGAAAGGAGGGCAGAGTGGGTGGAGTGGCTATGTTCATTACAGATGACATAGAAATTGCTAGGGTAAAAGAGGCAGAGGGAAACATGGAGGCCTTATGGGTCACCTTATGAACCCCAGCTGGAGGTAAGGTCAAGCTGGGTGTAGTATATAGGCCCCCAGGATGGATGATGTTCTGGAGGATGGTTTGCTGGATAACATCATTGCCCAGTGTGGACCAAAAGGGGAAGGAGTGGTGTTGATGGGGGACCTTAATATGCCAGGTACTAACTGGGGAACCATGTCCTCTAAGGTGGCCAAGGAGCAGAGGCTGCTGGATGACTTCCAGGATGTGTTCTTAACACAGCATTTGATGGAGCCCACAAGAGAGGGACATGTCCTGGACGTGGTTCTGGCAGATGGGGATCTGGTAAGGGACCTGGTTGTAGAGGATCCCCTGACTGGGAGCGACCACAATACTGTCTGGTTTCAAATAAGCATGGGGGAGAGATCTAAGACACTGGCAGTGGACTTCAGGGGGGCAAACTTTGTGGGCATGGGAAATATTCTCAAGGATCACTTGAACGGGATTACATCAATGACAAAAGTGGAAAAGAGATGGGAGGTCATAAAATGGGGACTTTATGAGGCAGTCAAGACCTGTGCTAAGGTGAAACATAAGGGAGCAAGGTCACATAAACCATGCTGGTGGTCCAATGAGGTTCAGGTAGCAGTCAGAGAAAAGCAGGTGGCCTACAAAAAAATATAAAACAACAAGAGGGGATAGGGAAAAGGAAATGTACCATCTTCCATCTAAAAAAGTCACCCGGATGGTGAGGGGAGCAAAGTCCAGTAAAGAGCAGTGGCTAGCACAGGGGATACATGGAAGGGAAAAGGGGTTCTTCTGGTACATTGGGGAGCAGAGAAAAACTAAGGGCCATCTCGGCAGACTCAGATCAGAAGGAGGGTGGGCGGAAGTGGTGAGGTACCAGACAGAGGTATTAAACAAGTACTTCACCTCTGTGTTCACTAGGGAGGGGGATGGGATATCTACAAAGCAAGGCACGATGGGGATAGAAGCGGTAGTGAGTGGGAGCAGGGGAGCAACAGAAATGGAGCAAGGGGGAGGGAGAGGTACCCCAGGGGTGTTACATCAGGATAAGGATAAAAAGGACAGTAAGGTGGAGGGGACGGATGATGCTATCTCCACCAAAAGGGTGTGGTTAGCCCTCAAGGACCTAAAGAAAGATAAATCTCCTGGGCCGGATGGCATTCATCCGAGAGTACTATGGGAATTGGGCGGACATACTGGCTGCACCCCTGGCGGAGCTCTTCAACAGGTCACTTGAGACAGGGAGGGTACCTATGGATTGGCAAGAGGCACATGTGGTGCCAATCCATAAAGGGGGGTCGAGGGAAGTACCAGGTAACTATAGACCCATCAGTTTGACCTGGGTGTTGGGAAAATTAATGGAGAGTATACTAAAGGAACGATTGGGAGTGTACTTGGAGGAGGTGGGAGGTCTGGATAGTTGGCAACATGGGTTTGTGCCAGGTAGATCATGTCAAACCAATCTTGTGGAGTTCTATGAATGGGTAACATCAGAACTGGACAGGAGAAAGCCTGTGGATGTATTATTCTTGGACCTCAGCAAGGCGTTTGACTCTGTCCCCCACAATGGTCTGGTGGAGAAACTGACGGGGTTGGGAGTAGGCCCTTTGATGGTCAGATGGATTGAAAACTGGCTAGCTGGACGCACCCAGAGAGTAGTGATCAGTGGGGAGCTCTTGAACACTAGAGAGGTTGGTAGTGGGGTACCGCAGAGCTCAGTCCGGGGTCCGATCCTGTTTAATGCATACATATCGGACATCAGGGAGGGTATAGGGTGTGAAATGAGTCTCTTCGCTGATGACTCCAAGATGGGAGCAATAGTTGAAGGGAAGAGGGAGGTTGGCCTTGCAAGGGACCTGGACACCCTGGAAAGCTGGGCTCACACATGGAAATTAAATTTCAATATCACCAAGTGCAAGGTGTTACATCTTGGTGGAAAACCCAACACAGGTACACTCTTGGGAGGGGAGGCACTGGAGGCCTCAACAGGGGAAAAAAGACCTAGGGGTCATGGTGAATGCAATGAATATCTCTGAGCAGTGCAGGAGAGCGGCTAGCAAGGCAAACAGGATGTTGGGATGCATCGTAAGGGAGATCACCTCTAGGAGCAGGGAAGTGATTCTGCCGCTGTACAATGGACTGGTTAGACCACACCTTGAGTACTGTGTACAGTACTGGAGACCACACTTGAAGAGGGACATACAGCTCCTGGAGAGGGTACAGAGGAGGGCAACTAAGATGATATGAGGACTAGGGGATTTGACATATGAGGACAGACTTGAGGAGCTCTGCCTGTCTTCATTGGAGGAGAAGAAAGACAGAGGGGACATGACTGAGGTCTTCAAGTACCTCAAGGGAATAAATAGGGGATCTTTAGAGGGGGGTGGGATGGATGGTAGGGGTTTCTGGAAAAACAAGGGGGGGGGGCCTCGGCACCCAACTAGGGATGTGAGGTTCGAGCAGACTCAATAGACCGTAAGGCCTAATCTGCTGGCAATTAGTATGTTAGTATGTTAGTTGGGGCTGCTGTTCCTTCAAATGTAGGGAAATCTGATGTTAGGGGTTCTTTTAACACCGATTCGCCCCATCCCCAGGCACCACCCCTGTAAACACCACTAAATTTAATGCCAAAGCACAATACAGATCCCAATACCGAAGGACACCATGCAATCCAAGTTGAGACTTGGGTCCTGTTAAATGCAGGGCCCAAAGAGTACTGTATGAAGCTTGTTAGAAGTTGGGTCCTGTTTTGCACAGAACCGGAAGGGCCCTGTGTGAAGAAACTGAGGGCTCAGCTCTAACTTGTACATAAACATATTCTTTTGTTACATACAGTATATAGGGGATATGACATGGCCTGATGGAAGATATATTTATCTTCATGAGAATCCACTGATATTACGATATCTGACGAGTGACAAAGCCATGAGTGAGATTGCTTAATATCAGTTGCCCCAAGGGAAGATAAATATGATATCTTCAGTCAGACCATGTCATGTTCAGTTTATATAACACATATTTGAGGATTTACATAAGTCACTTTTACATATATAACAGTATTTACATAGGTTACAGTGAAACTGCATTAAATTGGGTGGGAGAGGAAGGAATGGGCGTTACCTCCAACTCTCCATTAAATGACAACTTAACAAAATGCAGCTTTTAGGTAGCATTTGTATTTAATTTACTAGTGAAAGTGGGAGGGAGAAGATGGATTGAACTTCCTCTCCATGTATTCTGACATACTGTAAATGTTCATGTTCTGAATATTTCCTGCACTCTAACGGCAGATCTGACCTAACTCCATTAAGACTGACCTGTCTGTGGCACCGAAACAGTTTTAAACTTTTAATTTTGAGCCACAGTTTCTTTTTTTCCCCTTGTTTGCCAGTCTTCTGAATTATTCAGGAGCCACTCCATGGGACCATGAGTTTACGTATGAACAGGTGAGAGCAGGCACACTTCACTGACATGGAAGCTGGAGGGGATTACGACGTTTACGTGTTTTTTCTTTCTTTCAATGATTCGGTTGTTCTGAATACAAAATAAGAAAGTACATTTGTTAAAATAACTCACAACACAATATGATGAGACTTACAAGTGACAGAGACAGAAATGTCACATAGAAAACAGCAGCTCTGAGAGATGGCAGTTTGGCTGGATATTTTCAGCTCATTCACGGATTCTAGGCATGATGACGTACTGGAACATAAAAAAATATAATGATGTCATACTGTGCAAGATAATATTTTCTTGTACAGTAGCCCAAGATATCAGTTTTTATCTTGTTGTATCCTCAAACATATGTTGTATAAATACATATCTCTAGAAGAGCCAGCCAAGATGCAACGCAGTAACTTGCAGTACATAACATATCATAAATACTGCAGCAAAAAGGGCTTAATTGCCATTGAATTGTACTGTTCCCTGCATCATGCTGCAGTATTTTGTGATACACTGCAGCATTAATGCATTGCATCCTGGCTGGTGCCACTGTGTGTGTGTGTGTGTGTGTGTGTTTGTGTACAGTATTATAGTTAGTGTTGAGCATGGCTTTCTACAGTATGTTAAACCCCAAATTTTGCTCTTTAATGTCTTCGCATCTGTTTAATGGATTTACACAAAATTATGCATGCTCTGTCTAGTGGGGTAGGTCTCTTGACATGCCAAATTTTCATTCTGGTTACATGTGCAGAGGCCAGGCTGTGCATAGTGTCTTTTGCGTTGTTTTTGTCATTGCATTGTGCCCAGACGGTTTGGAATTTTGGTCTGAAATTTTCAGGGTAGAAAGGGCTAGGCCCACAGATGTACCTTTCACTAGTTTGGTGAAAATATATTTAATTTGTTCCAAAGTTATTAGCTTTTTAAATTTTGGATTCTGAGCATGCTCAGTGCAGTCTTTTGGATGGCTCCCTGGAACAAAAAAAGAATTTGGTCCTCAGGAACAAGGATCCTTTTTGGTTAGGGGCCAGTCATTTTTTGTGAGAAAAAATTCTGTTTTCATTTTCCATCATCTTGTTTTCAGTTTTTAAAGAAAAAAAAATTTAAACTCGAAAAAACTGAGGTCCTCCAGAGACACCCAGATATGTATCTTGCTCATCAGAACAGTGTAAGGTAGATTCTGTAGTTATTTGTTTGGAAAATTGCCTTGAAATGTGTTTTTTTGAACATTTAAAACCCTTTTTCATCACTAACTAATGCTTTTTTAGTAAATTCTGTTTTGTTCAAATAAAAAAGGATCCTTTGTCATGAAAAAGGATTTCAGACTTAGTCATTTTTCCAATTTATTTTTCGGGATAAGAGATCCTTTTTCATTTGATATTTTCATTCAAACAAAAAAGGATCCCTTATGATGAAAAAGGATTTCGGACTTAGTTTTTCTTCTGATTCCTTTTTTGTGACAAGAATGCTTTTTTATTTGATATTGCTGTTTAAATGAAAAAGGATCTGTTGATACAGAAAAGGATTTTGGACTTAGTTTTTGCTCGAATCTTTTTTCATTTGAAGGAAACCTTTCTCATTCCTATTTTTTGTCGGTATGGAAAAGGATTTCTTCAAACAAAAAAAAGCCTTTCTTGTGTGGTAACCCTACTTTTTATGTGTTTTTTTTGTTAATTTTTAATACTTTGTTTTTTTTTATTTCCCATGTTATTATATGGTGTCTAGTGGTACCCCCCACCCCAACCCTCTGATTTCATTATATATATATATATATATATATATATATATATATATATGTATATATTTTATACAATGGGGTGAGACATATTCCAGTGAGATAAACAAGTTATTTTCACTGCAGTGAAATAAATCCTGATGACATCAGCAGCGTTAAAATAAATACCATTTATTACACCCCCAAACCCGTGCTAAACCTGCACAAAGCCATGAAAAACCATGCAACCATGCAAAGCTGCGCAAATTGTACATTTTGCAACAATGAAGCCCCCCATTGTATAAATAGAATACATGATGTGCACTCGTGTGATATGGGAAATATGTTCAGTCCTGTACATTGACCTCTGAAACCTCACTCGTGGCTTCACCACTTGTGAGTATTCAGAGATCACTCTAGAGGAGTGAAAATATTTTCCATATCACACTCACGCCCATATATATATATATATATATATCGATTGAGAGACAGAGAGAGAGAGGGAGAGAGCAGGAGATATATATATACAGTATATATATATATATATATATATATATATATATCATTCTAATTTTATTTACATTTTTTTTATATTTGACATATTATTCCTTGGTGTCCAATGGCATTCCCCTTCTAATTCCCCTCCCTGTAAATATCTGTAGGAATCACTGGTGTCTAGTGATTGCTGCCCCTGTTGCTGTTCCTGCTTGCCCTGGTGTCTAGTGGCACCCCTTCCATGTTTGTCCTAGTCTGAAATGAAGAACACTGTCCTCTATGTCTTTTTATTTAAAGCTGTAAACAATCCAAAAAAAGGACCATCGGTGATGTGTTAGGGTTGACAACCCCAAGGCACACCCCATGCCAGTTGCTGCCTGTAGGATAGGGGTGGGGTGTTAGGGTTGAAAACCCTAATGCCATATTTCCCTGCATTTGTTGCTTTAACCCTAACTAGTGCATTAAAAAAGTTAATGTTTCTGTTAGGGTTGAAACACAAAGTGTACAAAGATAGGAAAATGAAAAATTAGGGTGCAAAGTCCCTGTAACTTTAGCAAATCTGTGGTGTGATGTTCCATGGAGTTTGAGCAGTCATGTGATACAGTGGTGGTGTTCTCCTAATATCTGCACCCTCTATGCAAACATTGCTGTGTCATTTACGTAATGTAACAAGACAGTGCCGATATTGGGATTATACTATCACTGTGTTGCACGATCCTTCGAACCGTGAGGAACACAACATCACAGGTTTGTCAAGGTTCCAGGGACTTTCAACCCTAATTGATCATTTCCCTACTTTGTAAGCTTTGCATTTTAAACCTACTAGATGCATTAATGCAGATCTTTGTAGTTAATTTCCTTCCTTTTTGAAGAAAATATCTAAAAGCAGCTTCATAGTGATGCTCACTATGCCAGGAGTGAAACTTGCCTTGAAAGGGAAGCAGTTGTATAGTGATGCATACTGCACCACATCTGTATCTTGCTTCGTGGTGATTGTGGGGGTTACTGAGCAAGAAGTTGCATAATGAATCACACTGCACCAGACCTGTAGCTTGCTTCACGAGTGGCCATGCAGGTCACTCACAAAACAGTTGCATATGTAGCACACTTCAGTTACATGTTCACAGGCATGGCCCTACAAAGCCATCTACATTTTGGTCTGTTTGAGACTGCTGTAAGTGTCACAAAAGTGGGGTTGTATCTCACAAAAGTGTTTTTGAATGTCATAAAATTAGGCTCACAAGTGATGAAAGTAGCATCTATTTAGCAGTAGTGCACCCAGAGCACTGGGTCGGAGGTGTTAGTTTTAGTTGTGAGTGGATAGTTATAGGTGTGGCTATGAGAGTGGGTTGATATTTATTTTAACTCATGTTGAATATATTGTATGAATGTTGCATGCTTGCTATAATAGAGTTTTTAGGGTGAGTGTCAATGGGTTGGGTTGCTTAAGTATTTATATTTACACTTTTGGGGTTTGTTTTATTTTAGGGGTTATATTGTTGAGATAGCTGTTTATGTTATCAGAGTTTTAGCCCTATAGCTAGTAAATGATGTGCTGGGATGTTAGACCCCACAGGCTTAGCTACTCCTTGGCCTAGCTACTAGACCTCTGCCCCATTGAGGACCACCCCCTGTCAGCTGCCATATATAGATATGGCAGGGTGGCAGATATTATGAGCAGGTGGGGAGCTAGGTGAAGGAACTCTGGGGTACTAACAGGGAGGGTGGTGTTAGGGTGGTAAGATTCAGTAGGCACCTTGGGGCAAAATGGGAACTATGGAGGTGTCCATCCTGCCTGGTTTCCATACCCAGGTGTTCCACTGGTTTCAGTGGGCAGGCAGCATGTAGGCCATCTGTTCTCACCCATCCACTTGGGTCATGGTTTGCAATGCCTGGTCGATGAGGAATATGACTGCTGTTATGGTGGATGTGATTTCCTCTGTCGACCTGGCTTGCATTATAGAAACCTGGCTAGGCAATGATGCTGGTCCACTTTTGAAGGCTTCGGTCCCAGCTGGGTTCTCTAGCATGCATTGCCCGAGGAGGGACCGCAGGGGTGGGAAGTGGCTATCTGCTTTATATCCAACTTGAACTACTCTGTGCTCCCAGTGGGACCTACTGCATCATTTGAGTGTGTGGCCATTCGAGGGGGCCCATATGCAGGCTGCAGGATCCTTCTCTTGTACCAGCTTCCATGCAGGAAGTCGCAAACTTCATCGCTGACCAGGTATTGCAGTCACCCAGATGGTTAGTTTTGGGCAATTTCAATCCCTGGGTCGATGATAAACTCTTGCTTTCTTGTTGGGACTTCCTCCAGACTATGGAATTGCTGGGCCTGTCACAAGTAACTACTTCTGTGACCCACTCTCAAGGCCACACCTTGTGCCTGGTATTCTCACTGGGACTCAAGACTGACAGCCTCAAGACTGAGCCAGTCATTTGGTCAGATCATTCCACAGTGACATTCCTCTTTAAGGGGCCTGACCCTACTATGATTTCAGGTGGTATCGGACCTATTGAGTGTGATGACTGCTTGTGGGATAGGACCAGGGGAAGTGGTGATGGGCTATGATAGGGCTGTTATCTCGGCTCTCAATTCTGTAGTGCTGGTTCATGTATGACCCAGGTCCTCTCGCTTGAGGTTCCTATGGTTTGATAGGGAGCTTAGGGAGCTGAAGACAAGGGTTGGAGGTTAGAGTACCACTGAGGGAGATCCTGGGCTATGGAGGACAAGCTGACTTTGAAATCTCATTACAAGGCATATCAAAGGACAGTCTCCTGTAAGAAGGCAGAGTTCCTGTACAGGTAGACTGACGCAGCAGAGAGCAGATCAGTTCAGCTCTTCCGGACTGTGGACAGGTTACTTCACCCTGCCTCTCTTCACCCGATTAGAGCTTTGTCATCCACTAGATGTGGAGAGTTTGCTCTGTTCTTCACTGACAAATTGTGCTCTGTCAGGTCGGGAATCTCCCAAGGGGTGCTACAGTTGGCATGTAGTGTCAGGGTTGAGACTAACAGAGGTTATCCTTAGGTCTGGAGAGAGTTTGATCTAGTGGGGATAGAAGAGGTCAGTGAGAGAATCTCAAAGTTGCGGCCCACATGCTGTGACTTGGATCTGGGCCTGACACATTTCCTGGTGGGTTGTGAGTAGTTCATTGATCCAGTGTTTGCTAAGATAGTTTAGTGTTCCCTTTGGGGCTTCTGGGCCTTAAAAGAGGCACTTGTGAAACCTTTCTTGAAGAAGCCATCATTGGACCTGGATTGCTTGGTGAACTACAGACCCACCTCTTACCTATCTTTTTGGGGGAAGGTTATCAAGACAGTGGTAGCTGTGCAACTCAAGGCACTTCTTTCTGTCTTTGACATCTATGAACCATTCCAGTCTGGATTCAGGTACAGGTACAGTATGGAGACTGCACTTGTCAGGGTGAAAAATGATCTCCTCAGGGCAAGAGGTAGAGGTGAATGGTCAATTCCCATTCTCCTCAACCTCTCTTCAACGTTTGGTACCAAGGATCATGGGGTGTTATTGGATCATCTTAGGTAATGTTGTGGACTTGTCAGCACTGTCATCAGCTGGTTTGAGTCCTTTCTTACAGACAGAATGCAAATGGGCAGTGATGAGAATTTATTATTCCTCCCATTCAAAACCCTTGTCCTGTGGAGTTCCACAGGGCAGGATCCTTTTGCTCATATTGTCCACGGTGTATATGCTGACCCTGGGAAATATCATTAGATGTTACAGTGTGGGTTTTCACTGCTATGTAGATGACACCCAGCTGTTTATGTCTTTTGCACTGGGGTTACAGGACGCAGTCTCTGTATTTAATTTTTGCCTGGTTGAGGTTCAGGAGTGGATGTCCTCCAACTGACTATGGCTTAACCAGGATAAGATAGAAGTATTAGTGATTGAGCCTGGTCATCGGTGGGAAGCTGGGCAAGCAGTAAAAGCAACCGGTCTTGTACTTGATTCCTCCCACCTGGCCCCCTCTCCTAAGATGAAAAATCTGGGCATGATCCTTGACCATGAACTGACACTTGAGGCTCAGATATTGGCAATTTTCCAAAGTGGGTTTTGCTATCTTACGAACATTGCCCAGATTAAACCTTTTATTCAGCCGGATGACTTGCCATCATTAATACAGTACATGCCTTTGTGAAATCCAGATGTAACTACTGCAACACACTTTACCTTGGGCTAAATGGAGGAACCTTGCATCACCTGCAGCTAATTCAGAATGCTGCAACCAAGCTGTTGACGGACCTTCCTAGGTCCTGCCACATAACCCTGGTCTTGCCCTATTTTGGGATATGAATATGCATAAGTGCATGCCCAGTATCACCGTTCCACTTTCAAAGTGCTTTTGCAGTACTTTTTTAGCCCTCAATTCTTAAAAGTACAATAGTTTGCCAAGTTCAGCTTTCTTTATAACATCAGAAGATTTGTTTAGCTGAACTCAGGTAGAGTGCACTGAGAACGAGTATGGGGAAATACTACATAGGAAAGCAGTGTAGAATCCTGGAGGGTCTCGCAAGACTTTCTCCAAGGGCAATGTGAGCACTCCTGTCTGATTACACGGCCACCCGAAGTGCTCCACAATGATGCATGGAAATGACAAACCCAGGAAAACAAGAAACCCTGGATCAGTAAATGCTCATTTTGGATGTGTTTCGGGTCACCTGTACATACAAAATAAGTAATGCTGCAGTTGATCTGCACTGATCAATGCAGTGCAGAGCCAGGCACGTAAAAGGGCCTTCAGAGCAATGCTGAAACTGACTTACAACTGACAGTGTTATTTGTTGACGGCTGCCAAGCTGGATATCAGGGCCAAGCAAAATCTGATTGCTGCTAATAAGTCAAACACAGACTGCAGAGCAAAATAAAATGAATGCATTAATTTCACATTTTACACTACCTTTTAATCATACTTAAATACTTTTTAATGGTACATGATATCCCCTTTGAGATTATCTGCTTTTTCAGTGAATCACAGGGCCCCAGTGACAACATCAAGCACTGAGAAAGTTGCTAGCCCATCGGTTACAGTATGTCATTATGGGCTAGCCCATGATGAGTAGGGCTGAGGCACTGAATGCCTTACCACTGGCTACACTGGCAACCCATGTTTGGAAATGAATGCGGGTTGCCGAGGATCAGCGGGGTGGGAGAGAATCAAGTGTTCCAGGAACTGCTCTGTTCTTCTGGGGTGGGGTGGCCAGCCAACTAGGCCTTTGCCTGCCACTTGGTGGAGGCCCGGTTGTAGTGTAGGCAAATGAGAGACTTGAAGGAAGGGTCCACAGTTCTGCAGAGTGTGCATGCCTACACACACACTTGCTGACATGTCACTGCAGCAGGGGCACCTGGGAGAAAATGGAAAATGGGACTCGATGGCAGACCGCTGTTCCATGCACTTCCCCAGGCCTGGGCCACCACCTGGATGTCTGGAGTGAGTCTTGGGGGGAGGATGTCCTTCCCCCTCCAGCCTCACCACAGGAGGGAATCTGTGGGGGATCAGCTCCAGATAGGTCCGGGGAGGTGTTTGCTGGCCAGGAAGGAGGTGGGGAGGGAAGCGGGGTCACTAGAGAGGTAAAAAGCATGATTAAAAAAAAAAGAAAACACCAAGTATGTCACTATGATCTACAAGCTGGAAGTAACAAGCAGTTGACATATCTGCAAACTGAAAATAAATCTGACATTTTAGCTGTTTTTATGCCATTAGCATATTGTTCACACAGTTTGTATGCCATAATGGCTGAATAACACTTTTATTTTGTGACATTTATTTCCACAGGACTGTCATAAGTAGGGAATGCATTTAGCGTTGTGATGGAAAAACATTTATTTTTATCACTGAGTGGTAAGACCCATACTGCAATTCATGAAGGGCGAAGCCATGAGTTACACATGTGTGTGGAAAAATATGTAATTCCATTACACACTATTATGTATTTTACACTCTGTATAACATGCTAAAATTATTTTATTAGTGTTTTACCTTATTCTATCTTAAAACTACCATTTTTCCCATTGTACTGTAAACTTTATGGCCCATAGCTCTCTGTGTCCTAATTACAGATTTGAATTGAAAATGTTGTGTTCTGAGTTAAAATAACACCTTCCTCCGAGATATCTCCCTCCTTTGAGCCACGTCATGGAACTGTAAACTGTAGGTGTCAAGGCTAGCTGGGGCTGCACATGTCAACATATATTGTCACTGGCTATATAACATGGGGACCCCATCATGCCTCAGCTCTTTCTCCTACCATCAGCTGCTCGTTGCTCCACCACAGCTGAAGAATGTCACTGAACTTTGCAAGTGTGGCTAATTCTTTTACTGCTTTGTTATATTATTTTAAACATTTATGCCACAAACGAAAGAAAAGGAACAGCTGTTCCACTATAGTCATTGCAGTAAAGTCAAAATTTACAAGGAGAACTCTCACCCCATGTATACCCTCTGTCTAGGCTTTTCTCATGACTGAATGCCTGCAGCATTTGCTAGGGCTTCCAACCAGATAACATGGAGACATTGTAAGAAGGCTTTGGTAGTTTTATCTAAAACTAAAGGCTATGGAGAACAAGCAGCATGCATCACAGATGGCTTGGCCATTGTCACCTGCTCCTTCTCCCCACAGCTTGCTGTTGACTCGCTGCTCTCCACAGTCGGTGGTGCTGGCTGTGAGTTTATCAAAATCAGCAAATGAATACCACCATGCAGATAAGGAAAAGCAGAGGCATTGCGATACTGTCCTGCCAGATCCCATTCTGCTCTTAAACAAGAGAAATCTCTGGAAAATACACATCCCAGGCTAAGCCATCAGGTTCTGTTGTCCCCCTCCTACTGTCTTTCAAGGTTGGGGTTTGACAGTGGCTCTAATCCACCGGCAAGGAATTCACCAGCCAGTTCTACCATCTGACACAGTCCTGTCAATGGCTTCATCATCGATGACACCATTGGGGGTCAGTTGATGTAAAGATGCTGTTTCACACCATGTCTGAACTCTTTCAGAAGATTCTGCCACTGGCTGTGCCATTGGCATTAACCCCATCACTGCCACCAGTACCGCTGTGATGACTTTGTTGATGATGCCAGGGCCCCCTGTGGTGGTCACCATACCTAGCCAAGGGATTCCATTATTGACACCTAGCCCATCAACAGTTCCTCCTGTTAAGCTTGCCTGTTCAGCCTCCTCCTGCCGTCAACCAATTGCCCACTGTTGTCAATTAGGAAGAGAACTTGGAATACAATACTGATTTAAGGATATGAGGAAGAGGCTGAAGATCTGAACCCCCTTGATATGGTAGTCTCCAGTTCCACTTTGTCGTCCTGTAGTGAGAACGTTGTGCATTACACTTCTAAACTCCTTCCAGAGGATGCCTCCTTGCAGGCTTTCCTTTGGCAGGTATAGTCCAAGGTGAGTTTTGTTGCTGAGGAAGAAGATTCCTCTAAGAAGACTCTTTACGATTTCCTGGAGGTGTCTGCTCTGCTTACTGAGTGTGACCTCCTATCAGTATTGCAGAATGCCACTTTGGCCACTAGGCAATGCCCTTGTGCTTTGCCATCTGTACCTCGAAAGGTGGGCAAGCAATAACCTGCCCCTTCAGATAAGCCATATTATTCCTCTTAATCTGAGATGGACTTTGTGGTTATTATGGCTGCACATCTGCAGTTAGCTCTCCTCTTCCTGACAAATAATCAAGAAGGCTGGATGTCATGGGCAAGAGGACATATACTTTGGTGTCCCTTGGCCTCAGGATTGCCAACTATCAGGTCTACATGATTAAATATCAGAAAAGCCTGTTGAAGTTCTTGGCTGCCATGACCAACAAACTGCTTGAAGGACTGGACAAAACTGTTGTCCAGAAGACTATTGCCCATGGCCTGGATGGTGGTAAGCACCTCTTACGATCTACTTATGATGCTTCTGATGCTGCTGCTCATGCGGCTGCTTCCTGCATATGCCTGTGCCACCACTCCTAGTTGTGTGTTGCTGGCATTGCCACTGATGTCCAGCTATTGTTTAATGCTCCCTTTAAAGGTGAGCAGCTTTTTGGCTTCAATGTTGTGCGTGTCTTGCAAGACGTATAAACGTCAAAGATAACCCTGTGGTCCCTCAACACCCTCAATCTAAAACCTTGGGAAGGGGCTGGGGTTTCTTTCATAGGCCCTATGCCTGCCCTAGTAGAGGCTATTTTGGGGGGCCCAGCAATGGCTCTCAGCAGCCCAAGGCCTCCCCACAGGCTCCTTTGCCTCCAAATGTCCATGCCAGGGCATCAAAGCTGCAGGTCTTGGTGGCATCCCTGCCTCACCCAGCATCTTCTGACTCTCCTCCTCATCCCCTGGTCCCTGCGGATCATGGGGTCCTTGTGGGGGGGGCATTTCCTTCTTCCTTCCAAAGTTGAGGGAAATCATGACAGATGCTTGGATACTGGAGTAAGTTCAGTGAGGACACACCCTAGAACTTCTCTCTGTCCCTTGTGTACATGCCTGTTGGTAGGTGAGGGACATTGGAGTAGTCCCTTGTGACAGAAGATTTCTACTGTATAGTATATAACCCTTTACCTTCCATTGCCACTAATAGTAAGACTACCATGTGACTGCATTGCTTGCGTAATAATTTTCCATGGACTTCAGCACAGAACACTGGAATTTAATTGCAAACTGCTACATAGTGGTTGTATTTTCAATATCCCCACAGTTCTATTTAAAATTCCATAGTCACCCTGAAAAATATGCCAAAACTAATGATATTTCATGGTATACCATGAAATGTGGATTTCTCAATATGCAATATTGCACAAAATTTCACAAAAATCATGGAATTTCAGGAAGATGTTAATGGAAGTGGCATATAAAATTGTGCCCAGCTCTAATATCCTACATTCATTCCAGATAATCTGTGCCACATCTCTTCTTGTTATTGACTCTTAATTCATCTGATTGTATTCCCACAGATGAACCTGTTTTATTGAATCTGTTCATGTTGCATTTGTAGTATTTTTGTGTCTTTTTTGTACTGTAAGTCACTTAAACAGCCCCTTTTATATATTGTTGCACATTTCTGCAAGCTAATATCTATGAATTTGCCCCTTTGTTGCATCCACATATAGCCTTCCCCTTCCCCTTCCATTCTACAGGTCGTATCTGGCAATGAGCTATTATCTGAGTGTGTCTTCCTGACCAAAACTTAGCAATAAATAAGTAAGTATAATGATACTGGTTATGATCAATGTAGTTTAGTCCTTCCTCAGCACCATGAGTTTTCTCCAAGTGTCAATCCATCTTGGCAGCCTTCTTTTGCAGGCATGGCATCAAGGTGTATATTTATAGAATTGATTGAATGATCAGAAGCATGTCAGAATATGAGGCATACGCTGATCTACACATCACTACTCCCATCTTCTCCCATTTGGGTTTCTTATTGAACCTAGAGAAGGCAGATCTCCAGCCATCCTGCAGACTAGAGTTCATTTGGTTTAAAGCTGGACTGCAGAGAGGCCAGGGCCAAGCTACCTCATTATACAGCTTTGAATCTGATGAGATGTGGTTTATTTTTTCAGACAAATTAGGGTCACCCAGCTATAGTCATCCTAGAGCATTTGTATCAGATTGCATTCACTGGATATGTGCTTCAGTTGATTCATCTGGGAAACCACAGTATTCAGAAGGACTTTAAGAAATAGTAGACTCAGTGTACAGCTTCTTTGACCCTGGTGGTAGTGGATACTCCTGAGATGACCAACACCTCATGCTGTTGGTTGGACATACTGTAAACCCCCAAATGTTAATGCCAATTTCACATAAAGAAATCACTAAATAAATGATTTACTCTAATGTTACCTTCCAGCTTTACATGTATTCTGGAATGCTTTATGTCTTAAGGTGTTTCTTCAAAGGGAAACTACAGTCAAAATTTTCAAAAAAAAATATGCTGTGCAAAGTATTTTGATTTGTGTGTATAGTCCTAGTGCATCCTTCCCTTTGTTTGCTGTTAGGATTTTTCCTAAATTGTACAATTTGTTTTATGGTCACTGGAGATCTCCTCCATGCTAGCTTTCTTTATTACCTTTCTTTTCCCACAGTGCCTCTTGTCCAATTTGACAGTGATGTATTATGGACATTGATGATTTTTTGCCATGTCTGCCGCTGCACTGTGCTAAACTAAATAATTGTTTCTAATCTAACCTTTTTTGTTTCCTAGGTGTATCTCTAGGTCTAGCCAACAAATGTAAATGCTTAGTCTGTAAAGCTATTCTTTTCATCACACCAAACACATCCATAAAAAACTATACACAAATCACCCCAGGTCATCGATGCTATAATTAGTGAAGACTCTAGCCATTTCCTTAAGGAACAGCCCACTCATTTATTCCTCAGGTGTTTACTAAACTGTGAATGTAGCCTTTATTAGTGCTTATTGAATAAGGGGAGTCCCTTACCAGCACAGCTGTTCTACTTCATTTTTTGTGTTTAAATTATTATAATGCTGTTGTACTTCTGTAAATTAGACAGAAAACCACACTTCAGTGAATCGATGCACTAGGATTATATATAGAACTCAAAACATTCTTCATAATAATTTGTTTTGTAAATTTTGACTGTATTTCTCCTTTAAGAAGCTCTTCAATTGCATTACATATTTAAAAATAAGTTAGACACATCAGTTCACACAAACTTTCATCAATAACTGATCTTTTATTCTCTGTTACTCTCCTTTCATATGATTGTTAAGTATAGTTATTATAATTTCACTCTGGTCTCAGAATTCTTTATGTATTATATTTGAAGTGTATTTTTATGTATTCTATTTTGGGAAGTATTCTGAGCATTGCAAGTGCATGACATAATTAAAAATCTAACTATATATCCTTCTTTTTGAGGACCTCCTTCTCTATAAAACCTCAATCTTGTCCTCTGCAAGGTCATGGAAAAGCCATTCAAGTCTCTGGCTGAATGTGAACGCAATTTCTTGTTATGGAAAGTGGTCTTTGTGGCCATTATATCAGCCATATGGGTCAATGAGCTGCAGGTGCTCTCTGTTGACCCATCCCATTTGGTGTTGCATAAGAACAAGGTTGCATTGTGTGCCAGCCCTCAGATTTTGCCCAAGGCAATTTCTGAGTTCCGTATGAACCAGTCCTTGGCATTTTTGATGTTCTTATTCCATATCGCATACCAGAAAAGGTGAGAAAGAAATATGACTATATCTTAATATCAGTAGAACACTACTATTTTACCATCAGATAATTAATGTATTTAGTTTGGTATGCTAAGGTGAGGTAAGGTTACTTTAGCTTATATCTTTCTTACATCCAAGGTGTCTAACTGTTTATAAACTACATATACATAAAACAATTACTGCAATAAAAATCAAAATAGATATATCAAAATGATGTGGTACATTACTACTGAATCGCCTGTTCAAACATATTGTTTTTAGCCCTTTCTTAAAGGTTTTAAATGGTGGATAAAAAAACATCTGTTTGTGACCAGTGCAGCCAGTCAGTCTAATTCCATCCTGCCCCTAAGCAGCCCATATCCAGATGGATAGTGTTTTGCATAAAGCATTGCTACTGGCTGGCCTCTCATCTCTCACCTGAGGGCCTGAAGACTCATTCAACTAGGCCAGGCATACGGCAGCTGGATAAGATATCAAAAGCTGCTACCAGGAGTTCAACTCACATGTTTACTGCCTATTGCAGGATCAAATGGCACACATGTAATAATGCTTCTTGTTTGTCCTCTGGCATAAACTCTCTTTCCACAATAGAGAAGATGCAGCCCCTCCTCCCGTATAAATGTATCAGAACTGATAGCCTACTTCAGTGTGAATATGAAGAAAAAATCCAATTACAGCAGTAAGAAGACTAATCCAAACATTTTTAACAGTAGTTATACTACTGGCAGCCCTTCCACACTCAAACAGCCCAGCTGACTTCCCAAAACTACAACACATTTTGGTGTATGAACTCCTCTCCCACTCTTCAGAGGTAGAGATGTGATGAAATAAAATTTCACTGAGTGAAATTGCAGTGAAATTTCTCCTGCCACAAATCTCTCACCCACCCTGATTGTCTCCTGTCCCAACAATCCCAAACAAGTGCCTAGCACCCCCATGGCCACTCACTGGCCCAAATATAAATTAAAATGCTCTCCCTGGTGTCTAGTGGCCCCCCTCATGGAAGATCATTGGCCCAAATTAAACAAACCCTCCACCACCACCACCCCCAGTTAAGTAATTCTTTTCCCCAATCCCTGAACCCCCAATCCTTTAAAAAAAATTATCTTTTACCAGACCCCACTCCCTAGTGTCTAGTGGGCCCCCACCCTGTCTTCAGATAGCACCCACCCTGTTCCCTTCCAGTACCCCGATTGGGCCACCGGCACAGCCCTCCACTCACCTCCATGGCTGGCAGCCCGAGTGAGTGCTTCAGTGAATGAGCACATACAAGCATGTGCTCATTCATTGAAGTGCTCATTCGGGCTGCTGGCCATGGAGGTGAGTAGAGGGCTGTGCCAGTGGCCTGTTTGGAGTACTGGGGAGGAATAGGGTGGGCACTATCTGAAGACAGGATGTGGGTGGGTATCACAAAGACACCAGGGAGTGGGGTCTGGTAAAAGATTTAATTTTTTTAAAGGATTGGGGGTCTGGAGATTGGGGAAAAGAATTACTTAACTGGGGGGGGTGCTTGCTCAATTTGGGCCAATGATTGATCATGGGGGGGACCACTAGACACCAGGGAGATAATTGTAATTTATATTTGGTCCAGTGAGTGGCCGGGAAGGGGGGACCACTAGACACCAAGGACAGGGGAAGGGATTGTTTGTTTATTTTTAAGATTGGGGTCAGTGGTCATGGCTGGGGAGGGAGGGTTCTTCAGTTTGGCTGGTGATAGGCTGATGGGTCCACTAGACACCAGGAACAGGGAAGGGGATTTTTTTTGAAAGATCGGTGGCTGGATAGTGGTGAAATTTTGCCCATGAGTGGCAAATGTTGCTGGTTTAAGGGTGAAATTTTACCTGTTCCATGGGCGAAATTTCGCATTTCACCCCGTGAAATATTGCGCGAAATGTGTAAATTATGCAAAATATTTAGCCGGGCAAAATTTTCCAATTTTGCACAACTCTGTTTGGGGGTTTTGATTAATAACATGGATGAGCAGGGACTCAAAAATAGGGAGGGGGTTAGTAGAGTTCCTTCCAACTGTTTTCTGTGGACTTTGCACATATTTAGTCATCTAAATCATGGGCCCAACTCTCAGTCACTATGGACTGTTCCTATTCACTAATTTGCCACTAACCATTTACATGCAGTCACTATCACAGTTGTATCTTGGTGAGGACAACCATACATCTCCCAAGCATTAAAGAAGCACAAGGGATGGTGGCTGCCATGCTAATAACCCATTTGCCACACCCAAAGCATGGTGACTATGGCAAAGTCTGCCGCTGAGTTTTGCTATACATCCTGCTCTTGGAACTGGTAAGGGCAGGAAATAGGGGTTTTATAAATCAGTGGCAGTGCAAATAGGAGATGGGGGGATGGAGAGCACTGTTGGATCAGAATTGCAACAGTTATGTGGGGATATGGGGGCTATCGAATAGGCTTCTGCTGGACAACAGGACAAGAGGAAGGGCTTGGGTGCAGTTTGGTGGAGGAATACTACTAAACTACCAGGACATAACACAGGAGGCCAAGAAAAGTACAGTTTACTTTGGCCTAGCAGTAGGCCTAAAGATAGAGGGCAGGTTGGTGAGGGGAAGAAGACTGGGGGTAGCCCTTGTGCCCATGATCTTTGGGCATCGCATAGCACCATGTGATTGGTGCTGTGCCATGTGTATTATATCTGTGGGTGCTGTTTATCAGTAAGTTAGCAGGCACAAACCCTGTCTGTGCCCTTCTCATTCATTGCCCTCATTTGCATAGTGACTATGAACAATTTTTGTGTATAGCGCCAAAGTGTGAAGGCACAATGGGAACCATGTGGTTTTGTTCCTCCACACTTTGCATCTGAGCATTGGACCTCATATTTTCTTTAGATCTTTGTCACACGGATGTCTTCCTTTTAAAATAGTTGACCTTAACTATGCTGTGTTCTGTATGTGAGCTAATAGTTTCTCTGTTCTTGGATCAGAGTCATTGTATTTTTATTTTAGAAATTGAAGTTTCTCTTCTATCTCATGTTTGAATGCATTCTTCTGCAAGACCCTAACTCTTTCTAGGCCCATGGAGGAGGTCAAAGTCCTTCAATGTTCCTGCCACAGTTGCTTTAGTTTAGTTTCCAGCTCCTTTTCCTTTCTTCTTCTTCTTCTTCTGTGTACTTTTTATCCTTGCATGATGTATATGAAATTGCTTCCCTCAAATACAGTGGCTGAGTCTCTAAAGGAGTTCCCTGTGGGATTTCCTCTACACAAGTTAACCAGAAAAGTTCTTCTATCTCTTTTTAAGTGGTAGTGGGATTGAACAGATAGTGCACTGCCTGATCAGCCAGGATATCCATAGCACTGTCTAAACATTCGGTATCTGGCCTGTGAAGCCCCTATAATGGATTTGAATAGTGCACTTTTCACTACAGATGTGCAGATACTGTAATTCATGTTATCTGAGCCAGCCGAAATGGAACAGATAGTATCTGTACAACATTAATCTAGAGTCACATTCTTTGTTATTCAGCAATGATGAACTGTGTTTCAATTTATTCATGTTTATCCTGTTAAAAAGGTGAGGGGTAGTTTCACTGTCCAGGTGGAAGCTAAAGATGCCATGACACATTAATGAGGAAAAGTAGGAGCGTTTCCCCAATGTCATGCCCAGTATTCCCTCCTGTCAGTAAAACAGGTCCATGCAATCCCTTCCCAGGGCACACCTGTAAAGTGTTAACACTGTCTGTTAACAGTCTTTTCTTGTCCAACATTATAAATAAATACATTTCGTTATTATATTTGCATGCTGGCAGCACTATGAAAAGCTATCTCAGTCAATAAGAAGTGATGTATCCTAGTGCATGTATGGGTTAGAATGGAAAATATAGCCCCTTTCTCTCCATGCAGGGCTCAGCTGGCATCCTTTAGCCCCAGATCTTGAATATTTTCTTTTAAATGTTTGAATACCTCTATTAGATTATTTTCATTTGTACCAGTTGTCTAGTTTAACACTCTACTGAAAGTTCATATTGCTTTCCATTGTTAGCAATACACTGTTCCATTTGTGACATGAAGTCCACCAGTTTCTTATAAAACTAAGATGATGTGCTATTCACTCTGTCTGTATCCCACTTAGTTGCATGAAAATTATAATCCCTAATTATTACAAGACTCCCCCTGCTCACTGTTCTTCTTACTTAGCCCCACTGTACCTATCCAGGTGCCTTAGATAATGTCTCTGAGACTACCTCTATCTCCTCCTTTGTTATCTGTATCCAAACCTTGCTATCAAGAAACTCTATGAAAACTCCGCTCTCTGTCTTTCCCTCATAATTGTAAGCCCACTTTATTTCTTGGCCTCTTAGGCCTGTCTGGTAGTTCCTTTTCAAAACTAGAAAAGAAAATTTGTAGCTATGCTGGTCCTTGGGAAATAGAAGTCACTGGATAGTTTGGTAACTTTTTTATCATGATGAAGGGACCTCTGTGTCCCCAAACGCTTAGTACTATAATGTCTTTGTTCAAGACAAATGTTGGCTCAATAAAAGTATCACACTATCCAGCAACTCCAATGTTGCAAAATGGCAACCGAACTGCTGCAAAAGTGAAATTAAATTGTAACTTACTAAAACTTACATATTTGTAATTTCTTGACCGGGAAAGGCACACTAAGCTATGATGGTTTGCTTTCAAGTGTAACCCGGGGTTGCATGAACCTGAATTTTTTTTTTATTGACATGGGAAATGTTTGTCATTTATTTTTTAATTTTTTTATTTATTGAGATCTAGGGATACACCTTTGAGCTGGAATCTCATTTACAAAGGTGCCACGTCGGTAGAAAATAAGAATTACAGACAAAGCAATCAGAAACACATGACAGTACATGAACTTTGAAAAATGGGACAGTACAAAAATATTAGTGCAGTAGAAATCTTAAACAGTTAATAATAGTTAATAATACAGGTGAATATGGGATTGTATACAATGTGAGAATAGAGGGTATCCAGTGATGACAGCGACCGAAAATGAGCGACCACAAAAAAAGTGACTCATTTTCAGTGCTATCATTTTTGGCTACCTTGCAAGGGTAGGGATGAAATAGTGAGGGTGGTGACCAGAAGGGGAGGGATAGTGAGAAGGAGGGGAAGGATACAGAAGAGGGTTTAGGTAGGGGGGTTTGCCTACTGCAGCTGAGCCAGCCCTGTGGTGTGGTGGTGATGGTGGCTAGCTCCAGTGCAGTAGGCACTGGGTTCGGGACAGAGCAGGGGAAAGAATTTTGCTGTTGTTTGCAGCTGCATTTTTTTTCTGTTCCCATGCTAGAGTGTTGCCCCTTCCTCAACATGCACCCCCCTGAAGTTGGTAATCCAAAATCAGAGGGGTGCGGGGGGCACAGTACCCCCTGCAAAAAGCACTAAGTTTTTCCGGAAGTGTGGTCGCTGAGAAGTGCCTCATCGCCGATTTGCTTTTTCAGTGAGCAGATCATAATAGCAATTGGTTGTTTTGCAATCACTATTATGACATGGAGGAGTGTTGCCCCCTCCTTGACCTGCACCCCCCCTGGAGTTGGTAATCCAAATCAGAGGGTTGAGGGGGGCACAGCCTTTAGGGCAACAGAAATCCTGTTGAAGGTGAAGTCTGGGGCAGCACCATAAAACACTAAACCATAATCAATCACGGACAAAATGAAGCTTTTTATGGTGAGAGACAGAGCATCTTGGGACATGTCAGTTCCTGTATAGTAGGCCAATTATGGGGTTAACTTCCTTTACAATTTGTTCTGTATGCTGAGCAAATGAAAGAGAGCTGTCCAGGGTAACGCCAAGATATTTGAAGGTTTGAACTTGTTCTGTTGGGGTAAGAAGGTTATTGTGGATTGTCAGCTGAAAGCCTTTATACTTGTTGTGGGGGTTCACAAATAACATTGATTTATTTTTTTATAGTTCATTATGAGCTTGTATTTGGTGAACCAAGCTTCTGCTTCAGTGAAATCACTTTGCAGATGGGACTCAAGTTGGTGAGAGTCAGAGTTTTTTGAAAAGATGACAGCATCATCTGCATAGAGAAGGATGCGTTCTTTGCAGAGGGAAGTTTGTTAATAAAAAGGTTGAACAAGAGTGGGAACACCTGTGAGTACTTTCTGACTATTGAAGAGGGTAAAATAAATTTTTACTCGTTGTGACCTGTTGCTAATGATGATCAAAGGGGACAGAATCACAGATATCCGGGTAGAAGGGCAACTGGGATCTAGCAATCACCGCATAGTGTGGTTCAGCAAGGGGACAGGGACTCAGTGATGTCACACTAGGTCAAAGGTTTTGGATTTCAAAAAGGCAGACTTTGCTGAAATGGAGAGAGCTATCAAAATAGCCCTGGAGAAATGGGAATATGAGGTGGGGTGGAAGAGCAGTGGGAGCACCTAAAAGGAGCCATAGTGGAAGTGACAAACCAATGCATCAGATTGGTATCCAAAGGCAAGAGAAGGAGAAGGCTGCTATGATTCTCGAAAGAGATGGCAGACAAAGTAAGGGCTTAAAAGGCAGGGTTCAGGAAATATAAGGAGACCCAAAGAGAGGAGGACAGGGAAGTGTAGCTAGAGTGCCTGAGGGAAGCGGGAAGAGCTGTAAGGAGAGCAAAGGTGCGGACTAAGGAAGGATTAGCACTTGACAGTAAAGAAAGGGGACAAGAA
This sequence comes from Neoceratodus forsteri, assembly GCA_016271365.2. NCBI lineage: Eukaryota > Metazoa > Chordata > Ceratodontiformes > Ceratodontidae > Neoceratodus > Neoceratodus forsteri. Next base: position 1,175,385,686 of record CM057450.1, on the reverse strand, counting down.
ATTCTACAGGTACATTAGCGAAAGAAGGAAAATCAGGAGGGGGATTGTTAGGCTCAAAAGGGAGGAAGGGGAATGTAAGGAGGGAGACGTGGATAAGGCAGAAATACTGAATAAATACTTCTGTTCAATATTCACAGAAGAGGGAGAGGGACAGGGACCAAAGCCATGCAACAGATGCCAAGGGGGAGAACAGGTGGACAGCAGTCCATTCACAGGACAGAAAGTCCTGCAGGAGCTCACTAAATTGAAGGTGGACAAAGCAATGGGGCCAGATGGCATACACCCGAGGATATTATGGGAGATGCGACGAGAGCTAGCAGAACCTCTGGCAGCCTTGTTCACAGAGTCACTTAGCACAGAAGTGGTACCAGAGGATTGGAGGAGGGAACATGTGGTCCCTTTACACAAATCTGGCAGTAGGGAGGAGGTGGGGAACTATAGGCTAGTCAGCCTCTCCTCAGTAGTGGGGAAGATCATGGAGGAACTGCTTAAGGAAAGGATAGTGGGACATCTAGAAGCCATCAGTGCCCAGGACCCTAGACAGCATGGTTTCACAGTGGGTAGGTCATGTCAGACGAATCTGATAGAGTTCTTTGACTGGGTCATGAAGGAAGTAAATCGGGGGTTGGGGGGACATCGCCTCCCTCAACTTCAGCAAAGTCTTCAACACCATCCCACATAAGAGACTGGTTAACAAGATGGGTAATCTGGGATGGGACAGAAGATGGTAAACTGCGTTATGAACTGGCTAACAGACAGGAGGTAGTAGGTGGTGGTAAATGGGGTACAATCTGGATAGGGGGTGACCAATGGGGTACCTCAGGGATCAGTCCTTGGGCCAGTCCTGTTCAGTGTCTTCATCAGTGACACTGAAGAGGGGCTGGAAGGAAAGGTCTGCCTGTTTGCAGATGACACCAAGGTCTGCAATAGAGTGGATACTCCAGAAGGGGTGGAGAAAATGAGGAAGGACCTGGGGAAGCTTGAGAAATGGTCTGAGGAGTAGCAACTGAGGTTTAATTCAAAGAAGTGCAAAATTATCACCTGGGGCATAGAAACTCTGAAGAGAGCTACAGGATTGGAGGGAGGGGTTGCTGACAGTCACCAAGGAAGAAAGGGACCAGGGGTTTATTATTTCAGATGACCTGAAAATGTCAAAGCAGAGTACAATGGCAGCAGGGAAGCCCAGTGGCATGCTGGTGTGCATAGACAGGGGTATCACTAGCAGAAGATGGTAGGTAGTTATGCCATTATATAAAACCCTGGTCAGGCCTCATGTGGAGTACTGTATGCAATTCTGGAGGCTACACCTTCGAAAGGACATTAATAGGCTGGAGAAGGCCCAGAGAAGGGTAACTAAGATTGTACAGGGCTTGCACCACAAAACATATCAGGAGAGATTACGGGACCTTAATATGTACTCGCTGGAGGAGAGGAGGGAGGGAGAGAGGGACATGAGAAAAACATTCAAGTACCTCAAGGGCATAAACAAGGTGCAGGGGGGGAGATATCTTCCAATACAGGAGAAGTACAAGAACGAGGGGCCATGACATGAAATTGGAAGGTGGCAGGCTAAGAGGGAATGTGAGGAAGTTTTTCTTCCCAGAGAGGGTGGTGGACACATGGAATGATCTGCCACAAGGGGTGTTGGGAGCAAACACTGTGGTTGGATTTAAACATGCATGGGACAAGCATAGGGGAACCATAGCGGTAAAACAGAGGGAGGGTCAGAAGCCGTAATCAAATATGAGTCTTATGGGCAGACTAGATGGGCTTAGCAGTCCTTGTCTGCCAACAATTTCTATTTTTGCTGAGATAGCTATGAAACCATCCTACCGCTTCAGCGGAGAGGCCAATAGAAAGGAGTTTGGCGAGAAGTGTTTTATTATTGACAGTGTCAAATGCCTTGGTGAGGTCAATGTAAATTGCCCCAGCAACTTGACGACTGTATAAAACCGCATGCAGGAATCCTGAGTACTCCAGCAGGGCAGTGGAGGTGCTATGCTCCTTACAAATACTGTGTTGCTGTGGGCATTGGATTCCATATGTATTCAAATAATTGACCAGCTGGTCGGCAACTATCTTTTCTAACGCCTTGGGGAGGGGAGACAGTATAGATATTGGTGGGTAATTCACGTGCACGACTTTGTCACCACTTTTATGGACCGGGGTATCCACTGCGGCTTTCCAATGTAGGGTGAATTGTCCCAGCTGAAGAAATAGATTCAAAAGTTTTGTTAGTGGAAGGAGTACTTCTTCAGGGGTAAGGATCAGTAACGTAAGGTCCAGTAAGTCGCTACTGTGTCGGTTTTGCCTAGCACATGCAAAAGGTACTTTCTAGCTTCGGGAATGGTGATTGCTTTGTGGTAGAAGGGGGGACATGAGGGAGACTCACAGTGTGCAGTCTTATGGCCTGGCTCATTTTCAACAGATGATTCAGGTGATCAGTCGGCAGTATGCTGCTAAGGTCAATGAAGGCATCATTAACGGTATATTGGCAATTGTGTTAGGGTCTTGTGTGATCTCATTGACCAGCAGCATGGAAGGTAAGGTTTTGCCATTTTTGCCAGTAAGGTCCTTCATCTTTTCCCAAAATCTTCTGCCATCACCCCAGAACTGGGTGAGTCAGTCTTTAAAATTTTGAGATTTCACAAGTCTGATCTCGCGGGTGCAGATGTTTCTGGCAAATCTATAATTCTGCATGTCTGCCTTTGTGCCAGTGGCCTTGGCTCTGTGCCAAAGATGGTCTCTGGTGCTCATGAGTTGCAGAAGAGCAAGGGTGACCCAACAATTATGGATTCCCTTAATTTTACACTTTTTAATCAGAGCATAGATGTTAAAGGCATCATTAAACTTAACAATAAAATAATCTAATGCCTGATCTACAGTAGTAGCCACAGACATTGCCAGCTATTTCCTGAAATTTCTGTGATATTTCTAGAGAAATCTCCTGCTTTCTGCATTTCCACAGTATGGGCAGCAGACAGAAACTCTTTAGAAATTTCACGAAATATCTGGAAATAGCGGGCAATGTCTGTGGCTACTACTGTATGTCTACTACAAAGTATAGCGAGGACCAGTCAATGCGCCTAAGGTAAGCCTTGAATGAGTTCAGCTGCCTTTGTTTAAGGTATAACTTGAAATGATTTTGGGGGGAGGCTTAGTGGCCTTGTTGGCCCAGTGGCAAGTGACCGGGAAGTGATCGCTAAGTGAGTCTGCAAGAACTGCGGTGCTGGAGATCCTGTTCAGTCGGTTCGTGATGATCCAGTCAAGTAAGGAACTGGAGCCTGTTCAGTAGTTAAACCTGGTAGGTGAATCAACCATTTGTGTGAGGTTAATACAAGACAGGGCATCTTTGTATTGGGCAACCTCAGGGAATAACCATAGAAACATAGAATCTGTCGGCAGATAAGGACCATACAGCCCACCTAGTCTGCCCACTTTCCTACTTGGTTTGGCAATCCCTACTTTTATCCGGACTGCCAGTTTATATTAAAGTCCACAGGACTACCACCTCCTAGTTTTGCTTAAGGCCTTTAATGAACTCAATGATTCTGTGGAAACCAGTTGATTGATCTCTAGGGGGAATGTAAACTGAGGCTATAGTTAACGATTTGCTTTGGGAACATAACAGTAGCCTAACAGCTAAGGCCTGTGCAGAGGTCCCAGTGTTGATTAGAGGGAGGGCATGGCATCTAATGTGATCTTTGATATAGATAGCACACCCAGCAGCCCTTTTCCCAGTCCTGTCAAGCCTGTAGAGAGTGTACCCAAGTCCAAAACCTTGAGTGAGAGCTAGGTTTCAACTAAGGAAAGGAGGTCAGGGTGGTGCTGGCTTACCATACCTGAAGCTGGTCAAATTTGGCCAGCAGGCTCTGGTATTAATAGATGCAATTTTTTATTGATAGGTGGTTGTTTCCACAACCAGGAGGCTGTTGGGGGTGTTAGGTGAATATTACCAGAGATAAGCAGTTGCATCAAGACAAGGTGAAGCAGAAAGTTTTTTTAGTTTTATCAAGTTGCCTTTTTTCTTAAGATTACTATCAGTAACCTTCATTGTTGGGCATGGTATGGTGACAGGGTGAGGTATTAGGTGTGTGATCATGACCCAACAGTGGAGGGGTAGGTAGTTAGCTGAGGTGAGCCACCCATCATAGCTAGGGGTGGGAGAGGAATTAGTGCCAATTATGTAACACAACATTAGGATAGCATTAGTTGCATAAGCATGGACATTGTAGTGATTGTTTGGGCACGCAAGGGATAGGAGAATTAAAACAGCACTAATACAGTTAAGCAATTATTGGGAGCCATGATACAAAGAAAAAAAGGGGGGGGGTGAGGATGAATGTGTCACGACAGGGGTTATTAGATGTCTATGGGAGAGGGAGGCTAAACGGTGTCCAGAGAAGAGGAGATCAGCTACAGCAGGGTATGATAAGAGGAGGGGGGCCAGAACATGCGTGAGGTGGGAGAGGTTGAGGTATAAATAGTATGAACTACTTGGAGACACCAAACGAGCTGCATGGCCAAGCTATTAGTGCTGCAGCCTATGGTGAGGTCTCTGCAAAGAGATAGTGGTTCGAGTCCCAGCTGTGGAGAAATTTGGATAAGGGGAGGTGTAAGCTTATAAAGGAGGAGTGCTGGGGGGGGCTTTAATTATAGTCTAGATTTTTTTTATATAAGCCTATGCACACATAGGGATACTTAACGTGGCACTGGGAAACTGCCCTACTCTTTCTGTAGGGAGAACTCCTGTCTGTTTTGCTAGACAGTAAGATAGCCAACCCTGGAGGTGGCAAGGATGGAGGTGGGACTGCTGTTGTTCTTCATGAAACCTTTTCTACTACTGGTACTACTGATTTGGTACTACCTGGACCCATAGAGGAAGATATGGAGTCCTTGCTTGTTATGAGGCAGGAGGACTCACCTATCTCAATCTTGGAAGTCAGCATGGAGGTAGATGTAGGTCCTATATCCCAGAATGCTCCAGATGCTTTGCTAGAAGGAATGTCTGCAAGAAAAGCTCACTTGCTCCTTGTTGAAGAAGAGGAGAAAATTCCCAAACTCAGTTGAACAGAGCTGGTGCATGCCTGAAGCCTGGGCCTGCTGTTTCAAAGGTGACAATGCCAGACAGGGATCTGAAAGTGGCAAAACATCAAGGAGCTGCCACTGCAGCCCAGCTGGGGCTTAGGACAGGTAGCCCAACACCAATGTCACTGTCAGACATGATAGCACTGAATGGTGGGCTGATTCGGCCTTCCTTCTAGCTGAGAGACTGTGTGGTAGAGAACACCGGAAGGCAGCTGTTAGCGCCTGGGAGGAGTACCAAGAGTGGCCAACATCATTGCAGCTGCCAAAGTCAAACTACACAATGGACCACCCCATGACTGCAAACCTAACAGCAACTAGAATGACCCAGCACAGTGCATACAGGGTAAGTACACACACACACACAAAAAAAAAAATTATATATTACTCATTGTATATTATAAGGAAGGGGGACATGTGGGGAGTGGTGCAATGCATTGGCTGTGGGGCAGCAATTTTCCCGGAGACATTCTGGAACCTGTGTTGCTGCCCTATTTGCAGGCAACTGTCAGCTCTGAGACAGGAGGTTGCCCACCTCCAGGCTGAACTGGCAAGGACTAAGGAGGCCTCCCCCCCCCCAAAGAGTACCAGTTCCACAACCACTGCCTCAGAGGTTGCCTTGTGTGAAGAGCAGATGGACCACAGTAGGTTCAGGGAGGGTGAGGGTGAGGGTGGTGGAACAGAGGCGTAGCCCCCGAGTTGCACCTCTACACAAATCGTATGTCAGCCTGGCAAATCAAGGTTCCTCTATGATGACACCCTCATTTGAGACCAAGAAAAATGCTGGAGACATCCACAAGGGAGACCCACAAAAGAGTGGCAAGGGACACCACAGGGGAAAGAAACAGCTTCTGATAGGGGACTCAATTGTTAGGGGTGTAGACCTGGGGAAGGGAGAGGAGAGGGAAGTAAGGTCCCTGCCTGGTGCCATGGCTTGGAGGGACAGGAAGCAAATCCTCAGGATTTCAGAAGCAGCATCACAGGAGAGGAAACTAGATATAATTGTCCACCTTGCGACAAATGACCTAGCTAGGCATTAGATCAGTGCAGTGCAGGATGAATTTGTGGAGTTGGGGAGGGGCCTCAGACAGGTAGCAAGCATCGTAACCTTCTCAGAGGTGCTGTCCAGTCTATGGCAGGGGTGAGGCTAAGTGCTACACACCATGCAGTTTAATGAATGGTTGCAAAAGTGGTGCAGAGCACAGGGCTTTGGCTTCATTGGGGACTGGGGTCCACCTGGAGAGATGAAAGGTCTATACTGGCATGATGGTCTGCATCTGTCCAGGAAGGAAACACGCCTAGGTGACAGGTTTAAATGCTTCCTTGGCAAGCTTTTAAACCAGCCAAGGGGAGGTGCTGATAGGAAACAGGAAAGTTCAAGCCTCCCCACAAAAACATGGCAGGTAGTAGGTAAACACTGAGGTACAGAACTTGACAGAGGGCAGGACAGGGCAAATGGAAAAATGGACAAGGGCAATAAGAGCAGGGATGGGCAAAAAAGGATAAAGCCAACATTAAATGGAGGGCAATAAGTACCAATGCCGAGTCTGAGAAATAAGCTCAGAGCTAGTAGCCCTGATGGAAGAGGAACACTTGGATATTGTGGCAGTCACAGAAACATGGTACATGGAGAACCATGACTGGGATGTCAACATACCAGGTACACAATCTACAGAAGGGACAGGAGGGTAAAAGAGGAGGTGGAGTAGCTCTCTACATAAGGGAAGGGGTCAAAGCTACAGAACTAAAGAGTAAATGGGGAGGACAAGAGGAACTCTGGGTCACCTTGGAGACAGGGAATGGCATCACAATCCGCACAGGGGTTGTATACAGACCCCCGTCTTAAGGGGAGGAAATGGACAAGAAAATGATAGAGGGCATTCTCAAAATGGCTGAAAAAGGGGAGATACTGTTGAAGGGGGACCTGAATATGCCAGATGTTAACTGGGCGACATGGACTGCAGCCAGATCCAAGAGCAGGGTCATTCTCGATGCCCTACAAGGAGCACGCCTTAGACAGCTAGTGGTGGAACCCACTCGGGAGGGAGCAATATTAGACCTGGTACTCTCAAATGGAGAAAGGATCACAAACTTAGAAGTCAGTAGACATCTGGGAACAAGTGACCACTGCACAGTGTGCTTCACAATAAACACAACCATGGAGACAAGCCATACAAAGACAAGGATACTGGACTTTAGAAGGGCTGACTTTGGCATAATGGGTGAATACCTGAGGAATGCATTATTAAATGGCCAGAAAGGAGGGGTGGAAGAACAGTGGAGAAAAATCAAAACTGCCATCATGGAGGCAACAAGCCTTTGTGTGAAACAAATAAAGAAAACAAAGCAGAATAAAAAACCACTATAGCTCTCAAAAGAGGCGTCAGGGAAGGTTAAGGAGAAAAAGGCTGCATTCAAAAAGTATAAGGAATCACAGACTGAGTCGTTAGGAACTGTATCAATTAAAGCAGAAAGAAGTGGGGAAGGCAGTCAGAAAGCAAAGGCCCAAACTGAGGAAAAGATAGCCAACTCAGTTAAGGAGGGGATAAAACCTTTATAGGTACATTAGGAAGCATAGAAAGGTTAAGGAGGGATAGTGAAGATTAATAAAGGAGAGGGAGGTGGGCAGAGGGAGACAGTGAAAAGGCAGAGATACTGAATGAATACTTTGCTCAGTATTCACAAAAGAAGAAGAGAAGGAGTTACCTAAACCAAACAGTAGAAGCACTCTGGATAGTGGTTGGACACCAGTCCATTTACAGAAGAAAGAGTACTGAAGAACTCCTAAAACTCAAGGTGGACAAAGCAATAGAGTTGACAGGATTCACCCTAGAATCCTAAAAGAGCTAAGGGAAGACCTAGTGACACCACTAACCACACTTTTTAACAAATCATGGGAAGATGGGTTGGTACCTAAGGACTGGAGGAAGGTAGATGTGATTCCCCTTCACAAAAGTGGGAGCAAGGCAGAAGCAGGAAACTACAGACCTGTTAGTTTGACCTCAGTGGTAGGGAAAATGATGGAATTACTTCTGAAAGAAATAATTGTTGAGTACCTAGAGGCCAGCGGGGCACAGGACCCAAAGCAGCAAGGATTCACAGCAGGAAGGTCATGTCAGATGAATCTAATCGATTTCTTTGACTGGGTGACCAAAGTAATAGACCAGGGAGGGGCCGTGGATATGGTCTACCTAGACTATAGCAAGGCATTTGACACAGTCCCGCACAAAAGATTAATAATCAAGTTAGCCAGTCTGGGAGTGGATCCCAGGGTAGTAGCCTGGGTAGCAAACTGGCTGCACAACAGGACACAGAAGGTAATAGTGAATGGAACACATTCTGAAGAAAGGGGGGTTACCAGTGGAGTACCTCAGGGCTCAGTACTGTGTCCAGTCCTCTTTAACGTCTTTATAGGTGACATTGCGGAGGGTCTGGAAGGAAAGGTATGCCTCTTTGTGGATGACACAAAGATCTGTAACAGAGTTGATACACAAGGGGGGGGTAGAAAGGATGAGAAGGGACTTGGCAAGGTTGGAGGAATGGTCAGACATATGGCAACTTAGATTCAATGCAAAGAAGTGCAAAGTAATGCACCTGGGAAATAAAAATCCAGGAGAAGAGTACACAATAGCAGAGGAGGTACAGTACTAACGACAACAATAATGGAAAGGGATCTGGGTGTAGTCATATCAGATGACCTAAAGGTGGGTAAGCAATGTGAGAAGTCTGTAAGGAGAGCCAGGGGGATACTGGGATGCATAGGGAAGGGCATCACAAGTAGAAAAAGGGAAGTGGTTATCTCTCTGTACAGACAGTTGATGAGACCCCATCTGGAGTACTGCATGCAGTTTTGGAGACCTCGTCTACGCAAGGACATAGACAGGATGGAAGCAGTCCAGAGGAGGGCAACTAAAATGGTGCAGGGTCTACATCAGAAACCATGTGAAGAGAGACTGAGAGAGCTTAATATGTATACCCTTGATGAAAGGAGGGACAGGGGGGACATCATAGAAACTTTTAAGTACCACAATGGAGTCAACAAAGTCCAGGAGGGTAGCATCTTTCAGAAAAAGAGATGTGTAAGAACAAGGGGGCACAATTTAAAGTTAGAGGGGGGATGGCTCAGGGGTAATGTGAGGAAATTCTTTTTCACGGAGAGAGTGGTGGACGCATGGAACCGACTTTCTGGAGAGGCTCTGGGGTCTAAAACAATGGGGGAATTCAAACATGCATGGGACAGACATAAGGCAATTATAGTGGGGGGTTGCAGGAAGTAGGATGTTGGTTAACTAGAATCTGCAGCTTATCCAATAGGTAGGGAAATGGTCAGACTGGGTGGGCCAAGTGGTCCTTATCTGCCGTCAAAGTCTATGTTTCTATGAAGTGGGAGGCGACCAGTTGCACGCTGAAATCCGGGTGACTGACTCAGACAAAAAGTCAGTAAGTGTGCATGTTGCAGTTTCCTTCCCAAGAATGAGAAACTCTGTTCTGACTTCAAACAAACTGACAGCCTTCCTGCATGCTGAGATGTTGCCTCCTGAACTTGCTGCTCCCCATTGTTTCACCACAGACCTCCCCATTGCACAAACTGTTTGTTGCATTCCCAGGCACTTCTCTGAACGCATTGGGGAGGACCGGACTGATCTTCCAAGAATCAGTCTTCTCCATAGATTCCCATTGATGGACCTGTGCTGTAGGTGCTAGGACACTGTGGGAGCCAGAGCTTGTCTGTAGAGCTTGTGGCGTTAGTAGACCCAACACATGCGTCACTGCATGCTCTCACTGGTATAAAGTGGTGCCAGTCCCCAATCACCTTAGTTACTTTTTTTTCTTGTCATTGACTGCACAGAAGCAATGTCACTGCTCTTCATGTCTAGGTTAGAACTTCACTGTCTATATTACGACTGTGTTCAGGTCTTTGCGGTTTTTTTTTTTTTATTCATACTTTTTGCCTGGCCCATTGCAGACGGCTGTTCAGCCTTGTCCCTGCCCAACAACCCAGCATCCGTCTCCCCGGTCCACCAAGCCTCAGATCCCCCACAGATTGCCTCCAGTGGCAGGGCTAGGAATGGGAGGGCCATTCACCACCCACCCAATTACTCACATCCAGATTGTGGGTCGGTGAACCGGTGATGGCATGGGGCAGGGGCAGGCAGGCAAGGCTTCATATAACTCATGACCGCTATGTTTTTCCATTTTCCTCCCCATTGTCCCTGCTGTGATGTAAGCATGTGTACATGGAGGCATACAAATGCTATGACCACGGCCCCTCCCTTTGTGCCACTCAAGCTGCCGGCGCTATCTCTGGCCTCCACCCTGGGGCAGCCTAGGGCTGAGTTGATAAGGCTCCATCTTGTGAGAGGGGAGACTATCTTCTGGATGCTCAATCCTCTCCCCTAACCGACCCCCAGTGACCCAAGCTCATTCCTAAACCTGGGTTGCCGTTATGGTGAGAGGGTAAAGTGCACAGTGCCTCAGTTCTCTGTGCTACTGGGCAAGTTCCTTGATTTTAATTTAAACTACACTGCAGTTTGCTATTTTTGTGTCAGTTTAGTTACTTTAATACACAAACATTTACAGTTTCTCTCAAACTTACTGTACCTTGTACTAATGGTCAATGATCTTGGAAGATGGTATGGAGCCTGAAAAGACAAGCTGCTCTGGCAGCAGGGTGGTACCTGGCCACCATCTTTCTCCGGATGGGTGCTCTGGCACTGGGCAATCCAGCACCTAGGAAAATGGACAGTCCTCCCTGAGTCACAAAAAGAAATGGTCCAGATCCCATACACACTCGGCATCTGGGGTTTTCCACCATTTGGCCTAAAACTTCTTCCTGCAAGCATAAGGGGAAGAAACATCACCAGTTGAGATCATCCTCTAGTCATTCTGCTGTGAGACACTCAACTTCTGAAGACCAGGCACCTCACTGTCATCATTGATGACACCAGGGATGCCTGGGCCTCCAAGGTCGAGGTCTCCATTCAAGAGCTTTCTCTGTCAAGTAGAGGGGAATCCAGTTAGCTGTCTGGCCATCTGGCTGCTCTTATGGAGCAGTGGGTGCAGCATATTAGGCAGGTGGCACTGTTTTTGGAGACAGTTCCTGACCCTTCATGGTCAGTTGAGCTGGTGCCGTCTTCAGTGCTATATAACTCAGATGCACAGGTGACACCATCTCTGCTGAGGCTGCTGTTGGCACTACTGATACCTGCCCCACTTGTGGTGTTGCTTCTGTCCCTTCCAGGGATGGGACAGCCACAGTGTCACTGCCGGTTTCTTTGGGGACAATGGGGACATAGACATTGTTGGCAGTGCCCCATCCAGCACCAGGTTCAGGCTGTTTGGAATCTATTCTGATGCCAGAGCCAGGGCCACAGGGGCCTTCAGTGTTAGGATTGTTTCCTTCAGGGAAGGTCTCAGGGCCATCCTTAGTACCACCACCAACGTCGTTCCCAAGGCACCATCCGTGGCCAGGTCCTGTGTTGCTGAGGCCATGACCTTCACTGTCAGCCCTTCTACCCCCTCCTCTTTACTCCTGTCTGAGTGAGGAGTAGAGGAAGATGAGTCAGATCCTGACTGCATAATCTCCGATGGTGAGGATGCTGACTAGTACCATGGTCCACGGAATCCAGAACTGGTTCCTGTAACTATACCTCAGGAGGATCTCTCTTTCCAGGCTCTGCTTAGAAATGTGTATTCTGCATTTAATTTTTAGCTAGCAGTCATAGACCAGGCTAGGCTTGTACAACTGGTGTTGCTAAATGTGCTTAATATCTTGGTCTCTTCAATCCTTCCCATCCAGTTGGTCCTGGGGACACTCTCTGAGGTGGCTTGGAGGAGGCCTGCTACTTTGGCAGCTGTCCGCAAGCAGGCAGACAAGAAACACATTGCCCCTAAATTTATGCCCAGGTATTTCACTCAGCCAATAGCAGATGTCATTGTTATTCAGGCAGAGAATGACAAAGCCATTGTGCCCAAGGAGGTCATCACAATCCACACTACCTAGGAATCGCACATAGAAACATTGAAAGTGATGGAAGAAGGGGACCTGCAGATCTATCTAGTCTGCTAATAAGCCTACACCCCTCCCCTAACTTCTATTCAGTGTTATGATTCTTTTGTACCTATCCCAAGCCTTTTTGAAAGTTCCAGCTGTTTTTGCTTCCACCACCTCTGGTGGCAGGCAGTTCCTCACATCCACCACCCTCTCTGTAAAGAACCTTCTTGCGTTGCCCTTAAATGTGCCCCTTTCTAGCTTCATGCTGTGATCTTTGATTCTTGTGTAACTCTTGAACTGAAAAAGGTCCTGAACCTGTACCTTGTTTATTCCCTTCACATATTTAAATGTTTCTGTCATGTCTCCCCTATCTCTCCATTGTTCAAGGGAATACATTTGAGTTCTTGCAGTCACTTCTCGTAGTTTATGTCATGGAGTCCCTATATCATTTTTGTAACTTTTCTCTGTACTGTCTCAAGTCTGTCTATATCGTTTTTGAGGTGTGGTCTCCAGAACTGTACACTGTACTCCAGATGTCTCACAAAGATCTGTAAAGTGACATGATAAGCTCTCATTTTCTGCTAGTAATTCTGCTCCCTATGCAGCCCAGCATTCCATTTGCCTTTAATGCTGCTTTCTCACATTGTTTGGATGTTTTCAGATCATGTGATATGATTACTCCCAGATCTCTTTCCTGCTTTGTTTAATCTAATTTGACTCCACCTAGAAGGTATTCTGCATCTGGATTACTCTTCCCTATGTGCATGATTTTGCACTTTTAAGTGTTGACATTTATTTGCCATGTGTGTGACCAACTTTCTAGCTTTCTAAGGTCATCCCTCATCCTTTCCACTCCATTGGGAGTGTGCACCTGATTGCATACCTTTGTGTCGTCTGTGAAAAGACTCACTTTGCCTTCCAGACCCTCAGATATGTTGCTGATAAAAATATTGAATAGGATGGGGCCCAGTACCAATCCCTGTGGTACACAGCTAGTCACCTCCCTTTCTTCTGATAGAGAGCTGTTTACCACTACCCTCTGCATCCTTCCATTTAGCAAACTCCCTATTCAGTCTACAACCTTTCGACCCACCCCATGCTACCCAGTTTATTTAATAACCTTCTATGTGGGACCAGATCAAAGGCTTTGCTGAAGTCTAGGTAAACCATGTCCACAGCACCTCCCTGGGTCATTACTTGGGTCACCCAGTTGAAGAAGTCAATAAGATTTGTCTGGTATGACCTCCCAGCAGTGAATCAATGCTGTCTTTGGTCTAATCATCCATTATCTTCAAGAAAAGATACAGTTCTCTCCTTGAGTAGGACTTCCATTTTTTGCCCACAGCTGAGGTAAGACTAGCTGGACGGCAGCTGCCAGCACTCTCCTTGCTACCATTTTTGTGAAGTGGGACATTCATGCACCTCATTCTAGGGTAGACAACAGGGGCAAGTGGGTTTATGCCTTGGCTACTTTTGACATGAGACTAGCTAGCTACCAGGGTCATTTCTCCATGTATAAGCATACCTTCTGGTGCATTCTTAAGTCTCTAGCAGAGGCCCTGACAATCACAGAGACAAAACAAGAGATGCTGCTTGCTGTAAAGCAGCAAGGTATTGAATCTAACAACCACCAGTTTAAAACCTCCATGGATGCCTTTGATGCAGTAACTTGCTACGAAGCTGTAGGTATTTGCATCAGGCAGCACTCCTGGCTATGGACTGCTGGCTTGGCCCCGGATGTCCAGCAATGAATCATGAATGTGACCTTCAATGGCACTTATGTGTTTGGACAGCAGGTGGAGTAGTCTGTTAAAGAGTCTAACGAAACAAGAATGACCCTTAAGACTTCCAGACTAGCTCCATATAAATCATTGAGGGGTAGGGGATGTGGATCATTTCACAAGCAGTCCTTTCATGGTGGGGCAGGGGAGAACAAAACATCAAATTCCAGCCTCCTTTGGCCCAAAAGAAAGTGCATACAAAGGCGCAGGTGCCAAAAGCACTCAGTGCCACAATCTGAATATCTGGATATAAGTCTGCTTCAGCTGTATGAGGCAGAGCACTTCTCCCCAGCAGGGGATGCTTGACCCCAATTTTATCATTAGTGAGAATCCATCTTGACAGACAAGTGGGTTCTAAGGATCATAGGACAAGAGCACTGCCTGGAATTGTTTGAAACCCCCTGTACAATACTTCCAGAAGGCAACTCCACTTGTCATCTCACATGTTAGAGCTTGTATCACTGGGGATTACAGGCCTTCTGAGAAACAGGGAATGGTAACAGCGTCAGAGTTAGAATGAAAAACAGGGTTCTACTCCCACAACTTCCTGGTACCAAAGAAATCAAGGGGCATGCACCTCATTTTCAACCTCAGAAATCTGAACAAATACATGGATCAAGAAAAATTCAAAATAATTTATCTGGAATCCTTGCTACCATACCTGAAACTTCAGGATTGGCTAGCATCAGTGGATATGCATGACACATAACAGCACATACTAGTATACCCCAACTGCCACAAGTCCCTCCAGTTCTGTGTGGAAGGGCAGTACTACCAGTTCAGAGACCTACCCTTTAGACTTTCCTCGGTGCTATGAGTCCCTATGAGGCAATTTGCTGTATTCACAGTATACCTCAGAAAGCTAGGATTCCAAGTCTTCTCATACCTGGATGAGTGTAATTTCAAGCCCATCCAGACAGGAGACAGAGCAGGCAGTGACCACTGCCTCTCACTTTATAGCATCCATTGGAGACCAACCGAACCCTTCAAAGTCTCAGCTGGAGCCCTCCCAGGAGCTGCTGTTCATAGGAGTTATTCTGAACATGACCTGGGCTCAGATCATCCTCCCAGGTAGCAGATCATGGGCACTCTTCCAGATGGCATGCTACATCTTGGTACACAAGACTGTGCCAGCCCACTCCATATAACACATGCTGGGCCTAATAGCCTCCTCGGTGTTCACAGTGCAGCTGGCAAGGCTAGACATGAAGACAACTTTGAGGATACTCAATACACAGTGGTCACAGGCATTGCACCGTCAAAACTACCCCATTGGGGTGATCAGACCTCTGGTGAGGTCCCTGATGTGGTATTTGGTGAAAGACAACTTCCTCCAGGACTTCCCCATCTCCCCATTATAGTCAAAGGTGACTTTCACCGTGGATGCCTCCCTGCTGGGGTTGGGAGCCTACTGCTAGGGTCTCCAGACACAAGGTATCTGGGACCCATCAGAAATACATCTTCACATCAACATGCTGGAGATCTGTGCAGTTCTGCATGGTCTGAAAGCCCTAGTGGACTTTGTCAGCTAAAAGACAGTTCCCTTCCAGACAGATAGATAAGTCTGTCATGTACTATATCAGCAAGCAAGGAGGAGCACACTCTTACCCTTTCTGCTGCGACACAGTGAGAGTGTGGGAATGGTGCCTGGAGCAGGGGACCTTGCTCCAAGCAATATATGTACCAGGAGCCCAGAATACTCTGGCAGATGAATTTAGTCAAGCAGAGGCAGATCCTGATGAGTGGTCACTAGCACCAGACATCATAAGATCATTGTTCGATGAATAGGGCACTCCAGATGTGGACCATTTTTCATTCTCACTTAACACCAAACTGCCTTAATTCTGCTCCCAAAATACAGGATATGGCACTTTCTGTCACAACGTATTAAGACTGCCATGGCAAAATCTGTTTCTATATGCATTCCCTTCAATCTCTCTCATCCAGAGAGTGTTGTTCAAATTGGATGTACGCAAGGGCAAGATGATCCTAGTTGCTTCCTGCTGGCCTTGGCAGATATGGTTTCCTCTACTGAGCTGACTTTCTGTCAGAAAACCAAGTGTTCTGCCACTCTGGATTAATTTATTGACCCAGGGTCAACTAATCCATCACAACCTGTGCTCCCTTCTTCAGGCCTGACTCCTCAAGAGATAGAATTAAACAGGTTTGAGGTATCTCAGAGGGTATCTGAAATACTTTTGACTGCACATAATAGCTTCCACCAGGAAGACATACATAGCCAAGTGGAAAAGATTTTCCATCCGGTGTGCCAAAAACCTCTATGGACCCTTTCGCGTATCCACCTGAAAAGTTTTTGGAGTACTTGTTGGACCTGTCTGATGATGACCTTCAATATTCTACAGTTAAGGTCCACGTATGTGCTGTATCAGCATACCACAAACCTGTAAGTACCCTCTTTTTGGCACAGCTGCCACAGTTTAGGAGGTTCCTCAGGGGGTATACTGCACACAAGGCCTTCCATCAGGAAGCATATGGCTCCCTGGGATACCAACCTTGGGTTGGATATGTTCACTTGCAAGTTCTTCAAGCCTATTGTGACTTGTGACTTGAAGTCTCTAACTTGGAATGCAGCATTTCTTGTAGCTGTCACCTCTGCATGCAGAGTATCTGAAATCCATGCTTTGGTCACAGATCCTCCATGTACTGTTATCTTTAAAGATATGGTAATTCATACACACTCCAAGTTTCTGCCTAAGGTCATGTCAGAGTTCCAGCTTAATTGGGCTATAATCCTGCCTACTTACTTCAAAAACTTCCAGAATGAGGGAGGAAGGACTCACCACTTACTGATTCTTAAGAGGGTCCTTAGGTATTACCTGGACAGGAATAAGAACTTCAGACAGCCAAAACAGCTACTGTATAAACCTCTTTCAACCATAATGGAAAGGGACAGCCTGTCACAATCAAGTGCATTTCTGTTTAGTCTGTTTAGGTCATCTGCTGGTTCAGGTCATACCTAACAGGCAGAGTGCAAAGGGTAAAGATGGGGCTTGCCTCATCTGCCCTGAAGCCTCGGTGCAGTGGTGTTCCACAAGGTTCGGTCTTATCACCCTTGTTGTTCATGGTGTACATGTTGCCACTGGGGGACATCATCAGGCAATACGGACTGGGTTTTCACTGTTATGCAGATGACACCCATCTGTATCTGTTCTGTGCACCCGAGAACCAAGTTTCTATTGCTGTGTTTAACAACTACCTCGAAGAGATCCAGGTGTGGATGGCTCAAAATTAGCTCAGATTAACCCAGGCAAGACTGAGGTGCTGGTGGTGGATCCAGGTCATCGGGGTGGAGGAGGGAGTATGGGGGTACCCTTCAACCTAGTGTTAGGTGGTGTTCCTCTTGTCCCTTCCAGATAGGTGAAGGATTTGGGCATGATCCCGGATGATGGACTGATCATGGATGACCAAATGTCAACCATCGTCAGAAGTAGTTTTTATCATCTCCAAAATATTGCCTGAATCTGATCCCTGATTCTGCATGATGACCTGCCCACACTAGTACATGCCTTCATCACCTCCAGACCGGACTACTGTATTGCCCTGTACCTAGGGTTATCTGGAGGCAACATCTGCAGACTGCAACTGATGCAGAACGCAGCAGCAAGATTATTGATGGGTGCAAGGAGATCTGAGCATATCACTCCAGTCCTCTGCAAACTGCACTGGCTGACGATCAGGTGGAGGATTGTCTTCAAGGAAGGGCTCCTAACCTACAAAACCCTACGCAATAGGGAGCCTATGTATCTGCAAGATCTCCTTGTCCCCATCACTCCTCCCGGGCACTTCATTCTGCTGGGGGAGCCCTCCTTGAGGTTCCCAGGGTGAGACTGCAGCGTTCTGGAGATGGGGCATTCTCAGTTGCCATGCCCACCTTGTGGACCTATTTGCCTGAGAATCTGAAGGCGACTTCCTTGGTTGAAGCTTTTAAGAAGGGCCTCAAAACATATTTATTCCGGCTGGCCTTTAATGAATAACTGTCAAATGGAATTGAACTATTGTGATTTTAATTATGTTATAAATTGTATATTGGCTGGTTTTCTTAACGAGTATCTTATTGTTGTGGTTTGTACAGTGCCCAGAGTCTGCAGAAATGGGTACTTAATAAATGATTTGTCTATCTATCTATCTATCTATCTATCTATCTATCTATCTATCTATCTATCTATCTATCTAGCTAGCTATCTAGTCTGTAAACTGCCTTTGCCACTACTATGCTATGACTCACGATAACCTGGAGGACAAGGTGCAGTACATGCCTACTCCACTACGGAGGTTGCCAATTCCCTGACAGAAATATGCTCTGTGCCTATTGGAAAAATTTGCAGAACTGCAGCTTGGAGCACAGTGCATACTTTTAGCAAGCACTATGCACTGGATGACCATGCCAGACTGCATACCACCACTGGCAGGACAATTCTGAATTAATTGCTATCATGCGTGAGCCCTGGGCTCCAGCATCCCTGGTCCGGTGGACTTTCTCTGAGCTTGGTACTCTGACTGATTAGTGAGACTCTATGGAGAAGATTGCTTTTTGTAAGATATGAAAGTTTTGTACTTACTGTAATTGCTTATCTTCCTGAATATCTTCTCCATAGTATACCACACCCATCCACTATCCCATAGACTCACTCCAGTATTGTGTTAGTCTTCATCCCTTTGTACTTGATTTGGGATGTGAAGACACTGTGCTACTGGGTTTGGTGGCCCTTCCTACGTGGGCCACCAGGGCTATTTTATGCCCTTAGGTTAAGTGGATAAGTTACTTGTTAGGTTCATGCTGCTCACCTCCATGGTAAAAAAAGGAACGGAGGTGGTTGGGGGCTGGTGCCACAGTATACTAGTGGGCATGTGCGTTGAAATTTGTGAGACCTACTTGCATCACCAGCCCTCCAAAAAAGTTTTAGCTTCCGCTGAGTCTTACCTCCTCCAGCACAGATCCATCACTGGAAATCTATGGAGAAGATATTCAGGAAGATCAACAGTTATGGTAAGTACATAACTTTCACTTCTTTCCCTGATCATCTTGCTGCATGAGCCAGGAGATTGGGAATGGAAAGTGAGAATTGTGTGCAGTAGGCTCATCTACTGTATCTGCCTCCCCTGACATTGCTTCTACTGTAATTTTACCAAACTCAGACCATGTTATTATGGCAGCAGCAGGAGACGCTGTTTCACAATTGGACCTGGACAGCTTAGTTGCTACAGGGCAGGCAAAGATTGCTAGTGTTTATGCCTCACTGATATCATGCAATGTATGTTCAGGCACCAGCACTGCAACCCAACAGAGGAGGCAAAAGCAGTAGCTCAGAGGGAAATGCATACTAATGCCCCAAGTCCCTTGTGAAGCAAAGGGCAAATTAAACATTCTTGTCAGGATGTTACTGCTGGCCCTTCATGGATTACACCTTCAGAAAATGAACATCACCTACTAGGTGAAGCAGACTGCAGGGGTGTACAGATGGCATCCACTTCCAGCAACAGGAGGACTTACAGGGACTCTGAACCAGGCCTTCATCCTTTGAGAGTGACCTATTCACTTCCCATGGGGAGTTCACACAGCATAGGGATGTTGTGTGACTAAAGAATAAAGGAAGTATTGACACCATGCTAGTTATGGTATACACATTAAAACATTATTAAAAAAACAGCACGTGGTTCATGCTAGTTGACATACGAACATATGAACATACAAAATTTGCCAGCAGATAAGGGCCTAGTGGTCTATCAAATCTGCTCGAATGTGTAAGCAAGTAGGTTAGTAAGCAAAACTTTATTTTTATAGCGCCTTTCCAAAACTAAGGCCCTGAACATATTTAAAATACACAATCACAGCATAAATTAGCAATAAAACAATAAATACAATTTAATTAAAAACAATCAGGGAAGGCTATAGTAAATAAATATGTTTTTAGCATAGATATAAAACTATTGACAGTCAGGCATTCTCTTAACTGATGAGGTAGAGAATTCCACAGGGTTGGTGCTGCAAAAGAAAAGGCACGAGCAGCGGAGGTTTTTAAATGAACCTTGGGAATATCTAGCAATCCCTCATTGGCGGATTGGAGAGGACGAAGGGGGGAGTAGGGAGTCAAGAGATCTTTCAGGTAGTCAGGTCCTTGTTCATGTAAGGCTTTAAAGGTTAGTAAGCCAACCTTGTAGGTGATCCACTACTGAACAGGCAGCCAGTGCAGTCCACACAGCACAGGTGTAATATGACTGGTCGCTGATGTACCAGTCAATAACCTGGCCGCAGTGTTCTGCACTAGCTGCAAGTGGTGGATATCAACCCCAGAAAGCCCTAGGTAAAGGGCATTGCAAATAGTCAAGAAGGATGGTAATGAAGATATGGACCAATGTTGGAAGGTCATCCAGGGGAACCAGGTGTTTCACCCGGGCGATATTCCTCAGATGGTAAAATGAGGATTTAATGACAGCCAACACCTAAGATTTCAGGGTCATGCCATCATCAAAAATAACACTCAGGTTACGCACCCGGTCTGAGGTAGTGAGCTGAACACCATCAAGCCATAGGCCTGATGCCTGTCCAGCCCCCAAACCTGCCCCTGGATGACCAGGGTCCACCACCAACACTTCAGTCTTGTCTAGATTCAGTCTCAGCCAGCTAGTGCTCATCCAATTTTTGATTTTGGTGAGACAGTTGTTAAGCACTGAGACCGCATCAACCTGTTTGGGTAGAAAGGACATCTACAGCTCAGTATCATCTGCTTAGCAGTGAAAACTCAAGCTGTATCACCTAATGATATCTCCTAATGGCAGCATATACACTGCAAACAACATGGGTGCCCACAGGACAGAGGGAGGGCATCAGAGGAGTAAATTCCAGTGACCACCTTCTGAGATCTGCCCATGGGGAAGGATCAAAACCAATTGAGGACTGTACCTGACAGCCCACAAAGGATCCACAAGGACTCCAAAAGCACACCATGGTCCACAGTGTCAAAGGCTGCTGAGAGATCAAGAAGGACCAGAATGGTACAAGTCTTTCAATCTCGCGCCGTTAAGAGATCATTTAATACCCAGACAAGGGCATTCTCCATGCTATGTCTCTTCCTAAATCCAGACTGGAGAGCTTCATAGACATTGTGGGTTACAAGATGATCATCCAGTGGCAACGCAACCACCTTCTCAATAACCTTACCCACAAAGGGCAGGTTAGAGACAGGCTGGTAGTTAGCTGGACAGTCAAGATCCAAGGAGGGCTTTTTACGGAGTGGTCATATGACCGCTTCCTTGAGGGGCTCAGGAAAGACCCCCTCTCCAAGGAACTCCAGACCATTTCATCTAGGATCGGGCAGGAAACATCTACACATCCCACTAAAAGGGGGGGGTAGGTCCCAGATCCAAACTACAACTGGTTGGGCATAAAGCCTGGACGATCTTCACAAAGTCCATGAATCCATCTGCCAGCTGAAATCCATCCAGGCAGACCAAAAGCTCACCACCTCCCATTGACCTCCGCAATCCCTCATAGGAAGA
This sequence comes from Neoceratodus forsteri, assembly GCA_016271365.2. Classification (NCBI taxonomy): domain Eukaryota; kingdom Metazoa; phylum Chordata; order Ceratodontiformes; family Ceratodontidae; genus Neoceratodus; species Neoceratodus forsteri. The sequence continues at coordinate 1,175,364,308 of CM057450.1, read as the reverse complement.
GCCGGGCCGATACTAGACCTGATGCTGGCAAATTTATCTGTGAAAAATTGAGCGAGCTTCTCACATTTAACCTGAGAAAAAGCTCTTCTGAATTGGAGACAGATTGGATTGCAAAATCTGTCTACAGTTCGGAAAAGCTGAGCCGGTTGATTCTGCATCGCAGAAATCTCCCTGGATAGGAACTCTGCCTTGTTATGGGTGATTTCTGATTGATAGTCCTTATAATGTTCCATCAATCTAAGCCTGTCAGCATCCAGGCCGGATTTCCACCATGCTCTTTCCATACTTCGACCAACTCACATCAACTCCTTCAAGGAGCCATCGAACCAAGGGGACCTTGGGTGAAGAGTGAGCGGAAAAACACGAACAGGAGCAAACAAGTCCAGGGCATCTCCCACCACCTTATTATAGGTGAATACAACATCTCCCAGACTCATGCATTCACCCAAAAATGCCGATAGGTCCAAGATCGCCGATAGACAATCTGGGGCAACTCCCTTAAAGGGCGGTACTGGACCATCTCCATAGGGGCAGGTCCATTGGGGAAGCCCTAAAACTGAACTCTATGGTGTGATGGTCAGACCAACTGACTGGTTCCACCCCCAAGTCTGAGATCTCAATCCCCAGAAGGAACACCAGATCCAAAGAGTGATCCCCTATATGGGTAGCGGAGGAAACCACTTGTGTAAGACCCAGCATCATCATGTACTGGAGGAGATTTTGACTAAATTGCAAGGGTTCATCGTCGACCCAGGCATTCAAGTCCCCCAGAATATTCCATCTTCGGGACTCCAGTACCTGGCACCCCTTATTCCGCAGCTGCCCTACCCATATTCATGTCTCTTGGGAATCAATATTTGACATGAGTTTTAGAACCATCACAGCCCTAAAGAAATTTTGGGCAAACTATGAAACCATGAAAAATTCCCCATTGTGGTCTCCCTGTGTGGTAATCCCCCTGACCAAAGGTACCATCAAGGTCATTACTATTCTGTTCCACAATAAGGGGGTCAATATTTCTGACATCCTGTGTTAGTTCCATGAAGTCTTGGATCACCGTTCCCCCATTATAGACACCGAACACTCACAAACACACAGTCTGTTTTTAAGGAGGCTTTTTGAACATAAACATCTAACAATTTATAGGCCTCCTCCTGTCACATTCTATCTTTGGAGAGGGGACTGCATCTCTAATCCAATGTACTGTATAACCACCTAGTATTTCAAAGACTGCTGTTTTTGTCTCTGCACATATCTAATTATTTACTTCCTTATTAATAGAACTGTCACACTCATGAAAGTTTTTTCAGTTCCATCCAAAGTATTTAACCTTTTTTTCAGTAAAAATTGCCATGACCCAACGAAGGGCTTTGTGTAGCCTGAAACTTTGTGTTCTGTAAATTTCTTGTGGATCCAATTAAAGGTTTTAAATCACCCACTTTGTTCATCTTTTTGTACAAGGACCAATATGGCTACAAACAATTCTCTACCTGATAGATACATAGTAAGTTGATGAATTCAGGTGCTGAGAGAACTTTTCATACAGCAAATGTAAATGTCAAAGCAATGGGCCCTGATGGGATTCACCCCAGATTCCTAAAAGAACTAAGGGGAGAACTAGTGACTCCACTGACTACCCTTTTTAACAAATCATGGGAGGTTGGTGTGGTACCTGAGGACTGGAGAAGGGCGCATGTGATTCCCCTTTACAAAAGTGGGAACAAGGCAGAGGCATGAAACTACAGACCTGTCAGTTTGACCTCAGTGGCAGGAAACATGATTGAATCACTTCTGAAGGAAAGAACTGTTGAGTACCTAGAGGCCAGCAGGGCACAGGACCCACGGCAGCATGGATTCACAGTGGGACAGTTATGTCAGACAAATCTAATAGATTTCTTTAACTGGGTGACCAGAGTAGTGGACCAGGGAGGGGCTGTGGACATGGCCAACCTAGACTTTAGCAAGGCATTTAACACAGTCCCAGACAAAAGATTAATAAACAAATTATCCAGCCTGGGAGTGGACCCCAGGGTGGTAGCCTGGGTAAAAGACTGGCTGGACAACAGGACACAGAGGGTAATAGTAAATGGAGTCCACTCAGAAGAAAGGGGGGGTTACTAGCAGGGTACTGCAGGGTTCAGTACTGGGTCCGGTCCTTTTTAATATCTTTATAAGTCACATTGCAGAGGGACCGGAAGGAAAAGTATGCCTCTTTGCAGAAGACACAAAGATCTGCAACAGGGTTGATACACAAGGGGTGGTGGAAAGGATGAGAAGGGACTTGGCAAGGTTGGAGGAATGGTCAAAAGTATGGCATCTTACATTCAGTGCAAAGAAGTGCAAAGTAATGTACCAGGGAAACAAAAACCCAGGGGAAGAGTACACAATGGGGGGGGGGGGTACTTAAAACAACAGAAATGGAAAGGGACCTAGGCGTAGTCATATCAGATGACATAAAGGTAAGCAAGCAATGTGAGAAGGCAGTAAGGAGGGCTGGGGGATTCTGGGATGTACAGGAAGAGGCATCACCAGCACAAAACAAGAAATTGTTATCCATCTGTACAGACAGTTGGTGAGACCCCATCTGGAGTACTGCGTGCAGTTCTGAAGACCCCATCTCCACAAGAACATAGACAGGCTGGAGGCAGTCCAGAGTAGGGCAACTAAAATGGTGTAGTGTCTGCTCCAGAAGCCATACGGAGATGGAGTAAAGGAGCTTAATATATATATACCCTTGAGGAAAGGAGGGAGACAAATGCCTATTCTATACACTTCAGAAATACAGCATACTTGGCTGCCTTTGTATCATGGACACACTCCTTGTATGCTGCAGCAGTAGCAATACCGAATGTAAATGGTCATCTAGGACGGACACTAAGGGTGGTCCAAGGTGTTAAACATTGATGCTCCATAAGTCAACGGCTCTATGCCTTTGCCATTGATCTTGTGCAATGCATGTTGCATGTTGCAAGTACAGGAGAGTATGTGGGGCATAGTACTGAACCAAGACTCCCCCTCATAGCAGCTCTTACATATGCAGATGTTCTTTGTTTAATTATTGATTCACATGTTGTGAGACCTGCTATACAGTCTACATTTCGGAACTTCTCAGAGATGACAGGAGCACAAATTAATTACATGAAAAGCAAAGCTATGGGTATAGACGTAAGTGCTTCTTATCCCCCAATTTCTGATATAACTGGGATCCAAACTGTAGACTCCCTATCCATCTTAGGTGTCCACTGTAGTCATGCAAATAATGCTGCAGACAACTGGAAATCCAGACTGACATCAGCTTTTGCTCACATCTCCATCTGGAAAAAGTTTCCTGTCCAAAATTAAAAGGGCACACTTAATTAAAACACAGTTACTTCCACAGTTTCTCCACTGCAGCCTGATTGCCCCCACCTCCATCTGAGCACATTTGTTCAGTCAATTTTTCAAGCCCTTTGGGGTAGCAGGTTGAACCTTGTAAAAAAAAATGTGGTCATGCACAGACCCCTGTCTAAAGGTGAAGTAAGTATCCTTATCCATAATTTTAGCCCAGCCCTTGCTGATACCATCTGACCATGGCAGGTATGATAAGTCAATGATTACCACCCCATACAGTATCTCTTGGTGGGAGAGAGGTGTACTCAGACCCCCAGGGGTGGGTAAAACCCCACACTCCAGAATATATTTACCACATGCTGTTATAGTATGGCAATGGAAGCTCTCAACTGGGCAGACTACTTCCTTGTCTAGGAAAGTTTTATATAAGGTCATATTAGGAAATATATGCTACGGTCCTGTGGTATTCCCTGAATGTCCCCAAGCTCAGACTCATGATGTCCTGCAACTTTTGTGAGATGCCAGAATACATCCAAACATGTGGACCATCCTTTGGCTTTGTGTAGACGGCAAACTGCTGCAGCCAACCATCCTCTCCCTCCGACCTGATGTCCTGGTCATATCTGAATCCTGGCTAAAACCTCATAATAAGGACAGTGAAGTAGCTGTCCTGGGGTATAGTATAATTCACCATGATCAACCTGGCCAAAAAAGAGGTGGCGGCATCACCCTGTATGTCGCATCCGCACTTCAGTTCACCCAAATCCCAGTACCCACGCCCACAATGACCATTGACCCACTACTGACCAAGCTAACACTCCCCCACACAGCTCCCCTCTTTATTGCTGGCTCCTACTGTGTACCTAACACCACCCTGGCAATCATCTTCCAATACCTAGGCACCCTAAAATCTTTGGCCCCTGAGGGCGAGCTGCACATCCTTGGAGATTTTAACATGAACTGGCTCTCCAACCACAATGTCACCCTTTGTCACCTAGTAGCCTCCCTAAATCTTTCCCAAATTGTCACAGAGCCCACTTGCTTAAACCACAAATCTCTAAACCACTCACTCCTTGACTGGTCCCTCACCTCTCACCTTCGCAGGATACCAGCCTCAGGCCTTTTACCTGATGCCCTAAGTGACCACCACATGACATATATGATCAGAAAAGTCTCCAAACACAAAGCTGCACCCCCTCACATCAGCATGACCAGGTCCTATAAATCCCTTGATCTCCCCTCTCTTCTCCATGCCCTGGCCACTACAGACTGGTCCCCCGTACATCAGGCCACCTCCCTGGACTCAGCATTAACATGTTTCAAAACCAAGTTCCTTGCTGTCTAGGACCGCTATGCCCCTACCAGAAGGTCTAGGGTAAGAGGTACCCACCTGCCCTGGATCACAGCAGATATTATTGCAAACCTCAGGATAAGGGATCTAGCATGGAAATCTTTTAGTCTCAGGCTCACACCTTGACCACCTAAAGTACCGCATACTTCGTAACTCCTGCACAAGGTTAATCTGCTAAGCTAAAGCCAAGTTTTTCAACTCAGCCTGCACTCAAACCTTGGCCACCCTACTAAATTCTGGAAGGTGGGCAAATCACTTCTCTCCCCACCTTCCCTGCCCCCTAAACCAGCTTTAAACATTGGTGGCTCCATTGTTACAGACACTCCTGTTGTGGCCTCGGTGTTCAGTGTATTTTTCACCAATTGCACGTCGACACTCATGTCCTCTTTCCCCACACCAACCTCCTCCACCTCCATCTCTACTCCTCCATTTCACAGTGCCTCTCAAGACCCTCCACCCACCTCCTACTTCTCTTTCCACCCTGTCACCCCAATAGAGGTGCTAAATGCCCTGCAGCCACTAAACCCTTCCAAGGGCAAATGCCCCTCTGGCCTTGATTCCAAAATGTTGTACTTATTGGCCCCGGTCATCGCCACCCCACTGGCTACTCTCTTCAATCTATCTTTCGCTCTAGCCTCCATCCCATTTGAATGGAAGGTTGCCACTGTCATCCCACTCCCCAAAGGTGGGGACCTCTCTGCCCCTGGTAACTTCCACCCTATTTCTCTCCTCCCTATACTGGCCAAGCTGCAGGAACACCTTGTCCTCTCTCAACTCTCATCCTACCTTGACTCCTCATCCTTCTTCACACCTTACCAGTCTTGCTTCAGGAAGTCCCACTCCACCACCACCTCCCTGCTGAGGCTCACCAACAGCATTCTCTCTGCCATGGACAAAGGCCATATCATCTCAGCAATTTTTGTCGACCTCGCTAAGGCATTCGACACTGTCTCACATCCCCTCCTTCTCACTAAGCTCCAAAATGCAGGACTTTGTGACCCAGCCACAGAATGGTTCCACTCATATCTGATAGGCTGGACACAATCTGTCAGAATCAGTAGCTCAACCTCTTCCCCTCTCCCCATCATGACAGGTGTGCCACAGGGCTCAGTTCTTGGGCCACTCCTGTTCTCCATCTTCCTCAATGACCTGCCCTCTGCTTGCCCACACACATCCATTCACATGTATGCTGATGATACGGTGCTGTATACATCAGGCCCATCAGCCTCTGATGTGGTGTCCAGACTCCAGCAAGACTTCAACACAGTCCAGCACTGGTTTTGCTCTAACCAGCTCCACCTCAATGCCAAGAAATCCGTCTCCATGACCTTCGGCACAAGGTAGAAACTCTCGAGGCTTCCCTCCACCCCTACTTTCCACATCATCGATGGGACAACTCTGGAGGTCAGTTCCTCCTTTAGGTGCCTCAGGATCTGGCTCGACCAGCACCTTAACTTTTCTATGCATATTGATGCTATCCACAAAAACCTACACCCCAGATTGGGTGCCCTCTACCGTAATCGTGGATGCATCCCACTGCCAGCCTGCCATGCTATGGTACAGAAAATGATCCTGCCAGTCATAGACTATGAGGATGTAGTCTATAGTGCCACCTCCAAGTCTACCCTGGCCAGACTGGACTCACTCTTCCATGCCTTTTGTCGTTTTGCCCTCAACTGTCCCTACTCTCATCACTGTGTCCTGTATCATTCACTGGATCTCCCCTCACTGCAGGACTGCCACCAAATACACTGTGCCCATTTCACTGCCAAGTTCTGGTCTCAGACCCTGCCCCCCTATCTCCACTCCGCACTTTCAGCCATGCCCTTGCCAGCTTATTCACTCAGGCACAATGACAACAGATTCTTATCTATCCAGCACAGGTCCACAAACACTGGCCAGGCAGCCTTCACATATCGCATGCCTAAGTTGTGGAACTCCCTCCCAGTGGACATAAGGCAGGCCCCTTCAGACCGCTACCTCCACACCCACCTCAAAGATCATTTCGCCTCCAATTGCACATGTACCTAACCTAAATGCACCGCTCCTCCTCTAGTTGGAGTACTATGGCTGTATTATGTTGCACTGTATTTGTTTGTTTCTTTTGTACCTTGAAGCACCCTGTTTTCTTGCTCTGCACAAGCTATAATTTTATTCCTAGTGCTGTTAGCTGCATCTAACACTGCCTAATTGTAATATATATTTTCTGTATTGTGTTCTCCTCTCCTCTCCCCCCAGGACACAACTGGGATCGAGCAGTACTCTGCTCAGTGTGCCCTCCTGGTGAAACTCTTAAATAAATAAATAAATAAACTTGGTGTTAAAGGGTCCTTAAAACAAAAAGCATTGAAAGAATGAGTATGCTTGACAGCTTCCTATCATGCAATTCAAGAAGTGCAAGACCACTTTTTATTTGATTGTCCCCTTTCCAGCAGCTTTTGGGATACCCTGGCCAAAACCTGGAAGGGAGAAGAGAATGTGGGTTCCCTCCCAACTGTATACTGTTCATAGAGTTCAGGGGCCGGTGGGTGAATTCAGTGAAGAGGGAAAAGAAGTAGCCAGCAACTCCATGTAAAATTCAAAAAAGTACTTTTTTGAATTTTACATGAAGTGGCTGGCTACTTCTTTTCCTTCTTCAAAACCTGTAAGGATCACCTCTTCCTGACATCTGACTGTCATAGTATAGTTTTAGGAATTTTCCACCATAGATGGTGGACATCCTATGCCAACATTTTGCAGGTCATACAGTATTTGCTGTCTGCAAATAGCAACTGTGGCAAGCCAGCTGTGCCCTCTTTCCCCAAAAGAAACTATTGACCTGTACTGAGATAGTCAATCAGGCTACTAATATACTACAAAGCTTGGCTCAGGCGGAAATGTCCTGACTATCTCTTAATTAGTTTCAGTGTTACTGAGTGCACTGTCCTTGGATCACTGAGGGAGGGCAATAAGGTAGTTACGAGAGTTGGATAATGGTTCTCTCATCCCTGGTTTATCAGTATCTATCAATTTTGTTTACTTCCAATCGTTTTTTTTTTAAATAAGTAAACTTTATTGGTTTTTAATATACAAAACAGGACAATCAAGCAATCAACAGTAACTTGCCAGATACGGTCACCATGCAGTGGCCCTGGCTTCCTCATCAAGGTTCAGGGGAAGGCCAGCTAGTAAATGGAGATACAAGTATTAAAGAGCAGTGTAAACACTCTAAATACTCTTTACAATATCAACCTTCTGTTCAGTAGGATAAAGTATGTTGAGGGTGGTATACAGGAGTCCTGGTGACCCTTCTTAGTTTGGTAAAACTGTAGTAGTAGTAGTGCATCTAACATCTCCCATCTAGATTCGTAGTACCCCAATCTATTGCCGTACTAACCACCATCTTCTCAACCCTGAGAGCATCTATGACAGCCAGATGCCATTCCCTGACTGTGGGATGGTATCATTCAGACAATGTTTTAGGATGACGTTGCCTTGGCTGTTCTCAGGAGGTTACTACCTGGTTCAAAAGCTACCTCACCAATCTCTCCCAATTTATGTGTATTGGCCCTGCCTGCTCCCTCACCCTGCCCATCTCGACAGATGTCCCCCAGGGCTCCATTCTGGGACCCCTTCTATTCTATTTATTTATTAACTCGCATCCTTCAGACAGTCTTAGATGCCACTCTTCTCTATGCTGATGACCTCGTACTTTTCTACAGCGATAAATCCCCGGCCCTCATTTCCTCTGTTCTTATTCAAAACTATGCTGCGGCCCACAACTGGTTTGCTAATAACTTTCTACTGGTTAATACTAAACAAACAACAGCTATGCTGTTCGGATCCAAGCCCTTTCTAGACAAATCCAAAACTCACCCCCTCTCAACGCTGTCTCCCCTGATGGCCAAGCTCTTGAAGATGTAACTACTTTCAAATACCTAGGAGTTCTACTCAACCCCTCCCTCTCTTTCTCTGAGCACATCAACTCATTAGTTTGAAGGTTTCACCAAAAGTTAGGTGCTGCCTACAGATTCCGGCAATACCTCACCCCGGAGGCCAGACTTGCCATCATCCAGGGAAATCTACTCCCAATCCTGGACTATTGCTCCCCCATCTATGCTAGGACGTACAAAGCCTTTACGGCCAAGCTCTCTTCTGCTTACAATAGGGCCTGTCATTTCACCTTGCTGGCCCCTTTCACTACACACCACTGTGTCCTTTACAATTCGCTAGGATGGCTTCCACTGCAAGGCCGCTTCGACTGCACCCTTTGCTGCATGGTGGATTCTACCATCTGTACTAGACAGAAGTGTCCCCTTGCAGCCCTCCTCATGCTCTGAACTTTACACTGCGACCTTCACTCAAACAGCATCCCCCCTCTGAATGTTCCCAGGGTATCCACCAATATGGGCAGTAGAGCCTTGTTGGCGGCAGCCCTTCTGCTGTGGAATAAACTGCCTGTCAAGCTCCGCTCTATCAACACCCACTGCCAGTTCAAATCTTGCCTCAAAAACTGGCTCCTGGTGACTTCCTGTTGCCACTGCTTTCCTGGGTAGTTCTTCATTTCCTGCCTGCCCTTACCACATGAGTTTCGTGCCTACTTATCTTTTCTTTTTTTTTTTTTATTTTAGTCTTTGGTAACTAGGTAACTTTGGTAACCGGGTAACTTTGTAAATCCTCCAATTCCCCTTCCCCTCTCCTTCCCACTTCTAGCCCCACCTTATCCTTCTCATGCAGCTCCTGAGGAACATTGATTATCTCCTATGCAACTTGCTGTATATCGATTTCATGTATATGTATTTCTCTTACCTATGTATATGCACATCAGATTTATGTACTATGTAATCTTGTATCGTGGATTTATGTATTTTTGCTACCTTGTAATCTGTGTACTACTGTAACCTTTTATTATTTGTCAAACTGTCTACTGTTCTGTGCATTTGTTGTTTATGTTTAACTCTGTGCCACTGTATGTGGCCCGGGTCATGCCTGAAAACAGTCCCTAGGATCAGTGCATCTACCTGGTTACAAAAGTCATAAATAAATAAATAAAATAAGTAAATAAATTACCTTTTTGGCAATAGTGGAAATCTGCATAATGTGGTACCTCCTCAGTATCAGCATTTGTTTAAGGCCTGTACCTAAAAGACAAATTACTGGCGAGGCGGCTGATTCCAGTCCAAGCAGTGGGTCTAGTTTGATCTGAATAGACTCTTAAAGAGGCTTGGCCTTGGGACAGTCCTACAATATGTGTTTGAGGGGGCCCTGGTGTGCCCTGCATTTTGTGCAGAGGTCTGAGTCAAGGTGGTTCATACAGTTCAGATTTGCTGGTGTGTAGTACATACTGTGTATTATTTTGTGTTGGATCAGTCTGAGTCCTTCAACCTTGATGTACTTACCTGGGTCTTTTTACATTTGAGCTCTGAATCCTGGTTCACTGAGCTCTGGGACTTTGTTCTGCCAGTACTGGCACTGATCTGTTGCTTGTGGTGGAGCCAGTATGGCGAGTTTCTTATAGAACAGAGAGGTGGTGTTCCTCAGTGTAGGCAGGTAAGCTATCTCATCTGAAATGTGGATGGTGTGGACAACCAAGGCCTGGGGCTAAGAGAGTTTGTTATAACATGCTGGAGTAGTAGATATAGAAATACATCTGTGTTTTGAAAGCTGTGAGTTGATTTGAGGGTCTCAAATTTAACGAATGTGTTACTCTCCATTAGCTGGCCCAGGGTATCCAGTTTAGGCCTTTATAATAATGAAGCCTGGAGGACATTTTATCTTAAAATTAAGGTTTCCCCTGATGGGTTGTGTTAGGTCCAATAGTGATTTAGTTTTGAGGACCCTGTGTAGTTGCTGGCACATTTTAACAGAACTCTGCCAGTTGGAGTCTGTTTCAGCTTTTCAGGTAACTTGCTACAGGAAGCATTGGAAAGGGCTTTAACATTGAGACATGTCTCTGCCATTAGTTTCCTGTTCCATCATTTACCATTGTGTGATGCAGGGGTTCGTATGATCTTGATTAGTCCCTGACCTCCAGCATAAGAACTGACTTGCCCTAGAGGCCAGATAATAGAGCATCAGATCTGGGAGCAGTAGGCCACCTTGTGATTTACTGGAGGATAGCTTGCTGTATGCCCTCCTGGGTCATATCCATTCCACAGAAACTGTGATAACAGGGACTTTACATTTGAAAAACCATATGTTGGGGATCATTTTATGAGCATACTGATGAGATACAATACACTTGGCAGGATATTCATTATAATTACATTTATCCTAGCCCATAGGGTTAAAGGGAGGGTTGACCATCTCTGTAGGTCCTACTGAACCCCTTGTAGTAGGTTGTCTAGAATTTTAGCAAAAGGTTCTCTCAAGTACCTGGTCACACTGATCAGCAGGTATTTGATTTGTGCGGTAACCTGGTCCCCCCCACCCATGCATTATCTGTGTTTTGGAGAGGTTAAGTCGGTATCCAGCCAACTTGTCAAATTTTACTATGGTGTCCAGCACTATGGGGATAGATTGTTCTGGTTGATCCAGGTGGAGAAGAGTGTGTCTTGTACCTTTTGGTGCCAACTGGAATGCCCATAGTTTGTTAATTAGCCAGAAGAGTTCTGGTGAGGGGCATGAGGTGTAGATTAAAGAGGCAGGGCAGAGAGGGCAGTCCTGTCTTGAACCCTTGCCAAGCCTGAATTCCTGTTAGTGCACACCATTACATACCATCTTGAAAGATGAGGAAGAATACAACAGTTTAATGCATTTCTATTTTTTTCATTAACCTTTTTGCCCTTCTATTGCTACCTCTGCCTGTCTTCGGGCCCTGGCTCGGGTCTCCCAGTTCTCATACCATTCCTCCTGCCATCAGACAACTAGGGATCTGCACAGATGGGACCTGAGAGTCCTGAGTGCCATCACATACGGTGATGGCAGGACATGGTATTTGTCCCTGGTTTTCTCCCCTTAATGCCTCTGGCCTTGGTTACTTGATTGTGCATGTGCATGGAGGCACATATATGCGCCAGAACCGGTGACCCTGTTTCATCCACCTGACCTAACATAGAAACATAGACTTTGATGGGAGATAAGGACCGCTTGGCCCACCTAGTCTGTCCATTTCCCTACCTACAGGATAAGCTGCAGATCCTAGTTAACCAACAGCCTATTTCTTCGTACCCCCCACAAGAATTGCCTTATGTCTGTACCATGCATTCTTGAATTCTCCCACAGTTTTAGACCCCACAACCTCCTCAGGAAATCTGTTCCATGCATCCACTCACCTCTCTGTGAAAAATACTTCCTCACATTGCCCCTGAACCGCCTCTATCTTTAAATTGTGTCCCTTTGTTCTTGCACGCCTCTTTTCTGAAAGATGCTACCTCTTGGACTTTGTTGATTCCACTGAGATACTTAAAAGTTTCTATCATGTCCCCCTCTCCTCCTTTCCTCAAATGTATACATATTAGCTCCTTTAGTCTCTCCTGGTATGGCTTCTTGCAGACTCTGCACCATTTTAGTTGCCCTCCTCTGGACTGCCTCTATCCTGTCTATGTCCTTGCAGGGATGGGGTCTCCAGAACTGGATGCAGTACTCCAGATGGGGTCTCACCAACTGTCTGTATAGAGGGATAACAACTTCCTGTTTTCTGCTGGTGATGCCTCCCTATGCATCCCAGTATACCCCCAGCCCTCCCTACTACCTTCTCACATTGCTTGCTAACCTTAAGGTCATATGATATGATTACCCCAAGTCCCTTTCCTTTTTGTTGTTGTTACTACTCCCCATTGTGTAATCTTCCCTTGGGTTTTTGTTTCCCAGGTGCATTAGTTTGCACTTCTTTGCATTGAATCCTAGCTGCCATACTTCTGACCATTCCTCCAACCTTGCCAAGTCCCTTCTCATCCTTTCCATGCCTCCTTGTGTATCAATCCTGTTGCAGATCTTTGTGTCATCTGCAAAGAGGCATACTTTTCCTTCCAGTCTCTCTGCAATGTCACTTATAAAGACATTAAAAAGGACTGAACCCTGCGGTACCCCATTAGTAACCCCTCTTTCTTCAGAGTGGACTCCATTCACAATTACCTTCTGTGTCCTGTTGTCCAGCCAATGTTTTACCCAGGCTACCACCCTGGGACCCACTCCCAGGCTGGTTATTTTGACTATTAATCTTTTGTGTGGGACTGTGTCAAATGTCTTGCTAAAGTCTAGGTAGGCCATGTCCACAGCCCCTCCCTGGTCTACTACTTTGGTCACCCAGTCAAAGAAATCAATTAGATTTGTCTGACATGACCTTCCCGCTGTGAACCCATGCTGCCTTGGGTCCTCCTGTGCCCCACTGGCCTCTAGGTACTCAACAATTCTTTCCTTCAGAAGTGATTCCATCACTTTCCCTACCACAGAGGTCAAACTGACAGGTCTGTGGTTTCCTGCCTCTGTCTCGGTCTCACTTTTGTGAAGGGGAATCACATCCACCTTCCTCCAGTCCTCAGGTACCACACCATCCTCTCATGATTTGTTAAAAATGGTGGTCAGTGGTTTCACTAGTTCTCCCCTTAATTCTTTTAGAATTCTGGGGTGAATTCCATCAGGCCCCATTGCTTTGTCCACCTTCAGTTTTAGGAGTTCTTTCAGAACCCTTTCTTCTGTGAAAGGACTGGGATCGACCCCCCCTATCAAGAGTGCTTCTGTTAATTGGATTTGGCACTTCCCCCTCCTCTTTTGTGAATACTGAGCAGAAATATTAGTTCTGTATCCCTGCTTTTTCACTGTCCCCCTCTGCCCACCCACCGTTCATTCTATTCAGCCTCACTATCCCTCCCTTTGTCTTTCTACGCTCTCTGATGTACCTATAAAAGGTTTTATCCCCCTTCTTAACAGAGTTGGCTGTCTTTTCCTCAGTTTGGGCCTTTGCTATTCTGACTTCCCTCCCTGCTTCTTTCTGCCTTAACTGGTACAGCTCTCTGTCCTGCTCCTTCTGTGTTTCCTTATACTTCCTGCATACTATCTTTTTCTCCCTGACTTTCCCTGCCACCTCTTTTGAGAACTATAGTGGCTTTTTCTTTCATTTTGATTTGTTTATTTGCTTCACACAAAGGCTTGTTGCCTCTGTGATGGCAGTTTTGATGATTCCCCATTGTTGCTCCACACCTCCTTCTAGTCTGTTTGCTAGTGCTTTTCTGAGGCACTCTCCCATCTTGCCAAAGTCAGCCCTCCTGAAGTCCAGTACCCTTGCTTTTGTATGGCTTGACTTTGTAGCTGAGTTTAACGTGAACCACACTGTTTGATGGTCACTTGTTCCCAGATGGCAACCCACTTCTAGATCTGAGATCCTGTCACTGTCCCCATTTGAGAATATGACGTCTAAGATTGCTCCCTCAAAAGTGGGTTCCGAAACTAGCTGTCTGAGGCATGCCACCTGTAAGGCATTGAGAATGGCCCTGCTGTCGGATGTGGCTGCAGCAAATGTGCTCCAGTTAACATCTGGCATATTTAGGTCTCCCATCAACAGTATCTCCCCTTACTCTGCCATCCTAAGAATGCCTTCTATCATATCCTTCCCCCATCTGCCTGAGGCTACCACCAAGCCTCCACTTGGTGGCAGCCAATAGCTGGGAAGGCTTGGCTCACTAATTTGGGAGAGGAGAGCTGCCTTGCTGCTGCTCAGACCTGTCTCAGCCCTCCCCCTCCCAGCCGACGCCTGGTGACCCGAGCTTGTTTCAGACTTATGTCCAGAAGGCAGAAATCTGCTTGAGTGTGCTGGGTGGCCTACTTGCATAAAGGTCTTTGTAATAGTCCCTAAATGCTTTTGTAATATCTCTTGGTTTAGTCAGCATGGAACCCTGTGTCAAGGAACATGCCTCTTTGACTACTCTGGACTCTTTCTGCTGTTTCAGCTTCAGTGCTAGTAGTCTGCCTGCTTTCTTTCCCTAGTCAATGTATTTGATTGTAGTCCTAAAAATTGCCTGCTCAGCCTGTTCTCTTACTATTTCCTCATATTTAGTTCTGAGGGAGTTCAACTGTAGCCACTGTTCTTCTGAAGAGGAGGTCGATAGGTGTATTTCTTTAGCCTGAATGGGTTGGAGCAGCCTTGATTTTTCTGCTTCCTATTTTCTCTTTCTCATGGTAGGTAACCTGCTGACACCTCCCCCCCATAATGTATATTTAAACATCCCCCAAAGATTTTACTGTGTCATGTCTGAATGTGTGTTTTCCTTGAAAAGAAGGTTTACTGCATTTCTAAATTTCATCAGTGTGTTGGGATCTTTCATTAGGGAATTGTTTGTTCTCCATACCTTGTCCCTTTTAGAATGGTCAGCATGCAGTATGATTAGCAAGACCAGCGAATGGTCAGAGACTACCCTAGGCATGATTTAGCTCCTAATTTCTTTGCTAAGAGAGTCTGTACTGCTTAGGAAAAAGTCCAGGCAGGAGGATGTTCTGTGGATGAGTGATATGACTGTATAATCCCCGTGGTCAGGGTGTAGTATCCTCCATGGTTCCACTAGCCCCAGAGTATCCTGCATCTCATGGCAGGTTCTTTAGCTATTTGGCTGTGTAGGGCAGAGGGAGCCTTATCTATCAAGGCATGCATCCTGTACCAGGTTACCGTCCCCTCCTATGATTAATGTTGTAGTGCTGAACTTTGCCAGTTCTGCTAGAAATGATATAAAGAAGTGAGCATTGGCCCTGTTAGGGTGGTAGATGGATGCTACAGTAGGACTGTGCTTCATCTTCCCAAGGTTCCTTTAACTATAATGTATTGTCCCTCTGGCCCCCTAATCTGTTCACTGGCCCAAAAGTGAGTGTGTCTGGGACTTAAAATAGCAGTTCCTCCTCTTCTGTTGCTATCTCCTGCGATCACCTGTCGCACCAATGAATGCCTTCATAAGGTGTCCTGATCTGTTTTTGTATGGGTTTCCAATAGAAACCTTATAAAGGCCTCTATTGTTTTCAAATGTCTAAGGACTTGGTGTCATTTTTTCTTGGTTTGGGCCCCTTTGATGTTCCGTGTGACTATGAGGTAGGAGTCACTGGCCATTGCTGCTATGTTATGTAGTGTATGGCTAAAGCCTGTGTTCTAACATTGGTCTGGTTACCCCTCTCCCTCAATACTAGGGAGTCTGCTGGCTCTGGTTGGATAGATATTTCTTTCTTTTATGACTACCACTCTTTCTAAGCCAAACTCTCTGTAGAAACTGATGTACGGATATATAGGGTTTCAGACTGAGCTCTGCAATTCTGGCATAACAAAATCTATAACTGTGATAGAAAAGTAACACATTACTAAGAAGTATAGCCATGAGAGAACAGTAACACATTACTAAGAACATCTAACACAACAAGTGAAAAGTGTTAGAGCTGCACTTGCCAGAGTGGCTAATCCTTGAGTGGGCTGTCTGGTGATAAACTCCAGATCTGAAGGTGATGTCCATGAGGTCCACACAAGAGGAACCCCCTCATTCCAGACACCTCAGTGGAATGTGTGATGCAAGTAAAAATCAACTCTTTGTAAACCAGGAGTACATACATGAAACCTTTCTCCCATTCTACGATATTTGTGCCCCTCCGAAGCAAATGCAAAGCTCATCAGCTGTGGTGTTACAGGATGACATAATCAATTATTCATGTCCTACAATAGTTCCCTTTTAAAAACAGGTCCCTTCTAGAGTTCCAGTTCAGTATTAGGAAACGACCCGAAATCAATTGGCTGCTGAAGTGAAAGTCCCATACTTACGGGGTCTGCATTTGTCCTCCGAGCTTGTGTGGAGTTGGCCCCAGATTGGGTAGCTGCTGTGGTGCAGGATCATGGTGCAGAAATCAGTGATGCAAACTGCATTTATCATCCTGCACCCTCCAAGGTTCAGAGGGTCAATTCTGTGTCCCCTAATGGTTGTCACTGAAGTCTGGCTGTGAGAAGTGGCTGGTTGTGAGGGATCTTTGAAGCAGTGGTGATGAGGAGGTGATCTATCATTATTGTGTGATCATGAAAACTAGAGTAACTTTGTGCAGATGACCCTCGATCATCATTGGAGAGGCTCCAATTGCTGAGCAGCAGGATGAGCCAGTCACTCGCAGGTAAGGCATGTCAAGATTGGGGAGTGTATCCATGCTGCAGCTGTCAAAGTTTGACAGATTGACAGCTTAAGAACAGCTGGTTACATGTGGCAAAGGCAGGAAAAGGACTGTGAATGTGGCATGAAGAAGCTGTTGGTGGTTTTGACGTTATGGTGGCACAGTTCTAGGGGCCATCTTTACACTCACATATGGTTAAAAGTCCCAAAGCACCCCATCAACAAGCCTCATAGTGTATACTATTTTTACAGTTCTTAGGTCTTGGGTAGTATGGGGAGGTTTAAACTGTCGTGTACCTGAGAGGAAAAAAGTAGTAAGTGCTCCATTCAGTTTGTTAATGCCCATTGTATAAAAGCATAGAAGTTGAGCCAGCCCGCTGGTGTAGGGGCAGGATGCCTACCTGTGACGCCGGCAACCCGGGTTCGGGAACAGACCCGGGACATCAGAGGGCCAGCCAGGGGAGAAGGATTGAGCGTCTGATGACTGCTTGCTTTCATTCTCCAGGGGGGAGGGGGTAGAGTGCTCAGCACAACATGGACACCTAGCGGAGGCTGGGTGTACCGAGCACGACGATGCCAGCAGCTCAGGGGGGCGGGGCAGATGCTGGTCATCATTGCACATCCATGCCCCTGCACACCAAGGAAAAATGCTGCCGGCCATACTAGATGAAGCCCGCTCTCAGCTTCAATCAGCTCCCAAGCCAGCCCTTTGACCTATCCTGTTGTCTGCGGCACTATAGGGCTGGTGCTGCAACCCCACCCTGGGGGGCAAGCCAGGGGGTATCAAAGAGGTGCAGCCAATATGGAGTGGAAGCAGGGGTCCGAGACAGGCAGAGGTACTGGGCGGCTGGTGGCAGAAAAAGTATAATAAATAAGAAAAAAAAAAAAAAAGTTTAATCAACACACTTCTCCTTTCTTAGAAGATGGTTTCTGGGGTTGCTTTAGGTTTTGGTCACCTTGAAAGACCAAGGGAACAGTTTTGGCAGTTCTTTTCTGATGGTGTCTGCAGTGTGCACTGGTGAATTCATGCAAGCCTTGTTCTGTATTATTAATCAAATGAGCAGGGTACAGCATTTTAAATTTAATTTGTGCTCCATGCAGAAGCTTCTTGGCCCTCCCAGGACAACTGTGGTTGTTGTCTTGCTTGTGCCTGTATATGAATTTTCTCTTGATAATTTAGGCATTTTAATAAGATGGCTGTGGGTTGCTCAAAAGGGGGGGGTGGACTGATGTGCCAGTGCTAACCTGGTTTACTGCCAAGCTATCTGTTCATCCACCCCACATTCCTAAGAACAGAAACCTAGGACCTACAAGCCTAGTTCCCTTAATCCAAGATGACCCTGCCTATTCTCTACCTTTTACCTATTCTGGCCTCCCTTTTGGCTGCCTACTCTTTCACCCCAATTTCTACCCTATTCCTTAATACCTCCTCATTTTTTATCATTTAGGTATGAGCTCTTACTCAGTGGAGACCATATGGGATTGTTGTCTCTTCTCATTTCAGTAAAGCTTATCATTATGTACCTTTGCATGTTAATTATGTTGACCGGTATGTATAGGCCCATATTGACTGGCACCTTTACAATGTTTTTTCTGTGCACCATTGTCTACTGTAATTGTAATCTTATGAAGTGTACTGTATTGTATTTATGCCCAGGACCACCTTGAAAATGAGCTTGCTCAATGGTGTTTATGCCTGGTTAAATAAAGTGATTGATTGATTGATTGAATATTGAACAAAGCAAGTTACAGGTCTGGGTAAATGGGTGTAATGATAGCTACTTTGCACGTGGCCTGCAGGAAGACTAGCAAGGTACGCTATAGGCCTGGCTCTGTGCACGTGATGATGCAGCTGCTTCATGAGTGTGCTGCCAGGCCACTTATAAAGTCCGCTGCAGATCTGGTGCATTGCATGTGATGACACAACTGCAGCTGCTTGCATATGGCTCATGAGGCCATACACAAATCAAGCTACTGGTTCTGGGATGTACCCGACAGGGTTGTAGCTTTTGTATGGCCCAACACTAAGTAAGATACTATCACTACTTACATCAAACAGGCAGAAAATTAATTGCAAAAAGCTATGTCAATGCAAAAGTTAGCGATTATTATTAAAGCAACAAAAAAAGGGGAATGCAGTGTCACAAACGCACTCAGCAGGTCAGGCCCTCTGCTGCCACAGTGCCAACCTCCAAGGCAGTAGTGTGAACAGGTAATAGACAGGGTAACCCTCCTGTCTGCTTTTGGGTCCAAATCACCTTTAGTCTCAAGTTCTGGGGGGGGGATTCAAACTGTGAACCTTATGCTAGCGTTTCCAATGTACAGGCTTAGATATGTACCCTCTTCGGGGATTATGGAACAATCTTTCACCAGGGATACCAAGCCAGGCTTCCAAAATGAACCCTTAAAACTCTAAAAAAGACCTTAGGCATATTCTTACCTTTTCCCAGTTTGGTAACACCATCAAGTTCTCCAGAACAGCTGTGAAACTTAACCATGTATACGTCGCATGCAAAAAAGAACTTGGAAGACACACAGTCAGTCTTTCAAATAATAGGTACTTTACTAAACAAGCATTTGTCAATGCCGAATGTTTGCTTACTGACATTGGCAGTGGTAGTGTAGAAGTTACAGAGCTGTGTAATAGGAATGGCAGTGAAGTATTGAACTGAAGCCAACCCCACCACCACCCTGCAGAGAGTGACAGGCATTGGGGTGTGCGTTTGGGTTGTCAGGCATAACGACCACGCCATTTCACCACACCCCATCCTGCAGACACTGGCAAGTGTCACAGTGTTCCTTGGGGTCTTTGGTCCTTATGCGCACCCCATTTCATTAGGAAATATGGTGAGATGGCGCGATATAGGAGAATGGGGTGAACTTTGGGGCTGAAGAGTCCAAGGCATACCTTGATGCCTCTCACTGGCTGCAGGGTGTGGAATGGTATGAGCATTACAGGCAAGAATCCCAAGTCACAGCCCTGATGCCTGTCATTCTCTACAGGGTGGGGCGTTATGGTTGGAAACCCTAATACCTCAGGCATTCACTGGTATTTTCACTCCAAATTTTCAACATGTTTGTTTCGTGACCCCCACCTTATGAACAGTGGCAATATCAGTTCGTTACCTGAAAGCTGATTTTGCACAGTGACTACGCCATTTAGCGCCACAGTTGTGAAAACACATTTCGAACAGGATGTGAAAAATGACAGCTGTACTGTTCATGGGGAGGTGTAAAAATGGCAATATTGAAAATCTGGAGTTAAAATATCAGAAAAACTGGTGAAGTCATGAGTGAGCATAGAAACTGCACAACGCATACAACGTAATGTAATTAGTTTGGGATTTTATAGAGATTGTTAACACAGGCATTTGGCCTCCACCATGAACAGTGTCATGGTGATTTTCTTAATCTGTCCCAAACAGTGATTTCCCACAGTGACCACGATTTCTTTGCTGGAAGTGCAAAACACATTTTGGCCATGGTGTGAAAATGACAGCTGTACTGTTCATAAGGGAATGTGGAAAAAGGCCAGTGGTGGAAATCTGGACTGAAAATATTACAAATTCATGAACTTATGAGGGTGCGTGGAAACTGCACAATGCTCGCTCGTAATACAGTCATTTTATGAACTTTTGTCACCAAATTTTTAACATAGCCATTTTAAGACCTCTGCTCATGAACAGTGTCACTGTGATTTTCTTAATCTGTCCCAAACATTGATTTCGCACACCAACTGCGCCATTGTTAGCTACATGCTGAAACACATTTTGGCGTAGATATGAAAATGACAACTAAAATAGTCTCTGTTCATTTGTGTGCTGTGGGGAGCTGCCAACCATTGAATTATGTAGAGCAGACACTTGGTAAAAAGGTATGAGGGAATTATTGTGAAACTATTTACAGGATATATAAAAATCTCTTTTAAAACAGCAATTAAAAGCAGGTGAATTCAGGTAGCTGCTGTACTGTTGCTGTCTTTTGACATGACAACAATGCCTTCACATGTGCGCACTGATTTCATTTATATATCCTGCATTATCCTAAGTTATTTAATTGCTGTTTTTTTCAAATTCAGTGGCATAGTTGAAACCATTGTCACACAGGTTAGAACATCCCTTGTAAGTTTACTCATGTAAGCTTCAGAAGAAGTCCTTGTTGGGCTAAACACTTAGACACTTTGTTCTTTTTGTAACATCCATGTATGTTGGTTCAGTAAAAAGCAACAAACCATTTGCTTCAGTATAATTTTTTTGAATGCACTGCATTAAAATAAGAATTATATTGTAAGACCCTGGCAGACTTCATACAGCAGGGCTCCCAGATCTATAGAGAGTCATTTACAGGGAAATTGTTCTCATTGACTTGCATTGGTTACAGGGACATCAGACATAAGCCCTTTTACTCAGGATTTCATGACAAGTTGAATTCTTTTGGGGAACAATTGCAGTGACTGAAGTGAATATAGGTTCACTAGGAAAGAGTGAGTGTGTGTGTGTGTGTGCGTGTGTGTCTGTGGGGGAGAGAGAGAGAGAGAGAGAGAGAGAGAAGGGAAAAAGGGGGGGGGAGAGAGAGAGAGAGACAACATCTCCTTAAAGATATATATCTCCCCCACCCACATTATGGTGATGTGGGTTGGGTTAGGGTGTATTGTTTGTATGAAGAGGAGGAGAGAAATTACATTTTTATCTCTTTTTCAGTTTCCTTAGACACTTGTGGTACATCAAGTTGTTACATTCTCAGTGTATATTGACATCAGTACATATCAGGCTATGTGGTCTTAATTCCTTGAGGTTCCTCGACTACAGTTTTTTGTTTGACACTAATATTATCAATTTATATTTAAATTATCATTTATATAGTCCTGAGGTTTTTGAAATTTCTTGGACCTTATATCTAGCTGGAGAGTACAGCTGGGTGACAGGTCCAGCTAGGTTTTACACATCACACAGTGTGCACTTATGTCTTTAAGACAACTTTACTGGTAAATTCTTGTCTATAATGCAGACATTGCGAGCCCTATAACAATCTTAGTTTGTCTTTAATCTGGGTGGGGGTTGCCTTTCAGTAATCACATCCTTATACTAACTGTGACACTCATAGCTTGATTTAGGAGTTATCTGCTTCAGCAGTGTTATCTTATGTCAATTAAATTTATATGCAGTAGGATTCTTTGTATGTGTGTTCCACTAAGCACGTTTAACCCAAGGGTGCTTCTGGCTGAAGGCAGTATAGTACTGTTAAACTTCTCTGACATCATCTTCTGTTTTTTTTTTTTTTTTAAATGAGTATTTTAAACCAATGGGGATTTTTTTCTGTTTTTCTCTGCATTATCTAGCTGTTATAAGTATTGTATTTTCTAAACAACTGCCATGAGCTTCTGAAGAAGGACTGGTTGGTCCGAAAGCTAGAGCACTTTGTTCTTGTTGTTACATCTATGTTGGCTATTAAAAGGCAAATAATCATTTTCTTCAGGGGCATCAGAGCAATTCTGCTTCATGTGCAATAATGAAATGTACGGGGGGAGGAAAATTTGCACTAGAGTTACAGGAAAATGCAAAATCAATGTGATAGCACTGCTACTGTGTCCTCTAAAGTCCATCATTTGTTTTTACGTTCGCTCGCGCGAATGGGACACTTTGGAGGTGTGCCTGCCCTGTGCAATCCCCTGCTGTGTTGAGCAGGCATGGTGGTCCTGCACCAATCGCTGCAGTGCTGTGTATGACAGTGGTGGTCTTCTCTTCAAAGAAAACCACCGCTGTGTGCTTGCAGCGCGTCACGCCCCCCCCAAAATCTTTGCTGCCATGCTGGGAGCCCACCCCAGCGTGGCAAACGTCCTGCATCATCTGCCAATGGGGGTGCCCAATCCCCCGTCAGCTCCACCTCTCCCCAAACAGCTTTCTCTGCTGCCATGCTGGAAGCCCACCCCAGCGTGGCAAACATCCCGCGTCATCTGCCGACGGGGGTGCCCAATCCCCCATTGGCTCCGCAACCCCCCCAGTCATCCTTCTGCTATGCTGGGAGCCCACCCCAGCATGGCAAACATCCCACGTCATCAATTATAGAAAAAAGAAAACCTGTAAATTAAAAATGGTCCCACGCAGTCTCCCCGCCCTCCTCCCACAACCCGCACCCACCCACTGCGTACCCTGCCTCCCCACACCCCCCTCACCCCATACTTACCTCCAGAGCTTGGCGTGACGATCATCGCTGGACCGGGAACATGTCTGCACTCTTCAAAGCCGACCGCAAATTGAGGAAATGCCGGTAAGCTGTATAATGGGCTAGATGGTTTTTTTTCAACTTTGTTGCATATCTTAGGCATTTTTCGGAATTTTTGCACCAAATTTTCAACATGGGGTTTTTGGGACCCCTTCTCATGAATTCTGTCACTGTCATGGCGTTATTCGGGCCTGCAGGGTGATTTCGCAGTCACTGCGTGAAATCACCTTTTGGGCCTGATTAACAAAACAACAATGCCAGCATTCATAAGGTGGGCTCTCAAAAAGCCTATTTTGAAAATTTGGTGGAAAAATTCCTAAAAATGACCGTTTTTCGAGCCTGCGTTGCGCAGTTCCCTCGCAGGCTCGTGAAGTTCACGAATTTTCAATATTTTCACTCCAGATTTTCAACATTGCTATTTTATTACACCTCCTCATGAGCAGTATAGCTGTCATTTTTCACATCCTGCCCAAAACATGTTTCCACCCATGTAGCGACAATGGCACAGTCGGTGTGTGAACTCAATGTATGGGACACAGTAAGAAAATCACAGTGACACTGTTCATGAGCAGAGGTCTTAAAATGGCTATGTTGAAAATTCAGTGAAAAATTCTAAAATGACTGTTTTACGAGCGCAGCATTGCGCAGTTCACGCACGTTCATAAGTTCGTGAATTTTCAATATTTTCACTCCAGATTTTCAACATTGCCATTTTACCACACCTCCTCATGAACAGTACAGCTGTCATTTTTCACATCCTGCCGAAATGTGTTTCCGCCCATGTAGCGCACAATGGTGCAGTCGGTGTGCAAACTCAATGTATGGTACACATTAAGAAAATCACAGTGACACTGTTCATTAGCAGAGGTCTTAAAATAGCTATGTTGAAAATTTGGTGAAAAAATTCCTAAAAATGACTGTTTTACAAGCCTGCGTTGCGCAGTTCCTACGCACGCTTGTAAGTTTGCGAATTTTCAATATTTTCACTCCAGATTTTCAACATTGCCATTTTACCACACCTCCTTATGAGCAGTACATCTGTCATATTTCACATTCTGCCCAAAACGTGTTTCCACCCATGTAGCGCACAATGGTGCAGTCGATGTGTGCGAACTCAATGTATGGGACACATTAAGAAAATCACAGTGACACTGTTCATGAGCAGAGGTCTTAAAATGGCCATGTTGAAAATCTGGTGAAAAAATTCCTAAAGATGACTGTTTTACGAGTGTGCATTGCACAGTTCCTACGCACACTCGTAAGTTCACGAATTTTCAATATTTGCACTTCAATGACTTCCAAATACCTAAACAGCACATAGAAGCGAGCAACATTCAGCATTGACAAATGCTTGTACTTCTTTGTCACTGATTTTTTTAAGCCATGTCCAAGTGCCAAATACCACTGCAAATACCTGCAAGCGAACGTTTGGCATTCACAAATGCTTGTTTTCATAGTGTAATAGACTAACAACATGCCTTTCCCTGATTTGAAAGGAAGTGTGAATTATTAAGAGTATCTGAATGTGCTAGTGTGAACTAGCCTTCATGCTTTGCCCAAGAGAAGTGGAGGTGGAGGGTTGGAACAAAGAGAGTGGATGAGGCAATGTGCAGTGTATCTGGCATAACTTCTGAAATCCATGTAACTCTTCTCAATTCAGTAAGCACCATTGGCTTTGTTTGACAGTTGTGAGGGGGATGAGTGTGGGAATGCAGACACATGGCTTACATAGAGCATTTTGTTTCTGCAGTCACATAAAAATGCCAGCTCATGGCAATTCAGAGAAAAAAAAATATTTTGAAGCTGCATTACCAGACTAAATGTGCAGTTTAGTGAATTACCACACAGGGGTGTGTATATGACAGCACTAAAAGGTGCATTAAAGTGCTTCAGTCATGAAAACCTCCCCCCACTGGCTGCTGCTGAAATGCATTGCAGTATGTTCTCCTTTGTGCATTCTGGCTGTTCTTTGCTTCAGCTGCAGGTAGTACAGTACGCTCAAGTTCGTTTGCATAGGTTTTAGCAGTGGGGAGTTCACATTGACAGAGTCTAGTAAGAGAAAACGCTTGGAATTACACATACAACGAAGTCTGAGTTTTCACATCAAATGCTAAGGTATTTTTTTTCTGGAGGATTAGAACTCATGGAGTCCATGAAGGTGTGCTTTGGAGAGCTGGTGTGAGTAAGGACTGTTAGGCACCCACGCATTTTGGTGGTCCTGCTGTGGCAGGGAACAGCTTATTAAAGTAATGATGTGTGGCTTGTCTCTTTAAACTAGACAAGACTACAGCAATCTATCAGGTAACCAACACAGTTGATCTGTGTGTGTATGTGTGGGGGGGAGGAGCTGCTCACTGAAGCGTAGCTCCCTCTTTCAACTGTATGCCACTGCATTTTCAACTGCTGTCATAGACAGCTCCAGCAGTGATTGGAGAACTGTGACCACGCCTGCAAACACACTGACTGAATTGGAAGATGCTGACACACCTCTGAAAAACTCAGATGATGGCACTGTGTTTCTTGCACATGCGTGCAAGCAAACATAAAAATGATAAAAATACGAAAAATGTAAACACAGAACAATATATCAAAGAGCTCACAATCACATAAAAGAACAAGGTCAAAGTGCAAAACAAAAACTACCACAATACAGTTAGACTTTTTTTATCTAATGCATTACCTCTGGAGTGCTTATAGTTAGATTCTCTCAGAGTCCCACAATAACATATCATATTCCCCAGTTACAAGGATACATTTCAACTCCATCTCCCCACCCCCTTGGTGAGTCATCTAGCTTCTCCCTTTTAGAATAGAAAAAAATACAAACATGATGTCCTATCAGGAGGTATATTAAATAAGGTGACATCAGCAAAAAGTCCACTTCCTAAGTATGACTCCTTAGTTAAACATTTTCTCTTTGATCTTGAGTAGTTCCTATTCCCAAGGCATATCAAAGTTTTTACAACTTTTAGCACCATGGTGGTATCAATGTTCTTCCTATAGGAATCATAAAACTTTACAAGCCCTATATCCTGGCAGCTGGGTCAGTTCTAATCAAGACAAAAAAACAGGAGACCTTTAATCAGGTCTCTGGTCTTTTTAATTACCTCCTGGTTTCAGGTTACTATATCCTCTAGCTTCACTGAAACCTGGGGAGGGGGCACCCATAAGCACAGGCTGTCTTATGTCAGACAATCACCTGCTATGTTTTTATATTACAAATATCATACAACAATCATAACCATCTGGCCAAGCACCACATGTAGCATTAGGGTTTTTTGAACCGTAACTCTAACCACCCCCATGAACCACCTCATGTGAACCCCATGGAACTGAATGCCAAAGCACAATCAAGGTTTCATTCATATGTTTTACCACCAAAAATAAAAAACACCGTGCAAGAAATACAGTTACAGCTCATGACAAATGCTGCACTCCTAAATTGTAAGATGCAACACAGCAGAATGTAGGCCTGGGTCACTGGGCCATTCGTAAAGTTCTCTACTGGTTCGGTGAAATGTGTGTTATGATGCAGCGGCTTTGGAAGTGGCCTGCTGACCTCTTTGAAAGCCCACTGCAGGTCTGGCATAATTCTGTGATGATATAGCTGCTTCTCAAGTGGCACACACACATGGGTCCAGGCCTGTATCCTGTGGCCTTGTATCTCACAAAAAATTTCTAATACTATGTTATTTAGTTATGGGAGGGCTTTAAGCCCAAGGTTCAATGGGCAGAGCAACAACACCATTCCTCCATTGACCTCAAAAATGTCACCTATCCTCGACTCTCCAAGGATTCGTTTTAGTTGCAGCCGGAGGCTCTGTCGGCTGTTCTCTCTCCATTTTATTCCCTTTTATTAGCCTCCCCTCTTTTTCCTGGTGCCTCCTGCTGCCTCACATATATTTCTCTTCACTTCTGCTTCTTCACCCCGCTCCTTTTCTCTTCCTGTTGCTCACTTCATAGCCATTCCCTCTCCTTCAGCTTTGCTCTCTCCCCCACCGCCCGTCTTGTCTTCTCCCCGCCGCCTTGCTGGCGCTTCCCGCGTCCGGTCTCCTTCAAGCCAAGGTCGCTCCTGTTCAATAGCCTCTCTCATCGCACCTTCGCCCCATGTCTCCTATTTTCTGTGCTTTTTCCTCCCCTCCTTGCTTCCTCAGTTTCCTCTCCTCTGCGGTTGCTTAGCGCCTGGCTCCTCGCTTCTGCTGCATCGGCTCGCTCTCCCTTCCTTACCTCAATATGCTTTCATGGAGACCTCCCATTACCTACATCAAGTGAGTGCTGGCCTGCATGGAGCAGTTTTAGTGCATTCGGGTCTGTCTTGCTCGTCATTCGGGCTCAGTTTCCTGTATTGCCGCCTTCATTTCATGTTTCCTCATTCTCCACTCAATGGATTGCTGAGGACTCCAGCCTCGCTGCATGACAGTTAGGTCCTCTGCATACTTCTTTGCTGGTGAACGCATTCCTCTGCCTCTGCCTTTTCCATTCTTTCTGGCACCTGCTGTTATAATATATGCTCGTTCTGAGTTCCTTCCCGGCATTGTTTTATCGTACCTGTCATCTCGTTCAATTTCTGCTGTGTGGGCATCTCTATTGTATGTTTTCTTATCGTTCAATCACTCACTCAGTCATAGCATTTTTAATTTTTTATTTTTTTTATTTCTAACTTGGTATGTCTCAGTTGAGCAAGCTCATTTTCCAGGTGTCTTGGAGGGAGTCAGTGTCCAACACCATCAGGAATGCACCTTGCAGCTGGACATTAAATCTGCCTGCCAGTCTGTCAGTTCTAGACTTGTTTGGGCTGCTTGCCATTCTACCTGATAGGTTGAGTCCTTCTGAGCATATCGGATGTGTCCAGAACCATACCTCAATACCTCACTACTAGAATCGATGACTCCATTATCTCCAGGGACTTGGCCCTTCTGCCACAGCGCTTGACAGGTAAACCCTGTTATTCTGCCCTGCCATATTGCCTACCTTCCCTATTATGCTTCCTCCACTTCATACCTATCGTATCTTCTATGCTGCTTCCTCAACCTGTTGCCCTTCTGCCATGCCTGCCTCCAGGGCTTCCCACTTTCCTGGCACTCTCCATTCCTCTCTGCCTCTGCTCAACCTGCTCATCCAATTCAATCTCTTCCGTCCTACATCCTTTCTCGCCTCACTTTCCTGCCTCTGTCTCCCTGGCACCATTCCATCTTCATACTTCATCCATTCTTCTGTTGCCTTCCTCAGCTGCTTTCAGTATTTATTTTGGGCATCGCTGTCCTTGTTCGTATGCCCACCTCATCAATTCATGATCCTCATGCCTCCTGAATCTAGTCGCTGTTTCTATTCATCGGCAGTCCAGGTTTCGTTCCAGTCATGGCTTCTATTTCTCATCATGCCTCGGTTTTCTATTAGCTTGCTCTATTTACATCATTGGACCTTCTATGGCTGACTCCATCTGGCCTTCCATCATACCTGGCCTGCGTGCTACCTCATCCAGCTTGCTTACTGCCGTTCTCATCCTGTATCGGCTGAGTCCTATGTTACCCCATTGACCTCCCTCCATCCTTTGTCCTTTCGTACATCGCTTTCCCGTACCAGCCTCCATGTCTTAAATCCCTCATCGTATTTCATCCATTTCCACATTTTTACCTTCCTTGTCCTAGCACCTGCAGGCTATCCTGCCGCATATATCGAGTTCATAACTCCAGCCATATCGAGTCCATCAATCACATCGAGTTCATACCTCCAGCTATCATTTATTCCGTCTTCCCTCCTGAATTATCTATTTACATTGCTTGATTGAACATTCCTATCATGGAATCCTATGCTACCTCATCGACTTCAACCTCAGGGTCTCATAATCGTTCACATCGCATAATCAAACATGGCTCTTCTACCTCTGTCTGCTCATTCACATCGCTCACTCAGGCCACTACACATCATCATCATTCTCCTCATCAGCACATCTGGAATCTCCTCGTGCACATCTCTGGATAAGGGCCTGCCATTTTGCCTCAATATCTCCATACTCACATTGGTTCTTCGAGCATACCTCTCAATTCACCTCCTCTCATCTCCCCTGCCTCGAATCTACTCGATTTCTGTGTACTGGGTCCTTCGATTCCGATTTGAACCTCTCTTATCCTGTGTCATCTCATACCTCGCTTTCCTGTACCTACCCAGAGCTTTTCTTCATCTTCATATCTCATCTATTTCCTATTTTCCCTTCCTCGTCTTAGCACCCCTTTTTCCTCCCAAATAACTCCGTCTGTCCTGCAATAGATGATTCTTTTGGGCATGCCGATTGCACCTCCCATGCCACCTCATTGATCCATGGACTCCTGCCCCTGTATTTGGTCCCTGACTCTGGTACTCATTGCCCATTTCGTATCTCATCGAGCTTCTCTTCCTGGATACATTCCGTCATCAGCCGTTATAGATTTCCTTCGGTCATGGTTTCACTCCTTCTCATCCGATTTTCTCACATTCCACCATATCTTGCCTCAACCCGCTCATCTCTTTCAATCACTCTATCGATATGCATTGGCTGCCTCAATCTAGCTGTGGTGTCCATCACCTCAATCCAACTCCGTCTCCATTCCTGGCTATGCCTTCCTGTCAGTTGCCCCTTGCTAGGGGCTGACCGGATGGTATCCACTATCATTCCTGTTTCTTTCACATTCATTTCTGAATCCACCTCATTTCATGGAACCTATTCCATCTTATCGCTCTATTCATTCATGGCTCTCCCTCCTTTCGAGCAGTTTACTCGGTCACATGGCTCACCCCATCTGACCTTCCATCACTTCTGTTCTCCATGCCACCTCATCCAGCTTACTCTTCTGCCCTCTTGTGGAGCCTTCCTCCTTCATGGGGTTTACTTGCTCCATGTAGCCCATCGTCGACCCCTTTGTCTGTGATCCTTCATCTCCTTCACCCCCTCAGCTCCATGATGCCTGGCTTCAACCTGTTCATCTCATTCTCTCCCTCTCTAGGCATGCCTTTTCATGGTTTTCTGTCCAGTCTACACTGTCCCCTTGCTCCGTCTGGCCATGTCTCACCCAACTCGCGTACCGCCTAATCTGATTTTCTCCCATGCAGTTCTCCTCCCGTGCTGGTCAGGTTCTATGCTACCCTATCGTCCACTGTATCGTCCTTTGTCCATTCATCTCTCTCTCTCTCCAATACCTGCCATTCTGGTGTCCATCACTCATTATACCCCTTCCTCAGTCTAGCGCTTCTTCTCGTCTTGACAGTAGTGGATTCTACCTCTTTTTGTCTTAGCTCCTCTTCATATTTTCGTCCAATTTGCCTCCCTTCGATTGCCATCCTGTGCTTCCCCTCTGGATCACCAACCCTCTGGTTCCTGATGCACCTTCATGGCCTTGGTGTCCATCTCCTGTCGAGGAGCATCTTTGTTTGTATCGCTTCACAGAGCTTGATGCCTTCATTCAAGTTCTTTTCCTGTTGATTCCCATCTCCTATTCTTTCAGTTCCACACCAGTTCTTCAGGGTTCAGCCATCATGGCTTCCCTCCACCCTTCAATTCACTCGTCACCATTCTTCATCCAGTTTGCTCACTCCTCATCGTTCCTCATCCAGTTTCGATCCTTGATCATTTCCCTTGAGTTGTCTCTGGTTCTGGATCTTCCTTCTTGACCTCGAAATCTACCTCCTTCCAAGGTGCCTGATTCCCTTACTTCCTTCATGTTAGTTCACTTTCAATTCTTTCCTGTCTCCTCTTCTCCCAGTTCAGTCTCGGATTTCCAGGCTTCCTTCTGCTTTGGCATGCTCTCGACATTCTTTTGGGCATACCTACCATAAATCCTATGCCACCTATCAGCCCTAGCCATCCTGTCACATGTATCGAGTTCATAACTACAGTCATATCGAGTTCATAATCCAGTTATTGTTTACTCAGCATTACCTCAAATCTTATCTATTTACATCGCTTACTCTACCATTCCGATCATTCAATTCTGTACTACCTCATTGACCGCAAAATCAAGGTTTAATTGTTCAGTGTCCAATCGTTTACATCGTATAATCAAGCTTGCCTCTTCAACTTCACTGCCTGCTCACTTGAATCGCACAATCCAGCACATCACTACATCAAGCCAGTCTGCAGCATCATTGTCTCCTCTTTGGCTCATCTGGAATATCCTCGTGAGCTCACATAAATACCCATTGCTGCTCTGACTCCTAGATGGATTTACTCCCATCCTTGCTCCCTGATCTACTATCACTCATCGACTACTCGAGCATATCCTACCTAAGTATAGCAAGGTTTATTTAGTTTCATCGTTCCCTTGAGCATTCCATCATTGACTCTGATGCTACTCATTGACCAGAATAACAACATAATTGTTCACATCACATAATCATGCCTCATCAACCTCAATATCTACTTCCTCACCTCACTCAATCAGTCATACCTATTATCAGATCTTAGGCTACCTTATCAACCTGCCTACCTCCTGCAGCGATCATCACCATCAGTATTCAGTTTGCCTTGTGTTCACATTTGATCTGTGTGCAGCCTCCTGTTCCATCTTCAATCTGTGCTTTCTTTTAAGGATCTTCCGTATTCCATTATCATCCTCACTACTCGTATCCCCTAGTTACTGAACCCTTTCTTTAAAAATATACATCCTCAATTCAAACGTCATCAGCCTGGAGGGAAGGTGACCTAGGCCTTGAATCCCGAGACGTTACCTCCTCAAAAAGGTTTTTTTTTCCTTTCCTCCATGCCAATGGTCATAATATTAGTTAGAGTTAGTGATTTCTTATAGTTAGGTCTTGCTGTTGGATGGAGGCAGATGGTGGCCCGGCTTTCCCCTCTCTCATCAGGAAGTTAGCCCTTCTCATAAAATTAATTCATCATCCTCTCCTCTTCTAAGCTTGACATCTTTGAGTATTCTCTTTGGGCTTCTTCCTAACCTACCTTCAGCCGACTCATTCATTTCTGGCACCTGTAGGGGGGAACCCTCCCTATGGTTCCTTGTGTCATACCCCTACAGGATGTATATCTCCATGGATAGAGAGGCAGAAAGCCACATAAAAAAAAATTCAAGTTACACAAGCATTATCATATCATATCCAGTTGTGTAAGCACATTGAATGGGAGAGCTTTAAGCCTGAGGTTAAATGGGCAGAGCAACAACATCACTCCTCCATCAACCTCAAAAATGTCACCTATCCTCCACTCTCCATGGATTTGTTTTCATTGCCCACCATCCTCCCCTCCTCCTCCAACAGCATGTCTCTCTTACCCGTGGGCTTCTTCCTAACCTACCTTCAGCCAACTCATTCATTTCTAGCACATGTAGAGGGGGAACCCTCCCTAAGGTTCCTTGCGTCGTACCCCTACAGGAGGTATATCCCATGAATAGAGAGGCGGAAAGCCACATAAAAAAAATTCAAGTTACACAAGCATTATCATATCATATCCAGTTGGTTAAGCACACTGAATCATGTTAAATCATGTAAGATATGAAACCCGGGTTGTGCTTTGACATTCAGTTCAGTGGAGTTCTTCGGGGTGGTGAATAGGGTAGGCGGAGTTGGAGTTTAAAAAACCCTAACATTGCATTCTTTTCTTTTTATATTCTTTTCCTTTTTATTTCCTTTTAATAATAAACTCTAACCTGTGCCTTAACATTGTTCTTCTCTTTCAATTTATAGACATACTCAATTGTGAAATTGCTTCTATTATTACTGTATGTAATTTCACCTTTGAAAATTTTATTTGCTCTCATATTTTCTTTCCTGGTAAAACAGTTTTAGTAAATGGGATATCAAAGCCTTCCTTCAAACTACAGTATATGCAGACAACCAGCAGGTTAAAAACAACTATGAGATGGGAGGATAGTGGAATATCTGTTGGGTAATAAACAACCAATAGTGTTATTACTACTGTATATCTGACCCATTCAAAAACATTAGCTACAGTTATTGCCTCAAGTGCAGTTCAAATTCCTTGTTGCAAACAATTTACTCCAGCCTCCAGTAGGAATCTGTCTTGTGTAAATTAACTGAGTCCTAACTTGAAAAGTCTGAGACCTGTATTTGCAATGTCTTGCCCAGGCCTTAACTGTGCTTCTTTGCCCCCCCCCAACAGCAGATTGACTTTGGGCCCAGTGAGGACGTACTGCAATCTGAGATGGGACTCAGGGCTAACACGCTTCACTGATTCAGCTGTCAGGGCAATAACATGGGGCATTTGTACCACTACACTGGATCAGGACCATGTTGCATGCTGCGAATCCATGCTGGTCAGTGGGCAGCCATCCAGCAATACCGTACATAGTGAATTCAGTCTGGACACAATGCTTTTATCACAGTTTCTGCTGGTGACATGTGGCAGAATACTGCAGGCATGCAATGTAATCCAATGGCAATTACTCCAGTTTGTCAAACAGTTAAGTGTGACATGTTTATCTGGGCGCATTGCATCCTGGCTGAGATCTGCTTCATTTCTGTATATTGCTTGTTGGGGGCACGGTATACAGGCACTGATCTACCAGGTTGGGACCTGTACACAGGCCCTTGGTCTCAATATTTCAAAATTATTGATTGAGGAACTGGTCCAACTTCCAGCCATAGCAGGATGGCAGGCATTCTGCATGTCAGGTTGCCCCCCCCTTAAGTACACTAGTCTTTTGCCTCAGCCATCTCTGGACGCTGACAATCTGGTGAACTACAGATTCATTTTGAACCTTCCCTTTTTTGGGAGTTGCTCAAGAAAGGGGGTGGTGACACAGCTCGAGTCTCACCTGGAACTATTTCACAGCTGCAAACTTCTACAAGCAATTTTCAGGCCCTATGATAGCACTGAGAAAGCTCTCACCAGTGTGTCACATGAGCTTCTCAAGGGGACGAAACATGGGCTATGTTCCATCTTACTTCTCTTGGATCTCTCAACAGCATTCAACATGGTCAACCATGGGGGGCTGCTGGACTGCTGAACTGCTGAACTGCTAGAGGAACTGCTGCACATGGGACTTTCTGGCACTGTTTTGCCTTTGTTTGAGTCCTATATTACTAAGAGAACACAGGAGAGTGCTCAAGGTACTTCCATCTCTGGAGCAGCTGCCCTCACTTGTGGTATTCCTCAAGTCTCGAATCTTGCCCCTGTGCTGTTTGCTATGTATTTGTTGCCTTTGTGGGCGATCATTAGATGGCATGGTGTTGAGTTTCACTGCTATGCTGATGATACTCAACTCTATCTGTCATGCACTCCTGATGGGAGTAATGCTGCCTCAGTGTTAGAGCTGTGCCTTGATGCGAGCAATGATTGAATGGCCTTCAACTGATTGTGCCTCAGCCCTTGTTAAAAATAAATTTTGATTGCCTAACCAGTTCAGCGTGGGTTGGCCATGATTAGTGGAGTGGCCTGCTTACCTTTGTTGTGCAGCCAACCACTCAGAGCTGTGGATGCAGTAAGAAATCTGAGGGTTGCTCTGGACAGCAGGCTGACACTGGAACATCAGCGGCCCAATATTCAGAAAAGGGCAAAGTGGAGCTCAAAGGTTTGCACTGCACTTTGCAATTGTCCTGGGGTCTGAGGTTGCTATACTGAGTCTTATAGCACACCTATGCTATCTGAGTAAATATAGGACCATGTCGGTGCAGTGCTAAGTCAAGTACCACTGCCCAGACATGGATCCCAAAATGTGCCTCAAGAGTGGATAGTGCCAGAGTGTTATCTGCAATTTTCAAAGGGACCCATGCAAATGAGTCCATTGGGCATGAGGGGCCATTTGCATGCCCATTTTGGGCTCTTTTGCATGGGTAGCACAGGCAGGTTAGCACAACGCCACCCCATCCATTGCCAGATCCCACAGTCATGTGGACATCTCTGCTGCCTAGTGGTCTCCAGTCCCTCCAATCACTGTCACCGTGCTCACATACATAATCCCTGGTGCCTTGTTGTCCCCTTCACTGATCACTGGTCACCTATACATGTACAGTTCCCAGGTGCCCAGTGTCTAAACCCCCTCCATTCCTGGCCCATTCAGGGTAATGCATGTCCCTGGCACTCCAGTGGTCCCCCTGTGACTGCTTCCCGGCCCTGTAAAAGATGCACCATCCATCCCTGTTCTGCTGGTGTACATAAATGGTACGGTGCAGAGAAATGCAAAAAAAATTCCCTGGTGTGTCCAGGTAACCCCCCCCATCACCAGTATCACCCCTGTCCAGTCAGTACTACCTAGTGTCTAGTGCCCCCTGCAGCACCGAACACCCACCTAACCCCCTTTCCACTTACCAAACTCTTTGGTGCTGCAAGAGTGCATGTGGTGACCGGTGTAGCCTTCCACATACTCCCTCTGCTAGCCACCATATGTCCAGGCAGGGAACATGCACCTTATTTATAGGACAGGGTGATTCACCCTGTCCTATCAATAAGATGCTTAGATATGTTTTAGTCCAAGGATTATTGGACTGCACTGAATTGGTCCTGGGGAGTGTGTATGGGCCTGTGGGGGGAAATCCTATATTTTTTCAGGAATTATCGACAGAACTACAGAAGTTCTCGATGTTCCCCTTAATCCTGGGAGGGGACTGGAACCTGCCACCCACACAAGATTTGGAAAATCTAATTCCTTGCCTAAGCCCCTTACTCAAACCCAAAGGGCTCTTGCTGAATTTCTGGATACTAACAGATTGTGCAAACCCTGGCATCTCTTAAACCCTGAGACCCGCGCTTTCTCATTTCACTCTATGGTGCATTCCACTTGGTCTCAGCTGGATTATATCTTACTTAGTCATTCTCTCATACACGGTCTTAATGACTCTGCCCTAGAACCGATTGTTATATCGGACCATGCTGTAACATGGGTCACAGTTATGTTAAATCAACACCTCCAAAGGGACTCAAAATGGCGGTTAAATACACAGCTTCTAAAGGAAGATTATGTCATTACCAGGATCTCAGACATGATTCAACTTTTCATCGCAAATAACCAGGGTTCGGTCACCAGGATGGACCATGAATGGTGTGCCCTAAAATGTTTTTTGCGAGGCGAGTTTATTAGGCTCTCCTCCACTCGTAAACGAAAGAGAGAGGTGGCTGCTATTTCCCTTCTGGGTTAGAGTCGCACACTTGAGCATTCTCTTACCTCTTCCTCTTCTTCTGATGTGCTAAAATCTTTGTTGAATTTAAGGAATCAGTATTCTCGTCTGGTACAGGAAAAAGCAGAGTTTCTTATTTTAAGAACTAAGGTAAAATACATAGAGCAGGGGGAAAAGGCAAGTCATCTTCTGGCGATGCGTCTGAGGAAACTAGAGGCATCCAGATTTATTCTGTCGATCAATGATCAGGATGGAACCATTAAAACACACCCAAGAGACATAACTGCCATTTTTAGGCAGTTTTATCTTTCCCTTTATAGTCAGCGGCTGGTATCCCCGTCTCAGGTTGAATTATTTGAGTATTTATCTGCCTTACCATTACCTACTCTCTCTCCCTCACAACAAGCTTGTTTATCAGCTCCTATATCTCTTCAGGAAATCTTGTCTGCTATCCATAAGCTTGCCTCGGATAGGGCCCTTGGTCCGGATGGTTTCCCTTCGAACTTTTACAAAGTTTTTGCTAAAGATCTTGCTCCCTACTTATTACGTTTATATCAATATATGCTCTCAGGTCAGGCTTTAGATCCATCCCTATTAGAAGCCTCTATTATCCTTCTTCTCAAACCAGATAAACCACCCCAATCTTCCGCGAGTTATCGCCCCATCTCTTTGTTAAACTGTGACATTAAAATATTGGCTAAGACACTTGCTAGCAGAATTGAAAAGGTTTGGACTCTGCTTCTTAGCCCAGAGCAAATTGGGTTTGTGTCAGGTAGAACACCTGCTGACCATCTTCGTAAATTAGCGTATCTGGTTCAGGTGGCTAAGACCTCCCCCTCTCCAATGGCTCTCATATCCCTCGATGCTGAAAAAGCATTTGATAGAGTGGATTGGAACTTCCTGTGGGCTACATTGCAGACAATGGGCTTTCCTGATATCTTTATCAAATAGATTCAGACTCTATATTCCTCTCCTCAGGCAAAAATAAACTGTAATGGAGTCTTGTCCGAGGCTTTCCCTCTTTTATCGGGCACAAGACAGGGCTGTCCGCTTTCCCCTTTTCTCTTTAACATATATCTCGAACCCCTGATTAGGAGATTAAACTCTTCCCCCTTAATCACTGGTATTCCAATAGGTGATAAGACTCTCGCTCTTTTGGTTTATGCGGATGACATATTGCTTCACCTTTCGGATCCGGTCTCCTCTTT
The DNA here is from genome assembly GCA_016271365.2 of Neoceratodus forsteri. Taxonomy (NCBI): domain Eukaryota; kingdom Metazoa; phylum Chordata; order Ceratodontiformes; family Ceratodontidae; genus Neoceratodus; species Neoceratodus forsteri. Next base: position 1,175,327,094 of record CM057450.1, on the reverse strand, counting down.
AACAGAAGCATTGCATATTATTGATACTTTTGGGAAATTTTCAAATTATAAACTCAATATTACTAAAACTGAAATTTTTCCCCTTAATTTTTTAACATATAGCTCAGCTTTCAGTGATTTTGGCATGAAATGGACTCCCAAGTCCATTAAATACTTGGGCATTTACATTACCTCAGATTTATCATTACTCTGCAAACTTAATTTAGAAGATCTATGGTCCAACATTCAACAGGACTTATCAAGATGGAAGAAGCTCCATCTCTCGCTTTGGGGTAGAATTAATACCGTCAAGATGAACATTCTCCCTAGACTGTTTTACCCATCAAATCTGTTGGATGTCTGGTTACCCCTGTCCTTCTTCCAACGTATCCACTCTGATGTTAGTTCCTTTATTTGGCAGGACAAGGCAATTAGAAGATCCTACAGTAAGCTTTCTTTACCCAAGGAGATGGGGGGCTTATGTCTCCCTAACTTCTTGTTCTACTACTGGGCCTGTCACTTCTATAAGTGTGGGAAATGGCCGCTAACTGATCTCTGTGCTCACCACGTACTATGTTCCTATTTGGCTACTTATAGAGGCTGACGTTCTCGCTACCCATAATGTAGCCCCCTCGTCGCTCTTTTATACACCCTTTAAAAAATTGCCAAAGTCCCTGCAGCCCTTCCCGCTAGGTACCTCGCTAAGAGTTCTCTCTCAAATGTTCAGATTCTATAAGGTACGTTTGAGTTCAGATCCTTCTCAGCTGCTATATGCCAATTTGAATCTCAAAATAGGGGGAGCCTCCATAACCAGGCATTGGCTATCTCTTCCCCCTGAGCTTACAGTGGCAGATTTCTACTCAAATGGTGTTATACTATCTACCAAGGAGATTCTCATTAAGCTGGGCCTTAAGTCATGGGCTGTCTTTCAAATTTTATAGCTTAAACACCTATTAATTAAGGTAATAGGGAAAGAGTGTAACCCCTCTCGTATTGAAGCTTTTCTCAAACAAATAAAGACTTTGGCTTGTAAATCCCACGGCATTTCCATGGTATACAAGCTGATTCTCACTTTCTCTCAGTCTCATTCGATTGCCGGTTCTCGAGTCTGGCAGGATTCTTTCCCTGATGAAGTTATTAACTGGCGTACAATATGGACAGGCCTATACACATATCTCACCCAGGACCGATACAGACTTACACAATACTGTATCCTAAATAATTTGTATTATACTCCGTTAAAATTGGCCCGAATGAAGAGGCTTACCTCCAACATGTGGTCTAGGTGCAATAAAGAGGAAGGTTCGTTCTTTCATATATTGTGGTCCTGTGAAAGGATATCCCCATTGTGGAACCAAATTGACTCTGCTCTGGATCCTTTTTTGGGCCTACAGGGCCTTTTCTCCCCTGTCATATGTATCTTGGGAGATTATTCCGGAATTCCGGTGAAAGAGAGATGGTTTCACATGGCTTTAATCTCTATGGCAGTCAAAAAATTAGTGCTTAGACACTGGACAGATCAAGTTACCATTTCCTATGCCGAATGGTTGCATGAAATATCATTTGCACTCTGCCTTGAACATTTAATTGCGGTGTGCCATCGCCTCATCTTTTAACAAAAATGGGGAGTTATATGCTCTATATTTATCTTGATATGATGATCTCTCCTGTTGTTTTCACGAACCTCTTCTCCCTCTCTAACTATATCTCAATGACTGCTCTTGCTGTTCCTCTGTTAACTTTAGGACAATAAAGATAGGAGAGTGCACCGTGGGGGGGTGAGGGGGACTTTTGGGGGGGGAGATATTTTAGGGCTTTCTTGGCAGTGTACATGGATGGTACAACATTCAATCCTTAAATGTTGTTGCACTGCGATATGCCTAATAAAATATGTTGAATTAAAATAAAAATCAATAAGATCCTTGTTCCTGCCTGGACATACAGCTGCCAGCTGAGGAGGTGTGAGAGGGCTGCACTGGTCACCATATGCACTAGCATGGCACCAAGAGTCTGGTAAGGAGAAGTAGGGTGGGTGGGTGGGTGTTCAGTGCCATGGAGGGGCCACTAGACACCCAGGAGTACTGCCTGGACAGGGCCGGTACCGCTGATGGGGGAGGGGTTACCGGGACACACCAAAGACTATTTTTTTTATTTACCTGTACCTTTCCATGTACATAATCCAGCAGCACAGGGACAGATGGTGTGTCTGTTATGGGACCGGGTTGGGGTCCACTGGACGCTGGGGACATGTATTACCCTGAATGGGCCTAGACCAGAGGGGTTGAACACTTGGCACCTGTGGGTTCCATATTTGTAGGTTACCAGAGATCTGGTAAGAGATCAGCTGGGAGGGACCACTAAGCACCAGATATTAGTGCTGCTCTGGGCACAAGGATGGTAATTGGTGAGGGGGACCACTAGTCTCCAGGGATTACTTCTCTGGGCACCAGGACGGTGATTGGGGGAACCCCTAGGTACCAGGGAGCTTTATTTGTATTACTGGCTGGCAGGCAGGAGGGGGGAACACTAGGCATCATGGTGGGTTTGTTTTATTGTACGGGCCAGCGATCAGGGGATGGGGGGGTCCACTAGGCATCAGGGAGATTTTGGTTCATAGACAGGCTGGCGATTGATGGAAGGGGGGACCACTTGGCACCAGGGCTAACTGCCTTTTTCATGGGAACAGTGTTTGGGGTGGGTGCCACAGACCACAGAGGGGGCAGGTGTGCTCCCCCACTGGCAACTAGTTACTTTGCCGCAGTGTATCCAGCAGCCTATAGGGTTGCCTGAAGTAAGTCGGGGTTTTGTTCAGCGGTATTGGCACTGTACAAACAGACCATGCTAAGCCCTTTAACGCAGCACAAATGCACTGAATATAGGGCTGCATGGCTATTTCTGTCCCCACCCCTCCCTTTGCCCATCCACATACATTATGTTTTTCACAGGAACTAACCCTGTTTACCCTGCAACCACTCCTTTTGAATAGTATACTCCAGCACAAACCCTGATTAGTGTGGGCAAACACCCATTAGCATCCACACAACATTTTGAGTATCAGGCCCCTGGTGTCAGCAGTTCGCTGAAATTGTTTTTGCCATGTTTATAACATAGCCTGATTCAAACTGCTTTTGGTGTCTGCTGAGCTGGTTTCTACAGTGTATGCCTTTTTCATCACTAGACCAGACTACTACAATGCCCTGTACTTATGATTATCCAAAAGATTGATGGGTCAACTGCAGTTGGTCTGGAACACCACGGCATGACTTTTGGTGGGAACTTCGCGAAGTGACCATATCATGCTGGTCCAATGCGACCTGCACTGGCTGCCAGTTCAGTGGTGTGTCAACTTCAAGATTTGTTGGATGACATTCAAGGCCCTACATGGCCTGAGTGTAGGTTTCCTACTCCCCTATCTGCCCTTCCTGCTCCACTGATGTGGGATTGCTAATGGTCCCCCATTCCTATCTTAGGTCATCAGGGGACATGGTCTTCAGAGCTGCTGCTCCACATCTTTGGAACTCGTTATCTTTGAGCATTTGATCTGCCTGCATGGTGGAGACCTTTAAGAACTCATTTAAAACCTATCTATTTAATCAGGCCTATACAGCTGAATTTAACGTTTTAGTAATTCTCAGGTATTTAATTTTACTATTTAAATGTGTATTTTCCAGTGCCTGTTTGAATTCTGTGTTGTTGTTTTTATTTATTGAAATTTGTGCTGATTATATGATACTGTGAGCCCTAGGGATAGGGCACCTCAAAATAAAAGTTGCATTACTGTGCCCTTCCCCAGTTCATCCCAACCCTACACCTTAAGGCACATAGCTCTTGAATATCATATAAAGCATGCCTTTTCTGATCTGTATTGGTATGGGAACTGTTAACACTTAGTGTAGCAAGCTATGATGCTCCCCCTGGCTTCCATGGAACTGTGGCACCTGCATATTTGTAAAAAGGTACGTAAGAGTATTAGTACCACAGTAAAGCAGTCATTGTTGGCATGTAGTATGGTATTAGTCAATTTTATTTTTAAAAAACACTTTTCAAGATACCAAAGTGCTTGTACATAAATAGTAAAAACAAATCATAAATCTAATAATTAAAATGGCAATAATGTTAATAATAACAGGTAGCAAAATTTAAGAAGCATCAGGAAATGCTAGATTTAATAAATATGTTTTCAGCGCAGATTTAAAAGCCTCAGTGGTCAGGCACTCTCTAACCTGATGAGGTAGAGACTTACACAGGGTCGGGGCTGCAAATGCAAATGCTCTGGCTCCCGAGGTCTTTAAATGGACCCTGGGAACCTCTAACAATCCTTCGTCAGTGGAATGGAGTGGACGGAGGGGGTGGTAGGGACAAAGATCTGTCAAATAATGTGATCCCAGTCCATGTAGGGCCTTGTAGGTCAGCAAACTGACCTTAAAGGTGATCCTTCACTGCACCGGCAGCCAGTGCAGTCTGAGGAGCATGGGTGAGACATGGCTAGATCAAGATAAGCCAGTCAACAACCTGGCCACTGCATTCTGCACCAGCTGCAGGTGGCAGATGTCTACCCCAAGGAGCCCTAGGTGCAGAGCACTGCAGTAATCAAGGTGAGAAGTCACAAAGGCATGAACCAATGTTGGAAGATCATCAGGCTGAACAAGGTGCTTTATCCAGGTGATATTCCTCAGATGGTAAAAGGAGGTCTTGACAATGGCCAACACCTAAGATTTAAGCGTCAGCCTGCAGTCAAATATAACACCCAGATTCCACACCTGCTCAGAGGTCCTCAACTGGCTGTCCCCCAGCCAAAGCCCAGATGGCTGACCAGGAGAAGACCCCTCTACCTGATGACCTGGGTCTACAGCCAACACCTCAGTCTTGTCCAGGTTCAACCTCAACCAGTTGGCACTGATCCAGTCTTGAATCTCAGCGAAGAGATTGTTAAAGACCGAAATGGCTTCATCCTGTTCAGGCACGAAGGACGTGTATAGCTGACTGTCATCTGCATAGCAGTGAAAACTCAGTCCATACCACCTTATAATGTCTCCCAATGGCTGCATATATTTTTTATTTTATTTATTCAATCTTGGACTACAACACCTCTGAGCACATAGCAGCACTTTTACAAAGGTTCCATGTCAGTGGGGAAGGGTGTCGATCATACAAAGGAGGCAAAAATACAGAGTTTCTAACAAAAACAGTCAATCAATAATGACATACTTTGTATCTAAAAGTAAAACTATAGATTGGAAGGTGAACAAAGTGTAGCAGAGAGAGGCAGGTAATCAAGAGAACCCAGAAAATGGAGGAGGCAACCAAAAGGCCTTGTCAAACCTGTATAGATTGAGGTAGTGTGAGTGGGGTACTATCAGTACCGGTAGACAATGGGTGCTGGGGGGGAGAGATGGATAGCAAGTGCAGAGGAAAGAGAGGAAGGGAATAGGCAGGGGATAAATGGCCTACATATATACATACTATATACACCTCAAACAACATGGGTGATAATACACAGCCCTGCGATACCCCACAGGTCAGGGGGAGAGGTGGTGAGGAAAAAATCCCTGACACCATTCTCTTTTGATCCTGCCTATGATGAAAGAATGAAATCGCCTGAGGACTATACCAGACAGTCTACAGATCATCTGCAGGTGCTCTAATAACACCCCACAGTTCACGGTGTCAGACGTTACAGAGAGAGATCAAGAAGAACCAAGACTGAATGGCTCTTCCAACCTCTCGCTATCAGAAGATCATTAAGTTCTCGAACAAGTGCCATCTCAGTACTATGCCTCTTCCTGAATCCAGACTGGAGAGGATCATAGACATTGTGGGTAGTAAGATGATCCTCCAGTTACAACGTGACTACCTTCTCAATAACCTTACCCACAAAAGGCAAGTTAGAGACAGGTCTGTAGTTAACGAGACAGTCTGGGTTGAGGGACGATTTCTTCAATAGAGATGTCACCATCACCTCCTTCAAGGGGTCAGGGAACACCCCTGTCTCAAGTGAGCACCAGACAGTTTCAGCTAGGACTGGTTCACCAACCTCTACACACTCCACAAGGAGGCGGATAGGACCAGGATCCAAACTACAGTACATCGATCACATACCCTGGATAATCTTCATGATGTCCATGATCGCCAGCTGGTTGAAGTAAGATCAGACAGACTGGGTATTTGCTACCTCCCACTGACCACCACAATACTCGTTAGAGCGTGCTTTACAGATTTCTGACCTGATGGTGACAACCTTATTTGTGAAGAAATAGAGCAAACTCCTCACACTTAAACAGTGAAAACACTCTCCAATTCTGAAGGCAGGTTGACCAACTGACTAGCTCACCACCAGATTGGAGATGTCCATCCCCAGGAGGAACACCAGATCCAGAGAGTGACCACAATTATGGGTCGCAGAGGTAACAACCTGTATGAAGCCCAATAAAATCATTAGTTGGAGAAAGTCTTGACCAAACTGCGAGAGTTTGTCATTGACCCAGGTGTTGAAATCCCCCAGAACCAACCAACTGGGGATTCCAACACCACGTCTACAGCAAAGTCCGTGACTTCCTGCAGGAATTCCTTTTCATCCCCAGGTGGATGGTAGATGAGAAGTATCCTGCAACCCACACCTGCACCCATGATACATTCAAAGGATCTGGTGGTCCCCACTGGCCCAGTTCCAACTTAAAACAAATGGCTACATCCCAGCTGCTACAATCAAATTTCGGGCGGTGTATCACTGAGTACCTAGCTGGAACTGCTGACTCTAACACCGGACTAGCATTACCATCCAGTCAGATCTCAGTGATGCATGCCAGGTCCGATGTTCCAACAAATTCAGCAATCACTGCTGTCTTGTTCTTAATAGACCTGGCATTAGATTAGTGGAACTGTGCCCTATCATCAGTGAACTCTTTTAAGATGGGGCCTGATGTTCTGAAATTGAAAATATCACCCAAACATTAGTGATAAAAATTGTACTTTTTGAATTCTTTGGTATAAAGTTTGGATTTTCCCTGCCACTACCTATTACTGCCATTGGTTCAGATGGCTGCAGTCTCATTAAGATTCACTAGATATTTTCAATACAGTATGCAACACATAGCATCCATGCTTAAGCTGGATGGACGCTTATGTCAGGCAAATTTCTTTTGCCAAAGCCTTTTCAATAGCACTCTGTATTAAAACATAGTGTTACACCATACTGTGGCTGCCATCTATAGTGGCCACCACTAATCCCCTGGAGCAGCTGTAATCAGGTGTGAGTCACTCACAAGCCATCGTTCATCTCTCTTTAGCACCAGTGAAAACGTGGCATGTCACTCTACCCCTGAAGTACTAACTTTTTGTTTGTGAAGTGCTCTAGTACAATTTTAAATCTCTTTATTGTAAAGATACCCTCCTGAAGTTCTAAAGCCTGCAACCCAGACTCTCACTAGCACCAGTGAAAATGTCTCGCACTTCAATCCTCCAGGCCATGAAACTACATAGAAACAGGATACCCCCACCCTTCACCAACACCACCACCAATGCTTCTGCATGTCAGTTCAGCATCCTGTCAGTGTAAAACAACTAAAACCAGAAATCTAAGCCAGTTTTCCTATTTAACATTTTATTTTAAGCTTACCACTCTAGCAAATCACTTATCAGACAGACATTGCTAAACATGAAACAGGTTCTATGGGGGGAAAAGGGGTGGGTTTCTCTTTTGCAAATCACCCACTTGTTTTTTATGCGAGTATCTGTGGCATGGAGTGATCAAAGATGCACAAAACCAGTGTTTTTGATATCTTGGATACCCGTTATATCAGACAGTTTACAAGTTGTCAAACTAGTCCAATATAAACAGCATATACAGTATGTACTGTAGTACAAAATACACTACATACTGTATGACGTGTTTCGGATGCTAAGAGAAAGGATGTATTAGCACCCGAAATGCGTCAGGTATTGTTTGGCATTTTGCTAATAAAATTAATGTGCCCTTGTATTTATGAGGTGTGTGTGTCTGTGTGCTCTACTATCTTTGTTTTTGCTAATGCAGCATATTCGCTGTTGTATCATTTAGCTACTTTTTAAAGTCATTTGCAAAAAAAAAATGAATCTGTTACCACTGGCAGATGCTATGCTTATCTGAATAGGCTGGCACTAGGACCCTGAGGAGTACATACAGTTGTGTATGGTGCAAGAGCAAGGAGGAATTTGTTGGGATGGCATGAGGTGCCTGAGGAGCAGGCAGTGTGATGCGAATGTACTGTAGACCAGCAGAACATTGGTCAGCAGTATCTGGTGAAGGTGAAGCAATAGAAGAGTCACTCACATTGACAAATGAGGCTTCATGAATGCACCCCTACAGAGTAAACACTCCAGAAGAAGCCGGGATGTGATTCTCCCTCTGTATAACTGTCAGGTTAGACCACACCTTGAATACTGCGTGCAGTTTTGGTGTCCACACTTAAAAAAGGACATTGCACTCCTGGAGAGGGTCCAGAGGAGGGCAACTAGAATGATCTGGGGACTAGGGGATAGGTCCTATGGGGAGAGACTTGAGGAGCTCAACCTGTACTCTCTGGAGGAGAGGAGAGGAGAGACAGGGGAGATATGATCAAATTATCTAAAAGGGGTAAATAGGGTAAGCCTAGATGGGGTGTTCCAGCAGAGTGAGGGATAAGCCACCAGGGGGCACAGTTGGAGGCTAGAGAGAGGGAGGGAGAGAGAGACTCAGGAGAGAGAGAAGGAGGCATTACTTCACTGAGAGGGTGGTGGAACCATGGAATGCACTGCCTGAAGAGCTGGTGGATGTGGATTCTGTGGAGGGGTTCAAGAGAGGCTTGGACAGGTATAAGAGGAGGATGAAGCTGAGTAATACCAACATTGGGGGGGGTACTTCAGACGGGAGGTTGGGGGATCAAAGGGGGGGTGCGAGGAGGGCAACAGTGGTGCCCTTCATGGATACTGACTCTCGAGCAGACTTGAAAGACCATGAGGCCTACTCTGCTGGCATTTTAGTATGTTAGTATGTTAGAACATGCATAGCCCCCATCAGTGCTGAATGAAGCAGAGATACAGCACAGAAGTCACAAAGCAGACAAAACACAGAAGGAAGATTAGTTGAAGCAAGCCAAGTTTTTTGTTACTTACAAGGGGACAGTGCCCCAGTGCTTCCTTCCCCTGACACAGTGCTGAAGTGGTATAAAGTGCTGGTGCATTGGGCTACTGTATCCACCTCTGCCCTGCCCTGCCTGCTGCACAGTGTGTAAGTGCCAAGATGGGGCAAGGGTGCCAATGGAGAATGGGTGGTACACATGGCTGTGGCCCCGAATATAGAATCAAGGTGAGGGGGAAGGAGAAGCAAAATTTATGTGTGTGGGGGGGAGGTGAGTAGGGTAGCTTTGAGAGGGGAGGGTGTGTGTAGGGGGGAACAGTTGTTAAGGGAAGGATAAGGTGTCAAACCTCATGGTTAGGAAGCACAGCTGTGAAGCTGGAAATCCAAGTCTGAATTGTATTACCACTGCATTCTCACTCTATAACCCTGAGCAAGACCTTTAACCTCCCTGTGCTTAATCTCTCTGTGATAGTCTCTCTCCAATCAGTCTCTGTGCTGCCTGAATCTCTCAGCATAGCTAACTGTAGCAAGATTCACTTCCCTTCCTATCCTGGATTGTAAAGTGATTTAGGATATGGTTTGTATAAAATATGCTATACAAAACAAATGTCATTCCTGTACAGTACCTGGGGGGAGAGGGTTATATACTGATCATGGCCTCAAGGCACCTCACTGATCCAGACCCAAATATAAGGACTATGCACACCCAACACCCCCAGCCATGGTAACTTGCAGCCATTGGAAAGTAGGGTTAACAAAAAGAGGTGGGGCAAAACAAGACTCAGTTAGCTACCTTATTTCTTTCCTGCATACAACCAGGGGCGCTATGTTAAGTTTTCAGTGAAGTGGTCCCCCAACTATTCAAGAAGCAGCCTCTTGGCTGAGATCGTCATCTCACTATAGGGTGGTGTGAGGGGCAAATCATAATTAGCCATTTGAATAAACCCCAGATTTCTTTTTGGACACTGCCTCATTTTTTTGGGGGACATCAACTGTATCCCAAAGTGCTTTATAATCTAAAAGAGGGAGGGAAAGAGAATGTTGCTGTCATTTTTATTGCACAAGGGGATTTAAAAGTAAGGAGCTACATTAGACAGAGAAAGAGATTAAGTAAAAGATTGCAGAGAGATTGAGCACAGCAACGTTAAGTGACTTGCTTAGGGTTGCACTGTGAGTATTTGGCAGTGGTGGGATATAAGTCTGGGATCCCAAGTTCAAAGGGGTGCACTGTCACTTCTAGGGTTAACACCCCACCCTAAGCTTGTTCCTCTCCCATTACCTGATCCTTGCTTTGCTACCTTTTTCTTTCATATTTTCTCCTCTGTTCCCCATTTCTTTCTTTCCCTATCGAATATGTGGCCCTCCATAGTTCTCCTTACCCACTCCTTAATTTACAAATGGTTTGCACACTCTGTGTCATTTATTAGTACTACAGAGTTTAAATTACTCGACTCTCATATGTCATGACTGCCTTCTACAGCTGCTGCTTTTTTTTTCCCATATTCATTTTTATCCTCCTTAGCTCTGCAGGCATATATCAGTCTTCTCTCCAGTCACTGGTTGCTGCCCCCCAGGTACCCCTTTGCCCTAGTTCCCTGATGGATTACCCACCCATGGTGGAAGGGGAGGGGGCCATCCTCCTCTCCCCCATGACCATATCCGGAGTAGGCTATTACAGGCAGCCCCGAGGTGGCGGTGCCTGTGCCAGCTTGCTGGGAGGGACATCATGGAGCCTGCAGCCATTTTTTTCTCCTGTTTTTCTGGTCCCTCTCCTGCGGCCATGGAGGCGTGCGTGTGTCACAAAGCCACATTCTTGCATCTCCCATGGTCTGGCACTGCTCCCTATCCTCCACCAGGAGGCAGCCATAGAGGGGGATGACATGCCCACCTGTCCCCGGGAGAGGAGAGCTGTCATGGGACACTCGATCCTCTCCTTCCCCCTGCCAACCCCTGGCAGCCCAGTTTGCTCCTGAACCCAGGTCGCCAGTGTGGCATGAGGTGTGGCGTCCAGCGCCTCAACCCTCAGTGCCACCAGGCCGGCTTCAGCTGCTGCTTTTTAAGCATTATTACATACAGTATTTTACATTTTATTCCATAATCATTTAAGTTCTGTTTATATAATAGTCTGCATATCTGAATCTCCACTTTCTTGGAAATTGTAATCATTGTAGCTTGCTTTTGTGATTCTGGTTAATTTTGCCTGTATCTTTTTTGATTTATTGTCCATTCACCCCTGAAACCGTTATCCCAAGGTCATAACTGGAAACGAGCTACAACTTTGTGTTACAGTAGTAGCGGCAAATTTTCCAGCAGTTTCATGAGATTCCCTATTTATCCTTCAAAAAATATAGGGGAAAAAAATCCTCTAAAATTCTTTTTGGTTTTACTTTGCTAGTCATCAGCTTTCAAATACCGTAAATATAATAAACAACCCATCCCTCTTAACCTCCGCCCCCCCAGCCACACAAATACCCTCACAACTGTTTATCAGGGTTGACAATTAGATGTTTTTTTGAGCAGTATTAGCCACTGCTAAGCAATTTAGATCACAAATTGTAGTGAGAAATAAATAATGTGACCTACTGGGAACTGAACCCAGGCCCCCAGAATACCATCTCTGTGCACTAACCACTGAGCTTTAGGCTCACATAGTTGGACCTGACTCTTCCTGTACACACTTCTTTAATCCTGCAACAAAGAACAATCCTATAGCCTGTAATTCAGTGGTTAGAGCACCAGAACAGTATTCTGGGGGAAGGGGTTCAATTCCCAGTAGGTCACATTGTTCCTGTCTCACTACAGTTTGTAACATTTTATCAGTTAAATGTGGGACACCATGAATTATCAAATGTGGGACACTGCTATAGCCCTTGTAATGTGAAACATCATCAAACATGGAGATACAAGCTCAGAACAATAGCTATTCATTTCTTATTGCAATTTATTTTATCCAGGCAGGCAGACAGAAATAAAAATGCAAACCTTGTTTCCAGTTACGACCTGGGGAGAAGATACAGGTAGCAGAAGTGGGGACAAGTACACATCAGTAAAAGATAATATGTATGGAATATTAAATATGGAAACAGGTGCCTATAGTGGTGCAAAGTTTATTTTTTATATGGCATAGCCGCATATTCTGGATTTCTGCTTTCAAGTCTGAGTTTGTAATGTGAGACAGCACCTTCTCTGTGTGACAATTGGTGGCACTTTTTCTGTGTTTGACAAACGTGAGACAAATCACTTCTGAGTGGTACAGGTAAACTGTGGGACACTTACAATCCCCTTCCCCTTACACAACCACAATAACCCTGCTTTGGCCTCCTTCAGTCCCCCTTACCTTAATATAATCTTCAGGGAGCAAAGCCATGTGTACCCTCCCTTCTGTTGGCCCTCTTGCCCCAGTTGACTCCTAGCATGATGTGCTGCAGGTGGGGAGGGAATCATAGAGCATCATAGGCCAATGTGATCACACTCCTCCATTGCTGTGCTTCTGCCCAGTACTGCCTTCCCAGCCCTCTGTACCTACACGTTATACTACGTACTCATCTTCTTATGACTTTATGCCTGACGCACCTCCAGAATCTGTTTTACATCCTCTACCAGCTCCTGGACCACCCAGATGATCCCATTCGAGGTCCCGTGCCAGCCACTTTGACGAGGACAGCATTCATCAGCAGTGGCATTTTTTTTATTTTTCAAAAATGGAATCATATAAATGCACACTAACAACACCTCTCCATGCCTTTCAGAACAGTCATTGGAGAACCATCCATCAGTCACACACAGTGCTGAGCTATCTATTCTGCCCTGTGCCTTTACTCACACTCTTTAAGGGACCCTCTTTTGACTTGTTGTGGGCCAGTACTTTAAACACACTCATTCCAAATGTACCAATGTTTAGGTGGCAAGCACCTTACGGCAGCATGATCTAGTAGAGGTAACAAGTTCAAGTGATTAGAGTTCAGCCATGGAAACCAGGGACCCAGCTCTGAAACTCAACACCGATTACCTCGGTTGTTTGCACACCTGTAGTTAAATAAATTTATTATGGCAGGAACATTGCTTTATGGACCCCTGTTAGAGTGTTCTGCCTTTTTGTTGTTCACAAATCCCAGCACAGCCACTTTACTTACTCACAGTGCAACCCTGAACAAGTCCCTTAACTTCTCAGTGCATCAATCCACCCAGCTGTAAAACAGTAAAAGCAGTACCCCACTGAAAATGAGAAATGGGGTCTCAGCTGGTCTATCTTGGATAAATAAACTGTATAGCACAGGACAATGGTAGTGTAGCATACTGTAGGAAATGTGTGAGGCTGAAGGGGGGAAGGGTACAAGCCATTCTGCAAATATACAGTATAAAAGAAATGCATGGTAATAAATGATATATATCTGAAATAGATTTGCCACTATTAAATATGTGTAAATCTGCAGTTCCCATTTTGGACAATGCTCTTCCTTTTACAGCTGTCACTTCATTTCTTAATATCCCCCTCTCTCTCTCTGTGGTGCAGCAGTGTATTCATAGACACACAACAGCCCTTTCAAGACTGGACTTGCATGCCTCTCTACCAGTATTCTCTCTTTCGTTCATGTGTAGAGGACTGTGTTGCCAGATACTATATGTGATTACATGGTCATTCATTGTGGCCACCATATGAGTCTGTAGATCTAGACCTAATGGTTCAGATTTCAGCAGTATTTTTACAGCGTATGGTGAACCACACTGATTATCCCATGTTTGGATTAGTCTTGTTTTTCTGGTCTGACACTTCCCAACCCTATTTCAGTATTTCAGGGAGTATTTAAATCTTAAGAACTCACCTTTCAAGTCAAGGGAGGCAGTATAGTGCAGTGGTCTAAGGCTCTGAGCTGCAACTCTGGTGACATCCAGCAGACCCGACCTGGGTTTGAATCCCACAGCTTCCACTTGCATACTGTGTGATCCTAAGCAAGTCACTTAACCTCATTGTGCTCCCAGGTCGCTCCTGTAAAAAAGCTTTCAGCTTAGTGTGCTATACCTGGATAAACAACTAAATAAAAAAAAAAAAAGTCAGGATTCATTTTACTTAAAGCAATATCCGCCTACAGGTTTGAGTTGGGAATCTGATTTTTTATGAAGTTTCTGACAGTATATGTGGTGGTACCCAGGCTCCACTGTGCAGTATACAGTATCCGTCCACAGCTAAAAAAATATATATACAGGATGAAATGGGTGGGACTGAAGCTGTAGAGTTCTAGGCTTTGAGTCATGACTCTTCCCTCATACCGATCCCCACATTGACCATAAATTTGAGTTAACGCTTTTGCCACGTGAAAGCCCATATCTGGGCATGATGTTATTGTTACATGGACTGTAGCCTTTTCTTTTCATTTTGATATAATTTACTAACCAAAAGCAAACATTATTGTGTGTACATGTATCAAAAGAAATGATTGCATGTACGTGTCAAAACTGAAATGCAACTAGTTAAGGTTTGAACCTGCAAGTTGAGACTATAACATTATATACTACGTACAGATATGTTGCTATGTGTATGGAACCTTTTGCTTTTTATCATAAGGTAAGGGTTTTGCACATTGTTGTGACATATATTAAACTTGTGCATGTCTTCATACAATGTATTACAGTACAGTGATATACCATGGACATGTGTATGATGATGCCTCTAATGAACCTACACCTCCAGATTTCTTTACATGAACTTATTCTGACATTCGCAATTCATTCTCAAATAACACCCCTAAGCCTTGTTTTCTCACTGTGCCAGCTAGATTGAGGTATGCACTATTTATGCCTGTGTGAAGAGCAATGGAACACGCATCACCACTGTTGAAGATGAACCAAGTGACATAGCACGACCCAGTATACGTGTCATCAGTTCAAGGTACTTCCTTTTGATTATCTCAACATAATGAGCAATAATAAGGTACACAAAGGAAGTACTTTATTATAATCAGACATATTATAATCAGACACTGAGATGCACAGGGGAAATTACTTTCTTTTTTCTGCTGGTCTTGTCTCCTTAATGCTCCGTGACAAAGAAGTTAAAAATGGAAGTGCCCTAAGGGCAATCTCACTTTTTACAGGTTTAGGTTCCTTGAAGAATTGACGATGGTAACATATGCGCTATTGTTACCAGCACAATGCTGCACTTGGCTCAGTAGGTTTGGGAAAACTGATATAAATAAAAAAAAAGCTTTTGTTTTCTAAATCATCTGTCATTTAAAAAGTACAACATGTAACCAAAAATCAGATAAACTGTCATTTTTATTTGTGGAATGATTATGTATTTGACTGAGTCAACCAGATACAGAATGTTTGTTGGACTTTGTAAACTGACAAATCTGTGGGATGAAAAGGAAATATATTTCATTACTCTCTTAATGTACTGTTGTATGTGTTCAGTTTTGTCACAGTGCTTGCAGTGCCAAGTTTGCATGCGACATAAGAAGTGCAGATTTTCTCACTGCAGTTATCTTTTCCCCTGGAGAATCATTCCACGGTTTCTAATTTGGAGGAAAAAAAAAAGGTCCATTCTTGCCCTACATTCACTGTAATAAAATGATTTTTTCTCAACAAACATCCCTGCAGTGAGTGTAGAAGATGTGTACACAGCATGCCAGTGCAGCATAATGTTGTTAGTAATTTCTATTTTTCTTTTTTTTTTTTTTGCATTTTCATTTTTTCCTGTAACAGAACAGTGCCATGTGCTGGCTTTAGGACATTCTAAATCTGAACTAAAAATGCCATACAGTGATTTGCTAATAGGATTTCAGAATTCTTAGAAATAGCCTCTGAGTTGATTTTACATAATCTGTTCAGCCAGAAACAGCCATGTTTTTACACTGTCTTTTCCTACCTGTCATATTATCATCAGCTGCACTTATATCCCAATAGAATACTAACTACTGATCGATTGCCCTGACATGTCTCTCCATGGCCTACATGTGCCCCAAGTAGTTCATTTATTTGCCATGGTGGATTTGCTAGAGTGGAATTTAATCAATAGCTAATTCATTAATTCTGGTCCTTGGGTTGGTAGGCTCAGTTTAAAAATCAACAGCTGGTTTCCATGTTGATTGAAATATGACAAACACTGTAACCCGATGGCTTTAACAGAATATGAATGACTTTTATTTTTTTACTTTCTTCTGCAAAAGACTAGTTTTTGAAGGAAAAATGTTTTGTTCAAATGTCAGAAAAATATTTTCATCGATGCACTGAAACCGAACAAGGTAATGGCAAGCACTGTGTTTGACTGAAGGAACTAATGATATATACAGAGAGAAAGAAAGAAAGAAAGAAAGAAAGAAAGAAAGAAAGAAAGAAAGAAAGAAAGAAAGAAAGAAATAAAGAAATAGAGATAGATAGATAGATAGATAGATAGATAGATAGATAGATAGATAGATAGATAGATAGATAGAAGGGGTAAGAAAAATCTTTGAAAATCAAGTCTCCCAATTGGATTATACACAACGCATCATCATGCATTATTCCACAGTGACTTCATGCCTGTAGTTCTTTTCACCCCTCAGAACCATCTGGAAATTTTATAAGACACTTAATAAACTACAGGCTGTGTGGTCATGCTTTGATATATGCAGGTCTTGGGTGGTTGAACATGCTTGGCCTGCGGCCTTGTGCCTCACGACACATCCAGAGCTTGTATGTATCAGTGCATGACTGCACAACTGTAGTAAATTATATATATATATATATATATATTAGGTATATATATGTAGCAGATGATATTTGCAGTTGAAACCTACCATACTTTTGTGTTCATATGCAACTCTGAATATTACCCAAAAGAGTTAGCATGAACTGCAAAATTAGCAGCAAACTGCTTGATTTAACTTAGAATGCTTTATATTCTATAAGGCATTAACATTATATTTTAATGGCACGAATTTGTCCATTTTGATGTAACTAATGTAATAATTGTGTTCTGATTTATACAGATTCATTTGAAAATGAGTTTTAAAATATAAAAAACTGTTAGGAAATGTTACAGTACTTCATAAATAGTAGATCCAAAGGCAAAGCTGGCCTTGAGTGATGCAGTGAGTTATACCTACCTGATAACATGTCATGTAAGCAACAACATACTGTACAACAGGGATTGACGAAGGTGCTGGTGGGGACAACTGTATTACCTGTGTAAGTGATCAGCAGGAAAAGAAAAACAATGGTTATGTGATAACACATATCCTGCTCATAAGTGTTGGATACACAGTAGCAACATATGTTTTGCCAGCCTTACTTTTATATAACATAATTTAGCTTTAATAAACCAAGATGTTTTTCTAATTCAGAAATTTCAGTTACATGAATTATAATTCGATGAATGGCAGACAGATTTCATTTGTATTATGACTTTATGCACTGCAATACGAAACAGATTTTATTTAAAATGTATCACAATAGTGGTGGCCCCGTGGCTTCAGGCAGCATGCAACCGTCTGGCATGCTTGCAACCAGGGTTCATGTCCTCAGACCAGGATGTCCAGAGTGAAAAAGTAAAGGAGAACTGAGCATTTTCTCAGATACTCATCTCCTCCAGGGAGGAAGGGTTGTTAATCCCACTGCCTAACTGCTCTTTGGTGGCCGGGGGAGGTAGTGAGTATTCAGTCTGAGGCTGAGACACTTGTGAAGGGTTGCCGCTGGAGTGCTTGAATGTCAGCAGTGATCTAGTTGGTTCAGCTATCCAGTAGCACTACTAGAGGGGAGTAAATTAGGTGGGAAGTAGCGGCAAGAAGCCAGCATGGGCAGCTGTACTGTAGCTCACTACCATATCCTAATAGATTAACCCTTCATCTTTTTCCTCACTGAATTTGCTTCTCCCCAATAGGATTCCATATCCTAGCCAGTACAAATGTCTCACCCCATTCCTCAGCCAGACCTCACTGCAAGGGGTAAGTCATGAGGCTTGGGAAGAAGGCACAAGGCATGCAGGGGTTGGAGGCAGATTGGCACAGTTACAGGGACAGGCTGGAATCAGTTGCAGTGAAAGATGGAATAATCTGGGCTGCCCAGGGTAAATAACAAAGAAAATAAATAAAAAAAAATGCATCACATTGGAATTTGTTTAATGCAATAAAAACACACAGTATTACACATGCTCCTTAGTGACCTTGCTGCATTTGATTGGACAGCAACTCCCTCCACCTCAATTAGTGACATTGCCCTCTCCTTGTTTCACTATAAATTCTCTTCTGTTTGGGACAAACACTCCCCTCAAAAAACCCAGAGTTAAAACTCACCAACATCCCAGGATTACTCCAGAAATTATTGACCAGTACAAGTTCCATGATCTTGCCTGGCATGCTATAAGTTATCTCACTCCCCTTCAGACCTTCACTGGTATAGGTCTACCAAGAACTCCTGCACAAAGGCTGTCTGGGCTTTGAAATCACAATATTTCAAGACCAACTTTCAGAACAACCTTAATGCCCCCCCTCCAAGTTCTGGAAGGTAATGCACTCCCTTTTTGACCCTCCCACCTAGTCTGTGCCCCAAGTCCTTTTGATAAATGGTTAATCTGTGTCTGACCCATCTTCTGTTGCTTCTCAGTTTGCTGAGTTCTTCAACTCTTGTGCTTTCACTTCCATTTCCCCTCCAGCCACCATTTTTTCACACTATGTTTCCTCTCCCTTCCCCTACAAACGTTTCCTTTCCTCCTCTCCCTGGGGTTTCCTCTTCTCCCCTGTTACTACCCTGGAAACCCTGACTGCTCTTTACTCCCTGAACTTGTGCATGTCTAGCCCTGATGGTCTGGATCCTAAACTCCTCCATATCTCTGCTCTTGCCATTGCATTTCCTCTGACTCACCTACTCAACCTCTCCTTCTCCCTCAGCACTGTCAGACAGTCCTGGAAGCTGGCCAGAGTTATACCACTCCACAAATGGGGGGGCTCTTCCTCCCTCAATAACTTCCAGTCAGTCTCCCTCCTCCCCTCCCTTGCCAAGCTGCAAGAGAAGCTAGTCTACACTAGACTTTGCAATTTCCTTTCCTTCTCCGATTTCCTCTCCCCACTCCAGTCTGGCTTCTAGAAGGATCACTCCACCATCTCCTCCATGTTGTGTATAACTGATTCTGTCTTCTCTGGGATGGATTAGGGGCACATCACAGCAGCCATCTTCATTGGTCCAGCCAAAGCCCTCAACTCAGTGTCCCACCCTCTCCTCCTGGATAAGCTGAGTTTTGCTGGCCTCTCAGCTCCTGCTCTCAACTGTTTCCATTCTTACCTCATGGGCTGTCTACAGTCGGTACAAGTTAGTAACTCCCTCTCATCTCCTCTTCCCATCGAGGTGAGGGTCTCATACTCATCTTCATCTAGTGACCTCCCCTTGGCCTGTGCCAACTCACACAATCACATATATGCAGATGACACAGTCATCTACACCTCTTGTCCTTCCACTACAGCTGTGGAAGGTCTGCTCCAGCAAGACCTCCACAACTTCCATCATCATGGTTCTAATCTAACCAACTGTGGGTCAATACAAAAAAATGTGTCCATGACCTTTGTCACCAGTCAAAAACTGGCCCGACTCTCATCTGTGGCCATTTCTTCACCTTGGATGGCTCCCATCTAGAAGTGGTTCCTTATTTCAAGTACCTCAGTTTGTGGCTTGACAGCAAACTTGACTTCACTGCCCACATCAACGCCATCCATGCCAAGCTCTGACCTAAACTTGGTCCCTTGTACCACAATAAAGATTGTCTCTACCTCTACAGGCCCTCCAAGAGCTTGTCACCAGAATGGTGATCCCAGTCTTTGACTATGCAGATGTGGTCTATGGAACCACTCCCTCCAGATCCCTGGCCAGACTGGATACTCTCTGTAACTTCTTCTGCCGCTTTGCAACAGTACCAACTCCCCCTTCCAAACTCATCACTTCTCACATTATACATCCTTATTCTGCCTCTAACCTCACATCGCCAGATTCACTGTGCCTCCTTCATATCTAAATATTGGTTTGATTCCCTTTCTTCCTACCTGTCATCACTCCACTCCCTCATCCCCTTTGTCTCCTGCTCCCTCCACTCCAGGAATCCTCTCACCTTTGCTATTCCACATCCCTGCACTTCTGCTGGGCAGTCAGATCATCTTCCTTCACTTTGGAATCAACTCCCCTGATCCCTCCACTTCGTTACCTCACCTGGCTCCCTCAGGTATCAGCTGAGACTCCTCCCCCCCATTCTCCCTCCCTTTAACAGTTCCCCATGCATTTGCCTGAAACTCTCAATTTGTTGCTTTTGCCTTGTTTGTTTATTGTGCACTTACTCTGGCTTCATTATGTTCTCTGATTTAAACTTTATTGTAACTGCAAATTGTGTCTGTGTCATGTATTTTATATCCTCTGTACCCCTTCTCTGGGTCGCACTTGGAAACATGCCTCGGCTCAGTGTGCCTTTCCCGGTCACCAATTTTCAAACAAATAAATATGCGTATAATGTGATAAACTGCAAGATAAATGTGCTATAAAAACATGATGTGCTGCCATAATACATACTGTATTTTGAACTGTTCTGCACGCACATATATAATGTGCATCACATTGTATTCAATATGTAGCATTAATCAAATATAGTATTGGATATAAGTATACATATTTCTTCATCAAGTTTGCATGATGTAGTCTGCGCATGCCCTTTAAGCTTCTTAGCAGTGACCTCACAACCCTGACAACCTCTTAGCTGGGTGCCTACAGCTTATCACCCCTTCACAGCTCTGCCTTTAGAGAGGTATACCTCCCCTGTGGACTCAGTATTAGGCTTGTGTAGCTTCAGGGGAGCAGCATCTTATAGGCCTGCTGTCATTATTGTGACAGGTGCCATGTTTCTCTGTTTTGACCCCTGACACTTGATCCTTCCCTCTACACTGGTGGCTCTAAATTCAGTGCCCACAGTGACCTTGTGCACTCAAGCAATCCCAAAGAAGAACAAGCTCCCTAGCATAGTGTCAAGTCTCTCCTGGCAGGCTGTGCTGCCCTCCCAGCCTATCACCCAATCACCAGAGTCCCTGGATCCACTCCCTAACCATGTCACTGGCAAGAGAGCATGATGCCCTATTATTGGTCTACCAGTGGCCTCAAGAACATGTTAAAAATATGTGTACAATGTTTTATAAAATGGATCATGAAAATTCTGTAACCTTACTGGTTGAAAAACATCACATAACAATTGATTATTTTCTGACAACCTTGCACCTCTCCTGAACTACATTATATTTTTAACAAATAAAAGCCCATTTTATAAGTGGGGTTATACATTCTAGGGTGAGTGGTCATAGGGGAATAATGCACTTCTCAGGTGGCTGTGGCACTCAGCTATCGCTTGTGCCTAACAACCACTAAAGACTTGCATATCCTGTTGTTTTATCCCTTACACAGTTTAGCTACCTAGGATTCAGCAAGCTTGAGATGCACAATTTAGTCTGCAATGGATCACTTGTTCGCCTTGGAATGGGACTCCATGATCCCCTAGATTTTCTTCGGTGTATCTCAGTCATCAGGTCTCACCATAGGAACTTCAACATTGGTGAAGCAGGATTCACACTAAAGATTTTCAGCAGTACATCTGGGGCTGCCCATGCCAACGTCATACGGCGAAGTCACCAACCCTATAAAGGCATGAGTGGCCCACTCCCTCCTCTGTTCTTTCCCACTGTTGACTTGCTCGCACAGGTGTCCATGGAAGCTCTATTGCATTCACACCCTTTTCAGCCTATGACTTTTTCTTTTCATTTATCTTAGAATCTCTTTTCCAAAAGAGATTCCATTATTTTATGTCGAGAGTTAATCCTTTGACATCTCTTTTCCTTCGCTGCCACTGCAGAAGGAAGATTGCATCCACAGACAAGCACTCTCTCTGTGTCTGCTATCTTGGGCCTGACCACGAAGTCTCTGACTGTGAACTCTAGCAGAAGTTTAATCAAACAACCCTCAGGCAACACAAAAAGGCTCTTAAAAATTTTATAATGGACCAAACGGTAACCAGTTCTGAGCAGGGCTCCTCTGGGGTGTCAGCCTCCCATTCGCTGGCAGGGTCACCAAGCTGCTAGGCCTCTAAGGCCTGAGACATGTCCTGGGGGGAAAAGTCACAAAAAGGACTGGGATCAGGGTCTCTTCCCCCAGAGATTGTCTTGCTCCACAATGGCCTCTTATCATTCATCCAGGGGTCCTTTGGTGGTTGCAGTTGCACCGACACCTAGGTCTGCTGTCCAGGTCTCTGTGCCCACCAGACCCATACCAATAGCACCTCCGCCTGATACCCAGGGCTGCTGGCTGTCAACCTTCGGGTTGTCAGCCCCTCCTTTGTGGACAATGGGTTCATGATCAATGGTTGTCCCAGTGAGGCCTGATCCTAGTCCAGGCCCTCAGGTTACAACTTCTTCAGTTTCTTAGGGCCCTTCTGATGGGTTGTCACTACCTGTGCCATTGACCCTTCCCCCCCATCGATGCAGTCTTTGGTCATCGACCTTAACAAGATCTTGACTAAATTCACTTCAGTGATTGTTCACCAGCTTGGCACCTTTAGGCCTTCTTCGGTGATGCCATCGATGGCAACTTTGTCATCAACTCCTCCTAGACCGTGGCAGGCAGTCCCCCACAGGCCATCATCAGTCCCTCACATATCGGATGTGGACCGCGAAGAGGTTGACATTGAGGAGAAGTACCTTCCTGATCTCATTCTTCCTGATGAGGAAGAGGAATACCACCTTCCTTCTGACAGGTCCACTGCTTCTTCTATCAGTGAGGACTCTGTCAAGCATACCCCTAGGTCACCTCCAGAGGTCCCCATCTTCTTCAATATTATGAAGCAGCTGTCCTCATCTATGGGGTTCCACACTAAGGAACAGGATGTCACCAAGAAGGATTTAGTGGACTTCCTGGAAATCCCAGAGTCTCCTCCCAAGATCATTCCTCCTATTTTGCCTGCTCTGAGGAATGCCACTACAGCAGCCTGGCACAGGACATTATCAATGACCTACAGGCATCCAGCAGGGCTCTAAAGACTGTTTATTCACTCTACCATACACAATCTAAGAGCAGGCAGTGTCCATCTTTTTGTAAGGCACCCAATAGACCAGGAGCAGCCTCTCTGCCTCAAGCCAAACGCAGAGCCTCTGCCACCTTGTCCACTCCCTCCACTGCTGACGCTGACGCCAAGCCTCCCAGAACTGATGGATCAGCCCCAGCAACTGGATCTGCCTCCCCTTGACTCCTTGCCAGACCCCCCTCTTCTGGTCCCTGACCAAGAGGTGGTAGTCGGAGGTCGGTTCTCCCTCAATTTCAAGTCAATGGAGAACCATTACAGTGGATGCCTGAATTCTGCAAATCATAGACAGGGGTCACACTCTGGAGCTCACAGAGCAACCCCCAGAAACTCCCCCTCTGTCCTCCAGCTACCCCCTGGCCCACCTAGCTGTTCTCTGGGAGTAAGTTCAGTCCCTTCATCGCAAGCAGGCCATAGAGCCAGTGCCCAGATGCCAGAGAAACAAGTTTTTTTTTTCCAGGTTTCCCCTGGTCCCCAAAAAGATGGGAGATCTGAGGCCCATCTTAGACTTAAAGGACCTCAATCTGCACATCCAGAACAAAAAGTTCTGAATGGTGACTTTGCCAGGTCCGATGCCCCTTCTCAAACAAGGTGACTGGCTGTGTTCTCTGGACATGCAGAATGCATACCTGCACGTCACAGTGTTTCCTCCTTACAGGAAGTTCTTCCGATTTATTTTTCAGGGCAAGCAATATCAGTTGAAGGTGCTGCTTTTTGGTTTGTCCTCTGTGCTGCAGGTCCTTACCAAGTGCTTAGTAGCAGCAGCAGTAGCTGTGGCCCTCAGAAGGAAGGGAATGTATGTGTTCCCGTACCTGGATAATTGGTTCCTAAAGGCCCCATCCAGAGAATTGCTTCAGGGGATGTTAGAGAGAACTCTTAATTGTTTCTCTCCCTGGGCATTACCATCAATCTGCCCAAGTCAGTTGTGGTGCCGTCCCAAAGACTGCAATACATTGGAAAGGTTCTAGGTTTGGCACAGAGGAAGGCCTTTCTGCTTCAAGCCAGGGCAGAATTCTTTATTGCTCAGGCTCAGCAGGTGGCTCAGAGCCATTACATCCTGGCCAGGGTGTACCTGAGACTGTTGGGTCTGATGGCAGCAGCCATACCCACTGTTCCACTGGCCAGGCTCCATATGCACATTCTCCAGTGAGCTCTCTGAGTACAGTGGGACCAGCATGCGGACAATCTAGATCTGTTAGTGCTGGACTCTTCCCCAGTCCACAAAGTGCTCCAGTGGTGGATGGATCCCCTGAATCTACTGCAGGGAATTCAATTCCAGATTTTGTCACCGCATCAAATCCTCACCACAGATGACTCCAGTTTGGACTGGGGGGCTCACCTGGGTCTATTTCAAACTCAGGGTTCTTGGTCCCAAATCAAAGCCTCCCTGCATATCAATATCCTGGAGATGAGGGCGGTTCTGTATGCTATGCAGGCCTTTCAGAACCATCTTCCTCCGGGCCAGTTGCTGATTCAGTCAGACAACCTCAGTGTAGTAAAAACACAGGAATGGGGGCTCACATATATTGGGTGCACATTTCTTGGAGTGTAGATATACAGAAGAGGCCCGTGTTCCCAGTAATATTGGGTAGGATGGCACACCTAGAAAAAAGGTTCTTCCACCTTAATTATGGAAGAATTGCGATTTTTATTAATTTCAAAACACAGTAGCAGATAACACATAAGAGCAACGTAGTTTACCAGATAAACCAACAGTGAACACTGAGAGATTGTCGTAATGCACATAAAGTGCAGTGTTCACCTCAGTCCTGGCTACAGCATGAAAAGCGCTTGCACACTCGAGTCCTTGTCAAGGATTTCTCCACCTGTTGTGTCCTCACCCAACCTTAGTCCCAAGAGGGTTACATCTCTCATGAAACAAGTAGAAAAGGAGCCAGTGGAGCACAAACAGTTGTGGCACAGTAAAGCTGAAGTCAGATATGGGGTGGAGGATAGTAGAGTGCTTATGTTTTGATTACCTCATCATCAGAACATGCTAGCAAATCCTCTGAGTGTGCTTTGATGTCTTTTAGAATTTAAAGTGGTACACACATGCAAGTGAAACACACAAAAAACACAGAAACATAGAAAATATAGAAACATAGAATTTGATGGCAGATAAGGACCGCTTGGCCCACCTAGTTTGCCCATTTCCTTACCTAATGGATAAGCTGTAGATCTTAGTTAACCAACAGCCTACTTCCTCCTACCTCCCACTAGAAATGCCGTATGTCTGTCTCAAGCATTCTTGAATTCCCCCACAATTTTTGACTCCATGACCTCTTCGGGAAGGCTGTTCCATGCATTCACAACCCTCTCCATGAAACAATATTTCCTCACATTACCTCTGAGCCGTCCCCTCTCTATCTTCAAATTGTGCCCCCTTGTTCTTGCATATCTCTTTTTCTGAAAGATACTACCCTCTTGGACTTTGTTGATTCCCTTGAGGTTTTTGAAAGTTTCTATCATGTTCCCCATCTCCCTCCTTTTCTCTAGGGTATACATATTAAGCTCCTTTAGTCTCTCTTTGTATGTCTTCTGGTGCAGACCCTGCACCATTTTGGTTGCCGTCCTCTGGAAAGCCTCTATGCTGTCTATGTCTTTGCAGAGATGGGGTGTCCAGAACTGCATGCAGTACTCCAGATGGTGTTTCACAAACTGTCTGTACAGAGGGATAACAAATTCCCATTTTCTACTAGTGATGCCTCTCCCTATGCATCCCAGTATCTTGCCAGCCCTCCTTATTGCCTTCTCACATTGCTTGACACCTTTAGGTTATCTGATATAACTCCCCCCTGGTCCCTTTCCATTTTTGTTGTTGTCGGTATCTCAGCCCCCATTGTGTACTCTTCCCCTGGGTTTTTGCTTCCCAGGTGCATTACTCTGCACTTCTTTGCATTAAATCTAAGCTGCCATACATTTGACCATTCCTCCAACCTTGCCAAGTCCCTTCTCATCCTTTTCACCCCACCTTGTGTATTAACCCTGTTGCAGATCTTTGTGTCGTCTGCAAAGAGACATACTTTTCCTTGCAGTCCCTCTACAATGTCACTTATAAAGGCATTAAAAAGGACCGGACCCAGTACTGAACTCTGCGGTTCCCCACTAGTAACTCACCTTTCTTCGCTGTGGAATCCATTTAATATTACCCACTGCGTCCTGTTGTCCAGCCAGTGTTTTACCCAGGCTACCACCCTGGGACCCACTCCCAGGCTGGCTAATTTGTTTTTTAATCTTTTGTGTGGGACTGTGTCGAATGCCTTGCTAAAGTCTAGGTAGGCCATGTTCACTGCCTCTCCCTGGTCTACTACTTTGGTCACCCAGTCAAAGAAATCGATTAGATTCATCTGACATGACCTTCCCACTGTGAATCCATGCTGCCTTGGGTCCTGTGCCCCACTGGCCTCTAGGTGCTTAACAGTTTTTTCCTTCAGAAGTGATTCCATCATTTTCCCTACCACTGAGGTCAAACTGATAGGTCTGTAGTTTCTTGCCTCTGTCTTGCTCCCACTTTTGTGAAGGGGAATCACATCCACCCTCTTCCAGTCCTTAGGTACCACACCATCCTCCCATGATTTGTTAAAAAGGCTAGTCAGTGGTGTTACTAGTTCTCTCCTTAGTTCTTTTAGAATTCTGGGGTGAATCCCATCAGGCCCCATTGCTTTGTCCACCTTTAGTGTCAGGAGTTCTTTCAAAACCCTTTCTTCTGTGAAAGGACTGATATCGACCCCGATATCCAGAGTGTTTCTATTGACTAGATTAGGTACCTCCTTCTCCTTTTCTTTTGTGAATACTGAGCAGAAGTATTCATTCAGTATCCCCGCTTTTTCACTGTCCCTCTCTGCCCACTCACCCTCCTCTTTATTCAGCCTCAGTATCCCTCCTTTTGTCTTTGTTTGCTTTCTAATGTACCTATAAAAGGTTTTATCCCCGTTCTTAACCAAGTTGGCTATCTTTTCCTCGGTTTGGGCCTTTGCTATTCTGACTGCCTTCCCCACTTCCTTTGCTTTTACTGGTACAGTTCTTTGTCCTGCTCTTTCTGTGTTTCCTTATACTTCCTGAATGCTATTTTTTTCTCCCTTATCTTTCCCACCACCTCTTTTGAGAACCATAGTGTTTTTTTCTTTCATTTTGATTTGTTCACTTGCTTCACACAAAGGCTTGTTGCCTCTGTGTGGCAGTTTTGATGTTTCCCCATTGTTGCTCCACCCCTCCTTCTTACCTGTTTGCTAGTGCTTTTCTGAGGCACTCTTCAGTTTTGACAAAATCAGCCCTCCTGAAGTCCAGTACCTCACTTTTGTATGGCTTGACTCTACAGCTGAGTTTATTGTGAACCACACTGTTTGGTGGTCACTTGTTCCCAGATGGCTACCCACTTCTAGATCTGAGATCCTCTCTCCATCCCCATTTGAGAGTACCAAGTGTAAGATTGCCCCCTCCCGAGTGGGTTCCAACACTAGCTGTCTGAGGCATGCCTCCTGTAGGGCATCGAGAATGGCCCTGCTCTTGAATGTGGCTGCAGCAAAGGTGCTCCAGTTAACATCTGGCATATTCAGGTCTCCCATCAGCAATAGCTTCTCTTTTTCTGCCATCCTAAGGATGCCTTCTATCATTTCCTTGTCCATTTCTACCCCTTGCGATGGGGGTCTCTATACAACCCCTGTGCGGATTGTGATGCCATTTCCAGTCTCCAGGGTGACCCACAGTGCCTCCTCTCCTCCCTGTTTACTCTTTAGTTCAATTGCTTCGATCCCTTCTACCCTCCCTGTCCCTCCTGTACATTGTGTGCCTAGGTATGTTGACATCCCAGTTATGGTTCTCTTTGGACCATATTTCTGTGACTGCTACGATATCCAAGCATCCCTCTTCCATCAAGGCCACCAGTTCAGGGAGCTTGTTACCTAGACTATGCATTGGTACTCACTACCCTCCATTTTTTGATGGCCTTACCCCTTTTTGCCCCATCCCTGTCCTTACTGCCTTTGTCTTTTTCTCCATTTACCCCAGCCCTTCTCCCTATTGACTTCTCTATCTTGGTGTTTATTTTGGGGGGGCTAGGATTTCCCTTCTCTTTTTCAGTACCTCCCCTCCTTGGCTAGTTTAAATGCTTGCCAATGAAGCATTTACACCTATCACCTAGGATCCTGGTTCCTCTCCTGGACAGATGCAGACCATCGCACCAGTATAGGCCTGCATCCCTCCGGGTGGACCTCCAGTCCCCAGTGAAGCCAAAACCCTGAGCTCTGCACCCGATTTTCAACCACTGATTGAATAGTGAGCCAAAAGGCGAGGACGCACACCAGTGAAAGACATGGCTAGCCACATAGAAGACTTAAGAATAATAATGTGTTATGTAGAGCAGTGTGTGTTTACAGAGATGAGATAGAAATGTACTGTATCAGTACAAACAGATATATCTACAATTCTAAGTCTGATCTATTTATCAGCTGAAGTGACTAAAAAGCACAAGTCAGTATCTCTAGGCTGAACATTAGGCACAAAAGATCTCTCTCGTGAGTACTATGTGCTTTAGATCAGAAGCCCATCTTGATGCCACGTATGGAATAAGGTTAAACTGGCTGAGCCGACAAGTTGTACCAGTAGCAGAAGGCATTCAAAACATTGACAGGCATGGGCTTAATTCTAAATGTAATATAGCATGGCAGGGAAAACAAGTCTAACCATCCACTGCATACGGCTTGCTTGCAGGATCAAAGGGTACATTTTTTTGTCCATAGCAGAGCCAGGACATTGTGCTATGGAAAAGGAAACAGGATGATTTTTTTGTTTATGTAACAGAGCTGAAAGATCCTGCTATATGTGTGTGTGGAAGCACTTTCAGCTACCTTATTACTTTATATAGCAGAGCAGAAAAGTCTTCCTATATATTGTGTAGCAAGACATAAAGAACCTTATAGCACAGCAGACAAGTTGGGCTATAAGGAGGTACAAGGATGTTTTCTAATGGTTTGTATAGCAGAGCTGGAAGTGTTTTACTATACATAAAACAGAAACACTTTTAAGTGTTCCTATAGCAGAGCAGACAAGTCATGCTATAGGAGATGCTACTTGTGGAGTGGAGCAGAAAGATTCGCGCTGCAAGCTTACGGGTTGCTTCTTGTGAAGAAGCTTGTTTACCAATGCCATTAAGGGTGCACACTCTTAAATCATAGTAAGAGGTAGGCAGGTCTCAAAACCATATGGGTCAGTTTGTAGCAGTGTAGAGAAATCACGCTACTCATACCGATACACCAGCGTAAGTCAGAACTGGCTCATCATATCTCTTACTCTTTTTCTCTGATCCAGCTTTTGTAAAAGATAAATATAGCAAGTGTAAAAAATATATCTAGATAGATTACAGTTAGCTGTATAGTGGTATCTTGTAATTAAGGCCATGAGGGGTCAGAGCATCTAACATATATATCCAAAAGGATGCTCTCTGTAAAAGCTTTTGTTTCAGACTTCCACCTCTTGAATCCATTTCTACATTTTCTATCCCTATAAATTTTAGGGATGCTGGAGAGCCATGTTGTGTCTCGTGGTAATGCCTGGCCATAGCATATTCCATGTTGCTGTTTCAAATTGCGGCCTTATGTTTCCCAACTCTGAGTTTAAGTGCATGTTCTGTCTGTCTAACATTCCCCAGGCAACACGGACAGGTCAGTAGATCAATCACACCACAAGTACTATAGTTTATAAATTGCTCATTATCAAACTCTTTTCCTGATGATGGGTGTGAGAAAGTTTTAGTATTAGATGTATTAGAGTAATGTGTGCAGTGATCGCACCTGAAATTCCGTTTTTGGTGGTTTCTGTAACCAAGTTGTTTGTACTAGGCAGCTTGGAAGAAGAGTAGGTACAAAGGTATCCCTGAGGTTTTTTTCCCGTATGAAAAGTAATCCCTGAGATTTCTCTTTGGCCAGATGTGTTAATCTGGGGTCTGTTTGAAGAATGTTCTAGTGTATTTTAATTGCATTGCCAATTTGAAGGCAAATCGGATTGAATTGTGTTACAAAGACTGGATGATTGTCTTTCTCCTCAGTACGTTGTTTATTAAGGATTTCCTCTTGGTTGAGAGTCCTACTCTTTGCATGGATTACTAGTGATGGGGAATAGCTCCTCTCTAAGAATCATTTCGTAAGATTTTCTGTGGCTTCCTCGTAACCACTTTGTATGGAGCATACTCTACGTGCCCTGATAAACTCTCCCTTTGGAATGTTTCTGATCAGGCTTTTTGGGTGACAATTGTCAATTTTAAGAAGTGTATTTGCGAGATAGGGGGTTTCTGTACAGCTTACTCTCAAGTTTTCCATTTTCTTTAAAAAGTAAAATACGAAGGAACAAAATTTCTGAGAGGACAATACTTTGTGTAATCTTCAAATGCTGGGAGGCAGTGTTGATACATTCTAAGAATCTGTGAAGTTTCTCCAGACTGCCACTCATACAAGGAGGCAGCCATTGATGTACCTCTTCCATAACTTGAAATCTGAGTAGAATTCATTATGATTTTTGTCGAAGATATATTTATCTTCTCATGCTCCCATGAAAAGGTTTCCAAAACTTGGGGCAAATGTAGCGCCTATATCAGTCCCTTTGTGTTGTGCATAATAGTTGCTTTCAAACACAAAGTAATTCGCCTCTAGAATGAATCTAGCCAGTTCTATTATGTAGGTGTTGGGTGGGAGCATGCCTTCTCTATATCTGAGTGCTTCTTCCAAAGCCTCCAAGCCTTCTTCATGTGGAATGTTAGAGTAGAGGCGCTCCACATCAATAGTAACTAGCCAATCCATTTCTGTGATGTCGATATCACTTAGAATAGTAAGGGTATGGTTAGTACCTTTTATATATGATCTTAATGATGGTACAGGTTGTTTGATGTAAAAATCCATTCATTTTGAAATGGGTTCCATAACAGATCTGATTGCTGAAACAATAAGTCTTCCTGGGACCAGTCCAGTATTTTTGTGGATTTTTGGGAGTAAGTACAAGGCAGGTTTTTTTGAACTAGTTACTTTGAGAAAATCAGATTCAGCTTGAGTGATCCATTGCATTTCTAGTCCAGTTTTTATAAGTAGGGCAGCTTTATTCTGTATCTCCTGGGTGGGATCCTTTTGAAGTTTTTTGTAAAATTCTACATTAGTCAATTGTCTGTTAGCTTCCTGGATATAATCATGCCTACCCCAAACCACTACTGCTCCCCACTTGTCAGGTGGTTTAATCAGCACATGCTTAATTTCTCTTAGTTCTTTTATACATTTCCTGTCATTGACACACACATTTTCTGTAAAGTTGTTATTTTTTCAATAAGGTTTTTGACGTCTCTTTTGACCACATTGCAAAATGTAGTAAGTGTCGGATTTTTGGAGGTGGGGCAGAAAGAGGATTATGGTCTAAAATGGGTAGTCTCCCTGTTTTGTGTTGTTACTGGAGTATTCTGAGTGTTGTTTTTTTCTCCAAACATTTCCTGAAGATGAAGTCACCTAAAGAACTTAAAAATATCCACCTCGACTTGGAACTGGTTAGCTTGATTAGTTGGAACAAAGGTGAGACCTTTACTAAGAATCTTTGTTTGCTGTTCAGTCAGTTCCATGTCACTGAGATTTATGATCACCGATTCTGGTTCCTTGTCCGTGATACTCTTTGAACTTCCTTCCATTGTCCTCTGCCACTCTGTTGCTGTCTTCCTCTCCCTTCTGTCTCTCTTCTCCCATTTCCTGTTCCCCAGTCCCCTCCTTGTCCTCCTTCTTGTCTGACAGTTTGGGGGTCAAGGTCAAGGTCTGTGTGGTCCCTTTGAAAAAAAGGCAACTGACCAGTTGATTGGGTTCTTCCTCTGTCATCACCATCATCACTGTCTAGACCAGACGATACTTCTTGGCCATCTATGCGAAAGTCTGTCTACTTGATACATTTGCCCTTTTGCTAGGACCATACCAGTTGTAGACAGTCCCAGATTTATAGTCATTTTCATCCCTGACATGCTTTTTCTGTTTGTATGTCAGTAATTCTATTTTGTATTTCATGATATTCATTTTAATTGGTGTTTGTTGTTCTTCCAATTCGGTTACAGGGAACTTTTCTTATAGTTTAGGTTCCAAGATAGCAAGCTCATTGGATGCCTTCTCAGCCTCTTTTTTAGCCTCTTTGATAGTCAGGATCATAAGATCCTGACTGCACTTGTTCAGAATCTTCTCCCAATTGGAGAGGTATTCCTTATCATCCATCCCAAAGGATGGTGGCTTCTGAATGTGGAGCCCTTGTGGGAACCTTTTATTATGCCAGTATTGCGGTAGAGACGCTGCATGTAAATTGAGTCTTATCTGCTTTCTGTTTAGATTCTCATAGGTCCTAAAGTCAAAGTTATCTTGGGCTCCCATCAGGTTAATGCCTGACGTAAGTAGCTGTATCTGGTCAGCAGGGAGTGCTATCTCATTTCTAGTCTTGTCAGTAAATAAGAGGACTTCCATGGTGGGTACATTTGGAGTTGAACTTTCAGCCATGCTGAAAACAAGGGTTCAGAACTCCATTGCGCTACTGTGTATAGGGAGCTTAAAACCCCTTAGTGGGATACACTCCAAATCTCACAGCAAAATACATGTAAAAACACAGGAATAGGGGGCTCACCCATATTGGGTGTACATACCTGGGAGGGTAGCGCACTCTCCCAAAGTCATCAGGAAGGATGCATGCATGGCTGCCACTTTGTGTCTCTTGCTGAATCATCAGTAGGCTCATGGTAAGTCTGTGGTTATTGCAGTTTGTTCACCTTTTGGTTAAAGTCGATGCCCAGCATTAAACTTAGCATACAGCTCAACAAACTTGGAATGCACTTTACCAGGAAGCAGCAGTTTTTTTGCAGTTTGCTCCTTTCTGCAACAGCCAGCTTCTACTTACCTTGCATAGGTGAGGCAACACTGGTTTACCAGGAAGTTTTTACTGGTTTTTTTATTTGTGCCATTTATTAATAAAGGTGGACTTTTTAGTGAACTTGGCTCTGAAGGTCCAATTACTTAAAAACCTGTGTAGTGCTGACCTCAAATATCTGTATAGCTGCCTGCTGTTTGGGGGTTATTTTTCTTGACATAGTATTTACCTCTCATAAATTTCATTCCTTAACATTTTACTTTTTAAAGATAATGGAAAACTTGAGAGTAAGCTGTGCCGAAAACCCCTATCTCCCAATACACTTCTTAAAATGGACAGTTGTCACCCCAAAAACCTGATCAGAAACATCCCTAAGGGACAATTTATCATGGCACATAGAGTATACTCCACACAAAGTAGTTACAAGGAAGACACAGAAAATCTTACAAAATGATTCTTAGAGAGGGGCCATTCCCCATCACTACTAACCCACACAGAGAGTACTGCAGGGACTCTCAACCGAGAGGAAATCCTTAATAAACAACACACTGAGGAGAAAGACAATCATCCAGTTTTTGTAGCACAATTTAATTCCATCGACCTTCAGATTGGCAATGCAATTAAAAAACCCTGGAATATTCTTCAAACAGTCCCCAGATTAAAACATCTGGCCAAAGAAACCCCAAGGATTACTTTCTGCAGAGGAAAAAACCTCTGGGATACCTTTATACCTACTCTTGTTCCCAAACTGCCTAGTATAAACAATTGGTTACAGAAACCACCAAAAGGGAATTTCAGGTGTGATCACTGCACACATTGCTCTAATACATCTAATACTAAAACTTTCTCACATCCACCATCATGAAAAAAAAAGTTTGATATTGAGCACTTTGTGTGGCAAGGGGAATGTTAGACAGACCAAACATGCACTTAAACTTAGAGTTAGGGAACATAAGGTCACAATTCAGAACAACAGCATGAAATATGCTATGGTCAGGCATCGCCATGAGAAGCTATATGGCTCTCCAGCATCCCTAAAATATTTTGGGCTAGAGAAAGTAGAAATCAATGCTAGAGGTGGAAGTCTGAAACAAAAGCTTTTACAGAGAGAGAATCCTTTTGGATCTATACATTAGATACTCTGACCCCTCAAGGTCTTAACTACAAGATACCACTCTACAGCTACCTGTAATCTATTTAAATTTATAACATGGGTTCTGAAAATACTTTCTTCTGATTCATCCAGACAGGTCACCAGACCATTGATTAATCCCTGATATACCCACAGTTTCATGTTCTCAGGGCTTTATTTTACTGTTTTTTTAGGCAAATCTATAACTTACCATCACTCATGTTATAAGAGAATTAACTCACTCCAGGATATGGGTTTACTGAGCATTAATCCATGCCTGGGTGGTTGAAATCACTTGGCTTCACCTCGTGACTCCAACGTCCCCCCAGGCATGGATTAGTGCTTAGTAAACCCATATCCTGTCATGGGTTAATCTCTCCATATTTTATACGCTTGCTATATTTATCTTTTATAAAAGCTGGATCAAGAAAGAGTAAGAGATATGATGAGTCAGTTCTGACTTACTCCGACGTATCATTATGAGTAGCGTGATTTTTCTACACTGCTACAAACTGATCCATATGGTCTTGAGACCTGCCTGCCTCTTACTATGATTTAGGAGAATGCACCCTTAATGGCGTTGGTAAACAAGCTTCTTTACAAGATGCAACCCATAAGCTTGTAGCACAAATCTTTCTGCTTTACTCTACAAGTAGCATCTCCTATAGCACAACTTGTCTGCTGTTCTATAGGAACACTTAAAAGTGTTGTGTTTTATGTATAGTAAAACATATCCAGCTCTGCTATACAAACCACTAGAAAACATCCTTGCACCTCCTTATAACATGACTTGTCTGCTCTGTTATAAAGTTTTTTATGTGTTCCTACACAATATATAGTAAGACTTTTCTGCTCTGCTATACAAAGTAATAAGGCAGCTGAAAGTGCTTTCACACATACATATAGTGGGACTGTTCAGCTTTGTTACATAAACAAAGAAGGCATTCTGCTTCCATTTCCATAGCACGATGTGCTGGCTCTGCCATGGACAAAAAATGCCCTCTCTGATCCTGCAAGCAAACATAAGCAGTGGATGATTAGACTTATTTTCCCTGCCATCCTATATTACGTTTAGAATTAAGCCCATGCCTGTCAATGTTTTGAATGCCTTCTGCTTCTGGTATGACTTGTCGACTCTGCCAGTTTAAGCTTATTCCATACAGGGCATCAAACTGGGCTCCTGATCTGAAGCACATAGTACTCATGAGAGAGATCTTTTGTGCCTAATGTTCAGCTGAGAGATACTGACTTGTGCTTTTTTATCACTTCAGCTGATAAATAGCTCAGACTTAGAATTGTAGATATATCTGTTTGTACTTATACATTTATGTCTCATCTCTGCAAACACACACTGCTGTATATAACACACTATTTTTCTTAAGTCTTCTATGTGGCTAGCCATGTCTTTCACTGGTGTTTGTCCTCGCGTTTTGACTCACTATGTTTTTTATGTGTTTCACTTATGTGTATATCACTTTAAGTTCTAAAAGACATTAAAGCACACTCAGAGACTTTATTAGCATGCTCTGATGATGAGGTAATTAAGCCATAGGCACACTACTAACCGTCACCCCATACCTGACTTCAGCTTTACTGTGCCACAGCTGTTTGTTTGTGCTTTGCTGGGTCCTTTTCTATTCATTCCATGAGAGATGTAACCTTCCTGTGATTATGGTTGGGTGAGGATACAACAGATGGAGAAATCCTTGGCCAGAACTCGAGTGTGCAAGCGCTATTCATGCTGTAGCCAGGACTGAGGTGAGCTCTGGACTTTTCGTGCATTAGCACAATCTCTCAGTATTTACGGTTGGTTTCTTGGGTAAACTACATTGCCTTTGGTGTTATCTGTTACTGTGTTTTGAAATTAATAAAAATTGCAATTCTTGCATAGTTAAGCTGGAAGAACCTTTTTTCTAGGTGTACCATCCTACCAAATATTATTATTGTTTATTTATTTTTTTATGCTGAATAACCAGTGAGCAAGAAATGTCAATTTTCAGTGGTCACCTGTTACATAAATGCATACCACATGACATATAAAACTGACATAAAATGCAATATACAGTACAACGTAAAATTAATTAAAACATTGACATTCTGCTGCAGAAAACAATAATTTTTGAAGAACACTTTTGAAAATTGAAATGTTAGGACAATTTGTGATTATTTTAGGCAAAGCATTATAAAATTTTACTGCAAGAAATTGTAATGAATTCTGGGCCTTTGCTGTATGAAAGAGTGAAATCTGGAATTTAAATCCCACCTGTGACCTAATTGTAATTATGTTAGTCTGTCTAGGAAAAAGATAAACAATAGAAGCGGGTAAGTAACCGAAGTGTAATTTATGAAGACAAATAGATACATGAAAACTAAATCTATCAGAGAATGACATGCACCCAATAAGACTATACAAATGACAGTGATGTGTCCCTTTGTTTTGTCTAGTAATAAATAGTATGATATTGTGATAAGTAGTTTTAAGCTTAGCAAGCATTCTATCAGTAGAAGAATAACACATAATCAGACCATAATCAATTATTAAAAACAAAAAAAAGTGTGCAATTATAACCCTCGTTTCATTGGTTAAATGTCTAGTTAACCAATACAACATACCCAGTCATTGGTGGATTTTACTAATTAATTTTGTAATATGTAACTCTAATGAAAGATGGAAATCGATGATAAGTCCCAAATATTTAAAGTCGGAGACTTTTTCAGTAATATTACCATAGTTGTCACAAAGAGGCAATTCAGGTATAACATTATTCCTAGGATTTTTAAAAACCATATATTTTGTTTTACTTGAATTGAGAACTGATTTATGCTTAATAAACCAAGCATGCATTAAACTGAAATCTTTTTATAAATTATATTCTACCATGTGACAAGGTGAATCTGAACATGTTAAAACTGCGTCATCCGCATATAAAATAAGTTCTGAATTGTTACAGACTTTACGTAATGAATTAATAAAAAGTGCGAACAACAGGGGTCCTAAAATGGACCCCTGAGGAACATCACAGTCCAACTTACCCTCAACAGATAATGAGTCCTTAATAAGAGTTTTCTGTATGCTCCAGACAAATAGTCGTTCAACCAGAATAATTCTCTATGATCAACAAGATTGAATGCCTTGGTGAGGTCCACAAAAGCCGAGGCCACTATTTTACCTCATCTAGGGCTTTATGGACCCGGCTTATGAACCTCACCAAGGCAGTCTCAGTATTATGTCCAGAACAAAATCCATGTTGTGATGTGGACCAAAGCCTATTTTTATCTAGATGTTCTATGATTTGATCTGAAACAATCTTTTCTAAAACTTTTGACAGAGGGGCCAGCAATATAATGGGTCTATAATTGTTAACATTAGTCACGCCACCTGATTTATATATTGGCCTAACTATGCCACATTTCCATTTGGTAAGAAACATATTATTGCAAAGAGAAAAATTGAAAAGTTTAGTCAACTGCCAAACCAGTGACAGACCAGCTTTTTTCAGAATACGAAAATCTACACTGTCAATACCAATACTTGATTTAGGATCCATCTTAGAAATGTATGACAGTAACTGATTAGGAGATAGTACACGAAAATATAATTTTGGGATCCCTAAACATTGTAAATTGGCCCTCTCCTCATCCAGTACCTCCTTCAAGTCAATATTTTGAACCTGACCAGTAGGTCTATACCCATCAAGGTTAACAAAATGTGAATTAAATCCATTAGCAGCCTTTACTGGGTCACTTACAATCTGTCCATCAACCTCAACCGAAATATTGTCTGATTTGTTTTCCCCATTAAACAGTTTATAGTTTTCCAAGTAGCTTTAGAGTTACCATTCTGTGAAATTAATTTCCTCTTATAATAGTCAAGTTTGGCTTTTCTTACTTCTGACTTACACCTATTACATAATTGTTTATATTCTTGCTGCAACTGTAACGTTTTATGCTTCCTAAACCTGGTTCAAATCTTATTTCTAACTTTCATAAGTTTAACCAATTCTGCATTAATCCACTGTTTAGTTTCTACTCTAACTCTGGCAGTTTTTATTGGTAAGACTTTATCTCAGATATTAATAAAGTGTGTATAAAATTTCTCAAATGCCCCACCTATATCCGTGATAGTGTCCAAAAAGAAGCAGTCAAAACAGAACATGTGCCTCTTCTGTAAACCTCAATGTAGTGTTCTACATCAACAAGCAGGGGGGAATGCATTCTTACCTTCTGTGCAGGGAGGCCATGAGAGTGTGGTATTGGGGACCGGACCACAGCCTGACTCTTTTGGAGGTCCACTTCCCAGGAGTGCTAAACACTCTGGTGGATAGCCTCAACCAGACTCAGTCCAGCATGCACGAGTGGGAACTTCTCTCATCCATTGCAGAAGAGCAAGTCAACAGATGGGGTCATCCAGAGTTGGACCTTTTTGTGTCCTCACTCAAGGCAAAACTGCCCTATTTCCGTTTGCTAGATTGGTGCCTGCAGTTTTCTGGTGAGACACATTGCCCCTTTGCTGGAGTGGAAGGTTTCTTTATGCCTTCCCCCATTGCCTCTAATTCAGAGGGTGCTAATCAAGCTGCAGATGGAGGGGCCACCATGATCCTGGTAGACCCATTCTGGTCCCACTAGATAGGGTTTCCTCTTCTACAGCAGCTGGCAGAGGAACCTCCAGTCCCTCTACCCCTCTGCAGGAATCTGCTGACCCAGGATCAGATGACCCTGGTCCATCCCAACCTCAGTTCTCTCCATCTGCATGCTTAGCTCCCGAGGACATAACCATCACCAGATTTGGGGTTTCCAACAGAGTGGCAGGCATCCTAGTGGCCACTTGAAATCCTTCCACCCGAGCCACTTATGTCATGAATGGGAAGCAGCTTTCCATATGGGCTGCCAAGCATAATCTGGACCCTTTCACCTGTCTGGTGAATCAGATCCTGGACTACCTGATTCCTCCGTCTGACTCAGGTCTCCAGTACTCCACCCTCAAGGTGCACTTTTCAGCTATCTCGGCCTTTCATGAGCCCATGGGTGACTGCACTATAGCTCAGCTGGATGTCTCCCATACCATCTTGAGGGGCAACCTACATCTGAAATCTCCAATCTATTCCCCTGTCTTGGCTGCGGATTTGAGTTTAGTTTTAGAGAAGGTGACCCTGTCTCCTTCTGAGCAAGCCGCAACTTGCGAGCTACACTTCCTCTCCTGGAAAGTGTTGTTTTTAGTTGATATTACTTCTTGCTTGAAGAATTCAGAGCTTCAGGCCCTCTGGTGTGAGAAGCCTTATTTGATTTTCCACAATGACAGTGTGTCTTTGCGCATGAATACTAAGTTCCTTAAGAAGGTGGTGTCTGTGTTTACACTGAGCCAATCTATCCACCTCCCTGTTTATTTTCCAGAGTGTGCCAATCCAGGGGAACCACTGCTCCATATGTTAGATGTGCACAGAACTTTGAAATATTACCTGCTGTGAACCAAGGAATCTAACAAGTTGAGGCAGTTGTTTATCTCTTTCACCCCAGGTAGAGATGGCATTCAGGTTTCCAAGCAATGTTTATCCACATGGTTGGCTAACTGCACTGTGTTCTGCTGCAACAAGTACAGCAAAGAATTTCCTGAAGCTGTCAAAGCTCATTCCACAGAGGGATGGCTACCTCTGTGTCATGTTTTCAAGGGATCTCAGACGCTGACATTTATATGGCTGCCACTTAGAGTACTGTCCATACTTTTACTAAGCACTACAGTCTCGACGTTGCCTCTAGAGCCCATATAGGATTCAGCAGGGGCTGTGCTGCAGGGCCTCCTGTCTTGTGTTTAAGGTTGGCCTTCCTCCCAGACTGTTTGTTTGCACCTGTTATTGATTGGGAGTTGTTTCTGCAATGAGACCTTATGATTGAGATAAAGAGGTAGAACAGTTACATAAGAACTTACCATAACAGTAGATCTTTGAGGGCATCTCAGTCATCAGGTCTGTTTCCCTCCCACATCCCTCATTTGGGGGGACTTTTTGCTAGAACTGGCTATCTGGTGTATCCAGCCTTTCCTTTTGGCCTGGGCACCTCTCTCTCCTCAGTCCTCCTTGGTTACAGCTATACTTCCTTTGTCTCCGGGGGGCATGAACTGAGGAGGGAACAGGGCTGCTCACGCCTTTATAGAGTTGGTGATGTCATCACATGACATTGGCGTAGGCGGCCCCAGTTGTACTGATGAAAATCTTCAATGTGGATCCTGCTTCACCGACGGTGAAATTCCTATGGTGAGAACTGATGACTGAGATCCCCTCGAAGATCTACTGTTATGGTAAGTTCTTATATAACTGTTCTTTCACAGTACTTTGCTCCATTAACCTTTTTATAGGATTACATCCTGTTTTCTGCCTAAAGGTATTTTGTCCATTCATGTTTTTAGGTCCCTTCATATAGACTGGACATCACCAGGTCATCCCAATGGAATCATACTCGGTTATAATCTTCTAACGGAAAACATTTCGCCCATGCGCTACGGTCGTGCAGCTCAAAGGGAACCAAAGTGGTGATCA
Organism: Neoceratodus forsteri; assembly: GCA_016271365.2. Taxonomy (NCBI): domain Eukaryota; kingdom Metazoa; phylum Chordata; order Ceratodontiformes; family Ceratodontidae; genus Neoceratodus; species Neoceratodus forsteri. The sequence goes on along the minus strand of CM057450.1, from coordinate 1,175,286,430 downwards.
GTGTTCATATGTGGAATGTAGGATAGATGAAAACATTTGTGGGAACATCTGCTATCAACCAGGGCCTCAGGTACTGTTTGTCACTTTGTAGACCAAAGTTACTGTGTTCCTTATTAGTTCTTGCCTCTGGAAAAGCAACATATCCCTACTGTTACCATTACAGTTGAACATCTAGCAGGAGCTATGCAAAACGTAAGCAAATGTTCACTTGAAACTGCCACTTTTGGACCTCTTGTTCATTACAGTAAACAAATATTTTATGCATAGTAGTGAAGAGGATTCTTTTAAAGAAGCAATACTTGCCATTTTCAAAACAGGCAAAATATATAAGGCCAGATTTTCATTTGCAGGTCCCCACAACTGCATCCAAAGTTCAGATGCTGCTTTCACCACTTGCCAGAAGACTTTGACAGCATTAAAGCTTTGGCTGGATTTGCAGAGATTTGCATCCAAAAGTGACACTTGTGATACATTTGCAAACTGAGGGAACTGTTGCAAAAAAATCAGAACCCTTTGAAAGTAGGAGTCCCAAGTTTTAGTAAAATCCAGCGGATGCAAACACAGGCATTTGTATCCGGGTCTTTGAAATCTGAACCATAGTCTGGAATGAAAGAAAGAACAGGTAACTTAGAATTCACATTTCTGAGTTTCCATTTTTTGAACTCTGGCACAAATGCAGTAGTTGAGGCTTCTACTTTTGTGCAGTAAAAATCAGACAGCATTATGCATCTGTGCCAGAAGGCTACAATTCAAAATTCCCATTTTGAGACTGTAATGGCACTTTTTATGTTGTCTTGCGCACGCAGCGCAAGCAATATTTTGTGGCAGCTTGCTGGAGTAGCAGGTTGTGGAGGTGTGGCAGTCTTGTGGCCAATGCTATCTCTGCTTTTTTTGGTCTCGTCTCTGTGGCACCAATGAATGAGCATGCTGTCTATGACAGCAGTTGAGAAGCATGCTGCCAACTTGAAAGAAATTCACTGCTGCAATGAGGGAGTGCCTCGTCAATGCAGGGCATGCCTTGCCTGCTGGAAACATTTCAATAAACATGGCGGCAGCTGTTGTCGTCCGCCTCTCACAATCCTTAGAATGCCAACTACGATGGTGCCCAATCCCCCTGTCGGCATGTTTATAACCCCCCTCAAGATTGTGTGGCACACTGGGAGCCCACCCCAGTGTTCATTGTGTGTTCCAAAGCCAACCATGTTGGCATGTTCCTGCCCCCACCCCACCCCCATTGTGTGCCACACTGGGAACCCACTCCAGTGTGGCCAACATAACCCCCCACAGAGTCATGGAACACACTGAGAGCCCACCCCAGTGGGCCCAACAGTTGTTTTATTTCACCTGTAAATAAAGAAAACCTTCCACGATGTTTGTTCCTGAAAAGAAAAAAAACAGTCCATCGTTGAGTCCAGATCACCCCCTCCTCCAACCCACACCCACCCTCTACACACGCACAGCTGGCACACAATGGCGTGGTCACTGTGGGAAAGCAATGTTTGGGACAGATTAAGAAAATCACAGGGACACTGTTTGTGAGCAGAGGTCCCAAAATGCCTATGTTGAAAATTTGGTGAAAACATTCCAAAAAATGACTGTGTTATGAGCGTGCATTGTGCAGTTTCCACGCACACTCATAACTTCAAGAATTTTTAATATTTTCACTCCAGATTTCCAACATTGCCATTTCTTCACCCTCCTTATGAATGGTACAGCTGTCATTTTTCACATCCTGCCTGAAATGTGTTTTCGCTGCACATCTGGTGCAGAATGGCACGGTCGCTGTGGGAAATCAATGTTCTGGACAGATGAACAAAATCACAGTGCCACTGTTCATGAGTGAAGGTCCCAAATGCTTTCATGAGGTGGGGTCACAAAAAGCCCATGTTGAAAATTTGGAGTGAAAATACTAACGAATGCCTGGGGCATTAGGGTTTCTAACTGTAACGTCCTACCCTGTAGAGACTGACAGGCATCAGGGGTGTGACTTTGGATTGTCGGCCGTAATGCTTATGCCATTCCACCTCAACCCCCACCCTGCAGACAGTGACAGGCATCAAGGTGTGCCTTGGACTCTTCGGCCCCAAAGTTCACCTCATTCTCCTATACTACACCCATCTCAATGTATTTCCTTACAGAATGGGGTGAGCATAGGACCCAATGACCCCAAAGCACAATGTGACACTTCTCAGAGTCTGCAGGGTAGGATGAGGTGAAATGGCATGAGCGTTATGGACGATGACCCAAAGGCACACCTCAATGCCTGTCAAGTCTCCGCAGGGTGGGGTGGGGTTGGTGTCAGTTCCATATTTCACTGCCATTCCTATTATGCATCTCTCTAACTCCTGCACTACTAATGCCAGTGCCAGCAAGACAACATTCATAATTGACAAATGCTTGTTAGTATGGGCACCAGGCTATTTATACTCATGTAAGTTATATAAACATTTATATTGTAGCTCTTTTGTGTGCTTGCACCTGTCTTTAGTGTTCCAGTTTTGTTTGGGTGCAGCACCAGAGACAGCTGTGCTGGAGTTCTTTGTTCTGTTTTATCAAAATTCCCATAAACCCTGTACTGTATCATTGCCCCTGTCCTATGAATTGTTTCTCACTTGCTCAAATACAGCTTTAACCCGGAAGATCAAAAGACTCCAATTGAAGGTGGACACATTGGGATTATTTGGTACAGCAGGCTGAGCAGTTTATGTCTTTTGATGTCACCGTATGAAGTAACAAAAATTATGTAGCGTCTTTCTTGGAGGGTTATAGTAGAAAAGGTTTTCTCTATTGAGTCTCTTTTCAGCACATGTGCGCTGTTTATTCCAGACTTGTAGCTCAGTTCTGTGGGAGGAGGAAGCATGGAGTGACAACTATCTCACCTGCATGCAGGCCAGTATGAGGAGCACACATTGGAAAAACGGGTGCAATCATGTGCCTAATTCCCTCTGAAGGCCAGGACTTAGTGGCTGTTATGGAGACTTGGCAAGAGAAAGAAAATGACTTGGACACCATGATAAAGAGATGCAGACTGTTCCAAAGAGATTATCCTGACTCAAAAGGGGGGGGGGTGGACTTTCTTTGAAAGGGAAGGAGTAACTCTGGAGGACAAAGAAGTCATCAGAGGAAAAACAGTGTTACAGAGCAAATCTCACTCAAGCGAAGAGAAAGGGTGGGAAAAAGAATCATCCAAGGGGTGAGGTGATAGACCTCCAAACAACTCAAGCATGATGACCAGGTGGTTAGGGAAACTGCAAGAGCAGTCACATAGGACACAGTGGTGATTGGTTCTGGGTGAAATTTCTAGTAGGGCTGTGCAGATACCTTTTTATGAATATTTGGTATTTGGCAGCCAAATATTCAGGTATTTGGTATTCAACTAGCCCATTTCAAAACAATTTTTAAAAAAAAAACTCCCTCTCCCTAGCCCAAAACCCAGTAGAATTACATAACCCCCATCCACCAACCTCTCGCAGCAGCCCAATGTCATCCCTCACCCCCCAAGCACAAACAATTACATTTATTTTTATTAGTTTGAAGAGTGTAAAATAAAAAAAAATCCCCCAATGGATGATCAGCACAACCCATGCACCTCCACAGTCGGCTGCTATCCTTCTTAGCACTCGTTTGTGTCTAAAAACAAATATTAGCGTTAAGTTCCCCTCACTAGCAGCACTCTGACCCTGCCAGCACCCAATTGTCTTAATACAGAGAAGGTGACTGGTACAGACTGACCCTCCCACATGGCCAGCCGCCTTCTCATCAATAAAAGCGCTCACGCTCTTGCTGTCTCTCTATATAGTAAAACCAACTCCATCAGTTGGTTTTACTATATAGAAAACAATCTTGGCCTTTCATAATGAGGAACAGCCAGCCATGAAAGAAGAGGCGGTCTGTGCCAGTCACCTTCTCTATATAAGAGAACTGGTGCTGTTGCTATGAGGTTACGGTGCTGGTGGGAGGGGGGACTTAACTCGAAGACTTGTTTTTAGACAAAAATCGGGTGTGAAGAAAGATGGCGGCTGGCCGTGGAGGTGGGCAAGTTGTGCCACTCGTCCATCTGGGAATTTTTATTTTACACTGTTCAAATTAATAAAAATAAATGTCATTGTTGGTGCTTGGGGGGAGGAGTGTGGCATCAGGCTGATGAGAGATGGTGGGGGGAGAGGGTTTATATTTATGTTTCCGGGTTTGGGGTTGGGAAAGAGGGTTTTTTATTTTAATTCATTTTTTTTTTAAATGTTGTAGCTAGACAAATATTGTTTCCCGAATATGAATTGTCCCCTATTCAAAAAAGGCTTCCGAATATTCGGAAACCCTACTATTAGTGGTATTCAGAAAATAATATTCAGCCCCTGTGCAGTCTTAACTTCTATTACACTTGCGAAAATCGTGTGAAATTGCCGATTTCGCATTCATGCAGTTTTTATGAAACTGTGTCAAAATCCAACATAATTTCACTTTCTGTTTTTACCTGACTTGCTTGGAATGGCTCCGCACTGCTCCACCATATAATTGATACTGTGGGGCAGCATGGAGCTGCACTGAGCGTATCAAATATTGTCGCGCTACTCTGGCCATGTTTACATTACAGCCGAATATATTGGAATTACTATTATTATATGGAGGTAAGAAAAAATTATTTTTAGGCAGAAAAGCCTAATGGGGGATCTGAGTTGGAGGGGTGGGATTGTTGGGAGGACTAGTGTTCTTCTTTAAAATTAAAGGCTGGTGTCAGACAAAATGAATAGAATACAGTACAGTTTTCGTGTGTCACTAGTATGCATGTCTATTCATGCCAATATGATTTGTTGGTAACAACAGGATTTTAAAATGTTGTTAAACCAGTTTAAACATAGAAACACAGAAACATAGAATTTGTCGGCAGATAAGTACCGCTTGGCCCACCTAGTCTGTCCATTTCCCTACCTGATGGATAAGCTGCAGATTCTAGTTAATCAACAGCTTACTTCCTCCTACCCCCCATTAGAATTGCCCTATGACTGTTCCATGCATTCTTGAATTCTCCCACTGTTCCTGACTCCACAGCCTCCTCAGGAAGGCTGTTCCATGCATCCACAACCCTCTCTGTGAAAAAATACTTTCTAACATTACCTCTGAGCCGTCCCCTCTCTATCTTCAAATTGTGCTCCATTCTTCTTGCACATCTCTTTTTCTAAAAGATGTTACCATCTTGTACTTTAATTTCCTTGAGATACTTGAACGTTTCTATCATGTCCCCCATCTCCCTCCTTTCCTCCAGAGTATACATATTAAGCTGCTTTAGTCTCTCCTCGTATGTTTTCTGGTGCAGACCCTGCACCATTTTGGTTGCCCTCCTCTGAATAGCCTCCACTCTGTCTATGTCTTTGCGGAGATGGGGTTTCCAGAATTACACACAGTACTCCAGATGGGGTCTTACCAACTGTCTATACAGAGGGATAACAACTTCCTGTTTTCTACTGTTGATGCCTCTCCCTATACATCCTAGTATCCCCCCAGCCCGCCTTACTGCCTTCTCACATTGCTTGCCAATCCTTTGGGTCATTTGATATAATTACTCCTAGGTCTCTTTCGATTTTTGTTGTTGTTATTAACTCACCCCCATTGTGAACTCTTCCCCTGGGTTTTTGTTTCCCAGATGCATTACCTTGCACTTCTTTGCATTGAATCTGAGCTGCCATATATTTGACCATTCCTCTAACCTTGCCAAGTCCCTTTTCATCCTTTCCACCCCACCTTGTGTATCAACCCAGTTGCAGATCTTTGTGTCATCTGCAAAGAGACATACTTTTCCTTCCAGGTGCTCTCCAATGTCACTTATAAAGACATTAAAGAGGACTGGTCCCAGTACTGACCTCTGCAGTACCCCGCTAGTTACTGTTCTTTCTTCACTGTGGACTCTGTTTACTATTACCCTTTGCATCCTGTTGTCCAGCCAGTTTTTTATTCAGGCTACCACCTTGGGACCCACTCCAAGGCTTGCAAACTTGTATATTAATCTTTTGTGGGAGACTGTGTCAAATGCCTTGCTAAAATCTAGGTAAGCTATATCCACATCCCCTCTCTGGTCTACTACTTTGGTCACCCAGTCAAAGAAAACTATTAGGTTCTTCTGACATGACCTTCCTGCTGTGAAACCATGCTGCCTTGGCTCCTGTGCCCCATTAGCCTCTAGGTATTCAACAATTCTTTCCTTCAGAAGTGATTCCATCATTTTCCTTACCACTGAGGTCAAACTAACTGGTCTGTAGTTTCCTGCCTCTGCCCTACTCCCACTTTTGTGAAGTGGAATCACATTTGCCCTTCTCCAGTCCTCAGGTACCACCCTATCCTCCCATGATTTGTTAAAGAGAGTAGTCAGTGGCAATACTAGTTTTACCCTTAATTCTTTTAGAATTTTTGGGTGAATCCCATCAGGCCCCATTGCTTTGTCTACCCACAGTTTAAATAGTTCTTTCAAAACCGTTTCTTCTGTGAATAGACTGGTATCGACCCCCCTATTCAGAGTGTTTCTCTTGTTTGGTTTAGGTACCTCCCCCTCCTCTTCCGTTGTGAATACTGAGCAGAAATATTCATTCAGTATTCCTGCTTATTCACTGTCACCCTCTGCCCACATTCCTTCCCCTTTATTAAGTCTCTGTATCCCTCCCTTGGTCTTTCTTCGCTCCCTAATGTACCTATAAAAGGTTTTATCCCCCTTCTTAATAGAGTTGGTTATCTTTTCTTCAGTTTGTGCCTTTGCTATTCTGACTGCCTTCCCTGCCTCCTTCTGCTTTAACTGATAAAGTTCTCTGTCCTGTTCCTTCTGTGTTTCCTTGTATTTCTTGAATGCTATCCTTTTCTCCTTAACCTTCCCTTCTACCTCTTTTTCAGAACCATAGTGTTTTTTTCCTTTGTTTTGTTTTCTTTATTTGCTTCACACAAAGGCTTGTTGCCTCTGTGATGGCTGTTTTTATTAGTCCCCCACCCCTCCTTCTTGCCCGTTTGCTAGTGCTTTTCTGAAGCACCCTCTCATTTTCCCAAAGTCAGCCTTCCTAAAGTCCAATACTCTTATTTTTGTATGTCTTGATTCTATGACTGTATTTATTGTGAACCACACTGTTCGGTGGTCACTTGTTCCCAGATGGCTACCCACTTCTAAATCTGAGATCCTTTCTCCTTCCCCATTTGAGAGTACCAGGTCTAAGATTGCTCCCTCCTAAGTGGGTTCCAACACTAGCTGTCTGAGGCATGCCCCCTATAGGGCATCAAGAATGATCCTGCTCTTGGATGTGCCTGCAGCAAAGGTACTCCAGTTAACATCTGGCATATTCAGTTCCCCCATCAACAACATCTCCCCTTTTTCTGCCATTTTAAGGATTCCTTCTATCATTTCCTTGTCCAGTTCCTCCCCCTGAGATGGGAGTCTGTACACAACACCCATGCGTATTGTGATGCCATTTCCTGTCTCCAGGGTGACCCACAGTGACTCATCAACTTCCTGTTTACTCTTTAGTTCTGTTGCTTTATTCCCTTCCCTTATATAGAGAGCTACTCTTTCTCCTATTTTACCCACCGTGTCCCTCCTGTAGATTGTGTATCCTGGTATGTTGGAGTATGTTGAAAACTTCAAATACCTAGGCGTGTGGATTGACAGCAGACTCGACTTCACTCATCATTTAGAAGAACTGTTAAAAAAGCTTCGCCAAAGGCTTGGCCTTCTCTATAGATTAAAACCCTTCCTTAACAGAGACTCAAAGATGAGGTTAGTCCAGGCCATTTTTTTATCAGTTGTTGACTATGCAGACTTCCTTTATAGTCACTGCCCCATCTCTTACCTTCACAAGTTGGATACCTTACATCATAGAGCAATAAGGTTCATTACAGATCTGCCATATAATACCCATCATTGCTCTCTTTATGATGCAGTTGGATGGGTTTCCCTTCATTATCAGAAGGAGCAGAAATGCAGCACTATGGATTTACAGAGCTTTATCAAAAAAACTTCCAAACTATATCCTGGACTGCTTCACCCAGACCATTCCTAGCTCCTATGCCCTAAGAAGCAACAACATCATCCTGCTCAAAGTGCCCAAATTCAACACCAGGCTAGGGAGGGCAGCAATCAGCTATTCTCTAGCTATAGCATGGAACACCCTACAAAATTCCCTAAAACTGTCCATTATCATTCCATTTGCATCCTTTAAACAGCATTGTACAGTCTTCTTCACAGAGAAATGCAGTTGCTACCACTAGAGCTAGAATTGTCACCTCACAAATCTCACTTCCAAACCATATATGGCATATTCCTTCCAGACAGGTGCCCCCATCTTATGGCACCCAATAGTACCTTCACCATCCTAGTATTCATTATGTTGTGTGTCTGCCATGGCCCCCATTAGGATATGTATGTACTGTATATACTGTAAATATTAGCTTAACTTTCCTGTAACCAGGTTTTATCATGTGAATTCACTGTACATCATTGTGTTATAAACGTTATTTTCCTCTGTATGTATAACTGTCTTATAAAGTGTATGATGTATCTGTTGTGTATCAACTATTGAACCTTGACCTTATCAGGTCCATCTTGTAAATGAGCCTTGCTCAATGATGTTCACCTGAATAAATAAAGATTTGATTGATTGATTGATTGATGTTGACATCCCAGTCACGGTTTTGTGTGTACTATGTTTCAGTGACTGCCAGAATATCCAGGCATCCCACTTCCATCAAGGCCACTAGTTCAGGGAGCTTGTTACACAGACTGGAGGCATTGGTACTCTTCACCTTCCATTTTTTTTATGGCCTTACCCCTTTTAGTCCCAACCCTGTCCTTACTGCCCTTTTCGACATTTACCCCTGTCCTGCTCCCTACTGACTTCTCTACCTTGGTGTTTACCTCACTAACTACTCTGTTTTGTGGGGGGAGGCTGGGATTTCCTTGCTCCTTTTCAGTGCCTCCCTCCTTGGCTAGTTTAAATGCTTGCCAATGAAGCATTTAAACCTATCACCTAGTATCCTGGTCCCCCCCCCGGACAGATGCAGACCATCGCGCCAGTATAGGCCTGTATCCCTCCAGGTGACTCCCCAGTCCCCAATGAGCCAAACCCTAGACTACACACACCAATTTTTCAACCATTCATTGAATCCCATGGTGCAGAATACCCTAGCATCATCCTTACCATAGACAGGCAGCACCTCTGAGAAGGTTACCGTACATGCTACTTGTCCCAGGCCCCTCCCAACTCTATAAATTCCTCTTGCACGCTCTGATCCCATTCACAGCCAGGTCATTTGTCCCTAGATGGACAATAACATCCAGCTCCCTCCCTTGTGTAGCTGCTCCTGCAATCCTAGGGGTTAAGCCTGTCCCTCAGAGCGTGGTGCCAGGCAGGCACCTCACCTCCCTATCCTCCTTCCCCCACTTCCACCCCCCTAATGATCAAGTCCCCCACCAGGAGTTGTTTCCTTCCCCCACCCTCCTGTGGGTCTCCTTTGTGCAGGTTCCCAGAGTTGTCCTTGGTCTCCACTGCAGGTGCCTCCATAGAGGAGCCCCTCTTTGCCAGAACAGCATATGAATTGTGGAGAGGTACAACTGGAGGGATGCACCTCTGTTCCACCACCTCTCCCTCCCTGAGCCCACCTTGGTCCAACCGCTCCTCTTTCTTGGCAACCTCTGAGGTAGCGGTGTTGGCCCTGGTGGTCCCTGGGTGGGGAAGAGGTTTCACAAATCCTAGCCAGTTCAACCTGGAGATGGGCAGCCTCCTCCTTCAGACCAGAGAGGTGCCTGCAAACAGTGCAGCATCACAGCCTCCAGAATTCTCCCGGAACACTGCTGCCCCACAGCCATTGCACTGCACCACTCCCATCTTGACTTATTTTGTGTCCCTTCCCCTGTTGCTTTGTATGCTTACTGTCTCCTCCCTCTATATATTTTTACACTTACTTTCCTACTACCTATGTGCCCTTACAACTCTTGCCCTTCCTGTTCTGGAACAGGAACTTCCTGTAGTCTTCAGTAGTCTCCTTCATCCATGCTTGGATTCAGACCTCCAGCAACCGGGGGGGGGGGGAGAGCTATTTTTTAGGTTCCTTCAAGGTTGATGAAACTAATGTGTCTCAGTGATTCTTCCCTTCCTACTACTAAACAGGAAGTTCCTGCTGCCAGTCAAATCCAGTGGCTATAAAAGTAGAACTGGCTTTGGGTGGGATGGAGGACAATTAGTAAAAGAGCTGTAGTTCTAGACTGCTGTTACTTGCTCTGACAGCAAAGTTCTCTGTCAAAAACAGCAAGAAACTGTAATTGGAGACACCTGATTTTGTACTCCTAAGCCACACCCTCAGTTAGTCTCAGCTTCTGCTCCTGACTCAGTATTACTATTTTATATATCAATATGGAAGTTGATATATTGGTCATCTTTGCTTATAGCAAGTGTTGATTTAATTAAAAAATTAGGTTTCTTGACCTAACAGCTCCAAAGTTAGCCCAGTTTAAAAAAAAATATCTTTCAAAGGGTCTAATGTTTGAACCATTAGGGCTAGAAACTGTTTTTTTTCAATAAAAGACTGGAGTATGTTCAGTAAGACTGTATCCTATTGATACAGGTGTAATGTGTGTAGTGTGTGTGTGTGTGTGTATATATATATATATATATATATATATTCTTTGCAAAAAACTATGTTAATGCATCAGTTAGAATTGATATCAAACCATAAAAGGGAGGAAAATGTGACATTAGGGTTTTCATCCCTAACACCCCACTCCCATGCTGCACATACCAACAGGCATCAGGGGTGTGCCTTGTGGTCATCAGCCATAATGCTCTCCCCATTCCATAAGTAAATAAGCTGAGATGGGTACAGTATAGAAGAATGGGGTGAGCATTATGGCTGATGATTCAAGGCACACCCCAGTGCCTGTTGGTGTGCAGGGTGGGGAGTAAAAGAAAAAGTGTTAGAAACCCTAACATCATAGTTCCCTACTTTTTATAGTTTGATATCAACCCTAACTGATGCATTAACATAGCTTTTTTTGCAAAGAATTTCCTTACTTTTTGAAATAGTGTAATCATAGCCTTATTTGCCTGTGAAAGCACAGAGCCCTTTGGGCCCTGTGTTCCCATCCCTCCATAGATGTGTATATGTATGTCGCTGTGGAAGGGCCTTGTACTCCAACTTATAGGACAACAGTGACCAAATTGCAAACATAGCCATCTTATTAACTCACCTCATGTACCTAGCACAGAACATTTTTAAATCCTCACTAAAATATAATTCTACGCAACTACAATGCCATTCCATGCCACAGGTGCAAAAACACATTTTGTCCAGGATTTGAAAAATGACAGCTGTGACAAACATGAGGTGGGGTAATAAGAAGTGTATGTTGAAAATCTGGGGTCAAAGTCTTTTAAAATTTCTAAAGTTACAATTGTGCATAGCAAAACTGGAATTAATGGTCATATCTTTATTGTCAAAATATGCAAAAATGGCAAAGTTATGCACTAAAGTTGAAAATCCCATTGAAATTCACTGACTTCCCAAATGAAAAAAGATCTTTTTTCATTTGGTCATCATATGAAACAATGTATTTTTTCGTATGACACTGATACGAAAAAAGAATGCCGGTGTTAAATAGAACATATTTTAAGTGCATTTCTCAAGCAGTAAAGTGCAGAATGCACCTCAGGGGGTCACAATAAGCAAACTACATGTGTTGGTTCATCCCCAGAATATCATTTTTGGGTGTTTCCAAATTTGAATTTGTCAGGCAAAACTGAAAACAAGATTGTGGCTATATGAAAAAGGAATTTTCCCATACAAAACAGGATTCCTTTTCCATTTCATGCAGCTATATTTTAGGGGTTATTGAGCATGCTCAGAAATGATTTTTTCAGAATTTTAAAATGCAATAACTTATAAATGGCTTATTATTTTTTCACAAGGCTAGCAAAAGGCACATCTGTGTGCTAGTCCCTTTCTGCCTAGAACATTTCAGACCAAGATTCCAAACCATCTGGGCTGTAGGCAACTTCAAAGAAAAATCCCAGCAAAGTCAATGAGTGATAAAATGCTTTTTTCACATATTTGGAACTCGGAAACCGCACATCTGACTGGAATGTAACTTGCCACATTCAGAGATCTACCATGGCTGATAGAGCATGCCAATTTTCATGCAAATCTATTGAACTGTTACTAAGTTATTAAAGTGCAAATGTTTTAGTTTAACATTGAAGTGCCTACTCAACCCTAACTATAGGGTTGCCGCCGCGCCCCTATAATATATACACATACATCTATATCAATATTGTTTTGAAGCCTCTTTTTAAATCCATTAATATCGATACAAATTTTTTTGCAACACAGAACACATCAAACACATTATACTGATGCAGTATTGACATATTGTATCAACACTATTTTTGTATCGATGCATAAAATTGCATGGCAGTTTAAAAAAAAAAAATTTATAACCACTGTTTTAAAATGTTACTGATAATTGTTTCTACTTCAGCCAGTCTTATGAGGAAGCTGTGCTAGTTTTAGCCTTCTAACCCTTTAAGCTTAAACTCTTTATGGCATCGCACATGTTTACCCTACCCTGTAGCAAACACTATTATAACATGGCTGTCTAAAATACAATCATTTAATTGGTCAGAACACATCACCTGACCATTGATTAATCCCTGATGTACCCACAGTTGCCTTGCTGGTCCACAATATCCTGAATTGACAGCAATGCAAACTAACTTAGAGGAATCAATCCACCATATACCCATTGTAACAGAGAAGCCGAATTTCACCTTTCAGAGTGATACTTCGCCTTCCAACAGCGGAATTTCACCTGAAACCATGAAATTATGCCTTGAAATAGCAGAATTTCACCTTAGAATACTGAACTTCATGTTACAAATGTGAATTTCACATTACAAAGGCGAATTCTGCATCTTTTCACAGCACTTGTGGCCTCATAACAACAAATCCACCTAGTGGCCAACTACAAAGACAACAGAATTAAGATCACTGTTTGGGGCTCTGCTGTTTTCAAATGGAGGTGAGAGCTCATTGAGAAATTGAATAACGCTACCATTTCTTGGCGGTGTAAGCTCCTGGACATATTCTGAATCTGGTAAGAGCGGTCTGCAATACATTACTTTCTTGAACCGGTTTACCACCCGTGAGAGGGGTGAACTACCTACTGGCCGGCCCTGTGCTCCATTGAATTTATGACTCTCAGACTACAGCTCTTTTATTCCTTGTTGGTAATTATATCTGTGAAATCTCGCCATTGTAGAGATCTGTGAGAGATTTCTCTGAGGGGAAATGTTTCGAATATCTTTTATAATTTTATTTTTAGTTTTGTATTGTTGTGTTGTTAAGTAGCGCAGGTTGTGAGCGGACTGGTGGGCTTATTTATTTACTTATTTACTTTCTGTGTTAGGCAGGTTATGTTTCTTTTTGGTTTTTGTTTTTTTTTACTGTTTAAGTTATATATTTTAGTTAGTTGTTTGTTTGAAGTTGGTTTGATTAGTTAGTTGGGTGGGGATGGGAGTGAGAAAAGGTTTGGCTGTGATTTGTTTTTTTTTTAATTTGTTTAGTTAATGTTGTTAGTTAGCTTGTTTTAACTTTTATAAAGAACTAATTTTACATACTTTTATTGTTTTCTGAGGATTTTATGTTTTGAAATGTGTCTTCTGCTTGGCCCCAGCCGTACACTGCTCAGCCTCTGCTCTCCACTCCCTCCGCCCCTTCTATAACCCCCCTCTGGCTTTTTCTATCTACCAACACTGTCGGGCTCTAGGTATTGCCCGCAGGAGGGGGGTCAGGGTTGGGGGGTGAACAGTGGAGGCGAGATGAGCAGAGCACTCCCATTGGGGTGACTAAGCCAAGGAGATGCCCTGGGGTGAAGTGGAGCCTAGAGCATGGGCCATCCTGTTTGATCCCCATACCCAAGGGCACCATCCTTAGTGATGGGCAGGTGGTCAGGGCAGTCCAGGAGTCCTGTCCAACCCAGGTGATGTTGTGCAATGCCAGGTCCGTCTGGAACAAGACGGCAATAATTTCAGATCTTGTCGCCTTGACAGACCTGGCTTGCATCACCTAGACCTGGCTGGATAATAATGTGGGACCGATATTGGAGGCCACAATTCCAGCCAGGTATACGGTGATACACCACCCAAGGTTGGACTGCAGGGGGGGGTTGCGGTCTGCTTTAAGACCGAATTGGATCTCACCAGTGTACCAGTTGAGGAGACCTCTTCTTTTGAATGTACCATTGTAGAAGGTGAGGGCTATCGAATTGCTCTCATCTACCATCCACCAGGAGATGAGAAGCAATTCCTTAAGGAAGTAGCACACTTCATTGTTGACCTGACATTTGAGTCCCCCAGGCTGATGGTCCTGGGTGACTTTAATGCATGGATCGACGATGAACTCTCGCAATTTGGACAACACTTCCTCCAGTTAATGGATTCACTGGGCCTAACACAGGTAGGTACCACTGCTACTCATAAAGTTGGCCATTCTCTTGACTTGGTCTTCCTCCTGGGGATCAAGGTTTCTGATGTGGGGGTGGAACCAGTCAGTTGGTCATATCACTACACCATGAGATTCAATTTTGGCACCCCCCCTTGTAGGCCGAACCCTGTGGAGATGATCAAGTTCTGTCCCTTGCAGAATGTCTCCTCTAATGGCCTTGTGGTGGTTCTTGACCTATCAGAGCTTCCTGTGCATAGCAATGATCCAGAGGCATTGGTTGTGGCTTATAATACTGCCATTACCTCTGCCCTGGATTCTATTGCTCCAGTTCGTTTGCATCCTCTCTCCTGCCGACCTCGAACCCCATGGTTTGATGGTGTTCTGAGGGAGTTGCGGCGAATTGGACGCAGGTTAGAAAGTTGCTGGTGGAGGTCTGGCCTGGATGCCGACCGCCTTAGACTGCTAGAACATTATCAATTCTATCCATCAGAAATCTCCCATAAGAAGGCAGGCAGAGTTCCTGTCCTGGGAAATTTCTGCTGCACAGAACTGACCTGCTCAGCTTTTCAGAACTGTGGACAGATTGTGCAACCCAACCTGTCTATAGCTCCATAGAGCGTTGTCACAATTACAGTGTGATGAGATTGCTCGGTTCTTCACTGATAAGGTGGCCAACATTAGGGCAGACATCAGTTTGGCACGTTCTATGCTAGTTGCGGGTGCCCGGGACTGGGTCACTATCCCTTTGTTTTCCTGGAGTACCTTCGACCGCCCGGAAATCGTGGATGTTATGCGGATTGTCCAGGGGTAGCATCCTACCTCCTGTAGTTTAGATCCAGGTCCCACACCCTTAATCTTAGGGTAGGGAGATTCTATTTTACTGGCTCTAGCACAGGTAGTCTGGTCCTCTCTTGACTCAGGTGTATATCCCCTGTCCTTGAAAGAGGCAGTGGTGACACCCTTGTTGAAGAAACCATCTTTGGACCCAGAATGTCTGGCTAACTACAGACCTATCTCGAACCTCCCCTTTGCAGGGAAGGTGATCGAGAAGGTGGTAGCAACCCAATTGGAGAACCACTTGACCATCCATATCATCTACGAACCTCTCCAATCAGGCTTCCGTAAGAGGCATAGTACTGAGACTGCACTGGTTTGGGTGCTCAATGATCTCCTGATGGTGAGAGACCAGAGAAAATGGTCTATCTTGGTGTTACTGGATCTATCTTCAGCATTTGACACCGTCGACCATGGGGTTCTTTTAGAGTGCCTGAGATGTATTGATGGACTCTCTGGGGTTGTGCTCAGATGGTTCACATCATACCTCACCGGAAGATCTCAGAGGGTGGTGTCAGGTTTTTTTTCTTCTGATCCCTTCTCGCTTTTTTGTGGGTTCCCTCAGGGCTCTATATTGTCCCCCATGTTGTTTGCAATGTACATGCTTCCTCTCGGAGACATTGTGAGATGGTACGGGTTGGGTTTTCACTGTTATGCAGATGATACTCAACTGTACCTGTCCTTTGCACCTGACCAGGAAGGAGCTGTCTCGGATTGGATGAGGTTGAGTTGGTTGAAGTTGAATTCTGGGAACACCGAGGTGTTGGTTTTGGATCTGGATTGCCAGATAGGGGGACCTGTGGCTGGCTCCCCCTCTGGGGGGTTTTGTGGGGATGTCGAGTTACTGGTCTCTGAACGGGTGCAGGATCTGGGGGTGATCTTAGATGTTGGGCTGACCTTAAGATCTCAAGTGTCAGCAGTGGTAAAATCCTCATTTTATCATCTGAGAAACAACACCAGAATCAAGCACCTTGTTCCGTCCGGTGATCTGCCAACTTTGATCCATGCCTTTGTGACCTCATGCCTGGACTATTGCAACTTTCTTTACCTTGGGCTTCTGGGGGTTGATATCCGCCACCTTCTGCTGGTGCAGAATTCCGTAGCTCAAGTACTTATAGGTACTCCTAGAACATCACATATTACTCTGGTGCTGCGGGATCTGCACTGGCTACCAGTCCAGTGGCGGATCACCTTCAAAGTTGGATTACTGGCTTTTAAAGCCCTACATGATCTGGGCCCTGACTACCTGAAAGATCTCCTGATTCCTTATCTCCCAGTGAGGTCGCTCCGCTCAGCCGAAGAGGGGTTGCTAGAGATTCCTAGGGTCACACTGAAATCAGCTGGTGCCCGGGCTTTTATGTTTGCGGCACCAACCCTTTGGAATTCTCTACCACGTTGAATAAGGGAGTGTTCAGCCGTGGGGATCTTTAAACAGGCTCTTAAATCCTTTTTTATGGAATAAGGCATATGGCCTTGATTAATGTTTCGTACTTGTTTTTAACAGTTTTTATATTACTGTCTGTTTGTTCTGTTTGCATTTAATCTTTTTGGAATGTGCTTTGGTTTTGGAAAGGTGCAATATAAATAAAGTTTGTTATTATTAGTATTACTATTATCCTCTATACACATCATTCATTAGGTGGAAGGATTATTTTAGTACAAATCCATGTTCAATCACATATATTTTAATATTCCTTTACATAAACCTCTAACATAATGTGACTCATGTTATAAGATGATTAACCCACTCCAGGGAATGGGTTTACTGAGCATTAATCCACGCCTGGGTGGTTGAAGTCACAGGGCCACTCACAACCCCCCCAGGGCGTGGATTAATACTCAGTAAACCCGTACCCTTTCATGGGTTAATCCCTCTATCATCCTTGCTTTCACAGGCTTTGCGTGTGAAAGTACCGGAAAATAATAATTAATGTAGGATATGTTTAACAGAATACAGACCCAGGAATCAAATTTTTTGCCTCCCACCTGGTTTTAGAACAGATGGCATGGGTACCACATTCATCCACCTTTGCTGAAAGATGTAAAATCACGGGTTCTATTTACAAACCCTGTTTACAGCAGTTACAGTACATGATATGTAGGGGTCAGCATAACCAAAGTCCAGGAAAAGAGGTGCAGATGGGCCCACAAATCATTCACCATTCTTTGTACCCAGTCATGCAAATGTGTCACTGACCCAGTACCACACTGTCCATGGAGTTACATGAGTGCCCCTGTTGGGGATTACCAGAGAACAGAACCTGTGTTCAAGGCATACCCAAAGGTCATCTGAGAAAGAGACATCGGTCTCGAAGCAGTGTGGATTGATCGTCCATCATTCTGAGTGTTTCCACAGCTGTATTGTAATAGAACTGTATGTTTTCACTTTGAGTATATCTCATTTTAACTGACTTGCAGCCCCTGCCTGGAGTTTTGGTTTTCCTGTCTTCTCCCAAAACCAGGTATGACTGGCTTCAGGCACTAAGTGGAAATGGCAGTTATGTCAGGAGCACCTCATCCATAACTTTTCCGTGCCTCCTTCCATGACCTTAAGGAAATGGCAGGATATATTTATTTGTAATTGTTTGCACAGAAACTTGGCAACATTTGTGTTGTCTGCAGAAAAAGGGCCCTGCAGCCCATTGAGTCTGTCTAACCCTACTTACTTGCTGTTGTTTTTGTTAGGACCTTAGAGGCACTTACCTCTCCTTTCCACCCTCTCTAATTGACATTGTCTTCACCAATACCACATGCCCATCCTAACCATTTTTAAATCCTCACACTGATGTCCCACGTACTACCTCCTTTGGTAGCCTGTTCCACCCTTCCACCACCCTTTCCATGAATAAATGTTTTCTGATGTCCTTCTTAATTCCCCCATGCCAGCTTCATTGAGTTCTTCCTCGTGCTTGTGTTCCCACTCAGCATGAACAGTTCTCCACTGCGTACCTTGTTAAGTTGGAAAAGGTATTCGTAAGTCTCTATTCTGACCCCTCTCCCTATTGCCTCCTGCCTATACATGAAAGGTAAGGTACAGAAAATGTACTCGGAGCTGTGGACAGCTCATTTACAGGTACATCCTGTGGAATAGGGAAAGGCAACATAGTAACAGAGTATTTCAAGAAAAGAAAGGTCTCTAGGTCCATCATATCCACCATCTCCCCTGTTTCATGAGCAGGGATAAGTATGCTGTGCAAACATTTAAATGGATTCCCTATGAGCTCTACTACCCAGAGTACCCTGGGATTCCTTTAGTAAGTAAAAAAGTTGTCCAGGCATTCCTTAAAGGTCTGTACTGTCTTCCTATCCTTCCTATCCTTGTCTGTGCTGAAAGGCTGTTCTATAGGTTCACCACCTTCTGAGAGTAAAAAAGTATCTCCTACTGTGCAAAATTAGTGGATCGAGGGGACAAAACCTTTTACAGGTACATCAGTGAAAAAAGAAAGGCAAAGGGAGGGATAGTGAGACTGAAGGGGGAGGATGGGGGCCGCATGGAGGATGACAACAGTAAAGCTGACATATTGAACAGGTATTTCTGCTCAGTCTTTACTGAGGAAGAGGAGGGTAATGGGTCTGAAGGGAGTACAAGGGGTGGGAATGGTGCAGAAATAGACACAAGTCCCTTTACACGAGAAAGGGCCCTGAAGGAACTGGAAGTAATAAGAGTTGATAAAGCAATGGGGCTAGATGGGGTGCACCCCAGGGTCCTTAAAGAACTAAGAGAGGTGGTGGCTGAACCTCTGGTAATCCTTTTTAGCTGATCACTGGAAACAGGGGAGGTACCCAAAGACTGGAGGACAGCAGATGTAGTCCCCTTATACAAAAGTGGGAACAAAGAGGAAGCAAGGAACTATAGACCAGTCAGCCTCACCTCGATAGTGGGGAAGATCATGGAAGCACTACTAAAGGAGAGATTGGTGTAATATCTGGTTGTCAATGGACTACAGGACCCAAGGCAGCATGGTTTCAGCAGGAGGAGGTCATGTCAGACCAATCTCATTGAATGTTTCAACTGAGTGACTAGGGAGGTGGATCAGGGGAGGGCAGTGGACATGGCCTATCTGGACTTCAGCAAGGCCTTTGACACTGTGCCACATAGAAGACTATTACACAAACTGGGGAATATGGGTGTGGGCAGGACAGTAGTGTGGTGGGTAGGTAACTGGCTGGGTGGCAGGGCACAGAGGGTGGTGGTAAATGGCTGTCACCCACAGAGGAAGAGTGACCAGTGGGGTACCACAGGGATCAGTGCTGGGACCGTCTCTATTCAACATCTTCATCAGTGACATTGTGCAGGAACTAGAAGGCAGAATTTCCTGTTTGCTGATGACACAAAGCTCTGTAACAGAGCAGACACACCAGAGGGTGTAGACAGAATGAGAAGGGACCTGCAGAAACTTGAAGAATGGTCAGGGGTTTGGCAGTTGAAATTCAATGCAAAGAAGTGCAAGATAATGCATATGGGCACAAAAACCCTGACACAATATATCAGTTGGGGGTGAGGATATAGCATGCACCAAGCAGGAAAGGGATCTCGGGTTATCATCACTGATGACCTCAAGGTAGGAAACAGTGTGACAAGGCAGCAGGTAAAGCAAATAGGATGCTGGGATGTATAGGCAGGGGCATCACCAGTAGGAAAAGGGAGGTCATAATTCCACTATACAAGACACTAGTGAGGCCCCACCTGGAGTACAGTGTTCAGTTCTGGAGACCTTACTTACATAAGGACATAGACAGGTCAAGAAGGTTCAGAGGAGGGCAACAAAGATGGTACATGGATTGCATCACAAGTCCTATGAGGACAGGTTGAAGGAACTGAATATGTACTCCCTTGAGGAGAGGAGGGAGAGAGGGGATATGATAGAGACATACAAGTATCTTACAGGAAGAAACAGGGTGCAGGAATACACTAGTTTAAAAAGAAAAAGATGTTCCTGGACTAGAGGGCATGGGATGAAGTTGGAGGGAGGACGATTCAGAGGAAATGTGAGGAAGAATTTCTTCACAGAACGGGTGGTGGACAAGTGGAACACCCTGTCAGAGGAAGTGGTGAGGGCTGAAACAATCACAGGATTTAAGAATGCATGAGATAGAGATAAAGTAATTCTGGAGGTCAGGGTTAAGGGGCAACAGACTTCTTGGAAAACATAAAGTGAACTTACAAGCTCAAATGGGCAGACTGGGTGGGCCGTAGACCCTTATCTGCTGACACTGTCTATGTATCTATGTATCTGTTACACTTGAAGATGAGCAGATACAATAACCAGAAACAAAAGGGGAATGCAGTAGAGCACTTTTGATTGCCCACTGCCCCCAAAGCATTAGTCTATAGCCTTCCAGTGTGGTACAAAGGGCCAGCATAGGGCAACAAAATTTTTTTCAAAGCAAAAATATGTGCAAATGAGACACAGTACTGCAGACAGTCTTCCCACAGACTGCCATATCCCATAATGGTCTGCTTATGCAAAGTAGGATATCTAGTTCTGGGATGATCCATTCTTCTAGTTGGAAGCCTGGTATCAGGCCTAGCTTTGTCCTTAGGCTGCACCTTCCTTTCCATAGAACTTTACATCCATGCATGGGGGGTTGGGGGTGGCAAAGTCTTTGAATGCTACAAGTAAGACATTCTTGTATGCAGCATCATGGTGCGGAGCACTGCATGCTAACTATGCCCAGATGGCATGTATGCCAAACCATGTCATCACTGGGGTCTTATTTATCCCCATGAGGTATTCAGCAGTAAAGGTGCTCAAGAACAAGGGACATGCTATGAAGCTGGAGGGGGGTAGGTTCAGGAGAGATGTGAGGAAGTACTTCCCCACAGAAAGAGTGGTGGATTCCTGGAACAGCTTCCAGCAGAGGTGGTTGGGGCAAAAACAGTGGTGTGGTTCAAGAATGCATGGGACAGTCACAAAGGAATCATAGCAGAAAGGAATGGGGGAAGTGAGAAAGCTATAGATCGGGCACGGTCTGTGGTAATAATGTAGGTAGGGGAAAATGAGCAGACTGGATAGGCCAAGCAGTCCTTATCTGCTGTCAAATTCTATGTTTCTATACAATTTATTCTCTAATTAAAAAAAAAATCTTAGATTATCTCTGCAAGAGTCACACAGACCTAAAAGGCTAGATATCTAAGTGCAATGGCAAAGAGAGTTTGAGAAGTGCAATCATACAATGGCAAGGAAAGAATCCTTAACTCTGATTGGTCAGTGTATGCCTGGCACAGTGATGTTATCCCAGTATAACATCACGGGTCTAGTCTCAGCACTGTATATCTATTGAGTGATCATGTTTGGTTTTGCATCTTCTTTAAAAAAACTAAAATATTTTTCCACACTAACTAAAACATCTTTAAAATTATTTTATTATTCTGTATATAACAACAAGCCATTGTATATGGCAATAATGCCCTCCAGGATGTGTGTCGAGTGGATAATGTCACTTCTCAGGTGCTGGACACACTCGGCCTGCAGCCTCGTGCCCAACCACCTGAGGTGTGATGTTATCCCAGTAGAACACACACTTTGTCGGGCATTATTGCTTAAATAAAGCTGGCCATGTACAAACAATATATTGGGCATTTAGTCAGTTTAGGATATATTGGGAGGAACTGACAAAGAACATAGGAGGTACTGTAGGAACAGATTACACAATTTATTAGATACTCCTTTTCCTGCTGGCCCACTGGTGCAGCAGTAGTGCTTCCACCTGAAATGCCAATTACCCGCAATCATAAGTGCACTCCTGGCACTGGAGGATCAGCCACAGGGAGGAGCATCAAGCATCTGTAGTACTGCACTCCTCCTCTCGGGAAGGAGAGTTACAGAATCTGGTGTGCGCCTGGCCCCTTGCAGAGGCTAGGGGGGTAGGGCAGCTTGGGCCATCAGCATGATGGGAGGAGCTGCAGACATCAACGCAAGTCACATGGGAGTGTGTGACATGTGTCATGACATCACCCCACGTCCATTCCTCCCAAGGGGAGAAAAACAGAAAATCCCACCCTGCAGGATAACTCTGGTCACCTGCTGGCCCCACCCTGTGAGGACCTGGCCCATTGACATAAAACTGAATCCATTTTGATTGCAAGGGTTTAGGGGAACCCCTGTCTGTGCTGCTGGGGGGGTTCCCAGGGGATAGAAGCATCTGTTACATCCCATGAGGGACTGGGGTGGCCAGAAGATGGGGGATGCCCACACTAAGGGGATAAAGGATTAACAAAAAAAGAGAATCCATTTCTGTAAGCTTTTCTCAAGATGGATATGTAAAGTAGAGCAATATCTACTTTATGTTCTGGTCACTGCAGCAAAGCAACATATTATTAGAAAGTGATGAAAAATTCCCCTCAAACCATAAAGAAATGAAGGTACATGGTGAATGTGTTCATTACTTGAGAGTAAGGTGTGTCTCTTTGCACATGATACATAAATCTGCAACAGGGTTGACACTCAGAAAGGGGTGAAGGGAATTCAAAGGGATCCGAGGAAACTACAGAAATGGTCTAGAGGATGGCAGCTGGGTTTCAGTACCAAAAAGTGCAAAGTCATGTACTGGGGTAAGGGAAACCCCAGGGGCTGTGTATAAGATCACTTCCCCGCCGGGCACTGACAGTTACTACAATAAAGAGACCTAGGATTCATCATATCTGATGACCTCAAGGTTTCTGGGCAGTGTGACAAAGTAGTGTGAAAGGCTAGCAAGATGCTGGGGTGCACTGAGGGAGAGATTTCTAGCAGGAAGAGGGAGGTGGTGTTGCCATTGTATTGCTCACTGGTAAGGCCCCATCTGAAGTATTGTGTACAGTTCTGGAGGCTGCACCTCTGCAAGGTCATTGAAAAGGTATAGGTGGTACAGAGGAGAGTAACCAAAATGGTGAGGGGGTTGCATGAAAAGCCATAGGAGGAAAAGTAGCAGGAATCCAACATGTAAAACAAAAACAAAAAGACTGAGAGACCAATCACAGCATGGATTTAGAAAAAATAGATCCTGTCTGACCGCAAATTTAGTGTTTTACGAATATATCAGTAAGAATTTAGATAACAACATACCGGTGGATGTAGTTTACCTTGATTTTTGCAAGGCATTTGACAAGGTTCCTCATGATTTGTTGGTAAGCAAAATAAGATCGTTAGGAATAAATAATAAAATTATAAACTGGGTTGAGGAATGGTTAAATGGGCATTCACAGCGTGTATGCATCAGGGGTTATATGTCTGAATGATGTTCGGTCACTATCGGAGTACCACAAGGGTCGGTTTTGGGCCCAGTACTGTTCAACACCTTTATTTCCGACTTAACATTAGTATCAACAGTTTTTCAATTCAGTTTGCAGATGACACCAAAATAATGGCTAAAGTTAAAACAATGGAATATGTATCAAACCTTGTTAATGATTTAATGAGACTTGAAGGATGGGCACTTGTAAATCAGATGTCTTTCAATGTAGGTAAATGTGTAGTCATGCACTTTGGTAATACCAATATACAAAATCAGTATACACTAAACGGACAAGTATTAACCCCTACAACAGAAAAAAATGACCTAGGTACAATAATTAATTCTAACTTAGAAAATCAGCAAAGACAATTCTCTTTCCTGATTGGCTGAGACACTTATTTAGGTGGGCATCTATCAGACAATAGATGCCCAGCTAAAAATAAGAGCCAGTCCAAGTGCCCCTTCCCCCATTGAGGTATCATTGTGCACAGCCTGCTTTCTCATTGGTGGAAAGCACCTAATTCAATTTTAAATCGCCGCCATTTTTTTTTCTGAGCTAGTGAGAGACAGAGCCTGCCATACCATGTTGTAACAGATAAAACAGTGGCTGTAACAGTCTGCCTTCCTCCTCTAAAAGAAACCGACAGGACCTTCTGTTGCAAACCGTCTTTCTCAGCTGACTGTTTGCGCCACCGCTCATGTCCCGATCAGCGCCGCTGTTGACCCGCTCGCACACATAACCTGTTGAAATATATCCCTACTCTACTGTCTCACCTTACACTTTTTGTTTAAATACTGTATCTTACTACTCAGTCCAGAAGTAAACATGGCTTACAGCACTGCAACAGTCTGCCTTTCTCCTCCAAAAGAAACCGACAGGATCACTAGACTCTCTGGCTTTAAAAAAAACCTCACAGAACAGGTTGTTTTTTTGTAATAGTAACGGCAGCGCAGTTTGGCAGCTTTATCACATTCTCCAAATCTGAAACAGTTTTATCAGTGTCTTAAACACTTCAGTCCACAAAAAATTTTTTTTAAATTCCTAACAGTTTAGTCCTGTCACACAATCAAACGCCTTCACGAACTGGAGCGCAGCCCGCTTGCCCCCCGCCGCCTTGATCGCCTTTCATAATTAAACTGAGCACGC
The DNA here is from genome assembly GCA_016271365.2 of Neoceratodus forsteri. NCBI lineage: Eukaryota > Metazoa > Chordata > Ceratodontiformes > Ceratodontidae > Neoceratodus > Neoceratodus forsteri. The sequence continues at coordinate 1,175,261,772 of CM057450.1, read as the reverse complement.
TTTTATGACCACTGTACTCTGCAATCTCATTTTATATGTTTAAAAAATCTTACTTTCAGTGTTCCTGCCAGCAAACGGTGCCTACTAGCATTTCCTTCTAATCTCTCCTCCAGAAGATTTTTACTCAAGGCTTCCCGCCTGACATAACATAACACAGAGCAGCAGCTTATAAATATAATCTTGGCTCCAAACACTTTCTTCCAACCGGGCCACCGATCACAGTCTCATCTCACCTCAGTCTCTTTTACACAAAAAAGCCACACAATGACAGAGAAGACTGCAAATTGTTTAAAAAAACAAAGGGGACACAAGGAAACGACCTCTCAAGCAGGGATAAAGGCAAAGAAAATAACAACATGCACAACAAAAGCACCCTCTGCTGCCAGCTACACAGCTTTACCACTACAGGGACTATTTTGCAACAAAACAACTTCTATTAAGTTACCATATTTTTGAAGCATATTTTTACCATTTGAAAAGTTATTTTATAAAACATTTCACACTGTGCCCATTTTCTAAGCGCAATAATACACCCTCAGGGTGGGCGGTATAGGCAATACCGGACCTTCCAGGGGCTATAAGACCCTCCACCTGCGGTGTCGGGCCTCATTACGCCCCTGGGCGGTCCGGTATTGCCCAATACCGCCCACCCTGTTGGGTATTATTGCTTACTTAACCTCACATAGTCACTGTAATCATAACATTAGTCGAGCTAATAATCTCATAGGCTGTATCAAGTGGAGTTTTACCTCACGGGACAAGGATTGGTTCTACCCTTGTACAGCACATATGTCAGACCTCATCTTGATTATTGCTCTCCCCTATGGAGCCCCTACCTTAGAAGAAATATTGGTAGACTGGAAGGAATACAGAGTAGAGCAACTAAGCTTGTAACTAATATGCATGATAAGAGTTATGAAACAAAGTTGTAAGAATTGGGTATGCATTCATTGGAACAGAGAAGAGTGAGAGGGGGACCTCCTAATGATGCGCAAAATTCACACTAATACTGAGTTAATGACTCAATTGGGAATGTCTTATACTAGGCGACAATGTAATCTAAGAAGCCATAATTACCAACCGGTTCTAACTTACCCTATAACTAATAAAAGGAGATCTTACTTCACCCAGAGAATAATTCCACTATGGAACACCTTATCAAATTCACTGCTGCGACATCAAAATCAGGACACATTTAAACAAAACCTGGATTACTTTTTGTTGTAAACATTGGGATTAAAGTGCCAGCGTTGCTGGAGGCATACATATATGGGCCGTGGCCTTCTGTATGTCTACTCTTCTTAGTAGGAATCTTAGTATGTATTTTCTGTTTAAGAGAATGCAAAGGGACATCACTGACACCTATAGGTACCTTATAGGAGTAAAAAAGGTACAAGTGGAGGCGCTATTTCAGAGAAAGGAATGCACTGGAACAAGGGGGCATGCAATGAAGCTAAGAGGGGGAGGTTTAGGAGAGATGTGTGGAAATCGTGAATGAGTGGAACAGTCTGCCAGAGGAGGTAGTGGGACAAAGACTGGGGAGCGTCAAACAAGCATGGTATAGGCACAGGGACATATTACGTAAAGGAATGGGGAAGGAGTGACACCTATGATCAACTTGGGTCAGTGGTGATGGAATAGGCAGGGATAAGGGGCAGACTGTATGGGCCTAAAGGTCCTTTTCTGTTGACAAAATTTCTGTTTCTGTCAGATGGGGATACACATTGTGAGACTGGAGAAGCATACATTTTAGATTTAATGGATGCTATTGGTTGCACTGTATTGCACATACAGCATGACCAAGGAAGTGCTTTATGATTAAAAATAAATGTGTTATACATTGCTGCCTCTCTCCCTTCCTCTCTTTCTCTTTCCCCTTCATCTCTCCTTTCCTCTATATAAGAGGCTGCGCACATATTTTGCAGCACACGTTCAGAGTCTAATTAAGATTTAGCATATGTTTGTACAGGCTGTTTCTGTACTGATTGTTTCTCTGTTAAAAATCAATAAACTTTGAACTCTATATAAAAATAATCTTTTAGTCACTACAGACTCTCAGTTTTTAAATTATTTTTACTGCTGAGGCCAGCCATGTAAGAACAGTGAGCATGTGTGCACGTTATGCACGTGTGCTTGCAACAGGGTGACAGCACATTAGATGAATGGGAGGAGACGGAGACTAGTCTGTCTGGCATTATAAAACTCCTGTCCTGTTTGCCAGCTAATGTTTGTCATTTTAAATCCTAACTTGGTTGATGCCATGAAGACCTGATGTAAAAAAAATATTTTTTCCTTTAGGAGCCATGTTACTGCCTTGTTTATAAAATGTTTGGCACCCTACATCAGATCCTCATTCTGATACCCATTTCCTTAGATTTCCACAGCGTTTTTCAATTCTCAGCTACTACTGTATAGTGGGTATTATAGCGCAGTGAGCTTTTGCAGAGGGGAACCTGCACAGAAGCTCTTTCTTTCCTTTTGCAGCAGTAGTTGCAGTCAGCCAGTCTATAAGACATAATGGCGAGTCCAAGCATTATTTCATCATTGCTGTGGTTGACATATGTAAGCAAGTCGGCATGCAAACCAGAAACACCACAAAATATAAAGAATCCAGTGAATATTAGAAGTGGAAGGATTCAAATTCCAGGACCCTTAAAGAGACTGGGAGATCTCTGGGAAAGCTTGAACAATGATGTTCAGTTATAGTTGTGCTCCGTCATTTCTGTTTTTAGCTTCCCCTCAGTCTCTGTTATTATGGGCATTTGTATGGAAACAGAACCATTGCCCTTTGGACTACATCCACTCCTGCTTTTGTGTACCGATGATATCACACACTCCTGTTTTTGGCATCATAATCATTTCCACAGCAACCAACTGTGATTCATAAGTGGAGGATTATAATATCCCAACTAGACAGGCCAAAAGCCGCAGTTCAAGTTGAACGGCAAAGAATCCTATTTTTAAGTAGCTGTGGGTAAGATAAATACAGTAAATATATGAAATACCTAGAGAATACTGGATGGCCAACTATGCAGAACCAGTGTGTCCTGCCACAGAGGGGTTCTGATTCCCTCTGACCGCAAGAGAAAAGCTCAGGAGGTCCATGGGAATCAGAACCCCAAGGTGGCAAAACACACTGGTTATGCATAAAGTTGCTCACCCTGTATTTTTTATAGTGTATAGTACTGTGTGAAAAATGTTTTTGTGAGTTCTTTTGCTTTCAAAATGAAACTGACTCTTGCAGTCTCTAGAGGTTCTAGAATGCTGTTCTACCACAGTAGGGTAGAATCACATTCCATGACCTTGGAACTGTGGTAGAACAGCATTTTAAAAGGGATGGAATTCTATACAGAACAAAACTCCACTATACACTATAAGCAGAATTTTGTGTAGCTGTTTTTTTTAAGTTTTTCCTGAGAGATTTCAAGCTTTTTAATGAAACAGGCTATAACCCCTCTTCCTTGCCTCTGTGTGTGTGTGTATGTGTGTGTGTGTTGGGGGTGGGTGGGTACTGTCACTCTTGGTTAGTTCAAAGTCCCCTTCCTTCTAGTGTTCTTGACTCTGGCCTTGCTCATTGGGTTGTTTCTGCTTTAGCAATGTTCTAGCTCAGAAAACATTGCAAATGTCATGAACATCCTGCACTTACTACCTTCTGCTATAATTGAAGGCCTTGTTTTATCTGGGCCCACCAGATATTGGGACACCCTCACCCAGGTGAGAGGGAGAGAATTGCTTAGTCAGCTCAATAAGGAAACACTTCAGCTAATATGGTACTTTGAATAATATTGCCTTAATGGGGAAATGCTGTATTGTAGTACTTTAATGTGGTAAATGTTTATGTGGTAAAGTGAAAGATTAGGATGGTACTGTGTGTGGTGTGTGTGTGTGTGTGTGTGTGCGTGTGTGTATCTTCATAGCAAAACAGAATTAATTACAATTGCTTCTATTCCTGATGCCCCCTAAGTATGGAAATGTGATGTTAGAGTTGTCAGCCCTAATTCCTAGCCCCCTCTCCCATCCCTACCCTCGTGACCCAAATCCAAGCTACAAGTCCAGTATTGTGCCCCAAGCATGTGCTGCTTCTTGTGAGGCCCTGTATGTTGTATGCATAGGTACTGGAACTAGGGGTGCTGGGGGTGTGGCAGCACCCCCTTGCTTGAAGTATAATTCCCTACGGCTTCCTATACAGTTTTGTTCAATGGCTTTCAGCACCCCCACTATAAAAATTGTTCCAGTGCTACTGGTTGTATGGTAACTTGTACAGTTATGGTAAAGAGTAATATTTGCTGATGCATAGCCTCTCAAAAGCATTATCTTGTGCCATAAATGACAAACTAGGATACATATGGCTCTCATGGGATGTTGCATTACACAGAATATGTGTTCCACACATGTAACTTGATGTATATAGATACTAGTACAGGTCCTCTAGAAATTAAATTGCTGTAACTTGTATAGTGCTTAGTAGAAGCTCCTGACAATACTGCACGATTAGAAGTACAAGTCTACATTACATGCACTGCTTCATGTGCAGCATGTAATACCATAGAGAAACAAATATATGCAAAATGCATATTACAAAGCAGACATAGCCTGTTCTATGCCTGCACGAAATAGCTTACATGTATAAATACCGTAGCCTGTGTGGATTGTTTTATGGACTACACAATGTTATGTAAAATGAGTTACAAATTTATAACAAGTCAGTTTCTGTTTTTAATTTGAAATATTTTATTGAGTTTTATTTCCTTTTACATGGGAAAAAGTACAAATCAAGCTCAGTTAATGCAAACATTGCACTAAATAAATGTACACAAACCAAAGTGTTGATTTTTAATTTGTGTATTTATTTATTTATTTATTTGTAAACTGGGGGGATGCACTGGTCCCAAGGACTGTTTTGAGGCACAACCTGGTCCAGCAAGATGGCACATAATAGGTAAAAGTAAAAAGGCACATACAGGTCAAGAGGCCATCGGAATGATACAGTGCAATCACTTGACCCAGGCAATGAATACAAACTTTACCGGACAATAAATGCAGAAGTTACAGTACAGGTGGAGGAGAGGTACCATGGTTATAAGAGTGAAATCCAAGCAATAAATAAAGACAATATACACAATTTATAGAATATATAAAAAGCAATGCAGTGCCACAGAAATAGGAAAGCAAGCCACCGAGCAGGAAAGGGACATGGGGCAACCATATTGGATGACTTAAAGGTGGCCAGTCAGTGAGACAAGGCAGTTTGGAGGGTTACATCATAGACAGGCAGCACCTCTGCAAAAGCCACTGAGCATATTACCGATCTAGGACCCCTGCATTATCCCAGCCCCATCTCTAGCCAGATCATTAGTCCCCAGGTGCACAACGACATCCAGCTCTGACTCCCATCCTGCTTCCCTAGTAATTCTTTGGATCCACTTCTCATCCCTTTGGGCCATGGTGCTGGGTAGGCACCTAACCTTCCTTTTCCTCTCTTTCCTATATCCAAATCTATCCCCCTCACAATTGACTCCCCCACCAAAAGTTGTTTCTTTCTCCACTGGTATCCCTTGTGGACTATGGCTTGCCCATCTATGCTGCAGCTGACAACACTGCCCTTTCCAAAATCCAACTCTCCATCAGTAAGGCCCGTAGGTTCCTGACCAGTGCCCCCAGCTGAACTCACACCTGCCTTCTCTGTACTACCACCAATCTTCTCAACTTTGAGGAGTGACTGCTCTACCAGACCTGCCTTCTCGCTAAGAAATCTCTGCTAGGACTCTCCCACGGGGGTCTCCACCTCCCTACAGCAGCCATCTTCGTCCGTCACCACCTGTAGCTCTGTTAAGGCCACTTTCAAGGTGCTCAGAACCAAGACCTCTCTTGCCCAGAGATCCTTCCTCTACTGAGCCCCCACGTGGTTCAACTCCCTCCCTAGCTGCATCTCCAACTTGCCAAAAATTGGCTCCTTCAAAACAGCCCTTCGGAACCATATCTCTAATACCCACTGTTGTAGGTGCAACTAACCCCCTGTTGTAACATGTGGTTCCCATCCGTCTTGCCCCCTTGCTCGACAATGTCCACTGGACAGCCTCTCCCTGCCCCAGACCTACCCCTTCCCTACTAGGTCCAAACAGGGATGTAACCCACTGTATTCTCTGAGGACCTACTATATCTATGAGTGTAACTCACAATTTTGTAACATTATGTAATCTAAGTAACATACAAACTACTACATTATGTAACCTAAGTGTATCTATGTTAAATGTTCTTTTTACTGCACTTGTAATGTTATCCTCTGTTTTAATCTGCACTGTAATAACTGTCTTGATGTCTGCTCCCCCCCCCCTGCAACGAGGAGCCTTTGTAAATGAGTCTCTGACTCAAAGGTTGTAAACCCGATTTGTAATGAATAAATAAATGAATAAAATACAATTATGAAGACTAGCAGCCATTTTTTCTACTCATAGATTAGCTAACAATTCCAGAAGTCATTCCAAGTAAGAGATGGCAATAACTTCTTTCCAGTGATATAGTACCAGGGCCTTGAAAGATAGGGCAATCATGGCCATGTGGAACCTACGTTGTTTGAGCTCAACTCCGGTAAAGTCTCCCAGTAGACAGACTGCTGGGGAAAATACATTTTCTAAACCCAGAAGGGGATCTGCCCTCCATTTAATGGTCTCCCAAAGTGCTGCAACCAAAGGGCATTCCCCAAAATTATGATACAGGGTGCCTTCTGCTTGACCACAACAGCTACAAGTAGAAGAAGGAAGTCTACATGTTTTGAAGGATTGAGTGTTGTATAAACTGTAGTCTATCCTGTGTGATGTAGGAATGACAAGACTTCCATATTTTGTTCCAGTTAAGGGCCTTCTGAGGAAACCTATCAATCCAATAAGGTGAGGCTCCATCAGAATAGTTGAAGACCAAGTCATACAGAGAGGAATATATAAGGGAGGCAGAATGGGGTTGTTGGGACAGGATAATGAGAGACTGAAAAATCTCATCTATTCCATATCCAGCACTCAGTGGAAGCTGTTTCGATACCAGTAGATGGCGGACCTGGTAGTACTTGAAATAGCCTCCTGGGCCTGCAGGGAATCTCGTCATCATGTCCTTAACCAAAAGATAGGAGTCGCCTATCACCAGTTCTTGGGGACACCTCCCTTTGAGAGATGAGAGCTAGGCCTCTGATAAAGGGGTACCATCAATATGAAAATTAGGATTCTGCAATATTGGCTGTTTGGGATCCCTAATGGGGTTATACTTCAAAACTTTACACAACTGAAAATGAACCCACAAAGGAGGTAATAATTGGAGAGCCACTCTTTGTCTTAGGAAGATCCTTAACCCGTGCATGTAGGATAGCCTTCCTAGAGAAGCTACTCGAGTCAATTAGCTCCTGTTCAATGGCAAGCCAGGATGGGATGAAAGGAAAAGTATGTAGTGTTTCTACTGGACGCAGCCACCTAAGGTACTTATTCAAATGACTGTCCCAGTAGTACAGATCAAAATGGGGGAGCCGTGGGCCACCCTTCTCCTCAGGGGTGGCAAGCTTGTGATAAGCACATCTTGCAGGTTTACTCCACCATAGAAAATCCAAGACTATCCTATGGAGTTTCCTAAATCACATAAGAGTTAACCATAGATCCAACATACTAAGGGGGTAAAATATATGAGGTAAAATATTCATTTTGATCAAACTAATCCTGCCCCAAAGAGATAGAGGCAGATCCTTCCAGGGGGACAGGTCTTGCTGGGTCTTGGAGAGCAAGGAGTCAAGGTTTAGTGTTTTCAAATGAGCGGAGTGTCTAGTTAAGAAAATACCTAAATATTTAAGTTTGTCCTGGGACCATTGTAAGCCAGCAAGACTGAGTGAAGCCCTATGAGTCCTATTATTCAATGGGAAAACCTGGGTCTTGTCTGGATTAACTTTGTAATTGGAGAGGGCACTGTACTCCGATACAGTCTCCAAAGCAGCTTGGATAGAGAAGGTTGGTTGGGTAAGGTGCAAAAGAATGTCATCTGCATACGCCGAGACTGTTAACATGTGAGTACCTATCTGTACACCGTGGATATCAAGGTTGGTTCTTAATCTACACAACAGGGGTTCTAGATACAGGTTAAATAAAAGTGGTGACAGGGGACATCCCTGTTGGGTACCCGATTTTAAGGGGAAGGAGGAGGAAATCACTCCGTTACAATAAATTCTAGCACAGGGGCAGTATATAGAGATCTAATCCAACGAATATATTGGTTAGGGATACCAAGCTTAGCCAGAACCCTGAACATAAAGTCCCAGCCTACTCTGTCAAATGCTTTTCCCGCATCTAGGGACACCAGGACCACAGGGTGAATGGAGTCCCTGGATGCGGTGAAAATGTGAGCCAATTTTCTCACATGATCCTGGGATGATCTGCCTGCCATGAATCCCACCTGTTCAAAGCCTATTAGGACTGGAAGGACTCGATTTAATCTACTGTCCAACAATTTGGCCAGGGATCTTAATGCCATTGTTAATGAGGGAGATAGGTCTATAACTCATGACACTATCTTCAGGATTACCAGGCTTATGAAGAACCACTATAAGGGCCTATAGCAGGTGATGATTGAACAGAGTCTCCGCCAGTATAAAGGTAAAGAGTCTATGCAACCATGGGATTAGTTGATCCTGTAACTTCTTGTAGAAGCTGGTGGAAAGGCTGTCTGGTCCCGGAGCCTTACCTAGAGGGAGTTCCCATATTATTACTCTGATTTCTGCCTCTGTAATGGGGGCTAAAAGAAGATTGTTCTCCTCTGATCCCAGGGATGGTAAGGGAAGGGAAGCCAAATATGTCGCAGTCTCTTGTGGGTTGGGGGGTATTGTCCTGGGACCATACAATTCCCTATAATAGGATTCAAATTCAGATGCTATTTCCTTCAGGGCAGTTTTAATGGTTCCATCTATGTTAGATTTTATGGCCTTTATGAATCTGGCAGATTCTTGCTGCTTTATCCGAAGGGCTAATAAGTGACCAGCTTTCTCTCCCTGGTCTATGTAAAGTGAGTGGGATTTAAGAATTGTGTACTCTGCCCTTTCCCTCAGCAATTCATGACAGGATTCCCGGAGTTTTAAAAGGGAGGCCTTGGAGGTGTCGTCTCCAGACAAAGGGAGACAGCTTTCCAATTGCCTAATTTGTTCTAACAGGTTGGAAATTTGCTCTTCCCTTTTCTTCTTCTTGTGAGAAGCTTATTTAATCAATTCTCTTCTAAGAGAACATTTCAGTGCTCCCCATTCGATGTCTGGCTTCCCCGTGGAATTCAAGTTCTCTTCCGTGTACTGGTCAATGAATTGTGGTATCTTTTTACTCAACTCAGGGTCCTTCAGAAGCTAGTTATTGAGTTTCCACAGGGTATCTTTTTGCTGGGGTAACCCCAAGGAAGCCAGACACTAAACTGGGGAGTGATCCAAGATCACTCCTATATCAATACCACAGTCTCAGACATTAGGGATGGAACTCTTGGTCATTAAGAAATAATCTATTCTAGAGGAAGATCCGTGCACTGGAGAATGGAATGTGTATACCCTAGATGATGGGTTAAGGGTTCTCCAGGGGTCACACAACCCCAAGTGATCCACTAAATCTCGTATGGCCCTTTGTGCTGGTGACAACCCTTGGGACCTACGGTATGTTTTATCCAAGTCCGGTGTAAACAGAAGGTTCCAGTCTCCCCCTAGAAACATGGGGAGACTGGAAAAAGGAGATAGTGTCTGTAAGATATTAGTAAAAAAAGATAGTGGATCTGCATTGGGGCTGTAAAAACACCCAATAATCAGTTCATGCTGATCAAGGATGCCCCAGATCACCAAATATCGGCCATTAGTGTCACTTAGAGTCTGCAGGCAGATGAAGGGTAGCCGATGTGTAATAAGAATAGCTGTGCCCCTATTCTGGGTACTAGACCCCACTGTAAAGGCATGTCCGATACTTTGTCTACGGAAGAGTCCTGATTCAGAGGACAGCAAGTGGGTCTCCTGGAGGCAACATCACATCAGCCCTTAAATGCTTCAGGATTTCATAACGTTTGGTTTTTTTTACTGGCTCCTCGCACATTCCAAGACAAAAATTTAATCTGATTGGTCATTGGTCGTGTTTCATTGTTTTGTGTATTGTCTGGGTGAAATAACAGCTTCTGAACCACTATCCACATTCTAGCTGATTCCCAGTGATGCCTTTCCATTCCCCCCCAGTCCCCAACATTAAAGTCCTAACCCAAAACCCCTTTTCGCTAAAGCTCGAACACAAAGCAGATATATGAAATACATTAATCCCTACTCCCCCCTCCACTCCCTGAGGTAACTCCAAAATAAACTGAGTACTATAAGCTTTACGATGGAGTTTCCCTCTCTCACCCCTGACACAAACTTTTTGTCCATGATGATAAGACTTACCAAGTCACTACTCCTCTCACCCCACCGCTTTAATAAACAGTATCAATGCAAAAGTAAAAGCAAACTACTCAATTACAGATCAAATCAAATCAACCTCCTGAATAGGTATGTATCGTGGGGAAATGTCATCATTTCCCTCTACTGTCAAACTGCAGTATTGCAAGACTGACACCCAAGCCACTGACAAAAACAGAACATTAACTATGTGCAGTGCTTAGGATTCTCATACTTGCCTCCAATCAAGACTGAAAAATACTAAAATCAAAACTAAAAAAAGGGGAGGGAATAACAGGAGGGGGAGAGCGCTCCCCCAGCCCAGAAAGTTGAAAGTAGCAAACGGTTCAACCACAAGATCCCCTTTAGTTATTATTTGTCAGCTTCTGAAATAGAACTGATAAAGAGACATTGTTCTGTCCCAGCACAATGGCACACACCAGAAAAAAGAAAGAAAAAGTGGAAAAAAGAAAAAAAAGATGAAAAACCAAACTACAAAGCAAATCAGCATGCAATTACTCTCACTCCATTTCAGGGACCATTAAGCTCCTTGCCAATAGGTTGAAGAAAAAAAAAACAGGAACATAACTCTGAGGAGATGTGGTGAGAACTAGACAGTGCCTTGGTTTAAACTTTAAGTTCCATGTCCATCGTGCCATCCTAAAGGTGCCAGAAAGAAAAAGGGGAGACTCTCATGATGTGCTAAGGGAGAATGGGAATCCTGCTTAAACAAGACTGCAGAATTTAGCTCCCAGAGGCCAGCAGAAGTGGATAAAAGGAACTTAAACAAAAGCTAAGCAAGGAGTTTTCCAGGGGTCAATCTCAAAGCCTGAACACCTTTAACTTGGTGAGATTACTCACGAATAAGTCTAAATACAGATTCAAATTGTGTGCCTAAATTTTAGACATGCTGGAGACCCAGAGCTATCTTCAGCGTGGCTTGAACAGGTCAGGGAGTGCAGTTTTCAACTCAGCTTCTGCCATCATAGGATCCTCGAAACTCTTCCATTGGTTTTGTAGGTAGATCTGAAGATGAGCTGGATACATCATGCGAAATGTCACCCCAGCTGGGATTAACTTGGTAACTATAGGGTAAAATGCTATACACCATTGACGGACCATAGCCGGCAGATCCTGTGCCACCCTAATTTTCTTATCTGGCCATTTCACTTCATGGAGCTCCTTAATCTTAATTAAGAAATGCTGCCATTTTTGGAAGTTCAAGAATTTAAAAATTAGGGGATGAGGAGGCACATCCGTTGGAGGCATTGGTCGTAAAAGCTCTATGAGCACATTCAATGCAGTAAATGGGCATGAAAGGAGAAGGACCTGCCAGTTTTTGAATTAGCTTCTGAATAAACTGCACTGCATTCGGACCTTCCTCTTTCTCGGGCAAACCGATAATCATGACGTTGTTACGCCTACTTCTGCCCTCCAGATCCTTCACCTTCGCTTCAAGTTTGGCAATCCATTGCCTGGTGAAAGCAAATTCAGGGTCGATTCGATCTGCCTTCCATTCTAACGAGACAAGACACACCTCGTTATCACCAGTATGTTTGGAAACATCTTCGATGGCAGCTGCCATGGATTTAACCTCAGAAGTAAGTGATTTAACTTTTTTCTCTGAACGGGTGGAACTCTTCTAGAAATCATTCTAGCGTGAGCAAATTAGGATCAGAGGCAGTGCTAGGTTCCTTACCAGAGGCCACGAGTTGTGGTCTAGATCTCTTACTGAGTTTCTCTGGCATTGGAGGGGATGTATGTTTGGGTAGTGCTAACTTCATTTCAGCCTCTATTGCACTCCTAGTACGTGATGAATAAGAGACTGCCCCCCCCAAACAAGCTTGAGGTATCACTAGATATTGCAACATTTAGTTAAATTCAGGAAATTGAGTAGTTTGTAGATCGGAGTAGCGGGATCTCAGCTGGAAGGCTGCTATTCAGACTTCCTCATCACGTGACCACTGTTGGAAGAAATTTTTTTTAAGGAGCTTGCTCAGGTGAGAAAGGATGGAAAATGATTGGTAGTTGTCAAGAAGCGTAGGGTCACTGTATTTAAATACAGGGACCACCCTGGCCTGTTTTCTGATTGTTGGTATAGACAGGAAGGCCAGGGATAGATTGAAGATGGTAGCAAGAGGTTTAGCTATAATATTGGCTGTTAGTTTAAGAAATCTTGGGCAATGGCCATTGCTGCCGGCACCACAATGGTTGGGGCAGCACCATAAGGAAATTACGGATCTCACAAGAGCAGGTGTCCCTAAAGTAGAAGTGTAGAATGTTGGGGCCACCAGGGTCTCAAACTTTGTGGATACAGGAAGGGTTTTTAATTGACAGCTTGCCCAGGTTGTGCGACTTGTTTGTATATTTGGTGTTAAGGGCCTCAGCAACTTGGAGGGGGTCCATTAGGGACCTTGCCTCAGTACTCAGTTTGATGGAGTTTTATTTGTTCCCAGGTTTGATAAGGGAGTTAACTACTGTCCAGAAATTGTTGGGATTGCCCAGGTTCCTGTGCTGTACGACTCTATGAATAAGGGCTACCAGTTGTACTGCCAAATTGCACTCACAGTAATACTTATGTTCAATAAAGCATGCTCAGTGAAGTACTTGCAAGTACTCAAAAAGGGTGTAATTGCTTAGATAAAGAGATAGATAGCCAGAATGTTTTATTTTTAGATAGGGTAAGATCTGTTAAGATCACCATGGGCCTGTTTTCAAAGTTGTCCTGTGATCAAGTACATTACAGTAGTTTCTACATTTACAGATAGGAGGGTAAGAAGCAGAACAGAGATAGCACTTGTCTTGTGGTTATATGAATAGCAACATAACGTCTTATGTCAGGTTACAACATTAGCATTAAACCTATTACTGTGGAGTTATGATATTACTTATACAATTAATTTTCTAATTTACCGTTCAGAATAAAAACTCTTATGGGTGGAATTATATTTCCTTCTTAACTAAGCAGCATGGTGCTAAGTGGTAACCATGATTCATAACTAGTAGCAAACAGAACTGTATATTCTACTTGATCAAGTCTAGATCAGTGGTCATGTTATAGCTGCTGAATGGGCCTGCCGAGCCCATCCTCTAATGTTCTGAGCCGGGCCTTCTCCAAATACTGGAGATGAGGTAGGTTAGCCACACTGCTTTGAACTTATGGGTGGTCCCCAATGAGCTCTGAGACAATTTGTGATATCCAGCACACTGAGTTACAGCTGAGAGCCATTTCTCTATTTCTTTACTGTGCCAAACCAATGCAGCTTCCATAGCCGGGGAGTACAGCACAAGTTGAAGCTTATAGCCCACACCATTAAGTGTGGATAAATCTCCTAATATAAAAAAATGGTGGAGTAAGGAAATTGCACTCTTGTGATATTCTGACATTTATCAATAATCATGGACAATCAGATGATAAGATACACGTCTCCTATTGGAAAATCAATGGCTTATTGAGCAGATATGAGCTTTTGAGCATAATAATTTAGAGCTACTTGAAAGGGCAAAATTAAAGTTTCATAATTATCACTTTTTAAGTACAATGTATAAATCCAGTTCAAGGTATATAACATCCAGCCAGATCAGGAGAGTTTCTAAACAGAGAAAAAGAGAATAAATATTGGATGTCAGAAGAACAGTAAAGCTCATGTACAGTACTTCACTGAAGAAGGGGGACTAATTCCAGCTGGTCATTCATTCCAGATCTGCTCATAACCCCTAACATAAAAACATAAAAAGGTATGGACAGATAAAGACATGAAGTCCTTCCAGTGTGCCCTGGGACCCTACTTTAAAACTACTGACCCCCCCACCTTTGACTAGCTCTTTGAAACAATCTCAGCCAGATTTGAAAGCTAAAATAGTGCATGCATTAATTACTATGCTGGACAAGCTATTCCACTTTTGCACTACTGTCTTCTTGAAGAAGTACATCCTCACATCCTGTCTGAATCAACACCTTACCACCACCAAGTACCTGCTAGAAGATTTGCAGGTAATCCTTGTCCTATAAGGACTAGCTCTGATGGATATGAGACTGATTCTGTGTGGTTAATCCAGTAGTGCTACAGATATGGAAAAATCATCCATTATATAAAATATTTGAAATTTACTGGCAGCTGCAGTGCCACAAAGCCTGGCTTTTTCATTTAGTTCATAGAAAGCAAACTAAATGATTTTGAATCAAATCTTAAATATGATGGACTAAAGATTCTGTGATGATGGGTTCTGAATATTAGTGTAACAGAAGGATCAGTGCTGTGTGCATGTGCGCCATATCCTATATAAGCTTATGTTTTAGGTGGGCAGTAGCCCACACACTTGTGACTGTATTTGGTACACTGCTCCAGTGATAAAGGTTTAAATGCATCCACTTACCACATGGTGTCAGAACGGACCACCTTTTGCCTCCACCTGCACTTGATCTCCAGGGGAACATGGCTGAAAACTGGCATAGATTCAAGCAGCAATTTGAAATCTTCCTTGTGTCCAGCTGAGTTGTAGAAAAATTGCAAAAATTACAGGCTTTGACCTTTTTACATGGGTAGACCCTGCAGCACTTCAAGTTTGTAATATGTTTGGTTAGAGAAAGGAAGAAGATAAAGAGAACTTTTTCCAGATAATGGACCAATTTGAGAGGCATTGCAACCCAGGAAAAAATGTGACCTATGAGAGACATTTATTTAACATCAGAAATCAAAACTCTGGTGAGTCAATCGATGCTTATGTGACTGATTTAAGGCTCAAAACTGAATCATGTGAATTTGGAAATTTCAGTGATTCCCTGATTAGAGACAGGATTATTTGTAGGATCCAAAGTCAGCAAGTGAGGTGCAGACTGTCGAGAGAAGTTGATCTAACATTAACTAGAGCAATAGACATTTATAGAGCAGCTAAAATCAGTGAAACTTAGATTAAAAGTTTGAATGAGATGAACCAAGAGGAGCAGGTACAGTAGTGCATGCAGTGTCTTTAAAAGAGGAGAGATACAGAACTGATGTGAGTAGAAAGCGCGGGAACCTGCCAGTTTGGATGAATAGGCCTAAGTGCGGGAAGTGTGGGCACGAGACAAATAGGTGCCCAGCATATGGGCAGATTTGCAGACAGTGTAACGGAAAATATCATTTTGCTAAAGTGTGCCATTCAGCCAAAGACAATGAGGTTCATGTAGTTAAAGAAGAATCTGGAAGTGAGATTGAAAGCACATACAGTTTTGAGATGTTTGCTTACAAAACAGAGACTGAATAAAATGTTGATTTGAATATTAATGGAAAAGTGATGTCTTTTAAGCTAGCTATGGGAGCACAGTGCAACATCATGCCTCTGCGAATATACAAAACATTGTCAAGAGAGCCTGTACAAAAAACAAAAGCAAGACTAGTCTCCTATTCAGGACATGAGTTGAATGTGAAAGGAAAAAACTGTTTCACTAGCTTGCTTTAAGGCTCAATATTATCTACTGCTGTTTTAAGTAATTGATGCAGATGTGACCCCTGTTCTGTGTTTGACCACATCCTTAGAGATGAAACTCATAAAGAAATTGTTTTCAATCAACACGAGTGTGAGAGGCCTGTGAACACCACAGAAGAAATATTATCAGAATTTGTGGATGTTTTTTGAGGAATTAGGCGGTTTAGAGGGAGAGTATAATATTAAAATAGACAAATTTGTGAATCCTGTGATCAGTCCTCCTTGGAAAATATCCTTTGCCCTGAGAGAGAGAAAGTGAAAGCTGAGTAAAAAAATGGAATGTCTGGAGTCATTGAGAATTCAATCGTGGTCACAGAAAAGCTTAATAAAGTACGAATTTGCATAGATCCTAGAGACTTAAACAAGGCTATTAGAAGAGAGCACTATCCAATAAAAACAGTTGAAAAAGTTGCTGCTAAGCTTGCTGGAGCTAAAGTTTTCTCAGTGCTTGATGCTGGACATGCCTTATACAAATTAAACTAGATGAGACAAGTTCAGATTTGGTAACCTTTTACATGCCATTTAGGCACTACAAATTTAAACCCTTCCATTTCAAATCTCTTCTATGCCAGAGGTCTTCCAGAAAAAAATGTGATACATTTTTGAGGGACTAGAGGGCACTGAAGTCATTATGGGTAACATTTTTATCTGGGGCACCAATATACAAAAGCATAATGAGAGACTGAGAAACGTCTTACAGAGAGCTCGAAGATGATGATTTTGAAACGATGTATCATAAATGATCATTATCAGTTATGTTCTAAGATCATGTTCAAGCTTTAAAAACCACCATTGTGATCATTATTAACAATAACTAAACATGAACGTTAAATGGCAGCCAATCAAAAACCATGAAGTTATGGAAATGGTGATTGTGATTAATAATGATCTCATATCATCATGATTTTTCATGATTGCCCATGGTCAAGATTACAATAATAAATAAAAAAGCAATTTATCTTTTCTCTATACTTTTGAAATTTATCTTGTATTTAGACATCTTTATTGGAATGATCAATTATAATATCTGTTCTGTAGAAGTCCACTGCTTTCAATTATACTTATTGTTATACCGCACATCTTATTGGTTGCATTGTCCAGGGGAGGTGGGAGCTTCTCTGGACTATACATATTTTTCTGATTTAATTGATTCTACTGATGACTGTTGTTTTTTTTAATTGAGGAATAATTATTTATAATTCCTTTTTTTTTCTTTTGTGTTTTATCCTAGGGGATCATTTTTATTCCTTAGCACATGGATTGAGCTGTGAAAACATGGACAGATGTTGGTCTCCAAGGTTGTGCTCTATTCCCCCTCCACCCTTCATGCCCTCCACACTTTTTTCACTCCTCCTTTTGAATCTGTTGTTTACCAATACTGTAGTGTGCTTGGTATTGTGCGCAGGAGATGGGGGGGGCTTCGAACAGTGGAGAGGGAATGAGGGGTGTCATCGTATCAGGGTGGTAAAATCCAGGAGACATCCTGGGGAAAAATTGAACTCAGAACATGGTCCTACATGTCTGGCTTCCATACCCAAGGGCACCACCGATTATGGTGGGCTGGTGGCCTGGGTGGCTCTGGAGGTTCGTCCAACTCAGGCGGTGCTATGCAATGCCAGGTCTATTAAAAAAAAGACTGCAATTATTGCAGATCTTGTTGAGACAGTGGACCTGGCATGTATCACTGAGACCTGGCTGGATGAGAACTCCGGCCCCATTCTGGAGGCCTTTACACCAACTGGGTACTCAGTGATCCACCGCCCAAGACTGGACCACGGGGGGAGGGGCTGCTGTCTGTTTCAAGACAGAACTTAACCTCATGGGTGTACTAGTTGAGGAGACTAAGTCATTTGAGTGTGTTGTAGTAGCAGGTGTAGGTTGTCGGATTGTTCTCATCTACCATCCACCTGGTGATGAGAAATAATTCCTTCAGGAAGTGGCGGACTTCTTCATCGATATGGCGTTTCAGTCACCCAGACTGATAGTTCTGGGTGACTTCAATGCCTGGGTCGATGACGAACTCTCGCAGTTTGGTCAGCACTTCCTCCAATTGATGATTTCACTGGGCCTAACACAGGTAGTTACCACTGCTACTCATAAACACGGCCACTCCCTTGACTGGGTCTTTCTCCTAGGGATTGAGACCTCCAACTTGGGGGGAGAACTAGTTGGGTGGTTCGATCATTACACCATGGGGTTTAGTATTAATACCCTCCCTTAGTAGGCCTACCCCTGTGGAGATGGTCAAGTACCATCCTTTATGAGATGTTGATTCTCATAGCCTAGTGATGGTGCTCAACCTCTTGTCCCTTCCGTTAGCAAGCAGTGACCCAGAGACCCTCGTGATGGCCTATAATTCAGCCATCTCAATGGCTCTGGATTCCATTGCTCCCATCTGAGTTCATCCTCCCTCCCTTCACCCTCGATCCCCTTGGTTTGATGGGACTCTGAGGGAGGAGCAGAGATTAGGACGAAGGTTAGAGCATCGTTGGCACAGGTCTGCTCTAGATGCCGACCACTTTAGATTGATAGAGCATTATCAAGCCTATCAGTCTGCAATCTTCCATAAGAAGGCAGAGTTCCTGTCCAGGGAGATTGCAGCCACTCAGAATCGACCATCTCAGCTTTTTTGCACTGTCGTCGGACTGTGCAACCCAGCCTGTCTGCAGGTGCGAAAAGCTTTTTTGCAATTAGAGTGCGATGAGCTTGCTCAATTCTTTGCTAATAAAGTGGCTGACATCAGAGTAGTACTTGCGCTGGCACACTCTAAGGGTGTTGCTCTGGATCAGTCTGAGGTCACTACACCTCGGTGTTATTGGAGTGTCTTCAGCCGACCAGAGTTCATGGATGTCATGCGGATTATCCAGGCTGTGCACCTTACGTACTGTAGTTTGGATCCCGGACCAACATCCCTAATTTTGGGTTGTATTGATGCCATCAGTCCGGTCCTTGCATGGATAGTCTGGTGCTCCTTGGAATCTGGAGAGTTTGCTAGCTCTCTGAAGGAAGTGGTGGTGACACCCCTCTTGAAGAAAGCTACCTTGGACTCAGATTGCCACGCTAACTACAGACCTATCTCGAACCTTCCCTTTGTGGGGAAGGTGATCGAGAAAGTAGTAGCAGCACAGCTGGAGCACCGTTTGACCATCCATGATGTCTATGAACTGCTCCAGTCCATTTTCCATAAGAGACATAGTACTGAGACAGTGCTGGTTCGGGTGTTCAATGATCTCCTGATGGTGAGAGACTGGAAGAGTCATTCTATCTTAGTCCTTCTGGATCTCTCATCAGTAGTTGACACCGTGGACCATGGGGTACTGCTAGGGCACCTGAGGTACATCTGTGGACTGTCAGGGATGGTCCTCGGGTGGTTTACATCATTCCTCACAGGTAGAATGCATAAAGTGGTGTCAGGAATATTTTCATCAGACCCCATCTCCCTGTCGTGTGGAGTACCTCAGGGCTCGGTTCTCTCCCCCATGTTGTTCGCAGTGTACATGCTTCCCATCGGAGACATTGTAAGAAGGTATGGGCTGAGGTTTCACTGCTATGCTGATGATACCCAGCTCTACCTGTCTTTCACACCTGACCAGGCTGGAGTTGTCTCGGTTTTCAACAACTGTCTGAAGGAAATCCAGGAGTGGATGGGTGCCACTTGGTTGAAGTTGAACTCGGGAAAGATTGAGGTGTTGGTAGTGGATCTGGGCCACCACATATGTGGGTTGGTGGCTGGTTTACCTTCGGGAATTTATCTCGAGGGTATCCCACTCCTGGCCTCTGAACGGGTGCATAATCTGGGGGTAGTTTTTGATGAGGGGTTGACCCTGCATTCGCAGGAGTCAGCTGTTGTCAAATCTTCCTTTTACCATCTTAGGAATAACACCAGAATTAAGCACCTGGTTCTGTCTGGGGATCTTCCTACCCTGATCCATTTCTTTGTGTCCTCACACTTGGATTATGGCAACTCCCTTTACCTAGGGCTACCTGGGGTTGAAATCTGCCACTTGCAGCTAGTGCAGAATGCAGCAGCCCGGCTATTGACAAGGCCCCCTTGATCCTGTCATATTTTGCCTGTTCTGTGTGAACTGCACTGGCTGCCTATTCAGTGGTGGATCACCTTTAAAGTCAGTTTACTGACTTTTAAAGCCCTACACAGACTGGGTCCTGACTACCTGAAAGAGCTCTGGATCTTTTACTGCCCTGGATGATCTCTCAGCTCGGCCAATGAGGGGTTGCTAGAGATTCCAAGGGTGTATTTAAAAACATCTGGGGCTAGAGCTTTTGAGTACGCTGCCCCTACCCTCCGGTATTCTCTACCCCACTGGCTTCATGAATGCACAACTGTGGAGGGATTTAAACAATCCTTAAAAATGTATCTGTGGCTGCAGGCATTCAGAAATTGAATTAGGTGATTTTATTAATTGATGCTTGATCTTTTTAATTATTATTTTAACTTTCTACGTTTGTTTTTTAAAGTATGTGTATGTATGAATTGTAAGGCATTTAGGTTCTTGATGAGGCGCCTAATAAATACATTTTTATTATTTATTATTATTATTATCTTACTGGAGTTAAAGAGGATCCTATTGGCTTACATAGCTCCATAAAGTTTTCTGGGTGCGGTGAGTTCCTAAAAGTGCCTGGTTTGTGCTCAAAACCTTTCCTAATAATCTGCAAACTAATACTGTCAATGACAAATTAATTTAAAAATAGAAATTATCATTGTTTTGATCCATAAACTGTGCTTTTGAAATATGCAAATTAGGTATGCAAATGTGCATACTATATCAAACATTGAATGTACTATTCCTAATGGGATTAAAACTTGACTTCACATGATTAACATTATTATTGATAATTAATTTGCCTTTGCTGATATATCATTAATTTTTAATAACTGTAACAAATAAAACTTTAAGTAATACTTCTGTGACCTGCAATCTTATAATACTAAACTCATATAATCATCAGTGATCATTGCTTGATCATCCATAGATCATCAACAACCATCATGCCAATTTAAGCTTACAAAAATAATCAGTAATCATCAGTTGGTGATTTGAAAGTTCGCGTTTGATGATTAAATCATGATCTAGATGATGATCTTATCACAATCTCCTTTGATGATCTTATGGTAACATTTGATGATTAACAATGATCAGTCATGACTGACCTTCAAAAACCGTGATTGATGATTTACTGATTTGACTGGGTAAACACTTTTACTTAAATCTGAAAAAAATCAAAATCAGACTGAGTGAGGTACAATATATTGGTCACAAACTATGTAAAGAAGGACTTTTGATAGACCCAGAAAAGATTAAAGCAGTTGTGCAAATGCCACCCCCCCCATGCAAAACCAAGTTAAAAAAGATTTTTGGGAATCGTAAAATACCTGACAAAATATATTCCAAATTTGTTAGCAAGAAATAAATCACTAAGACAACTGTTAGAAAAATTAATTTGCTTGGCAGTAGGAAGATCACCACAAAAAGAGATCATTTGCCTGTGTATTGTATTTGGAACAGTATAAAAATTAAGGTCTCCCTAAAATCATTACCTATAGGAACTATAACAGACATGATTTTGAAACACTAAACATGGATTTAAATGCTCTAGATTGGTCATACTTGGATGCTATCCCAGATCTCAATGTGGCTGTGGATTTTTTCATTAAAACATTAATTGATATTCAGGATAAATGTTTTACACTAATTAAAAGGATGGTTAAGGAAACTAATAACAAATGGATTATACCAGAACTCTTTGATTTACTGAGAGAAAGGGATAGATATTGGAAAATTTACAAAAATTGTAATAATATGAAAGCATTTAATAAATATCCTATGTTAAGAAATAACAGTAAACTTCTTATATGGAAAAATAAATCTGACTACGTTCAAAAAAACACAGACTCCTTGTTTGACTCAAAAAAATTTGGGGCATCCATTAAAAAACTGACAGACCCCAGTAAAAATATAGTATCAGGTACAATAAACAATAATGGTTTTGCGTTAACAGATCCCAAAGAAATCTGTGATCTTTTTTTTTTAATTATGGAATTCTCTAAATATTCAACTCATTTTGATTCTACTAATTCCTTAAATAATGAAGAAACCATCCATTCCGTAGATCCCATTCACCCTTTTTAATTTTGCATAATCAGACCACAGCAAGTTCAAAAGTTATTAATACAGATGCCTATAAATAAAAGTGCAGGTTTGGATGACTTAGAGCCTACGTTTCCGAAATGTATTACTAATTTTATTTACTAACCTTTAACTAAAATATTTACTCTCTCTCTGATAACTGGTGAGTTCCTGGAAGTTTGGAAGAAGATGATCATTAAACCCATACCTAAATCTGGTTCTCCTCAAGACCCAGACAATTATCAACCCATATCTATTTTGTCCCCATTAAACAAAATGTTAGAGAAAATAATTAATGGGAACTGAATGAATATCTGGAGACTGGTGGACTTCATTCTCCAGAGTAGCATGGCTTTTGAAAGTCTTATAGTACGGGTACTGCCCTAACCTGCTTTACCAACCACTTTAAGATCTGTGGACTTGGGGCTCCTGACTGGGGCAGTGTTTATTGACCTGTCGAAGGCTTTCAATTTAGTAGATCATGCCATGCTGCTCCGGAGACTGAAGGACATCAGCCTAGCAGATAAACCTTGTGAGTGGATCCAAAGCCATCTTTCCAACTGCCCTTTAAGTGTTTGCTTTAATATGGTTAAATCTAAGACATGTATGTTAGAGTAGGGAGTCCCTCAGGGGTCCAACTTGGGATCCCTGTTGTTTTCCTTATTTATTGATCAACTTTTTAAAATACCAGCTGTGTCAAGAATATTAATTTATGCAGATGACATATTTTGTTTACCAGCTCAACAACAGTAAATAAAATCCATCGCTCATTAAATCATGATTTTTCTGCTTTAAACAGATGTTTATTACAACATCGATTAATTTAAAATACCAAAAAAATGTAGTGTATTTTATATGGTTCAAAACCCAAATTGACTAAATCTCAATCATTGCAAGTGCTTGATCTTGCTGGACTGATGTTACAAGTCATAGAAACTAAGTACCTAGGAATACTTTTGGATCCCAACCTTACTTTTTCAGCTCATATCAGTAAAACAGTTAAAACTGTAAATCAGAAACTTTGTGTTTTGTACAGGATCAGGGACTGCCTTACTAGAGAAGCTAGGGAATCCATATCCAAAAGTGTATTACTAGCTGCAGTACTATATTTCTTTTTGATTTACTAAGCTAACAGCTAAGGATCTGGATTTAGTAACTAAGACCTTTAACTCAATATGTAGATCTGTAACAGCTAAACCATACAAGACTCATCGTTGCATTTTATATAATGATCTCAGGTGGTTGTCCCCTAAGTTGAGCTTTCAGTGCAGCTTAGGCTGTTTGCTTAACAACACAATTAAACTAGAGCATAAATCCCCTTTATTTACTTTACTTGAAATAAAGGGTGCATTTAGAGCACTTCAATCCTCCTCATCTTTTCATTCAGCACTACCCAGAAACTCAACTTGTGTGGGTGAGAGGGCTTTTTCAGTCCAATATTCTAAACTCTGGAATTCCTTGCCTCAACACTGCAAAGATGATGTTAGTCATGCTAATTTTAAAAACAGGTTTCTTAACCTATTTATAATCACAAACTGCATGTAAATGTTTTTCATGAATGTATTTTGTCTTGCAAGTTGTATTTGTGTATATTGTTGTTTATGTCAACTAAGCCTTACTTGTTGCAGCTCTGGGTTGTTCCTGTAAATGGACCCTGGTCCAGTGAGTTTACCTGGTAAATAAAGTGAATTGAACGTAATTGAATTGAATTGGAAAGGCTTTCCAAGAATTAAAAGTTGCTATCACTAACCCACCAGTTTTGGGATATTACGATTTGAGCAAACCAGTAGATCTGTCAGTAGATGCATCTTCAGAAGGGATAGGTGTATGTTTCATACAAGAAGGAAAGCCAGTTGTTTTTGCTTCCTGGTCACTTAATAAAGCAGAAAAGATTTACCTAAATAGAGGAAGAAAATGTCATCAGTATCTATATGGAAGCCCAAAAGTACACATGGAATCAGATCGCAAACCACTAGAAACCCTTTTCAGAAAGCCATTAGCCAGTGCACCGCCAAGAAGCAAGCATATGATGCTCAAATTGCAAAAATTGGATTTGAGACTACAGCGCAAAACAGGAAAAAAACTGCATATAGCAGATGCCTTGAGTTGAGCAGTTATGGACTTATCACTCCAGAACATGCTATAGATGAGTATGATATTCATACTGTTGACTATTTGCCCATTAATGATGAGAAATTGCAAGTTATTCAACAAGAAATAAAGACTCAGCCCTTGTGAAATTAAAAGACATTGTCTTGCATGGATGGCCAGCTAAGAAGAAGAAGAATCAGCATTTATATAGCACTTTCCATACACAGTGTATCCCAAAGTGCTTTACAAACAATGCTAGACAGGTAGTGAAGTGACTGAATGTGTAGTGGCAGCCATATCGCACATCAGCACACACACACACAGCCTGGACAATTGCATGAACTGGTTTATGGGAAGGGGAATGTTGGCCAGGACTCTGGGAATGTCCCATACTCTTTGCAAAGAGTGTTCTGGGTTCTTTTACTTCCACCTGGAAACCCACCTGGATAGCACCAGGATGGGTAGAAGGGACATCGGTTTAACGTCTCATCCAAAGGACAGCACACCCTGGCGGAACAACACTCCCTAATACTGCACTTGAATGCCAGTGTTTTAGGTGCAAATTCAGTCCCGGTGTGAGATGAGAACCCACAACTTTCTGGTCCAGAGGTGGATGTGCTACCAACTGAGCCACACTGACACCTGAGAAGATTCAAGTGGACCCTGAAATCAGGCAGTGTTGGTTGTTTCATGAGTAAATTTCAGGAGAAAATTTACTTTTACTGAAAGGAGAAAGACTGATTGTACTCACTGCATTGTGAAGAGGTATGCTAGTGAAACAGCACAGCAGCCATTTGGGCATAGAAAAATACAAGAGAAGGGCAAGAGACATTCTGTTCTGGCCAGGCATGAAAAGCCAAATAAGTGACATGATAGCCAAATGTGAAGTATGCAATCATTACAGGAAGGCCCAGTCGAAGGAACCTCTACAGCCACATGAAATACGAGACCACCCATGGCAGAGAGTGGGAGTTGATCTTTTTTAACTTGAACAAGAAAACTACCTAGCAGTGATTGACTATTATTCCAAGTGTATAGAGTTATGCATATGACAAAATACAAAAAGCAAGGAGGTTATAAACCACATAAAGTTTCAATGTGCTCAACATGGAATCCCTGAAGTACTTGTCACTGACAATGGGCCCCAATTTGCCTGTGCTGAGTTTAAGCGCTTTGTAACTAGTTACAAATTGAAACACATAGGGCTAGATATTCAGAACAGTTGTGCATGTCGCAACTGAGTTGCACCGAAGCAATTACAAACTTGCGCCACTGAGCGATATTCCAACACCGCCGCTGCGCAGCGCAAGTCACAATGCACCATGGCACAAAAGTAATGTTTGCAGCGCAATTGAAGGGGGGCATGCCCATGAATAAGTGGCGCTATGGCATATTCAACCTGAAATCCTGGTGCAAGTCTGGAGCAAAACACAAGATGTGCCAGTCGGACTTCAGCCTATAAAAACAAGCTCAAACACACAGACAGCAGATGCGCAACCCTGTGCAACCAGACAGACAGTATGGATGGGACGCCATTTATAATGGATACGGTAATGAGGGGTGTGAAGAGGAGGGAGGATCAGCAACATGGCCAATGAAGGGCCTGGCAGTGGTATGCCCTACACAGATGGTACCGTGCCCGCATCACATTTGAGAACTTCAGTGATGCTGAGATTGTTGGCCAGTACCACCTGAACAGGGCCATGCTGAGGCAGCTCTGTGAGCTGTGCAGTGAGGAGATACAGGCACCCACCAGACGTAGCCAAGCCATGTCAGTAGAGACCAAGGTGTCAGCTGTGATGTGCTTGCTCACCATGGGCACCTTCCAGAGACCAACGGGTGACACCACGGACATCACCCAGTTGGCCACATCCCGCCTCCTCACACAGTTCCTCAATGCTCTGCTGCCACAAGCTTCAGAGTTCATACAGTTCCCAAGCACACAGGCAGAGCATACAGCTGACATGCAGGACTTCCACAGGGTGGCACATATGCCAGGTGTGATTGGGGCCATTGATTGTACCCACGTAGCCACGTGCACACCACCTGGTCCCGAGGGGCCAATATACATCAATAGGAAGGGCTATACATCCATCAACTGCAATGGGGTGCATAATCAATGTCTGTGCCACACACCCCAGGAGTACACATGATGCTTTCATCTGGCACAGTTCCATACTGTGCTAGAGATTCAAACATGGGGATATCCCATGGGGCACCTGTTGGGTGAGTAAGGCATGGGGAAGTGGGTGGGTGCAGCACAGCAGTGGGAGGAAGGTGGGCAAACAGGGTGGGTGGGGTAAAGGGGGAATTAGGCAGCAGGAGCAAGGAGATGTGATGGTGCTCAAAGAAGGAACACAGTGTCAGTGGTGCAGTAGCCCCCATGCATGTGGCCCCCCAGACATGCATGGGGCCATTGCTGCTGTCTGACAGGGCACCATGCACAGCAGCAGACAACCCTTGCATGTGGCATGCAGCACAGCAGCAGGCACACCTGCATATGACAACCCACACCTGCTATACAAGTAAGTAGTGTGTATACTCACCGTGCTGTGAGAGGCTTCCACCCATCTGAAACCCACCACGGGGCACACCCTCAACCGCTACGCAACAGATGGTGGATGCCACCATCTCCTTGGTGGCCGAAGGGGTAGGTGTGGTGGACGAGCCCCTGCTGGTCCTGCTGTGGGATGCCCCAAGAGCTGCTACCTTCTCTTTTATCCTGTGCTTGTCTGTCCCAACCTTCTTCCTGAACTCCTGTGAACTGCACTGATGCATGCCATGGGTGTCAACATACATTGCTGTGGCAGCACACCTTGCCATCCTCTCCTGTGGGGTACCAGTGGCACCACTCAGCAGGGACTCCCTGTCCAAGTAGGCCTCAAGCAGAGCCCATTGTTCATCTTTTGTAAAGTTTGGCCTGTATTTGCTGGCAGACCCGCGCTCCTCCTCTCCTTCATTCTCGGACATTCTGCTACCTGTGGACAGTAACAGCTCAGGGGGTCAGTGTCAGCATGGCCCAGTGCAGTGCACCATTGCAGTGTTGTTGTTGTCCTCTCAATCCCAGTGTTAGTATTCAGTTACCTATCATGCTTCAATACTGGTCCATGCCCTGTGCTGTACCTTGGCACTTATAAGGCACATTGCATGCAAATGAGCCCTTCTCAATGGTAATAATATGTTAATGCAACTGAATGCACTGCACATTGGCTGATAAGGTGATTTGCATATGTTGGCTGAATATCGTAGAACTGCACTGTGCTCAATCAACTTGCCCCGGAGCATCCCTGTAGTGCATGTATGACGTATGTGCATTGTGCGTGCCTGCAGTGCACATGTGCGCACACCATTGCACAGCCTATCACGTGACCGTCTTCATTGCACATTCAGGAGCCAGTGCACATGTAGTGCTGATCACCCATTGTTCATGCACGCACATCATGGAGCAGATACCTAGTGCAATGTCACATGCCGCACATGCCAGGTACTTGCGTGACACTGTGTGGGGTCATGCCTTGTGCCCTCAGGGTCATGGACATGACCTCAGTCACCTGCCAGTCACTGCTGTACTGACCAGAGACATGCCGCATAATGCAGCGACACGGAGGGCACTCAACTGGACCGAGGTTGAAATGGTCAACCTCGAGGCCTTGGTCCAGCCATTTGTGGGCTAGCTTTTTGGGCAGATCCCCCCCCTGCAGAAGGCCCAGGAAGATGTGTGGCAACATGTGGCCTCAGACCTGGAGCTGTACCTCAGCTATATCATTTGCTACAGACTTTGAAATTAGCATGATTATTAGTTTTAAGGTTCTAAGGGTCTGTCAAACATCATGACATTTACTTGAAGTTTGAAACTTACAAGGGCTCAAAGTCTGGCATTTTATTTATTTGCAAAATCTCATGAAAATAATTTGCTTCTTATACTGTACCTTGGCCACTAAATATTTGTGAACTTTGGTGAACTATTTTTGGAAAATTGTATGTTTATGACTCTTCTCCCTCTATAGATACAGACCTTGCATTGGAATGCTTACCCGAATAGCCAAAGGTCCTGGAAAATAAGCTGGAGAAATTTGATTTAGTAGTTTCAAATTTTCTGTGGAAATACTGTAGATTGTTAATTGGCAGAAATGCTCTAAAAACGCATAGAAGACCAATAGTCAATCCCACCACCATTCCACTTGTGGAATTTTAATTTCAGGAAGCATTTATCACCATGAAAGCCAATTTGGCTGCTCTCTACTTTCTCTAGCTGAGCTGTTCACAGTCCTGTTGTACACCTCTCAGGGGTGTACTACAGGAGCTCCCTTGCTGAGCTGTTTGTAATCCTGCATCACACCCCGAGTGACTATTTTGCCCCCAACACACTTTTTCTCTGAGTGTGGCCAGATGGTCTCATTGAAATTGTTTGTCCTCCTGATATCCTCCTTGTTCTTCATAGTGATACCCTTCATTAAAAACAGCCATCTACTTCTGTTCCTTTCAGACCTCCTGTGCACTAACTGCCAGAATTCCTCCTTCTTGGTCTCTTAGTCAGTTCCTTTCCCAGCCATGTCTCTGATTACCGCTACATCCTGGTCTTTTAAGTGCATCAGTCTCTCAATCTAGTCAGCTTCACTGGGTGTGATTCTCATAGGAACTTCATTCAAGTGAGAATTGTTGCATCTGGCTCTTGTGGCTAAGTCACAATTCATCCTGGTCATTTCGCTCCACAACAACTCGCTGTGGACTATTAGCTCCAGTGTCAATCAGCTCCCATGTCAATTCATCCCTGGACTATTCATCTCTAGTATAAATATTATAAAATAAACTCCAGGTTGGAGCAATTCACCCACCAGATGAGGCAATGTGCTTAAGGGTTGTAGAAGTGGAAGTCATACTGTAACTATTGTTGGAGTACAATATGATATGCAGTGGGAACAAATTGTCTGGGAACAAATTGATATGGGAGCTGACTGTCACCAGAGCTAGCAGTCCAGGGCAGATGTTGTGGAGTGAAATGATTGGGACTAACTGACATGTTCCTGGCTCCAGTTGGAGGACCAATCTTCTTGTGCTACCCAACTTCACGTCTGCCATGGGTGATTTTCTGCACTAGATGCCTCCCCTATCCTTTAGTTTAAATACCGATAACTGCCCTGTGCATTTTCCTGACCAGTATCCCCTTTCCTGGAATGCCATTTAACATGTCAAAAAAATGAAAACACTACCTCTTTCAACAGCAAAAGTTAGCTCACCAATTGGTCTGCTGTCATTCCTTGCAGGTCCTAAGATCATTGGGATCTTGGGGGAAGATCACTCTGGATATCATTCCTTATAGGAACACCCCTAATTCTGCAAATTACCTCCTCATGTCCTCAGGATGTATTCTCCCTATGTCATTTATGGAAATGAAGGCAACAATGTGCCCCCCCCCCCGGCTGATTTTATGTTGAATTGAATTGAATTTATTTATGGACGGATACGCACAATCAAATACAATTCCATTTACAGGTGTGACCCATAGTCAAATGCACATACAAACAATAATTAATACATAACAGACAATAATGTAGGGAAAACAATTCCATGTCAATAATAAGAAAAAACACTAATAACAGTTACAAACCATCTGATTTATGTACTTATGTTGTTTTGCAGTTTTTGACTGCTTATAACTTGGGTCATCCTTTTAATCAAGAACATAGCAAGTTGACTCACACACCTCTGTATTAGGGTGTAGGACCTATCAAAATTTGTTACATCACATTATCTAGTTTTAATGTTACATATGCTTAAAATCTCATAGTTTACCTACTTGTGAAATTTTGCAAAACGTTGAAATATTTGGAAGCTTAACCTCCTTTAAAGCTAGAGATCAGAAACTAGGCATGCATTCCTGTGTCGTACAGTATTTCAAACGTGCCAAATGTGGTGAAGTTTGAATGTGTGGATTTGAAATTTGAAGGAAAAATTGAGAATTTAATTTTGGTGAAATTTTGTGGAGGAAGAATTATCATTTCACTCAAATTCAGTGGCAGAATTTCACACAGCACTAATCATGATACTGTGATATATCACTGGACATGCCATTAATTGAAAAGAGATCTCCTGTGATATACTGCACTATATCTGGAGGTACTGTAACTTGTACTGCACTTTGTGATCCACTTATAGCCATGTCTGGACAACTATACAGTGAACACACAATACAGATCAATATATTTGAAAGAATTCAGAGGTGAGCAACAAAGTAATACATGGTATGGGGCTTTTAAAAGCAAATTAACAGAAAATATGACAGTGATCTGCAAATTAATGAAAGGAATAGCCCCATCTCATCAAATTAAGTTATTAACTGTATCAACAGATAGAAAAACTAAGATTAAAATTTAGGATGAATATTCAGAAATATTAAATTTTTCAGAAAGAGTGATGGATTTGTGGCTTAAACTTTCTTACAAGTACTATCTTATCAGCTGAAATAGTTCATGGGACAGAATTTCAAAATATGTACATGTGCAATTCGGTTGCATCAGCAATTTTTAAGTTGTGGAAGTGGTAGGGGGCAATGGTGCTTGTTGGCAACCTAGAATTTCTAGGGACAAAACTAAATTAAATTAGCAAACCTAACATGTTACCTATACACATTGACTTGGAACATGGACAACTACTGTACTTCTCTGTTTCTAACGTGTGGAGGTGCAGCAGGGCCAGACAAAGTAACTAATATTTTCATGGTTGTAGCAGCTGAAACCATCCCACAAAGATGTCTAATTCAAACCTGTCCAATGAAAGCAGATTGTTGGCTTAAAGTACAGTGTGTGTATAAAGTGCAGTATGTAAGGATATCAAACCAATAGAAGCAGTCATAGCAATCCTAAGGAACCAGAAAGTCAAATACATCCAGAAAGGGATGTTTTTTGTAGTATAGCTAGAATAGGAAGAAGAGTTGGATGTGCTAGAACAACCAATAAATATGTAAATATATAAGCATAGCGAGATACAGCTGAAAAATTTCCCTTGAACAGGTAGTGTGATTAAAGCACGAATTTTGTCCTAGATGGGTGTTGTAATAAATGTTTTATGTTACAGTGTATGAAAGACCAAGGTTTGACTATTT
Organism: Neoceratodus forsteri; assembly: GCA_016271365.2. Taxonomy (NCBI): domain Eukaryota; kingdom Metazoa; phylum Chordata; order Ceratodontiformes; family Ceratodontidae; genus Neoceratodus; species Neoceratodus forsteri. The sequence goes on along the minus strand of CM057450.1, from coordinate 1,175,230,547 downwards.
TAACTTTATACAGGAATGTTTAATAAAGTTAAAGAAACACTGCTGGTCATGGCATGCAGGAAACAGAAACAATGATAGATGCATAGTTTTGCAATAACGTGACTGTCCCTTGAAATAAAAAAGAAACAACCAGGCAGTGCATTCACTGAAGGCTAAGTACTAAACTTTAGTTTAGATATATTGTACAAAAGGATGCAATCCAGAACAGCAGAAACACCCTTACAAATCATCTTTCTAAGACGGCTTCTTCAGGGGAAAGGCAATATATAGGGGGTTTCCTGCTGTCCTGGATGGCATCCTTTTGTTTAATATATTTAAAATAAACGTCTATTACATAGCAGTCGGTGAGTGCACTATTTCCTTTAGATTTGTCTTTAGTATTGACTGCATGATACCTTTTGGGACAGTTTGGTGTGTACTACTTTTTTCTCATTTCCCTTGAAATCAAGATGTCATGACACTGAATTGCTTTTGAATGATTGGCTTAGTTGGCCTCTGGCCTCTTTAATGAAAGAAATTTTAAAGGATTATTTTTAAATTGCACTAGAACATGCAATAGTAATAAATTTTGACGTTGTCCCTCGAGATTCTGGACAGGTATTTTTAGCAAAATCTGAAACACATGCAGACTCCGGCACTAAGGTCTGTTAGCACATACAAATGTGCAGGCAAAACCACAAAAGGTGTATCAGAGGAGGCACATTAACAGAGTTCCAAGTGCTATCGGGCTTTAAATATACTACCAGTGAGAGTAGCACAAAGCAAAGCACTAAGCTTTGTGGAAGAGAAAACCCCAGTTGCGACCACATGTGCAAAGCATCTCTTCACTCTGAACAAGCTGGGCAGATTGCCATGCGCAAACCCATTAGCACTGCAGCACTAAACTGCAATGTTGGTACATAAAACGCTAATGACCCAGCTAAACACACAATGCACCAGCACCTTTGTGCATTAACTTTATCATATCATTACCTGCCATCTACACGTCATTATCAAGGCACATTGCTCCACAAAGTGGATGGAGACTGTGGGCTCTATAGCACAACAAAGCAATCCAGTTCCACACATGAGAAAGGCGAGACAAGAGGATGTAACATATCATTTGTAACAGAGAACTATAGACAATAATGCATGGTCAACCATGTACAACCAAGCTGTGTTTCCATCTTTGGTTTCTGATGACATCATAGGGAACGTGAGAGTGAAGCTCGAGAGGTCCCTAATGTAATTCAAACCCTAAGATGGAAGCACAGCTGAGTTTTTCATGGTTGCCAATGTGCTAATTTGTATGGTATGCAGCTTAAGACATAAACAAAAAAGTTTTGTGTTCCCAAGAAATGTTTGGTTTAATTTTTATTATTTCAAAAAAGCAGGAATCCCCACTGTAGCTGCTGAAAACCCATCAAAGTGAGGAGTGGGTTTCTGGTTTGTTTGTTTTTTGTTAATGATGAAAAGACAAAATATTTTGTGTTACGGTCTGGGTTCTCTGTGTGGAGAAAATTAAAGTAAAATGGCAGGTGACACAAGTTTCCATTCTAATTTAAAAAAGCATTCTGTGATCTTTGAAATGTGATACAACAGCTTTTGAGTTAAGATGGAAAACCATGCAAAGCAAGTGGTAACCATGTACTATATAAAGAATACTAGTTGGGCAACCATGCACAACCAGCCTGTGTTGCCACCAAGAGGTTCGGATTACAGCACACCTCAATAGCGAGCATTTGTTCTGATGTGCTAACTGCTTTATGAACCTCTCGGTGGAAGAACAGGCAGGTTGGGCACGGTTTTGCTCAACCAGTATTTTTGTATAGTGTATAGAGATAAAAAAATAAAGTTTTTTTTTTCAACTGCTTAAACTGTTGTGTCACATTCTCATCCATTCTGCTGTTGTCATGTCCCATTTTTGGCTGTTCTCCTGCTGTGAATTATAAGTGACAGCTAATACAGAGAAACAATTGCTTTTTTCTCTAAAAAAAAAATTAAGTTAATGTCCATACAGCCGGCCCAGTGGCATGGAGGGCTGAGGCATTACTGCCTTACCTCCTGCCATGCCAGTGACCTATGTTTGCGGTGCCAGGGGGTCGGCTGGTGAGAGAGAGAGGATTGAGTGTCTGGAGGACAGCTCTCCTCTCCAGGGGGAGGGTGGGGACACAGGCAGGCACTTTCCTGATCCCTAGCATTGGCTGAGGGCCAGCAGGCCAGATCCCACAACATGGGAGCAGAGGTGGAGCAGCTGCCCAATGTACAGTGTGTGGATGCGTGCAGTGCATCACTGGCAGCATTGCACACTCCCCGCCACATCAAGAAAAAATGTAAAAAAGTGGTCCCGCCATGCAGAATGATGATGGTCCCCCCCCACAGCGAGCTCCCCCCCCCGAGAGGACACCTTGTGGAGGGGTTGTGGGATAACAGATGGACCAGACACCAGACTTCAGGTTCAACACACAATCTCTGTGTGATGTTTGTTCAGAATACAGGAAATAAGCCTCGGCAATAGCATATTCCTGCTTCAGTACGTCAGTCCTTTCTCTGCACTTAGCTAGCACCTACTAACACTGATCTCAGATCTAACCACTTTTCAGTGAAAACCCTTTCTCCCTATGTGGGCCCTGTTTGCTTGGGTAGTGGGGGCTCAAAAAGAAAAAAAAAAGAAAACAAGCTAAAAACAAAGAACTTCAGTACAGAAACACTGAAAAAAGAGTTACCCCAAAGGGCATTGACAACAAATCAAGTTTCAAGGAAATACAACATCATACATACTTCCATAATGCAAAGCATCATGGGATATATGCAGATCACCATTCAATTTCAGACTTGTTCAGTTTACTATAATTTACATGCATTTTAAATAGCACAACTAACCTAATTTCTATAATAGTCGCCTAGTACTTTTTACCTTTATCAAAAACACCTAGTGCCATGGTATTTTCAATATTTACAGATTTCATAAACTGCCTGGCCTGGATATTCAAAAGGGATACGCATGGTGCAACAGGGTTGCACCATGCGCAAACCACCAATGTGCCCTGGCACGATATTCAAAGGGGCAAGTTGCACTGCACAACTCCCGATGCACCGGGGCGCATTGGTAATGTATGCGGTGCAAGTGCATGGGGTGTGCCCATGCATATGCGGCACATCCCAATATTCAGCCCAGGATGTGCTGCACATATGCTGGCACAAATCTGCCTTGCACCGCTCAGGGGGGTGCAAAGATGTGCCTAGTAAAACCAGGAGCAAGTCCTGGCCACCCACAGGCGAGCTGCCATATTGCAGGGCGCAACACGGCAGCTGTCGGCTGTGGGTGGCCACCCGCGCACCCAGAACACTATCCACAAGTGCCCTGCCCTGGGAGCACTATGCCCCCCCACACTGTCACCTGATCATGAGTGGCAATAGCGAAAAAGCCCTGGTGGTCCAGTGGAGTTCTTCCCCCTCGCCCGATCATGGTCATCTGTAAAATAAACTCCCTGGTGGTCCAGTGGACCGCTCCCTAGCACCCGATTGTGGGCATCCATAAACTAATCCCTGGTGGTCCAGTGGACCCCCCCAGCAGTGCCTGATCATGGGCATACATAAAGAAATGTCCCTGGTGGTCCAGTGGAACCCCCACCAGTGCGCGATCGCGGGCGGCCATAGCAAAGGAAACCCTGGTGGGCCAGTGGTACCCCCCCTCCCCACCCTCCAACTGAGGTCTCCCACCACCTAGCACCCCCCTCAGTCAGCGGCGGGCAGCAGCACCCACCCGCATGCCACCGGCTGCCCACCTACTGACTGCATACGGTATAGTCTGTCGTCTATTGGTCCACTGTGTAGGCCAGTAGCCGATGCAGATCATACTAGTACTGCACAGGCCCGATATGTGAATGAATGCTTCATTCACATAATGAGCCTGTGTAGAAGCAGTATGGTTCAGATGCCCATTGGTCCATGCAGTGGACCAACAGGTGTACAGGACCGTACTGTGCACGATCGTCGGGTGGGCAGCCAGGCGGCATGCTGGTGGTGCAGCTGCCACCGCTGACTGGGAGGTGCTGGGTGGTGGGATACTCAGCGGGTGGGTGGGGAGGGGGTATCACGCCGACCACCAGGGTTTCTTGCTAGTGTCCGCCTGGTGATTGGGCATGGGGGTTCCACTGGATCACCAGGGACATATTCTGTACGGATGCCCGTGATCGGGCACTGCTGAGGGGGTTTCCACTGGACCACCAAGGATTTATTTGACAGATGTCCATGATCGGGCAATGGGGAGTGGTCCACTGAACCCCCAGGGTGTTTCATTCTACGTATGCCCATGAACAGGAGCAGAGACCACCATGGGACTGCAAGGCGTCGGTCCCTGATGGCTGGAGCCTGGCAGGGTGCCAGGCGCAAGTCACCGGGGATCGGTGCACTGCATGTAAATGGGGCCATAATGACATGCAAATGGCCCCATTTGCACCTTGCATGCGTAATGGCCTTATTTGCATGCCCAGTGCTGAATATCGCGGTTGATGCGCCTAGCGCAACCGCACTTGTGCTGGCATATTCTCCTGCTCCCCTTCTGCCACTTGCACTGGTGATGTGCTACTGTGCCATGCACAGTGCATGCACCCTCAGTGCCATTTTCAGTGGTGCTGAGCCATGGCACAACACCGTTGAATATCACCAGGTCCATGCCCTGGCGCAGACCAGCTGCTCTGTGCCTGGGCTTGCACCCCTGCCTGGCGCAGTTTGAATATCAAGACCAGGGTATGTTATGACATAGTGCTATTACATACTAAATCCAACAATGATAAACACAACCTGTTTTACATATGCTTGAAGGTCACAAGAATACCCTCCCTGTACGAGGACCTGAAAGGGAAAAGGAAAATTAAAGAGGACACTATAACATAGTCAAGAAAGGGAAGGGGGGTGCTCATAGATAGCCAACCTTATGGACCAGAAATTGTAAAGGATAGAGTAGGCTAAGAAATAGAAGAACTGTTGCAACAGATTTAAGATCAGTCCTCAAGAGTGGCAGGAGCTTCCTGTCACACACCTCCTGAGCTGGATCCATGCCGGTGGGTTGAGTCTCTTCCCACCTCCTGCCACGAAGGGTAAGTCGTGGGGGCAATAGAGGTGGGGATCCGATCCTCAGGGACAGTGAGGGAGGGACATCAGAGATGGCCAGCGGGACCCAGGGGAGAAAAAGAGCAACAAAACAAAAAAAAGTTAATGTCCACAGAAAAGTTTAATTCTTCAAACTTTTGAGGAAAAACAGAGCAAACTAGGAAAAGTCCATATTATTGTGTTCAGCTTTCTAGTATCTGTTGGGAGTGCTGCATTTTTGTTTTGTCAGCACTTCTTTCATTAGAGATGGTGATGTGGAGATTGTTTTCACCTGTGTAGAATGCTGTTGTGCCACAGAATGGTACAGCCACATTCCATGACCTTTACACTGTGGTAACACAGCGTTCTGCTTTGGATGAAAATCCATGCAGAACAAGCTTCCTCTATACACTACAAATACATAGCTGTCTTAAGGGAGACCAACATAACATAGAAACATAGGAATTGTCATCAGAAAAGGACCACTTGGCCAACCTGGTCTGCCAGATTTTCCTTGCCTGTTCTGTCTCTGCAGACCCTACCTGGTATTGGTCAACCCTCCGCCCTCCTTGCCTATTTACCAATATTCCGTTATACCTGTCCCATGCATGTTTGAAGCTCTGCACTGTTTTCACTCCCACCACCTCTACTAGCAGATTTTCCAGACGTCCACCACCCTTTCCATGAAGAAGTACTTCCTCACCCCCTCTTGAGCTTCATATCATGCCCACTTGTCTTGAGCATCTCATTTATGCAAAATACCACCCTCTTGTACCTTACTAATACCTTTGAGTTATTTGAAAATTTCTATCATGTCTCCCCTTTCCCTCCATTCTTCTAGACAGTACATATTCAATTCTTTCAGTCTTTACTTGTAGGGCTTCTGATGCAGGCCATGCACCATTTTGGTTACCCCCCTCTGTACTGCTTCTACTTGTTCTATGTCTTTTAGTGATGGGGCCTCCATTACTGGACACAGTAACTCCAGGTGGTGCCTCACCATTGATCTATACAAGGGTAACACTACCTCCCTCTTTCAGCTGGTGGTAACCCTCCCTATGCACCCCAGCATTCTACTAACCTTTCCCACTGCCTTATCAAACTGCTTTGGTACCTTCAGGTAATCAGATATGATGACCCCCAAGTCCATTTAGTGTTTTGTGGTTGTCATCACCTCCCTTCCCCCATTGGTACATTACCCTTGGGTTTGTGTGCCCTATGTGCATAATTTTGCACTTTTTGGTGTCGAAGCCTAGTTGCCAAACCCTTGACCAGTCTTTCAACTTTTTCCGATTGTCCCTCATTTTTCCACATCCCCTCCCTGGTGTGTCCATTCTGTTGCAGATGTTTTTGTCATCCACAAACAGGCATACCTTCCCTTCCAGCCCCTCTGCGATGTTGCTAATAAAGACATTGAAGAGGATTGGTCCCAGTACTGATCCGTGTGGCACCCTGCTGGTTATGTTTCCTTCTTCTGAGTGAACCCCATTTACCACCACCCTCTGACTCCTATCACTTAGTCAATTTTGTACCCATTTTACTACCTTTGGACCCACTCCCAGTCTGCCCAGCTTGTTTACCAGTCTCCTGTGTGGAACAGTGTTGAAGGCCTTAATGAAATCCAAGTAGGCCACATCTACCGCTCCTCTCTGATGCACATCCCTGGTTACCCAGGCAAATAACTCGATCTGGTTTATTTGACAAGATCAAATCCAGTGGTTTCATGGTATTCCCCAATCCTTTATTTTATTAGTGTTTCCATAACTTTGCCCACCATCGAAGTGAGGCTTACAGGTCTGTAGTTTCCTGCCTCCTCCCTATTCCCACTTCTGTGAAGTTGGACCACATCCGCCATCCTCCAGTCCACTGAGACTTCCCCTGTATCCAGTGATAGGTTGAACAGGGCCATCAAAGGTGCAGTCAGCTCGGGTTGCTGGGGGTTGGCAGGGGAGGGAGTGGATTGAGCATCCCATGGACTGCTCGCCTCTCCCAGGGTGGGTCAGGGTACAGTGTCCAGTGTAGACTGACACCTAGCAGACGCTGAGTGTCGGCACATCTGGCCTGGTAGAATGAGGTGGTAGGCAGGACAGCCGGCGGGTGCACTGCGTATGGGCATGTACGCAGGGAGCCCGTGTCGGCATTGTACGTCCTACCTCCAACACACACATACACAGAACATGGAAAAAGGAGGAGTTCCCAGCCATTGTAGCTTGATGGCCATCCGCATTGTCCTGCGCCACTCCGAGGGGACCACCGTGAACGGATCTGTTGTGGTGGGGGAGTTGGTCGACCCCCGCCTCCCCACCACAGGGGTAAGTCGTGGGGTAATCGGTGGTTGCCCTCAGTAGGAGATGTCGCAGGTCAGACGGCAGCCGGATCACAGGGATGTGAGGACAATAAAGCTGACTGAGGATCCCCATGGGAGAAAATATCATGCCAAAAAAAAAGGTGCAGTCAGCTCCTCCTTAAGGTCTGGGGTGAACCCTGTCTGGCACCATTGCCTTATCCACTTTCAGTTGTACTAGTTCCCTCAGGACTCTCTCCTCCTTAAATGGGCCAGTGTCCACCTCCCTTCCTTTAATGCCCTTTTCCTCCATCTTTGGCCTATCACCTACCTCTTCCTTAGTAAATACTGAGCAAAAGTACTTCCTTAATATGTCAACTTTCTTCTGGTCCTCCTCCACACAGTCCACTCCTTTCCCTTTTAGTCTCACTATCACTGCCTAGTTCTTCCTCTTTTTGCCTATATACCTAAAGAATGTTTTATCCCCTTTTTTTCCTGACTTGGCAATGTTATCTTCCATTCATGCCTTTGCGTTTCTAACTGCTTTTCTTGCTTCCCTTTATTTCTCCTGATAACCCTCCCTATCCTCTTCCTTCTGTATTGACTTGTACTTTCTGAATGCTAGCTTCTTTGCCTTTACCTACTCTGCTACTTACTTGAAGATCCATAGTGGTCTCTTACTACTCATGCTCTTTTTGACCTGCCTGACACAGAGGTTTGTTGCCTTCTCAAAGGCTTCCTTTATATTTGCCCACTGTTCCTCTACCCCATCTATTTTCCCTGTCCCTGCTAGAGCTTCCCAGAGCCACTCTCCCATTTTCTTGAAATTGCCGTCCTGAAGTCCAGGACCCTAATTTTAGTGTGGTTGGATTCTGGTCTGGTTGTTATATTGAACCACACCGTACAATGATCACTGGTCCCCAGGTGGCTCCCCACTGTGACATCAGAGACACTGTCCCCATTTGACAGTATCAGGTCTAGTATGGCCCCCTTGTGAGTGGGTTCCTTAACTAGTTGCTTGAGGAATACCCCCTGCAACAAGTCTAGAATTTCCCTGCTTCTACCTTTTGCTGCAGCTGAGATGCTCCAATCCACATCTGGTAGACTGAAGTCCCCTACCAGCAATACCTCCCCCTTGTTAGCTATCCCTTGGATTTCTTCCCTCATTTCTTTATCCACCTCCTCCCCCTGTGCTGGAGGTCTGTTGATCACTCCTGGTTGAATAGCGGTCCCCTTCCTTGTCTCCAGGGTGACTCACAGTACCTCTGCCACTCCCTGTACCTCTGTGGCTTTTATGTTGTCTCCCACATAAAGAGCCATTCTTCCTCCCTTTTTCCTACCCTGTCCCTCCTGAATAGGTCTCCTCTGGACTTCCTCCCCCTAGTTTGTGTCCTTTCTGAGAAGCAGCCTCTAGAACTGGACACAGCCCTCCATGCGGAGTTTCACCAGTGACCGATACAGCGGTAAAACCTCCTCCTTCCTCTTGCTAGTGTTACCTCTCCCTATGTACCCTGGTATCCCACTTTCCCTGCCCACTGCCTCATTACACTGCTCTGCCACTTTGAGGTGATCAAATGGGATAACCCGAAGGACTGTTTCCTGCTTAGTGACCATCAGTACCTCCCCTTTCCCCCACACAAAGTTTATACTCAGCTCTTGGGTTTCTATGTACTAACTGCATGATTCTGCACATTTTGGTATTGAACCCTACTGCCATGCCCTCGACCACTCCTTGAGTAGTCTGAGGTCCCGATCATTCTCTCCACCCCTTCTGAGTATCTACCCTATTACAGATTTTGGTGTCATCTGCAAAAAGATATACTTTTCCTTCCAATACTTCTGCAGTGTCAAATGGCTACCACAGTTACAGCATTCACCATACATCTGATATACCATTTTGCAATGAATGCAAGGATCCCCATTTCATTTGCATGCTCTTGAGCTCTGCATTTGTTCTGATGTGCTAACTGCTTTATAACACACTAAGTGCAGCTTCTATCGTAGGGGTTAGCACATAAAATAACTTAAAAGCACTAACACCCCAGTTCATACAGAAGAAATACAGTTAGCACCACAAATGCTTTAAATATGCATATAAAATGGGTAAAGAAAATCCTTGCCTCCTGATTGGCTGATACTTCATTCTAGCCATGGCCTTGGGTTAGTGTAAACCATGACTAAAAACAAGTACCTACCAGCTAGGATGCTTTATATCAAAACTCTTTGTGCCTGTCTTTAAAATGCTGATTTTTCAATTAGTTGTCATTTTTTTTAATAACATATGGAAACAACAGTCAAAACTACAAATGTTAAGCATTTTTGTCACCCAAGTAAAGTGCTTTTTAAGCAGTAGACTTATGTCTTCTTGTAGTAAGTAAGCATTCTTGTCTGCTCCCCCCATTGGCTGCTTGTCTTGCCACTCTCAGCCCAAACAAAGCCACATGCACTGAAGTCTGTCTGCCTGCCATGGCTCAGGTAGTAAAGAAAGCTGAAACATACATTTTTAATAAAATGAAAGAGCTACCTCAGTCGTTACCTGTTTTTTGACGGTATACCGTTAATAGGGTGCAGGAAAGAGGGCTCCATAATGTGGGCCTCTGCAAGGGCGTGTGAGCGATGTGAGCCTTCGGGAGTTTGGGGCATGTTGCTGACTTGAGTGTGTCACAATGACAGTGAGGTGTGCATGGAGTTGCTGTGGGTGTGGGACTGTCTGAGTGGGGAATGGTTCTGCAGGTGTTTTACATTGCAGAGTTGTGTTTGCAGGTGTGTGGGTGTCTGCTTGTCTGTGCCTACTTACCTTAGAGGTATAGCTCTGAATTTTCATCTGCAGGTCTAATGTTTTGTTATAGTCCCTGGTTGTGTTCTGCTTTCCTGTATGTAGAGTTCCATGACTGCCACTGTGTATTTTGCATTCAACAGCACTGTATAGTATTTTATTTTTCATACACTGTGCTTTCTCCTTTCCAATAAAGTTGGCATGTATGTCCTTCCATGCTGCTGTTCCTCCTATTGGCTGCCTTTGAGTATTTGAGCTTCTTTCTAAATTTGCCTTCTCTTCCACCAGACAGGGCAGGTGGAGGTGATTAGATATGTTTTAGGGGTGGTGCGGGAGGCAGAGCCTCTGCATAAAAGCCGCATGAAAGGTGCAAGGTGGAATGTCAGAGTCAATGCGGTATTGTATCCTGTGTCTCCTATTTGGCATGCTTGCTCAGAGGGGTTGATTGACTGCAGTATGTGCAGTGTGTGTCAGGCGCCAGTATTGACTGACAGTGTGTTTCCTGGTGGCCTTTTAACTGCACTCTCATTTTCCGTGCTGCGGTTGTTTTCACCATAAAGTGTGTGACCATATTTTGGCCACTCTTCACTCCTATCATATTCGCTGTCCCAACTGGCTCATTTGAGTGCTTCAGCAGCAAATGGAAAATGCTTCTTCAAACATGGAGCCGATACCGCACTTGAGCCTGCCAGCCGGCTTCTTAAAAATAACTAAAACTGTTCACTCAAGCTCATCCACCACATCTGTGATACTAAAACTTAAATCACAGAGAGAGCTGGCTCAATCGCTCCCTGTTGCAGGCCATTCACCTATTCTTTTTGCATCCCCAACAGCTGGTTTCCTTGAGCCTGCAACCATACTAGAGTGCCACAGCTCTTGAGCCGGCAGTGTGCTTCCATTTGTGGGACTGAAACTGAGGAAAATACCAGTGTTCTGATGTTGATCCAGTACTCTTAACAAGTGGGAGTAAGCAAAATTTAAATGATTGAGGGATGAGGGAATGGTTAAATATGGTAACGTGAGGGGCAAGCATTTGGTGAGGGTATGCCAGGGATGGATTTACACTTACACAAAGTACGCCCATGCATAGGGCCCTTGTTTTCTGAGGGAACCTTTTTTGAGACTGAGCTGCCCGTCTGTTTTGTTGGCATCCATACATAGTCATGTTTTTACATAAGACTTCCTGGATGGACTCCCCACCAGTCCTCACTCACTCTGTCTTCAGAGAGAGTGATCCTTTCCACTCTGTGCCCCCCAGCTCACTCAGTGCAATACTTTTCCTGGAAGTGCAGTTACTTCCACCTGAGACTGACTGTGGCTGTGCAGAGTGATCAAGGTGGTGGGCACTGGATTTGGTGCCAATGTCCTGACACTCTTGTCTTGTCAGTCTCATAGTCTGCAGGTGTGGAGGAGTTTAGGGTCAGAGCAGACTGCATCTGTGAGTCACCAGGATATTGATCCGAACTGACTGGGAATCGACAAGCTGTGGTGCCATGGCACATGGGGAGAGAGCTGCACCAGTGCTGGAGAGGTCAGAGACAGTGTCCTCGATGGGTGGTTGGGTGAGCATGGCATTCGGGTACTACCAGCCCTGTTGGAGTGAGGACAGGCAGCAGGGCAGCCCTGGTTTGTGGGGTGTGTCAAGGGCCAGAGCAGAAGATGGGTACTTGCCTTGTGGTTACAGGGAATGCATTCACCAGCAGCAAGCTGTGTGGTGAATGCAAGGTTTTTTTTTTTGGGAAGTCACTGTGATGATGAATGGAGCACAAGGCAAGGGTGGTTAACTTGTTGCAGTGCCTTGGCCTGTAGGCTGTTATAAGTAGTATCCTCTCTATTCTCCTCCCACTCATTGGTTCATTCATTCAGAAGGTTGAAAGCAGGCAGTTGGAAGTGGTGCTCTGTGGTTCATGGCTTTGCTATTCCAGGTGAGGTGTGGCTAGCTGACTGAGAGCCATGATGGTGGACAGGACTGCTTGCTGCAGAGGCTATGATAAGAATTAAAATGCCCTTCCGTCATGTACAATGATGTTATGATTAGGAACAACGCTTACAGGAAATAAATAAATCAAATATCAGCAACTCAATGGTGAGGCTTTTAAAACAAATGGTTTCTGGTGCTTTAAAAGGTGGCTATAATTGTTTCTGTCTTTTTTTCTTTTTTTTGTTTTAGTTTAGTGTCACAGTACTAGTATTTTGAAGTGTTTGCTAACTGTTCTAGATGGGTCAGTTATATGCAGTTTGTTCTCTCCTGGTGCATTTGTTAGATAATGGGTAAAATCCAGACCACAGAACACAGAATTTGATCAGATTGGTAAAAACTGGACTAGCCACACCGGGCATAAGTCACATGATTTTTATTTTTTTTTCCATCTAGCTTTTATCAGTCTGATCCAGTCCTGTTCTGGTGGTCTAATTTTCACCAAGCCATAGGCATGGGTGAAACCCCAACTGCAGGAACCAGACAGGATCAGATCAGAAACTGCCAGACTGGCCCATCCAGTCAGATTGGCTGGACCAGCAATAGTTGTGCAGCATGTGTCTGGTCTGTTCTGATTCTATGGCCTGGTTTTCACCAAGTTCCCATTGGGGTATCTGAATGGGAAAGGTAAGGTCATTACCTCATTACTTGCAACTGTACTGTTCTTTGTAAACAGTTTTTCATTCTAAAGTATTCTGGGCTTTAGTTTATTTCCTAAGTAACATCGAAATATAAACTTTGATGGCAGACAAGGACCACTTGGCCCACCCAGTCTGCTCATTTCCCTACCTATTGGATAAATTGCAGATCCTAGGTTTACCAACAGCCTACTTTCTCTTACCTCCCGCTAGAATTGCCTTATATCTGTCCCACGCATTCTTAAATTCCCCCACTATTTTTTACCCCACAACCTTCTCAGGAAGGCCGTTCCATGCATCCACTACCCTCTTCATGAAAGTAAATTAAATCAGCACATTGTACTAAGTAAATTTTTAATTTTGTAATGATAGAAAAAAGATGTATTCTTTTATTTTTATCTGAGCTTCATTATAAACACAAATAAATAATGTCCATTTATAGTTCAATTTTGAGAAAGGTCAATGCAGGGGTGATTTGAATAGCCAGAACAACAGAGTTTCAGCTTTGACGTAATCACTGAATGATGCTTTTATAATGATCTGCTTAACAAGTTTGGTTTTCCAGAACATATGTTTTTACTGTACATTTAAACACATTAAATATTTGGGGGGGCTACCACCACTTGGGTTACTGTAGCCAGGAGGGGCCCATGGTTTCTGCTGTGTACAGAGTCCATGACCATGTGGCCTTGGGTTATGCTTTTATTTATTTAAAAAAAAATACAGATTGAAGCAAGTACAGAGGCTGGCAGTGTTCTGGAACCCTAGTGGCACCAATAGGTGGATAAAATACTTTACCTTATTTTTAAGCAATAAAACAAATGTTTGCCATATTTTAAAAAGGTTTATTTGTATTTGTTTTATTTCATTACAAACCCATTTTGTATAAGCAATAAGACACTGCTGGGTTTACCACATGCCCAAGGGTTAAAGGTGTCTCACAACATCCATGGGCATGTGGTAAACCCTACAAAACTCACACTCCATTTATTTTGATCATCTCTAAAGGAAACATAAATTGTGGATTTTTATCATTGTTAGCATGACTGAAAACTTGAGCATGTGTTGTGTCTGGTTAAAGCAGCAGTATTTATTAGTCACCACATAGTTATTTTCAGCAATAATGGTTTTCTTGGAAAAAAAAACATCAATATAATCATTTTTCTTTTCATTTTCTTTCATTCCTTAACTCTGATATGGGGTTCTGAATTTTTTAACACTTCCCATTCCCATGCCATGCCCACCATGAACAATCGTGTATCTTGGTACACTGCTGTGCTGTTTACTATCAAAAACATGTAGGAACACCATACGAATACATCCATAGTATGAATCTAGTATGTACATTCAACCGGTAACTTCAAGGAAAGAGACTTTTTTTAAATTGTGAGTGGCGACTGTCACAAACTCACTCCTCAGGGTCAGGTCCACTAAGCTCACAGTGCCCACACTTAAGTGCAATCCATGATAGGGAGGAACAGGGATACCCCCCTCATCCCTTTTGAATGCTTGCCAAGGTCACAACTGCACCACTGCCATGAGGACCCAGGGCATCCCTCTAGCTCTGCATAAGGGTACAATACCAGTCTAGAGTCTTGTGGACAAATATGAAGCCTTCCTTGCCTACTACACAAAGGAGGAAGACCCAGGCATAACACTCTCTTCGGGGGTAGTAGTGTAAAACCCAGTTTGGCCTTCTTCCTACAGGACATGCAACAGCCTGGTTCAAATCCTTTGCAGACTCTGGTATTCTCCCTATTCTTATCCAGATGTCCCTTAAAGACCCTTTTGTCAATTTGGTTGCATATGGTGGCCCTTCTAAGCAATTAACAGTTGTCATAGATTATTATTAAACCTTCTCCAATTACACAGAAATACAGAAATCTCATGCAGGCAAAATTCTTTAGAGAAAACAAATGTTTTTACTAAAATACTTAAATAAGTACAGTTACAAATAAAAGAGAACATACACTAATTTGGGTTACAGTATACATAAACAAACATGGAAAAATGTACAGTGAAACACAGTAAAACTGTTAGCTAAAAAGTTTACCTTATAATTGAAGTCCAGAAAAAGTAGATGAAGATTTTCAGTTCCTTTAGTCCAAGCAGCCACACTGGGTTTCAGCAGTTCTGTTCCTGGTATGTCAGGCAGAATGTCCAGATGGAACTGTGTATGTTGGCAGCCACCGAGTCTCAGCAGTTTGGCTTCTTGTGTGTCAAGTGGAGTACAGATGAAAAGTATGTCCAAATGCCCTGAGCTGGGGCTATTTATATACCTGTCTGTGGATAGAGGCTGGCCCTTCCATTTTTGGCCACCGGGTGTCACTCTTGCACCTCCCTAACACAATGTTCTGCCACCTGGTGATGTTACCCAGCCTACTGTACATTTATGACACCTGACATTACAGTCTCACACAAGTCTATTTAGAAGACAGTTTCCTGTTTTTTTCTTTTCATCTCATCAAAGTCAATACCTTGAATCACAGCATCCTGCTTTTTGAAGTTAAAAAGGGCTATCTCCTGAACATTTTATTCAACTATGTTTCCCTTGGTCAGTTAACTATTAGAAATACCCCTTTGATCAGTTATCCCCAAGCCTTTGACAATAACTTGTCAGATTCCTGACAAGCAAGTTGGCCTCCCAGGTCAAAGGAAGGTCAAAACCTTTTTTTTTTTAATCCAGTCTTTTCGCTATGTGCCTTTGTATTAACACTGGCATTTGGGGGCATGTACATATACATAGAATTACATTAAAAAAAACATATATACAACAGTATTATGTCTACCAATAAGGACCAACAGTGGGGTATCTCGCCACAGTGACCATCTTTAATGACCTGAATCAATAATTACTAAATTACTCTATAAAAGGTGATTTAAAAAATATCTGAGAAAACTAGAAATACACCAAGAATGAATCTACAGATGTCAGAAATACATTTTTGCTAATATATGATGAGATTGTTTGTGGACTAACAAGCACTGCTGCTTTAATGAGCACAATATATTGTTTCATGTTTGTTTTGTAAATATTCTTATTTGTTCCTTATTTTGAGTCACCTGTTATGCTGCTTTTCTTCCCTCCCAATATTAATTGTTTGATCTCTCCTTCCTTCCCCCAAGGAGCCTCACTCTTTCAAGCACTCATGTCTATGCCACTCCACAGCCCATCTGGCTCACTCACACTGATGTTACCTGCTGTCTGTGTACCAGTGCTGTCCTCCACTTAAACACCATGCATTGCTCAGACTGAGCACTCCACAACAGGATTCACAAAAGCTAAACATGTTTGTTTAAAGTTCTGAATACATTTATTTATAAAAAAGTTGAAAACACAGGTACCTATTGCTGTTACTGTTCTGAGGACCACTGATAAGAGCTCCTCAGTGTTTTTGACCACCAAGGTCCTTAGTCAATAGGGAACTCATGGTGGTTGCACTTTGTTTTTAAGGCATCCCTTAAAGTGACATGTCAAATGTTTTATATCATCGGCTACTATGTAACCCCCCACTTTGACTGCCCCCATTCTTCTGTTTCCTCCTGCTCTGCCTGTCATCCCATCATCCCCAGTTATACTCAACACCACAGCCCAGGTCTTTCTGGTGCCCCAAATATCCATGGACAGCTGCAGTACTTTATTCTAGCCCATATTGGGCTTAACACACTAGTCATGATTGCCGTTACTTGTTTTTCACTATGGTGCTGTGGGAGATCA
Source organism: Neoceratodus forsteri (assembly GCA_016271365.2). Classification (NCBI taxonomy): domain Eukaryota; kingdom Metazoa; phylum Chordata; order Ceratodontiformes; family Ceratodontidae; genus Neoceratodus; species Neoceratodus forsteri. The sequence continues at coordinate 1,175,214,080 of CM057450.1, read as the reverse complement.
TGCATGCACGAGGGAGCCTTTGATCTCCCAGCCACCAGTCTAGCAGTCCAATGAGAAGTGTTTCAGTGGTCCCAGTGCCCTTCTTCCTTTAAATGGAGACCAGTGTAGGGCCACTAAGAGGCCTTTTAAAATATAAATAAGAGAGTGCCAAGAAGCGCTAGAATCAGAGCTATATGGGGCTCATGAATATTAAACAGCCCCCTTCATAAATATTAATGAGGGAGATGCTGCTACTAGGGACATGACATTTCACAGGCAGTGACGCAAAAACTAAGGTAAATTAACATAAAATGGTTTGATCGCTATTCATGGCACTAAAGGAGCTATGTGTCTGGGGGGGTTATATTAAATGAAAGTTAATTAATTGGCTGCATCAGAACTTTAAAGTGGGACAATGTGTGGACTACATCTAAGCTGTATACAGCAGCCACCATCTTGCAGCTTTGCAGCCAATCGGGAGCCTGGATTTAATGCAGAGCCTCTTGGGATTGTGCCAAAGGACTTTGGGAAAAAAGTAGGGATTATTTCTGGCACCTAAAATTCAGCCAATTAAGGGACTGGGACTAAGAATAAGAGTTTGGGCAGCCAATCAGATTCCAGGAACTTTGCCCTTTATTTAAGAGGGGCTGTTTGAAGTGTGGTGAGTCTGTTGGAGTTCTCCTCTGGGTTTGGAGGAGTGCTGGTTGGCTTGGAGGAGTGCTGGTGGGCTCTGTTTGAGCCAAGGGGAGTCTGTGCTTGATTAGAACTTGCTCACAACTTGAACATAAGTCATCTTGTGAGATAAAGGAGCAGACGTCCTGCCAGTTGAGAAAAGCTGTGTTGCTGTGACAAGTATTCCCAGCATCCTGTTGGACTTTGCTGTTTGGAGGAGATTTCTACTGAAGCTATCTTGTGACTGTTTGGGACTTGTGAGGAGCCTGTCTTGCTAAAACAGAGCCCTGCTGGAACTGGGTACAAGCCAGAAGAGAGGTGGGTGCCTTCTGAAGCAGGAGTCTGTCTGAGAACTGTACCATTCAGAGCAATAGTAGAAGTTGTTCTGAACTTGGAAAGACTGAGAAGAGACTGTGAAGGAAGTGTTCTATGCTCTAGGATCCAGTCACTGTATCTGTGCTTACAGTATGTGAGAGAACTGTTACTGTGGACTGTAAAATTAGCTGCCAACTTGCACTGGTAGTAGGAAGAGTCTGTGAAATCTCTGGCTGCACCCTGAAGCTGCTTGCTGGTAGAGAAAAAGAAAGACCAGAGGTTCTCAGCAGCACTCAGAGCCAGGTGGAAAAACTGCTAACCCCTGCCAAGTGCTTTCTGCTGGCTGCAGGAGATCACGGGTTCATTCCCAAGTGCTAGGGTGCTCTGACCCATGAGGGAGTCTGGCTGTGGAGCCACTCCTGGGTCTGGGTCTTCTGTGGTTGGTGGGCTTTGTGCAGAGCTCTGCAACAGGCATAAGCAGGCTGAAGGTGACAAACGGCCAGACCTTCAAACAAGGTGACCAGCGGCCAGATCTTCAACCAGGGAGACCATCCAAGCAGCAGCATCTTTTCCCCCACACTTTCCGAGGTTGTCCATCCATCAAATTCAAAGTTCTGCTGTGCCACCAACCTTCGAACTTCAGCCACCAATCCACCAGGGACAGATTCACAGAATCGTGAGTAAGCGCAGGAATTGCCCTGCATCTGGGGAAATGTGTAAAGTTGTTTTGAGTTATGCCTTATGGCATGGTAAAAGTTACCCAAGAGAAATAAATTTAAATTTAATTTAAAGCAAGGGCTCCAACACTAGCCAACCCAAAGCATCGAGCAGGCCTATGTCTAGAAATCTGGGTACTCAGTCAGGACTGTGGGACAGACACTGGTACCAGTGGGGGTGGGCTGGCCTATGGGCTCTCATATTGGTATTTTTTCTCAACTCTTTACTGACCACATTTTTCTCCTCAACTATCCTTTGTCCAGATACCTCATTCCTAACCCCTCATCCCCAGTAAAGCTGTGTTTTGTTGTTGGAAATTGCTGTTTGAACGGTGTTTTATGGGTCTCAGTTAACAAGTGAACATGTTATGTGGATTTGGGGTACTGTATACAAAGTAAAGTGTTTTATTGCAAATTTTGGGTGTTGGATCACTAAGTGGGTTGCAGATAGGTACAGCTTCCCAGAGGGTTCTGCTAACATAACATCTAGCTCATTTAAGGAATACTCTGGGTGGAGACACTGTATTAACAGTGTTATAGTTAGAACAGGGCCACTGGTCACAGTCAGATTCAAACCCAGGCCCCCTCAACCTGCATTCAGGTATGCAGGCAGGGGTAGTAGCCCATTGGCCCATAGTGTCAGGGCTACATGTTTGGAGGCACCACTGGGATTGTCACCCCCTAGTGGCCAACCCACCAAAATTTCATTTGTACCCCACCTGGAAATTGGCGCCAAAATGGAGAAAGCTACTGCCCCTAATGGTGAAATTCCTGCTGATAAAATGGCTGTGCACTGTCTGCTTGGTTGGTGCGAGGCAGGAGAGACTGATCCCCAAAATGCATTGTTGTTGCTATACATTCCCATGGGCACCAGCAAACGCATTACTGAGGAGGCCCTTGCTAAAGTCAAATGCCTTGGTCAAGCTGTTGTAGAGGGCCGACAAGCTGATTTGATTGTATGGACACTGACAATCCTAGTGAGATGTAACAACCCGGTGGACAGTGAAAGAGTGCTGTTATTCACCCTGATGAGGCCGGGGTAGGTTGGAAAGTAATTACCATGTACAGTGTAATGTCCACACCTGAGGGACTCCCTGAACCTGAAGGACTCAGAGAAAAGTTAACCAAACTGTTACAGGCAGGGGGTCAAAGCTTGAGTACTTAAAAAACAGTTTGAAGCTCCCCCAGTTTCCCCTTCCCTGGGATCTGCCTCTGCACCAGCCCCAATTTCAGTAACTACCCCTGTACCTATATTTGTGTGGTTATCTGTGCCTGTGCCTTCAGTAAGCCTTGACTCCTACCGCAGGGTAAGAATGCTTTCTGGTGCCATGCCCACACTCCAGGGGGACGATGACCTAGAGACTTGGATGGACTATGCATCCCCCCGGTCCAAGAGTGGCAATGTACAGAAGTGGTGAAAAGAAAGAGAATGATAGAAATCCTCAGAGGTCCCACATTGGTTACCATCCAAGCGTTGATGAGATCCACCAACCCTGATCCTCCTGCACAAAAGTATCTGGTTGCCTTGGAAACTGTTTTTGGTACTCCAGAGGATGGTGAGGATCGAATGTGGGGGTTAAAAGCCACTAGGCAATAGAGAGGGGAGCCAATGTCTGCTTATTTGACCAGATTAGAGAAAGCACTGCAAAGAGTGTTTAGGAGAGGCGTTGTGGCCTCAAGTGAGCTTAATCAAGTCAGGCAGAACCAGATCCTGAGGTCCGCCAAGTATTCCAGTTTCCTATTGTTCAAGTTTCGATTAAAAGACCGCAAAGCTGATCCCCCCCTCTTACATTCCCTTGATGCAGGAAGTACGAGCAGTGGAAAAAGAGGAGGAGTTGCCAGATCCCTGGGTTGGAGTGGTGACTACAGCTTCTACCCCTGGAAGGGGGCCTGCTATTGTTAATGTTCAGCTGGTGGAAACTCAAAGGTATAATGTTGACAGAGTTCAATGGGGCTGTAAGTGATTCACAACAGTTGAAGGTCTTACTAAAACAATTGGGAGAACTAACTGCAAGTGCACAGAGTGCTCTAGAAATGGTCAAGGAGAATGGTGCCCATCGAAATGCATCTGCCTTGGGAGTGGGAGTGCAGGCTCAGGCACCCCCTGTAGATGGTGGTATAGAGAATCGAATAAGTGAATTGTCTGCCATGATAAAAGAATTGATGGGATGCAATGCACAGCCCCAAGTTTGGCAAGGAGGAAGGGAAACCCAACAAGGACCCTTTGTTGTCAGTGCCCCTGCTCAAGCATCAAATACCTATTCCTCGCCAGCCCCTAACCATGAATATCGGCTGACTAATAATGTGCTGCCACAGCCGTGATGGCCCAGATAAGTTGTGTTTTATTATAATTGTGGAAAGGATGGTCACTTAAAGAGGGAGTGCCGATCCCAAGAGGACCCAGCCGGAGTGAGAGATAGACTGCTTGCATAAAGGCACCTGAGGCAAAGTAATATCGGGGGAACTCCGACCTTGTTTTGACACAACTGTTTTGTGGCTAAGTCATTTATTCCAGCTCCTGCAATTCCTGCAAATACCCCACCAGACTGGTTGGGGCTGGTAGGCCATTCCATGGAAACTACCATGTACATCAAAGGAATTCCTGTTAAAGCAGAACTAGACAGTGGATCTCAAGTCACCATACTCTACAAAGACTGATATGATCAGCGTTTATCTAACTACCCACTACAACCACTCGATGGCCTTCATGTATAGGGACTGAGTGAGACATTGTACCCTTATCTTGGTTACATTAAAGTCTGGTTGTCTTTTCCTTTCTCTGTGGTGGGGATGGAAGATCCTGTAGAGACCTTAGCATTAGTCTGCCCTCCTTCTGGATTTTATGACAGGTATCCGTGTTTTAATCGGTACTAATGTACATATCTTCGGCTGCCTTGCCCAGCTATGTCAGGAAAGACAGCAAAAGAGGACTGAAAAAGCTCTGCATGTTTATGCAGTGCACAGAAAGCTTATGAGTCACAGTTGTGTCCTTCGGAACATGCCCAAGATGAGCCTCTGGGTGCTGTCTGGACGAAGGATTGCTCAACTATTGTTCTCACTCCGAACACCCAGTGCATTGTCAGTGGAGAGGTGCAATTGCAAAAAGATGTGACCAACAAAATATTAGTGCTGGATGCCCCAGAAGATGGAAAATTGCTTGAAGGACTCCTAGTTAAACCCAGTATACTTTCTGTACATGCTCATGCCTATGCCAGATGAGTAGTGGTCCAGCTTCAAAATGTGACCGATCAAGACATTAAGGTAAACCAAGGTTGCACTCTGGCAAAGGTCTATTGCGCTGACACCGCTGCTTTGCCATCCAAGTGCCAGAATGGAGAAGAGTGTGAGGTGTCACCAGAAATGTTTGATTTTGGAGAGTCCCCCATCCTGAACAGCTGGAAGGACAGAATCAACCAGAAGTTGGCACGGTGAACCAAGGTGTTCTCCCTTAAGGAGTGGGATGTTGGCTGTGTCACCGGTGCTGATCACCATATCCACCTGCATGGCAAGAGACCCTTCAGGGAAAGATCCAGATGTCTACCTCCTGCTGACATCAATGACATCAGGTGCCATCTATAGGAGATGTTAGCAGCTGGAATTATCCAGGAGTCCCGCAGTTCTTAGGAGTCCCCAGTTGTGGTGGTTCATAAGAAAAATGGCTCTGTCCGCATGTGTGTTGATTACAGGACCCTTAATAAAAGAACAGTGCCTCACCAATGTACAATGCCTCGAATACAGGATGCCCTGGATTGTCTGAATGAGAGTAAGTGGTTTTCCGTCATTGACCTCTGAAGCAGATACTATCAGATTCCGATGGCTCCCTAGGACAGAGAAAATACTGCGTTTATTTGTCCTCTGGGCTTCTACGAATTCCTCTGCACGCCCCAAGGCATATCAGGTGCACCAGCCACATTTCAAAGATTAATGGAGCGTGCAGTGGGAGATATGAATTTCCTGGAGTACCTCGTCTATCTTGATGACGTCATAGTCTTTGACAAAACCCTCGAGGAGCATGAGGCTCACTTATTCAAAGTGTTGGACAAATTTGAAGACTTTGGAATAAAATTGTCAAATGATAAATGTCAGTTTTTTCAGAGCTCTGTCAGATGCGTAGGCCACATTGCATCACCTGAAGGTATACAGACTGACCCCAGTAAAGTGGAGGCATTAACCAGCTGGCCAAAGCCAACCAATTTAAAAGAAATTCAGAGTTTTCTCAGTTTCTGTGGCTATTATCACCATTTCATCAAAGACTACACCAAGGTAGTGTGCCCACTGCTGAACTTAACTCAAGAGTACCCACCTACTCACAAAAAGTTTAGAAAAGACACTGACAAAGAGATTGTAAAGACCTATTTCAGATCCAGTGAGCGCTTTGGTTCCAGATGGACTCTGGATTGTGACACTGCGTTTGAAGAAATTATCTATCAGCTCACTCACACACCAGTACTCGCATACACTGACCCATCTAAACCTTATGTGCTGCACACAGACACCAGCCTGAGTGGCCTAGGGGCTGTACTCTGCCAAGAGTACACCGAGGGACTGTGCCCAGTAGCTTTTTCCAGCAGAAGTCTGACTTCTTCAGAGAGAAATTACCCTGTGCATAAATTAGAATTTCTCGCTCTCAAGTGGGCAATCATAGACCAGTTTCATGAATACTTATATGTTGCAAAGATCCTGGTCAAGAGAGACAACAATCCGTTGACCTATGTCCAAATGTCTGCAAAATTAGATGCCACTGGGCACCGATGGCTCTCAGATCTATCAACATATGATTATGCGGTTGAGTATCAACCCAGCCTGAACCACACCGATGCCAATGCCCTTTCATGATGGCCTACCTCAGGCCAACAGTGGATGCATATTCCTGAGCAGTCAGTAAAAGCACTATGCCACAAGTTTGATCGTGATGAGACTCCCTCCTCAGAGACTGTAGATTACTTGGCAGATTGCTTGGGACCTCTTAATACATTCCTCCCTGTAGCATACCACAGCTTCACAGCCTTGGACTTGAGCATGTTACCACAGCTAACCCCAGCTGACATCCAGAAAGAACAGTATTACGACCCAGTGATCAAACCAGTTCTAATTGCTTTAAGAAAGGGTGAAGACGTTTCTAAAATGTGATCCAATCACCCCAAAACTGCTTTACTTTGTGAGAAGGGTATAAACTCAAGCTACATGAGCACATTTTGTACAAAGAACTAACTGACAGCCAGAGAGAGATTGTCAAAAAGCAACTTGTACTGCCCTCCAGGTTTAAAAGCGTTGTGTTAAAAGCTCTGCATGACAACATGGGACATTTAGGCAGTGAATGAACTCTGGACTTAGCTTGTGACCACTTTTACTGGCCTAAAATGGGGCTGGACATTGACCAGTATGTGAAAACCTGCAGTAGATGTCTTCTTCGAAAGGCTCAACCTCAGAGAGCAGCTCCATTAGTTAATATCACTACTAGTGTACCAATGGAACTAGTCTGCATCGATTTCTTAAGTCTGGAGCCAGACTCAAAAAACATTGCCAATGTGTTAGTAGTAACAGATCATTTCACAAGTTATGCCCAGGTCTATCCAACAAAAGACCAAAAGGCAGCTACTGCAGCCAAAGTCCTCGTGGAAAAATTCTTTGTTCACTATGGTGCCCCTCAGAGGATCCATTCAGATCAGGGACGAGACTTTGAGAGTCGCCTCATTAAAGAATTATTGTTCATCTGGAGTGTGCGAAAGTCAAGAAATGCCCCCTATCATCCACAGGGAGACTCACAACAAGAGAGATTTAATTGGACGTTGCTTGACATGCTCGGTACCTTGCATCCTAAGGATAAGCCGAGGTGGAGCCAACAGACTGGTGCCCTTGTACATGCCTATAACTATACAAAGAATGATGCAACTGGGTTTTCACTCTACCACCTCATCTTCAGCCAGGAAGCATGCCTTCCTATTGATATTTGCTTTGGAGTTTCCCCGGATGGTGCCCAATCAGACAACTACCTGCAGTACGTCAAGAACTTAAAAGCTTAACCAAATCATGCACACCAACTTGCAAACACCATGGCAGCAAAGAAAAACCTGGCCAACAAGGCTTGTCATGACAAACATGTTAAAACCCATGATCTTAAACCTGGAGACCATGTACTAATGCATAATTTGGGATTTCAAGGTAAGCACAAAATATCTGATTGCTGGAGCCATATTCCCTATATTGTTGTCAGCCAATTAAATGACTTACCAGTGTACAAAGTGCTCCCAGAAGGAGACCCTCGAGCTGTGATGACTATACACAGAAATCACCTTCTGCCAATTGGGCAAATAGTTTTGGATACAGTGTCACTGGCTGTGGCTCCCACCAGTCCAGTGACCAGATCTGCCACCCACAATAAACAACTAGCACAGCCTCCTGCTGCCCAGCAGCCAGAATCTTCCACCAGTAATGCTGCAGCTGACAATGACACCCAGTCTGACCATAGTGACAGTGAGTGTGGGATGGCTTATTACCCTTCTCTTGAATTAAGCCAACTGTTCCAAGGAGCTCTCCACCTATTTTTCATGATGGCTCTAACAGCCTTGAGGCCTTTAATGATCCTGCACTCTCTCTATTGCTCCTGAACCTCCAGAGGGTGATGCACAAAGTGTTACCTCTGAAACTGCAGATTTCCTCTGCATGGTGGAGTTAACCGAACTTAATGTGCCTGGACACGAGGAGTCTAGGAGTGAACATGCTAGTGAACCCACAAGTGATGCTGAACCAAGTAGGCAAAGTGAACTGTTTCATTCTGAAGAGAGTGTTGATGATCCTGAAACTGTCAGCTCTGTTGTGGATGACACCCATTCTGTGGACATACCTATTTTCAGCCAAGATGAGTCCAAAGAGTCAGAAAACAAGGATGATGTGCCAAATGCTGAGCCTATTTCAAGCTCTGATGTTCAAAAAAATGCAGAGGTACCACTTTCTTCAGAGGCTACTGTATTGATGGACAGTGACCCGGGACTGATCACCTCGAACACCAATGTTAAAATCCAAGTGTTCATGTCTCCCCTGCCTAGGCGATCAGAAAGAGCTGTAAAACCTGTGGTTCGACTTACTTATGACATGCCTAGAGTGCCTTCTAACTTGCCAATGAATGTTGTCCACAAGGGAATGTACATCACAAGGAACTCTGCCCAAAATAGCCTTCACTGCCTCCTTCCAAATTAAAATCAGAACCTCCGCCCAGTACAGGCAGGGCCCTAGGCAGGTTCTATGTGATAACGGCGAAAGCCTAAAGGTGATCACCATTACCAAGAAGTCTAGAGTGCTGAAAGCATTTTCAACACTCTGACACCCCAGCACACAGCAAAATGGGGACTTACTTTTTAATGTTTTCTGTGGGGATCTGTGCCCCCCCACACACCCCATGGGGGGCTTCACCCCCCACACCCCCACTAAAGGATTCCCTCAACTCGGGGTGCATGTTGAGGCAAAACAATAAAAAAATAAAGAGTTCGGGACAGGCGCCAATAAAAGTGCATGCAGCGCCCAGACCCAAACCTGCACCTTGTCGACCAGCACTGGCAACCCACCCACCTCACCACAGGGTCGGCTCGGCAACCACCACGGCACAACCCCTCACATCCCCTTGCTGTGTGTGCTTGCTGCCCCCCCCCCCGTGCACAAACATATAGCGACATCTTGTCACTATACTTGCCGACCCCTCCATCCGGCCTCCCTACCCTCCTATAGCCATGAGGGATTCGCTGGGGAGCAGGTCGCCATTACGGTCGGTGCCCTTTCCCCAGCACCCTCATCACAAGATATCCCCTAGGTACAAGGAAAAAAGGGTCATAGAGATAAAAGCTGGGTTATGATAAAGCAAGGGTTAATGTCCAAGAGTTGAAACCAAAAGGTTATGTCATTTTTGGGATTAGACAAATATAGCCAGTGTAATAGTTGCATTTAGGATGTCATGACAAGGTATTTCCAAAGATATCATTTAAAGAGACAGCATGTTATACTGTATATAATTGTTATCAGGCCTGATGTAGTATTTAATAGTGTATATAGTAAAGTGTTATCACTAGTTTATTATAGACTTGCCATGTATGCTTTGGGGGCTTACCATAATTGCTCCCATTCTTCTGTTTCCTCCCATTCTACCGTTCTGCCTGGTGTCCCGTTATCCCCAGTTATATTCACCGCCACAGCCCAGGTCTCTCTGATGCTCCAAATATCCCCAGATAACCCCAATACTTTATTCTAGCCCATACTAAGCTTAACGCACTAGTTGAAATCGCCACTATTTGTTTCTGCACTACAGTGCTGCGGGCAATCGCGCATGCATGATCGAGTCTTTGATCTCCTGGTCGCCAGTCTAGCAGTCCAAAGAGAAGTGTTTCAGTGGTCCTGGTGCCCCTCTTCCTCTAAATGGGTGCTGGGGACCAGTGTAGGGCCACTAAGAGGCCTTTTAAAATATAAATAAGAGAGGGCTGAGAAACTCAAGAATCGGGGCTATACAGGGTCCATGAATATTAAACAGCCCCCTTCATAAATATTAATGAGAGAGACTCTGCTGCTAGGGACATGGCATTTCAGAGGCAGCAACACAAAAACTAAAGTAAATTAACATACAATGATGTGATCACTATTCAGTGCACTAAAGAAGCTGTGTGTCTAGGGGGTTTATATAAAGTGAGAGTGAATTAACTGGCTGCATCAAAACTTTAAAGTGGGACAATGCGTGGACTGCATCTAAACAGTATACAGCAGTCACCATCTTGCAGCTTTGCAGACAATTGGGAGCCTGGACTTAATGCACAGACTCTTGGGACTGTGCCAAAGGACTTTGGGAAAAAAGCAGGGATTATTTCTGGTGCCTAAAATTCAGCCAATTAAGGGACTGGGACTAAGAATAACAGTGTGGCAGCCAACCAAATTCCAGGAACTTTGCCCTTCATTTAAGAGGGGCTTCTTTGAAGTGCAGTGAGTCTGTTGGATTTCTCTTCTGGGTTTGGAGGAGTGCTGGTCAGCTCTGTTCGAGCCAAGGGGACTCTATGCTTGGTGAGACCTTGTTCAGGACTTAACCATAAGTTGTCTGGTGAGATAAAGGAGCAGAAGTCCTGCCAGTTGAGAGAAACTGTGTTGCTGTGACAAGTATTCCTGGCATCCTGCTGGACTTTGCTGTTTAGAGGAGAATTCTACTGAAGCTATCTTGCAACTGTTTGGGACTTGTGAGGAGCCTGTCTTGCTAAAAGAGAGCCTTGCTGGAACTGGGAACAAGCCAGAACAGAGGTGGGTGCCTTCTGAAGCAGAAAATCTGTCTTAGAACTGTGCCATTCAGAACAACGGTGGAAGTTGTTCTCAACCTGGAAAGACTGAGAAGAGACAGTGAAGCAGGTGTCCTATGCTCTAGGACCCAGTCACTGTATCTGTGCTTAAAGTGTGTGAGAGAACTGTCACTGTGGACTGTAAAACTGGCTGCCAACCGGCACTGGTAGTAGAGAGGGCCTGTGAAATCCCTGGCTGCACCCTGAAGCTGCTTGCTGGTTGAGAAACAGAAAGATCAGAGGTTCTCAGTGACACTCAGGGCCAGGTGGGGAAACTGCTGACCCCTGCCAAGTGGGGTCTGCTGGCTGCAGGGGATCACAGGATCATTCCTGACTGCTAGGATGCTCTAACCCGTGAAGGAGCTGGGCTGTGGAGCCACTCTTGGGTCTGGGTCTTCTGTAGTTGGTTGGCTTTGCACGGAGGCTGAAGGTGACAAGTAGCCAGACTTTCAGTCAAGGTGACCAGCGGCCAGACCTTCAACCAAGGAGACCATCCAAGCTGCAACATCTTTTCTCCCACACCTTTCAAGGTTGTCCATCCATTGGATCCAAAGTTCTGCTGTGCCACCAACCTTTGAACTTCAGCCACCAATCCACCAGGGACTGATTCACAGAATCATGGGTAACTGTAGGAATTGCCCTGCATCTGGAGAAATGTGTGAAACTGTTTTGAGTTATGCCCCATGGCATGGTAAAAGTTAAAAGTTACTCAAGAGAAAGAAATCTGAGTTTAATTCAAAGCAAGGGCCCCAACACTAGCCAACCTATGGCACTGAGCAGGACTGCGTTTAGAAATCTGGGTACCCAGGCAGGACTGTGGGACAGACACTGGTACCAATGGGGGTGAGCTGGCCTACAAGCTCTCACACTGGTATTTGTTCTCAACTCTTTACTAACTACATTTTTTTCCACAGCTATCCTTTATCCAGGTACCCCATTCCTAACTCCTCACCCCCAATAAAGGTGTGTTTTCTTGTTGGAAATTGTGTGAAGGGTGTTTTATGGGTCTCAGTTAACAAGTGAATATGTTATGTGGATTTAGGGTACTGCATACAAAGTAAAGTGTGTTATTGCAAATTTTAGGTGTTGGGTCACTAGGTGGGTTGCAGATAGGTACAACTTCCCAGAGGGTTGTGCTAATATAACATCTAACCCATTTAAGGAATACTCTGGGTGGAGGCACTGTGTCAATAGTACTATAGTTAGAATAGGGCCACTGGTCACAGTCAGATCCAAACCCAGGCCCTTCAACCTGCATACAGGTATGTAGGCAGGGGTAGTAGCCCATTGGCCCAAAGCACCAGGGCTACAACTGTATAATACATTTCTGTTAAACTGTAGAATAAATTCCAGGTCCTAGTACATTATTTTCCTAAGAGGAAGGAGGTGGCTGCTTGAACTCCTCTACTGGGACTAAAGAACTAGAACTCTACTACTAGGACCTTCAATTAGGGTAAAAACACACACACACACACAAAAAAACAAGAGTTAGTGTGCTTGTCTCAGTTGAAGGAAGGGAACTGTTATATGTGCTGTTAGCTAGGTGAAGAGAAGAGCTGTAAATTAGGAGGTGTGGCTTAGGCAACAGAAAGTCAGGTGTCTGTATTTAAAACTTCCCTAGTTAGCTTTTGACAGAGAGCAACAAGAAGAAGAAGGAGACAGCTGCTAGAACTGCTCTAACGGGACTAAAGAACTAGAACTCTATACTGGAACCTTCAATTAGGGTAAAAAAAAACACAAGAGTCAGTGTGCTTGTCTGAGTTGGGGAAGGGAATTGTTATCTGTGCTGTTAGCTAGGTGAAGAGAAGAGCTGTAAATTAGGGTGTGTGGCTTAAGCAACAGAAAGCCAGGTGTCTGTATTTAAAACTTCCCTAGTTAGCTTCTGATTGAGAGCAGCAAGAAGAAGGAGGCAGCTGCTAGAACTCGTCTACTGGGACTATATAGCCCTCCTTCAGTTCCACTTTTATAGGCACTGGATTTGACTGATAACAGGAACTTCCTGTTTGGGAGAAGGAAGGGAGTGATCACAGAGGCACAAAAGACTCACCATCCTAGAAGGAAAAGAATAACTCTTCCTCACTACTTAACTGCTGGAGGTCTGTCTCTGAGCAAGTAAGAAGGAGACTACTGAGGAATACAGGAACTTTCTGTCCCAGAACAGGAATGACAGGAGCTGAAAAGGCAGGGAGGCAGTAGGAAAGTAGGGAGAAAAAAACAAAAAAAGTAAACCGAGAAAGGAAAGAGTAAGCATGCAAAACAACAGTTGAGGGGCCACAAATAAGGCATAACGGGAGTGGTACAGTGCAGAGGCTGTGGAGCGGCAGTCTTCCAGGAGATGTTCTCGTGGGTGCGGTGTTGTCCCATCTGCAGGCACATTTCTGGGCTAAGGGAGGAGGTTGCTCATCTCCAGGCTGACTTGACCTGGATTCAGGGGACCTCCTCTCCCACCCAAGGACCACCAGGGCCAACGCCACTGCCTCAGAGGTTGTCAAGAAAGAGGAGTGGTTGGACCACGGTGGGCTCAGGGAGGATGAGGGTAGAGGAACAGAGGCACATCCCTCCAGTTGTACCTCTCCACAATTCGTACACTATTTTGGCAGAGCATGATTTGTCTATGGAGGCACCTGCAGTGGAGACCAAGGAGGATGCTGGGAACCTCCACAAAGGAGACCCACAGGAGGGTGACATGGGACCCCACAGGGGAAGGAAACAACACCTGGTGAGGGATTCAGTTGTTAGGGGGGTAGAACTGGGAGAGGGAGGGGAAAGTGAGGTAAGGTGCCTGCCTGGTGCCATGGCTTGGAGGAACAGGGAGCGAATCCTCAGGATCATGAGAGCAGCTGCATGGGGGAGGGAGCTGGACATCATTTTTCACCTAGGCTCAAATGACCTGGCTGGGAATGGGATCAGAGCAGTGCAGGAGGAGTTTGTGGAGTTGGGGAGGGGCCTTAGACAAGTAGCACACATGGTAACCTTCTCAGAGGTGCTGCCTGTCTATGGTATGGGGAAGGCTAGGGTGCACCGCACCATGGAATTCAATCAATGGTTGAAAAACTGGTGCAGAGCTCAGGGTTTTGGCTTCATTGGTGACTGGGGGTCCACCTGAAGGGGTGTAGGCCTATACTGGTATGATAGTCTGCATCTGTCCAGGAGGGGAATCAGGATCCTAGGTGATAGGTTTAAATGCTTCATTGGCAAGCATTTAAACTAGCCAAAGGGGGAGGCACTGAAAAGGAGCAGTGAAATCCCCCCCCCCAAAAAAACAGGATGGTAAATGAGGTAAAAACCAAGATAGAGAAGTCGATAGGGAGAAGGGCAGGGGTAAATGGAGAAATAGGCAAAGGCAGTAAGGACAGGGATAGAGCTGAAAGGGGTAAGACCATTAAAAATGGAGGGCAATGAGTACCAATGCCCGTAGTCTGGGTAACAAGCTCCCTAAACTAGTGGTCTTGATAATGCCTGGATATCATGGCAGTCACAGAAACATGGTACACAGAGAACCATGACTGGGATGTCAACATACCAGGTTACACAGGCTACAGGAGGGACAGGGAGGGTAGAAGAGCAGGAGGAGTAGCTCTCTGCATAAGGGAAGGAATCAAAGCAACAGAACGAAAGGGTAAACTGGGAGGAGAGAAGGCACCGTGGGTCACCCTGGAGACAGGAAATGACACCACAATCAACACGAGAGTTGTATAAAGACCCCCGTCCCAGACAAGAAAATGATAGAAGGCATCCTTAGGATGGCAGCAAAGGGGAGATATTGTTTATGGGGGGACCTGAATATGCCAGTTGTTAACTGGAGCACCTTTGCTGCAGCCACATCCAAGAGCAGGGTCGTTCTCGATGTCCTACAGGGGGCATGCCTCAGATAGCTAGTGTTGGAACACACTCAGGAGGGAGCAGTCTTAGACCTGGTATTCTCAAATGGGGATGGAGAGAGGAGCTCAAATTTAGAAGTGGGTAGCCATCTGAGAACAAGTGACCACCAAACAGTGTGGTTCAAGATAAACACAGCCATAGAGTCAAGCCATGCAAAAGTGAGGGTACTGGACTTTAGTAGGGCTGACTTTGTCAAAATAGGAGAGTGTCTGAGAAAAGCACTAGCAAACGGGCAAGAAGGAGGAGTGGAGGAACAATGGGGAAACATCAAAACTGCCATCACAGAGACAACAAGCCTTTATGTGAAGCAAATAAACAAATCAAAATGAAGGAAAAAAACACTATGGTTATCAAAAGAGGTGACGGGAAAGGTTAGGGAGAAAAAGATAGCATTCAGGAAGTATAAGGAAACACAGAAGGAGCAGGACAGAGAAGTGTACCAATTAAAGCAGAAGGAAGCGGGGAAGGCAGTCAGAATAGCAAAGGCCCAAACTGGGGAAACGTTAGCCAACTCAGTTAAGAAGGGGATAAAACCTTTTATAGGTACATTAGGGAGCGAAGAAAGACCAAGGGATAGTGAGGCTTAATGAAGGGGAGAGTGGGTGGGCAGAGAATGACAGTGAAAAAGCAGGGACACTGAACGAATACTTCTGCTCGGTATTCACAAAAGAAGAGGAGGGGGAGGTACCTAATCCAATCAATAGAAGCACTCTGGATAGGGGGATCGATACCAGTCCATTCACAGAAGAAAGGCTTCTAAAAGAACTCTTAAAACTGAAGGTGGGCAAAGCAATGGGCCCTGAAGGGATTCACCCCAGAATTCTAAAAGAACTAAGGGGAGAACTAGTGACACCACTGACTACCCTTTTTAACAAATAATGGGAGGATGGTGTGGTACCTGAGGACTGGAGGATGGCAGATGTGATTTCCCTTTACAAATGTGGGAGCAAAGCGGAGGCAGAAAACTAAAGACTTGTTAGTTTGACCTCAGTGGTAGTGAAAATGATGGAATCACTTCTAAAAGAAAGAATTGTTGAGTACCTAGAGGCCAGTGGGGCACAGGACCCAAGGCAACATGGATTCACAGCAGGAAGGTCATGTCAGATGAATCTAATAAATTTCTTTGACTGGGTGACCAAAGTAGTAGACCAGGGAGGGGCTGTGAACATGACCTACTTAGACCTTAGCAAGGCATTTGGTACAGTCCCACACAAAAGATTAATAAACAAATTAGCCAGCCTGGGAGTGGGTCCCAGGGTGGTAGTCTGAGTGAAAAATTGGCTGGGCAAAAGGACACAGAGGGTAATAGTAAACAGAGTCCACGCCAAAGAAAGGGGGGTTACTAGCAGGGTACCGCAGGGTTCAGTACTGGGTCCAATCCTTTTTAATGTCTTTATAAGTAACAGTGTGCAGGCACTGGAAGGAAAAGTATGCCTCTTTGCAGATGAGGCAAAGATCTGCAACAGGGTTGATACACAAGGAGTGGGTGGAAAGGATGAGAAGAGACTTGCCAAGGTTGGAGGAATGGTCAAAAGTATGGTAGCTAGCTTAGATTCAATGCAAAGTAGTGCAAAGTAATGCACCTGGGAAACAAAATCCCAAGAGAAGAGTACACAATTGAAGGGGGGTAATAACAACAACAAAAATGGAAAGGGAACTGGGAGTAGTCATATCAGATGACCTAAAGGTAAGCAAGCAATGTGAGAAAGCAGTAAAGAGGGCTGGTGGATACTGGGATGTATAGGAAGAGGCATCACCAGTAGAAAACAGGAAGTTGTGCCTCTGTACAAACAGTTGGTGAGACCCCATCTGAAGTACTGCTTGCAGTTCTGGAGATCCCATCTCCACAAGGACATAGGATGGAGGCAGTCCAGAGGAGGGCAACTGAAATGGTGCAGGATCTGCACCAGAAACCATATGGAGAGAGATGAATGGAGCTTAATGTGTGTACCCTCAAAGAAAGGAGGGAGAGGGGAGACATGACAGAAACTTTTAAGTGCCTCAGGAGAATCAACAAAGTCCTGGAGGGTAGCATCTTTCAAAAAAAGAGATGTGCAAGAACAAGGGGGCACAATTTGAAGATAAAGGCGAGATGGCTCAAGGGCAATGTGAGGAAGTATTTTTTCATGGAGAGGGTGGTGGATGCATGGAACAGCCTTCCTGAAGAGGTCTTCGGGTCAAAAACAGTGGGGGAATTCAAGAATGCATGGGAGAGACATAAGGCAATTCTGGTGGGGGGTAGGAAGAAGTAGGCTGTTGGTTAACTAGGATCTGCAGCTTATCCAATAGGTAGGGAAATGGGCAGACTGGGTGGGCCAAGTGGTCCTTATCTGCCGTCAAAATCTATCTTTCTATGTTAATTGGAATTGATCAAAAGAGCATACTATAGCTGCTATGGTATGCCGTCGCTATGGTGACTATTTTACTGTGAATGACACTACAGCAACAACAGTGCCAGATCGCTGTAGTGTCAGTGTGGGACCCCAGCACTGCTTTCTGGGGGTATTGCACTCCCTTCCCGAGTATTGCACCCCTGCCAGAAGGAACTCCAACTTGGAGTTGATTAATTTAGTAGCGGGCAGTTCAGGGGACAAAGCCCCCCGAAGAAAACACAGTGAAGTGACTCCCTTTATGCTGACCACAAATGCGTTCAACATGAAGGAGTCACTGTAATGTCAGTCAACAACAAAATTGTTGACTGACTGTCATGGATCCGCTGTTAATAGTAAAGATGAAAAGCATGATGCAAGGGCTGCACACTTACTTTTCAGGCTGATTTTCTAAATTACTCTGTCAGTGGAAACTAAAAAATAACCCCATCACCAAACAATAACCACCAAAGTGAACCTGTCCTCCAGTGCTGACATCAGTTGTGTCTCACATGCACCCCCCCCACCTGAGGGGCTACAGAAAGAAAAGCAGAAACATGCAGCAGAAGCCATGTGATCAGGTACCAGGGTTTAGGTAATGGGTGTACCACCAATGAGGACCTGTGGCACAGTGGAGTGAGCCTATTTTTTAAAACAAACCATGGTTTTAGTTTCTACAGTATAAATGTTTCTTTGCAGTTACTGCTGTTTCTCCCCCCGGACCCAAACAGCCCACCAGATGCCAGTCACCCCAGCCCCATCACACCCATTTTTCTACAGAACTTACCTTAACATAAAGCAGTGTGTCATGGGTGTTCATCTGGTGCAGGGCTATTGGGAGATTGCCGTTTTCTGATTTTCTGCTCCCCCCTCCAGGAGTGAGTGCAGTGCTGGCCAGACACTCCCATGCATGCATCCATATGTGGGACATCGGCAGCCACCACTCCCTCCTGTCTGAAAAGTCCTAGCTGCCTTGCCACTACTCAATACTAGGGACCAGGCAAGTGTCAGACACTGTAACCCTCCCTCCCCGGGAGGGGACAGCACTCCTATGTATGCTCTGTCCTCTCCCACCCCAGCTGAACCCAACGATATGCATCCGCATCTAACCCCGATCATCTGCATGGTGCGAGGTGTGGTGTCTAGCACCTCAACCCTCAGCGCCACTGGGTTGGCTCACATTATGAATTCTGTGTGTAGTTTTGCAGTATGAGAATAAGAGTTTACTATCATCATTTCACAGTGTTAAACTAGGACCATGGGAGAACCTCACATCTGTGACTGCAAGGTTTTTCTTCCATGAGAGCCCCGTAATCTCTGCAGATTACTGTTACAGTCAAACACAATCCTCAAGCCCATAAAGAAACAGCTTTTTTTATAAGCTCCTTACTGAGTCATTAATCATAATCAGTATAACAAACAGTAGTTTGCTGAGCTGATTAGGTGTATTCTAAACTCTTTCTTGACTCACAGACTTAACTTTGCTTCACAGCTGAGTAAATCCATTACATCTCAACTGTAACTGTCTGCTGTTACAATGACTACACAACTAATGTGCTGGACGTAAAAAAAAAACAAAAAAAACTTTTCATGCTTTATTTATCCAGGATAGCTTAACTGTACTGAAACATTTAGTGTTCATTGGGACCCTGCTTCTGCATGCCCAGTTATACAAATGGGGGACCCAAGCCTTAGGTAGTTCAAGGGACTTGAACAAGGTCATACAGTGAGTCTGGCAAGGCAAACCATTTTTATTTATCTAGTGCCCTATCCACAGGGCTCAGGGCACTTCACAGTACAAACCAGCAAGAAAAAGGAATACAAAACAACAAAACTGATTAATGTAATAAAATGCTTACATGAAACGCTGAGGGTGTAGATAAGACAACATCAGTTTCCAGCACCTTTTTGAACACTTCCACCGAGGGTGAACTCCTAAGATGAACTGGAGTTCCAAATAAGAGATGCCACCACTGAAAACACCCTATCACTAGATATCTTCAGGCCTGCTCTCAAGATGCTGAGAAACAGTCCTTCAGTGGAGCACAGTGAGTGGCCAGGAGTATACCAAGCTAAGTGGTCTTTGAGGTAGCTAGTATCCAATCTGTGCAAGCCTTTATATGTTAATAAAGCAAACAAGTTTTAAAATGGTGCACCACCTAATTGGTAGCCACTGCAGCTGCCAAAGTTGAAGTGTGATGTGATCCGCAAGTGATGACCCGGTGATCAACCTGGCAGCGGCATTCTGCACAAGCTGTAGGTGGTGCACCAACCTTCTGGTTATCCCTAAGTAAAGAGAGTTACAACAGTCAACTCTAAAGGCTTTGAGTGCATGTGCTAGGGTCTCTAGATCTTCTTGCATCAGATAGGGTTTAATCCAGAAGATATTTATTAGTTTTAAAAATCCACTGCAGACCACAGCTGACACCTGGGGCCCAATATTCAAAAGTTTGTGTGGGCATTAACAGGTCTTTGCCCATGCAAGCTGGGGTTTGCGCTGGATCCCCATATCCAAAAGGGGCTGTTGCATGGACAAATACGGTTAGCACCCATGCAAAACATAATATGTGTGTGTGTGGGCAAAGGGAGGGGCATGGCCATGACTAGCCGTACTACCCCATATTCAGCGGCTTTGTGCTGCACAAAAGGGTTTAGTGTGGTCCTTTTGCTCAGCGCAAATACTGCCGAACCAAACCATGACATACTCTGTACAACCCTAGCAGCTGCTAGAGGTAATGCAGCCAGGGGAGCTCACCCACCTTCCGTGGTCCATGGACTCCCCCTCCCCCCGATCACCAACCCATAAGATAAGAGAGGTATCCCTGGTGCCTAGTAGTTCCCCCTTGATCGTCAGTCCATAAGAAACATAGGCATTTCTGGTGCTTAGCGCTCCCCCTCTGAACACCTGCCTGTAAGAAAGATAGGCATCCCTGGTGCCTAGTGAGCCCCCCCTTCTGATTGTCTGCCCATAAGAAAGATAGGCATCCTTGGTGTCTAGTGGTCCCCCCCAATCACCTGCCCATAAGAAAGAAAGACATCCCTGGTGCCTAGTGGTCCCCCCCGATCCCCAGCCCATTACAAAGATAGGCATCCCTGGCACCTAGTGGTACCCCCCCACTCCAATTGCCTGCCCATAAGAAAGAAAGGCATCCCTGAGGCCTAGTGGTTCCCCCTCCAATCACCAGCCCATAAGAAAGAAAGGCATCTCTTGTGCCTAGTGGTCCCCCCTCTGATTGCTAGACCCTAAGAAACATAGTCAGCCCTGCTGCCTAGTGTTCCCTCACTCCTGATCAAGCCTGTAAGAAAAACAGGCATTCCTGGTGCCTAGTGGTCTCCCCCTTTCCAATCACCCTCCTGTAAAATAGATAGACATCCCTGGTGTCTAGTGGTCCTCCCCTTCGATTGCCTGGCCATAAGAATGAAAGGCATCCCTGGTGCCTAGTGGTCCCCCCCCATCATCAGCCCCTAAAAAACATAGGCATTCCTACTGCCTAGTATCCCCTCCACCCTGATCGCCAGCCTGTAAGAAAGATAGGCATCTCTGGTGCCTAGTGGTCCCCCCTTTCTGATTGCCTGCCCATAAGAAAGAAAGGCATCCCTGGTGCCCAGTGTTCTACCCCCCCCGATCGCCAGCCCCTAAGAAAGATAAGCATCCCTAGTGCCTAGTGTTTCCCCCTCCTTTCTATCCTCCAACAAGGACATATTAAGGCACCTCAGCCTGTCCTCATATGGCTGCCCTGCTGACAGTGAATCATCTTCATTGCCACTCTCTGCACTACCTTGAGATGATTTACATCCTTTCTCAGGGGGGGCTCCAACATTACACACAGCACTTAAGGTGCGGTCACACTGTGGATCTCTACATTGGCAGGATCACCTCCTTCCTTCTGCTTGTGTACCCCCTACATGTGCACCCCAGCATCCTGTGTTCTTTGGCTTCTGCCTTTTTGCATTGCACAGAAGGCATGGGTTCCTGTTTATAGCAAGCCCCTGATCCTTTTCTTCCTCTAGCACAATGACCTTTACCCCTCAGCCTGTATTCAGCTCTCGGATCTTGCATGCAGTGTTCATGACTTTGCATTTTTTTTTGCATTGAACACCAGTTGCCAGATACTGGACTAAATTTCAAGTTTTGCATGGTCTTCTCTAAAGTCCCTGGCCCCCTCTTTGGTGTCTACCCTCCCACAAGAGTTTGGTGTCCTCTGCAAAGAGGCAGATCTTGCCTCCTAATGCCTTCTCCTATAGAAACAAAAAAAATTGTTGGCAGAAAATGACTGCTTGGTCCACCCAGTCTGCCCAGATGTTCATGTCTAATTTGTCTCCACAGGCTCTAACTGGTCTCTGGCAACTCTTCCTGTCTATTTACTAATATTTTTATATGTCTGTCCCACACATGCTTGAAGTCCCCCCCCCCCACTATTTTTGCCTCCACCACTTCTGCTGGCAATCTGTTCCAGGTGTCCACCACCCTTTCAGTGCAGTAGTACTTCCTCACATTCCTCTTAAACCCCCAACCCCCAGCTTCATTGCATGTTTCCTGGTGCTCTTTCTCATTTGAAAGAGACTACCCTTCTGCACCCTGTTCACCCCTGTCAGGTACTTGCAGGTCTCAATCATGTCCTCTCTCACTGTCCTCTCTTCCATGGTGAGCATGTTGAGATCCCCTAGTCTCTCCTCGTGGGGCTTCTTGTGCAACTCCTGCACCATTTTAGTTGTCTTCTTCTGGACTGCCGCCACCCTGTCTACAGTATATCCTTTCCATGGTGCGACCTCCAAAACTGGACATAGTGCTCCAGGTGGGGTCTCACCAGTGAGAGATACAGTGGCAACACCACCTCTGTCCATAAGCTGGATATACCCCTCTCTGAGCACCCCAGCATCCCACTAACCTCACCCACTGCCCTGCCACACTGTTATCATCAGTTATGATAACCCGCAAGATCCCATTCCTGCTTAGTGACTGTCAGCCTCTCCCCCATCCTATACTCTGCTTCTGGGTTCCTATGCCCTAAGTGCATGATTTTGTACTTTTTAGCATTGAACCCCAACTGCCATGCTCTTAACCACTCCTCAAGTTTCCCAAGATCCCTGAGCATTCTCTCTCTCTATCCCCTCTTGAGTGTCCACCCTATTACAGATTTTGGTATAATTTGCAAAAAGGCATACTTTTCCTTCCAGTTCTTCTGCAATGTCACTTATTACATTGAAGAGGACCCGTCCCAGTACGGAGACCTGTGGAACTCTGCTGGTCACTTTCTCATCATCAGAGTGAGTGCCGTTAACCACCAACCTCTGTTGACTATCCATTAACCAGTTTCTAAACCAAGTCAGCACTTTGGATCTCACCACAAGGCTGCTCAGTTTCTTTATCAGTCTCCTGTGTGGCACAGTGTTGAAGGCCTTGCTAAAGTCTAGAGAGGCCACTTCCAATGTCCTCTCCTGATCTATTTTCCTGGTAAACCAGTGGAAAAAATCCATCAGATTTGCCTGGAATGACCTCCCCCCTAAGAAGACATGCTGTCTGTGATCTTGCAGCCCATTGGATTCAAGAAACTCTACCAGCCTTAACTTAAACAGGGTTTAAATGAATTTCCCCATCACTGACATGAGACTGACAGGCCTATAGTTGCTAGCCCCCTCCCTGCTGCTGCTCTTATGCAGAGGGACCACATCTGCTCTTCTCCAGTCCTCTAGAACCACACCTGCATCCAGTGAACTGTTGAATAATACCATCATTGGAGAAGCTATCATCTCTCTGAGTTCCTTTAGTACCCTTGGGTGTATCCTATCTGGTCCCATAGCCATGTCCACTTGTATTGCTGTAACTCCCTTCAGGACTCTTTCCTCTGAAAATGGACTTGTGTCCACCTCACCCCATCCCCTTTGTTCCTGCCACTCTGGACTGTGAAGACTGAGCAGAAGTACCTGTTCAGGATGGCAGCTTTTTCTTGGCCTCTTCTGCACAGTCTCCCCCTGCTGCCCTCTAAATCCTCACTAGCCCTCCCCTTGCCTTCATCTTCTCATTATGTGTCTGAAGAAAGTCTTATCCTCTTTACCTACCCCTTTGACTCTCCTATCCTCTGTATGTGCCTTTGCTTCCCTCACTGCCATATCTGCTTCCCAGTGTTTAACTTGGTACACCTTCTTGTCCTCCTCCATCTGTTTCCTTATACCTCCTGAATGCCACCTTTTTTTTTCCTTTACTACCTGGGCCACCTCTCTAGAGAACTGTGATGGTCTGTATTTCCTTCTGCCTCTGCTTCTACTCACATCCTTCATGCAGAGGCAGGTTGCCTTAATTATGCCTTCCTTTATTGTTCCCCACTGTGCCTGTACCCATACCTGGCAATCCCCCCTATGAGGCAGCTTCTGAGGCAGTCTACCATTTCTTTAAAATCCACCCTCCTAAAGCCCAGGGCCTTTTTCCTCATGTAGTTTGCCTTTGTTCCACCCTTAATGTTAACCCACACAGTACAGTGATCACTGGTACCTAGGGGACTACCCACTCTGAGGTCTGCAATTCTGTCCCAGTTTGTAAGTACCAGGTTCAACACTGCCCCATCCCTAGTGGGTTCTTTGACTATCTGCCTGAGAAATGCCCCTTGTAGGGAGCCAAGGATGGGTCTGCTTCTTGCTGAAGCTACCATGAAAGATTCCACTTCACATCTGGCAGATTGAAGTCACCAGCTAGCAGCACCTCCCTATTACTTGCCATTCTGATACTGACCTTCCGAAGTGCCTTATCCAAATCTTCTCCCTGAACTGGAGGTCTATACACTACTCCAGTACAGAGAGCACCCCAGAGCCTTTCTTCAGGATGACCCACAGCACCTCCAATCCTTCCTTCCCCTCTGGGTAACCCTGTACTTCTGTAGCCTTGATTTCCTCACTTGCATATAGTGCAACCCCCATCCCTGCTATGTCTGTCCTGAACAGAGTAGTCAGACATGACTATGTCCCAGTCATGGTGCTCAGTGCATCATGACTCTGGTATGGCCATCAAACCCAAGCTAGCCTCTGCCATGATGGCCTCCATGTCCAGAATTGTAATTCCCAGATCCCTTGCAGTGGCGCACATGGCTGTCCATACCATACTCCCTTCCTGCCTGTTTCCCTGCTTCCCCTTCCTGTCTGTGCTGCCCTCTGAAGCTCCACCTGACCCATCTCTTCCATTTTTACCTTGTCCATTCCCTGTCTCCTTAACTCCTTTATTCTTGCTCATAAAATGGGATGACAAAATAGTCAATTCTGATTGGTTATTACCTGTGCATGAAATCTGTTCCATGCACAGGTAACAACAAGATCTCAAAAGCATGACCGCACTGGAAAAAAAGAAAATCACTGAGCCGTTCAAATGCTCACTTTTCAAATACAGCCATCATTTCCCCTCTGTAATATGGCTCATCCTGTACTCGCCAAGTGCGCAGGGAAACTGGTGCCACTCACTCTACCACTGTCTCTTTAGTAAATCAGTACATAAGTCCTACAGACTAGGAATGCATGATTTTTAAATGCTACCAGTATTTTTAATTTTTTTTTATCGCTAAGGTAGCTCATCCCTTACATATCACCCATTCGGGGTATGCAGAGAAACAGAGTACTTTAAAACTAATCCCTGCCGTGTCTGCTCAGATCTCACAACTCACTCTTACCTTACCAGAGTCATCTCCGTCAGCTAGCCTGGACACTCCTCTTCAAAAAAAGCAGCGCCGCTAGATTACAACAGGTCAGTTTGAAGATGGGACCTCTGCTAGCACTGCTCCAAGTGTGTGTGCACGTGCGCTGCTGGCTGCTGCTTCAGGGGAAAATAAACGCATCTGTCTCTCTATTTCTCTAATGTCTTGGGGCTCCTTATTTTAAAAAAAACACAACTGTAAATGTTTAAATAAAAAAATCCACAAGACTACATGGGGGGCCAGAGGTAGTGTTCTTGCATCACTTTGTTCAACAAAAACATAATGACATAATGATGATGTCATTATGTGGTAGGCAGAAGGACTATTTTATCTGAAATCAGCATAAGTAAATCCTATTTGCCATACGTAAAATGAATTTTCTAACTGAAAAAAGTTGTAAAAAATGGTCCCATTTTATAAGCACAATAAGTCACTCCAGGAGTGTGCATGGAACAGATTTTACCGCACTCCCAGGGGCTAAAGGCACTTGGCCTGTGGCCTCGTTCCTCATTATGCCCCTGGGCATGTGGTAAAATCTGTTCCATGTACACACTGTTATGTCTTATTGCTTACTTACATGATTTATACCACCTTTTCCTCTGCCTTGTCTCCACCCGTCTTTTGCGCCCCTGCACTAGGGGAATTTACTCCCCTCCCTAATGCTCCATCATCAGGGGAGGGCAGTTGTTGCCTCCCTTGGTTTTATGTTGTTGTGTTAGTTAATGAACACATTATTATAGATCATGGGAGCATCCTCGATCAATCACAGTACTTTCTTCAGTTGTGCATGAGGTACTCAATATAAAAGTATCTCATGCGCTAAGCCACTGTAATGGGCTTCTCGCTAACTGCTTGCATCGTCAGCATTTTAAACAAAATAATTTTTTGTATTTAAAAAGTTAATGATCTGTAATAATTTTATGGGTCCATCTGAGGGCCTCTTATGGATCTATGAGTGTTGTCTCTTGTGTCCTTAGCACCACAGAACTGCTCACCTTCAGGTCACAGTCCTCTGGTCGTATGAAAGCTGGAGGCAAAATTCTTATATCCATAAGAGGCCCTCTTATCTGGACCCATAAATTTATAAACAATGACCAGCCCAGTGGAGCTGACGGTTGAGGTGCTGCATGCCTTGTGTCATGCTACACTGGTGACCTGGGTTTGGGAATGGACTCGGGTCACTTGGGGGTTGGTCGGGGGAGGAAGGATAGTGCATCCAGAGGACTGCTCTCCTTCCTCGAGATGGGGGAATTTGTGCTGCACGCTGTTGGCCGACACCTAGCGGTGGTTGGGGGTCAGCAAGGGGTTGGCCCATGTCCAGGGTGATTGGCTGCCTCCACTGAGGTGGAGACTGCCTCCCCATCCATTGCACAGATATGGGCATGGGAGAAAAATGGATGAAAATTCTGGGACTCGGCAGGACCCGTGATGACCTGTTTGCTCCTGTGAGTCCACCCTCCGACACCAGATTTGATGTACCGCGGGCATGCTGGCACTCCTCACCCTGGTCCTGCCATGGAGAGGGGAATCCATGGGGGAAGTCCATGGCGATGGAGGAGTTGGGGGATTGTGGTCGGAGGATGTACCCCTCTGAGGGAGGGGTCATAGCCCCTGTCGGGTCCGCGGTGGCGTAAATTGTATATTGAAAATGTTTTTTTATAAATAACACAAGTTTGAGCACTGACCCATTTAGTATCCCACTGGTAACCTTCTATGATCCTGATAGCTCCCCTCCCACCACCATTCTTTGGGTCCTCCCATTGAGCCAGGTTTCAACCCACCTGGTCCATTTGCTACCCGCCCTAGTCCTTCAACTTTTTGATCAACCTCTTGTGAGGAACCAAATTGAAGGCTTTACTGAAATCTAAGTATAGTACACTATGTCTACTTCCTGCCCCTGCCAGTAGCCTTCACTACCCAGTTGATGCAGTTGATCAAGTTGGTCTGGTGCAACTTCCCTGCCATGAATCCATGCTATCTCACATCCTGGAATCTGTTATCCAAGAGAAAGTCAACCAACCATTCTTTCAGGATTGTCTCCATTAGCCTGTTCACTATAGATATCAAACTGACAGGTCTGTAGTTCTCCAGGTCATCCCTAGCCTGCTCATGTGCAGCGGTACCACATGTGCTGTTCTCCAGATCAGCTGCATTACCCCTGTATCCAGCAGACTGTTAAACTGGTTTGCCAATGGTTCCACCAGCTTTGCTGCTAGTTTGTTCAGTACTCTGAGATGCATGCCATCTAGTCCCAGGGACTTATCCACCTTAAATGTTCTGAGTTCCTTCCTGACAGGGTCCACAATAATCCTTTCCTCTACCGTACTTATCCCCCCACACAAACATACACTCTCCCTCTGCTCATTTTTATGTTGGCTTGTGCGCCTCACAGCGTGTCTTTGCTGGTGAACCATTTCAATAAAAATGGCGGTGGAGCCACCACCACACAATCCCCAAAGGGAGCCTACATAGGGGGTGCAACCCCAGTGTCGGCATGTCCGCCCACCCCCACATCGTGTGGCACACTGGGTGCCCACACCAGTGTGCTGCTGCTCACAGTAAGCCGACCGCATTGGCATGTTCCTACCCCAGGCCCCACCCCCATTGTGTGACACACTGGGAGCCCACCCCAGTGTTGCCAACATCAGACCCCCCAAAAGTCATGGGGCACACTGGGAGCCCACCCCAGTGTGCCCAACATTTGTTTTCTATCACCTGTAAAGAAAGAAAACTGTCCCACGGTGCAGTGTCCGTTTTTGTTTTTATACCTGAAAAAAAGAAAACAGTCCATTGTCCATTGCACCGCACTCTCCCAACCCACACCCACCCTCTGCGCACCCCACACTTCGCCACACCCCTCACCCCATACTTACTTCCGAGGTCCGCCGCTGCGATTTTCGGTGGAGCAGGAACATGCCTGGATTCTTCAAAGCAGACTGCGAACTGAAGA
Source organism: Neoceratodus forsteri (assembly GCA_016271365.2). Taxonomy (NCBI): domain Eukaryota; kingdom Metazoa; phylum Chordata; order Ceratodontiformes; family Ceratodontidae; genus Neoceratodus; species Neoceratodus forsteri. The sequence continues at coordinate 1,175,186,219 of CM057450.1, read as the reverse complement.
AATGCTGGTAAGCTGTATAATGGTATAAATGGGAAGATTTCAACTTAGGTGGATATCTCATCCATTTTTTCAATTTTGGCTCCACATTTTCAACATGGGGTTCTTGGGACCCCACCTCATGAACACACGCACTGTCATCTCGTTATTTGGTCCCAAAAGGTATTTTGTGGTCACTGCACAGAATCACCTCTTGGGAATGATTAATGAAATTACAGTGCCACCATTCATGAGGTGGGGTCCCAAAAAGCCTATCTTGCACATTTGTGAAAAAATTCCAAAAAATGACTGTGTTACGAGCGTGCATTGCGCAGTTTCCAAGCACGTTTGTAACTTCGACAATTTGTAATATTTTCACTCAAGATTTTCAACATTGCCATTTTCTCACACCTCCTTATGAACAGTACAGCTGTCATTTTTCATATCCTGCCAGAAATGTGTTTTCACGCATGTGGCGCACAGTGGCGCTGTCGCTGTAGGAAATCAATGTTCAGGACAGATTGACAAAATCACAGTGATTCTGTTCATGAGCAGAGGTCCCAAAATGCCTAAGCTAAAAATTTGGTTACAAAAATCCCCAAAATAATTGCATTATAGGCGTGCGTTGCGCAGTTTCTACGCATGCTCGTGACTTCACCAATTTTTCATATTTTCACTCCAGATTTTCAGCATTGCCATTTGTTTACACCTCCTTATGAACAGTACAGCTGTCATTTTTCATATCCTGCCCACAATGTGTTTTTGTACATGTAGCGCACAATGGCACAATCACTGTGCAAAATCACTTTTCAGCTAACGAACTGATAGTGCAACTGTTCATGAGGTGGGGTCACAAAAGGCCCATGTTGAAAACTTGGAGTGAAAATACCAACAAATGCCTGGGACATTAGGGTTTTCAACCATAACGCCCCACCCTGTAGAGACTGACAGGTGTCAGGGGTGTAACTTGGGATTGTCAGCTGTAATGTTCACGCCATTCCATCCCCACCCTGCAAACAGTGACAGGCATCAAGGTGTTCCTTGGACTCTTCAGCCAAAACGCTTACCCCATTCTCCTATACTGCACCCATCTCAGCATATTTTCTTATGGAATGGGGTGAGCGTAATGCCCGAAGAACCCAAGGCACACTGCAACTCTTTTCAGTGTCTGCAGGACAGGGTAAGGTGAAATGGCGAGAGCGTTATGGCCAAAGACCCAAAGACACACCCCAATGCCTGTCAGTCTCTGCAGGGTGGGGGTGGGGTTGGCGTCAGTTCACTACTTCACTGCCATTCCTATTATGCATCTCTTGAACTCCTGCACTACCAATGCCAGCAAGACAACATGCGGCATTGATAAATGCTTGTTCCTTGTGGCACTTGCCCATCTTTCTGTTTAGTAAAGACAGAGCAAAATATTTGTTTAATATCACTGCCTTATCCTTACTTGCTTCCACCCACACCTCCCACCCTCTTTAGTTTAACTATCCCCTCTTTAGCTGCCTTTTTCCCTAATATATCTGAAGAAGGCCTTGTCCCTTTCCCTGACTCCTCTCTGCAAATTGCATTTCCTTCCTCCTTTGCCTGCTTGACCACCTTCCCAGCATCCATCACTTTCTCCACATAGGTTTCCCTATCGACCTCCTTCTTTGACATCCTATACCTCCTATATGAGACCCTATTTTCTGTAATAACCCTGCCCACCAACCTGTTAACCCAAATTGACCTTCTGAATTAAGCATTTTCCCCCTCTGCTTAAGGTAGGTTTCCATGGCTACCATGATCCCATCCTTGATCATGTCCCACTTCTGGTCCATGTCCATGTCCTCCCTAAGGATAACTCTTCCCTAATTTAGTATCCTGTCCATCCTGCTGAAGTTGGCTTTCCTAAAATCCAGGACATGTGTTTTCATGTTTAGGATTTCTTTCCCCACTTAGCTTTATCACAGATGATAAGTTTGAGCTTTCTGAAAGGATTTGGTTGCTTTTCTTGCAGTATCTATCCACAACTTGAAACAGCAGTGCAATGAAAAATGTGCATTTCAATTAGCTAGTTTCAGTTACCATTACTAAAAATAATGGCATACCCGTCAAATATACTTTCTAGGTACCTACTATGCTGTGCACCATTTTTTTTTATTTGCTTGGTCCTAACACTTACCAGATCTACGGCACTATTTCTAAGGGGGCCAAGCTGGCAGGAGTGCTGAGAACCTTCACCCCACCCAGGGGCCACCTTCTCCCCAGGCAATGCCACAACGAGCACACAGGCAGTGGTCTGAACAGACTATAGTGGGTTCAGGGAGGGTTAGGGAGGAGGACAGATATGCATCCCCAACCTAAGAACAAGTATGCTGCTCTTGAGGAGCAGGAATCCCCCACACGGGAGCCCAAAGCTGAGACCAGGGAGGATGTGCAGGCCAACAGGGAGGAGGGCATACAGGCGGATTCTAAAGAACACCAGGCCAGCAGGGAGGTGGGCACATCAGAGGAACCGAGAGAACTCCAAAGGAGGAGGAAACTTATTCTTGTGGGGGAATCAGTTGTTCAGCACATGGATCTAGGCATGGACAGGGGGATGGTGAGAGAGGTAAAGTGTTTCCCAGGAGGCACAGCTCTGGGGGAGGGGGAGCAGATCCACAGCATTATTAGGGCAGTGGCAAGGAGGGGAGGGCTAAACATCATTGTCCACCTAGGGACAAATGATCTATTAAGAAAGGGAGCTAGCATGGACACAGTACAGGAGGAATTCAAGGACCTGGGTAGGCAACATGGGGAGGTGGTGAGCTCTGTAACATTTTGGGAGGTCCTACCAGTCTGTGTAAGGGAGGAGGCAAGAAAGCAACACATCAGGAGCTTCAACTATTGGATGAAGGGTTGGTGCGGGAAAAGTGGCCTTGGCTACATTGGAGACTGGGGAACCACCTGGACTGATGCACAACTATACAAGCATGATGGTCTGCATCCATCCAGTGAGGTCACTACAGTCCTCAATGAGCAATTAAATGCTTTCTCAGAGAACATTTAGACTAGCCAAGGGGGGGCTATAAGGTGCAGGAATACTCAGGTAGCCCACTCCCACAGGTATCAGGAGATAGCGTAGAGGACCAGGAAATCTGCACTTAGCAGGGGCAACTAATATGTTGGGAATGGACACAGTAGGAATGGGTAATCAGAAATCCAAGGACACCATAACTGAAGAAAAGAGACATGGGGACAAACACAGGAGCGGGGGTGGCAGCAGTGCATTGAAGATCATGCACACAAACACCCACAGTCTGTGTAACAAAGTCCCAGAGCTAGTGGCTGTAATAGCAGAGGAGGATTTGGATGTAGTGGTCATAACCAAAACATAGTTCAATGGCAACCACAGCTGGGAGATTAATGTACCAGGGTATGCTCTGTTTAGAAGGGACATAATAGACAAAAAGGGGGAAGGGATGGTCCTTTAAATCAAGGAAAGCATCAAAGCAACTGCAATACAGGGTAAACAGGAGGAGGTAGAGGAACTATGGGTTACCCTCCAGACAGGAAAGGGAACAGTGATTCGGGCAGGGGTGGTCTATAGACCACCAGCTCAGGGGGAGGAAATTGACAGGATATTGCTGGATAATATACACAATATGACAGCAAAAGGTGAGGTCCTGCTCATGGAAGACTTTAAAATGTCAGATGTGGACTGGTGCATCCCAGCAGGAGCCTCTGCTAATACTTGAGACAGCGTAGACTCACAACAGGGGGCAGGCCTCAGACAACTAGTGGGGGAATCCACCAGAAAGAAGACAATCCTGCATCTGGTGCTGACCAATGGAGACAGAATCACAGATCTCCAAGTGGAGGGGCACCTGGGGTCTAGCGACCACCACATGGTACAATTCCAATTCAACACAGAGATGCAGTCTAGTCATACAGAGGAGGAAAAGATCTTAGATTTCAGCAAGACTGACTTCTGCAAAATGGAAAAAAGGGTTAAAGACCCTAAATCAGAAAAACACAGGTGGGGGAGTTGAGGAGCAATGGGCAAGTATTAAAGAGACCATTATAGGGGTCACAGAACAATGTGATAAGGTAAAAAGTAAAGGGAAGAGAAGGAAGAGGCCATTTTGGTTCTCCAAGGCTGTAGCAGAAAAGGTACCAGCCAAAAGAGTGGCATTCAGAAAATATAAGGGGATGCAAAAGTATGAAGATAGCTAGGGAGGAGTACCAGAATTGTCTAAGAGAGGCAGGAAAAGCTGTAAGGACTACTGCAAAGGTGCAAACTGAGGAAAGACTAGCTCAGTCAGTGAGGAAAGGGGATAAGACATTCTACAGGTACATTAGTGAGGGAAGGAAGTGCAGGAGGGAATAGCTAAAATTAGAGGGGACAAGGGATAGACCATAGAAGGGATCAAGACAAGGCATCAGTTCTAAAAAAAAATATTTCTGCTCAGTCTTCACAGTGAAAGGGAAGGGACAGGAACCAAGATTAGACAACATAGGCATAGAGGAGGCGGAGGTGGATACCAGTCCTTTTACACATGAGTGGGTACATAAAGAGCTTACAAAGCTAAAAGTGGAGAAATCCATGGGTCCAGATAGCATTCATCTCAGGATCCTAAAAGAACTAAGGGGGGAGCAGGCAGTCTCACTGGTGGTCCTGTTCACTGAGATCCTAAATACTGGTATAGTCTCTGAGAACTGGAAGAGGGCAAATGTGGTCCCTCTTCACAAGAGTGGCAGCAAAGAGGAGGTAGGGAACTCTAGGCCAGTAAGTCTCACGTCAGTGGTGGGTAAGATCATGGAAACACTCCTCAAGGATCGAATAGTGGAACACTTGGAATCCATTGGAGTGCAGGATCCGAGGCAACATGGATTCACAGCAGGAAGGTCCTGTCACACAAATGTAATAGATTCCTTTCACTGGGTGACAAAGGTGGTGGACCAAGGGGGAGCAGTAGATGTTGCCTACCTAGATTTCAACAAAGCTTTCGATACCATTCCACATAGGAGGTTAGTCAACATGCTGGGTAGTCGGGGGTTGGGCCACAAGGTGGTGAACTGGGTTAGCAACTGGTTGAGGGACAGGAAGCAGAGGATGGTAGTAAATGGAACCCAGTCAGAGGAAATGGAGGTGACCAGTGGAGTACCTCAGTGGTCAGTTCTGGGGACAGTCCTTTTCAATGTCTTCATCAGCAGTATTGCAGCAGGGCTGGAGGGAAAGGTTTTCCTGTTTGCAGATGACACCAATATCTGCAACAGAGTTAATACACCAGAGGGTATGGCAAGAATGAGACAAGACCTAGAGAAGTTGAAAAGATGGTATGAGGTGTGGCAACTGGGCTTTAATGCAAAGAAGTACAAAATCATGCACGTGGTGAGTAGAAACCCAGGGGAGAGCTACAAGATGAAGGGAGAGCTACTGTCAGTCACCAATGAGGAAAGAGATCTGAGGGTCATTATCACAGATCACCTGAAGGCCACCCACAGGCAGCAAAAGCAGTAGACAAGGCCAGTGGGATGTTGGGTTGCATAGGAAGGGGCATCACAAGCCGAAGGAGGGAAGTACTGGTTCCACTGTACAAAACACTGGTGAGGCCTTGTCTGGTGAACTGAGTGCAGTTCTGGAGGCCGCACCTTCATAAGGACATAGACAGGATGGAGATAGTGCAGAGAAGGGCTACTAAGATGGTGCAGGGGTTACAGCATAAGTCATATGAGGATAGGTTAAAAGACCTCAAATATGTATTCACTGGAACAGAGGAGGGAGCGGGGGGTCTTGATTGAAATGTTCAAGTACTTCAAGGGCATAAGTAAGGTGAAAGGAAAAAACATCTTCCAGTTTAAAAATAATACTAGAACAAGAGGACATGACATGAGGTTGGAGGGGGGCTGTATAAGAGGAAATGTGAGGAAGTTCTTTTTCACTGAAAGGGTGGTGGATGCATGGAATGGCCTGCTCAAGGGGGTAGCGGGAGCAAGCACTGTAGCAGGATTCAAACATACATGGGTTAGGAATAAGGGGACCATAGAGATGAGAAGGAATAGCTAAAGCAGGCGACCTACTATTGGCACTGGCCGCTAGTACAGGTAGGGAAAAAGAGCAGACTGGATGGGCCTGGTGGTCCTTTTCTGACAACAGATTCTATGTTTCTATGTGGTGGCCATCTTTCTTCATGAGAAGAAAACTAAATTAAAATATTTATAAATTACTCAAATTTTGGAGGAAGTAAAAAAATTTACCACCAAATAAAACCAGAACATGCCTGGAATCTTTTGATGTGAAAAACAACAGGGCCCAAGTTTTTCTTTTTTTGTTGTTTTTTTTTTGCACAATTTCATTGCACTGCTGCTTTAAAAAACTTTGTGTAATATTATAAAATTCCTTTCATAGAGATTACTGTAAATTAGTCTTGTAGCATGTATTAATATATTTTCATGCTTAGCACACAAATACATAATTTAATAATTCTACAATTATTGTAGATTATATTTATGTGAATGTTTTTAAATTGTAATTCAAAGTTTTATTTTCAATAGAAAGTATAAAGTAAAGAAAAAATGATTATTCTAGCGAAGCATTTTCTTCAGTCTAACTACAAACTCTCTATGGACTGCATCTTCAGACATAGAACTCGGAGAAAATTCCCCTGGGGTTGGGTAGGGAATAATTTTTTACTTTTTGCATTTAAATAGGGGTGCTGTCAACCCAACTGTTCCTGAAAATGCATTTAATCTTGACACATTATTAAACAAATCAATCATGTTTTCTGAGGTTGCTGCCTCATAAAACAGATTTACAGAAAACAAAAACACAAGCTACTCCAGTATATTGGTGGGTTGCCTCCAAAATCCATACCTGGCATGCAAAAAAAACTAGGTCATTAATAATAAGCAAAATGTCTGGTGCTAACCTTTTGAGGTAATATCAAAGTAATTTAGTGACCATTTGTGCTGCTGAACCTAGACATCCAAAATAGTATAAAAGGTGCTTTTACACACAGGTTTGTAAAACAAAATAAACGTTACCTGTGTGGCGCCGTTGTACTCTCTTGCGTTCGGGTTTCCTTTTACACCCTGCGAATATTCCAGCCAATCCCGCCTCCATTTGTTTCGGATCCCCCAGAGTTTGCTGCTCTAATGGCGGTTTCTGCAGTGGTACCGGAATGGCTGTTTTACACAGCCAGATCAAACAAAACACATTGGTGCAAACCACAAGAATCAGAAGATGCTTTTACACACAGATTTGTAAACCAAAATAAACGTTGCCTGTGTGGCGCCGTTTTACTCTATTGTGTTCGAGTTTCCTTTTACACCCTGTGAGTATTCCGGCCAATCCTGCCTCCACTTGTTTCAGCTCCCCCAGAGTTTGCTGCTCTAATGGCAGTTTCTGCAGTGGTACCGGAATGGCTGTTTTACACAGCCAGATCAAACAAGACACATTGGTGCAAACCACAAGAAGCAGAGATTGCGGTTTGGACGAACATTCACCAAGGGAACGAAACAAATGCACTTTACACACAAGGGATGTAACGGAATACTATTTCCATAACAGTTATTCCGTTACATAGACCTGTGTGTAAAAGCGCCTAAAGACACATCCTAATCAGTCCTCCAAGCACCTCCCACACCCCTAACTTATCTCTTCACCTTGCAAGACTTGTTCAGTTGCACACAGTTGTGTGCCCCTGTCTTTGTGTATGTGTCCCCAGGGGAGTAGGGTATCATGTTGCAGCACTACATTCCAGATGCACTATATATACTTCTATAACACTATTGACTTTTTTGCAAATGTTATAAGTGGAATAATCCACTCCAGCTGTGTGGAAAAGCTGCAGTATCCGCACTTCCTGAGCATGTGGTTATTACACCATTTGCGACACACCTGACCATGGATTATTCCTTACATGATCCAGGCATGCACTAACCTAAACTAATGGCACCTCAAAGAGAGACCCTGCATTCAAGAGCAGATAAAAACGTTTTTTTAGTTAACAAGAGAGGGTAGGAAGTGACTATTGGACTGAGTTGGATGGGGCAGGAGTAGGCATAATAATTTTACCAACAATATGGGATTTTTCATTACATTTTCACTGAGCAAACTTGTAGTCTCAGAAAGAGTTCACAAATAAAACTGAAATCTTACTCAATCCATATAGTTTGGGAAGGTAAGCAATATAATTACATAGTGTAGTCCACATAATTGTATGAAATAATCCATATAATTCCATAGCAAAAGCCATATAATTTAATACTGATTATGACAGAGCATGGGCATTTTTGCTTGCCATTTTAGTCTTACATCCTGCATATTCAGGGACACTACCCAGGATCGGGGATATAAAATTATTATAGCAAGCCAAAATGTCTAAAAACGGAAATATGATACCCGAGTCCTACTTTTGCGTTTAGCCCACACCTGGAAGGTGTGATGATTTGAATCATCTTATGCTTTGGCTGGGTCTTGTGCTCTTTGGCCTCCAGTTGTCTGGTCTTTGTTCATAAAAGATGATGGTTGGCTCAGTTTTGTTTTAGCTCACACTAAACTTAGGCTTTTTTGTCTATTTTTTTGGCTAGTAACAGTTCAGTTCCCACGCCAGATCCTATTGCCCCAGTTGTGTTGGTTCTGGCTGCTGTGCTTTTTTTTCTTAATTACATTTAGTATTTTTCTCAGTTCTGTTTTCTTGGTTCCAGGAACAGGATACTGACTCCATAGCAAGTGTATCAGTTCCATCTGTTTGCAATCATTAAATCCCTTCCTTATCCACAGAGCACCCTTCAGTATTAATAGCTACACTCGTCTGAGATCAGACTGTAGTACTGTGCACCCAGGAGCGGGCAAGAGAGATGTATCCCCGTTTTTCTGTAACTTGAATGATTTTCTATGGAACTTACACTACTCCCACTCCCCTAGGCCTCAGTATAAGCAAAATACTAGTTTATTGGGACAGTTTCACATCCCCCAAAGCTGCTTTTTTTTAATCAGGTAATATATATATAAAATATATAAAATTTAGGAGGCAATATAGCGCAGTGGTTTAAGGCTCTGAGCTGCAAACCTGGAGACCTGAGTTTGAATCCCACAGCCCCCACTTGCATACGGTGTGACCCTGAGCAAGTCACTTAACTTCCTTGTGCTTCCAGGTCACACCTGTAAGCAAGCTCTCAGTTTAGTGTGTCTCTCCTGGTTAAAAAAAACACACATATTATAACACAACAGCTAGCCATAACTAAACTAATGAGGAGTATGATATATGTTGAACTGATAAAATCTGTATGTCCTGTGAGGCTGTGTGCACTGGGCTTTACCTCAAGTCTCACATCCTCCACAGGGTGTTATTTTTTTGTTGCATAATGTGATAGAAATAAATTAATATACTGACTATACTTGACAGTATTACTGAAGTATGTTGCCAGTGTCAACCTGGTAAAAAAAAACCTTCACTACCTGAAAAGCTTTGTGCACTGGGGTTAGTCTCGGGCCTCAAGACCTCCATACAGCATTCAGTGTTTTGGAGGATATAAAACACCTTTGCATACATCGACTAAAGATAACTGGAGCAATTATGTCTTTTACATTTGTCAACCTGATGGAACCTACACTTTCTGTAAGGTTACGTGCACTGGGCTTTGCCTCAGGCCTCACTTCCTATAGAGAGTATTTGTGTCTTTTGAAATAGACATGCATGGAAGGTCATGTTGTATTCCTTGTATTATCACACCTTATACAGTTTGCTTTGTTTATTGCAGAATTCTGCGTTCACATAGTCCAAAAAAAGCATATACATATACGTTTATTTTTTGGGGTACAAAAAATCTACATTTTTTACAAAGTTTCTGAGGTAATTTAGAACAGACTTCCTGAAAGTAATCAATATTTCTAGACTCAGCAAACATGAATAATTCAAAAACTAAATAATTTGGAGTAGAATGTGGCTTTTTTAGACAACACATTTCACATGAACTAGAAAAAAATAGAGATTTTCTTTTGAAAAAATCTACTTTTTAATTTTGTTTTTTGTATTACACATAAAAAACTTATTGTTAGAACAATATTACAATGACACAAAAAACTAGCATATGTAGAGCACTAAAAATCTAATTCCCATGGTATCCAGAAAGGATATCAATATACTGTAAATGTACAAAAAAACACACACACAATTGTTTTTGAAAAAAATATATATTTTTTTGGTATGTTTACATCCCATAATACTAATCCTACTACAGGTTTTCATAAACTCAAACTGTTTATGGATAGCATGTATTGTGACGATTAAAAACAAGCATTTGTCAATGCCGAATGTTGTCATGCTGGCGCTGGCATTGGTAGTGCAGGAGTTAGAGAGATGCATAATAGGAATGGCAGTGAAGTATTGAAGTGACTCCAACCCCACCCCCACTCTGCAGGGACTGACAGGCATTGGGGTGTGCCTTTGGGTCGTAAGCCATAGCGCTCATGCCATTTCGTCTCACCCTACCCTGCAGACACCGACAAGTGTTGAGATGTGCCTTGGGGTGTTTGAGATTTACACTCATCCCATTCCATAAGGAAATATGCAGAAATGGGTGCAGTATAGGAGAATTAAGGGTGAATTTTGGGGCCAAAGAGTCCAAGGCACACCTCAATGCCTGTCATTGGCTGCAGGGTGGGGGTGGGGGTGGTGGTGGAATGGCGTAAGCATTACTTTCGACAATCCCAAGTCACACCCCTGATGCCTGTCAGTCCCTACAGGGTAGGGCATTGTGGTCAGAAACCTTAACACCCTGGGCATTTCTTAGTATTTCTTAGTATTTTCAGTCCAAGTTTTCAACATCTGCTTTTTGTGACCACACTGCATGAACAGTGACACTATCTGTTTGTTAGCCAAAAGGTAATATTGCACAACGACTGAGCCATTTGGCACCACACATTTTGAACAGGATGTGAAAAATGACAGCTGTACTGTTCATGACTTGAGGAGGTGTAAAAAAATGGTAATACTGAAAATCTGGAGTGAAAATATAACAAAATTGGTGAAGTGAATAGGGGTGGAGCAGCGGCGTACATCAGCACATCAATGCCATGATGTCATTGTATGACCTCACTCCAGAGGGGAAACTGTAATGCAAAATACCCCGGCGGACCAGGGAGGCGACGAAGGCTCCAGGGACCCAGCCCACATCCCAAGTACTGGACCATTCCTTCAATGTCCCCCAAGGCTCTCGACCAGGACTGACCCTCTAATCACAGAAAGGCCACCAGGTAGGTGGGTAGGCCCTCCATGGGGGGGTGATCTGGGGGGCTGGAAGGTCCTTGGGAGAGGGTCCCAGAGGAGGGAGGTCTCAGGCAGGGGAGTAGGAGTAGATGTGACAGTCGAGTGGGCACTTCTGAGAGATGCCCTGGTCCACTGGAGTGAATAAATAGAATGTGAAAAAAAAAAACTAGCAGAGGATGAGTTGCAGGGCAGTGAAGCAACTTAAGGGAAGGGCCACTGGTCGACACAGTGATTGCGTGCCTCTACACGCACTTGCACCAGTGTCATTGTACACTTGGCAGCCAGGTGAAAAAGGAGGCAGAAACATGCTGACCAAATTGGATGATGGCCCTGCACCCACTGACTAGATGCTCACCTCCAGAGCAGTGCCTGGATTGTGCTCCAGAGTGGCCTGGCCAGCCCCAATGGCTCACCATGAGGGACAACTCCTGGGGGATCACCGGAGGAGGAAAGTAAGCCCTATGGATGGTGGGCTGATGGGGCTGGGTGGACCAAAGCCTGATGGAGGCCAGTGAGTGTGGAAGACAAAAAGATCTATTGAAAAAAAAAATGGCAGCACATCATTGATGTAATATGACTGGGCTGTGGAGGTTTGACTACAAGGCTAAAACTGGCCATCTTGTGAGGGAGTTTAAACTTTTTAATTTTTTTTTTCTCTGCAGCTGATTACACCCAAGTGATGGTAATTGCTCTATATTTAGTCCTGAGTAAAGAATACCCCAGTATTAAGTGGATTCAGGAATTAATATTCATTACTAGCACAGTCTGAGTTTTGTTGCTTTTTTCCCTTAGCTTACCTCATGCCAGAAAAGTCAAAACAGGGAACATAACTTCCGTGGTTTAAAAAGGGTTTAACCTGTAAAAATAGAGTCCCAAAAGTTAACAGGGATTCTTACTAACACATTAATTGCCAGCAGATTAGGCCTTATGGTCTATCGAGTCTGCCCGAACCTCAGATCCCTAGTTGGGTGCCGAGGTCCTCCCCCCGTGTTCCAGAAACCCCTATCATCCATCCCCACCCCTCTGGGCCAGGCCATCATCGGATACATCCGCTTTCTGTGTCTGTCCCACCCTCTCTTGAAGCCCTCCACTGTGGATCTCTGAACCAGCTCGCCAGGCAGCGCATTCCAAGGGTCCACCACCCTCTCAGTGAAAAACGTCCTCCTCTTTTCCCCCCTCACCCTTCCACCTTCCAACTTCATATCATGCCCTCTGGTGATACCTCCCTGCTTTAGTCTAAAGATCCTCTTCATGTTTACCCTATTTATTCCCTTGAGGTACTTGAAGACCTCAATCATGTTCGCCCTGTCTCTCCTCTCCTCCAATGAAAACAGGCAGAGCTCCTCAAGTCTGTCCTCATATGTCAAATCCCCTAGTCCTCATATCATCTTAGTTGCCCTCCTCTGTACCCTCTCCAGGAGCTGTATGTCCCTCTTCAAGTGTGGTCTCCAGTACTGTACACAGTACTCAAGGTGTGGTCTAACCAGTCCATTGTACAGCGGCAGAATCACTTCCCTGCTCCTAGAGGTGATCCCCCTTACGATACATCCCAACATACTGTTTGCTTTGCTAGCCACTCTCCTGCACTGCTCAGAGTTATTCATACATGCATCCACCATGACCCCTAGGTCTTTTTCCCCTGTTGAGGCCTCCAGCACCTCCCCTCCCAGTGTGTACCTGTGTTTAGGGTTTCCCAGCCCAAGATGTAACACCTTGAACTTGGTGATATTTAAATTTTATTTCCATGTGTGAGCCCAGCTTTCTAGGGTGCCCAGATCCCCTTCCAGTGCCAAACTCCCCTCTTCCCCCTCAACTACTGCTCCCATCTTGGAGTCATCAGTGAAGAGACTCATTTCACACCCTATACCCTCCCTGATGTCCGATATGTATGCATTAAACAGGATCGGACCCAGGACCGAGCCCTGCGGTACCCCACTACCGACCTCTCTAGGGTTTGAGAGCTCCCCACCGACCACTACTCTCTGGGTGCATCCAGCTAGCCAGTTTTCAATCCATCTGACCATCAAAGGGCCTACTCCCAACCCCGTCAGTTTCTCCACCAGACCATTGTGGGGGACAGAGTCAAACGCCTTGCTGAAGTTCAAGAATAATACATCCACAGGCTTTCCCCATCCAGTTCTGATGTGACCCATTCATAGAACTCCACAAGATTGATTTGACATGATCTACCTGGCACAAACCCATGTTGCCGACTATCCTGACCTCCCACCTCCTCCAAGTACACCTCCAATCGTTCCTTTAGTATACTCTCCATTAATTTTCCCACCACCGAGGTCAAACTGATGGGTGTATAGTTACCTGGTACTTTCCTCCTCGACCCCTCTTTATGGATTGGCACCACATGTGCCTCTCGCCAATTCCTAGGTACCGTCCCTGTCTCAAGCGACCTGTTGAAGAGCTCTGCCAGGGCTGCAGCCAGTATGTCTGCCAATTCCCATAGTACTCGCGGATGAATGCCATCCAGCCCAGGAGATATATCTTTCTTTAGGGCCTTGAGGGCTAACCACACCCTTTCGGTGGAGATAGCATCATCTGTCCCCTCCACCTTACTGGCCTTTTTATCCTTATCCCGATGTGACACCCCTGGGGTACCTCTCCCTCCCTCTTGCTCCATGTCTGCTGCTCCCCCTAATCCCACTCACTACCGCTTCTATCCCCATTGTGCCTTGCTTTGTATGAAGATCACAGAGGTTAATGACTGGCTCAGGAAGTGGGGTGAAGAGAGTGGGTTGAGGGTGTTTGGGAACTGGAAAGGAGTTTGGGAGGATAAGGGACTGTATGCCAAGGACAGGCTTCATCTTGCCCCGTTAGGGAAGGAAGTCCTTAAACAGGGAGTGGCTAGTATTTATTTTTTTATTCCTAGTATTTTGAAAGTTAAGGTACCAACCATCTGTGTAAAAATTGTGGCCTGCTCCAGAAACTCAACCCTGAAATTGCTAAATATAGACAGAAGAAGAGACAGTTCCTGTTTACTCCTGTGACCAGTACTAACTCCAGGGATTCGTGTTTTGGGAAATATAATTCCCGACAAACAAACAGTAAGTTAGTGGGAAATGGATGTCATCTTCTTTTCTTCAGCCCCCTTAAATGGCTCCAATACTGAAAATAATAGAAAGATGTGTGTGTGAGGGGGCCTTTAAAGTTATACACTTTGAGTCAGTTTCTGTTTTTCAAACTTCCTTTATTTCATATCCCCTACCTTTCGCTCTAGAGTAGAGCTTGATCACGGGGTTTTCTTTATCTGTTGAATATATAGCTACATGTTATTCAACTTGTTTTTTTCTATTTTCTTTCTTTTTAAAGTTTTTTTCTTTCAATAATAAATATACCATTTTAGCATGTGCACATACCATTCATACAGTGTCTGCCATAAACCTTTCTGTTCCCTTCTCTTTTAAAGGTTTATTTTACTTCAATCTTTAATCACTTTTACACATCCTGTAATCAAATAAATGTGTTTAATTGATTTGTTGTGGCCACAGTGCTTTTACAACAAAAGAATTATGTTTCTGCAGCCATTGTAGGCTTGATCCCCCATTTAACTTTAAACAGCATACCTTGTTTGATGGGGAGAGATGCTTTTTTGTGGGGCTTTTAAATCTGTTGTCGCTTGTCCTCTGGAGACACAATTTAAATGTTTTTTTTCAATTGAATTCCTTATTGCTAGTCTTATTTTAAGTCGTTTTGAGCATTCTGTTTAAATGTTAAAGTTTGTTTATCTTACCTCCACAAATGCTCTCTAATCTTTCTGGTGTGTTTATTACCTGCGGGTGGGGGATAGCTTGGCGCACCAGTGGCTCCCGGTGGAGATCGGGGGTGCTGCAGCACATCGGCTGCACGTCATACCGCGTGGATGACGCTGTCAGGGTTGCCTTGTGCCAGAGCATCATGGGTGCATCCCGTGGGGGGAGGAGCACTCAGAACACAGAAAAGCCCAGCCTCAAGGGGAAGGCAACAGCACCTGACCCCCATGCCCACCGCCGGATCCACGCTGCCTGGCCTTCCAGGTCCTCCACCCAGGGGCCCACTCCCACAGCCAGAGTCTACAAAGTAAAAAGCGCCCAACAAGGAGGGGCGGCCCCACCTCGGAGGGGTTAAACTGGGGGTGCTGGCTGTGGGAGGGGAAGCACAGGTTCAGGGGATCTCAGGTGGGCAGGAACAGGCAGGATGCCTGAGAGATGCCTCCTCAGGCCATGACCAGAGGGAAATAGAATAAAAAAATCTGCCAGATGTAAATTGCGGCATTCTCGCCACAGCTACATTAAGAGGCAGGGCCATTCTCAGCTCCATACAAGGGACATTTCTCAAGCAGCTGGTTCTGGAACCCACTGTAGATGGGGCAGTGCTGGACCTAGTACTTGCAAACAGAGACAGCATCACTGACATCACAGTGGGTAGTCCCCTGGGTACAAGTGATCACCATGCTGTGTGATTTGGCATATGGATAGGACAGGAAAAAAAATACACAATAAGACAAGGGTTGTAGACTTTAGGAGTGCAGATTCTAAAGAAATGGCAAACTGTCTCAGAGAATGCCTCAAAGAAGGATAGGCAGAGGGGGAGTGGAGCCTGAATGGAGAAAGAATAAGGAGGTTATAGCTCAGGCAATTGCATGCTGTTTAAAGGAAGTGAGCAACAGAAAGAGGAGGAATAGGCCACTATGGTTCTCTAAGGAGGCACCAAAGAGAGAGAAGGAGAAGAGAACAGCACTTGGAAAGTACAAGGAAAATCAGAAGGAGGAAGACAGGGAGGAACATCTGGCAAAACAAAAGGGAGGCAGGAAGGAGGGTGAGGGCAGTTAAAGCACTAACAAAGGAGAGGATAGCTAAGGAGGTCAAAAAAGGGGACAAAATCTTCTTCAGATATGTGGAAAAAAAGAGGAAGACAAGGGGAAGGAAAGTGAGAATCAGGAATCCAGGGGGGACTATGTAAAGGAAGATCTAGGGACAGTGGAAATACTAAATTATTACTTTTTTTTTCTCTCTCCCCCATCCCAGCCAGTCTTCATTCCCACCTATCCTCCCAGCCCCATTACCCCGGCTTCCCCCAAGTCTTACCTGCCATTCCCTGTAGTCCCCCATGGTTTCCCCTCTGTGGTGTGGGGCAGGGAGTCCCTCAACCCACCAATACCAGGATCCAGCCTCAGGTGGTGCCTGAGTCACTGGGTTCAGGGTCTGTGAAGTCCAGTGTTCATCCAGTGTGGCCGGGGGTTTTCCCTTTTCTCCCTCAGAATATATGACATGCATTGATGTCAAGACCCATACACCGATGTCGGCTATGTCTCCCTCTTTTCTGTAGCTTGGGCTGTGGTATCCTTTGGTCTCCATCAGGGGTTTGCTGAGTGCCAAGCTCTTGCCCACCCTCTGCCCCTGGAGGAGGAGAGCGGCCCTTTGAATGCTCAATCTTCCTCCCCCTAGCCAGCCCTCCTATGCCTCGGGCTCATTCCAGAACCTGAGTTGCTGGTGTCACGAGTGGTAGGGCTACCGCTGTTCTGGCAGGCTAAATGATTATTTCTGCTCAGTCTTCATGGTAGAGGGTGGTGGAGGTCGACCAGCATTCTGCAGTAAGCCCCGGGGGGGGAGGGAGTGGACACAAGTCCATTCTCGGTAGAGAGGATCTGGAATGGATTGAAAGCCTTAAAGGAGAATAAGGCAATTGGGCCAGATGGGATTCATCCAAGGATCCTAAAAGAACTGAGTACAGTTCTGGCTGCCCCTCTGGCAGTGCTTTTTAACACATCCGTGGAGATGGGGAAGTTCCAGAGGACTGGAGGAGGGCTGATGTGGTCCTTCTGCACAAAAGCAGCAGTAGGGAGGATGGTAGGAACTACAGGCCAGTCAGTCTCACATCAGTGGTGGGGGAGTTATTGGAGGCACTACTGAAGGAGAGGCTCATTGAGTATCTGGATGCAAAAGGACTGCAGGACCCCTGGCAGCATGGTTTCACAGGTGGGACATCATGTCAAACTAAACTCATAGATTTCTTTGACTGGGTTACCAGAGAGCAGTGAATGTGACCCATCTGGATTTCAGTTAGGCTTTCAACACTGTGCTGCTCAGGAGGCTAGTTAAGAAACTAAGCAGCCTGGGGACGGGGGAGAAAGTGATAAGTGGGGGTATCAAACTGTTTAAGGGATAGGAGGCAAAGGGTGGTGGTAAATGGTAGCCACACAGGCAATAAGAGAGTGGCTAGTGGGGTACCACAGGGTTCAGTGCTGGGACTGGTCCCCTTTAATGTCCTCATAAGCGACACTGCAGAGGGGCTTGAGGGGAAGATGTGTCTCTTTGCAGAGGATACAAAAATCTGCAATAAGGTTGACACTCAGGAAGGGGTGAAGAGAATACAAAGGGATCGGAGGAAACTACAGGAATGGTCAAGTGGGTGGCATCTGGATTTCAATGCCAAAAAGTACAAGGTTATGCATTTAGGGCCGAGGAAGCCAGGGGCTGTGTATAAGATGGAGGAAGTGGAGATTAGAGTCAACAAACAAGAAAGAGAGTTATCATATCTGATGACCTCAAGGTCGCTGGGCATACTTCTCAACCTTCTGCCTCATAAATTAGGGACAAGGCCTGAGAAAATCAGGGACAGGGGAAAAACATCATGGACACATCTCAATATTGATGATATCCACTGTGGAAGCTGGTAGAATAAGGGGCTTAGTGTGAAATGTACTATCTGAAGAAGAACAAGTCTGTAACTCTAATGTTTCATAGTATTTTGTGTTTACAGTCTCTACTGTTTAGCCACAGAAACACAAATTTTAGGAGAGACAGAGGCAAATTTTTAGACAGAGTCAGGGTCATCACTGAAAATTGGGGACATTTGAGAGGTATGTAGCTGGGCAGTGTAACAAAGCAGTGGGAAAGGCTAGCAGGATGCTGGGGTGCATTGGGGAAGGGACTTCTAGCAGGAGGAGGAAGGTGGTGCTTCTGTTGTATGGCTCACATTGTGAGTCCCCACCTGGAGCACTGTGTCAAGTTCTGGGGGGGCCACAGCTCTCCAAGGACATTGAAAGGGTGGAGGTTATACAGACGAGGACTACCAAAGTGGTGAGGGGGTTGCACAAGAAGCCATATGAGGAAAGGCTGCAGAAACTCAACACGTACTCCCTGGAAGAGAGGAAAGCAAGAAGGGGCATGATTGAAACCTACAAGTACCTCACAGGAGTGAACAAGTTGCAAGTGGAAAGTCTATTTCAGAGAAAGGAAGGCACGAGAACAACGGGGCATACAACGAAGCTAAAGGTGGGGGGTTGTTTAGGAAAGATTTGTGGAAATGCTTCTTCATGGAAAGGGTAGTGAATGACTGGAACAGCCTTCTACAGGAGGTAGTTAGGGCAAAGACTGTGGGGAGTTCAAGCATGCATGGGATAGGCACATGGGGTATATTAGGTAGAAGAATGGGGTATGGAGTGACACCTATGACCAGCTATGGTCAGTGGTGATGGAATAGGCGTGGACAAGGGGCAGACTGGATGGACCTAAAGATACTTTTCTGCCAAGAAAATCTATGTTTCGCTGTTTCAGTAAAAATTAAGCTTAGCAGTATGGAAAAAAAAAAAGAATCATAACAGTGGTAAACCTTCTCCAAAGAGTCAAGCTCCAGCTAAGTCTAGAGACTGCTCTTAGTCTTCCAAGTATTGAACTAGTGGGGCTTATGGCACTAAAGAACACAAGTGCAACATTTCTGCAGATAAAATTGCAAAATCCTGTGATGCTACAAGGTATAAGAACATTTACTGCTTCACAAGGAAGTGCAGAAACTACCTAATTTGAAAGCAGTACACAGTAGCAAGGAGTCACTTTGGCAAAGGTTACTTTTCAGGGTACTTTCCTTCAGAAAAATGAAATGCATAATGATACAGGAAACTAGAAACATAGTCTTGGGATGGTGGAATGGACTTCAGGTCCATCTTGTTTGCCCTTCATGCTGCAAGGCAGCAATTATACCCAATGTGAGTATGGACAAACTCCCAAGCATAATAGCTTGAAGGTAACCCTACTCATGCTGTGTAACCCTCATTACCATTCTCTCTCAGAAGTCTACGTAGTCCTGGTTTGAAAGCCTGAACCATGCTAGTTTCCACAGCTTCACTGGGTAAGCTATTCCATATGTGAATGAAATAATGCTTTCTAATGCTTCTCTATTTTCTGCCACTCTTCCTGCCAGTTTAAGAGCACCCACTCTTTTTCTGATGGCACTCACAAAGCTCAAATATGTGGGTAAAACATCAGCAGACTTGAGGGATTGAATCTTTTTCTGTCCTCATTTAGCTATGTACATTATCTATGTAAATTGAAGTTATTAAAAAAAATATTAAATATTTATTTACTTGAAAGGTGGAGTGAACAGATGGTAGAATAGTCCCACGATATAGAATCTGATTTATGATGGGTCAATTAAACAGTTATTTAAAAAAGCAATCACTAGAGGTGCTGCCCACAGTGCGCCCACATATCACTGTGCACAACGTCATGAAAAGCCTGTCTTAGTGGCACAATTCAAGAAATTCATGCAGACTTCACAAAAGGGCATTCACAGGTGAATCAGCTGCAACTTTTACCACAAACAGACTGGGCAAACCAGACGCAGCCTTTGCCATGAATTGGAAGAGGCAAGCAGCATTTTAAGTTTCTACTGCTGACACATGCATGATTTATATGTTTTTCCCCTATGTGTGTGCACCTTCGAGCATGAATGAACTAATAAATCGTGCACATTTCAGCAACAGAAACATCTGACAGAGTTAGGGCTTTGCACTCTCCAGGAACAGTCATACTTATAGTATATAGGAGCTCTGCAAGGGGCTTCAGAGAAATAAAAAAAATCCAATTATCAAATTGTATCCTAGGGATTGTTGAACAGAAGTTTGTAAGTCATCATCATTTTATACAAGATTTGCTGACAACATTGAGGAGGTCTGCTTTTGCCCCTCTATTTATTTAGGGCTGGGAACACTGTGGGAAGAGATGCTTTGTAGGGTATAGGGCTTCTGAGAAGTAAGGAACATCACCCTGGAGTTACAGTAATTTAGTTTCTATTGCTGACACTTTGTATGCATGTGTGTATGCCTCCATGCATGAAAAACAATTACGTGTCAATGTTAGAAACTAAAACTGCTCTTCTGCTGTGCGAAGCTGTTGCTGCACACAGGTTGTAGTGCGATGGTTCTTTGTGTCGTCACTTCAAGAAGTGACTCCATGCACTTCTTGAACGTAGCTGTACTGCACTGTTTTTACCAGCTTCCCAAAGAAATTCATGAAGCAAAGTATGGCCACATCAGACATTTCTAGCAAACTCCATGCTGGCCCAGTGCTGTGGAGCAGTGTATCACGTTACCACCTGGGAAACTTAAGTTCTCATGTGAATGCTAGAGTCACACACTGGAGTCAGCTGAGGTCTAGGCACATTGCAGACATGAGGCATTCAGTTCCCATGGAGAGAGGGTGCAGAATATCCAGCATTTGTGTACACCTTGCCTGTGGACAAAGGAGTGGCAGTGGCCCACTACTCCAACATTGGGGTGAGGGAAAGAGGGTAATTAGAGGAAATGACTGGGCACAACTACAAATAATAATAATTAAAAAAGGAATAAGCATTTGCCTAAACTGAAAGAGCAAATAAAATACTAAATTACTGTATAAGTGCCAGATGCCAGGTCACATAAAATCAGCACATAATGCCCTCAGAATGTTACAGTACTGCTTTCTCATGTGGCTACATCTCCTAGGAATGGGCAAATCAGTTTCGGAAGAATTTGTGACACCTCTATGCTGGGCATTTCTTCAAATTTTAGATAATTTCTAATTATAAAGCTCGAATTGTCTGAAATGCAGTTTGTCTATTTAGCGCATCAATTTCATGCCAGGAACTGTTGTAGTAAATGAATGTATTTTAGAGTTCAGCAAGATTTGGCAACAAGAACCATTTCAAACCTTTTTTCTTCAAATAAAACCATTTTGAGTTGGAACTGCAGAAAAATCAGCCACCTCTACTAACTAGGCTACATGTATCCAAAATGTCCACTTCTAGTGATGAAACACCCAGTCCAGTTAATCCCAAGAATGGTCCAACTCATACAGAAGTGTAGCAGGCTCAGTCAGGTATTGTATACTTGTTGAGCAGGTTATATGTCTTAATACTGTAGGTACTTATTTATGTATTAGAAGTTAAAGTTTACAGGATGTTTAGTGAGATAGAGGTTTTGTTTATAGAAATCCAAAGACATACCTCTGAGATACAGACAACAAAATCTATACAAATAATCTAAAAGTACACAACAAAACATAAAGCACAAATAAAACTGAGATACAATCAGTTAGCTATTTATTTATCTATTTATTGTATTTCATTTATTTGAAAACTGGTAACCAGGAAGGGCACACTGAGCCAAGGCTAGTTTCCAGCTGTGACCCAGGGGAAGGGAAACAGGAGAAGCAGAAGTACAATATGCAATACATTTCATTTGTACAATAATAGGAACAAAAAATTGGTACAAAAATAAAGTGCGGTCACAGTGCAATATGGGATACCTACATAAAAACATTTACAAATCACTAGTGATTTTAGAGAGTAAGTCTTTGTTTTATAAGAATAAACATTTAACTCCTTTCTCATCTGTTTCCCTCATACATAGAAATTAATAGAATTTAAAATAAATTCTTTAAATTATTTTTTTTGGAAAAGGTTTACATATTTAATGGTTGATTATTGTTCTTGAATAGTTAATCATACTTCTATACTCTTGGAAAAACAGCAAAAAATAAAACAGTAAGTAGTTATTACATGGATGTTTTCTTTCACAAAGTACAATATGCATGTATGCTCTTTTCAGCCCCTGAGAGTACCTAGAATCCACTGTGAAGATAACACTACCAGACACAAACACATACTGTGAGCCTTTTTTACACTGCTGACTTTGCAGCGCATCAACCCATGCATACGGGTTGATGCACTGCAAAGTTGGCAGTGTAAACACTGCCCGGAGCACCTTAAGTGCTTCCCGGATCATTTTTTTGATCTGACTCAGATGTCGGATCAGTAGCAGAGCCAGCGCATTAAATAGCAATGTGAATGCTTTGCTGCACTCGCGCTGCTACAAGGGATGTTTAATTTCAGCCCACAGTATCTTCTCAGCCCCTCCTTGGAGTGACTTGCAGCACTGTGGGAGTGGGCTATATGAATCCAACAGCAGCCAGCGAATCAGGAAGTGAGCAGTGCATATTCCTCAGAGCCACCACCATGTAAACACAGCTTTTCTTACACAAAAACAAGAGTGAACTTTTTAAACAGTGCATTCAGGTCCACTGTTCCTTGTGTGGGCAGCTGTTAGCACATGCAAACATTCATGCTGTATATATCTGGGACCATTTTATTAGCCATAAACCTAGTAGGGAATTTTGTTTTGTACATAGACTTTGACTTCAGATGATTACTGTTTTCATTACAGGTTTGCTGTGGAAGGGTTCTGTACAGCAGCAAGCCAGGGCATCAGTGCTGTGAAGACAAGTACACTCAGCCTAATAATAACTCATCAGGGGTGTGCTGCGGTGGACAGTTTTATTCTCCACAGCCAATGCACCAGTGCTGTGGGGGTTACTATGTCAGAGTTTTATCAGGTAAGATGGACATACATCTTTTTGGTTTCCTTATCTTTAAAGGTGAAAAATATTCCATTTTAAAATAAATGTGAATTGTTTTTAGCTGGCAGGGTACTATGGTATGTTATGCAATGTTTTTGATGTCCTAAGGATTCCCTTATGACAACACATACAAGTTTATAATACTGTACCTTGTCCCCGCAGACTCATACATACCTAGAGTTTTAGAAAGAGGAGTAATAACTCAGTTATTTGCTAGATATAGGTGTTATATTAACATAATGTTCAGTTCTTATATTTGTTTGCAATTCAGTATACAATGTTTTATTACCTTCTGCAGCTTTCACAGGCAAAGCCTGTGAAAGCAAGAAAGCTATTGGTGCCACAAAACATGACATAAAGGTTTTTATAGTTTTTGTGATAGGACTGCAGTGCTTTGCCAGTGAACAAAAAGTACAATTAGTGAAATCTTATTTATTTGATTTGAATGTGACCCAAAGATCTATCGATTAAAAAGTATATTTTAATTTCTTTAATAATGTTAAAATTATTGTTTGGATGGCCCAGTGGTGCGGTGGGCAGAGGCACTGAGTGCCACGCCACCTACCACACACGAGACCTGGGTTAGGGAATGGAGCAGGGTCATCGAGGGCCAGCTGGGGAAAGGAGGATTGAGCATCTACAGACAGTGAGCATCTACAGACAGCTGTCTTCCTTCAGAGAGGGGGGGACATCATGTGCCACTCCTTGGGGGTGCAGTATGCGGCCACCTCTTGGAAGGCTGGGCACATGCTTATGAGTATATGCAGCATCTTCATGCCACATATCCACACCAGTGCATGTGCACTAACCTCAGGGATGGGGAAGAAAAATGAAGAGGAACACCACCCAGACTGGCTGGATGACTCCAGTTGCCTGCAGGCCCCATACCCAATGACTCTGGTGCCACTGCTGCCCAGCCTGCCAGAGGGGGGGTAAGCCCTGGGGGAACAATGTGATGAAGATAAGTCTTGGCAGACGTCAGAGTGAATGGGCTCAGGTGGCTGGCACAAAGGAAGCCAGCTGGGACATGGTAAGGAAAAAGCTCTATATAAAATATATATATGTATTTTCGATAATAAAAGAATCAGTAATTTAAATGATCACAAATTGCAAGCTGAAGAGATATTATTCTTCTATGATGTTGCTCTGCCCAAGCTTTCAAATAACAAAAAATGTTTCTAGCCATAGCAGTTCCAAAGTTAACCTTATTTGAAAAAGGCTAATTTTGGAAATGCCTGGCTATAAATATAGTACATATAGATAGATATACAGTATAACCTCATTTAACCAAATGTGCTGGGGGACAGTGCAATTGTTGGGATAAATGGGGTTTTGGATAAGTGAGAGCACTTTACAATATAGTCTATTAAGCTGGGAGACATACCACAGTTCTGGATAATTGAGAATTTTGGTTAAGTGAAGTCTGAATAACTGAAGTTATACTACTTGTAAAATTTGGACAACTGAAGTTATACTACTTGTAAAATTTGGATAACTGAGGTCATACTACTTGTAAAATCTGGATAACTGAGGTTATACTACTTGTAAAATTTAAATAACTGAGGTTATACTACTTGTAAAATTATGGTTTAAAATATTGAAACTTTTGTGCTATGCGTTGTACTTTGCTTTAGTATGCTGATGATTTCACATCCTTGTTTTTTTCTCCCACCCGCTCCCACGCATTTTTAAATGCCCTGGTAAGCCTGATTGACAGCAACAAGCCTCAGGCAAAAAACAGACTCTGTTGAGTGTGAGGGGCATTAACGGGAGTAAGCAAACTGGGAAAAAATTAAAAAGAAAAAAATGTGTTTTCAGGGGTAAGGGTTGGTAAGCAGATACCTTTACTCTGACTCTTGCCTTTAGGACCACAGGAACTGTATATAAGTATAGTGGGTGTGGAAGTATTTGAGAAGAAAAAAGTGTGAAAGGAGGAATAATAGGGAGAAACAGACAAAAAGAAAAGAATAAAAAAGGGGGGAAGGGGACAAGATATAGAAAGGAAGAGCAGCAGAAGGCACAGGACAGTAAGGAGCAGTTAAGGCAAGGACAGGAGAAGGAAGATGATGGGCATGGTGTGTTGCAGTGGATGCAGGGCAGCAGTGTTCAGGAAGACCTGCTGGACACTGAGGTGCTGCCCTATCTGCAGGCACCTCTCTGTGCTGAGAGAAGAGGTAGCTGGACTCTGAGCAGAGTTTGCAAGGATCCAGGAGACCTTCCCCCCATATGGAGACCAACATGTCCACCACCACTCTCTCAAAAGTTAATATTAATAAACTTTATTTATATAGCACTCTTTGACAGCGTATCAGAGTGCTGCACAACAAAAAACAATTACAGCAATAAAATATTAAAATGCAATAAGTTAGTAAGCCACAATGCCATAAGGTAGTCAGTCACAAAATGGCACCAAATGCCAGCTGAAATAGACAGGTCTTAAGGGCAGTCAAGAAGGAGGGAAGGGTGACTAAGTGGGCTCTGGGAGGGTGAGGGAGGTGGGATGGAGGCACATCCGCAGCCGGTGTCACTTCACAACTCGTATGCCATCCTGGCAGAGCATAGAGATTGTACTGCATCTCCGGAAGTGAACACTATGGGGAATGAGGGGGTCTTCCAGGAGAAAACCCTGGAGGCAGATGTAAGGAAAACACACAGATGGAGGAAGCAAATCCTGGTTGGGGACTCAATTTCTTGGGGGATAGAGCTGGGGACAGAAAGCAATGGTGAGAGGGCGGTAATGTGCCTATCTGGAGACACAGTTCAGAGGGAGGGAAAGTGAATCCTAAGGACTGCAAGGGTGGTAGCAAGGACTGGGGAGCCAGGCATCATTATTCACTTGGGGAGTAATGACCTGGCAAAGGAGGGGGTAGATGTAGGAAGAGTACAGGATGAGTTCAGGCAGCTGGAGAGGAGTCTTAGGAAAGTAGCACACTCTGTGACCTTCTCAGAGGTGCTACCTGTCCATGGCAAGGGGGAAGGATGGGCATCCGCATCATTGAATTCAACAAATGGTTGAACAAATGGTGTGGATAGGTGGAGTATGGCTTCATAGGGGACTGGAACTTCACCTGGAGAGATGAAGGACTATATTCTCCAGATGACCTGCATCTATCCAGGGAGGGCAAAGGTATCCTATCTGAGAAGTTAAGGTGCATCCTTAGTGATCATTTAAATTTGCCAAGGGGAGGCATAGACAGGCAAGGGGATTTTCATAGCCCCCCCCCAAGACATAACTGAAAACAGGGAGGACCCAATAGCTAACATAATATCTAACCAACAAACTACCATGGTTACAAGAGAGGAGAGAACAGAAGGTATATCTCTAATGCGATTCAGGGCAAAGACCAATAAACGAGAAACATTAAGGGGGTGCAGTGAGTGGAAAGTCATGTGCACAAATGCCCGTAATCTGGGAAACAAAATTCCAGACCTAACGGCACTGATGGCAGACTCAAACCTGGACATCATGGCTATTATGGAAACATGGTACACAGGGAACCATGACTGGGATGTAGTCATACCAGGTGTCACAGTGTGGGAATAAATTTCAGACAAGGCAAATTTACAGGATTAAAACACACCGTGGTATAATATTTATTTTTCAAAAGTCAGAAAAATAATAAATAAAAACAAAAAAATTGCAAAAAAAATCACTACTTAACATCAGTAGTTTCTCCCATAATATAGTCCTGGATATTAGAGCTCCTAAGACCCTTCTCATCTGCATTCAACAGCTTGTCTGTGCAAACAGTAGAACCTTTCCTTCTCTCTCTCAGGGCTGATCCCCACTTGTCTGCACTGAAGTGAACTTAGTGAAGAGGTTTTATGTATTTTGGTTGGGGTCCCTGACTGAGCCCTTTCTGTATTTACATGTCTGGACATGTTGTTTCAAAACCAAGGGGGGTTTTGTTTCAGGGGACTTCCTGGTTCAGTTAAAGGTGCAGTGTATATCTCCACAGATATTGGCTCTCTATATATCTGATCCTCAGTGACTAAGCACTTTCATAAAGCATACCATTCAGCCTCATATATAAAACCTTATACAGTAACAGGTTTATAGTGTGAATTTATGAAAATACCTTAAATATTTCTTATAGTTGTACTAATCATGAAATTATTATTGTTTTTTTATGGCTTCTGAATCCTTTTTATTTAAAAAGGCTTAGTTAACTGTATTTATTCCTATTTAAAATAGCCTTCATGCTTTTTGTACACAAAATGCACTTACACACTTTACACAACACCTCTCCAGGTGTTTGGCATCATTCCAGGGACTGGATGGATAGAAATGGAAAAAGAATGAAAAGAGAGAACTGGTAGGAAGTTTAGTAGGGACAGTAAAGACCTACGCTAGGTGGCCAACTTAGGATAGGGGGGAAAAGAAGAAAAGCAAAGAGAAAAGTGTTAACTGTTGTGCAACAGAAGTTCTGGTAGCTAGGAAATGAGATAGAAAAGTGGTCCATCAGTCACAGCTGAGGGTGTAGCCTATCTCCACCACACACCTCTCTCCTTAAGAAAAAACTAGCTCTCAAAACTATACTGTTTTTTTAAGAACCCCCTCTCAGTCATAAATACTCTATCAAAACAGAAGAATGGGGGTTGGTTGAAACTTTCTCTCACCCACTATGACAGCTTCACCCCAGGTTCCCTTAATTTAGTTATTCTTAGTATTGTCCACCATACCAAGTTACTGCAATATGACAATACTTTCACAGCATTACCCTGGGGCTGTCATACAGTTCAGCACAGTACCCATATATGCTCTCAGAGGACTTCAGTCTGTAGTGACTGTCTATCCCCTAACTAATTCACTCTGGTTACTACAACTCAGACATTTTATATGTAATATCAGGCACCCATCATTTGGCATAGTTTCAGAACCCATCACTTGGCATTGTTTCAGCACTGTGCACCCACTATTATACCTTCATCAGTACATTAAAAAAGAGGAAGTAATACACAGCAGTTTTATGCTGACTTCTAGCTTCCTCCATCTATCTATCAGGGCGGCCGTACAGGCCTATACCTCAACTTTCTCTGGGGCGAGTTGTACCCAACTCTAACCCCATTCTAGCACATTATTTTCACTCAGGGTCCCAATCATAGATTCCACCCCATAAGTATATCCTCCATGTCCCTAGGTTCCTCATTTTATATCATACAGTATAGACATTTCTTTTATGTTGGACATTTCTTATAATCATTTCATACATCTCATTTATCCATTTCCATTTCATATATTTTCTGGTAGACAAGGAACTTTCTCATGCTGAACATCAACCAGCCAGTTCCTAACTCCCCAAACCTTTGGGGTTTCCTTTTAACCCTTATTTGTAACATACCAGGGGTTTTCTTTCGACCCTTATTTGTAACATACCAGGAGTTTACTTTCAACCCTTACACCATTCTGGTACCCTCAACTGACTGTACTCAGCACCAGCCTTAAAAGCTATATTTATTTTAAACATTACATGCCTTCATCTCGTCATCCTCCAAGCAGCAGTAGCCCAGAAAAATGGGCAACAACGGGATCTCAAAAGTGGCTGGCAACAAAGGTTCCATCAGGGGGATCCTCGTCCTCTAGAATCCATGGATCCTGGTCCTCTGCCTCCACCATTAAATCCTCTGGTTGGGAACCCTCCATCAGCACCTGGCAGCGGTGCTCTGCCTCTCTCCGGTGCTGGTCTGCCTCATCAAACTCCAATCCAGGCAATAGCTCCTCTTCAGGTCTCCACACCTGGGCTGTGGTATGTACAACAGTAAGCCCCTCCTCCTTTAACAGATCCTTGGAATCCACAAGATCCCAGAGGTACACCATCCTGCTCTTTGCCCCCATGTCTGGATACCAGGACTGGTATCTGTGTACTGGTCTCCCCATTGTTTCTCTGGATATCCAGTACTATCCCACTGCTAACACCAAGTTTGTCACAGCATGTGGGAATAAACTTCAGGCAAGGCACATTTACAGGTGTAAAACGCACCGTGGTGTGATATTTATTTTTCAAAAGTTAGAAAAATAATAAATGAAAACAAAAAAATTGCAAAGAAAATCACTACTTAACATCAGTAGCTTCTCCCATAATACAATCCTGGATATTAGAGCTCCTTAGACCCTTCTCATCTGCATTCAACAGCTTGTCTGCACATACAGTAGAACTTTTCCTCCTTTCTCAGGGTTGAGCCCCACTGGACTGCATTGAAGTGAACTTAGTGAAGATGTTTTATATCTTTTGGTGGGGGTTACCTGACTGAGCCCTTTCTGCATTTACATGCCTGGACATGTTGTTTCAAAACAAAGATGGGTTTTGTTCTAGGGGACTTCCTAAATCAGTTAAAGGTACAGTGTATATCTCCACAGATACCGACTCTATATCTCTGATCCACAGTGACTAAGCACTTTTATAAAGCATACCATTCAGCCTCATACATAAAACCTCATACAGTAACAGGTTTATAGTGTGAATTTATGAAAATATCATAAGGATTTCTTATAGCTGTACTAATCGTGACATTATTATTTTTTATATGGCTTCTGAATCCTTTCTATTTAAAAAGGCTTTATTAACTGTATTTATTCATATTTAAAATAGCCTTCATGCTTTTTGTACACAAAATACACTCATGCACTTTATACAACACCTCCCCGGGTGTTTGGCATCATTCCAGGGACTGGATGGATGGAAATGGAAAAAAAATGAAACGAGAGAACTAGTAGGAAGTTTAGTAGAGATAGTAAAGAGCTACGCTAGGTGGCCAGCTTAGGATGGGGGGAAAAAAGAAGAAAAGCAAAGAGAAAAGCATTAACTGTTGCACAACAGAAGTTCTGGTAGCTAGGAAATAAGGAAATAGAAAAGTGGTACATCAGTCACAGCTGAGGGTGTAGCCTAATTCCTCCACACCAGGGTATACACTTTTCAGAAAGGATAGGGAGGGGAGGAGGGGTTGCTATATATATATATATATATATATATATGAAGTTAGGGATTAATGCAATGGAGGCTCAGGGATCCAAGGAAGATGCAGAGGCATTGTGGGTCACTCTGGAGTCAGGGAATAAAACAGACATCCATACTGGAGTAGTGTACAGGCCTCCCATGCAGGGGGGAGGATATAGATCTAGTATTAGTGGAGGCCATCCATAAAACGGCAGCCAAAGGGGAAGTGCTACTAATGGGTGACTTCAACATGCTGGATGTGGATTGGAACACCCACACTGCGAGTACATCAAGGAGCAGGGACTTCATGGCTGCCCTGAATGGGGGCAAATCTAAGGCAGCTTGTGGATGAGCCCACCAGGGAGGAGGCTATACTGGACTTGGTGCTGACAAACGGGGATAGAATCATGGATGTTGAGGTGGGCAGTCCCCTTGGAAGCAGTGACCACAGGGTAGTGTGGTTTAGAGTCAATACGTTGGCAGAAGAAAGCCATACAAAGATAAAGGTCCTAGATTTCTGGAAGACCAACTTCTTGGAGATGGGGGAACAGTTTAAAATTGCCCTGGCAGCAGAAGGTACCAGTGGAAGGGTAGAAGAACAGTGGGATAGGCTCAACAGTTCCATAGCAGAAGTGACAAGTCCGTGTGTCAGACTGCTTAGCAAAAGCAAAAGGAAGAGGCTGCCACTGTGGTTCTCTAAGTCAGTAACCTAGAAAGTGTGAGAAAAAAGTAAGGCATTCAGGAAATACAAAGAGGCACAGAATGAACAACAGAGTTAAATATCTGGAGAAACAGAGAGAAGTGGGAAAGACCGTCAAAGGGGCTAAGGCAAAACTGGATGAAGAAATAGCACAGGCTATTAAGAAGGGAGACATGACCTTCTTCCACTATATTAGTGAGAGGAAAAAGACTAAAAATGGTATTGTTAGGCTAAAAAAGGGGGAGGGTGGGTGGAGGATGACCTTGTAAAGGCTGAGATACTGAACAAGTATTTTTGCTCAGTATTTACCAAACAAGAGGCAGGGGAGGGGCCAGGACTCAAAAGGAAATGTTTACAGGGGGGAGAGGTGGACACCAGCCCATTTATGATGGATAGAGTCTTGAAGGAACTAGGGAAAGTAAAGACAGACAAGGCAATGGGGCCAGACGGGATTCACCCTAGAGTTTTGAAGAAACTCAGAGAAGTCCTAGCAGGACCACTGATGACCCTGTTCAACCAATCACTGGAGACAGGGGAGATACCTGGGAACTGGAGAAGGGCAGAGGTGGTCCCTCTACACAAGAGTGGACGTAGGGAGGAAGCAGGCAATTACAGACCTGTAAGCCTAACATCAGTGGTGGGAAAACTAATGGACTCTCTGCTTAAGGATAGGGTTGTGAAGTTCCTGGAGTCAAGCGGGCCAAAAGACCCAAGGCAGCATTGATTCACTGAGGGAAGGTCCTATCAGACTAATCTTAAAAATGTCTTTGACTAGGTGACCAGGGTAGTGGATCAGGGAGAGGTGATGGATGTGGTCTACCTGAATTTCAGCAAGGCCTTTGACACCATTCCACATAGAAGGTTGCTGAACAAACTGAGGAATCTGGGTGTGGGCTCTAATATAGTAAACTGGGTTGGGAATTGGCTAAAAGGCAGGACCCAGAGGGTGGTAGTAAATGGCATCAAATCTGAAGAAGGGGAGGTGACCAGCATGGTGCCACAGGAATCGGTGCTGGGACCAGTCCTATTCAATGTCTTCTTCAGCGACATTGCAGAAGGACTTGAAGGGAATGTATGCCTGTTCGCAGACAACACCAAGATCTGCAACAGAGTTGACACACAGGAGGAGCTAGAAAAAATGAGAAATGATCTACGACTACAGTACTAGAGGAATGATCAAGGGTATGGCAGTTGGGTTTCAGTGCTAAGAAGTGCAAGATAATGCACCTGGGAAACAGAAATTCAAGAGAGGAATAAAGGATAGGGGTGGGGGCAGGTTCTAGCCACCACAAGTCAGGAGAGAGATCTGGGGGTTATCATATCCGATGACCTGAAGTCATCCAAACAATGTGAAAAAGCAGTGGGGAAAGCAAACAGAATGCTGGGGTGCATAGGAAGGGGCATAACCAGTAGGAGGAGCGTAGTGGTGATGCCACTGTATAGATCACTGGTGAGGCCTTATCTGGAATACTGTGTCCAGTTTTGGAGAATGCACCTCAGGAAGGACATAGATAGAATGGAAGCAGTCCAAAGAAGGACAACAAAAATGATAGATGCACAGCACCACAAGTCTTATGAGGAAAGACTCAAGGAACTTAATATCTATTCACTGGAGGAGAGAAGGGAGAGAGGGGATATGATAGAGACTTTCAAATACCTTAAAGGAATAAACAGGGTACAGGAGGGAAGCATATTTCAGAGAAGGAAGTACACAAGGACAAAGGGACATAACATGAGGCTAAAGAGAGGGAGGCTTAGGGGGAATACTAGAAAGTATTTTTTCACAGAGAGGGTGGCAGATCCATGGAGCAGCCTTCCTGCAGAGGTGGTGGAGGTGAAAACAGTACAGGGATTCAAAAGTGCATGGCACAAGCATAAGAGCACCCTGCTGTGCAGCACAGCAAGGGAACGGCAATCCAGATAAGGATAGGGTTGCCAAACCAAGTAGGGAAATGAGCAGACTAGGTAGACTAGTTGGTCCTTATCTGTCGTCATAATCTATGTTTCTGTGTTTATTAATGTAACTCTTCAGTGGTTGTGCCCTGCCTTCAAGAGACCTTTTTTTTTTCTTTGTATTCTCTGGTAAAGCCCACTAGGCACAATGCCTGTTTTCAAAACAATCTGGGATCACTGAGAAGGTTAAGTGACTTGCTTAGAGTCACACAGTATGCAAGTGGAGATTGTGGGAATCAAACCCAGGTCTGCTGAATGTACCAAGCTCATTCACAGCTTGATACTCTAACCTCTAGGCTATACCACCAGACCCTCATTTAAAAAAAAAAGTTTCTAGGCCTAACAGTTCAGCCCTAGATCTAGTCTACAGTGCTGCCCCAAAGTCTACACTTGGCAGGCTAGACCCCCTTTTTGTTCCTTCTACCAGTTTGCTCTTTGTGCTCCATCTCTGACTCACCTCTGCACTCTATGGGCTCTATGCATACACAAGGGCCAGGTACATATGAAATGCATGTACCCAGCCCATGTACCTACATGCCATGGACAGGGGCATGGTGGCCTGCATTCACAGTCACCATCCGCCTCTCCATGGCCCTGCCCCCCCAGCATGCAGCTGCGCAGGGGCAGATCAAGCGACACAGGTGGGCATCCAATTGGGTGCCTGTCCTGGGTCCCACAGTGGATCCCCTGCTACGTGCGAGCAGGAGATCCTGGGAAGGCATGGGACACTCTCTATTTCAGACCGTGGATAAGTGCTTAATGGTTGTCCCAACCCTCACTGACAGCCCGGTGGGCTAGGACAGTGGGGTGGAGGGTATTCCCATGCTGCCGCAGCCAGTGAGTGTCCTTTGGGGGGCACATGCATGTTATGGCAGGTGCCCCCCACACCTGGTACTTCACACCTTTGTGAATGGTACAGAGTACAAGCACTCCCATGACACTCCCCCTGGA
Source organism: Neoceratodus forsteri (assembly GCA_016271365.2). NCBI lineage: Eukaryota > Metazoa > Chordata > Ceratodontiformes > Ceratodontidae > Neoceratodus > Neoceratodus forsteri. The sequence goes on along the minus strand of CM057450.1, from coordinate 1,175,152,804 downwards.
TCATTCATTCATGTAGCCACAACCAGCTGGGGGCCTCAGGTGTGGAAGGGGCACACGTCGCTTCCATGCACATGTGCAGGGGTCTGCGGGACCACAGAGCTCAGGAATGGTGCATAGGCATGCCTGTGCACCATGAATCTGCAGCGCGTAGGCTTTGTGCATACAGTCCAATATGCTAATCCTTCTTTCCCCTCTCTTGAGGTCTGGTGTTTGTCACACTGTTCCCCCTTCATGGCCAAGTACAGACTTATGACTGTTCCTACTTACCTCACCTCTCTTATTAACTCTCTAATTCCCTCCCATTCCTCCCTCCATTTAGCCACTGCTCATTCTTTTAATATCCCTCATAATACACAGGAGGAAGGTGGTGCTACCAGTGTATCAGTTGCTGGTGAGACCCCACATGGAGTACAGTGTCCAGTTCTGGTGGCCTCACCTCAGAAAGGATGTAGACAAGGTGGAGCAGTCCAGAGGAGGGCAGTTAAAATGGTGCAGTGGTTACATCAAAAGGCCTATGAGGAAGCCCTGTGGTGCAGATGGCTGAGGCAGCTATGCCTTACCTCCTGCCACACCAGCGACCCATGTTCACAGTGCGAGTGGGTTGTTGTGGGCCAGCCAGGGTGGGAGAGGACCGAGCATCCAGAGGACAGCTCTCCTTTCCCAGGGAGGGTGGAGAACAGAGGCCAGCATTTGCCTGACACCTAGCGGAGGCCAGGTGTTGGTACACCTGGCCCAGTACATTGGGACACGGAGGTGAAGCAGCCAGCGGGTGTGCTGCATGTGGATGCGCGTATGGCATGCCCACTGTTGGCACTGCATTCTGCCACCGAAAGAAATGTGGAAAATGGCGGCCTGGGTCGAGCAGCTTGATGGCCATCTGACACAATGCACTGTCTGCAGAGGGCATCACCTGTACTGGATCCGGTCCTGGTGGGTGAGTTAGGGGGCTCCACACCACTCCGCCACAGGGGTAAGCTGAGGGGTAGCAAGGTGATGGTCCAAAGTTGGAATACAGGTGCAGGATGGACAGCCATTGGATGGAAGGATGCCAGGGGGCCAGGGGAGAAAAAGTAAAAAAAAAAAAGGCCTATGAGGAGAGACTAATAGATCTCAACATGTATGCCCTAAAAGAGAGGGAGATACATGATAAAGACCTACAAGTACCTCACAGGAGTGATCAGGGTACAGGAGAGGAGTCTTTTTAAAATGAGGAAGTGCACCAGCACAGGAGAACATGCAATGAAGATGGAAGGGGGAACATTTAAGAGGGATGTGAGGAAGTACTACTTCACTAAAACAATGGTGGATGCCTCGAATAGTCTACCAGCAGAGGTCGTGGGAGCAAAAATAGTGGGGGGATTCAAACATGCATGGAATAGGCATAAGGGGATATTGGTAAACAGATGGAGAAGGGTCAACAGAGACCAGGTAGTGTCTGCGGAGACAGAATAGACAGGGAAACTCTGGGCAGACTGGTTAGGCCAAGTGGTCCTTTTCTGCTGACAATTTCCATGTCTCAGTAATAAACCTGTAGCTGGCTAGTCTGCTATCTCTGTCTGCCTTCCAACACTGTTGAACAGTCTCCCTCTCCCCATCTGTCTCTCTTCTCCCTGCACTTTTTCAAACCACTCTTGTCACACTTCTTAACAGAATGCACCTGCAGCTGGGCCTCTTCCTTTTCTCTCTATAATACAACAGCCCATGCTTGATCCACTCCTCTAGTATTTTACCCATTTTATTCTGTTACTCTATTGTATACTGTAGTTTACAACTCACTGTACGCTGTAATTTGAATTTCATGCCTCTACGATTCTGTACAAATATCTTGACATACGTTGGCGGGCGGCATGCTCCCTTAGCTTTCATCTTGCCTACCCCATAACTGATGTACATGTACACTTTTTTACATTGTTGTTTCTCTTTGTCTGAAATTCATTCCTTGTACTTTGATTTTATTGTTTATACACAAGCACCTGTTTGTTGTCCACTTTCCCTTCTGTATCTCCTCCCCCGCTCACATCAGGAGACAAGCTCAAGCTCAGTGTGCCTAAATCAGTCACCAAATTTTAAATAAATAATGTCAGCCTCTTCAAAAGATAATGATTTGAAAAAAATCTAACTTTGGACATTTTGAAGGCTATGTCTGTAATTCAGTCGCTAAGCAACCAGCCACTCCCCTTCCTGAGTTATATAAGCAGTTCTTCCCAGCCTCTCTCTCTAAAGCACTTTTTCTTTGCTGGTCAGAGGTTCTGTTGGTTTGTCATCTCACTTTGGGCCTGTTGAGGCCTTTCCACCCCCCCCCCCCAGTTTGTTTGTGCTCTGGCCTCTGCTTGGTTTCTGCTGGCTGTTTTCGTGTGTTTCTCCTGCTTTGGGAATCCCGGGAAGGCATGGAACCCTCTCTATGTCAGCCCAAAGTTAGTATTCGTTGTGCCTCCGGCCACTGTGTGCTTTCTCCTGTGCATGATTTTTGTTGTTGTTGTTTTCCTGTGTTTGTATGTTTATTTTGTCCTTTCTTTTGGGGGATTTTCATTGCCTTTGTGTGTGCTGTCTTAATTTCCTATCACCCTCAGTGTCTGCAATTGCTGTATGTTTTAGCTACATTCCAACTTCTCTGCTGCTGCTGTTTCCATTTCATTCACTACAGCTGGTCTAGGCTCCTAATATCAGCTAGTTGCCACTCCCTGTTGCAGCTGTGCTCACAGTTTATCTGTGCTAGCTCACTTCATTCAGTACTGGTGTTCAGTGTACTCAGCTCTGATTTTCCAGTATTTGCTCAGTTAGAAAAAGATTGCTGTTTGGTCTCATGATGCTCAGTTTGCATGCAGCCCTTTTGGGGATTTACATCTGCTCAAACATGTTTATTGGTACTCAGTGGGACTCAAACCTGAGTCTTCTGCAATTCTATATACTTTCTCCATGGGATCCAAACCTGCTTACATGCAATTGTACCAAGCAGTTATTGCTGTTGTTTTCAGTGAATTGACTCTCCCTACAATTCCTGTTTGTTCAACTTAGCTACTCCTAGAAGCTGTAACTAACTGCTGCTGGATGCTGCTCAACTACTTTTGTATGCTGCTTCATTATATTCTGGAGGTCAGCTCAGCTACAGCTGTTGCTGTAAACTAGTTTTAAAATCTGTATGTGGGTCATGGCACTTTACCGTGGCTTCTTTGTTTTTCCTACGGCAGAGGACTAGGGGGTTATAATGGAGAGTCGTGGCCCCGTTTGGTTCAAATACCTCATGTTCGAATACTGCCTTCACCATCAAAATCCTCCGAGTATTTATGTCACCTTTAATTGGCTTCCCTTGGGGTCGAATTAGCATACTGAAGATGAAAATTTTACCCCATCTATTATACCCCATGGGTATGCTTGGTATTTTCCTCCCTAAGATCTGGTTCTCCCACCTTCAAAAGATGTTCAGCGTGTTTTTATGGTGAAACAAATGTGTTCACAGGTCCTATAGTAAACTTACTGCCCCCAAACTACATGGAGTCCTATCCCTTCCTTCCCTTTTTCTATATTACGTGGCCCAACACGTTAGCAAACTTTCCCTTTGGGATATGAAGGGCGTGCAAACAGACCCAAACACCTATACCCCCCTCTGGTTACATATCAAAAGGGCACTGGCAACCAGGTGGAGCTGCTCTCTATCTTGCCTACTATATCTACTGCCTTCCCATCTTCCTCGACCTTTGCATAACTCTCCAATTGGCTGGTCCCTCAAGGCCTTGCACTAAATACAGACACACCTCTCCTTGAGCTGGCACAGATCTGTTACCCAACCTATATTTAATAACCCACATTTTCAAATTGGTCATCGTCCTATTCCACAATTGTTTTGTTCCCACTTAAAGGACTGTACACTCGCTGATCTCATCCAGGGGGCAGACAATGTTTTATTCCCGACTTTGCAGGCCAGATTCCAGCTTAAAAATTAGGACCTTTTTAAATTCCTTCAAGTTAAAAATGCAACCCATTCCTTCCTGGGGCCCAAACCCTGGACTATTTCAACGTCAGAGGACTTAGCCTCTGTATTGATGGTAGCAGACCAACCGCATGCGGTCTCCATGATTTATAAATACCTCCAGTCCCTGGACCCACATCTTCCTTCAGGGATCTGCTATTTCTGGGTCCAGGAACTACTTCTCCCAACCAATGAGGACCTTTGGAGAGTGGCCTGGTGTAACATATATAAGTTTATCAAACAGGACAGACTTCATTTGGTACAGTTTAATATAATACACAACCTTTATTTCACCCCAGTAAAACTGCACAGAATGGGCAAACTCACATCCCGTTTATGTTCCCGTTGTAATGAAGCTCTCGGGTCCCTCTTTCACCTGCTCTGGACTTGCCCTAAGACCCAGTCTTTTTGGAACACCATCCAACAAGTGCTGGATCCATTTTTGGATTAGAGCCCTTATTTACTCCCGAAAGCTACAATATTTATTAGCTCCCCCCCCCCCGGCACACCCCGTATCAGAAAAGCCCATCTGACTCTTGTGGCCGCGACGGCAAAACTGGTTGTGTTGCAGCACTGGAAAGAGGACTCCCTTCCCACAACTTTAGAGTAGTACCGTGAGATCCTACTAGCTATTCAACTAGAGAAACACATTGCAGCCATGTAAAATAGACCACACCCCTTCCGTAATATCTGGGAGCCCCTGTATATGTTACTCTCCCTTTGGAGGACATAGTTTCTACAATATACCTACTAGGCCTTCTACCTTATGTTCTGACCTGGCCACAGACAGGGGGGTGGGGGATTGAGGTGGGTGAGGGGGGTGAAGGGAGAGAGCTTGTTTTCCTTTTCTGCTTCCTTTTCTCTCTCTTTCTTCCTTTTCTTTCTTTTACTACATGTCAGCAGATGATGTTATCAGGTCACTGTTTTGATGGTTACTGGACTATGTGCTGCTTAAAAATTCAATAAAGTACATTAAATGAAATAAAAAAATAATTGGCTTCCTTAATGGAACTGGTTGATTTGCCTCCCTGCAAGTCATGCAAATTGTTGCCTCACAGACCTACTGTACGTGCAAGTCTGATCATTGCTTACACTGACCTTGGGGGTTTAGTCTGCTATGTGCCTGCTACAAACATATATGACCTACGTGAGCATCTACAGCTCTCACACTTCCTTTAAGCTCTTCTTCCTATTTTGTCTCATCCAGAATCAGAGGCATGCCAATCATGATCATTAGTTACCGTGGCTCATGGCCCACCCTGTAGCCGACAGTCTCTCTCTCTCTGCACCCACGAAGTCCACATCTTGAGTGTGTGAAACTTGGAGCAGGGTCCTTCTCATCTGGTCCATATTGGAAATATCCTTACTCCGGGCGGACATATCGGTGACATCTCTTGATGTAGAATTTAAGACTTCAATTCTAAAGAGTGGGGCCCTGAGCTCAAAAAGGGACTCCTTTAGCTAGCCAAGCTGCTTCGGTGGCACCTTTAATGCTATTCTCCCTATGACTGCCTCTGGTTCACCTGGTTTGTTTTTTAGATCAGTAGGCCAGCTGAGCACCTCAGGAGTCATTGCTCTCCTCCTAGTGCCTTGGAGGAGCCATGTTGCAGAGAGCTTGCTTGCAACCCTTCACGGCGTTCCCTTTAGAGAGACAGAGTGAGCGCCTTCCTCCAAATTGGAACATTTTCCACCCCTTTTAATTGGATTTTCAAATTGCAGCAGTAGAGCCGTCACTAAATATAATATCCCAAGCCTGGAGTGAGGGTGACCTAGGCCTTGGATCCCCAGAGATTTCCCCCTCAAATTTTTTTTTCTATCTTCTGTGCCGTAGGTCATAATACTTAGTTAGTCTTAGTCAGTATTCCCTAGTTTACTTAGGTAGATTCTGCATTTGGGTAGAGATGGATGGTGTCCCTACTTTCCATTCCCTCTCTCTCCTTAGGAAGCCCCTGCAGTCATCAATGCAATCTATTGTACCCGTGCTATTCTGTAAACCTGCGCATCTTATTTTTGTTTCATTAAACTGCCTTTTGCTGTCATTCTGCTTCTCTGCCTCATAGCCAGTGATCGCTGCTAATGTTCTTTTGGCACTACTACAGTTCTTTTGAGGTCTCTTTCTAAAGACCTTTGGCCAAGGGAACCTTCCCACGGCACCTGTAGGGGTAGAACCCTCTTCAAGGGTTCCTTGCCTTTGGTACCCCTACAAGGTAGTAATTCCTCATGGAATAAAGAGTGTGAATGGTCAAAACAAGGTAACCCAGTTGTAAAAACATGACACTATACTGGTTGAAGAGGCTATTGAATTGAAAGGCTACACTTGTAGTTCAATGGCCAAGCAATCAGCCACTCCCCCTTCCTGAGCTATATAAGCAGTTCCTCCCAGCCTCTCTCTGAAGCACTTTTTCTTTGTCCCTCCTTCCTCCCCTCCTCCTCTAGTGGCTCACCTCTCTCCTCAGGGGTTCTCTTTCTAAGATACCTTTAGCCAAGGGAACCTCTGCACGGCACCTCTAGGGTGGAACCCTCTTCCTGGGTTCCTTGCCTTTGGTACCCCTACAGGGTGGTAATTCCTCATGGAACAGAGTGTGCAAACAGCCAAAACAAGGTAACACAGTTGCAGATGCATAACGCTATACTGATTGAGAAGGCCATTGAAATAAGGGTTAGAAAGAGAGTATGTTCGTTATAGCTCTTGTTTGTTATATCAGGGACAGTAGAATACGTTTACTGTCTACTCGGTGTCTGATCAGTGCTATCCCCCCACCCCCACTCCATGCATGGCTCTCTCCAACAACACAGTCTGTCCTCCTGCCTTGCTGCTCTGTTACTCCTTTTAAACCTTTGTCAATTAGAACAAAAAGGTTTTTTGTTTTTTTCCTTTTTTACTTTTTAACAACAGAAATGTTTTGTTTGTTGCATCTCTACATTGGGGCCTGGGCTCACACTAAACCCCAGGTTCGACTTTCTCCAATTCATATTCTGCCCCCTGCCTTACTTGTTCATTCCTTCCTGCCAATGACAACAGTTTTGTATATTAATGTTTTAAAAATAAAACTGCATCTTGTTGACATGGGTCAGATATTCCAATGATCATGTACTCTGACCTTCAGACAGCAATTTGAGCTCTCTTTTCTCTTGTTTCAGAACCTCTGCAAGAGCTCAGCTGCTCCCCCCCCCCCGTACATTATTTAAAAGCATGGGCCGTACTGAACATAGTTCAATATTATGGCGAGAAAGCTTGTGGAGTACTGTACTGCTTGCAGATCTCAGCTGCTTCACCCCTGATACTGATCATGTAGTACTACACTTTTGGGAGAGCGGCTGAGATTATACAGAGGGAGAGATTGCCTTCACATCTTTGCCAGCACTCCATGTCTTTCTGCCCCCCTCTGACCCTTTGAATTCAGTCAGTACAGCAGACTTATGTTAAGGGCTTTTCTTTAAATTGTAACTTGTAAGAGAAGCAATAGAATGTGAGTGAGCACAAGGTGGAGGGCAAAAGATATGATGAGTGCTCCTCATTATAGTGGCAAAAAAAAAAAAAACAACAGTTTGGAGCCACGGGAGTCATTCGATATACCAAGTGTTTCATTATAGAGAGGTATGGCATATATAATGGCCCCACTGAGAACATCAGTGATATTTTTCTCCGAGTGCCACTTGACCTTATGAAGAGTGGGGGAACCACAAGTGATGTCAAAGGTCACCATGCACAAGGGGAAAATATTCACTGATAATTCCCAGTGGGGCCATGACATATTTCATTTATGCAATGCTCCTGATAATATTGTGCTCCGTTTTGTTTTTCATTATGTTTAAATCGATTTAGTGAAATGACCCTTCAATATCAAGTAGCTAAAAGCTGGAATTGTCTTCCTCCTTTTTTACGTGAACTAACAACTACTGATCATGTTTTTAAAAATGGCCTGAATCACGAACTTAGTTTTCGTTGCTGTTGTAATAGGTGAAATTAATGTAAATCTAAAAATGCTAACATGCCTGTTATTGATGAGTTTGTAAAACTTTGATGTATTGTTTTGTACTTTTCTGTAACTTGTATTGTTATAAATGTATAGTTGTAATAATTTTGCATAATGTAAATAGGTAAGCCTTGTGAATAGGGATTTTCGGAACCCTAATGGCTGTATCACTGTGTAAATAAAATTTTACCATACCATACCATACCAAATGTGTTTTTAAAGTTTTTTGCAGATGACCAAGTGGAAAACGAGTGGTTGGTGTCATGCACTGATGTCTGCTGATGCTGATACTGATGTTCTGCATCAGTATGCTCTGATTGGGTTATATAAGACCATGTCCCATTTGTTATACAGCGAGAATTAAAAGCTAGGATCTATTTTTCTGTCTTCTCCTATTCTGTCACTTATCTATCTCTTGCCTGTCTGATTGCACAATCAAATTTTCCTTGTGGAACCCTGAAACTGTCACTCTGATGATCCCACAATTTCCCCTGTCATCTCCCTTCCTTTAATTGCTTTTTTCTGTTCTTTCTTTCTCCCCTTGCTTCTCTATGGTTAAAAAAAATATGTGTTAATCTTTATGTAAAACTGAGATCTCTTGGTTTGCAAATGTATATCATTATATTATTGAAATGTCAGCAGAAATTGTGAATCTTTATGTGAAACTGAGATCCCTTGGTTTGCAAATGTATATACTGTAATTATATTATTGAAATGTTTGCAGAAAGCTATTTGGGTTTATCAGGAACACTGGTAGTTAACTTTGAGATGTATTTTCACTTTCACAAGCTTGTTTGTAAAATTGTCAATAGGAAATCAACCCTGGGACAGGATGTCTTAATTGGCTGTATCTGTTGAGAAGACTGGATATACTGGTCACAGGAGAGAAATTGACAAAGTTTGGTACAGTGTGTGAAAACAGGAGATATAGCTTAATGAGAACAGGATGCAGAATTTAATTGCCAGGTGACAACATCTCATAAAAGAGAGCAATGTTTGTTTAGAGAGAGAGAAAGATTTAGAGATACTCTCAGAGGAAGGACTTTGTTTTGTTTGAATTGCCTGTATAAGAGCTATCCTGCACAACTGCATTTTGTTTTATTTTATTGTTACTGATAAACTAAAGTGCTATTTGTGAATTTTATAATTTCTCCTGATTTGCAGATGCTTCCAGACCTATGCCTTTACAACACACATCAGCATTCAGGTTAGCTGGAAGTGAGTGTCTAAGGATGTTGGGAGCTTTTACCAAGTGATGGTTGGGGTAGCACTGGCCCAGGGAAGGCAGCATGGTTATGGTATCAGGCAGAGGGAAATGCTGGCTGCAGATAGGGAGCTGGAATGTCAGGTTTGTGGAGGGAGGCAGACATTAAAAAAGTGTTATGGGGAAAGTTGTATTAAAAAAGTGAATCAGTTTTGATCAGGATTTGTAGTGTGCTGCATTATGAAACATTTCTATCCTCAGTGAAAACTGGAAAGCAGCATACAGTGAGAGCACTGGTTTCATACTGAGAGGATTAGATTTGGAGACGGGGTGCGAGGCAGCTGGAGCTTGAAAAAGTGAAAGTGTGCTGCTCACACTGCAGACTCCAAACCAATCAAAACTTACTGTGTGGATACATTCAGACATGAGAGACCTAGAATAAGGCCAAATGCAATTTTCTCACTCTAGGTCAGGCCACCATATAAATATTGAAAATATTTGCCAGAATTCATTTTCAAAATAGTTGCATATCTATATTCATCCAATGCTTGTGAGGATAAATTCTGGCAAATATTTTCGATATTTAGAGGGTGGTCTGACCCAGAGTGAGAATATTGTGTTTATCCTCACTTTAGGTTGCCCATGCCAGAATTTATCTGCACACTATGTTTTCATTGGTTGCAGAGCAAGCATTGCACTTTCACTTTCTCTGCCCCTAGCTGACTCGTACACTGACTCCAACTCTGAACCTCTCAGTGTGAAAATGGCATGTACACTGAAAGCATCTATCCCCTTTTTTGTTTTTATTTTTATTAACACTAAAGAGAATAAAAGAACCAGCATTTGCCATCTAACTAATCTCTTGACCCACATGAACCATTTAAACCAAAGCTGTCAGAGTTCTCCCTCCTCACCACCAGAACACAGGAGCAGCTCCCCCCAAGTGGTAATGAGGGCAGGTCTGCTTTGGCCCTCCCTAAAGCTGCAAGAGCTCTCCCTTCTCACCACTGGAACATAGGAGCAGCTCTCCCTGTACAGTCGTGAGGGCCAGGTTTGCTTCGGCCCTCCCCAAAGCTGCAAGAGCTCTCCCTTCTCACCACTGGAACACAGGAGCAGCTCCCCCCAAGCAGTCATAAGGGCCAGGTCTGCTTCAGCCCTCCCCAAAGCTGCAAGAGCTCTCCCTCCTCACCACCGGAACACAGGAGCAGGTAGTGCAATGGGCGACTTTCAAATCTTGGTGCTTGCCGCCAACATTTTAAACTGGACTCCTTCCAATCTGTCTCTGCCTTTAATTTAATTTAATAAGCATAACACTACAGGTAGTTTTTATGCATGAATATTTGTAGGTTGACCAGGCAGGTTTTGTACCAGTATGCTGGTAGCTTTAATTTGGAGGTTAATTACTTTGTATTCTCATGTCTCAGCTGTATGCTCTTAATTCCCTGGCTGTAACTGAATCTGGTTTAGAATCTGATTTTATGTTTGTAGTCTGCCTGTATTATCTGCCACTCAGCTCACATGTATTTTATTTTTTTCTCTTTTGCTGGGTGGTCAATTATGCATTAATTTATTTTCTTCAATTGATCAATTGCTAGGTAGTAAATTCTGCTTCTGGGTGCAGGGAGTTCCTGAGCCCTGATTACAGCTAATCTGTTCTGTAGGGCTGTTTTGCCTAATAATTACACTGCTCAAGAGTTATTTACCCATGGTCGGCACCTTTGCCAAAGCGAGCTGTAGTTTTAGCTTTAATTTAACTCCAGTTTAGCTTTAAATTAACTCCATTTAATTTGCTTTCCCTTGCATTTACCCAGTTACCTGTAATCTCTGTCATTGTGTCCCCCTCCTGCTTCCAGTGGCCCCCTGTCCCTCTCTACTCAGCCCCTCCCTCTGTTTTACTTGTTTTAAAAAAGTGCTATCTGTTTCCCTTCCACAGCTCCCCCGAGCAGTCGCGAGGGCCAGGTCTGCTTCGGCCCTCCTCAAAGCTGCAAGAGCTCTCCCTCCTCACCACCAGAACACAGGACCAGGTAGCAAAATGGACGTCTTTCAAATATAAGCCCTTGGTTATCCCCACCGATGCTTCACGTCGGCTGCCCCACTACCTCCACCACCACCCTTGGTGGACCAGTTCTTTTATGCCTATGATCCGAGCACGTGCCACAAAAAACTATCAGCTGACTTTACCATTTTCATACCTCCTGCAACCACCACTAGTGGCAGCCACTAATCCCGAATCCCAACCTTTCTGCATATAGGTGTACAATGCTACTTCTCTACCTAACAGTAGCATTGCTGCTAGCTTCCTTGGTATCACTAGTGCACTCTTCCTATCCAGAGGTGCAGCCTGGCCAGTCTGCTTTCTACTCCTTAGTCACTCCAAAGCCATCTTCCCCCACCTTGACCTCAGTTTTGATCACTGTCGCAGACCTGAGCAATCTGTTGGCTGGTCCTTCTGTCCTCCCACCTACATTTCACTATGGACTACTTATCCTAAAATCCCACTCCCACTTCACCCCTGGGCCTTCCCCCCAGTCACCAAACTCCTTTTGCAAGCTGCCATGGGTCTTGCTCAAAACCAAAATCCTAATAACACTTTTGCTCTTCCTATCAGGGGACATAGAAACTATCCCCGGGCCAACCTTGTCCCTCCCTTCAACTCCCTCTTGGACTAAAACTTGCTCACCTAAATATATGCAGCCTGCTAAACAAATTAACCCTGCTGCAACCTATTGTTCTCTCCTTAAGACCCGGCATTTTGATTATTTCTGAGACCTGGCTGAAACCTTATAACCTGGATGCAGAATTCACTATCCCTGGAGACACCCTCATACATCACAACCGTCTGGGCAATAAAAGAGGTGGTGGCGTAGCCATGTATATTGACTCTCTGATTCAGTTTACCCCAGTCCCTCTGCCAATGTCCATGCCCACCATCAATGCTTTACTAATTAAACTTTCCCTCCCACACACAAGCCCCATTTTTATTGGTGGATCTTATTGCCCTCCTAACTCCACCATGCCCTCCATCATGGAACACCTGCATACACTATCATCTCTGGCCTCTGGGGGTGGACTTCACATCCTTGGTGACTTCAACCAGAACTGGCTGTCAGGCTCTAGTTCCAAACTGCAAAGTCAAGTGTCAGCACTAAATCTATCTCAGCTGATTACTGAGCCCACATGTTACAACCCCAACTCACCAAACCACTTTCTTCTGGACTGGTCCCTTACCTCCCACCCACACCGGATACTCACCTCAGGATTGTTACCAGACTCCTTAAGCTACCATCACATGATCTTCACAGTAAAGAAAGTTCACAGGCCCAAGGCACACCCCCCCAAAAAAAATCCATCCTAACAAGATCCTTTAAATCCCTGGCCCTTGATTCTCTCCTAAATGATCTGGCTCACACAGACTGGTCCTGCAGCCCCCAGGCTACCTCTATTGACTCTGACAGGGAGTACTTCAAGACCAGGTTTATCACATTCTGGAACTCTCATGCCCAACTCAGACAAACGCGGGTGCAGGGTGTCCAGTAGCCATGGATCTCGGCGAACATCATGGCCCTCCTTAGGGTCAGAGATCAGGCTTGGAAGGCTTTCAAGGTCTCTGTGTCACCCAGGTTTAAACAAAAGTATCATGCTGTACAGAATGCTTGCACCAGACGAATCCATAGGGCAAAAGCCAACTACTTCCTAGGCACCTTTCATTCCAACCTAGGCCAACCAGCTAAATATTGGAAAATGATTAAGTAATTGTTCTTCCCTTCATCACAGCCCCCCACCCCTGTTCTAAACAGAGGAGGTTCCACATTCACAGACCCATTTGAGGTGGCCTCTCAATTCAACTCCTTCTTTACAGAATGTACCTCCTCACTTCTGGCCACTCTCCCTACTGACCCAAACACCCCTTCTACCCTGATCCTCCCCCTGGCCCCTCTTTTGACTTCAGCCCAATTTCTCCAGATGAAGTTTACAAAGCCTTGATGGCTCTTAATCCCTCAAAGGGCAAATGCCCCACTGGCCTGGACTCCAAATTACTATACTTTTCAGTTCCAGCAATTGCCATCCCCTTAACTTCACTCTATAACCTGTCATTCTCCCTTGCCTCTATCCCAACTGAATGGAAGCATGCCACAGTCATCCCTCTTCATAAACAATAGAAACATAGAATTTGACGGCAGATAAGGACCGCTTGTCCCACCCAGTCTGCCCATTTCCCTACCTGATGGATAAGCTGCAGATTCTAGTTAATCAACAGCTTACTTCCTCTAGCCCCCCACTAGAATTGACTTATGCCTGTCCCATGCATTCTTGAATTCTCCCACTGTTCCTGATTCCACAACCTCCTCAGGAAGGTTGTTCCATGCATCCACAACTCTCTCTGTGAAAAAATACTTTCTAACATTACCTCTGAGCCGTCCCCCCTCTATCTTCAAATTGTACCCCTGTTCTTGCACATCTCTTCTTCTGAAAGATGCTACCCTCTTGTACCTTGTTAATTCCTTGAGATACTTGAAAGTTTCTATCATGCCTCCTCTCCTCCTTTCCTCAAGGGTATACATATTAAGCTGCTTTAGTCTCTCCTCGTATGTCTTCTGGTGCAGACCTTGCACCATTTTGGTTGCCCTCCTCTGAACAGCCTCCACTCTGTCTATGTCTTTACGGAGATTGGGTCTCCAGAATTGCACACAGTATTCCAGATGGGATCTCACTAACTGTCTAGAGAGGGATAACAACTTCCTGTTTTCTACTGTTGATGCCTCTTCCTATGCATCCCAGTATCCCCCCAGCCCTCCTTACTGCCTTCTCACATTGCTTGCCCACCTTTAGGTCATCTGATATAATTACTCCTAGGTCTCTTTCGATTTTTGTTGTTGTTATTAACTCATCTCCCCCCCCCATTGTGTACTCTTCCCCTGGGTTTTTGTTTCCCAGATGCATTACCTTGCACTTCTTTGCATTTAATCTGAGCTGCCACGTATTTGACCATTCCTCCAACCTTGCCAAGTCCCTTTTCATTCTTTCCACCCCACCTTGTGTATCAACCCTGTTGCAGATCTTTGTGTCATCTGCAAAGAGGCATACCTTTCCTTCCAGGTGCTCTCCAATGTCACTTATAAAGATATTAAAGAGGACCGGTCCCAGTACCGAACCCTGCGGTACCCCGCTAAGTTACCCTCCTTTCTTCACTGTGGACTCTGTTTACTATTACCCTTTGTGTCCTGTTGTCCAGCCATATTTTATCCAGACTACCACCTTTGGACCCACTCTAAGGCTGGCTAACTTGTATATTAATCTTTTGTGTGAGACTGTGTCGAATGCCTTGCTAAAATGTAGGTATGCCATATCCACAGCCCCTCCCTGGTCTACTACTTTGGTCACCCAGTCAAAGAAATCTATTAGGTTCATCTGACATGACCTTCCTGCTGTGAAACCATGCTGCCTTGGGTTCTGTGCCCCACTGGCCTCTAGGTACTCAACAATTCTTTCCTTCAGAAGTAATTCCATCGTTTTCCCTACCACTGAAGTCAAACTAACTGGTCTGTAGTTTCCTGCCTCTGCCCTGTTCCCACTTTTGTGAAGTGGAATCACATTTGCCCTCCTCCAGTCCTCAGGTACCACTCCATCCTCCCATGATTTGTTAAAGAGAGTAGTCAGTGGTGTTACTAGTTCAACCTTAGTTCTTTCAGTATTCTTGGGTGAATCCCATCAGGCCCCATTGCTTTGTCCACCCTCAGTTTCAAGAGTTCTTTCAAAACCCTTTCTTCTGTGAATGGACTGGTATCGACCCCCCTATTCAGAGTTTCTCCCTTGTTTGGTTTAGGCACCTCCCCCTCCTCATCTGTTGTGAATACTGAGCAGAAATATTCGTTCAGAATCCCTACTTTTTCACTGTCACACTCTGCTCACATTCTCTCCCCTTTATTAAGTCTCTGTATCCCTCCCTTGGTCTTTCTTCACTCCCTAATGTACTTATAAAAGGTTTTATCCCCTTCTTAACAGAGTTGGCTATCTTTTCCTCAGTTTGTGCCTTTGCTATTCTGACTGCCTTCCCTGCCTCCTTCTGCTTTAACTGATAAAATTCTCTGTCCTGCTCCTTCTGTGTTTCCTTATATTTCCTGAATGCTATCCTTTTCTCCTTAACTGTCCTTGTCACCTCTTTTGAGAACCATAGTGTTTTTTTCCTTCATTTTGTTTTATTGATTTGCTTCACACAAAGGCTTGTTGCCTCTGCAATGGCTGTTTTGATTATTCCCCATTGTTCCTCCACCCCTCCTTCTTGCACATTTGTTAGTGCTTTTCTAAGGCACTCTCTCATTTTCCCAAAGTCAGCCTTCCTAAAGTCCAATACTCTTGTTTTTGTATGGCTTGACTCTATGGCTGTGTTTATTGTGAACCACACTGTTTGGTGGTCACTGGTTCCCAGATGGCTACCCACTTCTAAATCTAAGATCCTTTCTCCTTCCCCATTTGAGAGTACCAGGTCTAAGATTGCTCCCTCCCGAGTGGGTTCCAACACTAGCTGTCTAAGGCATGCCACTGTAGGGCATCAAGAATGACCCTGCTCTTGGATGTGCTTGCAGCAAAGGTACTCCAGTTAACATCTGGCATATTCAGGTCCCCCATCAACAATATCTCCCCTTTTTCTGCCATTTTAAGGATGCCTTCTATCATTTCCTTGTCCATTTCCTCCCCCTGAGATGGGGGTCTGTACACCACCCCCATGCGGATTGTGGTGTCATTTCCTGTCTCCAGGGTGACCCATAGTGACTCATCAACTTCCTGTTTACTCTTTAGTTCTGTTGCTTTAATCCCTTCCCTTATATAGAGAGCTACTCCTCCTCATCTTTTACCCACCCTGTCCCTCCTGTAGACTGTGTATCCTGGTATGTTGACTTCCCACTCATGGTTCTCTGTGTACCATGTTTCAGTGACTGCCACAATATCCAGGCATCCCTCTTCCATCAAGGCCACTAGTTCAGGGAGCTTGTTGCACAGACTATGGGCATTGGTACTTATCATCTTCCATTTATTTTTTATGGCCTTACCCCTTTTAGCACCATCCCTGTCCTTAACACTGTTTTCTGCATTTATCCTTGTTCTGCTCCATAATGACTTCTCTGCCTTGGTGTTTACCTCTCTAACTACTGCACTTTGTGGGGAGAGGCTGGGATTTCCCTGCTCCTTTTCAGTGCCTCCCCCCGAGCTAGTTTAAATGCTTGCCAATGAAGCATTTAAACCTGTCACCTAGGATCCTGGACCCCCCCTAGACAGATGCAGACCATCGCACCACTATAAGGCTGTATCCCTCCAGGTGGCTCCCCAGTCCCCAGTGAAGCCAAAACCCTGAGCTCCACACCAGTTTTTCAACCATTCATTGAATCCCATGGTGTGGAATACCCTAGCATCATCCTTGCCATAGACAGGTAGCACCTCCGAGAAGGTTACCATACATGCTACTTGTCTAAGGCCCCTCTCCAACTCCACAAACTCCCCTTGCACCACTCTGGTCTTATTTACAGCCAGGTCATTTGTCCCTAGGTGGACAGTGACATCCAGCTGCCTCCCTCATGCAGCTGCTCCCGTGATCCTGAGGATTCGCTTCCTGTCCTTCCAAGCTGTGGTGCCAGGCAGGCACCTTACCTCCCTATCCCCTTTTTGCCCCACATCTACCCCCCTAATGATTGAGTCCCCCACCAGGAGTTGTTTCCTTCCCCTGTGGGGTCTCGTGCCACCCTCCAGTGGGTCTCCTTTGTGGCGGTTCCCAGCATCCACCTTGGTCTCCACTGCAGGTGCCTCCATAGAGGAACCACTCTTTTCCAGAACAGCATATGAACTGTGGAGAGCTACAACTGGAGGGATGCACCTCTGTTCCACCACCCTCTCCCTCCCTGAGCCCATCTTGGTCCAACCACTCCTCTTTCTTGGCAACCTCTGAGGTAACAGTGGTGGCCCTGGTGGTCCCTGGTTGGGGGAAGAGGTTTCACGAATCCTAGTCAGGTCAGCCTGGAGACGGGCAACCTCCTCCCTCAGACCAGAGAGGTGCCTGCAAACAGGGCAGCATCGCAGCCTCAAGAATGTCTCCCGGAACACTGCTTCTCCACAGCTATTGCACTGCACCACCCCCATCTTGACTTATTTTGTGTCCACTCTCCTGTTGCTTTGTATGCTTATTGTCTCCTCCCTCTGCTCCCGGTAACCGCTGGTGACTCCTCCGCTCCCAGTAACTACCGCCCAATTTCCCTCCTCCCCCCTATCCTGGCTAAAATTCAGGAACACCTTGTCCTCTTTCAACTCTCCTCATACCTTGACTCCTCTTCCTTCTTCACACTCTACCAGTCTAGTTTTAGGAAGTCCCACTCCACCATCACCTCTCTCCTAAGACTCACGGATTATATCCTCAAAGGCATGGACATTGGCCACATCACCTCAGTCATTTTTGTCAACCTGGCTAAAGCTCTTGACACTGTCTCTCACTCAATTCTCCTAACCTAGCTCTCTCTCGCAGAGCTCTCTAGCACGGCCACCAGCTGGTTCCACTCCTATCTGGTAGGTAAATTCCAATTGGTCAGAACTGGCAACACCATCTCTGCCTCTCTCCCTGTTACCACTGGTGTACCTCAAGCCTTGGCCCGCTTTTGTTCTTCATCTTCCTCAATGATCTACCCACAGCCTGCCCACATGCATCCATTCACATGTATGCAGATGATACAGTGCTGTATACATCCGGACCCTCATCCTCTGATGTGGCAACCAGACTACAGCAGGACTTCAATGATGTTCAGTGCTGGTTTCACTCAAATCAACTTTTTCTCAACACCAAGACAACAGTTTCTATGACCTTCGGCACTAGGCAGAGACTTTCCTGGCTCCCTTCCACCCCCATCTTCCACACCTTGAATGGGACTACCCTTGAGACTTGCACCTCCTTCAGATATCTTGGGTCTGGCTGGACCAGAACCTGGATCTCTCTGCACATACTGATGCCATCCACAAAAAGCTTCACCCCAAACTGGTTGCTTTGTACCGCAATCATGGCTGCATCCCACTACCAGCTCACCGTGCTAGTGTGCAGAAGATGATGCTCCCTATTTTCAACTACAGTGCCACCCACCAGTCAGCCCTAGCCAGACATGACCCCTTTTCTCATTCTTTCTGTCACTTTGCCCTTGACTGTCCTCCCACAACCCATCACTGTGTCCTATACTGGTCCCTTGACCCTCCCTCACTTCAGGACCAGTGGCTGTCCCACTGTGCTGGCATCACAGCCAAATTCTGGGCACAGTCCCTCCCTCTATATCTCGCCTCTGCCCTGTCAGCCCCTACCCCCCCCCAGTGTACTCACTCCAGAAAAATGACTCATGCCTCCTGACTAGTCCATGTATATCCACCATGTCAGGCCAGGCAGCGTTTCCATATCATATGCCTAAAATTATGGAACTCCCTCCCTGCTGATATTCGGCATGCCTCCACTACACAGCACCTCAGTTCCCTGCTCAATGCCCACTTTTCCTCCATCTGCACTTGTGTGATTTAGCCCTAGCTCTTTGGCCTGCCTACTCCTCCACGAGACTGCTTTGCATCATGTTTTGACTTGTTATAGTTCTTTGGCCACTGGGCCAACCCACTCCAGTTATGTGACTGAAGATAGTCATTGCATGTCATGTAGTATATCTATTCTTGTAAACTGAAACTGTATGTATATGCTATATATCTATTTTTCTAACTGCTCATTATATTGTATTGTTATATGCCTTGCTTTAGTACCTCAAGCACTCTGTTTGATTTTGTGTGCGCTGAACAATTATGTTTGTATAATCATTGTTTGTATTTTCCCCTTCCCCTCTACCCCCAGGATGCATCTGGAATCGAGCAGTAATCTTCTCAGCATGCCTTCCTGATAAAACCTTTAAATAAATAAATAAACCCTTCCTTTCTCCGTGACCCCAAATCCTAACAGCCATACCTCTGACTGTTATTTCCACACTGCCTACCCAACAAACATGCTACCTTCTCCAGAACAACTCCACACAGACACTGACTATCCCCCAGGCCATGTCCTCTGCCAATCACTCCTTCTCTTCATTGCAAGCTGAGATGCACTGTCTCACTGACGTACAGCGTCAGCAGCAGGCAAAAGTGTATGATCAGTACTGGGCCTGGTTCTCTTCAATATCTTTATTAGTGACATTACAGAAGGTCTGGAAGGAAAAGTATGTCTGTTCGCGGACAATACAAAACTCTGTAACAGAGTGGACACACTGGGGGATGGGGGGTGGCTAGAATGAGGTAGTATCTAAAAAAGCTGGAAGAATGTACAAGGGATTGGCAACGGGGTTTCAACACTAAAAAGTGCAAAATAATGCACCTTGGTCACAGAAACCTCAGGGCAACATACCAATGAGGAGGGACGGTACTAATGGACACAAAGCAGGAAAGGGACCTGGGGGTAATCATTACTGATAACCTAACGGTTGCTAAACAGTGTGACAAGGCAGTGGAGAAGGCTAGCGCAATTCTTGGATGCACAGGCAGGGGCATCACCAGCAGAAGGAGGGAGATACTAATAACCCTGTATAGATCACTGGTGAAACCACACTTTGAATACTGTCTCCAGTTCTGGAGGCCCCATATTTGAAAAATATAGATAGGGTGCAGGCGGTTCAGAGGAGGGCTACCAAAATGGTGCAGGGCCTGCATTAAAAAGCCCATGAGGAAAGGCTTAAGGAATTAAAGTTGAATTAAATATGTACTCCCTGGAGGAAAGGAGGAGGGGGGATATGACAGAAACATTCAAATACCTCACAGGGAAGAACAAGGTACAGGATGGTAGCATTTTCCAAAGGAAAAAATGCTCATGAACGAGGGGTCACGCTATGAAGTTAGAAGGGGGGAGGTTCAGAGGAAATGTGAGGAAGCACTTTTTCATGGAAAGGGTGGTGAATGTGTGGAACAGCCACCTGGCAGAGGTGGTGGAGGCAGAAATGGTTACGGGATTCAAGAATGCATGGGATAGACACAAAGGGATTTTAGAAGTAAAGTGGGGGGAAGACCAGAGGCAGAGTAGGGTCTGCAGTGTCACTGTAGTTAGGGGAAAAAAGGGCAGACTAGGTGGGACAAGAAGCTCTTATCTGCTGACAACTTCTATGTTTCTATGTCTCTATATTGCTTGACTTTCTTACTTGTTTGTATGTAAGAAGCTACCCTGGTGGTGGTGCTTTCATTTATGAGTGGTACTCCTCCTCATCTGTTAAATCAAGGAAACGTGGGGGGGGGGGTAGAATTAACAGCAATGAGGAAAAAACTGAGTATAATAAGGAACAGGGGTACTTATTTCCAAAAAGTGCAGCTAAGCATAGGTACCACTTTATATTTTGAGTGCCACCACCTGAAAGCTACCTGTCTTTTTTTTAAATTAAATATACTTTGTTGAAAAATGTGTAACTATACAGCACAAAAGACAAACGCAATAATAACAACCAACAACATGAAACGTAACTTACAAAATTCTCACTCCCACCCCATTGGTCCAAACTTAGCCACATATAATCAACAGAGTGCCAACCTCTTCACAGAGGAAATCCAGAACAGATCAGATAATTAATAACAAAGTATGGAGGGGTTCCAATCTTTTACAACATGACTGCAATGTGTGATTCAAATGGGCAATCTGTTTCTCAGTATTTAAAGCATACAAGATTCTCCTGTGTCATTCTGATGTAGTAGAGATCTGGTCATCCAGCCAGTGACATAAAATGACCAATTTGGCTGTAGCTGGTATCAAAGCTATATGTCCCTTTCTGGGATCCACCACTGTACTCTCATATCTGCCTAGCAGACAGATTTCAGGCATGAATGCCTCTGCAAGGCCCAAAAGTGGATCCAAACTCTGCTTGATATTGGCCCAAAAGGGCACAAGACCAAAGAATATGCAATAAAGACCCTTCAGCCTTCCCACATCTAGTACACTGGTTGGACTCCAGTCTTCCTATCTTATGGGGATATGGTACAAGTTTTGTAAAATTTGAAATTGCAAAACCTTATGTTTGTCATGTTTAACATATTTATAGAGATCCGACCAAACCTTCTGACGATCTGCAGGTGACCAGTTAAGCTGACATTCCCTCCTCCAACAATGGCATATTCCATCTAATCCCTTGGGGTGCAAGGACTGCAAACACTTATAAAGTTGTGATATACTGTGGGGTTTCAAGGCTACCTGTACAAGTTTCCCCAGCAGACCCCTGCCCTCATCTGCCCGAGGCTGCAGACCCAGATGTGCTGCTAAAGCATCAGCCATATGGAGAAAAGAAAAGTACTTATTCTGCTGGATGGTATGTGTAGCCTGACACTCTGTAAGTGGAAGGGAATCACTCTGCCGCCCTGAACTAGTTGCTCATGCTCCAAGTTGGGGATATCACCCCCAAAACACTTGGGAAGTCAACAATGGTCTATAAGAAAATTAGCATTCCATAGAATGGGCTGAAGGAGATCTTTACAAAAGTCAGTACCTAAAGAGTGCTCAGTTGTTTATCTGCTCAAATAAATCAGTGTCATTCAAAGGGCTCTAGGAAGTATGGCTGGTGAAATATAAAGTAACCCCTGCATTGTCAATCACCATTTATTACACACCTCGTTTTCCATGTGTAACCACTGAAGCATGCATCCCACCTGCTCTACCTGCTGTAGTTGAGACCCCTATTGGAAATATTTAGCTTCATGTAATGCCAGGTAATACAGCCAAAAATTAGGAAGCTGAAGCCACCCTACTGAGTTTGGATTAGTTAACTTTAGGTACACTAACTATTTTGCCTTGCAATTATAGTCCTACGTAAGTTCTTGAATAACTGCAGGAACAAAAACACATTAAACATACCCAAGGGGTAGAGAAGGTGAGGCAATATACAGTATTTATCTTAATGACATTCACCCTACCCCAGTGTTAAGGGGATAGCAATCCACCTAGACCAATCTTGCTGTGTCTCTGATACTAGATGATCTCAATTATTCTTTTTATGTTTCCTTGCATGTGTGCAAGAAACATTTTGCTTTACTTCAGAGAATGGCATTTCAGAAGTGTGTCACATACTAGCCCAATGCAGAGCAATCTACATTGGGCTTTTCCGTGACAGACCAATGACCACGCAAGCAGAGTATGACATTGCGCAGAGTTTCATGGGCGTAAACTTTTTGTACTTGAAAGAAATGAAGCATTTCAATGAGCACTTCAATACTTTCATTTACATAAAGCAGGCTGAAGTTCTGCAGTCCCCAACTCCTCCTA
Organism: Neoceratodus forsteri; assembly: GCA_016271365.2. Lineage (NCBI taxonomy): Eukaryota > Metazoa > Chordata > Ceratodontiformes > Ceratodontidae > Neoceratodus > Neoceratodus forsteri. The sequence goes on along the minus strand of CM057450.1, from coordinate 1,175,130,371 downwards.
CCCTGCCTCCTCAGTGATAACTCCCTGCCTGCACTTCTGTGTCCCCAACTCCTGGTACCCATCCCTGCCTTACTGTTTTTCAGTAAAACTCCGTACCCCGAGTCCTTCTACCCTCTCTCCTTAGTGTTACCTCCTCATCTCCAGTGCTGACCCCCCAACTCCTGCTAGCCGTCCCTCTTTACTGCAGTCTCTGTAGATTGGCAGCATTTTTTATTACATAAATAAAGCTACAGTATATGTTTCCTTGTTTTTTCCTGACCCCACACACCACTCACTGCCACCCACCACTCACTGCCACCCACCACTCACTCGTTTGCTGAGTAACAGAAAAAGACAGATCTGGCCAGCAGTATGAGTGACTGGGGAAAGGGGTCTGTATGGTTTGATGATAGTCTCTGCTGCTGCCAACCAGTTACCAGTAATGGTGTGGGAGGCAGGCTTATGGCCTCTTCCATGCCCCGATTTGCTAAATATGTGTGTGTGGTGCCTGTCTACTCACCATGAGATTGACATCTGATGTTGGCAGTTACTGGATTTAGTTTAGTTTAGTTTATTAGTCTAGGAATTAATACCTTTGAGCCAGGGCTCTTTTACAAAGGTTCCACGTCACAAAGAACATTTAACAAAGCACGATACACATTACAGGTAAAACCAGACAGGAAAGTTACATCATAAATTTGCTATTAACAGTTTAAGGCAGTAACGTTTTTAAGTTTCATAGAAAAACAAGCTATAACAGGTTCAAGCGAGTAGACAATTTCGAGGTTAAGGAAACTTCCAGGGAGAGGGTGATCATTAGGGCAAAAGGAGGCTGAGAGGAGGAAAGGTGGAGTGAGGGAGAGTAAGTGAGAGGGACAGGAAAAAAGGGAAGTGAGTTTGGGTGGGAGACAGGAAGTAATAGAGGTACCAGAGGGTTCATTAGTCAGGAGGAAGAGGCCTCAGATGTGAGGATGGACATGAGGGTAGTAGTCTTTATCTAAGCGCAATCACAGTTGCTAGTGGTGGTGAGGTGGGCATAGAGCATGGATTTGAAAGCTTCAAGCGAGGTTGAGGATAGAGTAGGTGGACTAAGCACATTGAACCATGTCGGGGCCCTGTATGCGAAAGATTTTTGTCCCTGTGCAGTCCGGCATCTCGGAACCAGGAAAGGTTGGCGTTCAGATCTAGTGGAGGGTCGTGAGCCAGGATTCAGTGGGAGTAGGTTTTGAATACATAATGGAGTCAGTCCCAAGATAGATTTTTTTGCCATTGTGTAGGTGAGATAAATAAGACGATTTGATAGGTTCAACCAGCCTGATTCATAGTACAGATCACATGTGTGAGTCAGTCTTTGAGCCCCCGTGAGGAGCCGGCAGGCCTTATTTAGAGTGATTGAGATATGCCTTAGAGCAGTGGAGGTAGCTGAGCCATAAATAATAAGGCCATAGTCAATGATTGAGATTATGCAACTCTGTATAGCTATTCTCAATGCTGCTTGATTTAGAAATTGAGTTACGGAATAGTATTCCAAGGCGTTGGTTCACTGTTTTCGCAGTGTTGTCAATGGGTTGTAAAGGTGAGCCTTGGTCAGAAGTGATGCCAAGGTATTTGAAAGTATTTACTTGGTCCAGTGTAATTCCGCAGAGAGGTTTGTATGGTGAGTGGAGTATGCCTATTTTTGTTTTGGTGATTGGAGAAGAGCATGGCTTTTGTTTTATTGTGGTTTAGCACAAGTTTACTATCCAGGAACCACCTTTCAACACTAGAAACAAGTTGCAGGCTTTTCATAGGGAGTTTGGATCCTTGTGGGAAAAGAAGTACAGCATCATCAGCGTATAAGATTATTTTCTCCTGGCAGATATCTGGGAGGAGTTAAGGAACAGGCTAAAGAGGAGCGGTCCAAGAATTGATCCCTGTGGTACACCGAGAGAACTGGTTTGAAGTCGGAGAGTTCATTAGAGATTTTACAGCCTGTGACCGATTGACAGGTAACTTTTACCCAAGCACAAGGACCTCGGCCAGGCCTAGGCTAGAAAGTAGGGAGGTAAGTAGGCCATGATGGACTGTGTCGAAGCTTTGTAAGATCGATAAAGACTGCACCTGTTTGGCACCCTTTGTCCAGGGCTGAGTGGACTTCTCCAGAGAAATCAAGTAAGGCTGTTGTTGTACTATGTCCTTTCCTAAAGCCGTGCTGTTGATTACAGAGTAGATTGTATTTGTCCAGGTAATCAGAGAGTTGGTCTGCCACTATTCGTTCAAGTGCTTTGGAGGAGGGAGTATTGATATTGATCGATAGTTTCCTGTTGAGGTTTTGTCCCCCCTTTGTGCACTGGCGTAACTATGGCGAGATTTCCATTTGTTGGGAAATTGACTTTGGCAAAGTGACAGATTAAGAATTTTGCAACGGGTGAATTACTTCATCCAGGGTGAGAGACAGGATTTTTAGATCTAGCGTGTCACTACTTGTTCTGGATTTGGAGCAGGCCTTTCTTATGTACTTGTGTGCTTCGTGCACTTTGATTTTCTTGAAGTAAAATTGTGGTTTGTCACGAGGGCTGTTTTGTGATACTAGGCTAGGCACAGGTAAGTCCGAGAAGAAATCTGGGAGGACCCCACTAAGGTCTGTGAATGTCTTATTAAGCGCATCTGCAATAGACTTTGGGTCAAGAGTGGTGGATCCATCAACTTTCATAATGGTAGGTGACGATTTTGATTGTTTACCCATTATGTTTCGGATGTTGTCCCAAAAGCTCTTCCATCACCCCAGGTGGATTCAAGGGCATTTTGAAATAGGCTCTTCATTTGCCTAATTTGTGAGGAACGTCTATTTCGTGCCTGCTTGTATTTTAGGGTATCATGAGGTGAGCCTGTGTCTCTGGCAACTGCCCAGAGGTGGTCCCGAACCTGAGCTCGGCAAGTAGTTTGGCAGTAATCCATGGATTTGATAGCGCTTGATTTTACGCTTTTACTGGGGCGTATAAGTCGCATGCAGAGTTGAAAGATTTAATGAAGTATTCTAGTGCGGTATTAATATCAGTTGATTCAAGGATTGGCATCCAGTCCTGTTGTAGGAGATGGGTTTTCAACTTGATAAGATTCCCATAAGGCAATACTCTGCTTGTTATAACTTTGGGAGGTGGCTTGAGAAATTTATTAGACCAGGTACAGGACACTGGGGAGTGGTCACTGAGGGAGTCAGGGAGGACTTTAATGTTTTTTATCCGGTCAGGGTGATTTGTGGGAACCCAGTCAATAAGGGTGCTTGTACCAGTTTTGTAATTTTTCCGGGTGGGGGAGGTTACCATCTGAGTCAGGTTTGCTGCTAGGATGTCATCTTTGTAAGAGCCAGTGTCAGAGGCGAGCCAGTTTATGTTGAAATCCCCGAGGAGGAGGAGCTCATTTTCAGAGGGCTGCAGACTAACAAAATCAAGTACAGACTTAATACTGGCACGGTGGTCTTTTGGAGGGATATAGACTGCAGCCACTGTGAGAACTTTGTTTTGTGCACCAAGAAGCAGTTTGGTAGGGAGGAGTTGCATCTGCATATTTGTGGGGGTGAAGCTGCTGCGTTGACAGGAGAGGTTGTCCTTTATGTAGATAGCACAGCCCCCACCTTTCTTGCTTGCCCGGTCAAGTCTGAAAAGATTGTAGCCTTCAAGCGAGACCGCATGATCCGGGGTGCTGGGAGATAGCCAGGTTTCCACAATGGCTAGTATATCAGGGTTTTTTTGTCCAGCGAGAGTTTGAAGAGATGCCAATTTGGGAAGGAGGCTGCAGATATTTAGCGTGATAATGGAGAGACCACTACCAACTTTCCCTGTTTTGTCGGCTTCAGTGCAACAGGACCAGGGTTTGGTGTATCCCACCAGATATTAAAAGTAGGAGGAGCAGGAGTTTCAGCGATGCCATTCGTAGTTCATAATAGGTTGGAGTGAGTTTCTGCTTGTACTTTTTAAGATGCTTGGATTGTCTTCTGGAGTCCCAGTAAAGGGTGATCGTTAGTGAGTTATAATGATGTGGCAGTTTCCAATTAGGAAATATGGCTCTTTGCACCCAGGTATTAATTGGGTGATGTTTGTTTAAGACTTCCAGAGTAAAAGCCATGGTACAATGTTTCGGATAGTAGTATAGAAAGGTGAGAGTAGGTGGAAGGTAGGGTAGAGGAGGAGGGAGTTGGCATAAAGGGAAAAGGAGGGTGAGGGTGAGCAGGAACAGGTGGGTGGAGACTAAGCCAAAGCATTTTTTTAGCGAGGCAGGAGAGAGCCGAGAAGTAGTGTGGGCTAGGCAGTCGGGGGGTGGCTAGCAATAGGAGGGTGGTGGGGTAAGGATTTTAGTGGGCTAAGGTGGATAGCAAGCACTATGGCGAGTACAGAGAAAAATGAAAAAAAAGACTGGGAGGGTTTGGTGCCAGAGGGTTTAAGAAACTATAGTACTGTTGAGATCCAGGATCACATAATATGTTAAAGTTCCTGAAAGGTGATAAACTGTGGCCTGGGCATATGCAATGCGTAAAATCCTTTTGTCTATATGTTTCCTTTGTTCTTCAAAGTCCTCAGAGATAAGTACAATACCTTGGGAGTAGGTCAGACAGTAGGCATATGTAATGTGGAAATCCTTTGTCTGTATGTTTCCTTTGATCTTCAAAGTCCTCAGAGACAAGTACAATACCTTTGGAAAAGGTCAGACAAAAATGTTGATTCAGTCACAAAATGTGTTAAAATTCCTTTGTTCTTTAAAGTCACAAGTAGCAGTTGCTTTAAGAGTGGTCAGATGAGAATGTTGAAAATGTTGATTCAGTTGCAGGACCCAGCATCACCATGTTTGTAAGACTAGTTGTAAGGCATATGCTTCCTTGGGGAGGCTTCAAGAAAGTTGATTTAAAATTAAAAAGCTGATACCTGATGATGGCGATTTGCAGAAATTCAGTCCAGGAGACTTTCACCAATGAAATGAAAAAAGATTTGACACCATTCGCCAGTTGTCTCATGGTGGCCTGTGGATGGCCATGGGTGTACACGGCATTTTGATTTTTCCAGACATGCCAGCAGGGAACGTAACTTGGATTTGATTCGCACGGGTTTGGAGCTGTCTTCAGTAGGTCAGCGTCGATAGTCTAGTGGAGGAGAGAGTAATGGACACACCAAGCCAGTGCTCACTCACACATATTTAGAGGAGAGAAAGGAAGAGCAGACAACCTGTCACCCACCCATGGACAGTGACCCATACCGAGCACACAGTCAGTCGTCGGAGCGGCTGGAGAGGGTGTGGGATGGATCTGCATCCCATTGGGCCTCAGACAGCTTGCAGTCAACTTACACAGAAACATAGAATTTGATGGCAGATAAGGAACACTTGGCCCACCTAGTCTGCCCATTTCCCTACCTAACGGATAAGCTGCAGATCCTAGTTAACCAACAGCCTACTTCCTCCTACTCCCCACTAGAATTGCCTTATGTCTGTCCCATGCATTCTTGAATTCTCCCACTGTTTTTCACTCCACAACCTCCGTAGAAAGGCTGTTCCATGCATCTACAACCCTCTCCATGAAGAAATACTTCCTCACATTACCTCTGAGCTGTCCCTCTCTATCTTCAAATTGTGCCCCCTTGTTCTTGAACATCTCTTTTTCTGAAAGATGCTACCCTCTTGGACTTTGTTGATTCCCTTGAGGTACTTGAACGTTTTGATCATGTCCCCCCTCTCACTCCTTTCCTCGAGGCTATACATATTAAGCTCCTTTAGTCTTTCTTCATATGTCTTCTGGTGCAGACCCTGCACCATTTTGGTTGCCCTCCTCTGGACAGCCTCCACCCTGTCTATGTCTTTGCGGAGATTAGGTCTCCAGAACTGCACACAGTACTCCAGATGTGGTCTCACCAACTGTCTGTACAGAGGGATAACAACTTCCTATTTCCTACTGGTGATGCATCTCCCTATACATCCCAGTATCCCCCCAGCCCTCCTCACTGCCTTCTCACATTGCTTGCCCACCTTTAGGTCATCTGATATAACTACCCTCAGGTCACTTTCCATTTTTGTTGTTGTCAGTATCTCACCCCCCATTGTGTACTCTTCCCCTGGGTTTTTGTTTCCCAGGTGCATTACTTTGCACTTCTTTGCATTGAATCTAAGCTGCCATATATTTAATCATTTTCCAACCTTGCCAAGTCCCTTCTCATCCTTTCCACCCCACCTTGTGTATCAACCTTGTTGCAGATCTTTGTGTCGACTGCAAAGAGACATACTTTTCCTTCCAGTCCCTCTGCAATGTCACTTATAAAGACATTAAAAAGGACCGGCCCCAGTACTGAACCCTGTGGTACTCCACTAGTAACCCCCCTTTCTTCACTGTGGACTCCGTTTACTATTACCCTCTGTGTCCTGTTGTCCAGCCAGTGTTTTACCCAGGCTACCACCCTGGGACCCACTCCCAGGCTGGCTAATTTGTTTATTAATCTTTTGTGCGGGACTGTGTCAAATGCCTTGCTAAAGTTTAGGTAGGCCATGTCCACAGCCCCTCCCTGGTCCACTACTTTGATCACCCAGTCAAAGAAATCGATTAGATTCGACTGACATGACTTTCCTGCTGAGAATCCATGCTGCCTTGGGTCCTGTGCCCCACTGGCCTCTAGGTACTCAACAATTCTTTCCTTCAGAAGTGATTCCATCATTTTCCCTACCACTGAGGTCAAACTGACAGGTCTGTAGTTTCCTGCCTCTGTCTTGTTCCACTTTTGTGAAGGGGAATCACATCTGCCCTCCTCCAGTCCTCAGGTACCACACCATCCTCCCATGATTTGTTAAAAAGGGTAGTCAGTGGTGTTTCTAATTCTCCCCTTAGTTCTTTTAGAATTCTGGGGTGAATCCCATCAGGCCCCATTGCTTTATCCACCTTCAGTTTTAGGAGTTCTTTCAGAACCTTTTCTTTTGTGAAAGGACTGATATCAACCCGCCCTATCCAGAGTGTTTCTATTGACTGGATTAGGTACCTCCCCCTCCTCTTCCTTTGTGAATACCTAGCAGAAGTATTCATTCGGTATCCTTGCTTTTTCACTGTCCCTCTGTGCCCAACCACCCTCCTCTTTATTCAGCCTCAGTATCCCTGCCTTAGTCTTTCTTTGCTCCCTGATGTACTTATAAAAGGTGTTATCCCCCTTCTTAACCGAGTTAGCTATCTTTTCCTCAGTTTGGGCCTTTGCTATTCTGACTGCCTTCCCCGCTTCCTTCTGCTTTAACTGATACAGTTCTCTGTCCTGCTCCTTCTGTGTTTCCTTATACTTCCTAAATGCTATCTTTTTCTCCCTAACCTCCCCTGCCACTTCTTTTGAGAACCATAGTGGTTTTTTCTTTCATTTTGATTTGTTTATTTGCTTCACACAAAGGCTTGTTGCCTCTGTGATGGCAGTTTTGATGTTTCTCCATTGTTGCTCCACCCCACCTTCTTCACTGTTTGCTATTGCTTTTCTGAGGCACTCTCCCATTTTGACAAAATCAGCCATCCTGAAGTCCAGTACCTTCATTTTTGTGTGGCTTGACTCTACATCTAAGTTTATCGTGAACCACACTGTTTGGTGGTCATTTGTTCCCAGATGGCTACCCACTTCTAGATCTGAAATCCTCTCTCTCCATCCCCATTAGAGAGTACCAGGTCAAAGATTGCTCACTCCCGAGTGGGTTCCAAAACTAGCTGTCTGAGGCATGCCCCCTGTAGGGCATAGAGAATGGCCCTGCTCTTGGATATGGCTGCAGCAAAGGTGCTCCAGTTAACATCTGGCATATTCAGGTCCTCCATCAGCAATATATCCCCTTTCTCTGCCATCCTAAGGATGCATTCTGTCATTTCCTTGTCTATTTCCTCCCCCTGAGACGGGGGTCTGTATACAACCCCTGTTTGGACTGTGGTGCCATTTCCAGTCTGCAGGGTGACCCACAGTGCCTCCTCTCCTCCCAGTTTACCCATTTAGTTCTGTTGCTTTGATCTCTTCCCTTACATAGAGAGCTACTCCTCCTCCTCTTCCACCCTCCCTGTCTCTCCTGTAGATTGTGTACCCTGGTATGTTGACATCCCAGTCATGGTTCTCTGTGTACCATGTTTCTGTGACTGCCAGGCTATCCAGGCATCCCTCTTCCATCAAGGCCACCAGTTCAGGGAGCTTGTTACCTAGACTATGGGAATTGGTACTCATTACCCTCCATTTTTTTATGGCCTTATTCCTTTTTGCCCCATCCCTGTCCTTACTGCCTTTGTCTTTTTCTCCATTTACCCCCTGCCCTTCTCCCTATCGACTGCTCTATCTTGGTGTTTACCACACTAACTACCCTGATTTTGAAGGCTAAAGAGACAGTAAGTCAGCAGCAACAAATAACAATCAGGTCCATCCTGTGGTTTGGTTCTATTTGGGTTTTGGGGTGTTTGGAGTTGGGGAGGAGACAGAGGATTAGTCAAGAATTTGCTGGGGGTTTTTTATATTCTTTTTGGCCTAGGGAGTGCTGCCTGTCTAGCTGTCCTGCTCCTGAGGAAACCAATCCAGTTACTTTTTTTTTTTCTTTCCTTGAGATCCTGGCCTGCCCTGCTCCAAAGGTAACCATTTTTAGTCAGTCCTTGGCAGAGCTGCCTGCCCTGCTCCAGAGGAAACAAATCTGGTTCTGTTTTTGTTTTACTTCTATGCATGCTAGCACTGATTGCCCCATTCTTGAGAAAACTACGCTGAATAGTTTTTTTAATTCTGTCCTATTTAACAAAGTCTTTCTTACTCATGAGGAAACTGCTCAGGGTTCTGTTTGTTTTTATTCTTTTTTTTTACTTATTTATGAGATTTTTCCAATAAACCATGTTGACAGGATACATACATCATGTCTGGACTATTCAAATACAATCATAAAACACAAAAATGAAAGGACATTGGTATGAACATCCATGCAGTAGCAAGAGATATACCTGGCAGCCCAGTCTTGGTCCTTAAAGTACCTGGTGAGAAAAGTCTAAACGTACCTATAAAACCTACCAATGCAGATATTTGCATAAGGTAGATTAAACCTCAAAATAATAATACAGCATGTGGTAGAAAATAAGAAACATGTTCTATTAGTCAGGTAATATTATTATAATAATAGTTCCTCCACTGACTTAAGGCATTAAAAAATCACTAAATAGTTAATTTAATTGACAAAACTGCCATTTACCAAAGAACTGAACTTTTAAATCCAGGGCTATACTGGATGAAGCTGATTGGAGAATCCTGTAACTAATAATTAGTGTGTAATTGCTAACCTAAATAATGAAATCTTGTGTGAGTCAACTAACACAATACACCCCTGCCACATACACCATGCAAGGAAACATTCAGCATTGACAAATGCTTGTTAAGGTCTTAGAGATGCCTAGTTATCTTTATTCCCAGATATGTGAACATGTTAGGCTTCCATTGTAGACCCAATTCTTAAATATCTTGTTGACCCACCAGCATGTTTAACAGATGCACCCTAGGTTTCCCATATTAAGCTTATAAGGCACGACCATACTAAAATCCTCAATCTCCTGCAGTGCTGCAGGAATGGAAAATGTGGGCTCTTCCTCATGCAGCATAATGTCATCAGCATACATAGAACATTTACACTCAGAGTGACCCACAGTAATCCACTTGATCCTACGATTAGTCTCCAGTTGTCTGGCAAGAGATTCCAGATACAAGTTGAAAATAAAGGGCAATGAGGGACACCCCAGCCTGGGACCTCTTTCAAGCCTAATCTTATCAGAAAGTACCCCATTACAATATATCTGAGCACCAAGGTTCTGGTATAAGAGTTGAACCCAGGTAATGAAGTCCTACGGAATCTGATGCTTTGCTAGAACAATAAATAAAAAGGACCATGGAACCCAATCAGAGGCTTTTTCTATGTCTAGGGAGACCAGAGCTGCAGGGACCCTGCTCTCCCCAGATGCAGCTACAAGGTGATGCAATTTTTTAAGATGATCACTCAAACCCTCCCTGCATAAAACTGATCTGCTCCACCCCTACCAGGCCACCCCACACTTTCTCCAGCCTCTTGGCTAACACTTTTTCCAATATTTTCAAATCTGAATTTATAAGGGAAATCAGCCTATGACTGCCCACTCGTGTATCATCTTTCTCAGGCTTAAGTGTGAGGGATAACCGAGCCAGCATAAAGGTCTGGTCTGCAATCCCTTCTGAATGCATAAAACTGAAGACTTAAGAGTGGAGTCTGTTCACTACTATAATGCTTACAGAAATTAACTGGAAGTCTTTCAGGGCCTGCAGCCTTGTCCTAGGTTAGACTGTTTATGGCCTGAGGGACTTCTGCCTCACAAATAGGCCCTGCCTGGATAGTCAGCTGGCTTTCTGTCACTTTGGGATGTTGGACCTGCCCCCAAATATTTCTCAATGTGCTAAACTAACCACACATCCCTCAGATCATCCATGTAGAGTTCCACATAGACTCAAAAAATGCTCTAGCTATCTCTTTGTGTGCATAACCAATGAGGAGGCATCTCTCTCTCTCTAAGCCCCTTTACAACCCTAGGGGCTTCTTACTGTGTAAGCCTCAGGGTCATTAGTTGTCCAGCCATCTCCCCCTCATCCATTTATTTCACTTTACCCCAGAGGATGGCCAACTCTGCTTTCTGCCTAAGTAAATCTATGTATTTCTCCCTAAGGGAGTTGAGAGGCAGCCAAGTCCCTTCCTCCATGGATGGGTTAAGCTTCTTGATATCTTTTATAATTTTCTGTAATAACTCATCTGCTTGCAACTCATGCTCCTTCTTTTGCCTGGTGGCCAGTCAAATACATTCACCCCAAAACACACTTTTAGCAGCCCTCCACATCACATCTAGTTTATCAACTCTGCCTAAATTATCTACCACATACTGTAATTCTGAATACAGTTCTGAAATTTTCCTGTTATCTCCTGATCTCTCAACAGCTGGGAATTAAAATGCCAAATTTTATCAATATCCACCCACCTCTGAAAAGTAATTCTGAGACTAATGGAGGAATGATCTGACATGATCCAGGGTTCTGTTTCACTCTGTAGCGAGCCCAACGCACCTTTCTGGCTGATAAAAAAAAAACAGTATATGGGAAAAGGTATTCTGGGGTTTCGAATACAGCATGCAACCTCGATCCTGGGGGTGAAGTAGCCACTATGAGTCTATAAACCTCAGTATGTCCAACAAATCTTGTAGACCCCTATGCCCCAGAATAAATCCTCTTCTGTGATGCCCTGCCCTATCAGTGTCAGGTGATATACAGAATTTCAGTCCTTGCCCAACACTATGGGCAGACCAACAAATGGGGCCAACTCCAATGCCAGTTTAGTGAAAAAGTGAGGGGAATCCATGTTCAGCCCATAAATATCCTCTAACAATACTTTATGCTGCCCTAACCTCCCATGCAGTAGAATATATCTTCCAGCCACATCCCCAATTGCCTTGATAAGTCAAAAAGCCACTGCTCTGGAAATCAGAATAGCCAAACCTCCCCTGCTACTTTCTACTATTCCCCTTCCCATGCACTAGTCCCATCCATTCTTGCTGGAAACAAGGTATATTCTTCATTTTAACATTGGTCTCCTGCAGAAAGGCAATGGTAGCATTCATCTTTTTTTTTTTTTTTTTACTTTCTTTTTTCTCACCATCTCCCTGGGGAACTCTCTCAGGCATCCACTACACCCGCAAGCTCTACCTCCTGCTTGAAGTTCCCCCTTCCACCCCCGCACCAGCCAGGCAGACCCCCTGGCTCTACACCCCCCAAGGTGGGGCTGCCCTATCCGCCCAGGGTGCTCTACCTATAATCTAATGTACCTGGCTGGGTGGTCGGCCATGACGGAGAGAGGAAAGCACGGAGATGGAGTGTGGCTCGTCGGGGCATGGTGCCATTGCCTATCCCTGAGGATGGGGATTTTTCTTGTTTTTTCTCCCCCGGGAGTGTGGCATACAATAGCGCCTGCACACAGCTGCCTTGCTGGCATCTGCCACACTTTCACCCCTTACGTTTTTGGCTGGTGTACCTGCATTACCCACAATCTCCATCAGGGTCTGCCAGGACACCGAGCAATCCCTTGATCCCTCCCAAGGTGAGGAGAGCTGTCCTCCAGATGCTCCATCCTCTCCCTCCCCTGCCAACCCCTGGATTCCCGAGTCCATCTCTAAACCCGGGTCGCCAGCATGTCATGAGGGGTGGCATCCAGCACCTCAACCCTCAGTACCACCGGGCCTCAGCATTCATCTTTCTAAGATGCCAAAGGAGCATATGCCTCTTCTCCATGGATTCCCCCTTTAATATTCCAAGAAATAAACACGTATTTGCTACACATTGTATACCAGCAGTAAATAAAAAGAAGGCCGCCAACATTCTTCACCCAAATAGAACTCTGTATTTCAAGCCATGTGAATCCGGACCCTTCCCCCACAATCCAACACCAGGTAACAACCATCTTACCCTGTACTACCCCTGTTCTGCAGACTGCACTCACCCACTGCTGGTCTGTAATAGTCCTAGACAGCATTGTCCAGTTCAGCTCCTACGCCTCTGAAAAAGCCAGGAAAAGAAGTGCAATCCAGTGAGGGACTACAAATCCCCTCACAGGGCCACCCTCACCCAGAGACCGACCACTGAAAAGCATCCCCCCCATGAAACCTGCACCACCACACTCAGCCAAGCTACCACACAGCAGTCATAGCCTGGGCCCAGGAGCTATACACAGAGCCCTGAAGGGAAACAAAGCCACCCCCAATCTCTCGTAATAGCAACACATAATGACACAACAGGAGAGGGGAACGACAAACCACAATCAATGCCAAGAGAGTCAGGACTGTCAGTATTAGAGAGTAAGAATGTTGAAGGACCCTCATACCAGTCCCTCTCTATCCAATCCTAGCTTAACAGAATCCAGGAAGGTAGCCAGCTTCCCACCAACTCTGAACCACTCACCGTGCAGCACAAGCCATAACACAGAAGAGGGGTGGCACTGATCAACTGGCAGAAAAATACACAAGGCAGGACCAGACCACCACAAAGTCAACCACCCCAGAAACTGATGCTGCCAAACCCCACCCCAACAGTAAACAGTGCTCGTACCAGGCCATGGCCAAGATGGTGACACAAAACCCACAGAGGTTGAAAGCTACGGGCACTCACCCCCTGTGCTATCCTCTCAGATCTTCAGCCAAGAAGAGTCCCAGAAGAGGACCCACCATATAACACTCTCCTGCCCCACCCGCATCCGGTTCCTAGCCACTTCAACCCAGTTCTGATCTGAGACAAACCAACAAAAGCAGAAGGAGGCCCTCATAATGGTAGACAGGAGGTTCTTCCAAAGGACAGGTGAAAAAAGAACCCCTCAATACCCACTCTGACCCAGCCCAACAAGCTTATAGACAACCTGAGGGTAAATCCCCACTGCAGAACAAGACAAACAACTGAACTATTAACCCACAAAATGCCAGTAAACCAACAGTAAGTAAACAACAAACAGTAGCAAAAAAAGGTCTTAACAGTAGCAAAAAAGGTCTTAAAAGTTCGATCACAAGCTCCAACTATGCTGTAACAGAAGGTGCACTAGTAGTACTACTACTACTGGTGTTCTGTCCCATTCATGCTGCCTTAAACAGAACAGGGAACAGCTTCAGCAGTTCCTGCTGGGCTTGATCTGAAGACTGATATGTGCGTTGGCCAGCCTTGGCAGTGACCACGAGCTTGGCTGAGTATTGGGTCTGGAACCAAATGTGGGCAGCAAGCAATTTGGACTTCAGGTTCTTGTGGGACCAGTTTGGAAGAAAAGGAGGTGGTGTGGTGCTTTATGTAAGAGAAAGCATACAAGCAATGGAGATACAGGGAATATGGGTGAGGCAGAGGTACTATGGGTCACCCTGGAGACTGGCAGTGGAGCCACTGTTCGCACTGGAGTGATCTACAAACCTCCAGCACAGTGGGATGAATTAAATAAGATACTGGTGGAAGCCACTGGCAAGATGCCAGAAAAGGGAGAGGCTAATGGAGCTTGCGGCAGTCCCCGGCTGGCAATCGGGATTCCTGATAACGTGTTCCACTTGCCCCAAGTTAGACCAGCTTTTGCTGGTCTTATGTTGCCGACCTTTTTACAGGGTTTGCACCAAATATTTGGTGCAAGCAGCCCTAAGAAGGATAAAGTGCTGCAAATGCGTCCGACCTTTCAGAATCGGGGGCACGGTGCACCAATGTGCCTGGCGTAGCACGGGGTTGATGCAGGGCTTGTGCAAGCCCTGTGTCAACCTTTGAGAGTCAGGCCCCATTTCTCTAGAAGGACATAGACAGAGTGGAAGCAGTCCAGAAAAGGACAAATCAAATGTTGCATGGTCTGTATCAAAAGCCCTACAAGGAGAGACTAATGGACCTCGATATTTACACCCTGGAATAGAGGAGGGAGGGGGATATGATAGAGACCTTTAAGTACCTCAGGGGGGTAAATAAGGTGCAGGAAGGAAGTATTTCTTAGACAAAAAGGTGCTCAAGAACAGGGGTACATGTTATGTAGCTGGAGGGGGGTAAATTCAGGAAAGATGTGAGGAAGTACTTCTTCACAGAAAGAGTGGTGGATTCCTGGAACAGCCTTCCAACCAAGGTGATGGGGGCAAAAACAGTGGTGGGGTTCAAGAATGCATGGAATAAGCACAAAGGAATCATAGTGAAAAGGAAGGGGAGAGGGAGAAAGAGCTGTAGATCAGACACAGTCTGATGTAATAGGGTAGGTAGGGAGAAATGGGCAGACTGGATGGGTCAAGTGGTCTTTTGACTGACATAACATTCTGTTTCTATATTTGTAGGCTGCCTGCTTCTCTTGGACCTGTGGTGGAAGGTCCTGAAACCAAAAAATGTCTTCCCTTCCCAAAGGATATTCTTAGTCTCCTGAACCTTCTTTAAAATATGAGCCTTGTCAGGATAATTGAGCAATTGAAAAATAATAGAGTGTGACTTCTTCTCCAGGTTCAGCATCAGGTGTAGCACTCTATGAGCCTGCTCAGTTACTTACTGTGAACCATTCTGTGAAGGCCCCACCACTTTCTGACACAGCTTCAGAACAAATTTAGTAGTACCAGTGCCCTCTGAATGCTCTGGCAAGCCCACAATAACTATATTGTTCCTCCATCTCCTGCCTTCTTGATCTTTCAAGCTCCCTCTAGCCATGTAACCTGACACCACAATGCTATCAATGCTGTGAGTATACCGATCTTCCACAGAATTAATTCCCACCTCTGTGTCCCTGACTCAGTGAGATAAGTCCTCCAAGGTGGGCTGACCTGCCTTCATGTCCTCTAAAAGATCCAACAGAATAGAATCTCTTTCAAAGAACATAATTCCTTCAGAAAGCATTTCAGAGTCAAAGCTGTCAATCCTATTGATTCATCATCAGTGCCTCCCACCTCGAATAAGGAAGTACCTAGGTTGAAATGTATAGACCCATTGGCTCTTAAAGGCAGAGAGGTCAGTACATATAAACGCCTCTCAAACTCAGCCTCCATCACCTGTTGCTTCGGCATGCTTCTAGAGATGTGCACTTAAGACGGGATGAAGTCTACATGCATAAATAAATCCACAAGGGAGTTAAGGATTGCAGAGGTTTTAGTCAGTTAGTAGCTAGGAGGTTCAGAGCTGTCACAGGCTGCTGCTGCTAGCTCAGATACATCACGTGGCTCCAGGAAGCTACCTGTCTACTGTCTGTCCTATGGCCTTAATGGCAACAAGATGTTGCATTTCATGTGGCTGTTCCCAGTGAGTCAAATCTGAAATAAATAATTTTTTCTAAATTTTATTGTATTGTTCATAATTTCTTCATAGTGAAACATGATTGAGAACTACATACAAATGTTGAGGGAGTTACATGCTGACTGCAGAGCACGGATACATTTTGTTGGAAAGCAATGCTGCAACTTTATTTTAGCTGAGAAGAAAGGATCCTACTTCATGTTATAAAACAAGAATTAATCTTGATTAAAAATAGCTTCAGGTCACCACAGCAGCCTTTTCATTTCCATGTCATGTCAAGTTCTCTGGAATGAGATGTAGAGTACTGTACACAATTTAGAAACCCTGGCTTTCTTTGTTGAATCCCGCAAGACAGCATGTCTGCCACTTGTTTCTCCTTTGTTTAAATATGCTAATAGTATCAGGCAAACTGCTAATTCAGGTCATTTTTTGATAAGGATGATGATAAACTGCTAACACTGCATGGCAGTGCTCAGAGACAAAACATTTTCAAGCCTGGCTTGGACCGGATCCCATTTTGTGAGGTTAATGAGAAGGTTACTAATCCTTTGAGTCTTGTGCCTAATAACCCCCTTAAAAAGGCTCATTTTTATTTCTACTCTTTGTGGTGCACACTTTGTTTTTGAGCCTTGTTGCGCAGTGATGTCTGAATTAGAAAGTATCTGGAGCTTATACACTTATGTACTATTAATGTATTGGAACATTCCTGAATGCATTCCACTTCTGAACCAGTCTTTTGCAACCTTCACATCAGTATTACTTTTACAGCAAATGGTTATTTCATTTTGGCATTAACTGAATCCCCAATAAAATCCTAAAGTTAAAAGAATAACACAATAATCCACTTTTACCCTCATCCTCGCAAACTAGGCAAACATGTCATTCAAGTCATAGTGCATTTAAAAAGTATGTTTAATATTCAATTCATTCCTCTATTTCAACAGTTTTTTTAAAAACTTTATATTTATTCAGTTTCATACTAACCAAATACATACTTTTCTTGAGTTCAGGTATAGGATACATTAAACATATGATCATGGTAGACAATTCTGGATCTACGACCGGTGTTCGACAAAAACTTTGTTGAACGACTGAACAGCGAAACCGTCATGTCGACCACATTTTGCAGTCAACAGATGGTTTCCAAGTTGGAAACTTGTTTTCTTCAGGAGCCTTTGCCCCCCGAACCCCCCACTAGAGATGCAGTAAATTTAAATTCTGCTGGTGAAGTGAACACGAAGTGGGCACTTCGCATTGCCAATCCGCTACTCGGAGTGGGCAATGCAAAGTGCTCACTCCACCTTGTCATTACCACTTCGCGTTAAGGCGAAATGGCAATTCGAAGTAAGGTGAAGTCATTGTTTTTAATGGACTTTGCATTCCTCATTATGATTCTAAGTGATCCACTTGATGTTTCAGATTTGGCAGCCCCCCACACATCACATGGCTTGTAGTACTGTAAGTCACATGCTCTTTAACTAGGCAGGAAGAAAGCGAGTCATACAAGCAGACACTTTTACTTTCTCCTGTGCAGACAAAGAGAGAGTAGTGTGTTTTGTGACTGCTGATACTTTGAGATCAGAGCAAGGAGGAGATTTAAACTTTGATTTAGACCCAACAGCTTTTTTAAAAGCTACATTTTGTTGTCTTTTCTGTACTCTTTTTTACTTAATTTGTTCTTTCTGTAAATTTTATTTTTCTTACCTTTATAAGTAGTTAGTTGTTTGTCTGTGTGACTGTGTGTGTGTTGTGTGACATTGTGAGTAGTAATTGCTCGGATTGAGGGAGCTCAGTAGGAGAGATGGACCAGGGTGAGGGAATGTCTGGGGTGGGGGCAGCTCTGGGAGAGCATGGTAGTGGTAAGCATTGTACCGTGCGTATGTGTGGAGGGCATTGGCACCCATTCCTGTTGGACTGCTCAATACTTGTGAGTGTCCCCCCCTCCGAAGCAGAACTAGCACTGCCTCCTGTCCTAACTCTAAGGCAGTTGAACCACCACCACCACCAAGTCCAGGTTCTCTGGAGCAGGATGTGCCTATTCCCCCCAGGCCCAGGGTGTGGATCCCATCCCTGTTCAGCACTGTGACCAGCCGGCTGCCTGTTCATCTGGCCATCCCCTGCCTATGCCTGGTCCTCCCCGCACTTCCATTGTTTGGCAGTTTTTTTACTGTGTGGGGGGACAGCAGTGTGGTCGAGTGCCGCCTATGTGAAGTGGAGGTGTGCCATGGCCCTTGGGGGACTCACCCGGGGACTGGGGGCCAGCACACCCATATGCTCAATCACCAGCAGTTGGAGTGGCAGGCTGCCACAGAACGGATCATGCCTGCCCCTGCTGGCCATTCTGTAGCAGAGGGTGCAGCTGTGCATTGCAGCATCCCTAAGAATAGGAGGGCCACAGCAGCACCTGCTGCTCCACCAGCACCCCAACCCCCACCACCACCACCACCACCACCAGCAGGTCAGCCTGTAGAATCTGTGGACCTCAGAGAGCTGCACGTAACACAGGCTGACTTGGCAGTTCTCTGGAGTGCTGTTGAGGAGAACAACAAGAGGGTGAGTTCTGTGGAGCAGCAGCTAGATCACATAGAGGGACATCAGTTGCAAATTATGTCCATGCTGGAACTGCTGCTGGATCACCATGGGATCCCACATTATTTTTTTTTTCCTCACACCATGTGCCCCCCCACACCTTCCTTGCTGTGTTATAAAATATATTCCTCCACCATCCCCGACCCTTGTATGTAATTATGCCCTTTTTTTGTTCTCTTCCGTATGCGTAACCCTTTGTATTCTGAGCAGTGCAAGCATACTGTACTAAACTGCATGTGTGCATTCAGTCTTCTTTCCAGTCTGTGTATGTACTGCAGACACTGTCCAACTCCTTGACTTAAAAACAAACATTAATGAGTACAATGGCGGGGTGGTGAAGCATGGAGAGATACTACAAAACAGGCTTACAATACATCCAAGTAACTATTAAAAAAAATTAATGTTGTGATTCGTGACGTGATTGTGAATGGTGATTTGTGACTGCATTTGTGACCATGATGATGAAGAAACGTGAATGCCTACCGCCTACGGCTGTACTTCCCCAATGAGCTGTAGCTTAAAACTCCCAGACTTAAAAACACATACAATGAGTACAATGGTGGGGTGGTGAAGCCTGGAGAGATACTACAAAACAGGCTTACAATACATCCAAGTAACTAGAAAAAAAAATAATGTTGTGATTCGTAATGTGAATGATCATGAATCGTGATTTGTGACTGCATTTGTGACCGTGATGATGAAGAACGTGATTTGTATCACGAGTGACTCGTGATGATGATCCTGACTTAAAGACGCATATTAATGAGTACAATGTTCATGCAGAATTAAGCACCACACCTGTCCAGTACTCTGAAGGGAAGTCAAAGAAACAACTGTGACTTAAGTTACAGATGGAGATTGGGCCCTAAAGAGATGCAAATGCACAGACAGATTAAGATTGCACTGTGCACTGAAGAGATGCAGACAAAAAGGCACATCACCTAACCAGTACTCACCATCAGAAATTCAAATCTGGAAAAGAATACCTTTGCCGGTTGGGGCCAATGGGAGTGTAATGCACTGCTGCAGTAAAAGTCACTAGTACTAGTACCAGTAAAGATACCACAAAGAAGTACAAAAATCACACAGCTGCAGTGGATAGCAGCTTCACATTGCTGAAATTATTATGTGGCACAATAAAAGGTGTCTGATTTGATGACACGCGTCACACACATACTCACACACACACTAAGTAATGCATAGCAAATTGAAAACTTCAGTAATATAACCACATATTTTAAACAAACTAAAATTATGCACTGCTGCACCACAACAATCAGCAAAAAAATGGCAAGAAATATTGAAAATATTACTGTGTGTACATTAACACAGTTATACAAGAAAAATATCACCAAAACAGAAAGCACTGTCTTTTTCTCCAAGTTAATCTACCTACACAACAGATACACCCCTCCTCCAAAGCACAGTTCCACTGTCTCTCAGTACACAGACTGAATGCTGTACATTAATATTCAAAATCCATACACAAACAATAAATGCTCAATGATATGAGCACAGGAGGGTTTCCTATAATCGATGAACTAAAGTTTCAGCAAAAAAAAATGACTCAAAAAGGCTTTCTTAACAGCTTTTTGAAGGTTTGAATTGCAGAGAGCTCTCAGAGCAGATTGTCTCCTACAGCTTCGTACACACACTACCCCAAACTGAGGCTGTGCAGAACAATCTAGAGCCCATGTGACCTGAAATCCCATGAAACACTGCAAAATTCGCCTTTGGAGCTTAAAAACAAGGTGAAGTAAGGCAAAATACATTGTTTTCAATGTACTTCGCCTTAAGAATTGGTGGAGTAGTGGTTTGGGAATGCGGGGTAACACGAAGTCATTGTTTTCAATGGACTTCACGTTACTGATTAATAACGTGAAATCGCCTTCACTCCACGAATCACTCCGCGGACCGAATTGGGGCCACTTTGCCCATCACTACTCCCCACGCAAGGTGCTGTACCCCTCACACCCTTCCCCCTACTTTATATAATCAACTCTGAGTCGGAGCTGATTTGGGGTGGGGGTGCAAATCCCCCGAGTACAGTGCCAGGGTCCAGTGGCCATCTGCACAGTGACCTGGCGCTGTAGTCGCTGTGCTGATGGTCATTGTAAATGTGTCGCTGTTGGTGGTGCATACCGACAATTCTTATCCTTTCATTCTTTGATACAGCACTTTGGGGGAAAACCCATTATATTCTTAAATGTCCAAGAATAAGTAAATATAAGCCATTGCAGCTAGACCATGGGCAACCATTCTGAAATTAGTAATGAAACGTTCAGTGAATCCCTTCTATACAGATGGGCATATGTCAGCGACTGAGCCCCAAAGTCCATGACTACTTAATTAGTAGAGAACTAGTCCCTTTCAGACATTATAGACGTTTCCCTGTATAACTCTCATACATCCCCAGATATTAATAAGTAGAAGGAAAAGCAATACATCAACAATCAAAACTCTTTAAACACAGCTTTTGTTTTAGTCAAACAGAGCACTTACCCTAATGTACCAGTAGCTGGCAACATGCCAACAGTGTTAAACTTGTCCCCGTGTCATAACTTTTCATTATAAATTACCCTTTTTTGCATCAAAAATACTATTGGTATAACACAGTATAAGTAAACTATTTTTTATGTCTTGGCCCCCAGAGGAGCTATCTTCTGCAACATTAGAAACAGTCATAAAGCTTGTAAAGCAGCTCCCAAAATGAGGAGAGAGGGAACCAACCAGTTAGGCAGATTTTTTAATTTTCAGGTCTCAAAGTCATCATCCTTCGATTCAGCCTGCTGTCTTGGGGTAACAAAATCTTTTCAAATACTCTCCAGCTTCCAACCAGCATCAGCTGGGTTGCTGTAGATGTAGGTTTTGCCTGCATACAAGATTTGAAGTTGTGCCAGCATTTGGAGGGCATGATTGATTCCCAACTCCCTTAGGCCGGCTCTTACTGCACGTTGAAGCCATGCTGTCTCATCCACGTGGCGTAACTGAGGTCTGGAAAACAACTCATAATTGTTCCATCCGGTAAGGTAAGGGGGCTTGCTGCTTTAGCTTTTTGCAAAATTATGTCTCGAATGTGTACACTAGTCATCGAAACCAACAGTGTTCGAGGAAGTTCTGGGTTGTTAGGTTTTCGGCGCAGCATAATTCGGTATGCCTATTGGTCAAATGTTCAGCTTGGACCTTAAAAAGGTCCAAAAACAACTGCCGCATATATTCCACCGGGCCCGCTTCTTCATAGCTCTCAGGTATGCCCAGAAAATGGAGATTGCACGCCCATGCTCTATTCTCCAAATATTCCAGTCTGGTTTGTAGAAGTTTATTTTCTTTGAGTATACCATCAGTAAACACAGCCGCTTTAGTCACCATTGTAGTGAGGGCAGAATGGTCCGATTCCAAAGCAAGCACCCTCTATTCCATTGTTGTAAGTCTGGAATTGTAGGTTTCTAGCTTTTGATCTAGCTGTTGTACAGCCGCAAAGATGGCGTTAACTTTGGCCTCCATGTCCCCGGGCTTTCCGTTCATCAATGTGCTGTTAGAGGTGGCACTGGTCGATGTGGCCGGACCATTCCCCTTACCGGAGTCTTTTAAATTGTCCTGTTTGGTTCTTCCCATCTTGGGATTTGAATTAATTTTTTTCTGTAGCGTCTCAAAGGTATTATCTTTCTGGTGAGGCTCTTTATTTAACTTAATTAGCTCTAGAAATTGAAAGTTTCAATCATGTATCTTGTAAAGTTTGAGAGCTGCACGAGGAGCGTCCTCCCTTGTCGGCTGCTGGCCATGCCCCTATTTCAACAGTTTTGAACTGCATACTGTTCAAGCACCAGTAAAGAAACAAATCCTGAAATTATTAAAAAAAATGAATGCCATATTCATGGAAAAATAATCCATATTTTCTGCTGTAAGAATGGTTGTACTGCAGGTTCCATATAGATGTGACCCCAAGGCCACTGTGTCTGGGTTCATACCCCTGCCTGGGTGACTGTACAGGATCCACGGTTGAGGGTTGGGTTCCTTCTTTCTCCTGCAGTAGGGGTTCATCCAAGAGAAATAAGAAATAGTGCAGTACCACCTCCTGGGATTATGTACCTATCCTCCTCCCTACACTGGCTTGGATCACCCCCTGAGGGATAATCTGAGATGGTTGTTACTTTCACCAATGTTCAACATAAGCAGGTTACACAAACTATGAGCACAAACAGAAGTAAAGTCCAGCAAGTTAACAACAACTTTAATTTGCAGCATAAGTCTGGAAGATGGAATGGAACGGGGGATAGCCAATTGCAAGCCACCATTAAGCACTCACACCCGGTACCAGTATGTTTCAAAGGCCACTTTACTGTGTGCCAACAACCACCCTGTCCATTCCCACACAGTAGAATGCAGGCACCAACCCAATCAAGTGGCACACTGGCATTAGGCTACACAGGGTGCTGTATACCTTTAATCTTACCTGGTATCAATAATAAAACTACCCTTGCAAATATGAAATAGTAATGCATTAGTCTGGGTACCCAAGAGTTAAATTAAATTTAGGTGCAGGCCTGGTAGCTAGGTTGCCTGGGTTATTTGGTGATGCATTTTTTGTCAGTCAGTAAGCTTGCATACTAAACCCCCAACAGGCCATGGTATGCTAGCACAATTATTAAGGAATTTGTAATCAACAGGGAAAATACTTGGGACTGCACTTTGTAATCCAAACAAAGGTTACTGTGATATAAAGGCAAACTCAAAGAACCCCAGCCAGAAGTGCTGGCACACACATGGCCCACAGATGCAGCAGCACAGTTGAGGCAAGAACCTGCACACAGCAGTCTGAAGGGCAGCATTCAGGTTAGGCCCCAGTGGCCTGAAGGTGAAGCACTTCAGAATCAGCTATCAGATGTTTCACAGTAACACAACCCTTCTGGCTCTGCTCTTACACAGTAACAGGAGAACTACACAGCAGCTTCAAAGTTCACAGGAAGCCCAGACCCAGGGAAAGACTCCCACAGTCTGACTCCCTCTGTATCAGGAGTACAGAGTACTCAGAGCATATGCCCCATGACTCCCCATTCCCAAATTCACCCGACTAGATAAGGGCTAGCACAACCCCTACCTGCCTCTGCAGTAGCTGGTCTAGATGCAGGTTTCAAATTTTGGTCTCACAGCTCAGCAGTCATTTTAGGTGCATGTCTCTCACCTGGCTTTCTCACACACCAGCTTCTCAGGTTTGCTACGCAAAATGCCTCCCCAGGCATAATCACTAAGTGGCCCAGTTCAGCAGCTGCCCAAACACAGTCTCACAGCAAGCCAGATTACAAAGAATGAGCACAGAAAGGGACTTAAATGATAAGGCTTTGCTCTGC
Organism: Neoceratodus forsteri; assembly: GCA_016271365.2. Classification (NCBI taxonomy): domain Eukaryota; kingdom Metazoa; phylum Chordata; order Ceratodontiformes; family Ceratodontidae; genus Neoceratodus; species Neoceratodus forsteri. The sequence continues at coordinate 1,175,106,694 of CM057450.1, read as the reverse complement.
CTCCTGCTCTCTCAGACAACAGCTATAGGTCTGCTCAGTTCACTATCTCTGCCAGACTGCCATGAGCACCTTATGAGTCCAGAAACTTCTTTCCACAGACCCGGGGCCAGATTCTAGAGGGGTTACACCTGGCATAACAGCAGTTGCACCAAGTAGAATGGCACATGTAGCAACTTACGCCAGCAGTTGCGATATGCGTGTGTAAACCCCAGGTGGCACTATCCCAAGGGCTACTACCCCTGCCTGCTTGACTACTGACAGGTTGAGGGGCCTAGGTTCTATGACGGGTGTCTCCACCCAGAGGTCAGGGTTTCTAGTGGTTAGACTAGCTTGATCACAGCCCTCTGGGACACCGTGACCCCCTTTGGTTCCCTCTAGTGGCTCACACAGTACATAGGAGTTACAGCTCCAATACCCCATGTATACATACTGTTCTCTCATAAAGCATCACTTACCCTCGAGACTGATTCTACAGTATGTCTCTGAGGACCCCCTGTAAAATAAGGTTAAACAACATACACAGCGAAATACAATACTGTTTCCATAAATACCAACACCACAGACAGTATATAGTATAACAACAAAAAATCTGATTTATTTAGGGGACAGTAACACGGGAGGGGGAAATCAGGTTAATTGGTGGCATTAAATCACAGTACTGTGCACACATACAGGGTCTGAAAAGTCACACTCTGGGTACCCAGGTTGGGGGGGGGGCTAGCCAGGTCCGTTGCCAAGGAGTTGGCTGGCAGGTGCAGATGGATAGGGCCCTGTAGAAGAAAATATATGCACAACACCCAGTTGTAATCCGGAGCCGGATGGCTCAGTCCGTGAAGCAAAGAAACAACAAGAATTAGATGACACACTCGTGATTGAAAACAGGCTGCAGGGGAATACCCTGATTTGTACTCACAATACCCAAGCTGAGAACAGGATGGTGGATGTTCTTCTGGATTGTCAGAAACAACAGGGCATGGAGACAAGGTCCTTGTGACTGGACCCCACTGCAGTTTACAGCAAACGGATTTAGTCCGAGACAAGCTGGGGTTTGCTTCCAGCTTCAACACACAGCACACAGCACAGGGGATGGAAATAGCGATTCCCCACAAGCACTACGCACATTCATATGTAAAAGGAAAGTACTATACCAGGCAGGCTGCTCCTCAATCCCGATCACACTTACTGCAAAATACCTGGGAGCACACACAGCAGCTTCAGTTCCTGACAGACCGAGCGCGATTCAGCAATTTCTCCAGTCTTCTACAGGATGAGCCTGGTTTCCACACTTCTGGTGCTTCTTTCTCCTCACAATTTGGATTCAGTCCAAACTGGCACTCACAAAGGCTGCAGGCCGAAACTCAGGGCCTCACACGCGCTTCCGTGAAACTATACACTGCAGAAGCACAGAGCTCCTTCTCTCTTCACTGTCACAACTGATCTCAGCTTTCCAGTCACAGAGCAGGGCATTTCCTCCAAATCCAAAAGGTTCCAGTTGGCTGATCCTCCTTGTCAGTCACTACAGGCTCCCTCTATTGGTGAAAAAAGGCACCAAGGATTCCAAAACTACATAACCCAGAGGCTTCTTCATCCAGCCCCCTTTTGAGCAAGCCCCAGCTTGTAGTCCCTATTCTGGTTGGCCCAAGCAGTCTCCATCTTAAAGCTCTCACATATTGATTGGTCCCACTCGGCAGTCCAGGACTAAAATGAAAGAGTTACACTGCACGGTCCTTGCTGAAGGGAAAGCAGGTTAGACAAACTGTATTTTCATTATCACTCTAACAGATTACCAGCAGACAGTTACACCTTTTGAAAGAGCTCCCTCTACACTTTTAGCGATGGCAGAAACAGAGTGTTTTGGCAATAGCTCAATCAGGACTCAAGCAAGGAAACACACAGACCCCCATCCAAATTAATTATGTCTGCAGGCAGACAGCTCTTAAAGAGACAGTACGTGGAGGCTCAACTAGCACTCACTTGGAACCACATTTAAACAGCTCAAACGCTGAACACCTCCAGACTTGGGGCATTCAGGCAAGCTCCTGGAAGATGTTTGGGAACCCCCATTTGCAGGGGGGTTACACCCTTCCTGGCCTGGAAAAACTTGGCGTCCACGGCAAGTAAGTACCGCCATAATCTTTGATACAAAACCATATACATTTACATCACTAATACCTTAGGCTTATATGTGTAATCATCAGTCAACATATCACCTTTGCCAGAAACACATTTCTGAAACTTTTCAGTACATCACTTTTTACACAGTATTATATACACATTGTACTATAACTTAGGTTATTACCTCCTGTACATGAAACCTGAAGAGAGGGGACCCTTCCCTATCAGCTACATTGGGGCTGGATGGGGCAGGGGCACCATACCTAGAGGGCAACACAAGTATAAGTTGTAGCCAAAAATATTGGCACCCTTGCAGTTTTTTCTAATAATGCACCATTCCTTCCAGAAAATTGTTGAAATTAAAAAATATTTTGGTATCCACATATGTATTTCTCTGGTTTGCAGTGGAATAAAACACAAAAAGCAGAAAAAATTACTAAGTCTTAGCTTATTCCACACAGAAATCCTTAAATGGCCCAGACAAAATTATTGGCACCTTTTAGAAGTAATTAGAAATAATTAGATTTCAAGCAGGTGATTCTCCTTCACTTTGGAATTGAACTCACCTGTGGTGAGTTGCAGGTGCCTGCAATATAAAAATCACTCATTCAACCAGTTTGAATAGAGAAAAGGATTCATTCTCCTGTTTCATGTCACTGTGTGTATCACAAAGAGCATGGAGTAAAGAAAGACAGCTAGAGAATTGTCTGAGAAGGTCAGACAGAAGATTGTAGCCAAGCATGGACAATCTCAAGGCTACAAAAATCAATCTCCAGAGACCTTGATGTTCCTGTTTCCACCGTATGCAATGTTATCAGGATGTTTAAGGCCCATGGCACTGTAGCCAACCTCCCTGGACGTGGCCACAAGAGGAAACTTGATAGAAGATTGCAGCGCAAGATTGTTCGAGTGATGGAGAAAGCACCTCAACCAACTGCCAAACAGATTCAAGCTGACCTTCAGACACAAGGTATGATAGTTTCAACTCGCACCATCCATCGCCAACTCAATGAAAGGGGGTTATATGGTAGGAGGCCCAGGAGGACCCCACTGCTGAGAGAGAGACATAAGAAAGTCCGACTGGGGTTTGCCAAAACACACCTGAACAAGCCAAAATCCTTCTGGGAGAATGTCCTGTGGACAGATGAGACCAAATTAGAGCTTTTTGGTAAAGCACATCATCTCTGTGTTTACAGAAAACAAAATGAAGCCTTCAAAGAAAAGAACACCTTCCCTACAGTCAAACATGGAGGAGTTTCAGTGATGTTTTCGGGTTGCTGTGCTGCCTCTGGCACTGGGTGCCTTGAACGTGTGCATGGCATCATGAAATCTGGAGATTACCAGGCCATTTTGGAGCACAATGTTGAACCCAGTGTCAGAAAGCTGGTCTCTGTCAAAGGTCATGGGTCTTCCAGCAGGACAATGACCCCAAACACACTTCAAAAGCACCCAGGAATGGTTCAAGACAAGACGCTGGACTGTTCTGAAGTGGCCAGCAATGAGTCCAGATCTAAATCCCATTGAAAACCTGTGAGATCTGAAAACAGCAGTTGGGAGAAGGCACCCTTCAAATCTGGAGAACTGGAGCAGTTTGCACAAGAAGAGTGGGCCAAACTGCCAGTAGAGAGGTGCAGGAAGCTCATCCATGGCTATAGGAAGCGGTTGATTGCAGTTATTTTGACCAAAGGCTGTGCTACCAAATATTAAGTCTAGGGTGTCAATAATTTTGTCAATACCATTTCTTTTCATTTTCTGACTTAAAAGGATATATTAAATTCTGAATCAAAAACAAAGGTTCTGTAATATTAACAGAGAAATAAAGAATTGTGGAGACCAAATACTGTTGTTAATTTCAACTTATGTTTAGAGGAAATTGTGCGTTATTTGAAAAAAGTGAAAGGGCACCAATATTTTTGGCCACGACTATAACTTGGGGTTAGCACTGATGTTCAGTTTGGGCAATGAACTCAGGGACACATACACTCCTTTATGGACAACATTGAGAGGCAAGTCCACAGGCCTCCCACGGGAATCATAACTGAGGTGCACCACAGGCTTTACAGCTCGACCAGTCTTTCTAGGGGGAACTGTTACAGTCTCTGCACCCTGAGCCTCATTTTCAGCATTGTCTTCACTTGTCAGGGGAGTCTCCATTGGGGTAGAGAGGCTAGAACTTGGGGCACTTTCAGCTCCAGGAGTTACAATCTCTGAGTCCACAACACTTGGCTCACATGGGGAGTTTTCTGACATTGGCAGTGAATTATCAGGGCACTCAACACACTCTTCTTGTTCTGGTATATCACCAGTTTGTCCCAGTCCATCATTTTCCTCCTCTGAAAACTCAAACAGTTCAACCATACACAATGATTCCATATCATCTGACTTGATGCTTTGCACTTCACTTTCTGGGAGCATTGGCTCCAGGGACAAAGTTGGGGGTTTAGACAGTCCAGAAGGCCCAGCTTCATCTCCAGGATTCACTAGGGGATTGCCCCGAAACAAATGACTCAGTTTGTAAGAAGGGTAGTATTCAAAGCCACACTCACTTTCCTCTGACATGGACTGACAGTCATGTTCAACTGGGACTTGTGGAGGGGAACACTTTAACTCAATCCCAAACCCAAAGCCCAGACCACCCTCCGCAGGAGCCTCCGCCCTGGTGGGCTGAAGAAACTTAAGGCACTCCTCACCCAGATAGACTGGTCCCCCATTCAGCAGGCAACCAACATTGATACTGCCCTCACCTTTTTCACTCACACCCTCAACATGGCCTGTGATCTCTTTGCACCCTTAACCAAAACCCGGTCCAAAAAAAACAGAACGCACCCTGGGTTAGCCCAGCCCTCCTACAATTACTTAGAAACCGGGATAACCTCTGGCACCTTGCCACTGAAACAGGTCGTCTGTCTGATAGGCAAGCATACAATGCAGCCCGAAATAAATGCTCATGGGCCATCAGGAAAGCCAAGGCAGACCATTACCAGGCCTCCCTTACCTCCTCCTGGGGCTCAGCCCGGACCTTCTGGGATAATATTAAGCAACTCAATGGTAAAGCTTGCTCCCTGCCCCATCCCAGCTCACTAGAAATGGCACAACCTCCACTGAGCCTGCCACCATAGCTAACTGGTTCAACACCACTTTCACTGACCTTAGCTCAGTCCTCCCTAGTAATTCTTTGACCCTCCCCAGCCAAACTCCCCCTGTCCTCCAGCACCCCAGCTTCCTCCTGCGAAAGATTTCCACCCGGGAAGCCAGACCCATCCTAATCAAAGCTCTCAATGGCAACAATCCCGGCAGTGACTCACTGGACCCCAGCATCCTCAGGCTGGTGCTAGATGAAGTCCTTGCACCTCTCACAAGCCTAATTAACCAGTCACTCTGCCTGTGACAATTCCCCACAGCTTGGAAAACAGCCATTATCACACCTATTCATAAAGGAGGTGACAGGTCATCGGCCAACAACTACCGGCCAATCTCCATCCTCCCTCCCCTCTCTAAAGCCCTGGAGAAAGTGGTGGCCATTCAAATCACTGATTATCTGGCTAAGCATAACATCTTATGCCCAGAGCAACATGGCTTCCATGTGGGTCACAGTACCAGCACTGCCCTTATTGAATTCTCCAACTTCCTACACTCCTCCTTGGATACCAGCTCCCTAGCTGGTGCAGTGTTCATTGACCTCTCAAAGGCTTTCGACACTGTCTCCCATCCACTGCTGCTGAATGCACTCTGCCTCACAGGTCTCGCGGCTGGCCCCCTGGCATGGTGTGCTAGCTATCTTGACACTCGATCCCAGTGTGTCAAGATTAATAGCACACTCTCCGATACCCATCCCATTCTCTCTGGGGTCCCCCAAGGCTCCATCCTGGGCCCCCTTCTCTTCTCGCTGTATCTGAACACCCTGCCCAGTGCATGCTCTGGCAAAATTCTGCTGTATGCAGACTACGCTGTCCTTTTGCCACCCACCGTAATCCTTCTCCCTACAGGACTCCTACAGCAGTCTTTCAACAGTGCCGAGGCTTGGTTTTGGAGCGCAGACTCATCATCAATCTTAACAAAACCAAAACTATGCTCTTTCACACCCCAAAACAAAGCTAGCAACCACCCTCTATATCCTTCCAAGCACCAACCAACCACTGGAACAAGTCTGCTCCTACAAATACCTTGGGGTTACCTTGATTCAGCCCTCACATTTCACAACCACATTGGCCTAACATCCACCACCAACACCGCGGCTTGGCATCCTATTCCACCATAAACCTGCCTTCCCCAAATGCTCTCCGGCTGCTTGTTACATCGTCCGTTCCTGTCCCTTGTAGACTATGGTCTACCAGTATGCAGTGCTGCCGACACCACTGCACTCAACAAAATTCACTAACCCTGAATAAAGCATGCAGATTGATTACTGGTGCCCCAGGCTCACACACACCTGTCAGCTATATGTCGATGCTAACCTGCTTACCCTGGATGAACGGCTCCGATACCAGACCTGTCTCCTCACAAAAAAAACCCTACTCGGGCTCTCCCCCTCTGGGGTAACGGCATCCATCCACCAGAGCCCTCCCACCATTGCAACACGGTCTTCCTACAAGATCACTCTAAAGGTCCCCAGCACAAGAACCAGCCATGGCCAGAGGTCCTTCAGCTATAGAGCCCCAACCTGGTTTAACTCTCTCCCTGCCACCATCACCAATGCCATCACCATCTCCACATTCAAAACCGCACTTCGGAACCACATCTTCAGCACTCGTAACTGGTCCTGTCTCTGAACATAGCCTCCACCTCTTTTTTCTCTTGACAATGCCCCCCCGGGCAGCTCTCCACCCAACCATCCCCTCCACCACTTCCCTGTACACCATGCCTAGGTTTAACCTGGCCAGTGCCAGCTGTTTCAATGTTTACCTACCAGAATGCTCACTTGATACCGACTTGTGTAATACCTGTTATCAATTACATGTACCCTGTACCCAATTGTATTTGTCTGACCACAATGTGACGTGGCACCTCTGGTGAATGCCTATTGATTTTTTGCAAATCTTTGCTATGTAACCAAAACGCAATGTATGTCTTTATGTGATGAAGTACCTTTGGAAACGAGCCTCTGGCTCAAAGGTTGTAAACTGATTCTTAAATAAATAAATAAATAAATAAACTCAGCTTCTGTAGGTGCAGGCTTTCTTGATTTTTGCTTAGCAGCAGCTCTAGTCACTGGTCCAGAGGGGGCATTGTCTGTGTGTCTCAGACTATATCAAGATTTGTCCAATGGGCAGTAAATGATTTCTATGCATTGTTTTCACATCTTTTGAATTATCCTCAGGCCTTACTTTGTACACAGACAGATCGTCTAGTTTGCCAACTACAATGCGAGGGAGCTGGTGCCATCTGTCAGCAATCTTATGCTTGCCATGCAGTCCCAGATTTCTTAGCAATACCCGATCTCCCTCCTGGAGTTCCTGTGCTTTCACCTTTTTAACATACCTTTCTTTGTTGGCCAGATTACTTTTGGCAGCCATGGTTTGAGCCAGTTGGTACGCATGATTTAGCAGGGCCTTTAACTTTTGCACATCCTGTAAATAGTTGTCAGCTCGAACCCCATCAGGAGAAACTCCAAAACATACATCTACCGGCAGTTGAGCTTCTCTTCCAAACATCAGGCGGGTAAGGTGTGAACCCAGTGGCATTACTTTTGGTGCAGTTGTAGGCATGTACCAGGGTGCTAATTTGTTGGCTCCATCTAGGCTTGTACTTTGGGTGGAGGGTGCCTAACATATCTAGCAAAGTGCGGTTGAAATGTTCAGGCTGCAGGTACCCCTGGGGGTGGTAAGGGGTGGTTCTGGACTTTCGTACTCCCCACAGAGAAAGCATCTCTTTGATCAGATGACTCTCAAAGTCTCTCCCTTGATCAGAATGGATTCTTTGTGGTGCCCCATAGTGAACAAAAGTTTTCTACAAGTACTTTTGCCACAGTGGATGCCTTCTGGTCCTTGGTGGGGAAAGCTTGGGCATATCTCGTAAAATGGTCAGTGACCACCAGCACATTACTAATATTTCTTTAATCTGACTCCAAACTCAGGAAATCAATACAGACCAGCTCCATGGGTGCACTGGTGGTGATGTTAACAAGGGGGGGCAGCCCTCTGGGGCAGGGCTTTCCTCTGTAAACAGTGACTACAAGTTCAAATGTGTTGCTCAACATCAGTCCCCATCTTAAGCCAATAGAATCTGGATCTCACCAAGTCAAGTGTTCTGTCTATACCAAGGTGCCCCATGTGGTTGTGTAAGGACCTCAGTGCTGAGTCTCAAAAGGCAGTGGGCAGCACTAGTTGTTGTTTGTCTATTTGTCCCCCTCTGTCTACTGTTTCTCTGTATAACAGTCTATTGATCAGTTTCAACTTAGGACCTTCCTTGTATAACAATGTAGTTCTCAAATCAGTGGAGCGTAATTTGGACACACCTTTCCCTGCGTAGAGGGCTTCTAAAGCTGATTTGATTATGAGATCTCGGGATTGAGCCTGCTGAATACTGTCATTGTCCAGCTGAGGCAGTGCACCAATGTCTATTGCAGAAAAGTGGCAATAAGCAGCAGGTATGCAATTCTCAGAGGGTCCCAAACAATCCACCATACAGTCCACTGCATCCATGGACATTTGTTCCTCTCTGTCAAACTTCTGGCAGAGTGCTCGAATATCAGGTTCTGACAGTCTGACCCAATCATTCCGGGGAACAGGCCTCTGGGAGAGAGCATCAGCATCTATGTGGTTCAGGCCTGCTCTGTATTCAACAGCATAGTCATATGTAGATAATGCAGAAAGCCACCTATGGCCAGTGGCATCCAACTTAGCTGAAGTCTGCACATAGGTCAAAGGATTATTGTCAGTTTGTACTAGTATCTTAGCCCCATACAAGTACTCATGGAACTGGTCAACAATGGCCCACTTCAAAGCTAGGAACTCTAACTTATGTACAGGATAGTTGTTTTTGGATGGGGTCAGGCTTCTACTGGCAAAGGCCACTGGTCTCAGGCCATTCTTGTGCTCTTGGTACAATACAGCCCCCAAGCCTTGCAGGCTAGCATCAGTGTGCAAGACATAGGGCTTTGCTGGATCTGCATAGGCAAGGACAGGAGCGTGGGTAAGTTGATATATAATCTCATAAAAAGCAGCTTCACACTCAGGTGTCCATCTGGCTCCAAATACTTCATTAGGATGGAAATACACTCTCTCAGGCTCAGAAGAAACTGACCTCTTACATTTTTTGTTAGTAGGAGGGTAATCCTGAGTAAGATTAAGTAAAGGACGAATCACTCTTGAATAGTCCTTGATGAACCGGCGATAGTAACCACAGAATCCCAGGAATCTTTGCAGTTCATTTAGATTGTGGGGCTGTGGTCAGGTGGTCAAGGCCTCAACTTTACTCGGGTCTGTTTCTATTCCTTGGGTGGATACTATGTGTCCCACATACTTTCCAGAGGTTTGGAAGAACTGATATTTATCGATGGATAGTTTAAGGCCAAAGTCTTCCAGTCGGTCCAACACCTTGAACAATCTGCTCTCATGTTCCTCCAGTGAGCTGCCAAACACAATAACATCATCTAGGAATACCAGGCACTCTAACAAGTTCATGTCCCCCAATGCACGCTCCATCAGTCATTCAAAAGTGGCTGGGGTGCCTGAAATCCCTTGAGGCATCCTCATGAATTCATAGAAGCCAAGCGGACAGATAAAGGCGGTCTTCTCACAGTCTTATGGGGCCATCAGGATCTGATAGTATCCACTGAGAAGATCCAGCACAGAGAACCACTTGCTACCTTTCAGGCAGTCCAAAGCATCCTGAATGCGGGGCATTGTATACTGATCAGGGATAGTCCACTGGTTTAAAGTGCGATAATCCACACACATCCTTACTGTCCCATTCTTTTTTCTCACTACCATGATACGGGAAGCATATGGGCTTCTGGATTCTTGTATTACACCAACAGCAAGCATCTCTTGCAGATGCCATCTCACATCATATATGTCAGCAGAGGCCAGGCGTTAAGACCTCTCACGAAATGGCCTATCATCATGCAGCCGGATATGGTGCTCAGCTCCTTGTACGCAGCCTATGTCCCATTCCTTTAAAGAAAACACCTGGTCTCTCTGGCAAGCTTCTCACTGATCCTCACTTTCCATTCAGCTGGCAACGGGGAGTCACCGAAATCAAACAAGTCAGGCGTTACTCTATCATTCTTCCTCGAACTCTTGTTACTGGGTAGCACTGCAGTGTCTGCACAGTGCACATTAGCCAGGGTGCAACCTCTGCTTACTCAGATCTCTCTGTCAGATACATTATGAACTTGAACCATTACCCTTCGGTCATAAGCATGAGCTCTAGCAGGCAAAATACTAGGCTTGACCAACAGTACCTCTGGCAATTTTCCATTGCCTGGTGCATCCATCATTAATATTTTATTCTTGACATCCTTTCTGATACGGACCTCCCCCTGTAAGGTACACTAGGCATTTGGTGCCAGAATCAGAGACTCAGGATCCTTTTTCCAAACAACTCCAACCGGTTCTTCTGGTTCCATTTTGTCAATATCTCTCTGGGCCTCATAGGCCCTCCTGATCAAGGCCGGAATTCTTAAAGCTCTACCAGTCCAGGACCCCTGTTTTTCATAACACAACTGTGCCAGCCATCCAAACATATGTGAATTAGTCCCAGTTAGTAAAGGAACCCCATCATACAGTCCAGTAGGGGGACACACTAAGGCCAGGGTTTCTACTTGCTCGGCCACCCCAGCCACAGAGGTGGGAAAAGATAACCAAATTTGGATATACCCAGAGTAGGGGTAGGCCTTCTCACTTAACCCCCAGACATGCAATCCCTCCAACAATTGTAAGGGTACATCAGACAAATGCTTCTGATACCAGTATTGGAACATAATGGTCACTTGGGAGTCACTGTCTAATACAGCTCTGGCAGACACTCCATTTACATTTACAGTGGTCTCCATGGAGGGACCCACTATTCTGGGCCAGTCTGGAGAGGCAGTAGCGGGGGCCTAGGAAGCTCTCCTTGTAGCGTATGTACCACTTTGTCTGGGTCCTTTGGGGACCAGCACTCTCTCTCTTCATGTGCCCATCCTTCCCACAATTATTGCAAAACATACTTTCTGGAGTTTGAGCTGGCCAAGGCGTCACACTGGGGGCCAGGTCAGGGGTACTATTAACTGGGAACCTTGGTGCCATCTCAGTCTGCGGTGTGATAAGCATTTGGAGGTATCTCATCAATTTCCCTACTTCCATGGTCAAGGCATCAAGTGTTGAGCTGTTGTCAGTAGGAGATGCCTGGGTGGGTACCTCCTTCCCTACAGCAGAAGCAGTCGGATATAGGTCAGGGCTTGTACTTGCAGGCACGGTCTTCACAAAGAGGCTGTTTTTGAAGTCCCTGATCCCTCTCAGCAGTTCACCCCATGGTGGCACACCCTTTTCCTTCTCAGAGCACTCATTAACTGCCAACCTCTGCCCCTGAACTTCACTTGACGGGTCACCCTCAGTCACTCGGGTCGTAGCAGCAGCTATTGGTGCAAGTCCCTCCCGGGATCGCCTTTTCTCAACCCCTCAAATTTCTCTCATTAGCTCATCATGGGAGGGTGGGAATTCCAGTCGATTGGCCAGGCATAACTGAAGCAACAGCAGTTCTGAGAAGGGGCAGACTTAAGGATCCTGTCCAGCCTGGTTAGGTCCAATTCAATCCCTGGCAAATTACCCTTTCTGAGGCATTCTTGCAACAGTTTTTCCAGCCGAGATACAAACACAGACAACTCCCCTTGGTACTGTTGTGCATTTCTTACTGTCCACCACAGGTCTTCATCGGAATCTGGGCTCCCATACACATTCTCCAAGGCCTCAAGATAGTCCTGTGCAGTTGCTTCAGGGTTACTGGCCCATTTGGCAGGAATGTAGCCAGGGCAGGACCTTGGAGGCTCTCACTTAACCTCTTTTGCTTTTCTGCTTCCGAGCATTGCCATTCTAGCACTTGAGGGGCAACATAGTCTATCCAGGTCTCTCAGTCATCCTCCCCTTGTGGGGTGGGGAGGGTTCCGGAGAAAATTTTCAACCTGCAGTAAAAGTCATGATTATTGGCAGGTACAGACATAGGGGCTAGCACTGGCACAGAAGGAGAGGCAATAACGGGTGCTGGAGGGGGAGAGGGTGTTGGTGTAGTAACGTTCTCAGGTGGCAATAATAGTTTCTTTAAATCCTCCACAGTTTTCCCTTCCTCCAGCATCAATTTAGCAAATTTCTCCTCAAAAGTTTCAGATAGTGGGGTGCTCATCCTCCCTCGGGTCTTTACTGTCCTTAGTTATCACTCTCCAGGCAGTGAGGGCCCCCTCTGGGGTAATAGTCTGCGTCACTTTGGAGCTATCTATGGGATCCTTATACTCTGCTAGGGCCATGAAAGTGTGGGTGAGCAGATTAGCATGTCGACCCACCACCACAGGGTTATTTAAACCTTGCACCTCAGAAAGTACTCCCTCTGCGGTGTCCTTACTGGTACCCAGCGGGATATCCAAGATAAGTATAGCATTTTGGGGGTTGAGCTCCTGCCCAGTACACCACTCCACCAACTGGTGTACAGCCACCTCTGTCAGGGTATCCATTTATTTTTAACAGTGATTCGTAAATTTGGCCACTACAGGACACAAAATCCCAGTGGTGCCTCCAAGATGTAACCCCCAGGTGGTGCTATGCCAAGGGCTACTACCCCTGCCTGCTTGACTACTGACAGGTTGAGGGGCCTAGGTTCTATGGTGGGTACCTCCACCCAGAGGTCAGGGTTTCTAGTGGTTAGACTAGCTTGATCACAGCCCTCTGGGACAACGTGACCCCTTTGGTTCCCTCTAGTGGCTCACACAGTACATAGAAGTTACAGCTCCAATACCCCACGTATACACTGTTCACTCATAAAGCATCACTTACCCTCGAGACTGATTCTGCAGTACATCTCTGAGGACCCCCTGTAAAATAAGGTTAAACAACATACACAGCGAAATACAATACTGTTTCCATAAGTACCAATACCACAGACAGTATATAGTATAACAACAAATCTGATTTATTTAGGGGACAGTAACATGGGAGGAGGAAATCAGGTTAATTGGTGGCATTAAATCACAGTACAGTGCACACATACAGGGTCTGAAAAGTCACACTCTGGGTACCCAGGTTGGGGGGGGCTAGCCAGGTCCGTTGCCTGGGGTTGGCCGGCAGGTGCAGATGGATAGGGCCTAGTAGAAGAAAATATATGCACAACATCCAATTGTAATCCAGAACCAGATGGCTCAGTCCATGAAGCAAAGAAACAACAAGAATTAGATGACACACTCGTGATTGAAAACAGGCTGCAGGGGAATACCCTGATTTGTACTCACAATACCCAAGCTGAGAACAGGATGGTGGATGTTCTTCTGGATTGTCAGAAACAACAGGGCATGGAGACAAGTCCTTGTGACTGGACCCCACTGCAGTTTACAGCAAATGGATTTAGTCTGAGACAAGCTGGGGTTTGCTTCCAGCTTCAACACACAGCACACAGCACAGGGGATTGGAAATAGCGATTCGCCACAAGCACTACGCACATTCATATGTAAAAGGAAAGTACTATACCAGGCAGGCTGCTCCTCAATCCTGATCGCACTTATTGCAAAATACTAGGGAGCACACACAGCCTCTTCAGTTCCTGACAGACCAAGCGCGATTCAGCAATTTCTCCAGTCTTCTACAGAATGAGCCTGGTTTCCACACTTCTGGTGCTTCTTTCTCCTCACAACTTGGATTCAGTCCAAACTGGCATTCACGACGGCTGCAGACCAAAACTCAGGATCTCACACGCGCTTCCTGTGTGAAACAATACACCGCAGAAGCACAGAGCTCCTTCTCTCTTTACTGTCACAAATGATCTCAGCTTTCCAGTCACAGAGCAGGGCATTTCCTCCAAATCCAAAAGGTTCCAGTGGGCTGATCCTCCTTGTCAGTCACTACAGGCTCCCTCTATTGGTGAAAAAAGGTGCCAAGGATTCCAAAACTACATTACCCAGAGGCTTCTTCATCCAGACCCCTTTTGAGCAAACCCCAGCTTGTAGTCCCTATTCTGGTTGGCCCAAGCAGTCTCCACCTTAGGGCTCTCACATATTGATTGGTCCCACTCGGCAGTCCGGGACTAGAATGAAAGAGTTACACTACACAGTCCTTGCTGAAGGGAAAGCAGGTTAGACAAACTGTATTTTCATTATCACTCTAACAGATTACCAGCAGACAGTTACACCTTTTGAAAGAGCTCCCTCTGCACTTTTAGCGATGGCAGAAACGGAGTGATTTGGCAGTAGCTCAATCAGGACTAAAGCAAGGAAACACACAGACCCCCATCCAAATTAATTATGTCTGCAGGCAGACAGCTCTTAAAGAGACAGTACGTGGAGGCTCAAATAGCACTCACTTGGAACCACATTTAAACAGCTCAAATGCTGAACACCTCCAGACTTGGAGCATTCAGGCAAGGTCCTGAAAGATTTTTGGGAACCCCCATCTGCAGGGGGGTTACACGTGATTCTACAAAGTGGCCTGCGACATGTCACCGGCCACTTGCGCCAAACAGCAGTTACACCACAGAAACCCCCTGTGACATGGTGCTAGGGGGTTTACAGCAGCAGTTGTGACCCATTCCAGAAGGGCAGCAACAAATTCCCAATGTCAGGATTCTACAAAAACCCCTGGAGGTGAACTGGCAATGTAAGTTACACCAGCATTTAGCTGGTATAACTTACAGATGCACCCCCCATGCCCAGCAAACCCCAGCAGGGCCCCACAGGGCTACCCATACCCCCAGCCCCCTGAAACACCCGTCAGCAGAAGCCCCACAGGGTGGCACTGCTATCTCCCTCCTGTGCCCCGAACTGCGAGCCACCCACCGCAAATGCGGCAATAAGCCTGTCCTGGTAGTCTAGTGCCCCACCTCCTCATCGTTGTAAATGAATAATGAATCATCCTGTATCCCTGGTAGTCTAGTACCCCCCTGATAGTTGTAAATGAAAGAAATGTACCCCATATCCCTGGTAATCTAGTGCCTTCCCCCTGATCATTGTAAATGAAAGAAATGCACCCCATATCCCTGGTAATCTAGTGGTCCCCCACCCACCCCCATGCCAGCCACCCAGCACCCCCCATCTGTCCCTAGCCGGCGACTGGCACAGCCTACCTCTCACCTCCATGGCCAGTTGCTGACTGAGTGCAGTATGAGCGCTTACTGTAAAGCTGCACCCAGAGATTAATGTCTGAGTGCATCTTTCCAGTAGCGCTCATCCTGCACTCAGTCTGTGGCTGACCATGGAGGTGAGAGGTGGGCTGCACCCATCGCTAGCTGGGAACGGTTGGGGGGTGCTCTGTCGGCTGTCTATAGTGGTTAGGGGTCACAAATATGGCCAAGGCCATATTTACAAAGGAGCCTGGGCTCTAAATTCTGTGTTCTGTTCATTTAATTCTACTCATTTGAGGACCAGCTCCCAAAGGTTTGTTGCAGCCCTAAAGGGCTGGTGTCTGTTCGGAATCAGTGGTGTGCTTGGGTCTGTGTCACATGGCTGGCCAGGGCCTGGTGAGTTGGGAGGAGCACTGTCGAGAACCCCTGGTAGCATGCGCTCCTACTCCTACTGATGGCAACAGTAGTCCAGCCACATAGCACTGAAGTGTGGAAGATGATGTCTTTGATTGCTCCTGGTCCCCACTGCCAGGATCAAGGCACCAGAGCAGAAGAAATGCCACCCCAGCCACAGATTAGGGGTGCAGGAGGCACTGAAGTTTATTGGCAGTGCGTCCCTCTCCCACCATTCCACACATGTGGATGAGTAAGAGCTACTGCAGCAGTAGTCTGAGCAGCAGGAGGAGGGACAGCAAGCAGTCCAAGTAAGCCCTCAAGGAGGAGGTTACATATAGAATGTCTTAGCTTTCTTTTCCGCTGCTATCCAAGATACTTTCCATAGAAATCATGAAGCTACAGAATAATATGACTGTTTTAAGAAGTTACCAAGGATAACAAGTAAAGAATTCTACATGGAATTCTATGGTAAACTAAGGATATATTACGTTAGTCATATGAATGATTTGTCTTCAGAAACAATGTACAAAAAGAGACAATCTTCATTGAAAATTCCTCAGTTAGCAATGATTTGCCTTAGTTTTTCCCATCACCATTACCAGCACCATCCATTTCATAAAGAAATACTGTATTCTAGACCCTACCTCCTCCAATGTTATCCTAAATGGTCTCCCAACTCTGGTCTGCTATATTTCCAAAACTTTCAAAAAATGTCTTTCATTTGTATTGTCCCTGACCTTAAGACAACTGCAGTCTTACATTCAAACATTCCAGTGGAAAAAGGCCTTATGGTTTATCTAGCCTGCTCAATTGTGCAGCTCCCTATGTATTAATAATGGGAAGTGCCTCCTCCCCATTTCCCTTTTGACCTCCATCTCCTTACCCCTTCCCCACTGCTCTCTCCCCTTCCACCCACACTTTTTCCCCTCACCCTATCCCAAGCTCTCTTGAAGCTGTCCACCATTTTTAGGGATACCACCTCCTCTGTCAGTTCAGTCCACTTGCCTACCACCCTTTCAGTGAAAAAGTGCTTCCTCATCTCCCTCCTAAACCTTCCCCCTACCAACTTTAGGTTGTGCCTCTTAGTGCACTTATTCCTGCTAAGGCTGAAGTGGACTCAGTACTCATCCTGTTACCACCCTTAAGATACCTGAAGGTTTAAGGCATGTCTCCCTCTCCCTTCTTTCCTCTATAGAGTACATGTGGAGCTCCATGAGCCTCTCCTCATAGATGTTGCCCTGCTGGCCCTGGATCATCTTGGTTGCCCTTCGCTGGACTATCTCCAGCAAGCTGATATCCTTCTTAAGATAGCTGGCACCAAAACTGCACACTATACTCCAGGTGTGGTCTTACCAGTGATCTGTACTGTGGCAGAATAACCTCCGCTTTCCTAGTGGTAATTCTCCTGGCTATGCAGTCCAGCATCCAATTTGCTCTGGCTGCTGCTCTCTTTCACTATGCAGAGTTTTTCAGGTCACTTGTGATTATTACTCTCAGATCCTTTTCTTCTTCTGACCTGGTTAGCTGCACTCCTCCCAACCAGTGTTTGGTCCCCAGATTCTTTGCCCCCAAGTGCACAACTTTGCACTTTTTAGTGTTGAACTCCAGCTGCCGAATGTTAGACCACTTTTCTAGCCTAGCCAAATCCTCACTGAGTTCCTGTCTTCTCTCCTTTGTGTCACCCTCCCACAGAGCCTGTTGTTATCCACAAACAGGCAGATTTTACTCTTGTGATGTCACTTATGAATATGTTAACACTGGACCGAGCACCAAACCCTGTGGGTCACCACTGGTCACAGGCCTCACTTCTGAGAATTCTCCCCCAACTGCCACCCTTTGTCTTCTATCCTGCAGCCAGCTTCTGACCCATCCAACAAGCTTAGACCACACCCCCAGGTCCTGTAGCTTCCTGACCAGTCTTCTATGAGGCACCAAGTTGAAGGCCTTGCTGAAGCCTAGACACAGGACATCAAATGCCTGGTCCTTGTCCACTGTCCTAGTGACCCAATCAAAGAAGTCAATTAGGTTAGGTTGGCAGGACCTCCCCAATACAAACCCATGCTGTCTCTCATCATGGAGCTCACTTTGCTCAAGAAAGTCTATCAGTCTCACTTTCAGGATGGTCTTCATCAGCTTACACAGTATTGAGGTCAAGCTGACTTGTCTGTAGTTCCCTGGTTCAACCCTCGGCCCACTTTTATGGAGGGGCACCACATATTTCCTTCTCCAGTGGAGGGCACGTTTTCAAAATCCATAGAGGTGTTAAAGACATCTGCCAGAAGACCTGCCAGAACCCCTGTCAGTTCTCTAAAGACCCTCAGTTGCGTGCCATCTGACTCTAGTGATTTGTTAACCTTTAGGACCATTAGGCCCTTGATCACGCTGTTGGCTTAAATTTCACTGTCTGTGACTTCCCCTTCCAAGTCCCCACCTCCCACTCCCTTGTCATACTGGTCTGTCCTTCTCCTGAGTGAAGACCAAACTGAAGTACCCGTTAAGCACGTCTGCTTTTTCTTCACTACCCTCTGCCTTTTCTTCACTACCCTCTGCCTTTTCTTCACTACCCTCTGCCTTTTCTTCACTGCCCTCTGCCCATCCTCCTCCCTTTCCAGCATGACAGTCTTGTCCTTTATGTTTCTTTTGTCCCTTATACACCTGAAAATGGCATTCTCACCCACTTTTACCCCTGGACTAGCTGTACCTCTCTTATGGGCTTTGTCTCCCTTACCACCCTGCTCGCCTTTCTTGACTTAGGGGCATAGTCCACCCTATCCTCCTCCTTCTGAGAACACTTGTGCTTTCCATAGGCTTCCCTCTTGTACCCCACTGCTTTTGCCACCTCCTTGCTGAACCAGCTGTTTGTTTTGGCCTTGGCTTTCACATGTTTGATTTTTGCACACTCACTCTTGGCTTCCATCAGTCCCTTCTTTATTATGACCCATTTCTGTTCCACATTTATCACTACTGTGATCCCAGTAAGGTATCCCCACAGACCTCCTCCCACCCTACCAGAGTCAGCCCTCTGAGAGTCCAAGATCCTTGTTTTGATCCTGACCACCCCTCTGCCCATGTCCAGGTGAAACCTCACCATGTGGTGATCATTTCCTGTATGCGGTGCATTTACCTTCACATCCTGAACATGCACACCATTGGACAGGACCAGATCCAAGATGGCCCTCTCCCTAGTGGGCTCCATGATACCTTGAGTCAGGAAAGTACCCTGGAAAGCATCCTGCAGTACTTATTCCCTAGTGCAGGGGGTAGCAGGGATTTTCACGTCCATCCCAGGTATATTGAAATCCCCCGTTATTACTACTTCCCACCTGCTGGACATATCTATGATCTGGAAAGTGAATACCCTATCCATTTCCTTATCTTGGGAAGGAAATCTATAGACCACCCCTGTCCTTAGTTTTTTCCATATCATGGATTGGATCTGCACCCAGAAAGCTTTAGGCTTGCCCTCTGCATCTTACTCTTTGGTGCAAATTATCGCCTCCTTCACATATAGCACCACCCCCTTCCTGCTAGATTCCAGTCATGGTTTTGTATGACACAAGTCTCTGTCATGGCCACTACGTTCACCTCTCCATCAGCCAACAATGAATGCAATTCAGCCATTTTGTTCCCCAGACTGCTGGCATTTAGAGACACTACTCTCCAGTGTGACTCTGGACCCCCCTTATTCCTGACCTGCCCCCTTCTGTCCCCCTCTTCCCTTGGTCCCTCCCTTCTTCCCCCACCTCTCCCATCCCTCCCTTCTTCCTGCTGTCCTGCTTGTTGAGGAGGCTCATTGGCCTCCTCAAGCAGATGACTAAGGATGCTGTGCACCCTACTGCCTCATCCCTATCAGTTTAAATTTAGATTTTTAATCATGAAATCCTCCATCATTCCCTTCAGGACCCATGTGTCCTTTCTACATAGGTGTAACCTGTCCAGTGAATACAGGTCCTTGTTATCCCATGTCCTCTCCCAACCACCAACATAACTGTACCCTTCTACCTCACACAGCCCTCTAAGTCATTTGTTAAGTTCTGCAGTCCTCAACTTCCTTGCCATATGAACCCTTGGGATCAGAAGCACCTCCAAGAAGGCTACCAACTTCCTTCCACCCTGCAGAATCTCCCCATCTCCTTGAACCTGTCTTGCACTATGTCCCCCTACACACACACACATCTTGCAAGGTCATTTATGCCCAGGTGCACTATAATGTGAGTTTTCCTCGTCTCTGTCCCATGCATTGTGTTACTAGAGGTCCCACTCACCCTGCTGTTATCCTTGGCATGCATTTTACTCTCTTATGGTTCCCCATGTCATCCCCTTCACAACTGAATCCTCCAAGATCACCACGCTGCCCCCCACCCTGGACACCTTCTCTCCCCCCTTCTGCCCACACATATATCTCTCTCCTCCCCAAAAAAATCCTAACTCCCTCTCCAATTTCTACCTCTCTGATCACTCTTACATTCTTTACGGTAAAACTTCCTCTTTCTCACCTAAAGCCCAGGACTTTGCACTGTCCTCTTTTTCCACTTGTTTCACACTCATTGATAGATAACCAAAGACTAACATTCTCCAGTTCAGTTTCTCAATTTCAGAAGTCCTACATTTGGGTAAGTCAATCTTCCAGTGTACCCTCTGCCCACTTTCTTATTTCAGACTCGTAGGTTCCTCATAAAGAGCTCAGCAAAATTATCAGAAACCTTCTTGTCTACCTTGATCTGAACAGTCCTTTAAAAACACATATAAAATGTATCTTCAATATTAGAAACATAGAAACATAGAAACATAGAAACATAGAATTTGATGGCAGATAAGGACCGCTTGGCCCACCCAGTCTGCCCATTTCCCTACCTACTGGATAAGCTGCAGATCCTAGTTAACCAGCAGCCTACTTCTTTCTACCCCCACCCCCCAGAATTGCCTTATGACTATCCCATGCATGCTTGAATTCCACCACTGATTTTGACTCCACAACCTCCTCCGGAAGGCCATTCCATGCATCCACAACCCTCTTTGTGAAAAAATACTTCCTTAAATTACCTCTGAGCCGCCCCCCCTCTATCTTCAAATTGTGCCCTCTTGTTCTTGCCAATTGCCAAATGAATTTAGGAAAGAAGGAATACCACCAGACAATCAAGTTCTTTCTCCCACAGACTCAGTGGAAATACCCTGCCACCTCTTTTTCTTCAAGACATTTATGTAGTTTATGCCTGAAGGTTGAAACAGTGTCGGCTGACACCACTTGTTGTGGAAGTTTGTTCCAAATAAACCCAACTCATCTTGTGAAGGGATTCATATTGATATTTCCTTAGAATCTTCCTCATTTTAAAGTCATTGAGTGGCCCTGTTCCCTCTAATTCGTGCACATCTGGAAGAGCTGCATATGTTTTAATGGTGTTATACTATATTTTGAAACCATTAACCACTTTGGTAATTCTCCCCTGCACCCTCTCAACTCTGAAAGCTTTCATAAGATTTTGGGACCAGAACAGTACACAAGATGGAGTCTGACATGTGACCTGTACGGGAGCATCACAGTACCTTTCAATCTTTTGTCAAAGTTTCTTTTCAAGCACACCATGATTTTATTTTATTTGCTTGCTGCCACACACTGTTGCCCCCCCCCCCATTTAAAGTTATTGTGGGTAATTATAAAGCTAATTACTGATCCACAAAGCAGTTGTTCTCTGTGATTGGCTACTGGCTAGATCATTAATGGTCACAAAATGACCAATCCAGCTGCCAAGCACAGCTGACACACCACATCACTGTTGATGCTGAAATCACAGCCCATCAGCATAGCCACCGCAGCTTAACTCACAAAAGTGACATGAGTGTCACTGTCATGTATCTCAGAAGTGAAATCATGGCAGAACTAACATTAACATTCTAAAAATGTCAGACCTTGAAATGTCTTTAGAACTGCTGAATGGATTATCACCATAAGCTTTCCTTACCACAGTAAGTGACAAAAATGTCACAGCGTACCACTTTTCTGAAGTCACGGTAACAGCTGATTTTGGAACTGTGAATCAGAGGAGATTACCAGAAAACCAACCTGAAGTCATGGTACTAGAACCCTGACAGTGACATATTTACTGAATTACATCACAACTAGCATGAAGTTGCAGTAACATCTAACCCAGTAAATGTAAATTTAAGTTAGTTTCATACAACTGGGCAGAAGTGGTGGTAACAGCTGTTGATCAAATTATCAATTTTCATGAAAGCAATATTTCTCAGCAACACTTACCTATTGTTGTGTATCGATGCCACCCAAAACCAAAGTGGCAAGTAATTCTGATGAAACTATTGCCAATCTGCAGGTACCTCAACACCAGCCTGACATCCCCAAGCCAGTTTGAGCAGAAGCAACAAAAGTCACTGTGTACTCCACAATGATTTCTGAAGCAACAAAGATCATACCCCAGGCACCTGCACCAAATAACACACACCACTACTCATTAACCAAATTAGACCCAGATCAAATAGAAAATTAATGAAACGAGATAACACAAACCCAAAACAAAAAGGATTGTCAGACTTTTTAAACAAGCATTTGTCAATGCCAAATGTTGTCTTGCTGGCGTTGGCATTGGTAGTGTAGGAGTCAGAGAGATGCATAATAGGAATGGCAGTGAAGTATGGAACTGACGTCAACCCCACCCCACCCTGCAGAGACTGACAGACATCGGGGTGTGCCTTTGGGTCATCGGCCATAACGCTCATGCCATTTCACCTCACCCTACCCTGCAGACACTGACAAGTGTCAAGGTGTGCCTTGGGGTGTTCGGGCTTTACACTCACCCCATTCCATAAGGAAATACAGTATTCTGAAATGGGTGCCATATAGGAGAATGGGGTGAACTTTGGGGCCAAAGAGTCCAAGGCACACCTCAATGCCTGTCACTGGCTGCAGGATGGGGGCCAACAATCCCAAGTCACACCACTGATGCCTGTCAGTCCCTACAGGATGGGGCGTTATGGCCAGAAACCCTAAAGCCATGTGTGGTTTTTGGTATTTTCACTCCAGGTTTTCAACATGGGCTTTTTAGACTTCACCACATGAACAGTGACACTATCAGTTCATTAGCTGAAAGGTGATTTTGCACAATGACTGTGCCATTTGGCATCACAGGTGCGAAACACATTTTGAACAGGATGTGAAAAATGACAGCTGTACTGTTCATGAGGAGGTATAAAAAAATGGCAATGTTGAAAATCTGGAGTGAAAATATAACAAAATTGGTGAAGTCACGAGCGTGCTTAGAAACTGTGCAACGCACGCCCGTAATGCAATTATTTTGGGAATTTTTTACACCAGATTTCCAACATAGGCATTTTGAGACTTCCACTCATGAACAGTGGCACTGTGCTTTTCTTAATCTGTCCCGAATGTTGATTTCACCCAGCGACCGCTCACATTGTGTGCCACAGGTGCAAAAACATTTTTCAGGTAGGATGTGAAAAATGACAGCTGTACTGTTCATCAGGCGGTGTGCAAAAATGACAATGTTGAAAATCTGGAGTAAAAATATAAGAAATTGGAGAAGTTACGAGTGTGCATAGAAACTGTGAGATGCACGCTGGTAACACAGCCATTTTGGGAAATTCTTTCACCAAATTTGCAACACAGGCTTTTTGGGACCTCTCCTTATAAACACTGTCACTGTGATTTTCTTAATCTGTCACAAACATTGATTTTGCACAGTGATCGTGCCATTGTGCGCCACATGTGCAAAAACACATTTCAGGCTGGATGTGAAAAATGACAGCTATACTGTTCATAAGGAGGTGTGGAAAAATGGCAATGTTGAAAATATGGAGTGAAAATTAAACATTCTCTGTACGAAAGGCTGCAT
The DNA here is from genome assembly GCA_016271365.2 of Neoceratodus forsteri. Lineage (NCBI taxonomy): Eukaryota > Metazoa > Chordata > Ceratodontiformes > Ceratodontidae > Neoceratodus > Neoceratodus forsteri. The sequence goes on along the minus strand of CM057450.1, from coordinate 1,175,083,082 downwards.
GGGAACTGCACATTGCATGTTCGTAACACAGTCATTTTTGGGAATTTTTTCACCAAACTTGTAACATAGGCTTTTTGGGAGCCTACCTCATCATCAGTGACACTGTTGTTTTGTTAATTGGTCCCAGAGGGTGATTCCGTGCAGTGACTGCGAATTCACCTTCCGGGACTGAATAATGACATGACAGTGACTGAATTTATGAGGTGGGGTCCCAAGAACCCCATGTTGAAAATTTGGTGCCAAAAGTCACAAAAATGGCCAAGATATCCACCTAAGCTGAAAACTCCCCATTGATGCCATTATACAGCTTACCAGCATTTCTTCAGTTTGCGGTCGGCTTTGAAGAGTACAGACATGTTCCCGCTCTACCAAAGATCATCGTGCCAGGCTTCAAAGGTAAGTATGGGATGAGGGGGTGTGGGGAGGTTGAGTATGCGGAGGGTGGACTCAGGTTGGGGGAGGGGGCACCGGAGACAACAAGGGACCGTTTTCTCTTTTCACAGGGAAAAAACACAAACAAAAAGACATCGCAGGATTTTTTTTTTACAGGTGTAAATTGGCACACTGGGGTGGGCTTCCAGTGTGCCACCTGAGTTTTTTTTTTGCGAGGGGGACTAAAGCCGATGGGGATTGGGCCCTCCGGCACACACAAAATCTGTCTGTGTTTGGGGAGGTGCATTATGCCGAGGGGGATTGTGCACCCCCTCAGCACACAAATTAAATAAATAGGGGGGCATTATGCTGACAGGGATTAGGATCTCCATCAGCAAATGAACTGGGGAGGGGGTCAAGCCGACAGGGGGATTGGGCACCCCCAACATCAGCTTTCATGGGGACTGTGAGAAGCAGACGGCAACAGCCACTGCCATGTTATTTGAAATGTTACACCAGGCAAGGCATGCCCTGCAATGATGTGTCGCTCCCTTATTGCAGTGGCAAATTTGCTTCAAGTTGGTGGCATACTTTTGCACTGCTGTCATAGATAGCATGCTATTTTATTCATGCCACAGAGACCAGCCTGAAAAACCAGTGGTGCCATTGGCCACAACATGACCGCACCTCCAAAACCTGCTATTCCAAGCTACCGCAATATGTTGCTTGCACGTGTGCAAGAAAACATAAAAAAACAGCTCTCTAAGAACAACAGAGATAAGGTACTTGAAACATTGCCTGAAGATAAACACCCAAAGACAGTTCTGTGTCACTCTTTGCAATACACAGGAACAGATGTAATCAGTATGAAGTTATGTGTCAATTAGATGTGAACTAAACCAACATTTAAAGCATACAGCAAAACCAAGTGTTTACATCATCCAGCAATGTGTCCATTAAAAAAAATACAGCAAATGACAGAACTCTTGCTCATCCATCAATAAATGCAACTGAGTTATAAAAACTTAAACATGGTTTTGTAATAGATATTAACTCCCCTCAACGTCTTTTCAATATAGTGTGGTTTGATGTATGACAGGTTTTTTTGCTTGGAGGGGATGTGAAGGGCAAATAGAGCTCCCAGAAGATGCCTTCCAAATAAAAACTGATAAGGAGGACAAAGAGTATGCGACACTTAATGATGAAAACAAATAAAGAAAAAATAAACATGCTGACCCTCTAGAACCCTCAAGGCACATGTACTGTATAGAGGAGAATTTACTCCATGTCAGAATCTCCACAGTACCCAGTTTTGTCTCTTCAGAAGTATCTCTCAAAATTGCCTACTTCACCTTGCTATTTTTACCTAAGTCCCAAATTAATTAAACTAGAAGATGCTGACAAATATCCCATATGGTACAACAGTGTACCAGTTTAAAAAAAAATCCTTGGCTCCGTGACGAAATTGCTCAGCAAAAAGTCAACCTTCTTGAAATCTACACAAACCATTCCATAAGATGTGCAACAATACAGCTCTTTTCACATGCTGGACTGGAAAGTTGAGAAGTCATGAGCATAACTGGCCATAAAAATGAAGAATCCATGAAAAACTACTGGACCCCGACACTGAATCAGAGATAAGCATGGAGCGCAACTGTTGCCAAAACTGATCAGCCTCAGCCTTCAACCTCAACTAGTGTGCCAGCTAATGCCCATGAAACTACAAGCAAGCCAGCAACAAATCCTGCAACTTCCATCCCAAATGACAAGGAGCACTCAAGTACCAGTCACCACTGTGATCCAGATGAAATAATACTCCAAGATGCCTTCACTGGTGACATTCTGCAGCAGCAAAATGCTAAGAGTACTGTTGGCAGGCATTTCTTCATGTGTCAGTGGTACTTTGCAGGGAATGTGTCCTTTGCGAATCCATGGAAAGTGTCATGTACTATTTTGTTTCTTGTCACTGACACAATTTCAGATTCAGTGTTAGATTATTGCAAGCATATATTTCCAACAGTTCTTTTTTGCTGATGACCATTTTCCTGCTCCATTTTAAAAATGTAGCTCTATGATCATTTTAAACAATGTACCAGAAGTTTAAAATGTCTCCAAACAACTATTAACTTATATAAAAAAATCTTTATGCAGTTATTAGTTATTTACTGCCCATTGCTTCTTTTCATTTTCACTTTTTTGTTAAAATGTTAAGAAGTATAAGGCTACAACCAATTAAAACTGTGTAGTACTGCTTCATCTTACACTCACAGTGCTTTGCACAGCATCAAGGTTCTTAAAAAAATAAAATAATTTCTGCACACCCAAGAACTTTTGTCCTGTCTCATAAAAAATCAGAACAAATTTCACCACACAAACCTTGACAATTTTATGACATATCCTATGCAGGTGGCCAGTGAAAGATATTAAATTGACATGCAAGATTCAATGTTAATTTTTTTTTTTTATTTTAGTCTTTGGTAACCAGATAAGGCCCACTAGGCACAAGTGCCTGTTTTCAAGGGTGACCTGGGAGTACTGGGTGATTAAGTGACTTGCTTAGAGTCGCACAGTATGCAAGCGGAGGTTGTGGTGACATGTAGCTGCTCAGTAATGCATGCTACCAATCTAGAGTGACCCAAATGTAGGCAGTCACTAATATTGGGGTGAAAAAAAATCAGAATGTTCCTACCACAGAATAAAATCTTCCACAAATGCATTTGTGAGAAACTATTAAAATAAATCATCATGAACTACTTTACTGCAGCTCATATGTACTGATAGGCACAAGCACAGACATGCTCTGCATCACTGATGTAATGGATGCTCACAAATGGCCACACACTCACTCAGTCCCTAAAAGTACAAAACAGACCCCACAAAGTAAGTTTTCTCACCATCAAAGTAACACCATCAATTATCCTTATAATTTATTTATTTAGTTTTAGTTGACCGGGTAAGTGCCCTAGACAAATCCTGCCTATTTTCAGGCACTACCTGGGGGAGGGAGATACAGATGAATGCCAACTGACCTTGAACCAGATTAAGCTTTTGATGGTATTTTTAGTGAATGAGGGAAATTTGGCCAGGACACCAGGGAAATCCCCTACTCTTTTCGATAAGTGCCATGGAATCTTTAACATCCACCTGAACTACCACCAATCCAGGCAGATGGGACCTCGGTTTAACGTCTCATCCAAAAGACAGTTAGCAATGATGATCTCATTGACAGTCATTTTGTGCAATTAATGAGGAGGTGATAAGTGGTGGCCCTCAGCTGTGCCTCACATAATCCAACCCCCACCCCATCATTAATACCAAAGAAACGACTGGCAGTTCATTCATTATTGCTTAAATATTGCAAGTGCATGGACAAGTAAGAATGAAGAGCAGAAGTAAATCTCTAAACAAATCAAAAAACGAATGAGGCAGTATAGCACAGTGGTTTAAGGCTCTGAGCTGCAAATCTGGAGACCTGGGTTTGAATCCTACAGCCCCCACTTGCATGCTGTGTGACCCTTAGCAAATCACTTAACTTCCTTGTGCTCTCAGGTCGCACCTGTAAACAAGCTTTCAGCTTAGTGTCTCTCTCTCTTGGTTTTAAAAAAAATCCTTTAAACAACAATTTCTTTGTTAATCCTGTTTGTATTATGTTCTAAAAACTATATATCTTATAAAAGAATGAACCCTGGCCAACATTACTTCTGCATCATGAAAACTTCAATAAAGCATTTTCTATTGTTCAGGTTGTCATAGATACTCTACTAGAATTGTCCAGCAGTGACCTCGTATAGAGAGGAGAATTGCCATGAATCAATTTCCATGCCCAGCAGCCCAAAGGATATTGAACTCTTTGGCTCAATTTAAAACAATTTGCAGTTTGGTAAAGAGAGCAGATATCATGAGTAAGCAGTAAGACACTCCAGGGAGGTAGTTGTCATGGGCTGATGCACACCCACGTCCATAGTGAGGCATGAGGCACATGCTCCGAGTACATTCAGAACCCGGCAGTGCATTAACCCATGAAAACCACCACCCCGGAGTATTCTGTTGCACCTATAAAATGAGTCCCCATGCAAAAATAAAATAAGAAAAAAGAAAACTATTATATAAAATTTACCATCATTCAATACAAATGGAACAAAAATAAAATAAATAGTCACAGTGCTTTTCTGCACTATGTGGCACTGGTGTTATTCTAGAGCTATAGTAGTTATTGATGTAATTTATTCATTTTGTTTATTAATATCTAAAGTTTGTGGGGTTTTTTACACTGAAGAGACATCTAGTGCAGACTTATACAGCTGTTAACTGATCACAGAGAGAATTTGGCTGTGTGAAAGATGGGAGGTGGGAGGAAGAAACAGAGAATTAGAGATAGCAGGATGCTGCTTAAATGTATACGTTTCAATTAATAGTTGCCCTGTTCTTTTAAACTGAGAGAGTCAGGGTACATGTATTAAATTACCACTGATGCTGTGCACCATAGTGAGCCTGATATGAAGGCACTTAGGTGCCAGCCGCCAGGACAGCAAGAGACTGTGCTAAGCCGCCAGCTGCCAGTGTGTGCTATGTGACACTGTTATGTTTTAAAGCCAGTTATGGCTTTGTTAGCAGTTATTATTGAAAGCCTTGTTATAGTTTTACAGTTGTATAAATTTGGTTTAGATATTTCTAGGTGGATTTGTGGCAGTTCATTAAGAGCAAGAGTGAGAGACAGAGTATGCAGAGAGAGAAAGAGAACACCGTGCTGTCATGACAGAGCATGCAGGGCTATATGCTGCTATAGTTACTGGCTGTACTAATAGCATCCATTGTTTGAAACTCCAGGAATTGAAAATACTTTTTAAAACTTATCGTGCATCTGAAATTTTGGCCATGATGAGAAACAGGATGTCCATTGTGTCAGGGAAATGGGGGGAGATGCACAGCACAAGAGCAGTGTAATGCTGCTTATTGTATCTGCGGTCGTGATTGCAGTGAAAGGGAGCATTGGGACAAGGTAATGGAGCCAGTCCCATGATGTGTTCACCATTTGGAAGCTTTTTAAATAAAGCTATTTTGTTTTTCATTAACATTAGTGGACAAGTATGTGTGACTTGGAGAAGGTGGCTGTCACTTCAAGAATGATAATCACTCGCTTGGGGGGTTAAGTGACAAGCATTTCTGTACTGCATGGCAACAGGTTAAACAAAGTGACATAATATGGAAAAAAAAGGCAAGTGAATGGTTTTAAAATGTTTTATTTCACCATGTTATGAATGCTTTTGGTTACGGCTATGGTGGAAAGATTTAGAAATGTATTAAAAAATATGTCAAGTCAGCAGTATTAAGGTTTTAATTCATACAAACATGGCTGCCAGAAATTGTTTTCAAAATATTTTTTGGATTCCTGAATATCTAGTTGCTCTGTGTTCTGGTTGCTGGAAGGGTTCCTGACGCAGTGGTTGTCCCCACATAAGGCATGGAGTTTTAAACCCTCTCATCCAATTGGGATGCAGCAAATTCCTTTCCAACTTTATAATACATGGTACATTTCAGGAAAACTTACATGCTCTGTTCATGATCATCACTATTCAATGCATAGCTGATTTACAAGTTCCAGAATAAATTGCTAGATACTATTCAGTTATTAGAAATGTATGGCACATAGGTACCAGTCACTTAGCTTCAGTGTTAAAATGCAACCTGTTTTGATACAATGTTCCAAATCTTTGGCTACTTTGAGGAGATTATCAATGTGCAAACTGCGACTCAAGTTGCTGTCCAAGTCAAGATAATGATATGCATTGACCTGGTTCAGGACAGAAACAAAGTGCATGAGACAGGACTCAGAAGGGTGTCTCCAAAATAAGTAAAGTGAAAACCAAGTTAATGCAAAATGTGAAAATTAGATAACTGCAATCCAACAGAGAGCATACACATTAAGCAACCCAGTGCTTTAACTCTGTAATGGGTCTTCATTACAGAGTCAGATCACTGGGGTTGCTTCTTGTATTAGCTTGGCTTTTGATTTATTTATTTTGGAGACACCCTTCTGAGTGCTAGCCCATAAATTTTGTTTCTGACATTTTTTTGAGGGGGTGGCAGGCAGCTACTGCTTTCATGAGTACATGAGCCCCTGTTCTGCTTCCTAATCCAGGACAGAGCCGCAGAATTATTTACAGAATGAGCAAGAGTGAAGTACAGTAGTCTCGAAGCATACTGTGCGCAAAAAAGACAAACCCTGTTGTCCCTAAACCAATTTTGTACTTCATCAGAATAATTCTGAAGTTGACTGGTCGTAAGATCCAAATTTATGTTGCTAGTAAAAATCACAGTATAATTACTGATAAGCATTTTAATGCTCTGGTCATGGGTTGCTAAACAGGTGTTACAACTGCCCAGTTGTAATTATGCATTACAACCGGGTGGTTGAAACCAATCTGTGAATCAAGCACTGTTCACAACATTGCTGCTAATTGGTGGAGCAAGTTGGATGGGGTGTGCTTTAGCAAACAGATAGCAGCACATGTTTGCTGGGGTCAGTTCCGTGTATCAAGCAACTGGCATTGGTGAGTTGTAATTTGCATTTTTTTAAATATGCCTTTAACTAAAGGTTTTATCATCCATTTGTCCCAGGGGAAGGAATGGAGGTATGAGGAGTGACAAGATCTATGGCTAGCAGTCAGGCAGAGTGAGCAGCGAGAGGAGAGGAAGGAGGAGGGAGAACTCCAGATTTATTAAAAATTCTTACCAGCAATTATAAAAAACAAAACATGAGCAGGTGTGTGTAAACCAGAAGTTTATAAACACCCTCAGTGTGGGATGATTTTATATGTAGCATCCCTCACCTCAGGTGTGTGTAAAATTATTGTTATACACTCACCCATGTATTATTCTCTGGATCATCAATATAAATTAATATTTAATAATAATAATATAATCTTTATTTTTAGGATGCCTTTCAAATATCAAGGTGCCTTACAGTAAAAACATAACCATCAAACATTACATTAAATATAAACAATAAAATCCATTATATTTCTGGGAATGCCAGTGTCCACAAAAAAGTTTTCAGTGCCTGCTTAAAGCCCCTAATGGTTGTGCACTCCTGAAGCTGATGGGGCAGAGAATTCCAGAGGGTAGGGGCTGCAAAAGCAAAAGTATGGGCCCCAGAAGATTTCAAAGTAACCCTCAGAATCTCCAGCAACCCCTCGTCAGCTGAGCAGAGCTGTGGCACAGGGCTGTAAGGAATCAGGAGCTCTTTCAAATAGTCAGGACCAAGACTGCATAGGGCTTTGTAGGTCAACAGGCCTACCTTAAAGGTGAACTGCCACTGAATCGGCAGCCAGTGCAGATCGTGCAGCACAGGGGTAATATGCGAACTCCTAGATACCCCTGACACTAAACAAGCAGCAGTGTTCTGCACTAGCTGCAAGTGGTAGAAATCAACCCCAGGAAGCCCTAGATAAAGACATTTGCAGTAGTCAAGCCGAGAGGTCACAAAGGTGTGGACCAATACCGGCAGGTCACTGGATGGAACAAGGTGCTTAACCCTGGCAATATTCCAAAGATGATAAAATGCCGATTTGACAACTGTCGACACCTGATGATGAAGTCAAATTATTTAAAGATTGGCTAAAAAATAAAGGTTCTAAAACTGATCCTAGCAGTGCACACAAATGTACCAGCAGGACAGATGACATTTTATCATCAATTTTTACTTGATGTACTCAACCATTAAGACAGCTATAGAGCCAGCTTAGAACTGGTTTAGAGAAGCAAGGACAGCCCAAACTGTCTAACAATAAGGAGTGGTTATCAATGTCAAATGACTTTGACAGACTGATATACACAGCTCCAGCTAATTATTGATTGTCCAAAGCTTCATGCATAAAATTAGTATACTCAGCTAAAGCAGTGATGGTGCTGTGATGTTGTTTAAATGCTAAAGAGCAGTCCAAATATTATATTTCTTAATGTAGTTAATTACTTCATCGTGAATAATCATCTCTAATGCTTCTGACAATGGGAAAGAACAGAGATAGATCTGTAATTAGCTGTATCTGAAGTAGCACCACCCTTATAAACTGGAGTGACATACAGTATGTATATTGCCATTAAATACTGTAGGTACCTCCAGTGGAGACAATAAAAAATTTAACAACTTAGTGGTAGGCATTGATAACTTCTCAAGTAGAATTCTTATTAGTTTTAGATCCATACCATCAGAGCTAATACGTGTTTTGAATTTTAATGTATTCAAATATTTTAACATCTTCAAATATTTTATGCACAATTGAACATTAATTCTTATAAATTAGAAAGGGTGATTCACCAGATTTTTTTCTGAATACCACTTTAGCAATTCTCCAATCCACTTAATGGTAGTAAGACACCTAACTGTTCAACTGCATCCATAAAATATTTATTAAAACCATTTCAAATTTTAATTGGATCAGAGCAAGTTTCGTTATCTATCACCACTGATTTGGGAGAAGCATTCTGTTTTTGCCTAACTGTCCTTTTATACCCATTCAAGAGACTCAGGAATTTTTCAAAGTGGTAATCTGCTTATTGCGGCAATACTGGGGTTTAGCTAATTAGTCTATTTTCTACATAAGTTTCTTACTTGTTTATATTCAGGGCCCCTAGTGCTCTACGGCAGCATTTTCTGACTTCTGTGGCAGGGCTCCAAGGCTTCTGCAACAGCATTTTCTGATTTCCGTGGCATGCTTTATTAATTTCTATGGCAGAATATAGTCTTGCCATTGGCTAAAATGTGATGTGATGTGATGTCATTGATGATGCCACATGCCAAGCATAGAGGCGGGGCTTCAGGATAAAAAAAAAATGGGTAGAAGAGCCTGGCACTATGGAAAACTGTATGTCTGAATGACAATTCACCAAGAACAAGGAGTTCTGCGGCTATATATATCTATATCTGTAGTTTCATAGGACATACAAGTCTGAGGGACAGGCCCTTAATTAAACTTGCCATCATAAATTAATGATGGTAGACAAATTTGTTCTCACCCATATATAAGTCAAGTTCTTTGTTTAAAAAAATTCAGAGATTGATTTGATACCACATTTGCTGGGAGAGAGTTCCACAAATGTGGAACTCTTTGTGATAGAAAGTTTTTCCTCCGTATTGTTTTACATAATTCAACATATAATCTGAGATTATGTGATCTAGTACTCTCTAAGGGCGATTGTCTAGTTAAACAGTTGGATTCCAGAAACAATTCATCCTCAAATGCCTTATAGGCCTAACACATATCACCTCTAAGAAACCTATATTTTTGGGAAAAAAAGTCCTAAGTTTCTAAATTTATCACCATATTCCAAGTGTGCCACTTTAGAGACTGACTTAGTCATTTTACATTGGACTGATTCATACATTTTCACATCATTAATGGCAGTAGGTGAACAAAAAGGGGCACAATATTCCATATGTGTTCTAACCATAGTCATATATAATGGAATCAGAACCTCGGCTTCTTGACTTTTTATATGTTTTAAAATACATCTGAGTATACCATGAAATTTTTTAGCAGTGATATTCATATGGAGGTTCCATTTTAGGTTATCACACCCAAATCTCTTTCAGAAGTAGTTTCTTCAAGCTTAATATGATTTACATGGTAATTGGCCATGCAGTTATTATCTCCCAGATGCATGACTTTACATTTTCCAATATTAAAAACTAATCCATGATCATTTGCCCAAGAATAAAGGTTATTTAGGTTATCCTGGAGCAGTTTGACAGATGCTTTATTATTAACAATTCCTCCAAGTTTACTGTCATCAGCATATTTATGCAACCATATACCGCTATTTGCTTGCATATCAGAAATCATGATATTAAATAATATTGTACTGAGCACTGACCCCTGAGGTACTCCACTACTAATAGTACACCAATCGGACCTACATCCACACAGAACTACCCTCTGTTTCCTATATTCCAACCAAGAAGAGATCCATTCGATAATATTAGGATGTAAGTGTAATTTATATAGCTGATGTAAAAGATGCTTATGTGATACCATATCAAATGCTTTTTTATAGTCCAGAAAGAGAACATCAACAGGCAATCCTTCATCCAAGGCTTTACTCACTGGCTCAAAAAAGCTAATTAGATTAGACATACATGATTTTCCCTTTGTGAAACCGTACTGTGTTATATCAATATTTCCTGATTTATATAGGTGTTCAGTAATTTTGTACTGTAATAACCTTTCCATAAGCTTACCAATACCTGAGGCTAGGCTTATGGGCCTATAATTACCAATAAAATTTTTGGACCCTTTTTTGAAAATAGGGGTAATATTTGCTATTTTCCAAATGTCCAATGCCTTACTTTCTTTTAAGGATGTATTAAACAGCAAAGTAAGTATACTCACTAATTCTGAAGAGAGATTCATAAAAAAGATAGATGGAATACCATCAATTCCCATGGAGGAGGTAGATTTCATGTCTTTAATTGCTCTCAGGGTGTCATTTTCAGTAAAGAACATTATGGGGCATGGAGCAGGGACAGTATTTATTATAAACTCTTCCTTGCTTTTAAAGATACTAGCAAAATATTTATTAAATTAATTTGCCATTTGTTCATCCTCCACAATTAACTTGTCATTTATAAAAAGTGATCCTGCCCCAATCCTATTTCCTTTAAGAGAACCTATATAATTATAACATTGTTTTTTATTGTTTTTACAATCTCTAACCAATTTAATTTCTATATCACTTTTTGCCTGTCATCAATATTTTGGTGGTATTAGATAGTTGTTTACATTTTAACCATGCTTTTTGTGTTGTTTTTTTTCTTATATCGTTTAAACGCCTTTTTCTTTTTTTTGATACTCTTCTTAATCTTGGTGTACCTCCAAATAGGCACTCTCCGATTTTTATTATTATGTTTGACCCATGTCAGTACCCATTTTTTAATACAATAATCCAGTTTTTCTTTAATAATATGCCACATATCATTTACTTTTAAATTTTTAAGATCTTTATGCCAATTCCAATTCCTTAAGTATTGTTTAATAAGCTTATAATTGGCTTTATAAAAATTAGATACTTTACTATGACCAGCTATATTAATTCTGGTAGTAAAAAAAATCCCATCTTATGGCAAAGTGATCACTATTATCCAAGGGTTCTTCTATAGTGGATAAGGAACCAAAATGTTTAATATTAGTAATGATAAGATCCAGAATATGATTATTCCTAGTTAGTTTATTTATCAACTGCTTGAGGTCATTTTGAACCATAAACTGGATTAACTTATTTTCATTACAGTTTTGAGTACTCAGGGTAGGCCTATTTATGTTAGGTAAATTATAATCCCCAAAGAGAGTGAAGTCAGTTTTAATATTAATTGTATCTAGTATTGAAAAGAAAATATCATTTTCTTCAACCGCCAGACCTGGTGCTCAATATACCACCCCTACTATTAAAGGATCTGGCAAGAGGGTAATCTAAACTACAATTATTTCATTATTTGTTTGATTACTGTTTAGTTCATAGTATTAAAGATTATTTTTAATATATAAAGCAACTCCTCCTCCTTTTTTAGTTTGTCGATTTTTTAACGCTACTGAGTAGCCATGTATATTAGTAGCCCAGTCTCCATCACCGAACCATGTTTCCGTTACAGCACAGATATCAATTTTAATTTTAATCAGGTGATAGGTTAGTTCCCCCAGTTTGTTATTCAAGCTCCTAGCATTTACTAATAATGTGTTTATTTTTTGTGGGCAAGGTTCTTTAACAGCGTTCTTAACAACTTGTTTTTTCTTTTTAGATTCATGGGGTACAGTAATGTCAGTATTGTTGCCCTGAGTAATAGGATTCTTACATAATGTATCCTTTAGAAACAAAGATACCCACCTAGAGTTTAGTTTAGTTTAAATTTGAGTCAGTGTAACTATTTAGTTTGTTACCCAGAGTTGCTGCCCCTTTTCTACTTGGATGGATACCATCCCAGCAAATCAGTTCTCTATTTACTACAAAGTCCTCCCAGTGGGTAATACATCTAAAGTTCTGTCTAAGGCTCCATTCTCTCAGCCAGTTATTTTTATTTTTAATTTTGTTATTCAGATAGTCGTTAGGTCCAAAAACAGGAATGATTTCGGAGATAGCAACGATACGATCCCTATCCTTTAGGGTGTTCACCAACCCTACAAACTCTTCTTTAATTCTCTGTTCACTTTGTTGACAGATGTTATTCAGATAAGCGTGTATGATGGCAAGTCGTTTTTCGCCTCCCGTTTTCAGAATATCCTTAGACATTCTAGTAATGTCCCAAATTTTAGCTCCTCGAAAACTGGACAGTGTTCTATTAGATTTATCTATGTCACAGATTTTCCTATCAAGATGTTTTATCATAGAGTCTCCAAGAAGAAAAACCTGCTTGGGATCAGAAATTAAATTACTTTCAGTATCCACTAGATTATAGGTAATCTGTTCCGAAGTAACCAGGGAAGTTGAAGAATGAGAATTATTAGAAGGCACCATGGTTGCTGGATTTGAGGGTGTATCAGTGGGTAATGAATATTCTAATTGGTCAGTGAGTAAGTCAAAACAATTTCTTACTGTAATATTAAAATTGTTAGCTTTCCTATCCTTTTTTGCCATTTTGGAATTTCTAACTTCATACCACTCATTATTATCATGGTGCCCATCAAAAGTATCCCTAGTACGTTTTATTTTATATATATATATATATATATATACACACATATATATATATATATATATATATAATATATATGTTATATATATATATATATATATATATATATATATATATTTATATATCTTCATTGCAAAACCTTCATTAATGCATTATTTAGCAACAAAAGCAGGGAATGAGGCATTAGGGTTTCCAACCCTAACACTCCACTCACCCACCCTACATTTCACCTCCACTGAAACAGTTTGTGTTTTGAGGTTGTCAGCCCAAATGCTCACCCCTATTCCATGTGTAAGGAAATTAGCATGGTGGTGAGCATTAGGGTTGACAACCTCAAGACACACCCCGACACCTGTTGGTCTGTGGAGGATGGGGTGTACAGAAGAATCACTTAACAGCTAAGTTTGAGTGTGAATAGTTTATTGATTCTTCTATACACTTTCTGGGAAGTCTCTCTTCATTCATGGCATATGCCCTTAGCCAGGATTTAACCAATCTCCCTTGTACAAGGCATTCCATTGGTAACTGACCCAGTTCAGCTCCAACTAGAGGAGAAGCAGTCCCATGAGGGAGTCCCAATAACTATTTATAATATGTATTTAGGAATTGTTGCATATTTCCCTGTCTTTGCTTTCCCCAGACTTCAGCTCCATATAATATTTGGGCTTTTATTTTCATGTTTATTAATTTGAGGTAACCTTTTACTGAATGCCCTCCATATTTATACATGAATCTTGACATAACTGGTAAAAACCTTTTAACTTTTGCTTCTATATTTTTTAAATGTCTGTTCCATGTAAGATTGTCTGAAATTGTTATACCAGGGTAACAGAAATTTTTCACTACCTCTAATTGTTTATTGTCTATGAGGTGTCTATAATTTTTGTTGTTTCCGCCATATACTATCACCTTTGTCTTCTCGTAGTTTATTTGCAAATCTGTATTTCTACATTCTTTACTGAGTATCTGCATCATCCTCTTGATTCCTAAGTAGCCTGTTGATAATAATACAATATCATCTGCATAAGCTAGGTATGGGCAGGGGTATCCACCGATTTTGGGCATGTGAAAATTTCCATCATACATTTTGATTAATATATCATTAATGAATAGGTTAAACAAAATCAGGACTAGTGAGCATTCTTGTTTGATGCCTCTGTTTCTGTGGAATTCTCCAGTTTTGCCCTACATAGAGTTGTATCTAATTTGTGTCATATTATCTTGGTTCAGTAATTTGATTAGTTTTATTATTGCTTGATCAACCCCTGCTTTTCTAATGCTAGCCAGAGTAAATCTCTGTTTACCCTATAAAATGCAGATTTTAGATCTATAAAAACACAATACAATTTTTGTTTCTTGATTTTCTTATACTTACAGTGGCGTGAAAAAGTATTTGCCCCCTTCCTGATTTTCTCTATTATTGCATATTTGTCACACTGGATGTTTTCAGGTCTTTAGAGAAAATGTAATATTAGATAAAGGGAACCTGAGTGAACAAATAACACTTGTTTTTTTTTTTATTTCACCTATTTAATGAAAAAAGTTAACCAACAACAACTGGCACTGTGTGAAAAAGTAATTGCCCCCTTACACTTAATAACTGGTTACGCCTACATTTAGCTGCAATGACTGAAACCAAACACTTCCTATAATTCAATATCAGTCTTTCACATCGCTGTGGAGGAATTTTAACTCACTCTTCCTTGCAGAACTGCTTTAATTCAGTAACATTTGGTAGGGTTTCGAGCATGAACTGCTCGTTTGTGCCCCACACAGCATATTGGGTTTAAGTCTGACTTTGACTAGGCCTACCTCCAAAACTTTAATTTTACTTCTTTTTAGCCATTCTGATGTGGACTTGCTTTTGTGTTTTGGATCATTGTCTTGCTGCATGACCCAACTACGCTTCAGCTTCAGCTGACGGAAGGATGACTGGACATTCTCCTTAAGAATTTTCTGGTACAGAGCAGAATTCATGGTTCTTTAATTTGGCAAGTCATCCAGGTCCTTAGGCAGCAAGCATCCCCACACCATCACACTACCACCACCATGTTTGACTGTTGGTATGGTGTTCTTACTGTGGAATGCTGTGTTTGCTTTACGTGAGACATTATGGGATCCATGTTGTCCAAAAGTTCCACTTTGACTCATCTGTCCATAGAACATTTTCCCAAAAGGCTTGTGGATCATCCAGGTGCTTTTTGGCAAATGTGAGACAAGCATTTATGTTCTTCTTGGTTAGCAGTGGTTTCCGCCTTGCTACTCTCACATGAAGCCCATTTTGCCCAGTCTCTTTCTGCTTGTGGAGTCATGAACACTGACCTTAGCTGAGGCAAGAGAAGCCTGCAGTTCTTGGATGTTGTTTTAGGATCCTTTGCGACTTCCTGATGATTTTATGCTGCGCCTGGAGTAATTTTGGCAGGCCCCACCCTGGGAAGATTCACTACTGTTCCAAGTGTTCTCCATTTGAGATTATGGCTCTACTGTGGTTCGATGGAGTCCCAGAGCCTTAGAAATAGCTTTGTAACCCTTTCCAGACTGATAGAGGGCAACACATTTTTTCTGATCTTTTCAGGAACTTCCTTTGATCATGGCATAATGTGCTGGTTGAATCTTTGTGCTGGCAATGTGACTCTGATGGTAAGGGTCAAAATAAAGTGTGGTTTATATTGAGCAGGGCTGGCTGTAATCAAGCCTGGCTGTGTTCAATCAGTTGACTCTAATTATCCTTTTAATTGGGTTGATTTAACTAGGGGGCAATTACTTTTTCACACAGTGCCAGTTGGTGTTGGTTAACTTTTTTCATTAAATAAATGAAATAAGTAAAAAAAAAAAGTGTTATTTGTTCACTCAGGTTCCCTTTATCTAATATTATATTTTGTCTAAAGACCTGAAAACATCTAGTGTGACAAATATGCAATAATAGAGAAAATCAGGAAGGGGGCAAATACTTTTTCACGCCACTGTATATATGAGGTGAGTCAGTACAAAGCACTGATCAATTGTGGAATGTTCCGTCATGAAGCCAGCCTGTGCATTGTCAATAATTTTGTTTGCTTTGATCCATTACAAGAGGGTCATATTGATATATTTTGTAAAAACCTTCTGTAAACTGTCCAGTAGACTGATGGGTGATGGATCTGTAGCAACATGGGTCTCATTTATCCCCTTTCTTAAAAATTAGAACTATTATGTTAAGTTTCCAGGATTTGGGGATGTTACCAGTTTCATTAACACATTTAAAAATTTTATAAAGACAAGTGATCCAGATGTCTATGAATTTATAAATTACATCTATGGGGACCCCATCTGGGCCAGGGGCCTTATGCCTTGTGAACAAGATAATGGCTTCATATATCTTTAACCTGGAGAATTATATTACTTTGTTAATCCATTTTCCTTTATCTTAGTATCTCTCTGCATCTCTTTGGGATCATAAAATAATTCTTTATAGTGGTTCACCCATCTTTCTGGATCAAGAAATACTTCTGTCTCCTCCACATATCCCCCCATTCCTCTTGAGACTAGTTTTCAAAATTTTTTATTTTTCTTCCATGCAACTGTTTAAAATTTTTGCCATATTTGCTTCCTGTATCTGGTTTTGTATATTTTAATTACCTTAATGTATTCTATTCTTAATCTATTTAAATGTTTTTATTTGTTTTGTTTGGTTTCTTTCTCACTTTCCTCAGTTGTTTGTTCAATTCCCTTCTAGCTGCCCTGCATTCTTTATTAAACCATGGTGACTTCTTATTGTTAAGTGGGATATTTGTTACTTTATATAATAGTTCTGAGACAGATTTCATGATTTTCTCAAAAATTTCTGTGCATACTGCATCCTGTTTTTCTTCTTCTATTGCATTTAATTGTTCTAAAACCATTGTATTGCACATTTCAATTAACAAGTCTTCTCCCTCTGATTTATCCCAACATATATGTTTTTTATTCCTAATTATAAACTGGCTACTGGTCTCTTTGGTCTTAGTTTTGGGATAGTCCCAATTTAAACTAATAATTAGTGGGCAATGTGGGCTTTCAGCTCTGTTTGCTATTTTCATGTCAACGAATGGCAAAGCTGAATTTATATTTATCCAGACTAAATATATAATTGACAATCCATTTGTGGCAATGTAAGTATAGTTTCCTTGTCTATCTGACTGTGTTCTGCCATTCAATAAAATACAGTTATTGTTTGTGAAAAGTTCATAAATGATCCTACCCTTCTCATTGTTGATTGTGTCCATTGTATTTCTTCTCAAGGAAATACTGCTAATCCCTAATGGCATTAAAGACTCCATAATATCATCTTTCAATTCCAGATATCCACCCATTCTGGAAGTGAAATATCCTGTTATCAGCAGCTTTGTTTCTAGGTTTGAGACTAGGAGATTGTTTATTAGAGTTTCCATAGGTTTTAGAATGTCAAGGAGAGCCTTAGAATTAATGCTGGGAGGGATATAAATATTAAAAATCATCAGTTCATTGGCCTTTTCTATGATTCTGACTACCAGAATATTATCACTTTCTATCTCTAATTATTGGCTTTCTATGCCAGCCCTAAAATTCTATTCAATTAATAAACTGCCCATATTCTTTCCATATTTTTTTATTTTTTATTTTTTGGCAGATTTGCTGAAAATTTAAAAACCACTAATATCAGTCTTCTAAAATAAATTTTGGGTCATTCATTTTGCCTCTCAACCCTGAGACATTCCATGACACTAGTTTAAAAACTTTGTCTTCAGAATCATACTGAGAACCTACTTTATCATTATTATTTTATTTTATTTATTTATTTTTGCTTTTCTTATAGCGCCCTCTGACTTATTCAGTTAGTCTTCTTTCCCTGTTAGAAGTCTACATTTGTTAGCCGTATCCACCATATAAATCCACTTGGGTGAGTCCATTATGATGTTGGTATTACTATTTCCCCCATTAACTTCTTCCTACATATGGATGTCTATACAATCTAGATCAACTGCCTTAGTCATTAGTAGTCAATAAGCTTCTCCATCATCCATCCATCCCATGATTTGGCCATTTTCCCTCCATTGACCACCTTTTTGATTGATTGTCCAAGCTTAGGATATTTTACAAGATTTTGTAGCAGGTCTCTGACCCTGAATTTGATATTATGAGAATTCTCATTACTCATTTGATTCAGTCCAAATATTAATAATATTCTAGTATGGTTGTTTTTTTTATATATATATATTTTGGAATTCCTTATAGAATTCTGGAAATAAGTCTGGTAATATATATATTTTATCTATTTCTATGCCCATTTATTGTAGTTCCTTTTTTATTTATAATAGTGTTTAGTATGTAGAATTGGTCTGAAACTAATACCATTTCTGAGTCTGGGATTGGTCTGATTATGCTTACATAGTGGAGTAGGTTTGCCTTATTATTCAAAAGGGTAGTCAGTAGTGCCTTTAAAGCCAAACTCAATTTTTCTTCTGGGACTTTTTACTTCAGGAGAGTCACCTTTGCCAAGACCCAGCGATATCTTCTCAAGGTCCTTGGCAAAAGGAGGTTTACTGGGGACTCCCTGGATCTAAAACTCTTCCACCTTACTATTGACACAGTTCTTTCTCCACTTGCTAAACTGTTTAACCTATCTCCCACTCTAAAACAATTCCCCCACCAATGGAAAGCTACCATTATTATGCCAATACATGAAAGCGGCGACAGGTCCCTACTGTCCAACTACTGCCCCATATCCATCCTCCCCCGTCTTTCCAAAGCATTAGATCGAATTTGTCTGACCAACTCTTTGAATATCTGCATCATTATGGTACCCAATGCCCCCAGCAACACAGCTTCTGCAAAGCACACAGCACGACCACCGCCCTTCTTCAATACACCAACCATATCCACAAGGTACTTGACTGGGGACACTTGCTGGGTGCCATATACATAGACTTCACCAAAGCGTTCCACACCATCAATCACCAGCTCCTACTCCAGTTCCTCCCTGTACTTGGACTCTAACAAGGGGTCATCAGCTAGCTTGGCAGCTACCTCAAGGATAGAACGCAATGTGTCAAGATATTTGACACCTCTCTTGTAACCTTCCTGTTCATTCTGGAGTCCCTCAGGGCTCCATTCTTGGCCCTTTACTTTTCAGCCTTTTTATCAACAACCTCCCCAAGGCTTGTAACAACCACATGATCCTCTATGCTGATAATGCAGTAATATTTTCATCCCACTTCAAACTACTTCCACTCACTGCCGACCTGCAATCTAACTTCTCCCTGATTGAGACCTGGTTTCAGCAGCATAAATTATTAATGAACTATAAGAAAACCAAGTCCATGTTGTTCTCTGAGACCCATAACAAATTCAGAACTGCCTCTCTCAATATCCTCAACAAACAAAATCTCCCACTTGACCAGGTTAGTAACTTCAAATACCTAGGGGTTACCTTAGACAGCTCACTTACATACCAACTCCACATCAATCACATCACCAAAATCATTAATGCGAGGCTCGGGGTCCTATATTGGCACCACTATTGCCTCACCAATGAAGCGCTTCTCATTGCAATTACAAGCTCCATCCTGTCCTTCATCGATTATGGGCTAGTTATTTATGGCGCAGCCATGGAAAACACCCTGACTCATCTAAAGGTGGAACTCAACAATTGTTGTTGGCTCATCACTGGTGCACACAAATGAACACATACTTGTGAGCTGTATGCCCAAACTGGCTGGCTCCATCTCACAGACAGGACCATGTACCAAACCTGCCTCTTCGCTAAGAAAAACAGCCTTAACCTCACTCCCACTTCTTCCCAAGAGCTTCTTCAGCTTGGCACTAACCTGCATAGCACCAATGGTGCAATCAAGCATCCATACCTTGTCCCCTTTTGCCACACATCCCTTTCTCAGTGCTCTTTCTACCACATAGCCCCTTCCTGGCTTAATGCCCTCCCACCTGTGGTCACCTCAGAACCTAAACTAGGTCCTTTCAAATCCAAACTGTGCCAATTTCTTATCTCTTGGAACCATTGTGACTGTGTTTGCTAAGTACATAGTCCTCTCCCCTTTCCCCATCTCCCTCTCCTCTGCCCTCCTTGTCTGTCCTCCCCTGTTCCTACCTTCCCTCCTCATACCTCCATTTGCTATGACTCACTTTCCCTCCTTCCTCCTCCCTCCCTCCCCTTCCCTCCTACAATGTGCCCTCCTAGCCCCACTGCACCCTCCCATATCCCACCTCCTCCTCACCCCTACTCCTTCTCCCTATCCTTAAAGTTCCCTTTTTTCCCTCTCCACATCCTCTCTTGACAATGTTGCCTTCTGGCTGCTAATGCATTGCATTCTTCTGATCTTCTCTATTAGTCTTATTAACTTTGGTCCAATGTTTGCTCACTGCCATGCTTCCTCTTTATTTTATTCCTCTGTTCTTTAAGTTTAATAAGCTCATATAATCTTGCTTCAATGTGGCTCTATTTTTATATTTTCTCTTCTTTATTTTCCCTGTTATACTTTTGTAAATAATCTTGTACAATCCTGTCTTATATGTTATTACTTGACATGGAACCTTTGTAAATGAACCCTTGGCTCAAAGGTAATTGTAATCCTAGAATTAAATAAATAAATAATTAAATAAATGATTTCTAATCTGCACATAGGCAATACAAAATATGCCCCAGTTGTTTTTCTCAGGAACTTCTCAAATTTGTCTTTGTTTTCAATTTCCTGTGTTTTATTAATCTCTGTTTGTTCTTTTAATTTCTGGTTTTCAGTCTCACCTCCTTGTGTTTTCTGATCACTCCCTTTCTCCTCAGTGTCTGACTTCTGACTATCATCATTTCCATCTGATTTTCCCCTATCTAGTCTGCTTGGGGATACCTCTCTTAAGTGCGTGTTAACTTTCATTTTCACTTTCTTGTTGTTATAATTGTTTTTTTTTCTTATCTGTTTTATTATTTGTTGGGTCTTTCTCTTTTTTGTTTCCTTTATTGTTTTTTTTTCTTCTTTTTCCTTTACTTGTTTTAGTCTACTGTCTGATCTGTCTAAATTGTGTGTTGATTTCCCTTTCTCAGCTACCATAACTTCTTGTTTCCCTCTTATGTTGCTTTCACTTGGCTCAGTAATTTTTGTTAACAGAATGCTTTGTTCCCCTTCTTCCATTTCTATTTCTGCTAGGGATTCTCCCCATTCCCCCACTCTGTTGCCTTCCTGTCCTATTTGTTTTCCTCTATTTCTTGGTTCTTCCTCATCTCCCATAATGTTTGACTTCCTTCTCTCAATTTCTTTGCTATGCTTCCATTCCTGTATATTTTATCCGGTAGCATTATCAGTTCTTGTAATCCTTTGCTGTTGCAGAAATCCTCTGAATATTCTACATCTATACCTTTGTTTCCTTCTATTCTATTCCCCTTTAAGTTTTCTAGGATGCTTCTGTTTTCTATACAGATTCCTTTAATGAATGAGAGGTCTTGCATAGTGTTTAACTGCTCAAACAACATTATATTAGCTTGAACTAAATCCCAGAGGGCTACAGCCATATATTTAGTGATTTTATCTGTATTTCATATATATGTGTGTGTGTATGTATATATATATATATATATATATATATATATATATATATATATATATATATATATATATATATAGATAGATAGATAGATAGATAGATAGATATTCTTTCCCTGTATGACTATCAGGGCTCAATATTAAAGTACTTTCTACTGGATCTGATGCTTCTAAATTTCTTATTGAGTTATTTGCCATATGTTTTTGTTTAAAATCATCTAACTCTTCTTAATTTGCCTTCATATAGGCTCTTAATTCTGCTACAGTTTTGTTTAATAAATGTAAGTTCCCAAATATGTCTGAGATGTCTACCCTATTAATAACTTTGGGGTTTATGTTGCAGGTTTCACCAAGTAGGCTACTACCTGCCAGGTCTTTTTCCTTCCAGATTATTTTATCTGTTTGGCCCTCTGACATTTTTTCTAGTAATTTGCTAGTCTCTTGGATGGGTGTTGATGTTAGTGTATTTTTTGTTACATTTCTCAATTTATTCTTCCCTCTACCTCTTTTTTTCTTTCCTTGCAGAAAGTTGGGTGAGCTCTGTATTTTGTTTAAGGCTGTCAGAGCTAATTGCCTTAGTGTTTTAACTTTATTGCCTCCTATTCCTAGTTTAGTTCAATTGAGTGAGTGTAACTTTGCTGTTTGGTTCATTGTTGATCATCTTACCACTTTGAGTAGTGCTGGACATTTTGTCTAATTGTATGTTCTATAATAATAGCCAGCTATAATAATATCCTGTCTGTGTGAACTCAAAATCCCCTACAGGTGTGTGTTTTTAATCTTAATATTAAATGGATGATCTATTCTTGAGGTTGTACTATGAGAGTAACCTTCTAATAAGCTTATCAACACAGGAATGCAAATACAAGTACAAATACACATAATCTCCTCTAATTCTCCCTTAGCATACTGGAGCTGATGCTCAGTTTTAAAAGCTGGGTAACACCTAAGTGAGCACGTCTCTCTCTGATTTTATACAATAATAAAAAAGAAGCTTTTTACAGAGGAGCACATCAAGAGAGAAAGGTCATTAATATCCAATAGTGTGCTAAAAAAGAGGAAATATTTTAACTCTTATTAAATGTTCACTTGCGGATATCTCTTTTATCCTGAACTTGTGTTTTCTTTGAGAACAGGTCACTCCAGGTTGTTTGCCATTTCATTTCCTTTCTGCTGCATTCACAATATGATTGCTGCTGTGGTTTTGAATCCAGCTGATCAAGGTTCAAAAACTTGAAAAGGAAAAAAAAACACTGCAAGAGCACGGCTAAAAGTTAAGTTAAGAAGTTAAAATAAATTATTTAGAAACTATGTGTCTATATTATCATCTGTTTTAGTAATGCAGCATTTGTGTTACCAGATCCAAAATTCACATTTCTGCATCATGCGGTATTGTGCTGTACTGGGTTTAGCATCTGCTCACTGCTTATTGGCTAGGTGCTCATATGATGTTTGGCTCAAAAAATCTAATTCTTAAGGAACTCTTGGATCAAAAGATGACACTAAAATAATTCTTAATAAAAATATGCAAAATACAATATATTTAAAACATAATAAGCAGTTAAACATAAAATATAAAATATAAACAGTGACACTTGTCCAGTGTTTGTTCCCTTGTTTCCATCTTTTTTTTTTTTTTTTTTTTTCTTACTAGTTTCCTCTCTTATCTTCCCCATTTTGTCCTTAACAGTCTGTCAGACTTTCATTCTCCAGGTTCTCCTGGATCAGTTTTTTTTCCTTTTCATCTTGGGGTAATGCTCAGTGCAGTTCTGCCTTGGCATTTACAGTCCCTCTGAAGGGCTCCTCTGCTCCAACTTCTGAGTTCACTAGTCCGGCATCACCACTGTCTGTAACTTTCTTCCTAATGGGAAACAGAAACACACCAAGAAAAACCTGCACAACCAAGAATGGTAGCTCAAAGATAGATTGCAAAGATTGCTTGCTTACATTAAAAGTGCAGGCAATGGTGGTATACCTGTTTTAGGCTTAAAACTTGCTCCAAGCAATCCTGCCTCTGCAGCTACTCCTCAGCATGCCAAGCAGTCAGCATCCATCTTGGACCTATAGTGGACATTCAACAGCAATTTGTCTTTGCTAAATCAGCTGTTTTCTGACACCTCAGCCAGTGGGCAACTCAGCTGTGATTGCTTCTCTGTGAAACAGCATCCTCTTGGTTGGTGACTTAATTGATTCAGTAATCAGTTGTAATTTGGTGATTGACTGTGTCTTTAAGTAGCCTATGTTTTCTGTGTAAAATTAGATGTCAGTTACTCAGGTAAAATGTCTGCTCAGTGTACCACATTTACTCTGTCCAGAAAAAGTAGAGTTTCTGAGTGAGATTGAAGGGATGCTAAAAATTAGCATGAGAGAGCTTGCTGCTGATTTCGGTGTAGTACAATTTACCTTATCAGACCTATTGAAAAACAAGCAGCATTTGCTGGAGGATTTGCACCAGAACCAAACACAAACCACAAATACATGAGAGATGGAAAGGACGGGGAGGTGAAGGATGTTGTTCTCTGTTGGTTAGCCAATGATTCAGGGAGGAATGTAATGATAAGCAGCCCCCTTCGATTTGGAAAAAGCTTCACAGATTGATACAAAAAAGGGGAAACAGATTCCTTTCCTTCTGGAAGGTGACTAAACAGATGGCAGGTCAGGCACAACACTGGGTATAAACATGCCCATGATAAAAAGATAAACCAGAGACTGTCAGTGCAGAGGTTTTGTCGATGATGTGCTCCCTGGGATCCTTGCTGGGTTCAAACCAATGAAGTTCTTCAGTTGCAATAGGACCAGGCTTTTTGTTCCCATACATTGGAAGCAGCACTCTCATTTAAACATCTGAAACACTCACAAGCCAGAAGGAAGCAAAATAAAGGTTGTAAGTGTTGTTGTATAGTAACATCCAGTACAGAAAAGATTGACTTCTTGGTTGTGGGCAAATCAACTCAGCCCAGATGTTTCCAAGGCATCAAGCATCTCCCTGTCATCTACAGGAATACCCACAGTGTATGGATTACAGGGGAGATTTTTATGGATTTAGTCTGTGCATGGGATTGCAAACTGTGGCCAAGAAAAATTGTCCTGCTGTTGGGCAACTTTAGCAGTCACCCACACATTCAATGATTGTGCAAAATCAGATTTATTTCCTGACCCTAAACATTACTGTACATGCCTCACCCAGCCCCTTGACATGCAGATTTTTTTATTCATTCAAAAGATACTATCTGCATGCTATGCAAGCTCAGGTTATAGACTACCTAGTGAGACAGAGGATTTAATTGTTGCTGCCTGCGTAAAAAAGATCAGCCTATTGAACACAATGAGGCTGATGGATAAAGCTTGGGACAGTGTCTCTCAGGAGACAATTGTAAGGTGCTTCTCAAAGGCTGGCTTTGTTTCAGCTTCAGCCACTGTTGTATAGAACTTATAGGAAGAAGAAGAGGATGAAATTCCCTGATGGCTAACCACTGAAGAATCTGACAGTCTATGTCATCTTGTGACCAGCTGGAGGATGAGAAGGAATCGGATGTGGATGATGTTAGCCAAGTGATGTCCAGGATGGCCATGCTGCAGCCATCTGACTCAGAGGACGATGAGCCCAGATCCAAACTGGTACTGTGTCTGGTGACCCCTGTGGATGTTAGAGTGGCACTCACTATGCTATGCAGTGCAATGGAGCAGCATGAAGATTTGACTCTCGACTGGATAATCATCATAGCTACTGAGAAAATGTGTAAGAATTACACCACTCAAAAAACAACCTAGAAAAGGATTAAGGGGTTCCTGGAACTGAAGCAACCTAAATAGAAAGTAAGCAGTTACATTTTAGCTTTCAACTAGTTCGATGTAACAAAGGCACAAAGTACTCAAGGCTACAGACTTTGATGTTCTTATTTTTCACATATTTGATAACTGCTAAATCCTAAGACATTGCATTTGCTGCACATACAGTACTGTGGACTTCTCTTTGAATAGCAGTATTACATATTTTTTGTTATTACTAAATCTGGATTGTGTTCACCAGTGTGTGATGCATGCATTTTGTGAACCCCTATTTAAAAGATCTAGTAATATGGATGTAAAGAAGGCAGTGTGATCTAGTGGTTAGAGCACTGAACTGTAAAACACAAGATCAAAGGCATGAAGCTGGCCCAGTGGCACTGAAGGTTGAGGCACTGGATGCCACACCTAATGCTACACCGGTGACCTGGGTTCAGGAGCAAGCTTAGGTCATCTGGGGTCAGCGGGGGGGAGGGAGCCAGGAAATGGATTGAGTCGCCACCAGGTAGCTCTCCTTTCCCTCGTAGGGACCCAGCCATGACTGCTGCAAGGCTGCCCCTGGGTGGAGGCCCAGAGGGTACTGCAGATAGGAATGGCAAGAGTAGGGAGGATGCCATGGATCACTGCATGCACATGCCTCCACACATGCCTAAGCAGCTGTGGCTAGGGAGGAGAGAAACTGTGGAAACTGGAGTTGGCAGGCTCCACGATGGCCCCACAGTGCCCATGTCAGCCTCTCAGGGTCTAGATGTTGGTTTACAGGCAGGAAAAAAAGTTGACACGCTTCGCCCTCAGCCCTGCCATGGGGGGGAGGCAGCCCAAGGGGGACCTACCATGAGGGTTAGGTGCAGGAGTGTCTTGAGACTGGAAAATAAGCCCCTCCAAAGACTGGTTCAGAGCTGCCTGCCAGCTCCACCAGAAGGGGAGTAAAAACCTATATAAAAAAAGATCAAAGGCATGAGTCTTATCACTGTCATTGGCTCACTTTGTGACCTTGAACAAGTCACCTGATCAGCATGTGCTTTTGTTCTCCCAGCTATAAAATTAGTTAAATGCATGAACTGCACTGACAATGAGATGTTGCTTGGGCATTGCTGGGTAAAACGAATTGGATAAATAATTTACCTAGAATCATAAACACCAGTAGGTGGTTTACTGAAAAGTAATTGCTTACAATCACATCATCTGACATACCACTTAAGTTCTATGTGCCTGATTAAGATTATGAAAACATTTTGAAACTGTAGTAGACATTTAAACCATCTTAATCTTTTTATAAGCAGTGTTAGTGGTTTAGTAGATAGCACACTCACCTCTGGGGCTAGAAGATCAGATGATCATGGGTTCTAGCCCTACACCAGGTACGTGAGGTAATACCCATAACTGACACTGTTGTGCAGTATGGGGGAGGCTGCACAATTGAGGTGCCACCCTTCAGATAATACATTAAACTGAGGTCTCTTCTGCCCCGCTCTGGTCACTGCCCAGGTGGAAGTAAAAATATCCCACGGCACTTATCGATGAAGAGTAGGGGAGTTTCCCCCAGCATCATGACCAGCATTTCCCCAGCAATATAACAGGTCAAAGTAATGCACCCCCAGGATACACCTGAAAACAGGCTATCACAGCTTAGTGTGCCTTTCCTGGCCAAAGACTGTAAATACATAAATAAAATAAATAATCTACTATGGTTACCCATGACAGCCCCATTAAAATGAGGTCCCTTCTGTTCATCTCTGGTCACTGTCCAGGTGGAAGTAAAAATATCCCACGGCACTTATCGATGAAGAGTAGGGGAGTTTCCCCCAGCATCATGACCAACATTCCTCAAGCAATATAACAGGTCAGTGTCTTCTTGACTGACCAGCTTACTGCCATTGGTCTTTGCATTGATACCATCACCTGGTTTTGAAGTTAACTTCATAACCTCTTGCAGCAGGTGAAGATAGGAACTGTCTTCTCTGACAGTAGACCTGTCCACTCAGGAGTCCCTCGAGGGTCCATCATGGGTCCCCTCCTATTCAGTATTTTCCTGAATAATTTTCCTCTTGCCTCCCAGGGATGCATCCTTTTTTATGCAGACAATGTGGTTCTCTTCACCAGTGACCCTGACCTTATGGTCCTAGAGAACCAGCTTCCACAGGACTTTGCTAGTGTCAAAAAATGGTTCAGTAACCACAAATTAATTGTGAATTACAAAAAGACAAAAACGATGTTGTTCTCCAGTCCCCAAAGCAAACATAGGTACTACCTTTTCTCAGTCTGTAATGACATGGGTTCCTCCCTGGAGCTAGCTCAGTATTTTAAATATTTAGGGGTTACAGTTCACAGCACCCTATCATATGTCCTAAATATTGATAATATTGCCAAAGCACATTGGTCTGCTGCATAGGTACAAACATAGTCTGACCTCTGATATTCTTAGTTTCGCTATACACAGCTCGGTGGTCTCACTAGTAGACTATGGGTTGGTCATCTACGGATCGGCTACAGACACATCCCTTTAGTGCATTAAAATGGTTAAACAAAGCCTGCCAACTACTCAGAGGATCTGCATGCCTGACTTACACCTGCGACCTGTACACTCAGGCCAATTGGCTCCAGCTCTGTGGCAGACTTAATTAGTTCAATTCAATTTATTTGTTCAGCATAAAACCTTTACAAAATAGTGTTAAACAGATAAAAACAAAACAAATAAGTACATTCATTGGAACATACAAAGTTTCCATCTTTATAAATATAAATAGTTGGTGTAGAAACATCAACTTAAAACAATCCTATAACTTTATAAATTTTAAGAAGCATGCAAGTCTTGTCAGCACCTGTGTATCATTAGATGTAAACACATTCATTAATATCTGGTCGGTGGGGAGTCCAAGGTCACTTAATATGGGTCATAACCAGAAAGATCTATATTTCTGGTATAACGGACATATCAAGGTGACATGTTTTAAGTCATCCACCATATTTAAATTGCACACGCATTTATCATTTTCCACACCCCTCCTTTTCTGTGCAAAATGGACACAGTTAGAATCAAAAAGTTCCATTCTAAATCTGGTTATAGTTTTTCTAAGATCTAGACAAGCCAATACCAATAAGTATGGCTGTATGGTATGAGATAGTTTCAGCTTTTTAAGCCACATGAAGTTTTTATGAGATTGAATCCGTGCCATGTCCTTACTGTTAAAAACATTCCTAACTCTCTCCTTCACCTGAAACTTTATGGCATCAAAAGGAAGAGAATGACTTTGATATAGCAGGTGGCTCAACCCCAATGGATATAAGCATGTTGCTATACAATCTATACTTGGGAATATAAAGCCTAGAGATGTATGTTCTGTCTCTTCCTCTAGACACATTCTTGGGATTCTATGATCTGGACAGAAGAACAATTTAAAAAGAAACAAAATTCTCCTTTCCACAATATAGGCTTCAATAGGAAGCTGATCCAATTCTGTTCTTGCTACTGAGGCTGGCACTGACTGCTGTATTTTAAGAATATACCTAAAAAATTTATTTAATTGTACTTCAAGTTGCTTAGGGGCTACACTTGCCTATATTTCTGAGGCATAAAGTAAACTTGAGCACACCTTGGCCTCCATGGCCCTCAAGAGGCCTCTCACAGATCCATTTCCCATCTGGGCTGAGAATCTCTTAAAGGCGTTGAAGGAAGTAGTTGCATTATTTATTTATTTGTTTGTTTATTTATTTATTTATTAAGTCTAGGATTACAATACCTTTGAGCCAGGGCTCTTTTACAAAGGTTCCACGTCAGGTTACAATTCAAAACATAAGACATGTAAGTCAGATTACAAATTCAATACATAGGACAAGGTTACAAAAGTGTAAGCTAAACAGAGTTACAAAGCATCTGAGAAACAAAACAAGTTTTGGAGGCTAGGTTACAAGGAGATAGCAGATGAGGTTCAGAAAGGATAGAGGACAAGAGAGAGGAAGAGTAGAGGGGGCAGAGAGCTATAGAGGAGGAGCGCAGTCAGAGGCATTGTCATAGACATAACATGGAGAAGTGCGTGCTAAGGGGTAACCAAGTGCTAATAGGAGAGAGAACCGCATACGGTTAGGAAATTATTTATGGGGTCAGCTAGTGGAGGCGGTCACAGGAGCTAGAGACAGTGAGAGAGAGGCAGAGTCTTGATTTAAGTGCACCAAGGGTAGGAGTAAAGGAGATGTAACTGTTTAGACCATTTAGCCAGCTGGGCACCCTGTAGGCAAAAGATCTTTGACCTTGTGAGGTACGACAATGTGGAACCTGCAGGAGCTGTGATTCAGACCCCCTGAATGAGCAGAAGTTATTGCTAGGGTGCAGGAGTGCACACACTCCAGTGGGCGCAAGACCCATAGTTATTTTCTTCACCATGGTGCAGGTTAGGTACTTTATCCAATTGATGAGTTGCAGCCATTCAGTTTGTGCATAGAGGTCGCATGTATGTGTGAGGTGGTGGGATCCAGTGAGAAGTTGGCAGGCCTTATTGAGGGAGGTGGATATGCATCTAAGAGTGGTAGCAAGGGCAGAGCCATAGATGATAAGCCCATAGTCTATAATGAAGACAACAGAGCTCTGAACGGCAACAGTCAGGGCTTCTGGGGTAAGATGTTGCCTATGCCAGAAGAAAAGGCCAAGGTGAGTATTTGCTGCTTTGGCTACAGAGTCAATGTGGACACTGTAAGTTAGATGAGGGTCTAGAGTGATTCCAAGGTACTTAAAGGCTTGAACCTGTTCCAGGGTGACTCCATGACTGGTTTTGATGGATAAGGGGTGTAGCTTATGCTTGTTATGAGAGCTGCTGAACATCATAGACTTTGTTTTCTTATTATTGAGGACCAGATTGTGATTTGAGAACCAATTTTCAACAGATGTGTGAAGTCAAGCTGAAGGTTGTCTTGTAGAGGCTTAGGATCCTTGTGTGAGGCAAGAATTACAGCATCGTCTGCATAGAGGATGATTGCTTCAGAGCAAGAATTTGGAAGGGAGTTCAGGAACAAGCTGAATAGTACGGGGCCTAGAATGGATCCCTGGGGGACACCTGAGCGAACAGGCCTGGTATCAGAGAAGACATCTGCAATTTTTACTCTTTGAGACTGGTTCTCCAAGTAGTTTTTGAACCAGGCAGTGGAGTTGGGAGAGAGCCCAGCTTTTAGAAGCTACACAAGCAGCAGTCGGTGAGGGACAGTGTTGAACACCTTAGTCAGATCGTTAAAGACAGACCCAATTAACTGACCATTGCTCCGTGAGCTGTGAAGAATGCCAGAGAATTCCAGTAGGACAGATGAGATCACCCTAGACCCTCATCTAACTTACAGTGTCCACATTGACTCTGTAGCCAAAGCAGCAAATACTCACCTTGGCCTTTCCTGAAGCCATGTTGTTGCGAGCACAGGATATTGTATTTGTCCAGGAAATCTGTCAGCTGATCTGCTGCAATACATTCAAGGGCCTTGGAGAGAGGTAGCAATATACAGATAGGGCAGAAGTTTCAATGAGTGGCCCTGTCACCGCTTTTATGGACGGGGTAACAGTGTTGATTCCCATTTGTCAGGGAACTGGCTGAGCCTAAGTGAGAGGTTGAAAATATATGTCAGTGGCTGTAACACCTCATCAAGGGTGAAGGACAGCAGTTTAAGCTCAAGTGTATCACTGCTGGATCTAGATTTGGTGATGGCTTTGGTGATGTATTTGTGGGTATCATTCATTTTGACTGCTTTGAAATAAAAAGACGGGTGGCTAGAGTAGGAGGAGGCATTGGGGGGAGGAGAGGGAGAGTCATAGTCCTTGAAAAAGTCAGAAGGGAGAACACTGCTGAGATCAGTGAATTCAGTGTTGAAGGTATTTGCTATGATTTTAGGGTCAAGCATAGTAGACCCTTTTATGTTGAGCAAGGTAGGGGAGGTTTTTGGCTGCTTCCCAGTGACCTCTTTAATATTGTTCCAAAATGCCCTCCCATTACTCCAGGTATCCGTGAAAGTGTTCTTGAAGTAGGTAGATTTCTTTTGCTGGACAGATTTGGTACAGTCATTCTGTGCACTTTTATAGTTTTGGATGTCAGTTTCTTTGCCAGTGGTTCTGGCCAGATCCCAGAGGCGATCTCTAGATTTTAGTTGACGTAAGAGATCGGCCAAGAGCCAGAGATTGCAAAGGGCTTTGACTTTGCACTTTTTAAAAGGAGCGTAGGAGTCAAAGGCTGCATTGAAAATGTTGATAAAGTAATCCAGCACAGTATTTATATCTGTTGCTTTGTAGATAGGGGATCAGCTTTGGAGGTTGAGGCATGTTTTGAGGTGTGACAACTGCCCACATAGTAGGACTCTACTAGTGATGATATTAGAAGGGGCTTGTGGAATTTGTTTGACCATTCACAGATGACAGGGGAATGGTCATTAAGTGAGTCAGGGAGGACTGAAATATTTGTGATAAGAGCTGGGTGGCTGGTAAGAATCCAATCCAGGAGAGTGTTGGTGCTGGATTTGTAGTTTTTCCTGGTCAGAGAGACAACCATCTGGGTGAGTTCGGCCGATGAGATGGCATCCTTATGGACCGCTGCATCAGATGTGAGCCAGTTTATATTAAAGTCTCCAAGCAGAATCATTTCAGAGTCAGGAAGTTGGGACGTGCCGAATTCCAAGACAGCGTTAAGGCCATTTCCTTGTTCTTTTGGGGGGGATATACACTGAGGCAACTGTGCATTATGTTTTGCATAATCTAGGTGGATATTCCAGCGAGTAGATTGAGAAAAGTTCACACCTAAATATGAATACATCTTTACTGTTTCAATTTTAGATTTATTAGTAAAGAGTGTAGGTGTTCTTCTTTGCCTGGTGCCAAAAATCATCATTTGGGTTTTACTAGTATTAATAACTAGTTTGTTATTACTACAAAGTGTCAAAAATAAAGTTACTTTCTGCTGCAAACCCAGAAATGATGTTGATAAAAGTACAAGATCTTCAGCAAAGGCCAACAATGAAATGTTCTTATTTCTAACAGCAGGGAATGAAAATCAGGATGTTCCATCTGAGTTATAATTGTATTAATATACAGATTAAATAGTAAAGGGGCCAAAAGACAACCTTGTCTGACACCAGTGTTAGTTATGATATTGGGAGTAAGATCTCCCTTATGATAAATTTTAACCTTTTGCCAGGTGTCTTTGTGTAGCCTAATTAACGTATCCAAGAGGACAGGGTCCATTTCATAGGATTGTAGCTTCTCGCATAGAATGGTGTGACTAACTAGGTCAAAGGCAGACTTTAGATCCACAAAACAACAATATAGGTGTGATTTCTTTACCGTAACATTTTTCCAGATCATATGTGTTAGAGCATGACATTGTTGAAGTGTTGATCTGTGGGTCTAAAGCCATTTTGGTGTTCATTCATAATGTCTGATTTCTCAGCCCACACCTGGAGTCTGTCCAGTAGGATACAACAAAATACTTTTCAGGCTTAATTACTAAACCTGCCTGCTGGCAAAAAAAAAAGTTAGCGTAGGTCTGATGCCCCCTGGGATTCAGAAGCTTCTTGTTGCCTGCATTAATCCTCAACATACTTGAAGCTCTGTTAGCCAGTTCTTCAAGATTCCCCGCTGTCATACCTCCCAAGGCCAAAGGTCCTTCGCCTACCAAGCCCCACTCTGGTTCAGTTCCCTTCATGATAATATATCTTCTACACCCACTTTGGGCTTATTTAAACAGAAGCTCACACAACAATTAATGTCTAATTCCATCTGTGATTGCTTCCTCTAACTTGTCCATTTCTTCATTGTTTGCAATCACTACTCCCTGACTTTGCCTCTCTCCTGGTGTCTTGATGAACTTCCTCTTCCCCCCCCCCAATTGTACCCCTTATGCCCACTCCGTCCAACTTTTTTCCAACTGTCTCTCATACACTCCCCTCCTTACCTTCTCTCTCTTGACTTGGCCAATTGAGCTGCTTTCAAACTATGTCCTCCCAAAGTTGTTTTTATCTAATTATTGTCATCACCTATGCCTACCTGACCAACTAGGCCTCTTACGCTGATTCTCCTTCTACTCACTCTATGACTCTGTCCCTGTCTGCCTCCTTGTCTCTGCATCAGCACTTAGTAACATGGCATACATTGTACAATGCCAAATTACACCTGCACTTCTTGGTTCCTTATGTTAACTTTTATTTCCATATGTTTAAAGTTTGCATTCACTGTGTGGTTGTGCCAGCATTGCTTGTTTATTGTTATGTGACTTTCTGATGTGGAACCTATGTAATGAGCTTTCACCTCAAAGGTGTTAATTCGAGAAAATAATTAATAAATAAATAAATAATATGTAACCCACCCCTAGGATACACCTGAAAACTAGCTATAACAGCTTAGTGAGCCGTTCCTGGTCAAACACTGTAAAAACATAAATAAATTATCTACTTTGGTATGATAGCCTTGCTGAGATGCAACATCTCACAGTTTGTGACACATCTCAAGTCCCTGTATAAAATATTGGTACTGTATGTAACATTGGTCACATTTTCAAACCACTGGCATGTCATTTGGTTGATACAGTAGATATAAGAACACTCTTACAGACAGTTGGCTATTCAAAGAGAGACATCATCAGAAGTAGAAACTTTTAATTTTTAACCATGTCTTCAAAAATTTAAAGCAGGCAACTTTCCACCAATATAAGCATTTTATATTTTGCTGGAGTGCCTGAATTGTACATACAAATGCTTTGAATGTCTGCCCCTAACTTTATCATTAATATATACAGTATTGAGCATAGGTGGCATACAGATAGCCCCTTAACATAGACAGTGTATGCCTCCATACAGTAGGTCACCTTTACTCATTCTTTGGTAGTGGTGTAATAACCATCAGAAAGCATGCTTTACTGTCATACATACTGTATAGGCATGGCTGTCTAGAGCTTGGAACCCTGAGCTTTGAACCCACGGACTATGATATGAATCCCACCAGAACCAACCACTCACTGTGTCACCTTGAGCAAGTCACTTAACCTCCCTGTACTTCCTCTGTCTGGCTCTGTTTGGCTCTATCTGTCTGCCTGACTCTCTCTTTTATTTTTAATTTGTTTACCGGGTGAAAGCAGTGGACCAGACGTCCAATTTCAGGCTCAATCTGGGCTGAATTGCAGAAAAAAAGTCAATACACATGGTACAGAAAACAAATACATAGAGAATAAAGGATGGGGAAGGGGGTGATATGAGAATTTAATGCACACCCGAGTTGTGGGATGCTGCATAAACCATGAGGGTGAAGCCCGAGGGGTTCATCAAAGCATCCCACAATGAGGGTGTGCAATAAATTCTCATAGCACCCCCTTCCCCATCCTTTATTTTTATGCACACACTGGGCAGCAATTTTTTCAGGCAGGATCAACCAGATATTTTAAAAAAAACTATGCTGAAAACCATGCTGTGGTGGCTCCCCCTGTTTAGATGGAGCCGCCATGTTTTTAAACTGTTACGCCCGCCCCACAAGCAAGACATGAGCCAATGAGGGAGTGGCATACTTTGATTGACATGGCTCGTGAATGCCGTAACAACCAGCCAGTTGTTACAGGAAATATCAACTGTCCAGCCCATAGGAAAAATTGTTGACCAGTTATTACAGACTGATAATTCAACAAATACATTTATATTACTCAAACGAGTGTTGCCACATGCTTTTATTTTATTTTTTAAAATATTATAGGTCCCGGCCTTCTGTAATGAATTAGGAAGTTGATTCCAAAATGTGGGAGCAGAAACTTGAAAAGGCACTTTCTCACATTTTTGTTTTATTGCCAGCTGGCACCAAGTTCAGATTTTCAGCAGACCTGAGATAATTGTTTTTAGAAAACATTCCCTAAAGTGCCATAACTTTAGAAATGTGAATGACCCCCAAAAAGTACTGTATTCGACAAATTGTGGATAACAACTCTAACTTAGAGTATAATAATAAGTAGCTATGAGTGTGAGATGTCACTTGAAGGACAAAACAACATACGTTGTTATAAACAACTGTAATTTTGTTTAGGTCTCTTAACCTATCTCTGTGTCATATAAACTCCCTGCACTGGTCCAGTGGCAGATGCATTTATTGATGGCTTCTAAAGTGGGTTAGGATACAATGTCTATGAAAGGTGCTGTAAAATGCCTTACCTTACAAAAAACTATTGTCAGAAATTACCCTTTTTGATTCAATGTCTAAGTCTTAGAGCATTCGTCATTCTATACCATATCCCATGGTTTCTGTGGCTCAATTTCATGGTGTCCAGGGCTTCCATTACTTAGTACATATAACCCCTACATTTTCCATAACTGAGTACCATGGTGTCTGTGGCAAAATCATGTAATATCTGTCATTTTCATGTCCAGTCTCTAAAGATTTTCAGGTTCACTCCATACAATGCCTGTGGTTTCCATGCCAGAGTTCAATGAAAACCACAAAGCATTCTGCAAAGATTTCCATGGAAACACATTCAGGAGGGCTAGGAAGTTATTTTAGATGTTTAGTTATTGATGTTTTCATTTATTCATTTTTAATAAATGTCCAGGAGAGGATAATTGAGTCACTGGTTTACTAACAGTATTGTGGAAGACAGTGCAGCAAAGTTACATTTCTTGTTGGTTTTGCACCCTCTTCTTGGAAAATGAAGATGAAGCCTCCAGTAAGCATCTTTCTGGATGTATCATAGTATCATAGTAATGTGTCAGTGGAAAAGGACCATCCTGGTCCATCTAGTCTGCCCATTTACCACCAGCCCCTACTTGTCTCCACTTTCCAGGGATATTTTCCTCCGCCCACTGCCTACCCCTTGTGTCTGTCCCATGCCCTCTTGATTTCTTCTACTATTTCTGCACATACTACCTCATTAGATAACCTGTTCCAGGGTTCCACCACCATCTCAGTGAAATCACATCTTCTTATATTGCTCTTAAATATTCCTCCTTCCAATCTTAAATTATGACCCCTTGTTTTAACTCCTACTTTCCATTCGAATAAGCAACCGTACCTTCATTCACTTTATTTATTCCCTTCTTATACTTAAAAGTATATCATGTCACTGCTACCTGTTCTAACTTCCAGCAGGTATAGATTTAATTCTCTTCATCTAGTCTCGTATGGCTTCTCTTGCATACCTTGCACCATCTTTGTTGCCCTTCTCTGAATCCTCTCCAACCCATCTATATCCTTTCTTAAATAAGGCCTCCAGAACTGTACCCCATACTCCAGGTGCTGTCTGACCATGGTCTTATAGGCATCAACACCTCCCTCTTTCTACTTGTTGTACCCCTTCCTATGCACACCATCATTCTATTAGCTTTACCTACTGCCTTACTACATTGGTCTCCTACCTTAAGGTTGTCTGAGATTATAATCCCCAGGTCCCTTTCCTGTTCTGTTTGCTTTATCAGTTCTCCCCAGTGAGCACTCAGCCAGTGGATTTTTATGACCCACATGCATCACTGCACACTTCTTAGCATTGAACTTCAGCTGCCAATTGTCCGACCACTTCTTTAGGGTGCTCAGAGCTCTCCTCATGGCCTCAACCCCTCCTGCTATGTCAAACTTGTTACATAACTTTGCATCATTTGCACAAAGACACACTTTCCCTTCAAGTCCCACTGATATATATGTTAAAACAGATTGGTCTTAGTACTGACCCCTAAGGAACACAGCTCATCACCCTCATTATCCTAGAATGTACACCATTTATCACCACCCTCTGACTTTTATCCTTCAGCCAGTTTTTCACCCATTTAATTATTTTCTCTCCCACCCCCAGACTATCTGTCTTATTTACTAGCCGACAGTGAGGAACAGAGTCAAGAACAGATGTCTGGGTGATTTTGAGCCGGCTCGTCAGCGCAGCGGTTGGATTTCCGCTTGCGACGCCGGTGACCCGGGTTCGGGAACGGACCAGAGTAGTCGGAGGGCCGGCCGGGGGGAGAAGGATCGAGCGTCCGTGGGACTGCTCTCCTTCTCCGGGGGGAGGGATGGGGTAGCATCCGGGGCGATGGGGACTCCTAGCGGAGGCCAGGAGCACCCACGCTGCCGTGCTCAAAAGATTGTAGGAGGCAGGGCGGACGCTGGGCGTCATTGCTCAACCCCGCCTCCCCGGAAAAGAGGAAAATGGACGGCTGCCGGCCACCCTCCATGAAGCCCGCCGCGGCGTTGATTAGCCCCCAGGCCAGTCCTCCCACCACCACGGTCTCTGCGGATGTCTCCGCCCTCTCCATCCCGCAGCCCCACCGTGGGGGGTAAGTCACGGGGTATCGGAGGACCCGAGGCCGATGTGGGGGGGTGGAAGCCGTCGGTCCGTGACCGGGCTGAACATTGGGTGGCCGGCAGCTAGGAAGGTGAAAAAATGCAAATTTAAAAAAAAAAAAAAGATGTCTGGGTGATTTTGTTCTAAGAGAAAAGAAAACTGTTGAAAATACTTGCATAGTGTATATTCATACTGTTATGGAGACCACTTTTACAGTCATAAGAGTAGACTTACCCGCATTTTTAGTATGATAACCATAAACCGAAGGTAAGAAGTTCTGATACCCTAAGAATGTAAGGGAGATCACTCTTACAGCCAGCCGTAAGAGTGGTTGTTCCAGCAGTATTAATATATTATTGATTGAGATTACTTGATAATACATTAAAAATTAAAAAAAACTCCCTTGAATGGACTTGTTTCTAGAGCACTTGCCAATGACACTGTTTACAGAAAAGGAGTGTCCCACGAACAAGGTAAAGGAGTTCTTCGACTGGTTGGAAGTGCTCCCTCAATCTCTAATACTAATTATGATAAGAGACTGCATTCTTATCCAGAGAGTTCTAGCATTTACTGTTGTATTCATATTGTGATAAAAATCAAGGCCACTGAGATTTGATTTGTACTGGGAAAACCTGGTAAAATTCCAGAATTTTGACTTTTTTTACACACCATTAAAAACAAATCATTTTGTGGAATATGGTATTTATTACCAGATCAGCTAATCTGCAGAACTTGTATGTTTCTATAACTTCTTTTCAGTTCTATTTTTACTTTGCTTTATTTATTTGCTGTATATTTAGCCTTCTTTTATTCTGAATATGTATACACATATTAAAAGTTTTATAAAATCCTGGTAAAATCTGGAAATTAGACTAGCAATTACGGTGTAATCTTAGATTTTCTTTTTTTTTTCCCTAGCTTTTCGACCCCTGTCGCCACCTTCCACCTACTTGGAGTTGGGGGGAAATGGTGGAGCTAGCAGGTGGCTCTGCCCCCCCCCCTTGGAGGGTCTCAGTCTTGGGACCTCTGTTTCTTCCCATGCCCAACCCTCCTGGTAATCCTCCATGGGCTACTCCCCCCTCCCGTGGCAGGGCCAAGGGTGAAAGGCAAGTCGACTTTCCCTCCCCCCACCGGAGACCAACATCTAGACTCTGGGGGGGCTGGCGTGGGCACTGCAGGGCTGTCATGGAGCCTGCCAGCTCCATTTTTGCTGTTTTTTCTCCCTGCCCCTTGCCATGGTTGTTTGTAAGTGTGTGGAGGCACATGCATGTAGCAACCCATGGCATCCTCCCTATTCTTAGTTGCTCCCGACTTTACTACCTCTGAGCCTCCACCTGGGGGAAGCTCTGCAGCAGGCATGGCTGGGTCCCCACCTGAGAGGTGACAGCTGACTAATGGCTGCTCAATCCACCTCCCGCCCCCCCAAGCTGACCCCTACTGACCCTGGGCTCATTCCTGAACCCGGGTCACTGGCGTGGCATGAGGTGAGGCATCCAGCGTCTCAACCCTCAGTGCCACCGGGTCGCCTGGCAATCTTGGATTTTCAAATTTTGAAAACAGAATTTCATTACTTCAAAAATAGTAAATCAGTGGCCTTGGTAATAATGAATGCATGCTCTTAAAATTCTTGTCAATACCGTGGGTAACAACTGTTCATTGTAGTTATAACATCTTGCTTTGCAGGTGAAGTGTGCTGCCCAGATGAATCACAAAATCGGGTTTCTGTTGGGATAGGTGATGCGTGTTGTGGAAAGACTCCTTACTCCACATCAGGGAACCAACTCTGCTGTGCTGGGTCACTCCATGATGGCTTTAACAAGCAGTGCTGTGGTGGACTGTTAGATGACAATGACCTGGTCTGTTGTGGAGTCAAAGAAAAGGGAACTGTATATAAACCTATTCCAGGTAAGATGTGAGCAGAGCTGGGTGAAATTAGAAAATTAAGTTTTGTGCAGTTTTTGAGAAATTCTCACATTTTTGCATATTTCACAAGCACTTTTAAAGTGCATAATTTTGCATTCTTAAAGTGTGCAATTTTTGAAGTAAATTTTTTTATGTGAAAATAGGCACTTCCACGTATTTTGTGCATACTAATTCTAAACTGTGCATTTTTAAAAACTAGGGACTGGATTTTTAAAGCATCCTGAATGGCACAAGGCTCAGGTGTACTGAACAAATGGGGCACAGGACTTGTCGCATTCTGCCAGCGGGCGAGTGGGATTTTCTGTCCCATGAGCTAATTGCTGCAAGTTAGACCAACTTTTTCTGGTCTAGCTTGTATCAGTCCTGGGTACCCCTTTTATGTGGGTTTTGCCAAATATTTGGCACAAGCTGCAGTAAATCAGGTGAAGAGACACAACTACGCTCAACTTACTAAAATCAGGCACAGTTGCGGCAAAGGTGTTTGGCACAGCTGCACCACAAAATGGATCTGACACTGGACTTGACGCAAGCCCTGTGCTGCCCTTTGAAAATCTTACCTCAGGTTTTCAAAAAATGCACACTTGGACAAACAAGGGGAACTTTTAAGTACTTTGGGCATAAGAATGTGTTTTTTTAAAAACCTGGGGCCTCATGCCATCACAATTTAATGGCACAAAATAATTGTACCAACCACTTTGACCACTGTTCTACCTTGCATCGCTTTACACAAAGGGTTCACAAGCCTATCCCTGCATCAGTGCATAGATCATTTCACTTGCACAAGGAAAAGAGTCAGCACTTTCTCATTAATAAAGTACTATGCTGTGCATGTGCTTTCCAGACCCAAAACAGTCACTCACTTGCCACAGTACCTCCAACCCCTGTGGAACTGTGAAAAGCAGTTCAACAGCAGTGACACACACATGTGGTTGCTGCAGAAGACTCAACATGGTATCATAATTGGCAACAAAAAATATGCGTTTGGGGAAATGGATCTAGCAATGGGGTTCCAGTGGACACCACAGATTAGAGAGCATCTGTGGTGCAGCCAGGAGTCCACAAGGCCACCAGATATGACCACTGAGGGATGCCATTATTCAAAAACTAGTCAGCTCACAAGTAGGCCATAAGAAACAAGGTTGGTGCTGAAGGTGACAACTGAGACAGTAGTACTTCATGCACAGTCTCTGGCCATGGCAATGTGCCATGCTGAAAGTCGTGCCAGCCATCTCAGGTGGTCATACTTAGGATGTTTGCAGTACAAAAACCCCATTTGCAACCACAGACATCTGGTGACCATCATTTGCTTCATGACATAGCCAACAGTGCAGACCCCCCCACAGTGGTTAAATCAGGCCTTTGGGTAACCCAGTTTTTTTGGGGGGGTGGAATGGAGGGCCTCTGTATGCCCCTAAAGTTCACCACCCTTCACTATGACTATATAGCAGGCCCCTGTTTTTATTTTTGTTGTTGTTAATGAACAATTTTGAGAAAACAGAGTACCTTTAAATATGTTACACTAAACATTCCAAGCTGATGAATCTTTCAAGAGCCCGTCTTCTCAACAGAGCACCACTTTTTGGCCTTACAGCAGAAAGCATTTAAATTCTTATGTTCTTTTGTGTTCTTTCAAATTACATTTTTTTTCCTAAAGTCGTTTTTCATTAATACTTTTTCTTTCTCTCAGCTTTGTTAAAAAAAAAGTACAGAGTGGGTTGGGAGCACAACACACTGTACTATTGGTGTGTTTGGCACTATGCTTGGCACTATACACATGAACATAGTGCTTTCTGAACCCAACAGTTCTGGTTACAGTGGTCCTACTGCCTCAGCTCTAAAAACAAAGAATATGGCTATATGGATATGATTTTTCCTGAAGATGTACAGTTACAGTAATTAACTTTCCTTTTTTTTAAGTGAATTTAAAAAAAATGCACAATTTACAAATACAGCACACTTTCATGTATTTGGGGCACAAACATTCCACACTGAGCATTTTTTTACAAACCCAGTTTTAAAAAAAATGTGCAGGTTTGATAAGATGTGCCATTGCTGGATTTGTGTAATTTTCACGCAATTTTGTGAAAATGGCACAAACACATAAACAGCAATTTCTCAGGCATAATTTAGGTGTGAGCCATTACATTTAGATTCAGATTCAGATTCCATGAAACTTAAAAGGAAAAGAGCAGCTTCCCTTAGAAATGCTTTTTTATTAACTATGAACCTGGAAGTAGAAACAAAAATGGAGGCACATATCACAGAATTCAGGACTACAGTTACAAAGAATCTTTAAAACTTAATAGCCCTAGTACATGTATAGAACAGTATACCATTTACAGTACATATACCGTACAGAAGTGCTGGGCTTGATGGCACAGAACCCAAAATCCTTAAGCTAGCTGCCCCTCTCCTTGCCACCCAAGTCATGTGTATATTCAACCTACTGTATCTCTCCTCTCCTCCACAATACCTACCATTTGGTAGGCCGCCAAGATCATGTTTGAAAAGGGTGACCCTAGAGTCATCACAAACTACTACCCTACTGCCATCCTGTCAACCCTCAGTAAACTCCTTGAAAAGATTGTGCACTCTCAAGTCTCAGACTATTTACGAAATTCGAATATTCTCTCACCAG
This sequence comes from Neoceratodus forsteri, assembly GCA_016271365.2. Taxonomy (NCBI): domain Eukaryota; kingdom Metazoa; phylum Chordata; order Ceratodontiformes; family Ceratodontidae; genus Neoceratodus; species Neoceratodus forsteri. The sequence goes on along the minus strand of CM057450.1, from coordinate 1,175,040,875 downwards.
CCCAACATGGTTTTAGGCCAGATCATAGTACCTCTACCACACTCATGCAGTTCACCAGTGAAATCAAGTCCCATATAGATAAAGGCCTGCTTGCTGGCGCTACTTTCATTTACTTAACCAAAGCTTTTGATCTGGTTAACCACCCCCTCCTATTATATAAACTTGGATCCCTTGGTCTCTCGAACTCTGCCCTTCTTTAGTTCTCTAGTTACCTCTTCAACTGCTCTCAGTTTGTCTCTTTTAACAAGACCCTCTCTTCCCCATCCCATATAAGTTTAGGTGCTCCTCAAGGCTCTATTCTGGGTCCACTACTTTTTTCAGTGTTTATCAATGACCTACCAAATGCACCATCTCACTGCAGGACCCTACTGTATGCCAACGACCTAGTACTCTACCTTGGATCCAAGTCCCTAAATGATAATTCCAAACTTTCTGCTGACCTCCACTCTGTTCAAACATGGCTAATCCAAAACTGTTGCATCCTAAATGAAACTAAGACCCAGTCTATGTTCTTCAGATCCCATCAAAAGATGTGCTCCCTGGCCTCTGAACTAACTGTCCATTGTCTTGATGGCTCCCTAGTTTTTTCAACCCTCTCCTTCAAATAACTGGGAGTCTCACTGAACCCAGCCCTAGACTTCTCCCAACATATTAACGACATATGTAAATCAGTCAACTCCAAGTTTGGCCTGGCTTATCGTATTTGCCATGCCTTCTCCCCGGCAGCTAGATTTGCAATTGCCTAGGGTGTTCTACTTCCAAAACCATGCTGTGCGCTACCTTCATTCTATCAGGCCAATGCCAATTGTCTTCATAAAAAGGACGTTGCCTATAATAATATGTGTAGGCTCACAGCTTCTTCTCATTGTCTAATCCACCACTGTTTACTTTACAGTCAATCAAATTGGCTATCCCCCTCCTCCAGGAGAGCTTATATTTTACAGACAACATCATTTTTTACAGACATCATCATTAGATGCTCACAAGCCACCTCACTGGCTTCAATGTGTTTCCCAGTTGACCATCCCTATCCATTATGGTCTTCCACCAGGCCTTCTTGGCTGTTCCATAATGCTCCACCAGGCATTTTCCCACTCTGCCCCTACTTTCTCGAACTCCTTACCCTATCACCTCCATATCTCAAAATCGCATGCTATCTTCAAAAAAGAATTATTCCATCACCTTAGATCCTGTGATACATGTTCTTGTTCATCAATCCCCTAAGCCCAATTATATGTCCCCTCTCCTTTCCCCTTGGACATTATTGCATGTGCCATATACCATCCCAGGCATGTTATTATGTCCAAAACTCCTTATGAGTTTAATACAAACCATATATTATACATTCCTAGCCCTTCTTCTCCTTGTCCTACATTGTTGTCCTGCTACTCTAGGCATTTAGCACTTGTTCTCTTTTCTCTGACATTGTTACCATGCTATCTCATTGCTCTAATACCATTTGTGTTATCGTTGTACTATTTCATACTCAATTTATTTTATGAAGTAGATAATTAAGCAATAAGACATGACAGGGTGTGTGTGTGTTATTGTGTAATAATGTCACTACTGGGGTGGATCGAAGCATGAGGCGAAGCCGAGTGCTTCCTCCACCCCAGAGTGATATTACACAATCACACACATCCCTGAGTGCCTTATTGCTATTATACAATGGCTTGTGGTAACAAAAAAGAAGAAAGGAAAAAGTATAATTTTATGTATTTTTATATTTGATTTTTATTTGGGCAAGTATACATTTAAAAAAATCCCTATTTTTGTGCAACACTAGGTGGCGCTGTTGCTTGAGTGATGCTGCTTTCCCACTCCTGTAGAGCTTCTCATTGAGGTGTTCTTGAGAGAGGGTGAAAAGCCTTTTGGCTAGCAGGCATGTCATGTGAGTGTGTGTGCACCCACATGCATGCCGTGCTGCAGGACACATGCAGTGGCAGTGTGGAGGGGTCACATGTGGGCAATGCATCACTAACATGCATCTCTTTCTCTTGCAGCACCAAAAGGCCTCTGTGCAGATGATGGGACACTGGTGGTGGCAACAGCCGTGGCCACTGGACCGGCCCCAGAGGACCAGCCATCCACCTCCATGGGCATCCAGGAGCCTGACAGGCTGTAGCTCACCATCACTGTGCATGCGGATGTCCTGGACCTGTGGTCAGGCAAGGCCCTGGATGTGTTCCTGCAGGATGCCAACCTTGGGATCCTGTGTGCAGAAACACAGATTGCGGTGGGGTCCGACACTGATGATGATATAACACTCATCCTGGACAGCATGGACGCCATTGTGGGGAAGACGCCTCTGCTGGCCACTGACACAGGCAGCACGCCCAGCACTCTGCCAATGGTGGAACAGCTGCCCATCACCACTGTGGGTGCAATGGTGTGTGCTGCCCTGGCTGTGCCCTGTGGTGGAGGTGGTGGGGCCGAGCAGGCGCTGGGTATCATGCAGCAGCCGGACGGGCGGGAGCCACCGGGTAGCCAGATACAAGGTCTGCCATCAGTGCAGCTACCATACCCAATCCCCACTGTGCAGCATCCACCAGAGAGGGGGAAGCTATGCAGTGTGGCTGGTCACCACATGGGGATCGGCATCCGGCCTGGTAGCCCCAGAACACTGACCCACTGGCTGAGCACACCTGTTTGCTGTGGGAGTCTGTTCAGCAACAGGTGCTGCTTGCCACTGGGGTGCGCGCACTGCGCGCGGAGGTGCGCCAGTTAGCCAAGCAGCAGGAAAGAGGCACTGCACAGATCCTGGTGGGGATGCAGTGCATGCAGGAGGCCATGACTGCATCCCTTGATTGCATTGACACTGCGATCTTGGATGGTTTTGTGCTGCTGGCTGCCACCAGGCATGGCTGGGGAAAAATGACCCCCTGAAGTGCGCTGTCCAGCCCATGTACCCAGCGTCAGGTGACCCCTTCACAGTAGATGCCTGGCTTAGATGTTGGCATTGCAGGCACACCCTGGGCTGGGCTGTTTGGGCCCCTCAACACCCCCTCGTGGATGTGGTCGCAGTCCCACATTTCCACCCTTGGGGGGCTGTTGCACACCTCCCCCATGGCTGATACGCAGCCTGTGGCTGTCAATCGGCCCAGTCGTGGCTTCCCCCATGGTCATGGTGGCCATGGTTCCATGCACTGTGTGATTAATATACTGCACTTCATGTGCGGTCCACCCCACCTGTGATCTGCAGCTGCTGCCCAGTGCACACATGGGTGATGTGTGTGTGTGTGTGTGTGTGTGTGTGTGTGTGCCTACCACAAGTGTAGTACCTGTGTGTTACACCACATGCTGCCTGTGTGCATGCTTGTCCAGCCACTGGGCCATGTGGTGTGGGCGATGACAGCAGTCCTACACCAGTTGTGCCTGTGCACGGTGCGATGCATCTGATTCATGCCACATACCCACGCCTGTGGGTATGTGTGGGTGTGGAGGGTGCTGTGTGTGTGTGGCTGTGTGTGTGGGTGTGTGTTTCTGTCACCCACACCCCTGCTTCCCGCCACAGTATGTGCATGCCCAGTGCCATGCATGCCCCTGCGTGTGTGCTGTTCCTGTTTGTGTGGCCTATGCATGTGTATCACACCACCTACCTGTGTGCACCATAATGCTCCCATGCTATGGTGTCTCTGTGCCATCTTGCCTGTTGGATCAGCCAGGGATCCCTCCACCCAGGGGGTAGCTGTCCACCTCCCGCCGGCTCATTGCCTCCATCGTCCCCACTACTGTCACCCTCATCAGCCTCAACAACTATCCCACGATCAATGGCCATGTTGTGCAGTATGCAGCAGGCTAGGAATAGGCCACAGGATTTTGGGGGGCTGTACTGTAGGGCACCACCTGACCTGTCTAGGCAATGGAGCCGTGCTTTCAGCATGCCAAAGACTCGCTCAATGATGTTGCGTGTGATGGCGTGTGCCTTGTTGTAGCACTCCTCTGCTGGGGATGACGGGTGCTGGTAGGGGTTGAGCAGCCAGGACCACAGTGGATAGACACTGTCCCCTGTGTGGATAATGACATGGTTAGCCCTCTGCTATGCTATGCTGTGCCCCTTGCCTGTCCCTGGCGCCCATGCCAACATGCACACCCTGCCCTCCTCCATCCCAAGGTATGCTCTGCCCATCGCCCTTTGCCCATGCCATACTCACACACTAGGTGGTCAGTGAGGATAACCCACATTCAAACCTGTGGCACAGCAGAGAGCTGTGCCAGATGAATGCATCACGTGCACTCCCAGGGTGTGTGGTGCAGACACTGGTTATGCACCCCGTGGCATTGCACACTACCTGGCAGTTGACACTCAGGGGCCCCCCTTCCTATTGATGTATGCCACACCCTCAGGGCCAGGTGGCATGCGGATCCCCATGTGGGTGCAGTCAATGGCCCCAGTCATGCCAGGCATACGTGCTACCCTGTGGAAGTCCTGCATGGTTGCTGTACTCTCTGCCTGTGTACTGGGGAAATGGATGTATTCCAAAGCATGTGACAGCAAAGTGTTGAGGAACTGTGTGAGGAGACGGGATGTGTCCGACTGGATTATGCCTGAGGTGTCCCCTGTTGGTCTCTGGAAGGTGCCCATGGTGAGCAGGCACATGACAGTATTCATCTTCATCTCCACGGACATGGTGTGGCCCGGTCTGGTGGATGCCTGCATCTTCTCACTGCACAGCTCACAGAGCTGCTTCAGAATGGCCCTGTTCAGGTGGTACTGGCCCACGATCTCCATGTCACTGTGCTGCTTGAAGGTGATGCAGGTACGGTACCACCTGTGTTGGGCATACCGCCAATGGGCTCTTCCACGGCCACGTTGCTGTTCCTGCTGCCCCCTCACACCCCTCATTATGGCCTCCATCGTGAAGGGCCTCACTATCCTTGCTGTCCTATATCCCCTTGGGTGGTTGGCTGCTGTGGGCTGTGTGACACCCTGGTGCACTGCCCGGCAGTTTGTTTGCCTGTCTGTCACACTCTCTCTGCCCCTGTCTCCCTCTCCACTGCCACCTCTGTCTCTCTCCCTCTGTGTCCGCCTTGGTCTGTCTGTCTGTCTCTCTGTCTGTCTTTCTTTCTTTCTCACTCTGTCTCTCTCACTCCCTCTCACCTGGCGCAAGTGCTTTCTGTGTGCTGGCGCCCTGTATTTATAGGAACAAGTCTGCTCGGCAGATCTCTGATTTGCTCTGCACTTGTGCCATGGTTTCATGGTAGAATATCGCACTGTGCTGGATATTCATGGGCACGCTCCCTGCACTTGCACCTGCATTCATCATAATTGCACATTGGCGCAATGAGATTTGCACAGTGTACTGGCTCCCACTGAATATCACTCCTTGGTGCAAGTCTGCACTTGCGCCAGTGTAACTCACTTGTGCCGGTACAACTCAGTTGCGCCATGCGCAACTGCTTTGAATATCTGGGCCTTGGTGTCTAGTGGCCCCCTCCACTGGTTGCTGACCACCGCCTGATGTATAATAAATTGATTCTCTTGTGGCTAGCAGTCCCTCCTCCCACCCAATTACCCATTGCATGTTTAAAAAAATTCCTGGTGGCTAGTGGTATCTCCCCCCACCCAATCACCTGTCCAACTAGGACATCTTGCCCTGGTGTCCAGTGTAACCCCCCATCCCGATCCCCTGTATAGTGAAAATAAATAAATAACATTTCTCCCTGGTGGTCTAGTGATCCCCCGTCCCTGTCCCCGATCCCCAGTCCATGAATTAGAATTTTATTCCCTGGAGGCAGCATTGCATTGTGGTTAGAGGCTCTGAGCTGCAAACCTGGAGACCTGGGTTTGAATACCATCAGCCCCCGCTTGCATACTGTGTGATCCTGAGCAAATCACTTAGAAACAAGCTCTGGCTTAGTGGTTAAACAATTTCCCCTTTCCCCCTCCCCGTTCCGCTAGTACACTCCCCATCCTCCCACCCTAGCAGGCAGTGTCCCACCACCCCATTCACCCACTTCCCCCCTTCTGGTGGTGGTGAGATACTGCCTGCAGGGATGGGGGGGCACTAGATCACCAGGGAACAAAATTCAAATTCATGGGCTGGGGATCAGGGATAGGGAGGTGGTTCACTAGACCACCAGGGAGAGTGTTATTTTTATTACTATCACGGGGATGAAAATGGGTACACTGGATCCCAGGGCATGATGTCCTGGTTGAGTGGGTGATCAGGTGGGGGGCAGGACCGCTAGCCACCAAGAAATTAATTTATTATAAATTGGGTGGCAACCATTGGGGGGGGGTACTAGGGTATTTAGGTATGCTGCCAGTGATCGGGTGGGACTGCTAGCCACCAGGGAATTAATTTATTATACGTCGGGTGGTGATTGGTGAGGGGGGCATGAGACACCACAAGTAATTTGGGAAAGTATCTCAGTCGTAAGAAAGATGGGGCAAAAATTCTCCCAAACTTAATCAGAAGATTTCCGATCTGATAAGGCAGAAGATTGGAAATTTCAGGCAAAGGTTGCGATATTTCGTGAACGTTAAGCTAAGGTGGAAATCACAACTTTTGCCCACCTCTAAGGTCCGTTCCCCCTTTAAGCTAAAACAAAGTAAACTAATACAAACATTAAAATAGTGTAGTACTGTATATGTCACATACATAATTGTTGCAGTGATATAACATTTATGCCCACACATGAGTGGTAAACCCCATGGCTTCACCACTTGTGATTTATGCATCTTTTCACACCCTAGTGGAGATAAATGTGTTATTCCACTGCATTCTATCATGTATTCCCTATTTATGTTCATTTAGAATTTGTCAATGGTAAAAATAAATTATTAATAAGGTTTGACACTCATCAACATTGTATGTAAAAAGAAGATACTGTATGCAGTGACCTGACTCAAAATACGTAATTGATCTTCAAGTGTGAGGGGACAGAAACATTGAATCTTGCTCTCATGGCTACCTGACTTGACGAAGTAATAAACAAGAGCGAGGAGTATTGTTCTTCTAAATCCTGAAGCAATGTAAAAAAAGTTATAACTGTGACTCATTCCAGCAGATGATATCTGATATTGGTTTTATTTCAGAGTCCAACCTATTTACATATGCCAACGTTTTACTGGCTATTTGGCTTCTTAAAGGCAAACAGTCTGAACACACAGAATGTAACATTTATATTTTATCAGGTACTTGTTTAAATCTAATGTCTCTGTTTATCTTCATATATTAGGGAAACCCATTTAGCCATGTGCCCTCCCATTCCACTTTCTTTGCCAGTAATGGCTCCCTGTTTGCTGGGGACAGGAACATAACTCATTTGTGGAAGAGCCATGAGTGAGTCTTGAAAGTCCAGCCCTCTCACAAGTGATGATAAACTGCATATTTTGAGTTAGCCAATTGTATATTCGATTTATACATCAATTTACTAGTTATAACTTTTAAAATGTTGTTGTTCTTTGATTTCAACTGATGAGTTCAGTGCTGCTATACTGAGACTGTGAGGAGGTCGTGAGGGCATTAAGGAAGCCCTCCCCTGAATCGGAGTGCGGCCCCCCACCACCGACACACACAGCAAACAGCTGTGCATGAAATGTGAGGAGGTCATGAGGGCATTAAGGAAGCCCTCCCCCAAACTGGAGTGTGGCCACCCGCCACTGACACACAGAGCAAATAGCTCTCCACGGACTGTGAGGAGGTCGTGAGGGCATTAAGGAAGCCCTCCCCTGAACCAGAAAGTGCCCCCCCATGAGACATGCAGCAAACAGGTATGGCTCTGTCCCGCTCCTCAGCAGCTCAGCTCAGCAGAGAGGAAAGGGTGCCAAATTTGAAATCCAGTCGGCAGATGAATGGAGATAGTGTTTTGTTCCCTACTCCTAGTCTAAAGTACAGAGTTTTCTCCTACAGCAGAAAGCTTTAACTCTTGTGTGCTGTATGCCTTTAAACAAACAAAAAAAAAAATAATAATTATGTTGGGTGGATATGCCAGCTTCTAGCACGGTGTTTTAATTATTTAGTTGCTCTCAATCTGAATTAATTGTAACTACGCTGTAGCCAAGTAAAATCCTGCCTACTGATGTAATCATTTAGCTGCTCACAACTCTGTTGTACTGCTGTTTTTTTAAAATCTGTAGCTACTTACAATTTGAACTAATTTTACTGAGACATAATTGTTAGCCTAATCCTACAGTGTATACATTGTTGTGCTGAATGCAGTCATTTGTAGCTTGGCCCCTCCCTCCCTCCCTCCCTCACTCACTCACTCACTCTTACCTATTTAAACTTGTTCTCCGTAGCTCTTCATGGACTGTGAGGAGGTTGTGAGGGCATTAAGGAAGCCCTACCCCGATCCAGAGTGTGGCCCCTCCAACGACACACACAGCAAACAGGTGTGGCTCTGTCCTGTTTCTCGGCAGCTCTGCTCAGCACAGAGAAAAGCCCCACTGACGCTTTGCATGAGCTACTTCCCCCCCCCACCACCCTTAGCAAACTTCCAGTTATATAGGCTGGATCACAAGCTGTTTTAGAACCAATCAGCTCATTTTCCCATTTGCAGGCTATACCGTGTATCCACTAGTGGCCACTACGCTAAGAACACAGCATTAAAAAGGTCATCCTAACCCTCGCACTGCTACCCCTCCATGGTGATACCACTGGACCTAATAACTTTCTTTATCCTCATCCCCTGGGTGTCCCTCCCATTGTCTAACTATCCTACCTTGCTGGACTGCCAGGTACCATGTGTCAGGCTCCCAATAATTATTTTTACCTCTGGTACAGTAGTTGACTCACACCCCGGCTGCCACTTCCACACACTATCAATTGGCCCTGGTGTACTCCCATCTACCTTCCAAACTAGCCATCTAGTCCTTCTGCCCCATGCTCAGAGGCCAACAGCTTGTATAGCCAAGCCTTATACCACCCCAAGAAAGCTTTACTGGGTTGCACATAATACCAAACTCCTGTTCACTCTACTGTTACTCCTTGCAGGTGATATCAAGCCTAACCCCGGACCCACCCACCACCACACCCCAAACCCCTCCATACCACTCCAACTCCCCTCAGGCCTAAAACTGATTCACCTAAGTATTTGTAGCCTTCTACGTAAAATAACCCTGATTCAACCTCTCACTGTGTCCCTTAGCCCAGATATCCTGATTATCTCAGAAACCTGGCTGAAGCCACACAACCTTGACACCGAATTTGCTATACCCGGCTATACACTTGTCCGGCATGACTGAAAGGGCAAAAAAGGGGGTGGCATAGCTATGTACATGGCCTCCACCATCTGGTTTTCCCCGGTTGCCCTACCCCTGTCTTCAGAGTCCATTAACACCCTAATGGTAAAACTCTTCATCCCCCATTCAATTCCAATTTACTAGCAGGTACCTACTGTGCTCCTGACACCAACACACCTGCTATACTGGATCACCTGGGCACACTAAACTCCCTGACAGCAGGAGATGAGCATCACATACTTGGGGATTTTAACCTGAACTGGCTCGCTGAAGTTCATTCCAAGCTTCGGGACAAGGTGACAGCCCTAAACCTAACTCAACTAATCTCTGATCCCGCTCAATTAAACCACAAAACACGGAATCACACTCTTCTAAATTGGTCCCTCACCTCACACCCCCACAGGATCTTAGCCTCAGGCCTCATTCTGGATGCCCTTAGTGACCACCATGGAATCTACTCGGTATGCAAAATCTTCAGACCAAAAGCTCCCCCACCCAGAATCATTATGACCAGACCCTTCAAATCTCTGGACGCCCCTCATTACTAAATGATTTGGGCAATTCTGGCTGGTCGTGCATTAGTCAATCCACCTCCATAGATGAGGCCCTGCTGATCTTTAAGTCCAGGTTCACCACCATCTGGGACCATTATGCCCCCCCCCCCAGAAAAACCAGGGTCAGAGGTGCTCACCTCCCATGGATCTCACCCAAAATCCTAGCCCTCCTCAGAGTCAGAGACAAGGCCTAGAAAACTTTTAAGACTTCCAGTTCTCCAGCTGACCTCCAGCATTACCGTGAGATTCGCAATGCTAGTACTAGGAAAATCTGCCAAGCAAAAGCCAACTATTTTAAAGGCGCATTCAATTCCACCTCCCATCACCCGGACAAATTCTGGAAAGTGGTCAAATCACTTCTCAGCCTCCATCGCAGCCCCCAACTCCTTCCCTGCAGGTAGGTGAACTTACCATCACTGACCCCCCAGCAGTGGCCACACTTTTTAACACTCACTTCACAAACAGCCTTGCTACTGCCCCGGTCCGCACCTCACCCTGCTCAGTACCCCACCCCACCACCCCAGCTAGTGGCACACCCTCAGCTCACTCTTTCTCCTTGCTGCAGGTCACCTCAGATGAGGTATATAATGCGCTGATTGCCCTTAATCCAAGTAAGAGCAAATGCTCCACCATGTTGGACTCCAAAATGCTCCACCTATCGGCCCCTGCTATAGCCAAACCCCTGGCCTCCCTTTTTAACCTATCTTTCTCCCTTTCTGAAGATCCCTCTGAATGGAAACATGCCACTGTAATCCTGCTTCCCAAAGGTGGTGATGCCTCAAACCCAAACAACTACCGACCCATCTCCCTCCTACCGATCCTGGCAAAACTACAAGACCGCCTGGTACTCTCTCTCACCTATCACCCTTTCTAGATTCCTCCTCCTTTTTCTCTCCCTACCAGTCTGGTTTTAGGAAATCCCACTCCACCACTACCTCCCTTCTCAGACTTACCGACTCTGTCCTCACTGGGATGGATGCTGGCCACATCACAGCTGCCATCTTCATCGACCTGGCCAAGGCATTTGACAGTCTCCCATGCCCTCCTCCTGGTCAGACTCACCAATGCCAGTCTATCCAGCTGGGCCACATGTTGGTTCTACTCATACCTTGCTGGCAGGTCCCAATCCATCCATATCAGTTCTTCCACCTCAGCACCCTTCCCAGTCACCACAGGGGTACTGCAAGGTTCTGTCCTAGGCCCTCTTCTGTTCTCGATCTTTCTGAACGACCTGCCCTCTGCCTGCCCACACACCTCAATCCACATGTATGCAGATGACACTGTGCTTAATGTATCTGGCCCCTTGACTTCAGATGTTATGACCAGACTGCAGCAGGACTTTTTTTCACAATCCAGCACTGACTTCGCTCAAATCACCTCCTCCTCCTCAATGCCAAGAAAACAGTCTCCTTAACCTTTGGCACAAGGCAGAGACTTTCTAGGCTCCCCTCCCCAATCAGATTCCACACTCTGGAAGGGACACCCCTGGAGGCCTATACCTCCTTCAGATACCTCGGCGTCTGGCTTGACAGGCACCTCAGCTATTCTACACACATTGACTCCATACTCAAAAAGCTGCACCCCAGGTTTGGTGCACTTTACCAGAATCATGATAGCATCCCTGAACCTGCCCTGAGGGCCATTGTGCAGAAAATGATCCTCCCCATCTTCGACTACAGGGATGTAGTCTACAGTGCCGGCCCTAAATCCACCTTAGCCAGACTGGACCCTCTTTTCCATTCTTTCTGTCGCTTTGTCCTGAACTGTCCTTACTCCTTACACCACTGTGCCCTATATCAATCTATGGACCTCACATCTCTAGATAATTGTAGACAGCCCCACTGCACCAAAATCCGAGCCAAGTTTTGGTCCCAGCTACACCCCTCCTACCTCACCATCCTCAAAGGTCTCTGCATGGAACATAGTGCAGGCTGGGGGCACATGCTATCCAAGGAGAGACCCTGAAGTAGCACCTATGTGCCCCCTCTGCACAAACACCATCAGTTTTCACACACTTTTTTCCCAGTCTTCTGAGCTGGCATGTAGGGCTGTGGGACATACATTTATGTTTTTTGTGTTTTGTAAAATAAAAGTTGTAATCAGGACATAGCAGTCCTTGAAATGACTTCTGTACTCAACAGTCCCTTGTTCCACTGGGCAGGGGCTCCACTCCCATTGGATACCTGGAGTCCATCCCCACTCCGCCACCTCTGGTACAAACCCTACTCCTATTCACACCACATCTCACTTGCATTGTGACTGCCAGGGATCATGGACACTGGGAAGTGTGCAGGCATCTGTGAGTGTGGAGCTCCAGTGCTTTTGTGGAGTGACTGGGGCCCTTAGATGGTATGTAACTCACTCATAAGTAAGGTTTTACATAACCTGTGAGATTCATTTCATACCCCACTCTGAAGCACGTTATATACTGTGTAGCTATGGCTATTGTATTTACAGTAGAATGATTTCCTCTTTATGCTAGACTTTCTAAGCAGTTTCAAAAGGATGTTGTAAAAAAAAGTTTGGATTAACTGAGACTGTATCTATAAATCCAAGTTAACAACCCCTCGTTAGTTTATTGATACTCTGAAGCTAGACCTTTAATAAAATTAAAACTACATAACATTGCGCTACGCCCTGATTAACTGTTTGATGGAGGAATGTTAGGTTTGAGCATGCTGCACTTTTGATGTCAGATTTTGCATCAGTTAAATAGATGGGAATACTTGCAGCTAATAATGAAGCAAGCAGATGAACCTGGATGATCCTAATCATTTCTACTCCAACCCAGAGTTTAGTGTGTTCCTAAAGCAATTCAGAAACTGGAAAATACATACATTGTATGTTAGAAATCATTCTGAATTATACAATGACATTTGGTTGTTCAATTGACTGATTTTCTGCATGACCTGACCGCAGCCTCTGAAAAGTGCTTTTTCAACCAACAGATTCATGTAGCGGCTTTGGAGTCAGTGCTATGGTTGAGAAAAATTATTTAACACCAGATCTGACTTGTTCTGGTCTGACTTGTATACAGTGGCCTGGATATTCAGAAATGCACCAAAGTCTGGCGCAAGTCTGGTGCAGTGCAAATCCAATGTACCATGGCGCAACTGGAGCCATATTCAGAGGTTGCACAGGCCAAATTGCACCATCGCAACCCAGCTGAATATGGCAGAGTTGCGCCATGGCACAAACAGAGTTGCACCATGGTGCAAACAGAGATGCTCTAGCTCAACCATGGAGCAGAGCAGCACAGCAGCAGAGGGCGGCGGGACACCGAGAACAGACCCAGGGACAGAGCCATGGAAGCACAGTGACAGGCCACAGGAGGCTGCCACCAGCAGGGCAGAGCAGGGCACACACAGGCAGACAGACACAGGACCCCAGAACACAACAGTGGCACAGATTGCAGACAACAGGAGGTACTGACAGTCAATGGAGGGCCACCAAGGGAGCCCCCCCCCCACAGGCCACTGACTGTGACCCCTCCAGACCATAGTGGGCAACACCCAGGACCATGCAGCCAAGCACACACACGCCACACAGGCACATAGGAAGCCCACACAGTGGGCACTGAAGGAGCAGGGTTGCAGGCAGTGTGGCAGACCACATAGGACAGGCTGCACAACACCAAGCAGAGGACCTCAACAGTGTGCGGACAGTACCCGACAAATGACCGTAGCTGTGTGCCACCACCATGGACACACTCACCACACACCCCTGACTGCTTCTCCATGGGTACCCCAAGGCACAGCCACCAGCCCAGGGGATGGACCCCACCACAGTGGGACACACCACAGCACACAGCAGGGAACCACGGAAGCACAACATGCACCCCCTCTCATGCACACCACATGGACAGACACTGGGCCACTGCAGTATGGCTCCTCATGCCACCTGCAAAGTAGACACAGACACAGGCAGGTATGTCAGAAAATATATATATTTACTAAAACTATGTACAGAAAAACATGGGCTGAGAAAGGGTAGGTACAGCAAGGGAAGGGGACAGGGAATAGGGACTGTACAGTAGGAGGGGGGACTGTAGGGGAAGGATCAACAGGGGAGACAGGGGATAACTGGTTAAGCCTCAGCGACAGACCCGTCCAGCCTCCCTGGCATTCCGCCTTTCCCTCTTCTCCACCACCATCATTCAGCGCATGGCCACCACCACCTCTAGGATGGACAACACCACGAACAGGGTGTGGTGCATCAGCTGGCTCAACATCTGGTGCGGTGGTCTTCACATTGGCCACTGGACACTTATAGCAAGGGACACCACAGGTGATCAGTACAAAGGCCCAAGGAACCATGCCCACCCACAGTGCACAATGAACAGTGGGACCACACACCCCTGGAGGGCCTGTAACAGCCACCAGCAGGGGGCTGGGCCATCGTCAGCCAGCAACACAGCACACCACAACATTGCACAGAGGTGGTCCCCGCAGCACAATAGCCACATGACTGTGCAATGACAGTCACATGGCACAGTGCACCAGCAGCACCACAGCAACAGTGGTGACAGCTGGGCGCACGCCCACCCTATCAACAGCCGGCACATGTATCCATTGGACATGCCACAGTAGCATGCACCATACACAGTGTAACACACACAGCTGCCACAGCACATGGCACAGGTGGCGATGCCCACACCCACTCCCCCCTGCCACCCCCCATGTACAGTGCAAAGGACCATGACAGTGCTTACCTGCCCCCCTGCGGCCCTGCTGGTGCAGGTCCTCAGCCATCATGGAGCACTGCTCTGTCCTGCACTGCCACAGCCCTAGCCTGCCTGTGGTCCTCTGGTCCTGGGAATGGAAAGAAGACAGGTGCACATCAGTAACCAACCACAGCAGCTGCCCCCCCCACACTCATGTGCACAGGGTGTGACCATGCCCAACACATCCCGCATGCCTGCACGGCTGCATCGCAACACACATGGAAGCTGGAAATGCCACTCTGTGATGTGCATGATGATAGTGTACCCCTCTGCAGGGCATGCCAGGCAGCCAAGCCAACACCACAGTACAGCACCAAGCAGACATGCAACATGGGATGACTTACCTGGCTGTGGCACAGCCCCAAGGCTGAAGCATGCCTGAAGCCCCCTCAGCCAGTCAGGGTCCCATCTGATGAGGTCACCATACCGGTGCCTGCATTGTTCCCCTGTTCTGGGCACCCCGGTCCTGTGCTCAAAGCTGGCAGCAATCCCCTGCCACACAGTGCCCTTGGCCTGCTGCAAGGGCACCTGCCCAAACAGCTGTGGGGCTCCACACAGGCCACAAGGTTGGCCAGTTCAACCTGGACCAGGTCAGGGCACATCTCTGTCTAGCCTGTGCCATTGCTCCGTAGCAGGTTTGGTGGCAAAATTGGCGGCATCAGGTGCATGTGTTCGGTACAGGTGCTGGATGCTCGATGTGCGGGAGACTGCACAGTGTCCACCAATCACGCAGTGCTGGACATGCGCAGTGGGCATGGCTGGTAGGGTCATGGAGAGCACCCAGGGGTCAGAGGTCAGTGGTTAGTGCACAGTGTGCATGAGCGTGATAGGGAGCATGCCATCATACGCGACGTGCGCATTGCCAGCCATGTGCAGCTTGTGCAGTGCCGATACATCGCACTGTTCATGCATCTTGTGTGATTGACACCATGGCATTGCAATGCACATGTGCACTGCAGTCCCGAGCACCATGCATGCGTGGGCAGTGCTCCACCACTTGCTCTGGTGCAATACCGTTGCGCACAGTGCAATATCTCGATATTCAGATGCCACATGCAAATGAGCTCATCAGCCAATGCATGGTGCAGTGGGGTGCATTAGCATGTCATTACTGTTGCACTCAACCTCATTTGCATACATTGTGCATCATAAGCACCACGGAACAGCACAGGCCACGAACCGATATTGCAACCTTGATAGGTAAGTGGTGGATGCCGCTGCAGCACACTAGGAGCAGACGGCACTGCAGGGTGGATGGACCAGGGAGATGCTGCCACTGACACACTGTGCTGTCCATGTCCACAGGAGGCAATATGTCGGAACATAAGGAGGGCAAGGAGCAAGGGCCTGCACGGAAGCACAGGCCCAACTTCACTAAAGCTGAGACAGATGCCCTTTTGAGGCCTACCTCGACAGGGAGGCCCTGTTGAGTGGTGCCACAGACACACCACAGGCCAGGGCTGCTGCATGGGTGGAGGTGGCAACCTATGTGAACCAGCATGGCAGCCACCAGTGGTCATCACAGGAGTGCCGCAAAAAGGTTGGGACTGACAGGCGGTGGATAAAGGAGAAGGTGGCTGCCATCAGAACATCCCATAATGCCATCAGGGAAGGGCCAGTGGATGCACACACACTGACGCCAACAGAGGAGTTGGTGGCAGCCACCATACGCCACACCATGGTGGAGAGTGTGCCTGGAGGAGGCTTCCAGACAGGTGGCACCCCATCACTGCATGGTATGTATGTCAGACACGCACAGCTGGTGGCACGGAGGGTGCGTACATGGGCATGCTGGTGTGCATGCGGCCGTCATGCAAGTCATGTGCAAGTGTATGCATCCACGTGCATGCCATGCTGCAGGACACATGCAGCAGCAGTGTACGGAGGGGAACACATGTGAACACTGTATCACTGACACACCTTTCTTCTCTTGCAGCACCAGCATGCCTCTTTACAGAGGATGGGGCACCGGCAGCAGCAGTGGCACCCATGGCCGCCAGTATGGCCCCAGAGGACAAACCTTCCACATCCACTGGCATGTGGGGGCCCGGCACGCTGCAGCTCAGCACCACAGTGCCAGTGGATGCCCTAGACCTAGGGTCAGACAAGGCCCTGGATGTGATCCTGCAGGATGCCAGCCTTAGTGTCCTCTGTGCGAAGACACAGATCAGGGCAGGGTCCGACACCAATGATGACTACTCACAGCTCCTGGACAACATGGGCAACATTGTCGTCATGTTGCCCCTGCTGCCATCACAGGCAGGTCCCATGCCCAGTGCTCTGCCAGTGGCAGAACAGCTGCCTGCCACCACTGTGGGTGCACCGGTGTGCAGTGTCATGGATGTGCCCTGCGGTGGTGGTGGTGGTGCAGCCATGCAGGCGCAGGGCAGCATACAGTGGCCAGACAGGTGACAGCAGCAGGCTGCAGGTGCCACTGGGCAGCTGGCCACAAGGTCTGCTGCGAGTATGCCTGCTGTGCCCATACCCCTGCAGACTCCACTGTGCAGTGTCCATCAGAGAGGGGGGCTGTGCAATGTAGCAGGTGACCACCAGAGGAACGGCATCCCACCCAGGAGCCCCAGGATGCTGACCATCTGGCTGAGCACACCCAGCTGCTGCAGGCATCCATTCAGCAACAGGTGCTGCTCACCACTGGGATGCATGCACTGTATGTGGAGGTGCGCCAGTTAGCCAAGCAGCAGGAAAGGGGCACTGCGCAGATCCTGTAGGGGATGCAATGCATGCAGGAGGCCATGACTGCATCCTTGGATTGCATTGCCAGTGCAGTTTCAGATGGCTTTGCGCTGCTGGCTGCTGCAGGGCATGGCCGTGCACAGGGGACCCCCCCGCAGTGTGCTGTCCACCCCATGGACCTGGCATCGGGTGACCCTGACACAGTCAACACTGGGCTCTGATGTAGGCATCCCAAGCACACACGGGATTGGCCTATTTGGGCACCTGCACACCCCCACAAGGACATGGTCAACCCCCCTTATGCGCAGCCTGTGGCTGATGATCGGCCCGGCATGGCCACCCCCGTGGCCGTGGTGGCCATGGTTCCATGCAGCAGCCCTGATCTGCGGGCTGCCCTGTCCGTGGTCTGTAGCTGCTGCCCTGTGCGCACATGTGTGTGCCTTACCACTGGTGTCATGCCTGTGTGTCTTGCCACATGCTGCCTGTGTGTATGCATGCTCGGCTGCTGGACCGTGTGGCATGGGTGTGATGAGGGAAGTCTAGCACCAATTGCGCCTGTGCCCCGGCGCAATGCATCTGATCCATACCATATTCTGACACCTGGGTGTGTGTGTGTGTGTGTGTGTGTGTTGTTGTGCGTGATTATGTGCCACTGACTCCCCTACCACTGTATCACACCTCTGTGTGTGCATGCCCCTCATCATGCACATCCCTGCATGTGTGCTGTACCTGTCTGTGTGGCCCATGCATGTGTACCGCACCACCTACCTGTGTTCGCCGTAGTGTTCCTGTGCGACAGTGTCATGGTAGCGTCAAGCCTGCTGCATCAGCCAGTTGTCCCTCTGCCCAGGGGGTGGCTGTCCACCACCCTCCAGCCCATTGTCCCCATCATCCCTACTACTGTTGCCCTCATCAGCCTCGACAGCTATCCCATGGTCAATGGCCATGTTGTGCAGTATGCAGCATGCTAGGAATAGGCCACAGACTTTCGAGGGGCTGTACTGTAGGGCACTGCCTGATCTGTCTAGGCAATGGAAACATGCCTTCAGCATGTCAAATACGCGCTCGATGATATTGCGCAGGCTGGCGTGTGCCTCGTTGTACCCTTCCTCTGCTGAGGACAACAGGCACTGGTAGGGGGTGAGCAGCCAGGGCCTCAGCAGGTATGCACTGTCACCTGTGTGGAGAATGACATGGTTAGCCCTCTGCTATGCTGTGCTGCACCCCTTGCCTGTCCCTAGCACCCCTGCCATTATGAACCTCTTGCCCACCCCATCCTCAGTTCTGCTCTTCCCATTGCACCTTGCCTGTGCCATACTCACCCACTAGATGGCCTGTGGGAATGTCCCCACATTCGAATCTGTGGCACAGCACAGAGCTGTGCCAGATGAATGTGTCATGTGCACTCCCAGGATGTGTGGTGCAGATATTGGTGATGCCCCCTGTGGCATCACACACCACCTGGCAGTTGATACTTGGGCTCTCCTTCCTGTTTAGATATGCCAGTCCCTCTGGGCCAGGTGGCATGTGGATGCCCACGTGGGTGCAGTCAATGGCTCAAATCATGCCAGGCATGTGTGCCACCCTGCCGAAGTCCTGCATAGTTGCTGTATGCTCCGCCTGTGTGCTGGGGAAATGGATGAATTCTGAAGTACATTGCAGCAGAGCATTGAGGAACTGTGTGAGGAGGCAGGACGTGGCTAACTGGGTGATGCCTGTAGTGTCCCCTGTTGGTCTTTGGAAGGTGCCCGTGGTAATCAGGCACATGACAGCGGTCACCTTCATCTCCACGGACATGGCGTGGCTCCATCTGGTGGGTGCCTGCATCTCCTCACTGCACAGCTCACATAGTTGCCTCAGAATGGCCCTATTAAGGTGGTACTGGCCCATGATCTCAGTGTCGCTATAGTTCTCGAAGGTGATGCAGGCACGGTACCACCTGTGTCGGGCATACCACTGACGGGCCCTTCGTCGGCTACGTAGCTGTTCCTCCTGCCCTGTCACACCCCTCATTACTGCCTCCATCAAGAAGGGTGCACTGTCCATGACCCCTGCTGTCCACTGTCCCCCTGGGTGGTTGGCTGCTGGCTGTGTGCCACCCTGGTACACAGGTTGTGTGTGTGTGTGTGTGTCTCTCTCTCTCTCTCTCCCCCTCTGCCCCTCTCTCCCTCTCCCACACCATCTCTCTGTCCCTCTCCATCTGTGTCTGGTCTTTTGTCTGTCTGTCTGTCTCTGTCTCTTTCTGTCTCTTGCTCTCTCTCTATCTTTCCCTCTCACTCTCACCCCTGGAGCAACTGCTGTCCGTATGTTTGCACCCTGTATTTATAGGAGCAAGTCTGGTTGGAGCAACTTCAATTTGCTCCACACTTGCGCCATGGTTTCACGGTTGAATATGTCACTGCGCTGGATATTCATGGGAATGCCCCCTGCACTTGTGCCACATACATTATAGTTGCACATTGGTGCAATGGATTTTGTGCTGTGCAATAGCTCCCGCTGAATATGGCTCCTCGGTGCAATTCTGCACTTGTGCCGGTGCAACTCAGTTGCGCCACGTGCAATTGCTCTGAATATCTGGGCCAGTATATCAAATGAAATTATACAACATCTCAATCCTATTACCATCTTTTATATCCATATTAAATGGGCTCCTAGGTTTTTGCTTCACCATCATTTAAATATTATGTTTAATGGTAAACAATCAAAAAGACCAAGAACCTTGGCCCAAAACCAGTGAAGCAAGGGTTATCCTCAAAAGGGATTGGCAATAAAGCCAAGTTTCAAAGAAATGCAAAATTTACTCATGTCCCAGTACTGCAAAGCCTCTTGAGAAATACAGTCTATACAGATCACCAGACAAGAATTTAGACTGGTTCTGCTGTAAGCAGAGACTACAGTGTCAAACGGCCTCTCACACAATCTGCAAAGGCTGAAAACAGAAGACACAGATAAGTGTTTATTCCTTTTCAGGACTCATCAGTGTGCCTCATCTGTATCTCCCAGGGAAAGAGTGAATCAGCCACATGATGGTCTAACTGATTCTGGTCATAGTGTGCCCAAAATAGCAATGCAATCTAAAAGCCAAAAAACCTTAGTGCAAGGGGACCTAGATATGCATTACCTTTCCTGTTTTGGGCTCACCATGACCTAAATCAGTATGACCATCATAGGGCTGGTTCTCCCCTCCCTTGGGATGAGGTACAGATGAAGCACACTGATGTTTTCTGAAAAGGACAAATCATGTGTTTTTGTCTTCTGTTTTCAGCTTTTGCAGATTGCTGTAAGAGGCCATATTTACGTTTGCGCTGTCAATTGTGCAAAGTGAACATGTTGCCACAGTATGATAATTGCTATGATAGTAGATTTGTGAGGTGTGTCATTGTCAGGCCAATGCAGGACAGTCTGCAGTGGACTCGACAGTGTCATACCAATCATCAGCCAAGCTAATCATGACTGTGTTCTGGGCTTCCTGGGAAGAAACTTCATCAAGTTCAAAGGAAAGAATCACAGGGCAGCTCTTTACTTTGATCTGTATGACACTGCTCAGCAAGCGGCTGATCAACATCATGATCAGGTTGTGCCTCGTCCGTCCCCCCACAACACAGTTGACTGCACATAACCCTGCTCAGCCTCCGCTTGTCCCTTTTAAACAATCCCACCTTTTGCAAGGAATCCCTCCCTCCTCCCCATTGCTTCCCATACCCCATGACTCTTTTAAACAATCACACTCTCTGCCAAGTATCTTTCCCACCTCCCTATTTGCTTCCTATGCCCCTTTTAAAAAGATCCCACCCTCTGCCAAGCATCCCTCCCACCTCCCCCTCGCTTCCCATGCCCAGTAAATATTAACCTGACAATGGGGTGCCCAGTCCCCAGTGTCAATACCTGAAGTAAAGAAAATCCCTCAATGTCTTTTTTTTTTAATTTTTGCACCCTTTTAAAAATGTAGAGGGTCCATCAATGTCTGTTGCCACCGCCTGTGCCACAGTTACCTTCCTTCAACCCAAACCTCCCACTCAGCACCCATCACCCCACCTCACACCTCTACCCCTTACTTACATGCCAGGGGTCCAGTGTCGTAAGCCTCTCTGGACTAGAGACATGTCTCCACTCTTTAACCCTGGACTGGGAACTGAGGAAATCAGGTAAACTGCAGTCAACATATTTCAAAGCATTTTGAACATGTACTCATAAATTTGTAATTTTTTAATATTTTCTCCTAAATTTTCAACAAAGACTTTTTGGCACCCTGCCTCACGAACAAGGTGGGTGACATTTTTCTAATCTGGCTTGAAAGGTAATTTCCCATTTGCTCTATGAAATCACCTTTCTGGTGGGATTTGAAATGTTTCACCTACCAGGTCCGTGAGGTAGGGTCATAATAAGACTGTGTTGAAAATTTGGGGTCAAAATATTAAAGAAACAACAAAGTTATAAAGGTACATTGACATTTTTCAACACTCACTTATAACTTAGGTAAATTCAATATTTTGACCCCACATTTTAACATAGCCATTTTTTTCACACCACCTCATGAACCATGATAGGTGTTTTTCACATCCAGGCCAAAATGTGTTTTTGCACTTGTAGCACAAAATTACATTTCAGCCAGTATTTCATAACACCTGTCAAGTTCAGGAGTCATAAAAAGATTATGTTGAAAATGTTGAGACAAAATATCACAAAATAATGAAGTTATAAAGAAACATTAATTTTTTTCAATGTTTCCTCATAACATTTTAATGTGTGCAAATTTTGGCCCCCGCTTAATGTTTAGCCCTACTGTTACCCCACCTCCTGAACATGACAGGTGTCATTTTCAAATCTCCTCTGAAATATGTTTTCCTATTTGCTCCATGAAGTCACCATTGGCATGCGATTTAAAAAATTCCATCTGCCATGATCACAAGATGGGGTCATAAAAAGACAGTATTGAAAATTTCAGATACAAATGTCAAAAAACAACAAAGTTATAAGGACATGGAGAATTTTTCAATGTTTCCTCATAACTTTTTATTTTTTGCAAATTTTGGCCCCAAATGTGCATAGCTTTTTTGTTACCCCACCTGATGAACATTGCAGGTGCAATTTTTCAAATCCCCTTTGAAACATGTTTTTGCAGTCCCTCCGTGAAACCACCTTTCAAACAGCATTTAAGAAAATCCACCTGTCTTGATCATAACATGGGGTCATAAAAAGACTACATTGAAAATGTGGGGTCAAAAGTGAAAAACAACTAAGTTATGAAGAAACATTGACTTGTTCCATTTACTCGTAACTTTATTTTTGTAGATTTTGGCCCCTAATGTTTAACATATGCCTTGTGTTACCCCACCTCCTGAACATGGCAGGTGTCATTTTTCAAATCCTACCTAAAACATGTTTTCGCAGTGTCACTGAGAAATCACCTTTTAGATGGAATTTTAAAAGAATTCCATCTGTTTTGATCGTAATGAAACATAGAAATTGACGGCAGTTAAGGACTGCTAGGCCCATCTAGTCTGACCATTTTCCCTGCCTACTATAAATTTAAGCTGCAGACCCTACTTGATCTCCAGTTTTACCTCCTCGTTCCTATTACTAGGGTTCCCCTATGCCTGTCCCATGCATGCTTGAATCCCCCCACTGTGTTTACCCCCACCACCTCCTCTGTGAGTCTATTCCATGCACCCACCACCCTTTCTGTGAAGAAATACTTTCTCATGCTATTCCTTAGTCTACCCCCTTCCAACCTTATTTCATGCCCCCTCGTTCCTGGACAGCTCCTTTTCTGAAAGATACTACCCTCCGGTACCCTATTTATGCCTTTTGGATATTTGTAGGTTTCTATCATATTTCCCCTGTCTGTCCTCTCCTCTGGGGTATACTTATTGAGGTCTCCCAGTCTCTGCTCATATGACTTTTGGTGCAGGCCCTGCACCATCTTTGTTGCCCTTCTTTGAACTGCCTCCACCCTGTCTATGTCCTTACAGAGATGCAGCCTCCAGAACTGGACACCATATTCCAAATGAGGCCTCACCAATGATCTGTACAGTGGCATCACCACCTCCTTCCTACTGCAGATGATACCTCTCCCTATGCACCCCAGCATCCCACTGGCTCTCCCCACAGCCTTGGCACATTGTTTGGCCACCTTTAGGTCATCAAATATGATTACCCCTAAATCCCTTTCCTGTTTGGCGACCATCAGTTCCTCCCATTACGTAATCCTCCCCTGGGTTCTTGCACCACAAATGCATGATTTTGCACTTTTTCACATTAAATCTCAACTGCCACACTCTGGACCATTCCTCCAATTTACCTAGGTCCCTCCTCATTTTCTCCACCCCTCCCAGGGAGTCCACTCTGTTGCAGATCTTAGTGTCATCTGCAAAGAGGCACACCTTCCCTTCCAGCCCCTCCACAATGTCACTTATGAAGACATTAAACAGGACTGGGCTCAGGACTTATCCCTGTGGCACCCCACTGGTCACCATCCTTTTATCAGATTGAGTACTATTTACCACAACCTTCTGTCTTCTATCACTCAACCAGTTCCTAACTCAGTTTGCCACCTTGTGATCCACTCCAAGGCTGTCCAGCTTGTTCACAAGTCTTCTGTGTGGAACGGTATCAAACGCCTTACTGAAATCCAGGTAAGCCACATCCACCACTCCCCCTGATCCACATCCTTAGTAACCCAAAACAAAGAAATTAATTTGATTTGTTTGACATGACTTTCCCACTGTAAATCCATGCTGTCTTGGATCCTGTGCTCCACTGGATTCAAGATGTTCCACGGTCCTTTGTTTAAGTAGTGATTCCATATTCTTCCCCACTATCAAGGTGAAGCTCACTGGTCTGTAGTTTCCAGCCTCCTCCCTACTGCCACTTTTGTAAAGAGGGACTACATCTGCCCTCCTCCAGTCCTCCGGAACCATTACCGTATCAAGTGACTCATTGAACAGGGTTGCCAGTTGTGTCGCCAGCACCTCCCATAGTTCCCTTAGTATTCTAGAATGTATCCCATCTGGTCCCATTGCTTTGTCCACGTTCAGTTTTGCAAGTTCTTTTAGGACTCGCTCTTTCTAAATGGACCGGTGTCCATCTCCCTCCCATAATTGTTCATTTTGCCTAACTGTGGTCCCTCACCTTCTTCTTCTTCTTCTTCTTCTGTGAATATAGAACAAAAATATTTGTTCAGTATTGATGCTTTTTCCAGGTCCCCTTCTACACACTCTCTTTCTTCACCTTTAAGCCTTAATATTCCAGCCCTGGTTTTTCTTCTTTCACTAATGCACCTATTAAAAGTCTTGTCTCCTTTTTTTTACCTCCTGTGCTATTTTTTCCTCCGTTTGTGCCTTTGCGCTCCTGACTGCTTTCCCTGCCTCCTTTTGTTTATCCAGATACACTACCCTGTCTTCCTCCAGCTGTGTTTCCTTGTATTTCCTGAAAGCCATCTTTTTTGCCCTTACCTTCTCAGCCACTGCCTTTGAGAACCATAGTGGCTTTCTCTTTCTCTTGCCCTTGTTTACTTGCCTAATGCAAAGGCTTGTTGCCTCCACTGTGGCACCTTTCAGATGGGCCTACTACTCCTCCATTCCCCTCCATTTGTCCCTCCCTGCCAGGGCTTGCTTGAGACATATCCCCAACTTAGTAATGTCCGCTATCCTGAAATCCAGGACCCTTGCATTTGTGTGGTTGGACTCTGCCACTGTATTCATGCTGAACCACACTGTGCAATGATCACTGGATCCCAGGTGTCCACCCACCCTGATGTCCTCAATTCTATCCCCATTGGTGAGTACCAGGTCCAAAACTGCACCCACCCTGGTGATCTCTAGCACTATCTGCCTGAGGCCTTCCCCTTGTACAGAGTGCAGGATGTCTCTGCTCCTGGCTGAGGCAGGAGCTGGGATGCTCCAATCCACATCTGGCGGATTGAAATCACCTACCAGCAGCACCTCCCCTTTAGCTGCCTTAGTGTGGATGGATTCCACTAGAACCCTGTCCAACTCCTCACCCTGTGCTGGAGGTCTGTATATCATGCCCGTGCGAAGCAGGGAACTAAGCAGGGAACTACAGACCAGTTAGCCTCACCTGGGTAGTGGGGAAGATCATGGAAGCACTACTGAAGGAGAGATTGGTGGAACATCTGGTTGTCAATGGACTACAGGACCCAAGGCAGCATGGTTTCACCAGGGGGAGGTCATGTCAGACCAACCTCATTGAATTTTTTGACTGGGTGACTAGGAGGTGGATCAGGGGAGGGCAGTGGACATGGCCTATCTGACTTCAGCAAGGCCTTTGACACTGTGCCACATAGAGACTATTACAAAACTGGGGAATATGGGTGTGGGCAGAACAGTAGTGTGGTGGGTAGGTAACTGGCTGGGTGGCAGGACACAGAGGGTGGTGGTAAATGGCTGTCACTACACAGAGGAAGAGTGACCAGTGGGGTACCACAGGGATCAGTGCTGGGAACGGTCCTATTCAACATCTTCATCAGTGACATTGCGCAGGACCTAGAAGGCAGAATTTCACTGTTCGCTGATGACACAAAGCTCTGTAACGGAGTAGACACACCAGAGGGTGTAGACAGAATGAGAAGTGACCTGCAGAAACTTGAAGAATGGTCAGGGGTTTGGCAGTTGAAATTCAATGCAAAGAAGTACAAGATAATGCATATGGGGTACAAAAACCCTGGCACAATATATCAGTTGAGGGGTGAGGATATAGCATGCACCAAGCAGGAAAGGGATCTTGGGGTTATCATTTCTGATGACCTCAAGGTAGGGAAACAGTGTGACAAGGCAGCAGGTAAAGCAAATAGGATGTTGGGATGTATAGGCAGGGGCATCACCAGCAGGAAAAGGGAGGTCATAATTCCGCTATACAAGACACTAGTGAGGCCCCACCTGGAGTACAGTGTACAGTTCTGGAGACCATACCTATGTAAGGACATAGACAGGGTAGAGAAGGTTCAGAGGAGGGCAACAAAGATGGTGCATGGATTGCATCACAAGTCCTATGAAGACAGGTTGAAGGAACTGAACATGTACTCCCTGGAGGAGAGGAGGGAGAGAGGGGATATGATAGAGACATACAAGTATCTTACAGGGAGGAACAGGGTGCAGGAAAACACTATTTTAAGCGAAAAAGATGTTCCAGGACTAGAGGGCATGGGATGAAGTTGGAGGAGGGGCGATTCAGAGGAAACATGAGAAAGAATTTCTTCACAGAACAGGTGGTGGACAAAGTGGAACACCCTGCCAGAGGAAGTGGTGGGGCTGAAACAATCACAGGATTTAAGAATGCTTGGGATAGACATAAAGGAATTCTGGAGGTCAGGGGTAAGGGGCAACAGACTTCTAGGAAAACAAACTGAACTTACAAGCTCAAATGGGCGGACTGGGTGGGCCATAGGCCCTTATCTGCCGACACTGTCTATGTATCTATGTATCTATGTATAATGTCAGGTCATAAAAAGATTATGTTGAAAATTTCAGGTCAAAATGTGGGAGCCCACTGAAAAATAGATGTTGCCTCTCAGCTGGCCTATCCAGTGGGTAAATACAATCTAAAATCTGTAAGAGCAGGACAGCATGGAACATGAGATATTGCATCTCATCTGGTTTACCCTGGGTAAATATATAGGCAAAATGTGTAAAAGCAGGACCCTAGTACTACAGAGCCCCCACTGAACTGTACATCTATGCTGCTCTATCCTTGGAAAAAAATACATAGTAAAATGTGGACTCCACTGAAAATATAACTTGCCTTTCAACTGGGCTATCCTGGGTAATTACATTATAAAAATGGGTAAAATCAGGACACAATTGAAAACAAGATATTGCACCTCAGCTGTGCTATCTTGGGTAAATAAAGTGTAAACATTGGAAAAAACAGGATCTCACTGAAGACAAGATAGCATCTGAGCTCCACTATCCTATCAGCATTCCCCAGCTTTTGTCACCCTAGACGGTACTCCCCTTAACTCAGTCAACTCTTTTAAATATCTTGGAGTCTGGCTAAATTGTAACCTTGACTTTTCTACCCACATAGACTCCATCTGTGCAAAACATCCCCCAAAACTCAGTGCACTCTACCGCTACAAAGAGTGCCTACTATTGCCGACCCGCTGAGACAGTTACCAAAACTATTCTTCCTGAATTCAGTTACATAGACATTGTCTATGGCTCTGCACATGCCACCTCACTCTCCAAACTTGATAACCTGCTTAACTCATTCTGCAATTTTGCCACCTCTTTGCCCCCTCTCACTCATCACTGTCTCCTCTACTTTCCCCTCTCCATCATGTCTCTACTTGAAAGGCACCATCTCCATTGCCTTACTTTCATTGCCGAATACTGGTTTGGCACGCTTCCCTTCTACCTTAACTCCTGTCTTTCTCCTTCCTCTCCCAGTACCTATTCCCTCCAGAGACTCCAGCACTTTCTCCCTCTCCCTTCCCCTTCCCCTTCCCCATACCAGCACAGGACAAGCAGCTTTCTCTTACCCCCTTCCTCACCTTTGGAACCAGCTGCCCACTCGTCACTCCTCCTCCCTTGCAGACCTAAAATACTCACTCAAAGCTGCTCCTCTTTCTACTTGCTCCTGTTTTTCTGTCCCCCTTCCCCTCCAGCCGACTCACTCTCCAACCCTCCAGACCACCCAACTACCCCTCAAGCAGTAACTAATCCCAAGATAAAGTTTCTTTGCACCTTATTTATTTATGGTTACCCTCTCAGATACCCCTCCTACTTCTTGCACTAAATCCAGTGTATATTTTGTTCCCTCCTTTTGGACTGCATTCTGCACAAGCACACCTTAAGCTGAAGTTACTGCATACATATATACTACATATATATCACCATTATTTCCTTTTGTCTCTTTAGCCCTGTATAAGTTGTGCTCCTCATTTTCTGTATTGATTCCAACACTGTTTACTCAATTCATGCATCTGTATTTCTCTGTGTTTACTGTTTTGTTTTGTAAGATCCTGGGTTGCACCCAGAAACAAGCTTGTCTCAGTGTACCTTTCCCTGTTATCAAATTTTAAATAAATAAATCCTGGGTAAATACAGTACAAAAATGTGTCAAAGCAAGACCCCATTGAAATTGAGAAATTGCATCTCAGCTGGGTTATCCTGGTTAAATAAATTGCCTAACAGTGTAGAAACAGGACCCTACAGCAGGACCCCACTAAAAAGGAGATATTGCATCTAAAATAATCTGTCTTTGAAAAATACATTATAAAAGCCGGACCACACTAAAAACGAGATATTGCATCTCACCTCTGCTATCCTGGCTAAGTGCAGTATAAAACTGTGTAAAGTCAGGACCCCATTGCAAATGACATATTACATTTTATCTGGTCTGTCTTGGGTAAATATATAGTAAAAATGTGTACAAGCAAGACCCAGTACAACAGCAATGCAAGCGAACGTTCAGCATTGACAAGTGCTCATTTATCATACTCTCCTGCTTAAAGCATATACAAAGAAACAGAATTTATTGGCAGAAAAGGATAATTTGGCCCACTCAGTCTGCCCAGTTTTCTTCCCTGCCTATTCTGTCCAAGCAGACCCTAACTGGTCTCCGGCAAACCCTCCTACCTTTTTATTTACTAGTATTCCGATATTTCTGCCCCATGGATGTTTGAAGATCCCTGCAGTTTTTGTTCCCAATATGTCTTGTGGCAGGCTGTTTCTGGTGTCTACCACTCATTCAATAAAGTAGCATTTCCTCATATGCCTCTTAAATTTCATCCCTTCTAGCTTCATTTCATGCCTTCTTGTTATGTTGCACTTATTCATTTGAAACCTGCTCCGTACCTGAACCCTGTTTAGTCCCCTGAGATACTAATAGGTCTCTATCATGCCCCCTCTCTCCCTACTCTCTTCTAGAGTGTACATATTGAGATCCCTTGGTCTCTCCTCATACGGTTTCTCATGTTACTCATGTACCATTTTAGTTGCCCTTCTCTGAACTGCCTCTACCCTGTTGATATCTTTTCTGAAGTGCAGCCTCCAGAACTGTACACAATATTCTAAGTGTGGTTTTACCGATGATTTATACTGTTTTAATATCACATCCCTCCTTCTGCTTGTGATACCTCTCCCTATGCACCCCAGTAATCTGCCCCCCGCCTGGTAATACTCAGTTCCTATGCCCCAGATGCATGATTTTACACTTTTTGGTATTGAACTCCAGTTGCCATACCCTTGACCACTCCTCGAGTTTCTAAGGTCCTTTCTTATTTACTCCACCCCCTTCTGAGTATTCAGCCTGTCACAGATCTTGGTGTCATCTGCAAAAAGGCATACCTTCCCTTCAAGCTCTTCTATGATATCACTTATGAGGATGTTGAACAGGACAGGTCCCAATACTGAATCCTGTGGCACCCCGTTGATCACCCTCCCCTCATTTGAGTGAGTGCCATTTATCACCACACTCTGCTGCCTCTCCATTAACCAGTTTTTTACCACATTAACAACATTTGCTTGCACTTCTAGACCACCTAGCTTCATTAAGTCTCCTATCTGATAGTGTTGAAGGATTTGCAGAGGTCCAAATAGGCCACATCTACTGCCCTTCTCTAATTTATTTCTCTAGTTGCTCAGTCAAAGAAATCTATCAGATTTGTCTGACATGACCTCCCCCTCATGAATCCATGCTGTCTTTGGTCTAGCTACCACCTAGATTCAGGATATTCCTCTAGCCTTTATTTGAACAAAGTTTCCATTAATTTCCCCATCACTGATATGAGACTGACCAGTCTATAGTTACTAGCTTCCTCCCTGCTGCCACTTCTATGGAGTGGAATTACTTTAGCTCTCCTACAATCCTCTGGCACCTCTCCTGTTTCTAGTGATATGTTGAATAAGGCTGCCAGTGGTGCTGCAAGCTCCTCCCTGAGTTCCCTTAGCACCCTTGGATGTGTCTTGTCCGGTCCCATGGCCTTGTCCACTTCCAGGTTTGCAAGTCCCTGCAAGATTCTTTCCTCTGTAAATGAACTTGTGTTTACCTTCCCCCTTCTGTGTTCCTTCTGCTCCTTAAATACAGATGCCTCTTCAGATATAGTCACAATTCCTTGACAGTAATTTGCATGCACTGTATGTCCCATAATTCTTTGCATGGTTGGGGTAGCCGTCATTTGTATTTCTGTGAAGATTGATTAGATTGCTGTCCTGTTTTAGGCTCACCATGACCTAAACCAGTAAAACCATCATAGAGCTGGTTTTCCTTTCCCCTGGGCTGAGATACAGATGAGACACACTAAGATTCCCAAGAAGGATGGAGCATATACTTATGTCTTTAGTTTTCAATTATTGCAAGCTGCATAAGAAACAATTTGGCATCATACTCTCCTGCTTAACTCATTATTACCTGGGTGCCATTTTGTGTCAGGTAAACAATGGATAGTTCAGACTTCATACAAAGCTATTGGAAGTAAGGAGTTAAGCCAGAAACAGTCTAAATTAGTTTAAAAGATTTGCATATATATTTTTGATTTTCTGTATTATTGGAGCATGTGAAGTTTTGTATTTCTATATTTAATGGTAGTGCAGCCTACATATAGAAATCACTGTGTTGTTTATTAAGACCAGGTATTAAACAAGTCAGTAAGAAATAGTGTTTGCCATGACTGTCAAATTATTAGCCATTCCACAGTGTGATAAAACTAATGAGATGAAAATATTAAATATTTTTGTTTACCAGATCTGAGAATCATTACAAAACAAATGCATTATCATGCCTTAGTGCAGTGATGATCTATGGCTGGATAGTTATAGATCTTAGAAACTCAGGAAATGGAGAATCCTTTCATAGGTACAGTACATGTGAACCCCTTTGAAGTATTACAGAACTGGGTTTCCAGCAGAAGGAAAAAACAAAGTTGCAAACACTTGTAACTCAACCAGCTGACTTTTTTGATGATCAAACCTCAGACAAGACAGTTGGGCTAGGGCATGTGAGAGATTGTACAAACCTAAACTCCGAGAGGACTGGTCATAACATAGTAAGGGTCATACTTAGGTTAGAGGAGCTAAGAATGCCTAGGTCAGCCCATTATTTGCTCCTATTCATTTACCCATAATATGCTATACTATTTCCTTCCAGTATGTGTTTATCCAACCTTCTCTAAACTGCGCCTTTGTATTGCTAGTTACCACCTCAATAGGCAGCCCATTCCAGGGCCCCACTATCCTTTGTGTAAAAAATGCCTTTCTTTTGTTTGTGTTACATTTTTCTACCTCTGAACTATAAGGAATGTCCTCTGGTGCAGATGTCTGGGTTTTTAAAGTTTAGGTTTAATTCATTTACTAGATTATAATTATATATTACATCATGGCACATAAGTAGGTCTCGTCTCACTCTCCTGGTCTCCAGTGACATCAGTCTTAAGCTCTCCAACCGCTCCTCATATGGAGCCATTCTTATTTTAAACACCATTTTTATGGCCCTCCTCTGCACCCTCTCCAGGGTAGTTACTCCACCCCTTGATACGGGCCCCCACACCTGACTGCCATAATCCAATAAGGGTCTGACATATGCTCTATATAGAGGCATGACCACTGCCTCACGTCTCCTCCGGAAGTTTCTTTTTATGGCCCACAGTAATTTATTTACTTTAGTTATTTGATTGTTATAGTGTGTTCAAATGTAAGTTTATTATTTATGACAATTCCAAGACCCCTTTCCTCTTCAGATTTTCTTAGGTTTTGACCATTTAGTGTATAATTATGCTTATTATTTCTTTTTCCAAGGTGTATGACACAACATTTATCAGAGTTAAAACTCATACCCCTTTTCTCTACCCAGTCTTGGATATTATTTAGATCCATATGGATTGGGTCAACATTTTCCCTATTTGTAGCAATGCCAGACAATTTTGTGTCATCTGCATATGTACTTATCCAGTGCAAAAAATCAACATCCATAGTGTCCATGAATATTCTAAACAGCACCAGGCCCAGCACCGACCCCTGCGGCACTCCACTAGTCACCGGTACTGCCTCTGACAGGTACCCATTTATGCTGACCCCCTGGATTTTCTGCCCCAGCCACGCATCCACCCATCCTATAATTTGTT
Organism: Neoceratodus forsteri; assembly: GCA_016271365.2. Lineage (NCBI taxonomy): Eukaryota > Metazoa > Chordata > Ceratodontiformes > Ceratodontidae > Neoceratodus > Neoceratodus forsteri. Next base: position 1,175,008,635 of record CM057450.1, on the reverse strand, counting down.
CTTTAATATTTTTGTTTTGTAAAGATTTTGTCATGAGGCACTTTATCAAAGACCTTGGCAAAATCCAAGTAAATACAGACCACCGGCTACCCTCCATCCAATGCTGAAGATATTTTTTCATAAAAACTCAATACATTTGTTATATAGGATCTTCCCACATAGAGCCCATGTTGATTCTTGTTCACTTGGCCCGTGGTTTCTAGGTGGGTGTTTATATAATCTTTAATTACCGCTGCCATCAGTTTTCCCGGAACAGATGTTAGGCTTATAATTCTATAGTTTTTGTGGTCCGCACTGTCTCCCTTCTTGTGTATTGGCACAACATTAGCAGTTAGCCAGTCCAGTGGTACTGTTCATATGGTTAAAGATTTTATAAAAAATATTTTCAGTGGTCTAGCCACCATTGGAGAGAGCCTTTTCAGAATGGCATTTGATATATTCTCTGGCCCTGCAGAATGTGAATTATTTGCTCCCTTTATTTTATCCACAATTATTTCTTCTGTAATATCAATACAGGGTTCTGAAGTTTCCTTCTTTATTTGCCCCCTTTTTTAGGTTTTTGTGAGAAAACAGATCCAAAATATATATTGAATATAGTAGCCATTTCCCCGGATCTTTTATTATTGTATTCCCAGTTGAGATTAAACAAAGACTAGTGTTAGCTTTGCACAGAGAGTTAACATAGCCATAGAATTCATGCATGTTGTTTTTGTTTGCTGACCCTACTAGTTTTTCTCCCATTCTTTTTTTACTTCTCTTAATCAGTTTTTTACATTGGTTCTGTGACAATTTAAATTCCTCCCAAAGTCCCTGGGTTCCTACTGATATGTGTTTCTCATATAACCTTTTTTTTTATCAGTTTCTTTATTGCTTTGTTAAACCATTTTGGTATGATGCCTCTAGTGTTATATTTTTTTAATTTTTTTTTTATATTTTTGTCACGTTTCACTTATGTGATATTTAAAACTATCCCACATCTCATTTATTGCTTTATCTGCTAATATTTTTTCCCAGTCCAACCTTTCAAGTTCTTCTAACATGGAGTGGAAAACAAGGAATGAGCTTATACACCTTAATAACACTGTCACCATCGTGGGCTGGGATTATTGGTTTGGCGTGCAAACAACCAAGATGGCAGTAGTGATTCCACTGGAATATACTGTATGTAAACAGATGTTACTTGTAAAAACTTCCAACAGGAAAGTTTCATACAAAACAAGAAAATTAGCTATACAGTTTAACTGATTTACTACAATCAGAGAGGGCCATCATTTAAGTTTGCTGATGCTAAGTTGCCCAATCAGGGTTCAAAGGCAGTGCCCCCCTTTACTATCTGCAACACTCAGATCAATGATACACTCCATGCTTCTGATACTGAGTGGATACTCTACATGCTTGATTTCCATGGGGCTCTGCACATCTACTGAGAGTGCACAGTGGAATTTCATGGTGAGGCTCCCTGTTTGTGACATATGCCAATGCCACCCATGGCAGATTGGCAGTGAAACAGACCATTGGCAGATGGATCACATCATGCATTGTGCTAGTTATCAGATGACTGGGAAGGAGCTGCCTGATGGCTTATGTGTTCACTCTGACAAATATAATGCTGCATCTGTTGCTTTTCCCAGGAGTATCCCCATTTCAGTTATATGCAAGAGTTCCACCTGGTCTAATGTGCACACATTCATATGCCATTACGGTATCAAGCTACAGAGTCACCTGAATACTCCTTTTGTGCCCTCAGTCTTTGTAGTCTCATTACCCCTAAACACATAGGCCACGTGCCTAGCTCGCTCCTCCTGTAGGACTGCTTGGAGTCTGTTTAAAGATTAAGGCAAACATATTAATACATTTCTTCTTTTTATGTTTGCTTGCACGCATGTGCAAGAAACATAGTGCCATCATCCGAGTTCTCGGAGGTGTGTCAGCCTTCTTCCAATTCAGTCAGTGTGTTTGCAGGCACGGTCACAGTTCTCCAATGCCTGCTTGAGCTGTCTATGACAGCTCCAAAATGCAGTGGCGTACAGTTGAAAGGGGGAGCTACGCTTCAGTGAGCAGCGACAAGATATCACCTGCTCATGAGCACTCCCCCACACACACACACACACACACACACACGCACGCATGCTGCGTGCTGCCCCCCCACACACTGTATAGCTGACGGGGGTGCCCAATCCCCCGTCGGCTGTGCTGCCCCCCCAACACAGTTCCATATGCCACGCTGGGTGCCCACCCAGCATGGCCACATCAATCAGTCGACAGGTGGTGCCCAACCCCGCTGGCTCCACTGTCTGTCCCCCCGAGTATGTGCCACGCTGGGAGCCCACCCCAGCGTGGCAACAGATGCTATGGCTGACAGGGGTGCCCAATCCTTGTCAGCTCCGCCCCCCAACCAGCCATCCTTCTGCCATGCTGGGAGCCCATCCAGTGTGGCAAACATCCCACGTTGTCGTCATTAAAAATAAACCTGAAACTCAAAAATGGTCCTCGCTGTTTCTGCACCCACCCGGCGCCACCCACTGCACACTCTGCCTTCCCCACAGCCCCTCACCCCACACTTACCTCCGACTCCGGCGTGACGATCTTCGGTGGATAGGGAACATGTCTGCACTCTTCAAAGCCGACCGTGAACTGAGGAAATGCCGGTAAGCTGTATAATGGGATAGATAGGGTTTTTTCAACTTTGTTGCATATCTCAGACATTTTTGGGAATTTTGGACCCAAATTTTCAACATGGGGTTTTTGGGACCCCTCCTCATGAATTATTACACTGTCATGGTGTTAATCGGGCCCGAAGGGTGATTTCGTGGTCACTGCGTGACATCACCTTTCGGGACCAAGTAACAAAACGACACTGCCCCTGTTCATAAGGCAGACTCTCAAAAAGCCTATGTTGAAATTTTGGTGGAAAAATTCCTAAAAATGACTGTTTTACAAGCGTGCGTTATGCAGTTCCTACGCATGCACGTAAGTTTGTGAATTTTCAATACTTTCACTCCAGATTTTCAACATTGCCATTTTACCACACTTCCTTATGAGCAGTACAGCTGTCATTTTTCACATCTTGCCCAAAATGTGTTTCCACCCATGTAGCGCACAATGGTGCAGTCAGTGTGCGAAATCAATGTATGGGACACATTAAGAAAATCACAGTGACACTGTTCATGAGCAGAGGTCTTAAAATGGCTATGTTGAAAATTTGGTAACAAAAGTCCATAAAATGACTGTGTTATGAGTCAGCTTTGCGCAGTTTCCACGCACCCTCGTAAGTTCATGACTTTGTAATATTTTCAGTCCAGATTTTCACCACTGGCATTTTTTCACACTTCCTTAAGAACAGTACAGCTGTCATTTTTCACAACGTGGCCGAAATGTGTTTTCACACTTTCAGCGCAGAGATGTGTGGTCGCTGTGGGAAATCATTGTTCGGGACAGATAAAGAAAATCACAGTGACACTGTTCATGATCGGAGGTCCCAAAATGCCTGAGTTGACAATCTGATGAAAAAAATCCCCAAACTAATTACATTACGGGTGTGCATTGCACAGTTTCTATGCACGCTCATGACTTCACTAGTTTTTTTTTTAATTCAATTAATTTTTATTGACACTCTTGACAAAACACAAATTGTACATTGTTACACAAATATACATTTACAAGTTGAATGTGCCACCAACATATTAGCTTACTTGCTGGTCACGTGCTAAGAATGTCTATAGAACTAACTAGGAGTATAACAAGTTAGCCAGCCTAATACTTCCCCCCACACCACCCATACCTCCATGGCATCCACACACTGATTGAGGTAACCCTAGGATTCTCCATAATAAGGGAGTCACAGGATGACAGTACATCTAGTAAAGGGGCAGTGTCTGCGATTAGGAAATCTTATCTTGCCAAGTTGACAAGATGTCTCCCAATGGTCCCCATATGAAGTCATATAGTTGAGCTCTGTTACTCATCTTGGCAATATGTAACTCCAATTGTAAGGCAAGCATCACCTCTCTGTACCATTCTGTAATTGATGGGGAAGTCAAGTCCTTCCAATGTCTCAGGAGGACAGCTTTTGCTGTGGCCGATATGATACCCAAATATAATTTGTCTGCATAGTCGTGCCATTAGAAAACTATTCAGCAAGCAGGTTTCTGGTGTAAAAGGTCCGCTTATACCTGTAATTTGTGATAATGAGGCACTAATTGTTTTCCAGAAAGATTGAATCTGAGCACACTCCCATAATACATGGTATAAGTCTCCTTCCTTGGTTCCACTTCTAATACATGAGGTGACAATATTGCCCATTCTGTAAAGTTTAGCAGGAGTGTAGTACATGTTATGCATGATATTGAATTGCTGCAGTTTATATCTATCTTGTCCAATATTTCTGTGGTTATTAGCCCATATCAGTTCCCATGTTCCCCGGTCTTCCACCATCCCTAATCTTTGCGTCCAATAGTAACAGACGCCAGAAGGGAGATTCCCATCTATATTTTGCAACAATTTATAAACTCTAGAAATGGAATGGGGTTGGTCGGCTGCTTTGAGTAATAACGACAACTCGACCCTATTTTGTACCCATGTTTCCTTTCTATTAAAGTGGGTCTTTATAGCATCGCAAACCTGTTGAAACTTGAAGTTAATCCCCTTTAATTCTGGGAATTTGGTACAGGCGTGCACATATGACATTAACTTCCCCTGGGGAGCCAGGTCCCCTAATTTCAGCCCCTCTAATGGACCCCAGAATCTAGGTGGGATCGGAGACTGTTGTGTTAAAAAGTGTGTATTCTGTGTCACCATTTGTTCTAGTGAGTTCTGCCAATCAACATTAAGGAGCTTCTGAACCTGCTGTAGCGCTTTAAGTGACCACCCGATAGGGGTGTCCTTCAGCGGTTTAGGAAGGAGCTTAATAGTAATGTAGGCAATCGAGCCTAAAGAAATCAAGTATTTAAGAACTAAGTCTCTCTCAATGTAGAGCCAAGAAGGCACATAGGAGTTTGAGTTTAATGGTGTACTCAACTTGTACCATTGTGCTATTTTACTGATATGTGAGGCAATATAATATTTAAAAAAGGAGGGGAGCGCAAGGCCTCCCGACCTCTTTGGACCTGTGAGCTTCAAGTATGATCACCTGACCACTTTCCCTTCCATAAAAATACATTAAGTGCTTTTTGCAAGTTCTCAAACCAGGCCTTAGGTAGGTAACATCCCAGCATGTTTAAGGGGTAGAAGATTCTAGGTAATATATTCATTTTGACCGTTTCTATTCTGGCCCATAATGACAATGGCATTAGGTTCCATCTACCTAAGTCCTGTTTAATGACTTTAACAAGATTATAGAGATTCTCCCTAATCATTGAGCCTATTCCTCTGGTGATCTTGATACCAAGATATGTCAACATTTTTGGTTCCCAAGACAAACCATATTCCTTTGCTATGCTGGGATAACATCTAACATTCAGTGGGAAAAGCTTTGTCTTGGAAACATTAATTTTATAATTGGAAACTCTGGAAAATGTTGTAATTTCCTTTAACATTACCTGTATGCCATTTTCCAGGTCTTCCAAGTGTATCAGCAGATCGTCCGCATAGGCTGAAATTAGGTATCGCTTCAGCTTCCAGTTTATATCTATCTTGTCCAATATTTCTGTGGTTATTAGCCCATATCAGTTCCCATGTTCCCCGGTCTTCCACCATCCCTAATCTCTATAAACAAGGGTTCAAGGTATAAATTGAACAAGAGTGGGGATAGTGGGCATCCCTGTCTTGTACCACATGCCATTGAAAAGGGGAGCTGACAGTGTGCCATTGCACCATATCCGTGCTGATGGTGCACTATATAGGATCCGGACCCAATTCAGGAATTCTTTAGGTAAACCAAAGTTGGTGAGTACTGTGAATAAAAATTCCCATGACACTCGATCGAATGCCTTCTCGGCATCCAGTGCGAGCAATGCCGCGGGAGAGTGCGATCCTTGAGCATGTGTAATTATGTGGTGAAGTTTGTGCAAGTGATCACTTGACATTCTGCCCCTCATGAATCCCACTTGCACATCACTGACTAAGCTATTCATTAGCAGGTCAAGTCGGTTAGCTAGAATTTTAGCCAGTATTTTGATATCAACATTCAAAAGTGATATTGGACGATAATTGCTAGGTAGAACAGGATCACGCCCCTGGTTTAGGAATAAGAGTGATGAGAGCCTCTAAAAAAGAAGGTTCCGAGAGCCCCTCTTTAAGCCAAAAATTATATACCTTGGTTATAATTGGGCTGATTATATCCACGTATGCCTTATAAAAGTTAGTAGTTAGACCATCAGGCCCAGGGGGATTTGTCCCCAGCAAGTTGGGAGATCGCTAATTTCACCTCGGTCTCTTGTATTGAGGATCCTAAGTTCTTTGTTTCAGGGAACACGTTCTTACTCAGGGATACCGGCCCTAAGAATTCCTGAATTTCTGCAGTGGTTACTCCTTCCATTGACCCCACAGAGTAAACCCGCTGGAAGTACTCTCTGAATGTATCAGCAACTTCCTTTGGGTCCCTTCCTACAGCATCTCCACTATCCCTTTGTATTGCAGCTATGTATCGATTAGAATCAAACTGCTTTAATCTAAGAGCGAGTAATTTACCTGCCCATTCTCCAGACTCCAAATATTTAATTTTGGTTCTACGAAGGGCTAATTCTGCCTCCTGCATCATAATTGCCGAATATTGAGCTTGAAGTTGTTGCAGTTTGATCCAGTCTGCCTCATTTGAATGCCGTGTAATATTATTTTCAAGGACCTTGATAGCATTTGTAATTTTGTTGAGCTGCATCTTGGCTTTCTTGGCCCTAATGGAAGATATTCTAAGGCACTCCCCCCTAAGTGCATATTTTAAAGCTGCCCAAATAATGTCTATCTTAGGGACTGAATTAAGATTAGTGGTGAGAAAATTAGATATGAAGTTCCTCAAGTGTCCTTGAGTGAAGGGCTCCTGAAGCAACTGGTTATTAAACCGCCACATAAAGTCACTTTTTATACTGTGACTTGGTTCAAACAGGACGGAGACTGGAGAGTGGTCAGATATGGCCCTGGAGATAATACTGGCTTCTAAAACCGAGGGAATCTCACTAATACCAACTAGAAAATAGTCAATTCTAGAGTAAGATTTGTGTGGGGTAGAAAAAAAGGTATACTGCCTCGCTTTCCCATTGGTCAGTCTCCAAACATCTATGAGTCCCAAACACTCCATCATCTCCCTCAGGGCTCTCTGAGTGGGGGAGAGTCCTACACGCCTATTGTCAGTTCTATCGAGATACAGATGTGGTGTTATATTCCAGTCCCCTCCTATTAATAATTTCAAGGATACATATTTATTTAAGGTATCTAGTAGTTGTATAAAGAATTGCGGGGAGTCTACATTAGGGCCATAAACTGATCCAATAACCACTTATTCAGAAGCTAAGGTGCCAACTAGGAAGATATACCGGCCTTGCATGTCCCAAATTTCCTTTTCAAGCGAGAAGGGGATCTTTTTATGAAGTAAAATGGCTACTCCACCCTTATTTGAAGAAATGCCTGCCCCAAATGCTTGACCCACCCAGTGTCTAACGAATAACCGGGCATCCTCTCTATGTAGATGCGTTTCTTGTAGACATACTACGTCACAGTTGAGGGTCGATAAGTGTTTCAAAACAACTTGCCTTTTGCATCTATCCCGAGCTCCCTTGTTATTCCAACTCACAAGATTAATACCCCCCTTCATCATCCTCCAAATATTGATGGTAACATCCCTTTATATTTTCTCCCCTAATACGTACCTTTCAGTTAGGATTGATATCCATGTCCTCCCAATATCTAGAGTGTGGATGCCATGCCCCCCAAATCCCTTTATCCCCATATGAACCTGACCCGCCCAATTGCCTCTAACACCCCCAGTTCTAACAACTGCATTATCACCTCACAACGCCGAGTGATGAAACTATCAGCCCAGGCGCATAACAGCCCATCCTCTAGCCCAATTCCCAATCTTATTAATAATATTAATATTATTATTGTAAACCCTCACTAGTTTCATTAAGGGAAAAACGTTAAACGAGGTGCATAAGAGTCGCCCCTAAGTACATAGAGACAGTTACCTCTCATTACTATATCAGTATCATCTGAAGCATACTATTAAAATTTTATTAAGTGATAAACGAGCCTATTCCCAAGTCAATATCTCCCTCTAGTGGAGAAATGGGCAAACTACATGTAACAAAATTCCACAGGAGAGAGAATCTTTAACATCAATAATTAAACTAAACAACAAGCAATAATCATGTTTCATACATTGCAATCGACCCATGCATCAGCAAAGTCACTACAACACAAAGTTTTTCTCAGTCATTAATGACCCAAAAAACAAAGGATATGCATGCAGTAGTTCCACCTCGTCACAACTTTCCCTCTCCTCCCGGCAAAGGGACCCGACAGAGCACCCCAAGGTACCAGCGCTTGTTTGAAAACCGCAATCACAGCGATCTCCGTGAGTAACAACAGGTCCTGGGAGAATTGATGCAGTCTTCCCAAACATCTAAGTTTGCCATTGTCCTCTCGGGATACCAGCATTTGCTGTAAGCACCGCTACTGCTCAACCTCCGGTGTACTGGTGAACACGCTTGAACCGGGACTGGGGCATAGACACTCGGGGACCTGAAAGTGATGGCCAAATCAGGACCGTTGTGCTGACCATTAATCACATTCTCTACTCTCCGACGTGATAGCCGACAGCTTCAGGCAATACAGTTCTATCAGACACTCTGGGGGATCGGACCTCTATATCTCCAAGGCTGCATTCATGTAACACCCCCCATCTCCATGAAAAACAGGAATGCTCAGAAATCACTTCACAAGGAGCTGAGACCAATTTGGGAGTCTTCCCAGATGAAAACACGTCGCTCCTGCCTATATTGTCTGTGTTATCATACTTTTCCACCAGACTACAAATTGCTTTAACATAGCTTGGTTGTACAGGCTACCCACTCTCTCAACCAATTCTGGCAAGCTCTTCTGAATTAAGTTCTATACAATCTCCCATATCAAAAGTCAAATTAAAACATCGCTGCGCTGGCTCTGGACTGCCCTCTCGTTCGCTGGCATAGTTAATCAACAACCAAAGGCGAGATTACTGTGTCTTTGGAATTTCAGTTATCTTTAATTTTCGGATTTATGGCTCAGTCCAGTTTTATAGGATGCAGGGGCACATAGCAAACGTACTACAGGGTACTGAGTAGAGCTCTACTTAATATTAGAAAATCAAAGTCTCCTTTAAGTGTACTGATCATTAAAAAGGCTCACCGGCTGAACTGCCAGATGACCTGAATAACTTGACTGTACACTCAGTATTTTACTTAAACAACTCTGGCAATGCTCTTTTAAGCTCAGTTTGTGCAATCTCTGCTGATTCATATGAGTGCCATTGATCTTTGATTTTACTTGGAGTGAAGCGGGGTACTGAACCCTGAATTGAAAGCCCACGGCTATTAATTTGGAGACAACGGGGTGCAGGTCTTGCCATTTGAGCCGCACAGAGTGAGGCAGATCATGAGTAATCCTGATCTTTTTGCCTTCCCAAGAGATTTGTTGCAAAGCTTTGACTTTACTCATTATATGATGTTCATCCAGGTAATTTAAGAGCTTGCAACTAATCGGTCTTGGTGGAGCGCCTGGGAGGGGAGGGGGCGAAGCGACCTATGTGCCCTTTCCACCATGTAACTACCATTTGGGGGTGGGCCTGCAATCTTTTCAAAAAGTTTCTGAACAAATTGTATAGCCGCTGTACCTTCCTCTTTCTCGGGGACTCCAATTATAACTAAATTATTTCTCCTGCTCCGCCCCTCCAAGTCTTTGAGCTTGTCCTCTATTTTCTTAATTCGTTTATTAAGGGAGGCCCGTTCCAGATCATGTTTGTTGACTCTTACTTCCATGGATTTTATTTTAATCTCATTATCTCCTACCCTTGTGTTCAGGGTTCCAGTGCCGTTTTAAAACACTGAATCTCAGATGAAATCTCCTCTATTGATGATTGCAGCGGAGCGAAAATCTCTAAAAATCTTTCCTCCATTAATGCTGAAGACCCCGAGGTTGATTTGCTGGATCCCTGGCAAGGGTGCTTAGCGGCCTGCTCTTTCTCAGGGGAAGGAGGCGGCATATGTTTTGCTGGTTGTTTTTTAACAAAGGCTTCCATTTCAATAATGTTAGCTGTCGGACACTGCTACTCCAGCACTTCACTGATAGCTACAGTTCAAGAAAGCGCAATTTTGTTCAAGTTGAGGGCTGTTAATCCGGGCTGAGAACAGAGCTGACTAAATGAGCTGCTCTTCCTAGGCTGCCATCACGTGACCTCCCACCAGTTTATTTAAGATTTTCACAGCAGATTTGCAACATTGCCATTTTTTCCACCTCCCCATGAACAGTACAGCTGTCATTTTTCACATCCTGTTCAGAATGTGTTTTTGCACCTGTGGTGCTAAATGCCGTAGTCACTGTGCATAAGCAGCCTTCGGCTAACAAACTGATATTGCCACTGTTCATGAGGTGGGGGTCTCACAAAAAATATGTTTAAAATTTGGAGTGAAAATACCAATGAATGCCTGAGCTGTTAGGGTTTCCAACCATAATGCCCCACCCTGTAGAGAATGACAGGCATCAGGGGTGTGACTTGGGATTCTTGCCTGTAATGCTCATACCATTCCACACCCTGCAGCCAGTGAGAGGCATTGAGGTATGCCTTGGACTCTTCGGATCCAAAGTTCACCCTATTTTCCTATACCGCACCCATCTCGCCATATTTCCTGATGGAATGGGGTGCGCATAAGGGCCAAAGACCCCAAGGCACACTGTGACAATTGTCAGTGTCTGCAGGGTAGGGTGTAGTGAAATGGCATTGCCGTTATGCCTGACTACCCAAAGACACACCCCAATACCTGTCAGTCTCTGCAGGGTGGTGGTGGGGTTGGCTTCAGTTCAATACTTCACTGCCATTCCTACTATGCAGCTCTGTAACTTCTACACTACCAATGCCAATGCCAGCAAGCAAACATTCGGCATTGACAAATGCTTGTTTCATTTATTCTACAGACATTCTAATAAAATGTTATTGTTCTACCAGAATCTATATGTCAACTGTGGTCCTTTTCATTGTTAATGTTATTTTATGTCCCTTTATGTTTCTCTAATCACAATCTGTAGTTTCACCCTTTTTTTTTTTTTTTAGTCAGCTCTGTTTGCCTTAGTTTCTGACGTCATACAAGGAGTGACATTTTCTTTGACTGTCCCTGTCAGTCTTGAGAATGTACATCGAACACTGAATGTGCATGCTGTCTTGTTTCTTCAGTCATGTCTGCTGCAGTGACATTTTACATTTGAGTGTCTCTGTGTTTTGTTTGTTTAAACAAGAAAAGAAAAGGGAAGCAGTATCTTGATAGCTGATACCGATGTGCCTGTAAACAGCTGATCAGCTCCTTGTCTCCCAGCTGATAGTGTTCTCTGATTCAAACAGAGGGTCCCGGGTCAGATTTTGTTTTCCTGTACTGTGCCCTGCAACCACCCCCTCCCCCCCATTGTCAGTAGTGTATTAATATTTCTGTCGGTCTAAAACTGTATGCAGAAAGAAAGTGCTTAAAAGCTGTGCTGTGTGTTTGGGATTCTGAATAGGATCTGGAGTAAGAAATCAGTGTCTGCAGTGTTGGTAGAAAGCTAAACCTTACAGAATTTTTAAAAGTTCATTCACGTTGTAGTTATTCTTCAGCCTGCAAGCACTAAATTTGTCTGCCATGTTGTCCCTGTTGGTGTACTGTATACATCGTATATAAAAAATTCCTGGTGGTCTAGTGGGTGAAATCTTGACACTGCTAATGATCATGATTTCACAATGATCTACTGCCTGCCACCAGAACCAGAGCTTACCACCTCCTTCTCCTCTCTGCATCCCGGTCCCAGATTTATGAGATTAGTTTCAAGTGCCAAATTCCTCTGAATACCTGGAGGTCTAGTGGTGAAAAGGATACTTTTAGTCTAAAAGATAACTGTCCCACTCAGAGCTATGACAATCTGCTGCTGTTGCTATTGCCAATGACGTCACCACAACTGGAAACTGCATATTCTGCCTTGATCATCAATGATGAAGCAGAAGGTGCAGTCAGTTTCCAGCAGCTATGGTGTGATCTGAGAGCTCCAGTTGTGGTGGTGTTGGTGGCAGTAGCAACAGCAGCAGATCATTGTTGGCCCCCTGAGTGGGATTGTTATCTTTAAGACTATCTAAGTATCCTTTCCACCACTAGATCACCAGGTATTTTCATATTATATATAAAAACAGCAGAGGCATGACAGAGGAATTTGGCTCGTGAAACTAATCTCTTAAGTCCAGGACCAGGAAGCAGGGAAGGGTATGTAGAGGCTAGTTCATAGAAACATAGATATTGACAGCAGATAAGGACCACAAGGCCCAACCAGTCTGCCTATTTTTTCTACCTTATGAATGTGCCACAGGCCTCTACTCTGTCAATGGCCTATTTAGTCATACTCATCTGTATTGCTCCCTTATGCCTATCCCATGCTTGTTTGAAGCCCTGCACTGTATTCATATCCACTGCTTCCTGAGGTAGGCCATTCCATGTACCTACCACCCTTTCTGTGAAAAATAACTTCCTCACATTACCCCGTAATCGGCCTCCCCCTAATCTCATGCTGTGTCCTCTTGTCCTGCTATTTTTCTTATATTGAAACATGTTAGACTCTTTCACCTTGTTAATGCCCTTAAGATGTTTGAATGTTTCAATCATATCACCTCTCTCCGTCCTTTGTTCTAGGGCATACATATTGAGCTCTGTCGTCATATGTTTTCTGATGCAGTCCCTACACCAGTTTGGTTGCCCTTCTCTGGACTGCCTCCATTTTGTTAATGTCCTTGTGCAGGTGCAGTCTCGAATACTGCATGCAGTACTTCAGATGGGGCCTAACCAATATCTTGTAAAGAGGGATTATTACCTCCTTCTTACGACTTGTGACACCCCTACTAATACACCCCAACATCCCTCTAGCCTTACCTACTGCTTTAGTGGTCTGTTTAGATGATTTCAGGTCATCTGTGATGATGATGCCCAAGTCTCTTTATTCCCTTGTGATTGCCAGCAACTCCTCTCCCAACCTATAGGTAGCTACAGGGTTTCTCTTCCCTATGTGCCTGACGTTGCACTTCTTTGCGTTAAACCCCAGTTGCCACTCTTCAGACCATTTTGCCAGTTTTTACAGATCTCTTCTCATTCTGCCCACCCCACCTGGATCATCTACTCTGTTGCAGAGCTTTATGTCATCTGCAGACATTCAAACCTTACCCTCCAGTCCATCTGCAATGACAGTGATGAAGATATTGAAGAGGACAGGCCCCAGGACTGATCCCTGAGGTGCTCCACTTGTGACTTGCATCTATTCTGATTGTATACCATTTACCACCACTCTCTGTTTTCTGCCTGCCAACCAGTTTGCCACCCAGTTGACCAATGTCCGACCCACCCTGAGCCTACCCAGCTTATTAATCAATCTTCTGCATGGAACAGTAACGAAAGCTTTGCTGAAGTCAAGGTAGGTGACATTAACTGCACCCCCTTGGTCCACTACTCTGGATACTCAGTCAAAGAAATCTATGAGATTAGTTTGATAGGACCTTCCTGTTTTAAACCCATACTGTCTTGAATCTTGTGCGCCTATGGATTCCAGGTGTTGCACTATCCTTTCCTTAAGGAGTGCCTCCATAATCTTGCCCACTACTGAGGTAAGACTGACTGGTTTGTAGTTTTCTGCCTCCTCCCTGCTGCCACTCTTATGGAGCTTGATCACATGAGCCCTTCTCCAGTCTTCTAGGACCTCTCCTGTGCTCAGAGACTCACTAAACAGTTCTGCTAATGGCTCTGCTAGTTCCATCCTTAGCTCCTTTAGCACCCTGGGATGTATACCATCAGGTCCTATTGCCTTGTCTACCCTGAGCTTAGTGAGTTCTTGTAGGACCCTTTCTTTTGTGAAGGGACTTGTGCACTCCTCCCTCCCCGCTGTGTCCATGGTGCTGAGCTGTGGGCCCTGCCCTACCTTCTCCTCAGTAAATACTGAGCAGAAGTATCTATTTAGGATAGATGCTTTTCCTTGGTTCTCCTCCAAACACTCCCCCTTATCCCCTTTGATCTTAGCAATACCTCCTTTGGACTTTCTCCTTTCACTAATTTTTCTATAGAAAGTCTTGTCCCCTTCTTTTACTAATCATGCTAACATTTCTTCAGTTGGGGCCTTTGCTTGCCTTACTGCCTTCCCTGCTTCCCTTAGGGAAGTTTGGTATGCCACCCTATCTTTGTCCGGCTGCGTTCCCTTATATTTCCTGAAGGCCAACCTTTTGACTCTGATGTTTTCTGCTACTGTTTTTGAGAACCAAAGTGGTTTCCTCCTCCTTCTTTTGCTCTTGCTTTTCTCCCTAACACAATGGGGTGTTGCTTCAAATATTGCATCCTTAATGCTTGCCCACTTTGCCTGTACTCCCTCACCTATATTTCTTCTTGCCAAGACTAGGTTAACTTTGCTGGCCATGTTATCAAAGTTAGCTCCTCTGAAGTTCCATATTTTTGCCTTGGAATGGGATGATTTAGTTCCAGTGGCCAAACTGAACCATACCATGTGATGGTCACTGGCCCCAGGGGACCTTCTACCTGGAGATCTGTGGTCCTTTCCTCATTAGTCAGCACTAGATCCAGGATAGCCCTGTCTCTTATGAGTTGTTGTACCAATTGTTTGAGGCCCCCCCCCGCATGGAATCCACTATGTGTCTAGTTCTGGTGGATGTTCCTGCTGATATTGATTAATCTGTATCTGGCATGTTGAAGTCTTCCATTACCAGAACCTCCCCTTTAGCTGTCATGTTTTGTATATCTTCTAACAGTAATGTGTCTATGTCCTCCCACTGGTCTGGAGGCCTGTAGAAAACCCCAGTTCGAATGTCCTCCCCCTGGTCTGGAGGCCTGTAGATAACCCCAGTTTGTATGGCTGCCCCATTTCCTGTTTCCAGGGTGACCCACAGTTCTTCTGGCTCCTTATGTGTATTCTGAATTTCTGTAGCTTTGATATTTTCATTGACATAAAGGGCCACTCCTCCCTCCCCCTTTGCACCTCGATCTCTTCTGAACAGTACATAGCCAGGTACTGAAGACTCCCAGGGGAGGTTACTGGTGAACCATGTCTTGTTAATGGCTACTATGTCCCGTTTAGCCTCTGTCATTGTTGCCTCCAGGTCTGGGTTCTTGTTTCCCAAACTTTGGGCATTTATGTACATGATTTTCCACTGGCCAGATTTCAGTGTATTAGTTTCCTTACCTGGTGATGCAGGTTCCACTTCTGGCAACAGGAAGGCAGCAGATGCTTGTGAAACCATTATCGTTACTGCAGCAGACATGGATAAAGAAACAAGACAACATGCACATCCAATGTTCAATATGCATTCTCGAGACTGACAGGGACACTGAAAGAAAATGTCAGTCCTTGAAAGACACCAGAAACTAAGTAAAATGGAGCTGACTCAGAAAAAAAAGGTGAAACTGCTGATTGTGATTAAAGAAACATAGACATAAAATAACATTAAAATTGAAAAGAACCACAGCAGACATATAGATTCTGGTAAAATGGACAAATTGTATTAGAATGTCTACGGAATAAATGAGAAAAGGACACATTTTTGAATATGTTTGCCTTTGATCTTTAAGTGCAACTAGTGAACTGAATCAGGGTAGTTAGAAAAATCATCTACTTACTTGTAACCATAATTCTACTTTTAAGGTTCAATTCACATGCACATGACCCACCCATCCTCCCCTGGTAAGGTTTGCTTTTGATTTCCGTTTCCAGTGTTCTGCTGGAAAGCAGGAGGACCCATGACTGAGGGTAGAATTCCAGCTTGAAGACCATTTCTGGTGACTGAACATGCTCAGTGGAAGACTGCCTAAGTGTGAAAGTAAACTGAATACTAGTAGAAGACCAATGGTTACAAGTATATAGCCTAGTCTTGCATACATTTGTCCCATGTACAGCATTGCACTATGAGGGGTTGGGTTGAGGGGGGACTTTTAATAGATACTGTAATCGTCCCCACTCTTAACCGCAAACAGTATTGCTAAGCAGTTGTGACCACTTAGATCCGACATGCACATTATATGAACAGATGAAATTGTCAGCAGAAACAGGCCTCACGGTCTATTGAGTCGGCTTGAGTGTGCAGCTAGCACCTCATCTTGCAGCTGCCCCCCCCGCCCACCTCTTCTCAGTATCTCTTCCCCTTACCCAGTCCAAACACCTCTTGATACTGCTTATTTTCTTACAGAACACTATCTCATCTGGTAAGGGGTTCCATTTGTCCACCACTCTTTCAGTGAAAAAATGTCTCCTCATCTTCCTCCTGAATCTTCCCCCCCTCCAATCTCAGTCCGTGCCCTCTCGTGTCCCTCCCCTTTCTCATCTGGAAAATCCCTTCTGTGTTTGTCTTGTTTATCCCCTTCAGACACTTAAAGGTCTCGATCATATCCCCATCCCTCCTCTCCTCCAGCGAATACATTTTCAACTCTCCCAGCCTGTCCTCGTAGGACTTGCTGTCTAATCTCTGGATCATCTTTGTGGCTCTTCACTGCACCCCCTCCTCCAACAATCTGATGTACTTCTTCAGGAATGGGTGCCAGTACTGCACACAGTACTCCAGGTGGGGCCTGACCAATGACCTATACAAGGGCAGGATAACCTCCGTCCTTCTGGAGGAGATCCCTCTTGCAATACACCCCAGCATTTTGTTGGTTTTTGCCGCCGCCTTCCTGCACTGAGCAGAGTTGTTCATGCTCCCTGTAGTGATCACACCTTGGTCCTTTTCCTCTGTGGAGCTCCCCAACTGTGCCCCATTCAAGTGATTATCCTTCCCCTGGTTCCTAGCTCTGAAGTGCAGAACCTTGCACTTCTTGACATTGAACCCCAACTGCCATGTTTCCGCCCACTCCTGTAGCTTAGTCAGGTCCTCCTGCAACCCTTTCCACTCCTCCACATCATCAACCACAGCTCCCATCTTGGTATCATCTGTGAACAGACTGATCCTGCTCTGTATCCCGTGTGAGATATCTGCAATAAAAATCCCAAACAGCACTGGTCCCAGCACTGATCCCTGTAGTACCCCACTTGTCACCACTCTTGGTGATGAGAGGCCCCACCACCACCACCACCCTTTGCTGCCTTCCCTTTATCCAGTTTGTGATCCATTTCACCATTTTTGGTCCTGCCCCCACATATTCCAGTTTCCCTCCCAACCTCCCATGCGGCACTGAATCAAAGGCCTTGCTGAAGTCTAAATACAGGACATTCACTGCATGGCCCTTGTCCAGTTCCCATGTCACCCATCATAGAACTCTACAAGGTTTGTTTGGCAGGATCTACCCACTACAAACCCATGCTGTTGACCACCTGGAGGCTGTTTTCCTCCAAGAAGCTCACTAGCCTCCGTTTTAGGATGATCTCTATGAGCTTTACCACAATCGATGTGAGGCTCACTGGTCTATAGTTTTCTGGTTCATCCTTTGAGCCACTTTTGTGGATGGGCAACACACAGGCCATTCTCCAGTCCTATGGTACACATCCCGTGTCCAGAAAGGTATTGAACAGGTCAGCGAGTGGCCCCACCAGGACCTCTGCCAAATCCCTTAGTACCCTAGGGTGAATGCCATCAGGTTCAGGTGCTTTGTCCACCCTTAATGCCCTCAACCCATCTAGTACCCTGCTCTCTGTAATCCCTACATCTGTCTCCTCCCCCCCCCACCTACCCCCTTGCCTGGGGTATCTGCCCCCCCTTCTTCTGCGTGAATACAGAGCAGAAGTATTCGTTCAGAGCCTCTGCTTGCTCTTCTCCTTTCTCCACCCACACCCCGTCCTTCTTAATCCTCACCAGCTGATCCTTGCTCCTTCTTCTCTCTCTCTCTCCGATGTAGCAGAAGAAGTCTTCTTCTCCACTTTTAATTCCCTGCACCAGTCTCAGCTCCCTGGATGCCTTGGCCACCGTAACCAGTCTGGTAATCTCTCTGGACTTCTCCATGTAGGTATCCTTATCTTCACCCCTTCCCTATTTCCTGCACTTAAGAAATGCTGCCCTCTTGGCCCTCACCCCCTTCCATAACCTCCTGTGTCAGCCAACTGGGTTTCTTTGCCCTTCCCTTCTTGCTTTTCTTCCCAGTGCAAGACTCCGTAGCCTCCACCAGCCCTTCCTTTATGATGTCCCATTTCTGGTCTGCATCCATGTGTGGTTGCATACCCACCAGGTGCCTGCCACAAATTTCTCCCATCTTCTTAAAGTCTGCCCCCCTGAAGTCAATCACCCTTGTACCAGTGCCCTCTGTTTCCCTCCCCATGTTGAGCATGAACCACACCGAATAGTGGTTACTCCCAGCTAGTGGATCCTCCACTTCCAAATTCCTTACAGCTTCCCTGTTATCCAGCACAAGGTCCAGAGTCCTTACTAACTGAGTCAGCTCCTGGACCAGCTGTGTCAGGAAGCTGTCTTGAAATGTTTCTAACAGGACCCACTCCCTTGCACTCGTGGTGGATGGGGTGCCCCACTCCACCCAGGTAGGTTGAAGTCCCCCACCATCACTGTGCTCCTCTTCCTAATTTGTTCAGCTAATTCCCTATCCAGGTTACTCCCCTGAGCTTGTGGAGTACACAGCACCCCCATCCTCAGTGTCCTATTCTTTGCATCTTGGAACTTCATCCATAGTTCTTCTGTCCTCCCCTCCTCCCTTTCCTCCCTTACGCACTTTATCCCCTCCCTTACATAGATCTCCACTCCCCCCCATTCCCCTTAGCCCTATCCTTTCAGAATAACCTGAATCCTGGGATCATCATATCCTAGTCCTGGTACTGGGTGGCCCACGTTTCTGTGATGGCTGCAATATCCACTCCTCCACTGCCAAGAGAACCTGTAACTCCAGTGTTCTATTCCTTAGGCTTCTTGCATTCAGTGAGACCACCCTCCATCCTGTCTTCTCCCTTTTCTTACCCCTATTCTTCCCCCAACCCTTATCCATCCCTTTGCCACTTCCCCACTGCCTTTGCCCATAACTAGGGGTGTAAGCTCACTAGGCTCCCTTTCCTGGACCCTATTCCCATCAGCGGTCCCCTCATCACCACCCCCCAGTTTAAATCCACCATTGTTGATATATACCCCTCTATTCCCCATTTTAGTACTCCATTCCCTTCCACTTCAAATATAACCTGTCCCCAGCATATAGGTCACTGTACTCTCGGAGCCCTGCCCATTCTGCCACTAATCCATGCTCCTGATATGCACCAATCCTCAACCTCTCACTGAACTCCTCTGTCCTTTTTTCTCCTCACTGTACTTGCACATTGTACTGGGAGTACCTCAGAGGATGCCACCGACCCCCGCCCACCTCCTCACACTGCCTACCCAAATCCTCAAACCAAACAGTGCAAATAGGCTGGATTGTGCCTGCAGCCAAACTGAAGCATGATATTGCACCTATGATGCCTGTAAATTTATACTTAACGGGGTACCAATCCCTTTCTGAGAGGACCCAAACATCTTTGCAACTGCTTAAGGAAGGGATTGGGAAACTTAAGGAATAGTGGCCTTTGTAAGCTCACTTGCAGCCTACTGCATTTCTCCCAGGTTAGCCTGGTAAAAGCAGACAGTAACTTCTGGTGCAGTACTGTGATAAGGTGTAGCATCTATAACAGTATACTATGATCAAGGAGCATTACTGGACCACCAGCTATTTTGGAATGCTGGCTAGGAAGGGGGATCCACAAGATCACTAGGAAAACATACACCAGTGGGAGGCCAATAAACCACTGTGCCGCTGATGGGAAAACCACACTGGACCATCAAGACCCTGTATGCAAGGGTGGGTTAGGAAGAGGGGAATCTCTGGATGGGTTGCCCTTATGTAACGCACAGTGTTTGGGTAGCGGCATAGCACAACAACATCCAGCTGATTGATTGACATGCTGCAGCCTAGTAAAAGGACCAAATCCTTCTTGTTATCAAGGATGGGCCTGGTGTCAAGTTGGAGCTAGCTATGGCCACATATGATACCTAATTCTCAGATTCTATAGTGTGGACTTTAGTTGCATTGGTGTGATACCACACAATAACACTATTTGCAAAGGTCAGCAGCTGTCCCTGGGGAAGCTGTCCATGCAGCCAAGGTTCATCTGTTAGTGGGTGCAAATAAGCTTGCAGCCAGACTGAAGTATGACATTGCACCAGAAAAGTACCTGCAGTGGAATGCCATTCTATTGCCTGTGTTCTGATCATGAGAATCCCACCCAGAAGCATTGCCCCTCCCTAAACCACCAAAGAGTATGGGGCCCTAATGATAAGAAAGTAAAAGTTTATTTATAAAGCACCCTATCCCTGAGGCTGAGGGCACTGTACAGGGTACAGACATTTGCAATACAGTACTCAGTAATAGCATATATAAAACATATAAGTAAAACAGTGAATTAAAACAGATTAAAACAGTATAATACAGTGGCTAGGAAAGTAAACTGGGAGGAACCACTAAGTCCCCAAATCCTCCTTAAAAAATGTGTCTTCAGGCCCAGTAAAAAGTCTCAAGCGAGGGGGCCTCAAGGATCTTGAGAGTGAATTCCACAGGGCCAGTCCTGCTACCACAAATGAGTGGTCTCCTAAAGTTTTCAGCTGGGCCCTGGGAATTGCAAGGAAGCCCTCGAAGGAGGAGCAGAGAGAGCACTGATAGCAGTGGGGAGTCAGGAGGTTACTCAAGTAGCCAGGACCAGTCTGTATAAGGCCTTATAGATGAGCAAGCCCACCTTGAAGGTAGTTCTCCACTTCACCAGCAGCCAAATCAGGTGGTGCAGGATGGAGATCACATGACAGGACCTCAGAAGACCTGTCAGCAACCTGGTCGCTGCACTCTGCACCAGCTGCAGGTGATGCAGGACTCCTCCCCTGACCCTGAGGTAAACAGTGTTGCAATAGTCGAGTCTGGATGTTACAAAAGCCTGCATCAGTGATGGCAGGTCATCTGGTGGGATTAAGGCTTAATCTGGTCGATATGCCTCAAGTGGTAAAAAAAAAAAAACACTCCAGACAACGGATGACACCCGAGCCTCAAATTTCAATCTGTCTTCAAGGATGATGCCCAGATTTTTCACCTTAGCAGATGCTGTAAGTGGGGTGGGGCCCAGCATCAAGCCGCCCCCCCCCAGTAGTCACTGCAACCTGCCAACAACCAGGCTGTATCACCAGCACCTCCATCTTGACTGAGTTGAGCCTCAGACAGTTAGAGGTCATCCAGTCCTGGACCTCTGCTGAACATACATTTGATACCTCCACTGCGTCCGTTACTTTTCACCCTCTTCCTGAACTCTCTCCCTAAATCCTGCAGTGGGAAGCTTATGCTTTATGCAGACGACTCAGTGGTTTTCTGGAAACATCCCCATCCAAAAGTGCTACAATCCACCCTGCAGGGTTTCTTTAGTGAACTGGAAACCTGGTTCGCTGAACACCGCCTTATACTAAACTGCAAGAAGACCAAATCTATGGTCTTTGCCCATCGTCAAAGCCCGATCAGTAACACAACTCTGACAGTGACAATCTCCCTGGGCACTGCGCTAGAGCAGGTGCACTGTTTCAAAAACCACCATGTCATCTGCATAAAGCATAAGCTTCCCACTGCAGGATTGAGGGAGGGAGTTCAGGAAGAGGGTCAAAGGTAACGGATGCAATGGAGGTATCAAATGTATGTTCGGCAGAGATCCAGGACTGGATGACCTCTAACTGTCTGAGGCTCAGCTCAGTCAAGATGGAGGTGCTGGTGATACCTTCACAAACCATATCAAAACTAAAACAGGCATCTGCCTCTATCTCCAAAATCAAACAAAGGGGCAGAGGACACTGCAGCACAGGAGCTAGCACAACAAAACTCACCCAAAACAGGAACCAAAACAAAAAAAAGCAAAAAGGAAATCTAAAAAACTTCTGATCATAGGACACTCCATGATTCGGGGAGTTGATACCTATCTCCAGCCAAGGGTAATGGTCAGGTGTCTCCCCGGTACATCAGTGTGGAGAGACCCTGACTACATTGCTAAAATTGTTCAGGAAGCAGGGGAAAACATTGATGTTCTGGTACACATAGGGACTAATGAGCTCGCCAGTCGGTCAGTTGTGGAGTCCAAGGAACACCTGACCAGGCTGGGTGACAAACTATCATCCATTTCATCCGGCATCTCCTTCTCTGAGATACTGCCAGTCTGGGAGAGGGGGACAGATGGATGGAAGGTCAGAGAAGGGGAGATAGGGGATCTAAACATGTGACTCAAGGGCTGGTGCCAGGAAAAAGGACACAAATTTGTAGGGAACTGGCAACAGTTTTGGGAGCGAAAGTTCTTTAAATTTGACGGACTGCATCTGACTAAGGAGGGAGTCAGTACATTGGGGCAGAAGTTTGACATCTTTGCAGAATATTTAAACTAGCAAATGGGGAGAGGGATGCAGCACTCCATACATCGAATGGGAAGAACACCCTTCCCCCCTCAACTAGTGGTCAAACAGGAGTTCAGCATGTTTGCAGTTCATGTGCATCACCAGGTAAGGAAAAAGATCCAACTCCCCATATGATGCACAGGGGAAATGCCAGACCTCACCCAACAACTAACACACTGAAATCTGGCCAATGGAAAATCATGTACACAAATGCTCGCAGTCTGGGAAACAAGATTCCAGACCTGCAGGCAATAATGACAGAGGCTAAACTGGACATAGTAGCAGTTAGCAAGATGTGGTTTACCAGTAACCACACTTGGAAGACTTCAGTACCTGGCTATGTACTGTTCAGAAGAGACCGAGTTGCAAAAAGGAGGGGTGGAGTGGCCCTGTATGTCAATGAAAATATCAAAGCTACAGAAATTCATAATACACATAAGGAGCCAAAAGAACTATGGGTCACCCTGGAAATAGGAAATGGGGCAGTCATAAGAACTTGGGTTGTCTACAGGGCCCCAGACCAGGGGGAGGACATAGACACATTACTTTTAGAAGATATACAAAACATGACAGCTAAAGGGGAGGTTCTGATAATGGGAGATTTCAACATGCCAGATACAGATTGGTCAATACCAGCAGGAACATCTGCCAGAACTAGACACATGGTGGATTCCCTGCAGGGGAAGGGCCTCAAACAACTGGTACAACAACCCACAAGAGACAGGGCTATCCTAGATCTAGTACTGACTAACAGGGAAAGGATCACAGACCTCCAGGTAGAAGGTCACCTAGGGGCCAGTGACCATCACATGGTATAGTTTAGTTTGGCCACTACAACTAAATCATCCCATTCCAAGGCAAAAATATGGGGCTTCAGAGGAGCTGACTTTGATAAGATGGCCAATAGAGTTAAGTTAGCCCTAGCAAAAAGAAATACAGGTGAGAGGGTACAGGCAAAGTGGGCAAGCATTAAGGATGCAATACTTGAAGCAACATCCCATTGTGTTAGAGAGAAAAGGAAGTGCAAAAGAAGAAGGAAACCACTTTGGTTCTCAAAAACAGTAGTAGAAAAGGTCAGAGCCAAAAGGCTGGCCTTCAGAAAATATAAGGGAATGCAGTGGTATGACGATAGAGAGGCATACCAAACTTACCTAAGGGAAGCAGGGAAGGTAGTAAGGCAGGCAAAGGCCCAAACCGAGGAAACACTAGCACTGATGGTAAAAGGTGACGAGACTTTCTATAGATGCATTAGTGAAAGGAGAAAGTCCAGAAGGGGTATGGCTAAGATCAAAGGAGATAAGGGGACGTGTGAGGAGGAGGACCATGTAAAAGCATCTATCCTAAATAGATACTTCTGCTCAGTATTTACTGAAGAGAAGGTAGGGCAGGGCCCACACCTCAGCACCATAGACACAGGGGGAAGGGAGGTAATCACTAGTCACTTCACAAAAGAAAGGGTCCTACAAGAGCTTGATAAGCTCAGGGTGGACAAGGCAATGGGACCTGATGGCATACATCCCAGGGTACTAAAGGAGCTAAGGATGGAACTAGCAGAGCAATTAGCAGAACTGTTTAGTGAGTCTCTGAGCACAGGAGAGGTCCTAGAAGACTGGAGAAGGGCTCATGTGATCCCACTCCACAAGAGTGGTAGCAGGGAGGAGGCAGGGAACTACAGACCAGTCAGTCTTACCTCAGTAGTGGGCAAGATTATGGAGGCACTCCTTAAGGAAAGGATAGTGCAACACCTGGAATCCATAGGAGCACAGGATCCAAGACAGCATGGGTTTACAAAAGGAAGGTCCTGTCAAACTAATCTCATAGATTTCTTTGACTGAGTAACCAGAGTGGTGGACCAAGGGGGACCAGTTGATGTCACCTACCTTGACTTCAGCAAAGCATTCGATACTGTTCCACATAGAAGATTGATTAATAATCTGGGTAGGCTCGGGGTGGGTCAGAAGTTGGTCAACTGGGTGGCAAACTGGTTGACGGGCAGAAAACAGAGAGTGGTGGTAAATGGTATCCAGTCAGAAGAGATGCAAGTCACAAGTGGGGTACCTCAGGGATCAGTCCTCTTCAATATCTTCATCAGTGACATTGCAGGTGGACTGGACGGTAAGGTTTGTCAGTTTGCAGATGACACCAAGATCTGCAACAGAGTAGATGATCCAGATGGGGTGGGCAGAATGAGAAGAGATCTGGAGAAACTAGCAAAATGGTCGGAAGAGTGGCAACTGGGTTTAATGCAAAGAAGTGCAAAATCATGCACATAGGGAAGAGAAACCCTGAAGCCATCTATAGGCTGGGAGGAGAGTTGCTGGTAGTCACAAGGGAAGAAAAAGACTTGGGCATCATCATCAACGATGACCTGAAATCATCCAAGCAGTCCACTAAAGCAGTAGGTAAGGCTAGGAGGATGTTAGGGTGTATTAGTAGGGGTATCACAAGTTGGAAGAGGGAGGTAATAATCCCTCTTTACAAGAGACTGGTTAGGCCCCATCTGGAGTACTGCGTGCAGTACTGGAGACCACACCTACACAAGGACATTAACTAAATTGAGGCAGTCCAGAGAAGGGCAACAAAAATGGTGCAGGGACTGCATCAGAAAACATGAGGACAGATCATTGGAGCTCAATATGTATACCCTAGAGCAAAGGAGGGAGAGAGGTGATATGATCGAAACATTCAAACACCTTAAGGGCATTAACAAGGTGAAAGAGTCTAACATGTTTCAATATAAGAAAAATAGCAGGTCAAGAGGACACAGCATGAAATTAGAGGGAGGCCAGTTAAGGGGTAATGTAAGGAAGTTCTTTTTCACAGAAAGGGTGGTAGTTGCATGGAATGGCCAACCTCAGGAAGTGGTGGATATGAATACAGTGCAGGGCTTCAAACAGGCATGGGACAGGCATAAGGGAGTGATACAGATGAGTATGAATAGATAGGCCATTGACAGAGCAAAGGCCGAAGGCACATTTATAAGGTAGAAAAAGAAAGGGGCAGACTGGATGGGCCTTGCGGTCCTTATCTGCTGTCAACTTCTATGTTTCTATGAATCTTATTGGACACCTCCCTCACCTACCACATGCACATACAACAAGTCTCCTCCTCAGTTAACTCCAGGCTCAGGATCCTATATAGACACATGCACTGCATTCCCCTGCAGGCAATGCACCTATCAGTATCTTCTTCCATACTACCCCTGGTGGATTATGGCATAACAATTAATGGGTCTGCTGACCATACTGCCCTATGCAGCATCAACCTTGCCCTTAATAAAGCCTGTCATCTGGCATCAAATTGTGACAGGCTAACCCATACCTGTGAGCTTTACAACTCTACTGGTTGGCTTAATTTCCAAGATAGGCTTAAATATCACACCTGCCTCCTTGCAAATAAAGATTCTACACAAACAGGTACTGACTGGCCTTCGCCCCCTCATCCAAACATTTACTCACAGTAGGGCTCCAAGGTGCTCCGCAAACACCTCCTTACAAGTACCGCACTGTAGAACCTCCCTTGGCCAACGGTCTTTCAGATATCGTGCCCCCTCATGGCTAAACAACCTAGCAACCAGTGTCTCTTGCATCCAGTCAGGACCAATTTAAAGCAGATCTCAAATCCTTTCTCCTTGACTCTGCAAGCTGTGAATGCGCATAATGTTGAAATGTACTTAACTCTTCTCCCCCTCAGGTTTTCCTCCCCCAGTGTAACCGTGATGGCCCCAGCATAGGGATATCCTCTCTCTTCTCCCATGCCAAGGTTCATCAAACTCACTGTAAATATTTCTCAACTCAGGGCCTATTAATATGACCCTATGACACTTTTACTGTCTTATGTACATAATATTAACCTATGACATTCTTTAATGATCGCTACTGATGTAATTGTGAAATGTTTACTGTGCTGAATGATGTAACTGTGCAATGTTTACTGTGCTGAATGCTTTGACCTGTAATACTTAAGCGATGCTTGTATATCTGCTTTTTTTTTACTTTCCTACTGATGTGGAGCCTTTGCAAAGGAGTCTATGACTCAAAGGTTGTAATTCCGATACTTTCAATAAATAAAAATAAAATAAATCTATTCTGGGTGCAAATTACATATACAGCTGGGAATCATCTGCTTAGCAGTGAAACCTGACATTGTAATGTCTAATGATCTCTCCCAGGGGCAGCATATAAACTGTGAACAACATGGGGGAGAGTATTGAGCCCTGGGGAACTCCACATTATAGAGGCTTTGGGTGGGAGAAGACATCCCCATCACCTCCCTTTGCGTCCTAGTTGTGAGAAAGGATTCAAACCAGCTGATGACCAAGCTGGTGAGTCCAGAGAGCTAGTTATGATCCAGTGGTCTTTCCTCCTCTCCACAGGGCATGGTGGCCAGTCAGCCTGGTAGTTCACTGGACCCTCACCACTCCCACTGATGTATGTTTTCTATTTGTACAATAGTCCCACCTGCTGAAGTGTTCCTGAATGCCTGGTGGTCCAATAAACCACCCTCCCCAACTGTGGTCCATCATACTCACTGCTATTCCTAAGCAAATCACTGCAGCCCCAATTAAAGGTAGGTAGTATCTTCATTTGTTTAGTGCCCATTCCCTGAGGCTCAGAGTGCTTCACAAAACAAGGTCAGGTAAAAACACAAATATAAACAGACAATTAAAACACAATAAATAAATAACTTATAAATATCAGCTAAGAGTCAGAAAACAATAAATTACCACTTCCTGTTACGAGGCAGTAACATGAGGAGACAGGAGGCTGCTGCCACTGTGCATTTGAGAATGGCCCTGCAGGCTATTTCTATGGTTTCTTCGCCCATTTCTAACCAGTCAAAAACACATGTGCAACCACTCAAGGAGTTTTGGCTCACGTTGTACATAGCTCGATGGTGCTGAAATGTGAGCAGTATTTCTTTTTTGTAGTTACTCTTTTGATTGAAAAGCACAACAAACACAAAGGAACTACTGTTTCTGTGGGGTGGCAAACAGGAGATGCCTGGTAGGGAGGACAAGATCTTATAACATCTGTTCAAGGAGCCCACCGCTAAGTGAGGAATCCTCTCAAAGCTGGAGAATTGGCCCACTGCATGAAGCCACTCCATGTGTGATTGAATCTCGGTGAACCTCCATTTGCACAGAATGAGACATTTTGCAACTACACTCACAATTATGGGTCATTAGGCCCATGAAGAGTGCTTGGGAAAATCCAGGGTAATAGCCACCTAGAGAATCAAGAGGGCATCTAGTTTTATGTCTGGACCTATCACTAGCCCACAAAGGCATTGTATTTTGGACCCGAAATTGCTGAGTAGTGAACCTGAGTATGTTGGATAGGAATCTAGCCTCTGTGCTGCATCTCCTACACAGATCTGAGTCCATAATCCCGATAGACTTCAGCACTGTAGGGGTCCTATACCAGTGATGCATGATCTTATTTGGAATTAATTTTCTCCAACCAGCCTTGACTACTGCAACTCCCTGTACTTGGGGCTTCCTGGGGTTGACATCCGCCGCTTGCAGCTAGTGCAGAATGCTGCTGCAAGGTTATTGACAGGGGTAACTAGAAGGACACATATTACCCCTGTGCTACGCGATCTGCACTGGCTGCCTATACAGTGGTGGATCACCTTTAAAGTAGGTCTTTTGACCTTCAAAGCCCTGCACGGACTCGGCCCCGACTACTTGAAAGAGCTTCTGATTCCTTACCACCCCTTACGACAGCTCCGTTCAGCCGACGAGGGGTTGCTAGAGGTTCTGGGGGTTATATTGAAGTCTTCTGGGGCCAGAGCTTTTGTGTTTGCGGCCCCAACCCTCTGGAACTCTGCCTCGCCGGCTTAGGGAATGCACGACTATGGAATCCTTTAAGCGGGATTTTAAGACTTTTTTGTGGAGTAAGGCCTTTATAAATTGATGCTGTTGCGAATGTTGATTTTAAATGTATATTTCTGATTCTAATATTCATTTGTACAGTGCCTTGGTGCTTGAAAGGCGCTTATTAAATAAAGTTTATTATTACTATATTTATTATCCCTACAAGCCACATATGTTCTTTGTCAGAAACCAGTCAGTTATCTTCTGTGATGATAATCTGAGGTTCAACTTGCCATTTAATCTGGGCTGGTTGAGAGGGTTCAGGTAGGGAGGTAATGACCCCTTTGTAAATCCTCCCTGTCTCCCTCTAGGCTTCTTCTCCCATTGCTCTGTGTAAGGTGTTATATCTTTACTAGTAGAATTTAATGACCTAGACCCCTTGTTCTATAGCAGACTTCTAATTTGGAAGTATCTCCAAAAGCATTGGTTGGGCAGTAGAAATCTTCTAGCTAGTGACTCACAGGAGTTAATATTACTTGTTTGTATAGTGTATAGACCCTGGAAAAAAGCTATGCCTTGCTGTTACCACCCTTGCCATACTGGATGGGTGCTCCCAATACACAGATTTTGGTTGCCCCACAGGGGAGCATACTTCTGAGGAAGGGGGTCCATACCTACCATCTTACATATTTTGAACCAATAAAATCTTGGCACTGAGAGGACTGGGTGATCTTTACCACTGGAATTTTATTATATATGACTACGAGGACGGGGGAAATGCTATTCGCTATATCCTCTTCCATCTGCCTCCATTGGGGTTGAGAATATAACTTACCATAAAGTTACAATATACAGTACCATTCAGTTTGCGGAGCTTATGGGTGTGGTGATAGGTGGCGCTGTAGCTTAGCCAGCCTTTCTAATTTACTATGTGACATCTAGGAGGAACTACCCAGAGGAACTTCCTGTTAATGCAGTAGTTGCCATCTTTCCTTAAACCTGTGTGCAGCATGGTTCTTAACAGCACACATGACATGGTGTTAGAAGTTAACAGAAGCAGTCCCCATCTGTAATCCAGAGCCCTCCATCAAACAGTCTGTCACTGGGAAATAAGTAGGTACCTGCAGGAGCACACTGCAGCATGTTTTATTATTTTTGTAAAGCAAAAGAAAATGAAGTAGGAGTCTTTATTTTTGTGGTCCAGAGCAAGAGCCGAGCTGTCAACAGAGGCCACGTGAGAGTCAAAGCACCAGCCTGCCACTGGGACCAAAAGAAGCACAGCAGAATGTAACCCCCCTGCAAATGGGGGTTCCCAAAAGACTTCCAGGAGCTTGCTTGAATGCTCCAAGCCTGAATGGTGTTTGGCATTTAAGCCATTTATCAGTGAGTGTTTTTAGAGCCTCTGGTACTGTCTCTTTAAGAGCTGTCTGCTTGCAGACATAATTAGTTTGTATGGGGGGACTGTGTGCTTCTCTGAGTACCACTCGAGCTGCTCACTCACTTCATTTTTGCAGTCACTAGAGTGCAAAGGAACCTATCTGAAAGATGTAACTGTTTGCCAGAAATTATTTAGAGTAATAATGAAATTACAGTTTGTCTAACCTGCTTTCTTTGCAGTCAGAACTGTGTCTGCTAGTTCCCCATTCTAGTTTTGAACTGCTGAACTGGACCAATCAGTGTGGGGTAAGCTAGCTCTAAAATGGTGCCTTGGACGAATCAGAACTTGGACTCATAATCTGAGCCAGCCACAAGAGGATTGTATGGGCAGTGACTCTGGGAGATGTAGTTTAGACTTCAGTGCCTTTTTGGACCAACAGCAGCAGTCTATTGTGGTGACAGCCAATCCAGTCAAGAACCGGGAGGAACTCAAAGGAAGTGCCCGTTTTGTCAGTTGGAGTGTCAGTTGAGCTTTGGCAGTGAAGAGGAAGGGCCTGTGCTTTTTCAGTGTGCAGTTTTAGTCAAAAAAGCGTGTAAGGCCCAGAGTTCCGGTCTGCAGCTTGTTAGGACTGAATCCGTCCCGTGAAAAGAATCAAAGGATCTCTGAAGAGTAGAAAACAGGCTCACCCTGTAGAAGACTGGAAGAATTGCTGAAAATTGCACTGGTCTGTCAGGAACTGAATCTGCTGTGTGTTCTCCGGGTATTGTGCAGTAATTGCGATCGGGATACAGATGCAGCCTGCCTGGTATAGTGCTTTCTTTTATATGGATGTGTGAAGAGGTTTGTGTCCTCAAGTGAGCCCTGCTGACATTGAAGGACCCTATCTTATTTGGAGGTCGTGAGTACTAATTCAAGGTCGCTCCTGTTGAATTGCCACATTAAATCCAAATGGAATTACTGTACTGCTGACTGTTTAATTCTCCTTTTCTCTGTGTGAAAGGCCCCTACCGCTGCCACGGTTTGGACTAGCCACTAGGGCTTGGGTACCCAGGGACAGTAACTGATAGGGATAGGCCTGTGCACAGAGCCATAGGTAGATTATTAGAGTGATAAGCTAATTAACCTGATTTCCCCTGTCCTTGTTATATCCCTAAATAAATCAGAGCTGCTTGTTTCAGCAAAGTTATACTGCCTGAGGTATTTGTCTATGTTAAAGTACTGTACTGTGATTGTTGCACTGTATCTCATTTCACAGGAGGTCCCAGTGCGGAACCAGACCTGGGGGTAAGTGTATACTGTGAAGGTAATTCTGATATATTGTGGGCCACTAGTGGAAGAAAGGGGGTTGCAGTGTCCCAGAGGGCTGTGACCAAGTTAGTTTAACTATTGCAAACCCTGACCTCTGGGTGGAGGCACCCGCCATTGGATCCAGGCCCCTCAACCTGTTAGTGGCAAATCAGGCAGGGGTAGTAGCCCCTGGGATAGCGCCATCTAGGGGTTACAAGAATAAGCATCACCAGAGAGGGGAAAAAAAAAAAAGTATTTGTCAATGCCGAATGTTTGCTTGCTAGTATTGGCATTGGTAGTGCAGGAGTTAGTGAGATGCATAATAGAAATGGCAGTGAAGTACTGAAGTAATACCAACACCCACCCTCACCCTGCAGAGATTGAGAGGCATTGAGGGTGTGCCTTTGGGTCGTCAGCCATAACACGCATGCCATTCCACCTCACCCCACACTGCATACACCGACAGGTGTCGCAGTGTGCCTTGAGGTCTTTGGCCCTTACGCTCACCCCATTCCATAAGGAAATAAGCTGAGATGTGTGCAGTAAAGGAGAATGGGGTGAATGTTAGGCCAAAGATCCCAAGACTCACCTCGATGTCTGTCAATGGCTGCAGGGTGGGGTTGGGGGTGGAGTGGCGTGAGCATTACGGCCAGCTGACCCCAAGTCACACCCCTGACGCCTGTCAGTTCATACAGGGTGGGCGTTACGGTTGGAAACCCTAATGCCCCAGGTGTTGATTGGTATTTTCACTCCAAATTTTCAACATGGGCTTTTTGGGTACCCACCTCATGAACACTGGCAGTATCATTTTGTTACTGAATCCCAAGAGGTGATTTCGCACAGTGAGTGTGCCATTCGGTGCCACAGGTGCGAAAATGCATTTCAGGCAGGATGTGAAAAATGATAGCTGTACTCTTCATGAGGAGGTGTGAAAATATGAAAAGTTAGTGAAGTTACAAGTGTGCATAGAAACTACATATGAACATACAAAAACGCCGGCAAAAAAAGCCTCACAGTCTGTCGAGTCTGCTCGATTGTTTCAGCTAGCCCCCCAACTTGCAGTTGCTTTACCCAACCCTCCCCTCCTCACAAATATCCTCCTCTCACTCTGTCCCATCCCTTCTTAAAACTGTCTACCATGCTACAAGCTACCACCTCCTCTGGAAGAGTATTCCACTTATCCACCACCCTCTGTGTGAAATAATGTCTCCTGACTTCCCTCCTGAATTTCCCCCCTCCAATCTCATCTGGTGCCCCCTCATGACCCTCCCCCTTCTAATCTGGAAAATCCCTTCTTTACTAGCCCTGTTAATTCCCTTCAAATATTTAAAGAGTTTGATCATGTCCTCCCTGTCCCTCCTCTCCTCCAGGGAATACATGTTCAGCTCACCCAGACTGTCCTCATAGGAGTATCCCTCTAACCCGCGGATCATTTTTGTTGCCCTCCCCTGTACACCTTCCAACAGTCTGATGTCCTTCTTCAAGAATGGGCGCCAGTACTGCACACAGTATTCCAGGTGCTGCCTGACCAGCAACCTGTAGAGAGGCAATATCACCTCCCTATTTCTGGAAGAGATTCCCCTCGATATACACCCCAGCATCCTGTTGACTTTTGCTGCCACCCTTCTGCACTGAGCTGAGTTGTTCATCCTCCCCGTTATAAGCACCCCTAGATCTCTTTCTTCCTTGGTGCATTTTAGCTGTACACCCTCCCCCCAGCTGATGGCTCCTCCCCTGGTTGTTAATCCCGAAGTGCAAGACCTTGCACTTCTTGGCAATAAATCCCAACTGCCATACCTCTGACCACTCCTGCAATTTGGTCAGGTCTTCCTGCAGCCCCCTCCACCCTTTGATGTCATCAACCATGGCACCCATCTTTGTGTCTTCTGCAAAGTGACTGATCTTACTCCGAACCCCGTGGGAGATGTCCGCTGTGAATGCTCCGAACAACACTGGTCCCAATACTGATCCCTGTGGCACCCCGCTTGTCACATCGCTGTGTGATGAGAGCTCCACCCCACCACCACCCTTTGCTACCTTCCCTTCAGCCAATTGGTGATCCAGCTTACCATCTTTGATCCCACCCATATATTCTCCAGCTTCCCCCAAGCCTGTCATGCGGCATGGAATGGAATCAAAGACCTTGCTGAAGTCCAAATACAGGACATCCACTGCATGGTCTTTGTCACCCAGTTGTAATACTCAATCAGATTTGTCTGGCAGTGTCTTCCTGAGGCAGACCCATGCTGCTGACCATCCTGGAGACCATTAATCTCCAAAAAGGTCACCAGCCTCTCTCTTTTAAGATTGTCTCCATAAGTTTCCCCACAATCAACGTGAGGCTTACTGGTCTGCAGTTCACTGGTTCATCCCTAGGTCCGCTTTTATGGATGGGTACCACATGGGCCATCCTCCAGTCCTGTGGCGCACATCCAGTGTCCAAGGATATACTGAACAGGTCTGCCAGCAGTCCTGCCAGGATCACCACCAGTTCCCTAAGTACCCTAGGGTGAATACCATCTGGACCCGGTGTCTTGTCCCCCCTCAGAGCCCTCAATCCCTTCAGCACCCTATCCTCTGTAATTCCTATATCAGTTACCTCCTCTCCCCATTCTTCCTAGTGTACATGGAGCAGAAGTTCTCATTCAGTGCCTCCGCCTGGTCCTCCCCCTTCTCCACCCAGCCCCTGCCTTTTCTAATACTCACAAGCTGATCTTTGTTTTTCCATCTTTCACTGATGTATCTGAAGAAGTCCTTTGCTCTGTCTTTTATGCCCAGAGCCAGTCTCAGCTACCTGGATGCCTTGGCTGCTTTGACCAGCCTGGTAACCTCTCTGGACTTCTTCACATACACCTCCCTGTTATATCCCCCCCCCCCCATCTCTTGAGTCTCCAAAATGCCTTTTTATTTTTGGCCCTGACCCCTTCCATAATCTCCTTTGTCATCCAGCTTGGTTTTCTTGCCCATCCCTTCTTACTCTGTGTTCTTGTACATGTCCCAGTCACCTCCACCAAGCCTTTCTTAATGATATCCCATTTCTGGCTAGCATCCATGCGTGGCTAAATTTCCATCAGATGCTTGTCCAAAATATCCCCCATCCTTTTAAAGTCCACCCCCTTAAAGTTTACCTCCTGCTTCTCTGTTCATATTGAGTGTGAACCATACAGAGTGGTGGTCACTCCCAGCCAGAGGGTCTTCCACCTCCAGATCCCTAACAGCCTCCTGATTTGATAGAACCAGGTCCAGAGTCCTAGCCACTCGAGTTGGCTCACTGACCAACTGCATCAGGAAGCTGCCCTGAAATGCAACTAGTAAAACCTGCTCCATTGTACTTTTGGTATTTGGGGTGCTCCACTCTCCCCCAGTAGGTTGAAGTCCCCCACCACCACAGTGTTCCCTTCCCTACAGACCCTTCTGATTTGTTCTGCTAACTCCCTGTCCAGATCCTCCTCTTGGGCTGGCAGCCTCAACACCACCCTCATCCTTAGTGCCCTATGTTTTGAGTCCTGAAGCTGGACCCATAGGGCCTCTGTTCTGCCTTCCTCCCCCTCCTCCCTTATGCATCTTATTCTCTCCCATACATATATTGCCACCCCCCCCTTTTCTCCTAGCCCTATCCTTCCTGAATATCCTATACCCAGGGATCATCAAGTCCCAGTCCTGGTACTGGGTGGCCCATGTTTCTGTGATGGCTGCAATGTCCACCCTACCAATTGCCAAGGGAGCCTGTAATTCCACTGATTTATTGCCAAGGCTTCTTGCATTCAGTGACACCACCCTCCAACCTGTCCCTGCCTCCCCCCCACATTATCCCCTTCCTAGTCTCCCCCTGTGCCACTGCTCCAAGATCCTCCCCACTAGCCTGGGGGGTAAGCTTGTTTGGCTCCCCTCTCTGGGATCCCTGCCTGCCATCTGTCCACTTGCCACCCCCCCACCTAGTTTAAATCCACCTTCGTAGCTATGTATTCCCCTACCCTCTGCTTCACTACCCTCTTCCCCTCCCCACTCAAATGTAGCCTATCCTCTGCATAAAGTTCATTGTTTTCCCAGATTCTGTCCCAGCCCTCCACCAACCCGTATCCTCTGGACCGACACCATTCCCTCAGCTAGGTGTTGAACTCCCCAATCCTTACCTTCCTCACTGTACTAGTGCAGGGTACTGGAAGCACCTCCAAGAAGGCCACCAATTCCCCCAGTTCCCCACACAGCCTATCCAATTCCTTGAACCTCTCCCTCACTGTGCAACACACGCTCGTAAGTCGGTCATTTTTTGGAATGTTTTCACCAAATTTTCAACGTGGCCTTTTTGGGACCTCCCCTCATTAACTGTGGCACTGTGATTTTGTTAATCTGTCCCGAAAGTTGATTTCGCACAGCAACTGCTCAATTCTGCACCACAGGTGCAAAAACACATTTTGGGAAGGATGCAAAAATGATGGATGTACTATTCATAAGGGGGTGTGAAAAAATGGCAATGTTGGAAATTTAGAGTCAAAATATAAAAAATTGATGAAGTTATGAACGTGCATACAAACTGTGAAACGGACGCTCACAATGCAGTCATTTTTTGAGTCTTTTCACTAAATTTGCAACAAGGGCTTTTTGGGACCCCACCTCATGAACAGTGGCACTGTCATTTCATTAATTGGTCCCTAAAGGTGATTCCGTGCAGCGACCGAAAAAGTCATCTTTCAGGACCAAGTCACAAAATTACAGTGCTAGTGTTCATGAGGCGGGGTCCCAAGAACTCCATGTTGAAAATCTGGGACCAAAACTCCAAAAATTGGCTGAGATATCAATCTAAGTTGAAAACCCCCATTGACTGCCATTATAGGGCTTACCGTCATTTCTTCAGTTCTCGGTTGGTCTTTGAAGAGTGCAGACGTGTTCCGGTCCATAGAAGCTTGCTGTTCCTGACCTCTGGAAGTAAGTATGGGTGAGGGTGGGGTGGGAGGTGGGGTGCACAGAGGAACGTGCAGGTTGGGCGAGGGGGCCAGCAGGAATGATGAGGACCATTTTCTTTTTCAGGTTTGAGGCTGATTTGGCACGCTGGGTTGGTCTCCCACAAGTGCCAAAGTACTGGGGGGGGGGATCAGTGCCGACCCGGGGATTGCGCACCCCAAGGTCGGCTGATAACATAGGGGCTTGTTGGGGAGGCACATCTGACACTGGGAGTGGGCATCCTGGTGTCAGAAACATCAAAAAAGTATTTTTTGGCCCACTGGGATGGGCTCCCAGTGTGCCACTTTAATTGGGGAAGGGGGATACATGCTAACATGGGGATTGAACACCCCGATGTCAGCAGGGGATGGAGAACAGAGGGTGCGGAGTGGGCAGCCTCAGTGGGAGGGAGTGGAAGGGTTTTATGCCAGTGCAACAGAGAACGGACAGTGCAGGGCGGGCAGTGGAAGGGAGTGGGAGGGTTTTATGTTGGTATGAGGAATGGAGGCTGCGGGGTGGGCAGCAGCAGTGGGAGGGAGTTGGAGGGTTTCATTATATACCGGTGAGATGGGAAACAGAAGGTTCGGGGTGATCAACAGAAGTGGGAGGGAGCTAACATTTAAATTTGTTGTCCTGCTGTGTGCCTGGTTGGAAGGGGGGGGGAGCTGATGCTGCAATGATGAAACTGCCTCTGATTGCAGCTGCATATTTCTTTCAAGTGCAGCATTCACTCTGAAACTGCTGTCATCGGCAGCTTCAGCATTACTTGGTGGCTGAGGAATGCACCCATTAAAGCGTCCCCTGCCTTGGCCACAACACTGCTACACTTCTGCAATGCTCTACTATCTCAATATGTTTCTTGTGTGCTGTGCACGCAAGCAAACATAAAAAGGAGTAGAACTGAAACCCAGCCATCTGGTAAGGCTGCTCCATTACTATTCTTCTTGACTACCATGGGGAGAGTGCAGAAAATCCACTTTGGGTTCTTCCTTCCTCCTCCCTCCCAGTAGTTAGTTGGGAGCTGGAGGTGCTGAAATGGCAGGCTG
Source organism: Neoceratodus forsteri (assembly GCA_016271365.2). Taxonomy (NCBI): domain Eukaryota; kingdom Metazoa; phylum Chordata; order Ceratodontiformes; family Ceratodontidae; genus Neoceratodus; species Neoceratodus forsteri. The sequence goes on along the minus strand of CM057450.1, from coordinate 1,174,971,613 downwards.
TTTAGAAGGAAAAAAAAGTAAAGTAACTTCTCTCACACACAGAGTAAAGAGAAAGTGAAACTGGGCTGGACTGAAGCAGGCTTGCAAAATGAAAATATCTGGAGACTTCAAAAATTTAAAGAGACAGTCACCCATTTTGCTTAACTGTACAATGCAGCTTAACGTGACTTTATTCGGAGCCGTTTTGAGACTAAGCAGTGGCAATAACAGCAACTTATGAGATCCAGACACCTGAACCATTTTATTATGGTAACACTGATGACTTTGCAAAATGGCTCAGCTGCTTCAAAAAGTTTCATGTAGCAAGTAACCTAGCAGAGTCAGTAGAAGAGAATCAGGTGAACACCCTGAAGTACTGCATGAGGGACAAAGCAGATTGACATTCTCAGAGGGTTGATTTTAACAGCTGCAGAAAACAAAAACTATAACGTGGTCTGGAAAAAATTAAGTGCATATTTCACAGGCCCCATAACACTTATCTATGGAAGGAGGGCAACCAGAATGGTGCACGGCCTACATCAGAAGCTCTATGAAGAGAGGCTTAAGGAATTAAATATGTACTCCCTAGAAGAAAGAAGGGAAAGGGGGTTATGATTGAAACATTAAAATACCTCACAGGTATAAACAACATACAGGAAGGAAGCACTTTCCAGAGAAAAAGATGCTTGAGGACAAGGGGTCACACTATGAAGCTGGAGGGGAGAGGCTGAGAAGAAATGTGAGAAAGTATTTCTTCACGGAAAGGGTGGTGAATGCTTAGAAGAGCTTCCCAGCAGAGGTGGTGGGGGCTAAAATGGTTACAGGATTCAAGAAAGCATGGGATAGACACAAAGGGATTGTAGAAGTAAGGCAAGGGGGTGTAGAAACCGGAGACTGAGTAGGATCTGCAGTGGCACTGTAGATTGGGAAAATAGGACAGACTAGGTGAGCCAAGAGGTCCTTATCTGCTGACAACTTTGATGTTTCTGTGTTTCTAAAGGGCCAAATTTAACATACACAGCCAGGAAACAGGGGAACCCATTTATGATTTTATTACAGCATTGTACACCCTTGCTGAACACTGTAATTACAGAGACCAACAAGAGAAACTGATCTGGGATCTGACTGTAATGGGACATCAAGACAGCAGATTGGCCGAATGCATGCAACTTGACAACAACCTTACTTTACAGAAAGCCATTACAGTGGCCAGACAGAGTGAGACCATACAAAACAACAGTCAGACCTCCTGCCAGGAGCAGTTTGAGGCACAGAATAAAGCACCCCACAAGTGGACTCCATGCAGGGCAGACATTTTTCCATTGAGGGGAGTCCAAAGAAATCCAGTGCAGCTCTGAATGTGATGCAGGATCAGTGATGCAGATGCCCCATCCCCCCGAGAAAGGACATGCAAAAGCCATGAAGGAGGTATGGAAACAAGTCATCACAGCGAAGAGCTCAGTCTCCAGCAAACAGTGCCACTTCCCATGCACGCCAAGAGAGGCCATTACCAGAGTGTATGTCGGTCAAAAGCAACAGTGCCTGAAGTCCAAGAAGTGCAAGAGTACGACACACAGTATGCTTTTTGGGATTGGTTCAAGCCCAAGGAACTAGCTGGAAAATGACAGTTCTCATCAACAAGATGACAACAAGATAGACACAGGTGCAGTCATCACAGCCATGCCAGAAAGCCTTTACAAGAAACTTTGGGGCAAACACCACATACATTTGCAGGCCACAAGTAAAGTACTGATGGGGCCTGGAAGATAACCCTAGATGTTTGTGCAGCTTTCACTAGTACCGTAACAAAAGCAAAAATACAAGTCAAGAGGATATTTATATTGTGAAGAGGAACCTCCATACTCTATTGCTAGGCAGACAAGCAATTGAGAAACTGTATCTTCTTCCCAGACTCAATAATGTGGAACAATGCAGGAGGAGTGAGGAGTTCCCAACATTATTCAATGGCCTATGAGACTTCAAAGAAGATTACCATATTCAGCTTACACCTGGAGCCATACCATTTTCACTGACAACAGCCAGAATGATCCCAGTTCCACTGGTGTCCAAGGTCAAAAAGGAATTTTACAAAATGGAGAATCTGGACATGATGACCAAGATCAAGGAACCCACAGATTGGTTTACCACAATGGTAAGTGGTCTCAAAGCCAGATGGTGCCATAAGGATCTGTGTTGACCTACGTAAGTAAAATGAGTCGATTGGGGAGACATTTTTCCTTACCTCAGGGGAGCAGATGCTGGGAAAAGCAATTCTCTTTCCGAAGTTTGATGTCAATGCAGGACTTTGGCAGATATGTCTGTCAAAGGCATCAGAGAAACTGACCAAATTCATTAAGCCCTTTGGACACTATTGCTTTCGAAGATTGTTCTTTGGCTTCTTGTCCATCCCTGAGCACTTCCAGTGCAGAATGTGTCAAGTTCTGAAAGACTTGGATGGGGTTGTGTGCCACATGGGCAACATCCTTGTCTTCAGTCGCACCAGAGAGGAGCACAAACAGAGACTCTATGCAACCCTAAGAAAGGTCCCGACTGCAGGGTTCACAAAAGGAATGCCAAGACATCTGATTTGGGGAAAACTAGAGTTCTGTTCCTGGGAGACATCATCTCAGACAAATGTGTACAACCCAGCCCAGAGAAGTTGGCAGCCTTACAGAGGATGATAAGTCCCACAAATGGTCTTTCAACTAGGGAAGTTCATACCTGTCTTAGCAAAGAAAACAAAAGCCCTATAAGAACTTTTATAACAGGCAAACCAGTGGGATTGGAGTCTTGCTCAAGAACAAGAATTTACAGCGCTCAAAACAGAATTTATGGCACCACCTACCCTAGTCTTGTTCAATCCCAGCAAAGAAACAAAAGTAGCCACAGATGTATCATCCTTCAGATTAGGAGGGGTCTTGATGCATATGCATGAAAACCACTGTAAACCTGTTGGGTATGCCTCAAGTGCACTGATGCCAACAGAACAGTGCTATGCATAAATTTAAAATGAGACACTCGCCCTAGTGTGGGCATGTGACCACTTTAGTTGTTACCTTGTGGGAGCACACGTCATTCTATTGACAGATCACAAACCTCTGGTAAGTCTGTTGGGCACCAGAAGCCTAAATGGTCTTCTACCAATGATACAGAGGTTCCACATGTGGATGATGTGATACACCTACACTATTGTTCATGTTCTGGACAAGTCTTTCCTTACCACTGATGCCCTGACAAATTGCCTCTTAAAGGACAACTTACAGAAGGCGATGCAAACCCCATGGAAGAAATTAATATCTATCTCACTAAAATATGAGACACCCTTCCAGCACCAGGTAGCAATCTTGAGCAAATCAGACAACAACTACAGACAGATCATGTACAGTATATCAACAAGTCATGAAATTTTGCTAACACAGTTGGACACCACGGGTTCAAGGTCAGGGCACTATTAAACTGTTCTGGAATGAGTGACACACCTTGACAGTTCAAGACAGTCTACTTCTGAAGGGAACCAGGATTGTGATTCCTCAGTCTCTACAGGATGCTAACAAAACAACAAAGGTGCACAAAAAACAGCCAGTATTCACAGCTCAAGCTCAAGTGGTTATTTATTGTGCCAAACTCCAAACAGAGTGCAGACAAACTTCTAGCACCTCAAACCCCTGTGGGTTCTTCAAAGGGAGACGTGAACAAGAGAACAAACACCAATCAATTTAAAGGCCCAGTCTTAAAGGGGCACATCCCATATTAAAGTGCAAAGTGTTAAACAATAAATATTTATCAAAGATTTTTTACAAAAGTGCATTAGTATACAAATTTCAGAACATGAGAAAGGTCCATTAGAGATCTCTCATAATCAAGTGTCATTTCTTGCTTTTTATCTATTATTTCCATTTTTAAAAAAAGAATTTGAATATACGATGAACATCAAGGTGACGTCTGTAGCCAAGGGGAGAGATATGTGGCTTCAAAGGTTCTTTTAAACCTAAAACAACAAATTAAAACATTCATCAGTACATTTCCAAACAAAGTACACATAAACTCCAGGGTATAGAAACAACAGAAAAAAATCAAAATCAAAAACAAAAAGTGGGAGGGGGGGAGAGGGAAAAGGAATCAACCACAGGGACAAAAGAGGTTAGCATAAGGGAAAACCACACACAAGAATAAAGAACAATCCAAACACCTAGAAAGTACCAGAGAAACTAAACAAATTCATTCAAAGGCTTGAGAAAAGGCTGTAGATCCCAGCCATCATTAATTACCGATGGGTGAGAGGCATTCAACAGGAAAATCAGTCTATTCTCCTTCTGTCTCAATACTTGACGTCTATCCCCTCCTCCCAGTAAATTTTGGGCATGATCAATGCCCATAAAATGAAAACATTTCAAGTCAAAGTTATGGTGAAAACTCCAGTGGCTCCCCACTGGGGCATCACATCGTTTGTTACTTATGGATCGAATGTGTTCCTGAATTCTTTCTTTGAGACTACGAGTGGTCATACCTACATATACAGATGGACAATCGCACCATAAAGCATATATGACAAAAGTTGCTTTACAGGTCAAAAAGAACTGAATCTGGTGCATATAGCCACTTCAGCACTTCTATGCGCTAACTCCCTCGTGTTGCTGACAACTAACAGGCTCCCTGTTGGACACAGTTATTTAGTCTGTTTCTGTATGTATCTGACTGTGTTTACTTATTCCAGTTTTAGTTTTTGCTGTATTTTTTTGCATTCCTTTGTTTAGTACCATCAGTAAAGAGGCTTCTAAAGAACGCTAATGTTCCATTGAAAGCTTTATTTGCCTACTGAACCACTCCACTTGCCACAGTACAGCAGAACCGTTAATGGGCTGAAAACTGAGAGCAACCATACCTATTTTGCCATTTCTTTTGAATCCAAAGCTTCTAGCCTAAGGAAAAATCCAAGGGCACAAGCAGTTTTCCAGTTTCAAATGCAAATATATGGCTCAAGACACAGAGTTCATACTTTGCCACAGCTTCACCCTGGAGAAAGAGTCTGGATTCCAGACATGATGATTTGGGCACGTCATAGAATAATTGTCACTGCCTTCCCATCTTCTGCAGAATCTTAAGGGACAGTTGAGATGCAACAGACTCAACTTTGTTTGCCATCACTCCAGAAAGGGAGAAGGCCAGGGATTGGAAGATCAACAGTCACCGCCTCTAGGGGATTCACCAGATGATCCACCAGAAGATCACCCAGAAGGAGTACAACAGGTAGCATGAGAAAATCCAGTACCATTACTGAGACCACAGCAGAGGTTGTTGAAAGGCAAACTAGTCATAGCACAAGCAACCATGAAATGTTGTGGCCCAGCCGAGACGGGCATTGGTCCAACCTCAAGGACGCAACTTGTAAATAAAAAGGACTGAATGTGTTAAATAGAGAATAATGACTATGCAACTGTGTGGTATTGATTTTTTCTTTTGCACACCATCAGTGTGTGATGACCCATAAACCTCGAGAGCAAAGTTCAAGAGGTTTATGAGGTTATTACACACCTAGAGTGTGTAAAAAAATCCTTAACACAGTTGCATAGTCATTATTTTTTATAATTACTGGTGCAGGGAGTTCTGTGCCACAGAGACACACACACACAGACACCCCCCACATACACCCACTCAACTCTCTCCCCCCACACACACACACACACACTTTCCAGCAAGGAAATTGTTTTCTCTTTTTTTCTTTTTCATAAAAAAAAATTGAAGTGTTCTACCGCATTTAAGTTGCATTTCAGAGGTGAGGCACAGTCCTTGTGGTGATAGTCCTTGGTCGGAGTCCCGGTTTCTCATCCAAACTCAGGACACAGCAGGTTCAACCAGATGCATTCTAGTAATGTAAAAGGCAGTATCAACCAGGTAAATTTTAAAAAAGTACAAATAAGTTGGAGACACTTACAGTATCAGAAACTACCCACCCCTGTAGTGAGTGGTCGGTAATCAGAAAAGAAGCTGCCATGTTTTTGAAATGGTTCAGCCTGCCCACTCATGGAATAGTGGTCAATGATGTAGTGGGACTATCTTCACTGTGCTAAGACTTAAAGCAAATGCCGTAATAACCAGTTCTCAGGTTATTGCAGCATTTGAGAGCCTCTTGTAAAGTGTGTGCTAAAGAGGGTCACCAGTAATTATAATAATTTAATGGCAAGTGACCTAGAGGCAGAATAATCCTCTCACTGAGCCGGAAGTGTTCAGGCAGTCTACCCTGATCTTCACCGATAGCCAATAGTAACAATAACAGAAGAGTTTAAAAAGTTAAAGAATAATAGTAAGTCATTAGTATAAGACTGCTTGAACTTCGGTAGAAATGTGTACTTATCAGGGCCGGCCTAATGGTGACGAGGGCTGAGGCACCATGGCCACCTTATATTTTCCCATGCCTGTGACCCAAGTTCAGAAACAGACTCAGCTCACTTGGGGGTTGTCCGGGAGAGGGAAGATTGAGTGTCCATAGGACTGCTCTCCTCCCTTGAGGAGGTGACTCACCAATCAGCCAACACCTGTAGGAATCCAGGTGGTGGTACGTGCCAGTCACTGATGGAGAGCCCATGTTCAGAGCACTAGGGTGTCTCCGTGGAGGTGCAGATCACACATCATACTCATTGCATGTCCTGTGGATCCCAAGGGGAGGAAAAATGGAGGACAGACTACATGAAGCCCTGCCAGTCACATTGTTGGCCCGCCTAATCTCTTCGAGTCTGGGCCAGTCTGGACTTGTGTTCCAGGTGGAGGAGAATGGCTCTCCCTTCCTGGACCCACCATGGGATGCAATCTGCGGAGGATATAATGGCCCCCAGACACCAGAGGAGGTTTGGGATGGCTGCAGCTGATGGGAATGGGACTGATGCAGCCACCTGTACCTGCCAAGAAGGATAAACACCTGTATAGCAAAAAATAAATTTGTATCCTGCAAAGAGAGATGTGGAAATAGGTAGCATTGTAGCTTTAGTCAGCCTATCCGGCTTACTATGTGACCTCTGGGAGGAACTGCCAAGATGATGCCATCTTATCTTTAACCTGTGCACAGCATGATTCTTAACAGCACACATGACAGTGGGTGCCCTCCCCAAGCACATGGACAAAGCCGTGTAATGGTAAAACACTATGCAATACCAGTAGAGGGATGAGAGATTCTACCCCTAAATCTGTGGTATGTAAAGGAGCACTGCCTAAGTAGAATTGGTTAGGGGACAAGAAAAGCAGTTATTTAGCTCTTTATGAATTGGGCCTGTACTAAAGAACCTTAATTGAAAGTTCACAAGGACTGACACTTGGAAATTAGGTCCATAGAAGGCCTATATAGGACCCAGTTCCACAGATCAAGTGTGTTGTACCCTGCTCAGGTGCATACTTAATCGGTCCTCAGAGCTGTTTATTGGAGAGTGCCCCATCTGGATTCTTCTAAGCTGGAGGCATTATATTTTGTATTTATATTAACCTAGAAACTTACAGCAGAAAAAGACCTGTGGTCCATCTTGGCTGCCCAGAGACCTTGGCTAATAGGTACGGCATGCCCAGACTAGATGGAGCTTCCTGTGGACACCCCCTTCATGGGACTATGTTCCTCCTCTATGCCCCCCTTCTGCCACCACCACTGCCACCTGCCCCCTATTCAAAAAACACTGACAGTTTTTGTTAAATAAAAATGAAGCAGCATTTACAGGAATGTTAGGAAACCATCTCCATACAATTACTCTTGTACTAAATTGCCTATGCGTAGTTGATTGCAAAAAACAACATTCAGTGCTAAATAATGTTGCAGCTTACAACCTCCTTAACACTTTGGTTTAGAACAAGAATATTTTATATAGGTCTAACCTGTGCTGCTGTATACTATAGTAACTCCTCTCCAAGATTCCGAAGTTTGCCTTTTGTACATGTTACTCATCTATAGCGTGAACTCTTGTGTTTGCCTGAGGGAGCTCCTTAACAAAATCACATTGAATTGACTTTCTCGCACCAAATCAAATATCTTAGGTCCCAGTTCAGTTGTCTTTGTCAATATGTATTTTATAGATGGAGGGAATTAACAGATGCTGTTAGAACAGAACTGCTGGGGTAGCATTTATATTTTTACTGTTCTCCCTGGGCTGATGAGCTGTGTATTAGTAATACAGGTATCATGGGAAGAAAGTCATGTTCTGTACCTTGATATCATGCCAGGAGATGACTAGATTGCTTGTCTACTTTTAAAGAGCTACACCTTCTGTAGTGATCTTTTTAATTTTGTTTCTAAAGCGTGTTTCCTCCTGGGAAACATGCCATCATGTGATTTATTTTTAATGACTGTTTCTCCATCATATTTTGAGCAAGTGTCATTTTGTTTAGAAAATTATTATTCCACAATAAGATAGACTAGTGAGAGGTAGACAGACACATAGATAGATAGATAGATAGATAGATAGATAGATAGATAGATAGATAGATAGAGACAGATAGATGGATAGATAGATAGATAGATAGATAGATAGATAGATAGATAGATAGATAGATAGATAGATAGGTAGGTAGACGGACAGAGACAGAGAGACAGATAGATTAACTGAGTTGTTTGTTTAAGATTAGCACTGCAGGCATTGGTAATTGAGGTCTTCAGTTTATCCATTTTGGTTTTCCACCAGGGCAGTCCCAGTGCTTCTCATGCCTGATGTGGATGTATCATATTGCCTTGCTGACATTTCAGTTCATTTTCTGTGTTTCATAGTCCTGAGCCTCTTTTGCCATGTGCGATGAACTTTACTTTATTACGTTTCCTTTTTTTTTTTTTTTGAAATTTAAAGTTTATTGATTTGAAAGTAACTTTATTACGTTTCCTGCTTTTGTGCTGTGGGCTACTGTCTTGTTGCAACTTAGCCACGACCATAACGCCCACTAAATGGTTATTTCTGCTGATGTGAGGTTTTCTTTCTTTAACTGAACAATAAGTTCATGGTTTGTATTGTCATAAATATTGAGGCAAATATACTGGGATTGATTTTAAAAATAAAGCTGCGTGTGTGTGGCAATGTTGCATTAAGGTGTTTGCTCATCCATAATAATCAAATGGGCCACATTGTACATAGCCATACTGTATTATTGTGTACACGCTGCACTGTGCACACAAAAAAGGAACAGATCCCAGTCTGACTAACTGTGGAGGCCAAATTCAAAACAGACAGCTTGCTGCTGCAGACATTGTAATAAAGCTACAAAAAGCTGCACTACAAAGTAAAGGTGGATAGCACCTCTTACAGCCCTGAAAGCCAGAAAGAGCAAGAAAAATTAACTTTTGAGAAGGATTCTCTGCTATTAGCCAAAGTGGCTGCTGTGCTGTCATTGTTGCTTGGCTAAGGGTGTACTGCACTATATGCTGCCCCCCCCCACACACACACAGGGTCAGGGCATGTTAATGTCCACTCTTGGGTCAGCATCAGTTGTCTAGATAAAGTGATATATTTTTTACTCACTGCAAACATTCTTTAAGTACCGCTACTTGGCATTATTGAGAATGAAGGCTTTACTTTGTGAGCCCATGAATATAATCCTCCATGATCATTTTGGAATTAGTACTTAAAGTACAGTGCATAGGTGGTCTTCTTTCCTGTTTCTCCTGTCTTGGTGGGTTTTTGACAAAATTGTTCCAATGTTCCATTTCTCTAGGAATCAGATGTAGACATTATTTTTTTTTTTTATGTTTACAGTTTCTTTTCTCCTGGCCTACCTTGTTCATACACAAGCTACCATAGCCCACTACTGCTCCCAGCATACCCGTAGTTCCTTGGGCCACCCACAACCTACCGATCCATACCCTCAGCCACCTGCGAAAGAACCATATGCTTACTGCCTTGCAGTTGAGCTCAGACCATGTGGCATCAGCCCAGTACAAGTGTCTGCTGCTGGCACTGAAGGAGAGGTGTGGACAGGCTCCAGGACTATGTCACTAGCTGGTGAACCAACCATCACTGGTGTTGAAGAGGGTATTTTTCCACATGTGGTCTCCCTCCTACCTCTCAGTGTATCAACATTATGTACCACTGAATGCTCACCTGTGGGGGATGGGCTAATATTTTGTAGCACCCTTTGACCACTGGAGGCACTCAAGCAAAGGACACTGTCACCTACCTCTTGGAGGAGCTTAAGAGTGTTGACTCTGCAACCTTCCCAAAGCTACACTGGTCCAAGGTGGGTATGCACAGTGAACCTGGGTCACCCACATGGCAGCATGAAGCACTTTGCCAGTTCAACCAGGTCACCTGTACCTGCTTTGTTAGTTTACCCTGTGGAACTCTGTTGTTCTGACATCAGGTTAAGCTTTGTAACAAAAAGTGATGCAGAACTCAGAATGCCTTCTGAATACAGATATTAAAAAACTCATTATCTCTATACTATCCTTTCCTGTCCTATTGTGATAGCTCTGCACAGATTGTGGCCCTTTCCCAGGAATGGCTGACGTTGTCTTCTAGGTTTGACTAGGAAAATGTGAATTGTGCCAATTTTATAGGTTTATACTTTTTTGTTCGGTTCTGTGTGCATTCATCTGATGGGCAAGGGTTTTGTTTTGTAACACTTCTTAAAATATCACTTGACTTTTGTGAACTTATCTAAATTATGTTTTCAAAGATTTTAGAAAATTATTCATGTCAGGTTAAGGTGAGTTAATGTAGCTCTGTGCATTTGAGTGCACAGTACTGTCAGTATAATAAGATCTGCACCTTACTTAAACAAATACTCACCTAATACATTTACAATTTAATAGAGATTTCTGAAGGGCAGGTCAATAAATAATGCATGCTTTGGTTTGTTTTCCTGAGGGCATGTACAATATTATGCGGTCATGGTGTCAAAGTTCAAAAGTCAAGTGTTACACTTGATAAAGGAGGCAGGGATCAAAGGCTATGGAATGCAGTTTTAGAAAATTGTCTAGCTCTGTATTTGCAACTCATTCATGCTGAAGTGATGCACTATGGGAATTACCACCAAACTCCGCTCGGCAACATCTGCTCTCCCTAAGTGAGTTAGCGCACGTCAGACATCTTTATGTCAGAATATTGCAGTGATGGATGCAGTCTTCAGAAAATGCTGCATAAAAATCTGGTGCACGGTTCTGGCTCTTAAGTGAAATTACTATTTAAATTAATGGTGCTGTCACAGTTTATCTGTGCAAAGAATGAACGCTGATTAGGGCATTAAGCAATTAGCAATTTATCACACTGGAACAAGGTTGATAATAATTAAAGAAGTGATGGTTAACAAAAAAAACTGGGGAAAGAGTCCCTTCCTGTTATGTAAATTAGGCCTTTGCTGAAAAGTTACATTTCATGTAAAAGAGAAGCTTCCTCTTTTGAAAGAAAACAAGAAGCTACTCATTATCAACATTTTAGAGTAAGAAATCTCATTACGTTTTCCATCTGAAACTCATTAATGAATCTTGGCAATTTCTGAGTGGAACTCTTTCTCTGGATGCATATACTGCACAGACGTAAAACAAGAAGGTTTTTAGTTCTCAGAAAAATTACAGAGTTTAATTAGAAGATGTGACTCTGAAAATAATTGTCATTATTGTAAATATTTATGAAAGGCCATGGTAGAAGGACTAATCATGAAGGGTCTCAGGACTACTCTCAGGCACTTCAATGAGAATGCAAAAAGCATACATTCTCCAGCTGGTGATTCAGGGTCTTTCTGTAGTGCCTTCTATACACTTGGACACATATTTTAAAGGGAGGGTCTACTGGGGAAAAAACCTTCTTTAAATTAAACAGTACTTTCAAAGTTACCAACTTTTTTAACATGTAGTGAAGTTATATATGATCTTTAAATTGAATTTGTAGCCAGGCGGCTTCCCTGACCCCCTTCCCCATCTGCTGTGACCTATATTTCAGGAGAAGTATTTATTTGACTGGCATTACCCCTGGAAACCTAAGAGGATGGTGTTGGTTGCTCACTTCAGTTTCAGTGGTATGTCTATGGGAAGCATATTACAGCTTGTTTTTCTTTCAGAAGTATAATGTAATTTAACATTTCCTCCCATTCTTCTAAATGAAAACATTATTCTAAATGAAAATAAATGTTTATCACAAAATAACATGATTTGTTTACCCAAGTATATATATAATATATATTAATTGCAAAAAAAGTTACATTAATGCTGACATTAAGGTTGAAGAACGCAAAGCAGAAAAATAAGGAAATGAAAAACATTAGGATTTGGAGTCTCTAGATTCTTGACAAATTTGTGCTGTGGTGTTCCTTGAGGTTGTCAACCCTAATAACTCTCCTTCCCCCTAGCCTGTAACTTCCTGTCTGAAACTCAAGGTACAGCTCAAAGCCTGTGCCTCATAGGGCATATACTCTCTGGAGGTAGAGAAGCATGGCTCACCACATGTGGCCAGCAGAATAAGTCATAGCTTGCTTCACACAGCACCTGGTGGGCCCTACGTAAAGCAAGAGATCATATTGGTTTGCTCAGGGGAGCAGACTGGCATTATGGTTGACAATCCCAAGAAATGCCACACCACAGATTCACCAAGACTCCCGAGACACCAAACCTTAATATTTTTCATTTCCTTACTTTGCCTGCTTTGCATTCTTCAACCCTAGTGTCTGCATTAATGTAGCTTATTTTTTCTGATAGTGGAATTCAATTTTTAATCACACAGGTCCCTTCAGAACCTGCATCAACAGATGCAGACATACAGGGCCCTCTGGGCCTCACGCCAAGGGAAGAGTCCCTCTGCCTGCAAAAGTGCAAGAATCAGTGGGGCTATCTGGGAGGCTGTGAAAGCACAGGGACCTCTGGACCATGTGGTTTCACTTGGCTGCACATGCAGACATGCAGGGCCAAGAGTCCGTCTAGCTGTGGAAGCACAGTACCCTCTGGGACTTGTACTTCTGTGCAGCTATGGATGCAAAGGCACAGGTTCCTCTGGCAGTATGCTAGTAGAAGAGTTCTCATCACTATATGGTTACTTGTTGACCATGTGTCCAACACTGTACCATCCCTCCCAAGGTTGGAAGTGGTGCTGCACAGCAGCACTGTCCCACAGCCTTGGCCCATCCAGTTGGCTCACTGCTCACCCCCAAAATCAGCTAACCTGCATGAGAACACAACACACTACCCACTAAACCAATGGTCTCACCTTCAAATAATGTTTCTTCATAACTTTTTTTTTACATATTGACCCCATGTTTCAACATGGAAACTTATGACCATACCCAGACAGGACAGGTATCATTCATAAAATATTGGTTGAAGGGTCACTTTGTACAAGTGTGAAAATCTGTTTTGGCCATTATTTGAAAAAATGACACCTGTCACTTTCATGAGGTGGCATAAAAAATTACTATTTTGAAAATGTGGGGTCACAATATTGAAAAATTAACATATTGTTAACTTTTGAATGAAAATCAATACAAATTTATAAAGTAAAAAAGAAAAAAAAGAAAATTACCAAAGTTATGAGCTATATTTCTGGAACATAGGGTGATAGAAATTGATTTCTTTCCTATTATTTTCATCAACTGTGAATCCCGGCTCATAATAGCAGTTTGAAGGAACTCACTTTCATTACGCCGCTTTTACAAAAATAAAGCTGATTATATAATGCTTATTTTTGTTAAGTGCGCATACTCAGAAAATGGCACAGTCTTTAACTTATATTTCAAAAAACTGTAGAAGTTAAAAACTTGTCTGTTACGAAAGTATGTGTCTTAGGCCACATTCTTTTAAACCTGTATGTTACAAGATTCTAGAAAACATTTTTGAGTTATAGGTGAGCAAAGTACGTCTTAATTTTTATCATTTTTACTTTTTTTGCACCTCTCTAACTTTGCTCCTCCAAGTCAACCAATTGTCACAGAAGTTTCAGGATCCAACTCCAGGTCTACCAAATTTTCAGATAAACTGGTATAACAGGGGCAGAGTTATTAAGGTGCAAAAATCGGGGTTTAACATTAAAGTACTTACTCAACTCTAATATACCAGCACTACCAAGCCTGTATATTACATATTTAGATAGATACTTATAAAATATAAACTGTAATACATTTACCTATAAACCTAAAATAGACACTGAAGCCTGCCAAGATCATCCTCTCAGGCTATGAAGTCCCATAGGTGCTCCAGTTTGTAGACATTGTTCCTAAAATTGGATTTACATATCTGGGGTAGGGGAAGGGGCTGCAGTTGAAGAAGAGTTGTAAAAACTTTACTAAAACTTGCACAGATTGCAAAAGTAAAACAACATGCAGGCTGTACTTTAAAAGCTACTTGTTTCCAGTAGGAGACCCTCTCCTTTATATAGTCTGAGTAATAATAAACTAACCACTGGAAGAGATTCAGTGCCCTCATCAGCAGTGAAAGGGAATGCGTCTTTTTCCCTCATTCTTTATCACAAAGCTGAATGTAAAATTTGGTTAATATTGTATTAGCATAATTTAGTTTATGCAGAATGTCAGTGAAGAATCTTCAGATAAATTATGCATAATGCAAGGAATTATGCACACAATTTTGTAAACCTTACACATAATTCAGTAATCAAAAATTAAAACATTCCAAAAAGCATGAAATGTAATCAGGTCATAATAAAAATTTCTATTACAATGGAACTAGTCTGGAATTTGGACTTGTATACTGGCTTTCAAACATGGTATATCTTTAAGCACTTTACAAGAGGGACTATTGGCCCAGACATCAGGGTACTCCCCCCTACTCGTTTCAAATAGTGCCATGGGATCATTATTGATTTTTCTGGACAAGTGCCATAGATGGGTAAAAGGGACCATGGTTAATTCCTCAGAAGTCTGACACTTACAACAGAGCAGCATCCTTCTGGCACTACACTACAGGGTTACTTGTATATCAGCCCAGGTCCTACTCTGGTGTGGAACTTGAATCACTGATCCTGTGGCCTAGAATTGAGAATGTAACCAGCTGAACCACAATAATCCTATGCAGTCAAACACTTGCTAGGAGCCGGCCCGGTGGCGCTGAGGGTTGAGGCGCTGGTCGCTACACCTCGCGCCACACCCGCGACCCGCACCGGGAATGAGCACGGGTTGTCGGGTCGGCGGGAGGAGATGGATCGGCATCCGGGAGGGCTTTCTCCATCTCCGGGTGGAATCGGCGGCCGGTGCTTGCCTGACTTAGCGGAGGCTGGGGATCGGCTGCCACGCAGCCGCAGAGACAGGGGAGGTGGGACGGGTGCAGACGCTTCACTAGTGCACGCACGGGAGCATGCGCGCACTCAGTCGCCGGCATCATTGCACGCCATGCCCACCAGGAGAAAAATTCGGGGAAAAATGGAGCCTGGCAGCACAACGTCATTCCCCGTCACCATTCCCGGAGGACGCCTCCTTGGCATGGACCTGTTCGGGTGGGTTGAGTCGCTCCCCACCACCCTGCCATGAAGGGTAAGTCGTGGGGTGCTGAAGGAAGGGGGTCTCATGTCTGGGGATGGCGCTGAGGAACGTAAGGAGCGGGGCCCTGAGATAAATATCTAAAAAAAAAAAAAAAACACTTGCTAGTTACAGTTCAGTTGATTCTCTCACTTGTAAAACTTTGGATGATTTTCCTCGTACTGTATGTGAAAAAGTCAATTAAGTAAGTGCAAACACATGACAGGTTGTGCAGTTGTAAAGGAATATACATGTCTCGGGGGGTTGTTAGGCACAAGGCATAGTTGAGTGCCACTGCCACCTCAGAAGACATTATTCCCTTATGATCACACATTCTGGAGTGTATCTGACTTATGAAATGGGCTTTTATTTGTTATAAAAATGGACCTCCTTTGAAATGAGCATTCACTCAATGGAGTTTGCAACATCTATCCAATTTCATGTATTATGAATAAAATTGTATACTATTATTTCATAATTCAGGTGAAGTATGTGCTTCTCAGAAAATAATCGATGGTCAGGTGATGTGTTTTGACCAATGAGGTTGTATGATTTTAGTGGCTAATTTTATAATATGAATTACATAGGCAAAAAGCAATAAGATGAGTTATTGGGCATCTATAAAAAAAATGAATGTATAGTACTAATCAATTAAAATTGCACAGCCTGGAACCTAAATTTGAAATCTGTTTAATGGTACATTATAGCTGAAGCATCTTCTTTTGTTCCAGTTTTACAAATAGGTTTTAACAGAACACATGTGATTTGATTTACTCGCAGGGATGTTTTGTTGTGGACAGGAGTATGTGAATAGGTCAGACACTATATGCTGCTCTGACCCCACAGCTGAGCCGAAGCCTCACATTAAAGGGAATGATCTGGAGCCAGTAAAATGCTGCGGGAATGAACTTATTCCAAACAGTGAGAAATGCTGTAATGGAGTTGGATATAATCCTTTGAAATATGTTTGTGCTGACAAGCCTTCAAGTGGAATGGTGATGGAGGTAATTGATAGAAACCCTGCAATTCTCTGACCTGACATTTGAAAAAAAGAATTGGTTTATTTTTGTACATACTTATTTACTTCAAAAATGTGAATTTCAGTTATCACTTCTTTTCTTATATCCGCACAGATGTTTAGATATAACATTGTTACTGGAAAGCTGCTAAATAAAAATTACCTCAAATTTACAACATTAAAAGCTGACATGGACAATGTATATGTCACAATTAGGATAGTAGCACCTGAATGCAGACTAACTCTTAATCAAGCAGAATATATTTTTATTGGGTAGTTTTTTCATTATTTTTACTATTATTCATACATTGGCTATGTCTTAATATTGCTTTTTCTTTGACTTATGCAAATGAAAAGGGTCATGAATTCAGATAAAATAACTAGACTGGTAAAGTAATATCAGTTAAATGTCACAGAAAATTTTCTTAGTCCAATTCTACAGTTAAATGCAGTGAATTAGTTCAATAAAGATTGTTGATGTTCGTTTTTATTCTTATTTTTCTTTCCTGTTTTACTTTTGTTCTTTATCAGAAAGGAGAGTGTTTCCCTAGTACACTGTGCCCTGTGCCCATGGTGGCAGCAGCATATTGTGGCAAATGTGATTTCAATCGAACAACCCATATGTGCACTTGGGTGAAGGGGTCACACAGTGCTTCAACAAATGAAGTGGATGAAACCATTTGTCCAGTCAGTGAGGAAACTGTCTATGTGGGAGGCCCAAACAGATATACATTTACAGGTAACTGAAAAGGTTATTTCCATTTTCTTTGCAAAACGAAAGCCATAGATTATCTTTTAATTAGATCACAGCTGGAAAATACTGTAGTGAATTCAGACTAACAGCTAATCTTAAGCCCCCAGTAACTGCCCTGAACAATGTCGGATATCTTGAAAACAGTAGCATCAAGAAGCATTGGACAGCTTGTGCAAACTGTGATATTTACACAAAGACATCAATATTGGGTAATTAAGTCCTTTTCAGGAGGGTTGACTGCTATTTAAGATGGGAATACTACAGAGAGACTGTATTACAAAAAATATAGAGAACAGCAGCATACTGTAGAAAGGAGACATACAGATAGCAGTATTATGCAGATCCTAAAAATATGTAAGCAACAAGACTAGACAGGGTGCGGTGTCTATTCATAAACCACTTGCTCAAGTGTGTTGCGAGATACAAGACACTTGTGCCAAGTGCCTTCAACCAACTGGAAGTGCAATTACATAGAAACATAGAATTTGATGGCAGATAAGGACCCCTTGGCCCACCTAGTCTGCCCATTTCCCTACCTAGTGGATAAGCTGCAGATCCTAGTTAACCAACAGCCTACTTCCTCCTACCCCCCACCAGAATTGCCTTATGTCTGTCCCATGCATTCTTGAATTCCCCCACTGTTTTTAACTCCACAACCTCCTCAGAAAGGCTGTTCCACGCATTCACAACTGTCTCCGTGAAAAAATACTTCCTCACATTACCTCTGAGCCGTCCCCTCCCTATCTTCAAATTGTGCCCCCTTGTTCTTGCACATCTCTTTTTCTGAAAGATGCTACTCTCTTGGACTTTGTTCATTCCCTTGAGGTACTTGAAGGTTTCTATCATGTCCCCCCTCTCCCTCCTTTCCTCGAGGGTATACATATTAAGCTCCTTTAGTCTCTCTTCGTATGTCTTCTGGTGCAGACCCTGCACCATTTTGGTTGCCCTCCTCTGGACAGCCTCCACCCTGTCTATGTCTTTGTGGAGATGGTGTCTCCAGAACTGCACGCAGTACTCCAGACGGGTTCTCACTAACTGTCTGTACACAGGGATAACAACTTCTTGTTTTCCATTGGTGATGCCTCTCCTTATGCATCTCAATATCCCCCAGCCCTCCTTACTGCCTTCTCACGTTGCTTGTCTACCTTTAGATCATCTGATATAACTACCTCCAGGTCCCTTTCCATTTTTGTTGTTGTCAGTATCTCACCCCCCTTGTATACTCTTCCTCTGTGTCTTTGTTTCACAGGTGCATTACTTTGCGCTTCTTTGCATTGAATCTAAGCTGCCATACATTTGACCATTCCTCCAACCTTGCCAAGTCCCTTCTCATCCTTCCCACCCCACCTTGTGCATCAATCCTGTTACAGATCTTTGTGTCAACTGCAAAGAGACATACTTTTCCTTCCAGTCCCTCTGCAATGTCACTTATAAAGACGTTAAAAAGGACTGGCCCAAGTACTGAACCCTGCGGTACGCCACTAGTAACCCCCCTTTCTTCACTGAGGACTGTTTGCTATTAACCTCTGCATCCTGCTGTCCAGCCAATGTTTTACCCAGGCTACCACCCTGGGACCCACTCCCAGGCTTGCTAATTTATTTATTAATCTTTTGTGTGGGACTGTGTCAAATGCCTTGCTAAAGTCTAGGTAGGCCGTGTCCACAGCCACTCCCTGGTCTACTACTTTGGTCACCCAGTCAAAGAAATCAATTAGATTCATCTGACATGACCTTCCTGCTGTGAATCCATGCTGCCTTGGGTTCTGTGCCCCACTGGCCTCTACATACCCAACAATTCTTTCTTTCAGAAGTGATTCCATCATTTTCCCTACCACTGAGGTCAAACTGACAGGTCTGTAGTTTCCTTCCTCTGTCTTGCTCCCACTTTTGTGAAGGGGAATCACATCCGCCCTCCTCCAGTCCTCGGGTACCACATCATCCTCCCATGATTGGTTAAAAAGGGTAGTCAGTGGTGTCACTAGTTCTCCCGTTAATTCTTTTAGAATTCTGGGGTGAATTCCGTTAGGCCCCATTGCTTTGTCCACCTTCAGTTTTAGGAGTTCTTTCAGAAACCTTTCTTCTGTGAAAGGACTGATATCGACCCCCCTATCCAGAGTGCTTCTATTGACTGGATTAGGTACCTCCTCCTCCTCCTTTGTGAATACTGATCAGAAGTATTCGTTCAGTATCCCTGCTTTTTCACTGTAACTCTCTGCCCATCCACCTTCCTCTTTATTCAGCCTCAGTATCCCTCCGGTTGTCTTTCTTCGGTAACTAATGTACCTATCAAAGGTTTTATCCCCCTTCTTAACTGAGTTGGCTATCTTTTCCTCGGTTTGGGCCTTTGCTGTTCTGACTGCCTTCCCCACTTTCTTCTGCTTTAACTGGTACAGTTCTCTGTCCTATTCCTTCTGTGTTTACATATCCTTCCTGAATGCTATCTTTTTCTCCCTAACCTTCCCCGCCACTTTTGAGAACCATAGTGTTTTTTTCTTTCATTTTGATTTGTTTATTTGCTTCACACAAAGGCTTGTTGCCTCTGTGATGGCAGTTCTGATGTTTCCCAATTGTTGCTGCACCCCTCCTTCTTGCCTGTTTTCTAGTGCTTTTCTGAGGCACTCTCCCATTTTGACAAAGTCAGCCCTCCTGAAGTCCAGTACCTTCACTTTTGTATGGCTTGACTCTACAGCTGAGTTTATCATGAACCACACTGTTTGGTGGTCACTTGTTCCCTTGAGAGTACAAGGTCTAAGACTGCTCCTTCCTGAGTGGGTTCCAACACTAGCTGTCTGAGGCATGCCCCCTGCAGGTCATCAAGAATGGCCCTGCTCTTGGATGTGGCTACAGCAAAGGTGCTCCAGTTAACATCTGGCACATTCAGGTCCCCCATCAGCGATATCTCCCCTTTCTCTGGATCCTAAGGATGCCATCTATCATTTCCTTGTCCATTTCCTCCCCCAGAGATGGGGGTCTGTATACAACCCCTGTGCGGATTGTGGTGCCATTTCCAGTCTCCAGGGTGACCCACAGTGACTCCTCTCCTCCCTGTTTACCCCTTAGTTCCATTGCTTTGATCCTTTCCCTTACATAGAGAACTACTCCTCCTCCTCTTCTACCCTCCCTGTCCCTGTTATAGATTGTGTACCCTGATATGTTGACATCCCAGTCAGGGCTTTCTGTGTACCATGTTTCTGTGACTGCCATGATATCCAGGCATCCCTCTTCCATCAAGGCCACCAGTTCAGGGAGTTTGTTACCTAGACTACGGACATTGGTACTCATTACCCTCCATTTTTTTTGAAGGCCTTACCCCTTTTTGCCCCATCCCTGTCCTTACTGCCTTTGTCTTTTTCTCCATTTACCCCTGCCCTTCTCCCTATTGACTTCTCTATCTTGGTGTTTACCTCATTAGCTACCCTGATTTGTGGGGGGGGGCTAGGATTTCCCTTCTCCTTTTCAGTGCCTCCCCCTGGCTAGTTTAAATGCTTGCCAATGAATCATTTAAACCTATCACCTAGGATCCTGGTTCCCCTCCTGGACAGATGCAGACCATCACGCCAGAATAGGCCTGCATCCCACCAGGTGGACCCCCAGTCCCCAATGAAGCCAAAACCCTGAGCTCTGCACCAGTTTTTCAACCACTGATTGAATACCATGGTGCAGAGCACCCTAGCCTCACCCATACCATAGACAGACAGCACCTCCGAGAAGGTTACCAAGCATGCTACTTGTCTAAGGCCCCTCCCCAACTCCACAAACTCCTCCTCCACTGCTCTGATCCCTTTTCCAGCCAGGTCATTTGTCCCTAGGTGAACAATCACATCCAGCTCCCTCCCCCATGCAGCTGCTCTCACGATCCTGAGGATTCGCTCCCTATCCCTCCAAGCCATGGTGCCAGGCAGGCACCTTAGCTCTCTCTCTCCCCTCCCTCCCCCAGTTCTACCCTCCCAACAATGGAGTCCTCCACCAGGAGTTGTTTCCTTCCCCTGTGGGGTCCCATGCCACCCTTCTGTGGGTCTCCTTTGTGGAGGTTCATAGCATCTTCCTTAGTCTCCACTGTGGGTGCTTCCATAGAGGAACCACACTCTGCCAGAATGGCATATGAATTCTGGAGAGGTACAACTGGAGGGATGTGCCTCTGTTCCACCACCCTCATCTTCCCTGAGCCCACTGTGGTCCAACCGCTCCTCTTTCTTGGCAACCTCTGAGGCAGCGGCGGTGGTCCTGGTGATCCCTGGGTGGGAAAGGAGGTCCCCCAAATCCTGGCCAACTCAGCCTGGAGATGAGCAACTTCCTCCCTCAGCCCCGAGAGGTGCCTACAGATGGGACAAGACCGCATCCTCCAGAACGTCTCCCGGAAGACTGCTGCTCCACAGCCACAGCCACTGCACCACTTCCATCATGTCTTATTTGTGGCCCCTTAACTTCTGTTTTGTATACTTACTCTTTCCTCTCTGTTTATTTATTTTTTATATAATTTTTTTCCTCCTCCCTATTTTACTACTGCCTCCGTGCCCTGAAAGCGCCTGATCTTCCTGTTCTGGGACAGTAAGTTCCTATATTCCTCAGTAGTCTCCTTCTTACTTGCTCAGAGTCAGACCTCCAGCAGCTGGGGGGGGTGGAGAGCTACTCTTTTTCTTCTAGGATGGTGAGTCTTTTGTGCCTCTGTGATCACTCCCCTCCTGCTCTCAAACAGAAAGTTCCTGGTGTTAGTCAAATCCTGTGCCTATAAAAGTAGAACCGGCTAAGGCGGGGGGGTGGGGTGGAGGGGAGGGATGGAGGGCAATATAGCCCGGTAAAGTTCTAACAGCAGCTCCTTCCTCTTGTTGTTCTCTGCCACAAGCTATCTGGGTCACTTTTTAAATGCAAACACTTGGCTTCCTTCTCTCTAAGCCACTCCCCCTAATTCACAGTTTCTTTCTTCACCTAGCTAACTGCACAGATAACAATTCCTTCACCCAACTCAGACAAACACACTCTTTCTTTTGTTTGTTTTTACCCTAAATTGAAGCTCCCAGTAGTAGAGTTCTAGTTCTTTAGTCCAGTAGAGTAGTTAAGTTCTAATCGCAGCAGCAAAATTTACAAATAGAAATGCACACCCTGGAGTGTCTTGTACTCATGTAAAAAAAAAAATTAAAAACAGATTTAATATTTAGCAAAACAAAAAATACATTTAAAAGGGCTTTGGGTTTTGAAAATAAAAAATAGTTTGTTTTCTGGGTACTAATAAGTGATATGTTTTGCCTGCTCCACTGGATGAGAGCTCTGCTTTTCAGTGCTCCTAGATTGATATGGCATTTTTTCTGTAACTCCGGGACAATTTTCCTGTGTTTTTCTGTAGGTTACATTATTTCCTATGGAAGCTAAATTGCTGTATTTTTCTTTATAACCAATGCAAGTCTGCGGAATCAGTTTCATTGTAGATGGCTCAGTTTCCCTGTAAAATACCAGACTCTGTAGATCTGGGAGAAAAGCATTTAAAAAAACAAGCATTTGTCAATGCCGAATGTTGGCTTGCTGGCATTGGCATTGGTAGTGCAGGAGTTTGAGAGATGCATAATAGGTATGGCAGTGAAGTATTGAACTGATGCCAACCCACCCCCACCCTGCAGAGAGTGACAAGCATTAGGGTGTCCCTTTGGGTGTTTGGTAGTGCAGTGCAGGAAAGCATGTCGGGCAGGATGTGAGAAATGACAGCTGCACAGTTCATAAGGAGGTGGAAAAAAATGCCAGTGTTGAAAATGTGACATGTAAATATATCAAATTTGCGAAGCTACTACGGTGCGTGGGAAATATGCAATGCACGCTTGCAACACTGCCATTTTATAGGCGTTCGGCACCAAATTTTCAACATAGGCATTTTAGCACCTCTGCTCATGTACAGTGTTACTGTTATTTCCTCAAAGTGTCCGAAGAAGTGATTTCGCACAGCGACCACGCTATTCTGTGCCGGAAGTGCGAAAACACATTTTGGGTACGATATGTCAAATGACGGCTGTACTGTTCATCAAGAGGTGTGGAAAAATGGCAATGGTGAAAATCCAGACTGAAAGTATCACAAATGCATGACGGTATGAGCGTGCATGCAATCTGCCAACGCATGCTCGTAACACAGTTATTTTATGGAGTATCATCACCAAATTTTCAACATAGGCATTTTAGGTCCTCTGCTCATGAACTGTGTCACTATCATTTTCATAATCTGGCCCAAACACTGATTTCCCACAGCGACTGCGCTATTGTGTGCCGGAAGTGTGGAAACACATTTTGGGCAGGATGTGAGAAATGACAGCCTGTTACAAAAATGACAATGCTGAAAATCCGGCAGTAAAATATGTGAATGCGGCGAGTTATGAGCCCCTGCGTAGCAACTGCGCAACGCATGCATGTTGTAAAACAGGCATTGGTTGATTTTTTTCACCAAATTTGGAACTTAGGCTTTTAAGAGGGCACCTCATAGACACCGCCACTGTCATTTCATTAATGGGCCCCAAAAGGTGATTTCGGCGCGGTGACTGCGAAATCACCTTTCACACTCAAATAAACACCATGACAGTAACAGAATTCATGAGGAGGGCCCCAAAACCCCATGTTGAAAATTTGGTGCAAAAATTCCAAGAAATGCCTGAGATATGCAACAAAGTTGAAAACCCTATTCACTCCATTATACAACTTACCGGCATTTCCTCAGTTCGCGGTCAGCTTTGAAGAGTGCAGACATGTTCCTGGTCCACCGAAGATCATCGCACCAGAGGTAAGTATGGGGTGAGGGGGGGGGTGTGGGGAGGCAGGGTGTGCAGTGGGTGGGTGCAGGTTGTGGGGGGGCAGGGAGACTGCGTGGGACCGTTTTTAATTTTCAGGTACTTTTTTTTAAATTGACGACGCAGGACGTTTGCCACACTGGGGTGGGCTCCCAGCATGGCAGAAGGATGGCTGGTGGGGGAGGCGTGGAGCTGATGGGGGATTGGGCACCCCCGTCAGCCATGGCATCAGTTGCCACACTGGGGTGGGCTCCCAGCGTGGCACCCTGTACTCGGGGGGGGAGGACAGTGGAGCCGATGGGGGATTGGGCACCCCCGTTGGCTATTCAATGACTTGCCACGCTGGGGTGGGCACCCAGCGTGGCATGGGGAAGGCTTGGGGGGGGGGGGAGTCGCGGGACTCAGACTAGCCAGACATACTGACATGGGGATTGTACCCCCGATGTTGGATTCCTTTCAGATTTAGTGGCAGCGGCTTCGGCGCCATGTTTATCAAAATGTTTCACTTGGAAAGGCATGTATGGGAGGCGTGTCTTTATGCTGCTGCATGACGAGCTTGTCTCTGATTGCAGCGGCACTTTGTTTACAAGTTATGTCCACTTTACATAATGTTGATGTCAGCGCTAGCATGCTGGCTTGTTGGAGAATGAGGGACGCACCTACTGATGCGTGCCCTGCATTCGCCCAACAGCAGCCTCGCCTCCAAATCTCCACTCTCCCAATATGTTGACTTGAGCGCAAGCGCGGCAAGCCAAGATAAAAACTGGTTATACAGCTAATATTTAAATGTTTTTTGTGGCATTGCATTGAGTCTATTTGATTATCTGCAATGGAACTGAATTTAACTGTTCCAAAGTGCAACTGTCTGTGTGTTGCAGCTGGGAAAACTTTGGGTAGACCTTTGCGCTTGTTCATTTGTGTGATCCTGTTTCAGGTAGCATTGTAGTGTGATTTAAGTACAGTTACTGGTTTGGCAAGTTGTGGGAACAGTGGCCTACTGTAACTCGAGAGTTGAATCTAACTGAAATTACAGCCGAGAGAAAAAGAAATTGCAGTAGATGTTTTCATGCCTTTTCTATAAGGTTGAAAGAAGAAAAAAACAACATGAAAGTATGACTGGAATTGTTTGTTTTGTATGGTGAGTTGTGATTAGTGTGGGGTAGTGGGTGGGTGTTTGACAAAAAATAGAAATAGGTGGTTTTAGACAGAAATGGAAAGTTAGAAGGGCAAAATTTTAATCTTAACCAAGCTGGCTATCATAATATTTTTTACAACAGAATTTTTACAAGATTTGATCTTTTTGAGTGCTGTGTCCTGGTTTCCAGAAGAAAGTTCAAAGCTACGGGTTTCTTTTCCTAAAACACATGGCTTCTGAATCTTCTGCGCCTATCAGGATACAGGAAATTCCATACTCGTTTTATAAAATGGGCTGAATTCAGAAACTCTGCAGTCACCATTTGTAGTAGTGTTACTACTACAACCTCTGCGGAATGATTCTGAGATCCTCTTTACATTGTTTGTGAGATGCACTGAGGGACTTTTTGATTTTCATGAGCTGTGATGCAGTGGCCTCTTGTATATGCATGAGCTGCATTCAGGATGATGTAACATTGTCACTCCACCATGCAGTCAGGTACAAGTAACATGGTCACTCCACTATGCAGCCAGGTACAGGTAACATGTTCACATCACCATGCAGCCAGGTAGAAGTAACATGGTCACTCCACCATGCAACCAGGTACAAGTAACATGGTCACACCACCATGTAGCCAGGTACAAGTAACATGGTCACTCCACCATGCAACCAGGTACAAGTAACATGGTCACATCACCATGCAGCCTGGTAGAAATAACATGGTCACTCCACCAAGCAACCAGGTACAAGTAACACGGTCACACCACCATGTAGCCAGGTACAAGTAACATGGTGACACCACCATGCAGCCAGGTACAAGTAACATGGTCACTTCACCATACAGCCTGGTACAAGTAACATTGTCATACCACCATGCAGCCAGGTACAAGTAACATGTTGACACCACCATGCAGCCAGGTACAAGTAACATGGTCACTCCACCAATCAGCAAGGTACAAGTAACATGGTCACTCCACCATGCAGCCAGGTACAAGTAAGATGGTGACACCACCATGCAGCCAGGTGCAAGTAACATGGTCACTCCACCATGCAGCCTGGTACAAGTAACATGGTCATACCACCATGCAGCCAGGTACAAGTAACATGTCCACATCACCATGCAACCAGGTACAAGTAACGTGGGCACTCCACCATGCAGCCAGGCACAAGTAACATGGTCACACCACCGTGCAGCCAGGTACAAGTAACATGGTCACTCCACCATGCAGCCAGATACAAGTAACATAGTCACACCACCATGCAGCCAGGTACAAGTAACATGGTGACACCACCATGCAGCCAGATATAAGTAACATGGTGACATCACCATGCAGCCAGGTACAAGTAACATGGTCACTGCACCATGCAGCCAGGTACAAGTAACGTGTCCACATCACCATGCAGCCTGGTACAAGTAACATGGTCATACCACTATGCAGCCAGGTACAAGTAACATGGTCACTCCACCAATCAGCAAGGTACAAGCAACATGGTCATTCCACCATGCAGCCAGATACAAGTAACATGGTCACACCACCATGCAGCCAGGTACAAGTAACATGGTCACACCACCATTCAGCCAGATACAAGTAACATGTCTACATCACCATGCAACCAGGTACAAGTAACATGGGCACTCCACCACGCAGACAGGTACAAGTAACATGGTGACACTGCCATGCTGCCAGGTACAAGTAACATGGTTACTCCACCATGCAGCCAGGTACAAGTAACACGGTGACACTACCATTCAGCCAGGTACAAGTAACATGGTCATTCCACCATGCAGCCAGGTACAAGTAACATGATCGCTCTACCATGCAGCCAGGTACAAGTAACATGATCACTCCACCGTGTAGCCAGGTACAAGTAAAATGGTCACACCACCAGGCAGCAAGGTACAAGTAACTTGGTGACATCACCATGCAGCCAGATACAAGTAACATGGTGACACCACCATGCAGCCAGGTACAAGTAACATGGTCACTGCACCATGCAGCCAGGTACAAGTAACATGTCCACATCACCATGCAGCCAGGTACAAGTAACATGGTCACTCCATCATGCAGTCAGGTACAAGTAGCATGTTGACACCACCATGCAGCCAGGTATAAGTAACATGGTCACTGCACCATGCAGCCAGGTATAAGTAACATGGTGATACCATGCAGCCAGGTACAAGTAACATGGTCACTCCACCATGCAGCCAGGTACAAGTAACATGGTCACTCCACCATGCAGCCAGGTACAAGTAACATTATCACACCACTATGCAGCCAGGTACAAGTATCAGCAGAAGTAAACGATGGCAACTCACAGCTCCAAAATACCGTTTCCATTTGGGCCAAGATACTTTACTTGCTTGAGGCTTCCAGTGCTATT
Organism: Neoceratodus forsteri; assembly: GCA_016271365.2. Taxonomy (NCBI): domain Eukaryota; kingdom Metazoa; phylum Chordata; order Ceratodontiformes; family Ceratodontidae; genus Neoceratodus; species Neoceratodus forsteri. The sequence goes on along the minus strand of CM057450.1, from coordinate 1,174,944,176 downwards.
GTGGGGGCCAGGATGCCATCCAATCAGGTAGTGGTGACCATACAGTTGTGAGGGTGGTCCTAGCATGCATGAGAAGGGTGTCTGCAGGACACTTAATGTTGTGTTGGTTTGCTGGGCACCATGTCAGTCTGCTCCTTATATCCTACCCAGCACTGCAGTTGTTTCTGTATGCTGCTAGCATGATGAATACCATGCTGCGGGACTGAGTGTATGTACCCTTCATGCTAATGATGTCCATGGCATGGAACCAGTGAACAGGACCAGGACACTAGACTGGTACTAAAGGCGCCTCAAATGGTGGTGTACTATGTTACAGCCTGCAGTAAGTACAAACTGATTCACACATGGCACATCCTGCTCCCCTCTCATAGCACCGTCATTATAACGAGTGGTAAGCCTGCACTGGACACCTCTGTGAACTTAACCCCAAGTAGTTTAGAAATGTCATAGTGATTTTTAAAATAGAAGGAACATACGTATACCTAATAAGGGTATAAAGTTAGCAAGATGTTCTGGTAAAATTTATAACCAAGAGGCCAATAGCTTAGCGGTTTATATTTATCAACAGAACTCAAAGAAAGATTTACATCCTAATTTTGCAGGGTTTGGTTGCATTCTGCTTGTCATTATACAGTATATGGCCTTTACCTGGGAGCGATGCAGGCACTGAATGATTACAGCCTTCTACTGTACATGTTCAGTGATTACATCACAGTATATGATTACACAATGCAGATGTATGCACTGAACAATTAGAAGACTATATACTCTCGTAGTTTATAGAGGTGCAATAATAGTGATGAGTTTCAAAGGAACAAAAGAGTAAACAGGGAGGAGAAGAGGCACTGTGGGTCACCTTGGAGACTGGAAATGGCACCACAATCTGCACAGGGGTTGTATACAGACCTCCATGTCAGGGTGAGGGAATGGACAAGAATATGATAGAAGGCATCCTTAGGATGGCAGAGAAAGGGGAGATACTGTTGATGGGGGCCCTGAATATGCCAGATTTTAACTGGAGCACCTTTGCTGCAGCCACATCCAAGAGCAGGGCAATTCTCAATGCCCTACAGGTGGCATGTCTCAGACAGCTAGTTTTGGAACCCACTCATGAGGGAGCAATCCTAGACCTGGTGCTCTCAAATGGGGACAGTGAGAGGATCTCAGATCTAGAAGTGGGTAGCCATCTGGGAACAAGTGACCACCAAACAGTATGGTTCATGATAAACTCAGCTACAGAGTCAAGCCATACAAAAGGGAGGGTACTGGACTTTAGGAGGGCTGTCTTTGGCAAGATGGGAGAGTGCCTTAGAAAAACACTAGCAAACAGGCTAGAAGGAGGGGTGGAGCAACAATGGGGAAACATCAAAACTGCCATCACAGAGGTAACAAGCCTTTGTGTGAAGCAAATAAACAAATCAAAATGAAAGAAAAAGCCACTATGGTTCTCAAGAGGTGGCAGGGAAGGTCAGGGAGAAAAATATAGCATTTAGGAAGTATAAGGAAACACAGAGGAGCAGGACAGAGAACTGTACCACTTAAGGCAGAAGAAAGCAGGGAGGGAAGTCAGAATAGCAAAGGCAGAAACAGAGGAAAAGATAGCCAACTCAGTTAAGAAGGGGGATAAAACATTTTATATGTACATCAGGGAGCATAGAAAGACAAAGGGAGGGATACTGAGGCTGGATAGAATGGACGGTGGATGGGCAGAGAGGGACAGTAAAATAGCAGGGATGCTGAACAAATACTTCTGCTCAGTATTCACAAAAGAGGAGGGGGGTGCCTAATCCAATTAATAGAAGCACTCTGGATAGGGGGTCGATCCCAGTCCTTTCACAGAAGAAAGGGTTCTGAAAGAACTCCTAAAACTGAAGGTGGACAAAGCAATGGGGTCTGACAGAATTAACCCACGAATTCTAAAAGAATTAAGGGAAGAACTAGTGACACCACTGACTACCCTTTTTAACAAATCATGGGAGAATGGTGTGGTACCCGAGGACTGGAGGAAGGTGGATGTGATTTCCCTTCACAAAAGTGGGAGCAAGACAGAGACAGGAAACTACAGACCTGTCAGTTTGACCTATGTGGTAGGGGAAAGTGATGGAATCACTTCTGAAGGAAAGAACTGTTGAGTACCTAGAGGCCAGTGGGGCACAGGACCCAAGGCAGCATGGATTCACAGCAGGAAGGTCATGTCAGATGAATCTAATTGATTTCTTTGACTGGGTGACCAAAGTAGTAGACCAGGGAGGGGCTGTTGACATGGCCTACCTAGACTTGAGCAAGGCATTTGACACAGTCCCACACAAAAGATTAATAATCAAATTAACCAGCCTGGGAGTGGGTTCCAGGGTGGTAGCCTGGTTAAAACGTTGGCTGGACAACAGGCCACAGAAGGTAATTATAAATGGAGTCCACACTGAAGATAGAGGGGTTAATAGTGGGGTACCGTAGGGTTCAGTACTGGGTCCAGCCTTTTTTAATGTCTTTATAAGTGACATTGCAGAGGGACTGGAAGGAAAAGTATGCCTCTTTGCAGATGACACAAAGATCTGCAAAAGGGTTGATACACAAGGAGGCGTGGAATGGATGAGAAGGGACTTGGCAAGGTTGGAGGAATGGTCAGAAGTATGGCAGCTTGGATTCAGTGCAAAGATGTGCAAAATAATGGACCAGAGAAACAAAAACCCAGGGAAGATTATACAATGTGGGGGTAGTAAGAAAAATGGAAAGGGACCTGGGGGTAATCATATCAGATGACCTTAAGGTTAGCAAGCAATGTGAGAAGGCAGTAGGGAGGGCTGGGGATACTGGGATGTATATGGAGAGAATCACCAGCAGAAAACAGGAAGTTGTTATCCCTCTGTACAGACAGTTGGTGAGACCCCATCTGGAGTACTGCGCTCAGTTCTGGAGACCCCATCTCCGCAAGGACATAGACAGGATGGAGGCAGTCCAGAGGAGGGCAACTAAAATGGTGCAGGGTCTGCAAGAGAAGCCATACTAGGAGAGACTAAAGGAGCTTAATATGTATACCCTTGAGGAAAGGAGGGAGAAGGGGGACGTGATAGAAACTTTTAAGTACCTCAGTGGAATCAACAAAGTCCAAGAGGGTATCAACTTTCAGAAAAAGAGATGTGCAAGAACAAGATGACACAATTTGAAGATAGAGTGGGGATGGCTCGAGGCAATGTGAGGAAGTATTTTTTCACAGAGAGGGTGGTGGACACATGGAACAGCCTTCCAGAGGAGGTTGTGGGGTCTAAAACTGTGGGAGAATTCAAGAATGCATGGGACAGACGTAAGGTAATTCTTGTGGGGGGTAGGAAGAAATAGGCTGGTGGTTAACTAGGATCTGCAGCTTATCCTGTAGGTAAGGAAATGGGCAGACCAGGTGGGGTAAGTGGTCCTTATCTGCCGTCAAAGTCTATGTTTCTATGTTTCTATATTGCTTATGGGCCACCTGATGGCTCAGCGTTAGCATGTTGTGCAACCGTGTGGGTGACCCGGGTATGGGAGTGAGCCTGGGATCCCGACAGTGAGGTGGTTTAAATCCAGGAGTGCTTCCAATGGTAGCACCTCCTGGGATGAGTGAAGCATGTACATTGCCTCTTGGTAGGCAATCCCAGAGATAAGGACAGTGGAGAGAATCTTGGAAACAGTGTTCCATAACATCATTAGAGGCATCATTGTAGACAGCAGAGATAAACAAAGGGAAGAACATCCACAATTCTCCTGCATTAGGCAGGTTTCGGAAAAATGAAGGAGCTCACAGCACAGGTGCTCATCAACAGTGGGGCACCATGAAGTCCTTTGTTTCAGCTGAAAACAAGAATGTGTCCTACAGAGGAGAAAGTGCAGTAATAGGAGATCCTACTGTTTGTGCATGGTGAAGGAAGTACTCTGCATAATTAGGGAAAAAAGCGGGTGTACAAGATGAGTAAATTGCAAGACACAACCGAAAGCAGACAGAACTACAGTGATAAACTCAGGGGCCCGGATATTCAGAAGGGTTGCGCATGGCGCAATAGTGTTGCGCCATGCGCAACCCACCGATGCGTCCTGGAATGATACTCAAATGGGGATTGAGCCTGGCACAAATCCCGATACGCCGGAGCGCATCAGTAATGTATGCTGCACAGGTAGGGGAGGCGTGCCCATGCATACTCCGTACATCCCGATATTCAGCCCGGGATGTGCTGAGCCCATGCATGCATGACCCCTACCTGCACTGCACACAGGTGAGCCCCAAAAAAAAGGAACAACAGCTGGCCACCCACAGGTGAGCTGCCGTATTGCAGGGCGCAGCACGGCAGCTGCCACCTGTGGGTGGCCACCTGAGCTCCGGCTGCACCTTCATGGTGGCGCCCTCCATGCCTGATCGCAGGCATATGTAGAATAATGTAAACGTCCTATATCCCTGGTGGTCCAGTGGACCGCTTGCAGCCTGATCGCGAGCATACGCTGTAAAATAAACATCCTATATCCCTGGTGGTCCAGTGGACCGCTTGCAGCCCGATCGCGGGCATATGCTGTAAAATAAACATCCTATATCCCTGGTGGTCCAGTGGACTGCTCACAGTCTGATCGCGGGCATATATAATAAAGGAGAGGACCAATATCCTGGTGGTCCAGTGGTACCCCCTCCCCACCCGCCCACTGAGCCCCACCACCGCTCCCCCGGTCAGCAGCAGGTGGCAGCACCGCCCACCTGCCGGCCCGCCGCCCGCCACTGACACCATATGGCGGGGCGGTGGCCCGTTGGTCCGGGCGTGAGCCTATGGGCGTGCAGCCGTACCGCCACAGTCCAGATATGTGAATAGATCTATTCACATACCTGAACTGTGTGTAGCGGTATCGAGTACATGCCCATTGGCTCACGCCTGTGGACCAATGGCGCATAGCTCACTGTACGGTGCGTGTCGGGCGAGCGGGTGGCAGGCGGGAGGGTGCTGCCGCCTGCCACTGACTTGGGGAGAGAGCGAGGCGGTGGGGCTCAGTGGGTGGGTGGGTGGCGAGGGGGGTACCACTGGACCACTAGGGATATTGGACCTCTCCTTTTTATTACATATGCCCGTGATCAGGCTGCGAGCGGTCCATTGGACCACCAGGGATATAGGATGTTTATTTAACAACATATCCTCGCGATCGGGCTGCAAGCGGTCCACTGGACCACCAGGAATCTAGGACGTTTATTTTACAATATATGTCCGCGATCGTGCTGTAAGTGGTTCACTGGACCACCTGGGATATAGGACATTTATTTTACAACATATGCCCGCGATCGGGCTGCAAGCGGTCCACTGGACCACCAAGGATATAGGACGTGTACTTCTTTTGCACATGCCCACAATCGGGCATTGGGGCACTTTTCCGCGATGTGCAGGGGGCGTCAGTCCCCAATGGCTGCAGCCTGGCAGGGCGCCAGGTGCAAGTCGCCAGGGATCGGTGCACCTGCATGCAAATGGGGCCATAATGACATGCAAATGGCCCAATTTGCACCTTGCATGCATTATGGCCCCATTTGCATATGCACTTTTGAATATCACGGTTGTTGCACCTAGCGCAACAGAACTTGCGCTAGGGCATCCCCCTGCTCCACTCTGGCCACTTGCGCTGGCACAGTGCCACTGTGCCATGCACACTGAGGGTGGCCAGGGTGCGATATTCAGCGATGCTGTGCCATGGCACAGTTCCATTGAATATCACCCTGTTAACGCCCCTGCGCAGCCAAGTTGCGCTGCCCCCAGGCTTGCGCCACAGCCTGGCGCAGTCTGAATATCCAGGCCAGGGGATGCAAATGCAGAATCATGGAGGAATAGATAGAGCTTGAAGTAAATGCAAGAATCAAATGTTCTTAAGATATGTACATGAGAAGAGGAAAGCACAGACAACTGTTAAACCACTGAAGGATCAGGGACGTGATGACATGATAATCGCGGAGAAACAGATGGCCAAGTGCTTAGATGAGTAGTTCACACTGGTATTCATAAAGCAAAAAATGAAATAATATCAGATTGGGTATGCACTCCATGAATATTATTTCCCAAATACTACGGATAATGTACTATTCGTTATTTGTATCCCAAATAACAAACAGCAACACTGTTTGTCCCTATTTGGGAAATATCATCTGAAAGAATAAAGGAAAGGAAACAGCCCACCACCCTCCACCCTAGCTCAGATCCTTTCAATATAGAAGACCCCCATCCCCCCACCCTCAGATAACACTTAAATCCCTCCTCCTCCTCTCCTAGCAGCACCCATGTTTTGATAAAATTTAAGTTTATTCCCACAATGGGTGACCAGCACAAACTGCCAAGCACCATGGCTGTTACTGACTTTCAGTTACTGATAGTACCCCCTCCCTCGCCCTGGTAGCACCACAGTTGTAGAAGAAGCAAGACCTTTGCAGCCCCACCGCACCTCCAGCTGCACACAAGAATGGAAGAATCTCGATGATATGCGCTTCTTCAGTTCATTGCCAGCCGCCTTCTCTGAAAGAAGGTGCTCCCACACTTGATTGCATAGTAAGACCAGCTGATCATGTGATCAACTGGTTTTACTATGCAACCAAGTGAGGGAAAAGTCTTCATTCAGAACAAGGTGGCTGGCTGTGGACTGAGGAGGGAGGGCTGTATTGGTCACCTTCTTCCATTCTTGCATGTAGCTGCAGGTGCAGCGGAGGGGGGGCTATGAAGGTCCTGCTTCTTCTACAACAGTGGTGCTAGCAGGGTAGAGGAAGGGAGGATTATTAGTAACTGAACCACTACTGAAAGTTGGCAGCAGGCCATGGGGCTGGGTGGGTTGTGCCAGCTGCTTGTTGGAGCACTGATGTTTCATCTACTATGTAAGCATTGTGACTGCTGTAGAGGAAAGTCATCTTCTATGCTGGAGAGTACATTTAAATTTTATCAGAACGTGGGTGCTGCTGGTGGATGAGGGGGAATTTGGAAAAATGAAGGAGCTTACAGCACAGGTGCTCATTAACAATGGGACACCATCAAAGTCATTTGTTTCAGCTGAAAACAAGAATGTGTCCTACAGAGGAGAAAGTACAGTAATAGGAGGTCCTACTTTTTGTGCATGATGAAGGAAGTACTCTGCTTAATTAGGGAAAAAAGGAGGCCTACAAGATTAGTAAATTGCAAGACACAACCAAAAGCAGGCAGAACACAGGGGATTTGTAAAGAATCAGGTGGGAGATGGGGGTTTCATATTGAAAGAATCTGGGCTAAGGAGGGGGTGGAGGCTGTTTCTTTTGGCTGAATAATGAATACCTGATGCCCAAATACTAAATATTTGGCTGAATATTCAGAAAAAGGTATTCGCAGCCATAAGTAAACTAACCAGGAGTAATCTTAAATTTTATCAGAGCGTGGTACTGCTGGTGGAGGAAGGGGATTTAAAAGCAACTGAGGGTGGGGATGGGGTCTTCTATATTGAAAGGATCTGGGCTAGGGATAAGGGTGGGGGGGCTGTTTCTTTTGGCAGACTAATGAATACCTAATGCCCGAATACTAAATATTTGGCCAAATATTCAGAAAAGGGTATTCGCTCAGCCATAATATCAGACAGCAAATGGTTGTTCACCAGGGAACAGAAGGACACACTAGAAGGCATGTGTGTGACACCTGAAGGGGATGAATGAAAACTAAAGATGGCAAACTTAAAAAGGCAGTGAGGCATGATGAAATGCTTCCACAGATTCTGAGGGAACAAGCCTAGGAGCTCCTCTAGTCATCCCATTTGCAATAGTATTCAGTGACTCTTTAGGAACAGCATAGTGGACAAGTCTAATGACTGAAGGGTGGCCCACATGGTACCAGTATTCATAAATGCGCCAGGACACAGCCTGGAAACCTAAATCAGTGTGCTGAATGTCAGTACCAAGAAATTTACTTGAGAAAATCACAAGAAAAAGAACTGTTGGACACTTACAGAAAATTCACTTTGACTCTATGTCTTCATATGGATTCTGTAAGGGAAAAGTCTGTCAGACCACTCAATGCATTTTTGATAATGTCATCAAGGAGTCTGATGAGAGAAAACCTGTAGATGATGAGTATCTGTACAGCAGCAAAGTCTTTAACACTGTGTCACAAAGGAGACTAATTGTAGTTCATACAATATATATTAATATGTTCCCCAGAGCCACTTATTGCAGGATAAGAGTAGTTTCACATGCATTCTGCTCTGGCGAGAACTGCGAAGCGAAGCTGAGCTTTTCTGGCTGGAACAGAATGCAAGTGAAACCATTCTCATCCTGCAACAAGTGGCAACAGGGAACGTATTAAAATATTATAGATTGAGGGAGCCCCCGGTGTTATTTAAAAAAAAGTCCAGGAATGGGCCTGTGTCCAGGGCATCTGCACATGAGACACTCTATACAGAAAAAGACTGCCTCATGCGCAGGAGAAGGAAGCGCTCCAATTGGTCGGAGTGCTCCCTCAATCTATAATAGAGAACCTAGATATAATCAGTTGTGTAACACAATTGAATAAAAACTGGTATCAGAACAGGAAGCAAAAGGGTTGAATAAGTGGCAATGTACAGTATCTGTATGGAAACAAGTACTAGTGATGTCCCACAAGGTTCTGTACTGAGGCCAGCTATTATTATGGGGGTTAGGTCAGAAGGCGGTACTGCTTCACTAATGGGGAATTTCATACTGTTATAATGGTGATCGGGTGAGAGTGGGGTACCACTAGACTACCGGGGAATTTCTCAGTATGATAGTGAGGATTGGAACAGGAGGAGGATACAACTAGACTACCAGGGTGAATACTTGGGAAACAGAAATCAGGTGAGGGTTGGGCCAATGATCAATGCTTTGCACAAGGCCTCCAGCACACTAATGCATAGAAGCACTGAGTGGAGCTGCTAATGGCCACATGGCCACATACTGACATGCAAATGTCTATTAGCATCTTGCATTCCATATGTGGTTATTAGCATGCCAGCTTTTGAATATGGCACTCAGGAACAAAGACGCTATCCCATTTGGGATGCGCTATCCCCTGTTGCTCCTGGGTATCTGTTGCCAGCATGGGGATGTGCTGTGCCATGCATATGCACCCTTCGCAGTGCCACCACTGCTTGGCATTCATACAGGCAGCACGTGCCAGACAGGACACACTGCCTGCATGAATATAAAAAGTAGCATGGTGCCTTCACCTATTGGGATCCTTTCAACAGAGTGCTACCAGGGTGCATCCCCACAGGAAATATATTCAAGGACCACCCTCAGTGACAGGGAACCCAGTAACACAGTCCACTCCCTACTTTCACTCTAAGGATGCAAAGAAACAATACACAAACAATAATAGGAGGAACACAGTAAATAGAGTCAAATAACACAAATGTTTTATTGGGGGAAAGGAATGGGTTGAATGCAATAACACAATGCAGTAATGTATCTCCAACTGTACACAACCCTCCAGTGAATACACAGTCTCTGCAATCGCCTACTGGTGCACCAGATACCTTACAGTCCTAATGAAAGCTCCCACACTACCTCAGGAATCCACACAGTCCAGGCTGTATATAACCGTCATCCTGATTTGGTTATGCTTCGCTGCTATGTGTCACAGTTTCCCACATATGTAGAAAAGCCTCCTTAAACTGCCTTGTCAATGGGCCATCTCTTGGCATACTGCATACCCATTAAATGAACCTGGACTATAAATGGTCATTTGTTCCCAAGTGCATCCATGGTCCTTTCTGCCTACAAGGCTAAACCTGCAATTGTAACATTAATGCAATAAATTTCTGAGTTTTTATTTATTCACTGTATGCCTGTGTTAAACCCACTAATAGAGTGATCAGCATTCCTGCCTATCCCATTACACAACTTGCAGCACAGTCTTGTGGGAGCAAGTCTCCATGGCTCCTAGGGCCCTGGTAGCTAAGCCTATTTCCAAGATGGCCACTCATCATCTCAGCCATTGTTTCTCAGCTTAGGAAACCCTTTTCCATCTTCATAATTCTTCCCTGCCTCTCCATAAATATACTTGGGCCCTCTGCTGCTCCACAATGGTGGCTATCATCACACTTTCTATTTCCACAGAGGGTCAGGCTGGAACAAGGAGCAGGGAGGCATTCTTATGTTGCTCATTGCCAATCCTCTCTTCGGGCAAGAGGCGAAAATTACCCTTGGGTTGTGATTGTGCTCATGCTGTGCAGCCATAACATGATCGACCAAATCCTGCATCAACTTATGGGGATCCAGTGGCCCCTGCAAGCTAGTACAGTGTTGGTTTCAGTGCCATTTCACAAACTGAAAACACATTTTGGGGGTGCTAAACACAGTCCCTGCACTGGAGTGTGGAACTGCAAAATGTTCTAGAACAATCCCAACAGTGCCGCCAATTTATAACTACCCTCACCCCTGAGGTGCAAGACTAGTTTTAAGTTTCAGTTTATTTTGGTAAGCAAGTTGAGAGGAGATCCATCTTTTACATTTGCAACCATTAACTACAAATACAAATGCAGTATTCAGCATTAACTTCATACGCAATTAAAATCACATGTAGCATAAAAGATGACTTTCCTCTACAGCAGTCACAATGCTCATATAGTAGGTGAAAAAATCAGGGCTTAAACTGAGGGATCAAAACAACTGCCTTCAGCTTAGCAATCCTCCAAATCTGAAACCAATAATAGCAGAGAATTGAATAGATACAGACCCAGCTTTAGTACCAGATTTAGGAAGAGAAACAGTAAAAAAAAAGACCACTGGAATGTAAAGTATATACCCTGGCTGGGATATGCATACTGCATTTGCATTTGTAAATGGGGTTAGGGACTCACTAACATCATTTTTCGGTCCCAAAGCATTGAAGAGCTGCAAAATACCATATTGAATGGCAATGTTAGTGAGTCGCTAACCCATCTGTGCCTAGATCTAAAACATGCCAGTGTACCTATGCAAAGCAGCCGATAGTACCTTGCATATGTCACCAGCATGCTGGAAGGAATAGCCATTAGTGATGCACTATTTACCACCTCCTCAAAGTAAGTCTTATGCTCTTTGGACCTTAACAGTGCCTCCCCCCCGCACCGAACACCACGAGTAGCTTTATTCATATTTTTCCTTGTATCCAGTAGTCTCCTTCCCCTGATGTCTTCTGCTGAGCTTTATACATTTTTTCCCTGGTGGCTAGTGGTTTCCCCCACCCCCTGATCTTCCCACCAAGCTTTATAAATATTGTCCCTGGTGGCTAGTGGTCCCTCACCCTTGATATCCACACCAGTGTTATTGCATAAATGCCCCTATGGCTAGTGGTTCTCCCACATATTCGAATATTCTCACCTCACCCACCCACTCAGTCCCACTACTACACCACTTTCGCCCTGCTTACGGTATCTGCACCCTCATTCATGGCGACTGGCACAGATCCTCTGCTGACGTCCATGGCTGGCTGCTGACTGGCAGTTCAGGATTGCAGGTGATGGGCTGGAGGTAGTGATAGTGACAGGACTGAGCAGGCAGCGTGGGGGATTTGAACATGTGGGGGGGCACTAGCCTCCAGGAAAACATTTGTAAAGCTTCGCAGTAAGATTGGAGATCACTGGACACCTGCGAAATATATATATATATATATATATAAGCTCAGTGAGAGATTGGGGGCAGAGGTACCACTGAACTCCAGAAAAATATGTATAAAACTCAGCAGGAAGATCCAATGGCAGGGGGGATCCTGCACACCAGGAAAATGCATAAAATTTGGGGTGAGTTGGGGGTGAGGGGACCACTGGACACCAGAGAAAATATATATTAAGCTTTGCATGGTGTTCGGGGGTGGGGGGATCATAAGCCACCAGGGACAATATTTATAGAGCTTGGTGTGGGGCGCGGGTGGGGGGTCCACTAGCTACCAGGGACAATATTTATAAAGTTCAGCGGGATGTTCAGGAGTGGATGGGACCACTGGACTCCAGGGAAATATGTAATATTTTTCGGTGTAGTGTTTGAGATGAGGGCACTAGACCTTCAGTGCAAGTAGCCCTGATGTGACCTTGTCACAGTCACAGTCCTTCCGCAGGTGTGGACTCCAGTACCTTGCAAAGTTCACAAAATGTGGTCTCAGTGTACAGTGAAAGAATTACCTCCAAGCAAGGCCCCCTATTTTCTGCAGTTCTGTGGTTTGCAAACTCTGTTTGCTACTGGCCTGTAATGAGGCCCTAATGAGATGCAAATGACCCCATAGTGTCTTGCTAGTGTTATAAGGTCATTTGCACCTTAAAGTGCCAATATTACAGATTGCTCCAGAGGACCCCTATCATTTGCTGCAGGTACTAATTTGATTCTGGAGCAAAAATTTATCGGGCCAAACTAGGAGTTACAAATATCCTGGCCTCAGTGTGTCCTTCTTCTGAATTTATACTGACCAAATAAAATGAACTTAACCACACAAGATTTTGTATACATAAATATATCAATGATATAGTTTTTTAGAAGATCAGGAAAGCCAACCCAAACATAAGCACATAAGAATTTACCAGCAGAAGGAGACTGTGTGGTCCATCTAGTCTGCCCGGGTTTTCAAAGAAGAATATAACTGCCAATGATGAGTTTGCCGAGGCAGGCCAGTGCTGAAATTCAGTGAGCTATGATATAAGGGATCTGAGGAATTCAATAGGGTGGCAGATGTATTCCTGCAAATACAGCCTACATAGTCTAGCTGAAAAACAAGACAATGACAGCACATAAAGCTCTACCAGCCCATTCACTCTGCCCACCCTACTGAACTGCTGTGGGTCTAGTGGCTATCCCACCCCTCGTTTTCTTCCCCCTCCTCTGTCTAAGCCCATCTGCCTGTCCCACTCCTTTTGAAACTGTGCACTGAGTTGGACCTTACCACTTTCTCTGGTAGCTTTTTTCCACTTGTCCACCACTCTTGCCATAAAAAAGTGTTTGTGTACATCTTTCTTGAATCTCCCTACTGCTAATCTGAGTGAATTTCCCCTCATCCCTGTATTTTAGCTCAAGGAAAAAATGGCCTTGACATCAAACTTGTTTATCCCATGCAGGTGCAGTACTTGTAAGTTTCTATCATGTCACTCCTTTTCCTGCTTGTCTTGAGGGAGTGTATGTCCAAGTCCTGCAGCCTCTCCTCTCCTCTTATGTCATGCTAAACTAGACTCTGGACCATCTTGGTTACACTACGCAGTATGCTTCCACTTGTCATAGTCCTTCCACAGGTGTGGACTCCAGTGCTTGCACAGTACTCCAAATGTGGTCTCACCAATGACCTGTACAGCAAAAGGATTACCACCAAGCAAGGACCCCTATTTTCTGCAGTTCTGTGGCATGCGGTGATTGCCGCAGAAATCAAGGCCAGATGCAGAATTTGGAGCTTGCTGAGGAATTAGAGGATGGCCACAGAAATTACACAGAAACTGGCCCAGTAAGTTAGACAAAGACTGCTCCCCTCCTTTTCACATATTACTCTGCCTGCTTGTAGCTTAATATGAACTAAAATTCCCCCAACCATTAGGGGTGGGTGAAAGTTGCCGTTTCCACCTTAGCGTAACTTTCGCAGAAATGGGGCAACTTTCATGGAAGTTTCCGATCTTCCACCTGTGGTGGATCAGAAATCTTCTGAATGTTTTAAGGGAAATTTCACCGGTTCACCCTGTGTTCTGTACCGCTGATGAAATTATATTATTCCCTTCCCCCAAGGCTAGTGGTCCATCGCTGATCATCCGCTGCCATTGCAGACAAACAGCCCCCCCACAGTGGTTAGCACCCTTCTCCTTACTCAGTTCCCCCCACGTCCACTATTACCCCCTCATTCCTTTCCCTAATTCCTGTGTATAATAAAATATATAATTTTCCTTGTGTAGTGGTCTAGACTGTGAACCCCCTTCCCTCTCTGTCCCCTATCCTAGCTGCCACAGTACTTGTTTTAATTTTTTTATTTTCTATTCGCTGGTGGTCTAGTGGCCCCCCATCCCCCCACCCTGTCAAGTGGTGTTTGCCTGTACCACCCTGCTCCCCCCACCCATCCTGAAAAGGAGCAGGCCACTGGCATAGTCCTCCACTTACCTCCATGGCTGGCGGCCCACTGAGTTGTCAATGAATGGCGCATGCTTGTAGAAATAGCATGTGCTCATCTTCTTTAACAACTCAGTGGGCTGCCGGCTATGGAGGAGAGTGGAGGGCTGTGCCAGTGGCCTGCCCTTTCAGGATGGGTGGGGGAGCGGATTGGTACTGAGAAACACTATCTGCCTGGGTGGAGGAGGTGGATACTAGACCACCAGTGAATACTTAGTGGACTGGGATGATTGGGTGGGGGTGGGATGCTAGCCATAGAGGAAGGGGAGTTCTGATTGATCTGGGAGGAACCACTAGCCAAGGAGGGGGGGGAAGGTTGTTACTGAAATACCACCCTCTAGTGAACGGGTTGGTTTGGAGGTATCACTAACCACATGGGGGGTGGGTTACTCTGTATTGATACAGGGTGGGTGATCACTGTATGAGGAGAGCTTCCAGATATTTAATCTATTTTCATTTATTTTTCAGGCTGCAAGTCAGGCAGAATTTCCGTGAAAGTTCGGAAATGGATTTCTGAACTTTCCGGGAAGCAAAAGTCGAACTTTCACTTAAATTCTGCCTGCAGAACGTTTTCGCACCCTACCAACCATTTTAGCTCCTCAAACCCACCCACCCACCCCTGTGAATCCATGAGTCATCATATGTATATATATAAATATTTTGTTAATATTTGCACCCTTTTTGGTCAAACACTGCATGATGATCCATTGCCTCTTCCTATTACTGCTAGTGGGCCAGAATGCTTATTTCTTATCCCAATAGTGCTTTCTTGGATCAACACAGAGTCATACTGGGGCATGAATCCACAATTAGAGCCCAGCAGAAGTGGGGAGAGGTAGAGGATTGTCCTACAGTGTTGGAACAAAATACGTACCAGTATAAAAAAATGGAGTGACTTGGTGAGGCCCAGGGTGGAGTGAATTTTGTGATGAAGATATGCAGGGAGGGGTTATCTTGTTTTATGAGTGGGAAGAGTGATGTTTAAGAGGAGACCTAACAATACTTTTGAGGGAGGAAGAGACAGAGACGTATTGTACAGTGTTGGACTGGATAATGTTGTAAATTTAAAACTACAAGGCCACTCAACAGCACTTTCAAGGCTGGTTGGGAAGGTGGTGTGGCTGAGATGGGTGGGGTTGAGTTTTATCTGTTTTAAAACCATAAGAGAGTAAAGTGTTGGCTAGGAGGAGTGCAGTTGACAGTCCTTATGGACTTAAATACAAGAGGAGGCTGTGGATGAGACTGGGAGATTTCCAACCTGACAGGTCATCTCCGGTGTCTGAGGGAGAACATTTTGAATTATTGAAAAAGAAAGCAAAGGCACAGCTAAGTAAAAAAAATGGTGAGACAGGAAAAGAATGCGAGAATGCTGGATAAACTGATGGAATTAAAAAGATGAAGCCAAAGTAAGAAAAGTGAAAAGCCAAAGCTAAAGATTATTTATGAGGAATATGGAAACTAAATAAGGGAAGAGAGAAACACAGAGAAATGGAGAAAAAAATCACAACACTTCAGATTATGTATTTGTATTTATTTATTTAATATTCATAGGTTGCTCCAGGACAATATTATGTTGGTATTGATACAAAATGGGATGATGGATGAGGGCTGTGTGGATAAGACAGATTTCAAGCTCACTGCATCTCAATTAAAAACATCACAGAGGGACAAGAAGATTTACATAGAAACATAGAAGTTGACGGCAGATAAGGACCTCAAGGCCCATCCAGTCTGTCCATTTCTTTTTCTACCTTATAAATGTGCTATCGTCCTTTGCTGTCAGTGGCCTATCTATTCATACTCATCTGTATTGCTCCCGTATGCCCATCCCATGTCTGTTTGAAGCCCTGCACTGTATTCATAGCCACCACTTCCTGAGGTAGGCCGTTCCATGCATTCACCACCCTTTCTGTGAAAAAGAACTTCCTCACATTACCCCTTAATTGGCCTCCCTCTAATCTCATGCTGTGTCCTCTTGTCCTGCTATTTTTCTTATATTGAAACATGTTAGACTCTTTCACCTTGTTAATCCCTTAACGTGTTTGAATGTTTTAATCGTATCACCTCTCTCCCTCCTTTGCTCTAGGGTATACATGTTGAGCTCCCTTAATCTGTTCTCATATGTCTTCTGATGCTTTCCGTGCACCATTTTGGTTGCACTTCTCTGGACTGCTTCAATTTGGTTAATGTCCTTGTGAAGGTGTGGCCTCCAGTACTGCACGCAGTACTCCAGATGGGGCCTAACCAGTGTCTTGTAAAGAGGGATTATTACCTCCCTCTTACGACTTGTGATACCCCTACTAATGCACCCTAACATTCCCCTAGCCTTACATACTGCTTTAGAGGTCTGCTTAGATGATTTCAGGTCATCAGCGATGATGATGCCCAAGTCTCTTTCTTCCTTTGTGACTGTCAGCAACTCCCCTCCCAGCCTATAGGTGGCTTCAGGGTTTCTCTTCTCTATGTGCATGATCTTGCATTTCTTTGCATTAAATCCCAGTTGCCACTCTTCCGACCATTTTGCTAGTTTATCCAGATCTCTTCTCATTCTGCCCACCCCATCTGGATCATTTACTCTGTTGCAGATCTTGGTGTCATCTGCAAACAGACAAGCCTTACCATCAAAGAGCACCAATGAAGCTTCAGAGTTTTTAAAAATCATAAACAGCTTTTACAGTACTTTCAATACGGTAGTCAAAGCAACCAAATAATTATTTGAGGTTGGGACGTACTCAAGTGAATTAATCAAATGTTGGCTGTGTGTAACTGCCAGCCCTGTTTCTTACACTTTTCTATTCTGATGGCCAGCCTCCGTGTGTGTCAGTGTTCTGTGATGACATTGTTGGGAGAACACTGCAGATACCATCCCTTTCATTCCTGGGGTTGGTGGGGGGAGGCTACACTGGATTTAAAAAATTGGGACCAGGCAAAGCTACTGGTGGGGGGGGGGGAGGAACACATAAGTGTGAGGAAAGGAGTGAGAAAGAGAGAATCTTGTTGCCATTAACTTCGGGGTGTGGGTGGGATGCATAGAGCATTACAACCATTAAAAGGAAGGGGGAGGAGTGAGAAAGAGCATTGCCACCATTGTGTGGAATGATGGAAGAAGAGAGCATTACTGTCATTAGGTAGGTGGCATGGAGGGGAGGAGAAAGCTTTTCTTTTACTAGGTTGGGAGGAAGGGGAGAAGAGAGAAGAGAGTTTTGTAGCCTTTTGGTTCAGGGTGGAGGAGAAGCTTTTCTGCCATTATTTCCTCTGGGAAAGAGGAACTTTGCCTCACATAGAAACATATCAAACGAGACTACAGAGGCAAAAGTAATAAGTGAAAATTAAAAGGCTAGCTGAGCCACCCTGAGAGGCCAGCGGTTGTGCATCAAGATTCAATGAGGGAAGCTTATGTTCAGGTGCGATCCTGGGATTACCTGCTCTAGGATAGCCCATCGTCAGGGGGTGCTGCAGATGCCAGGGCTTTCAGGCTAGGGGAGGGCAGTACGCATGAAATAAAATGAAGAAAAAATGAAACCAAGACAAGAAAGATGACAGACAAGCTAAAGATTATTCTAAATGTGAAAACTAAAGAAGAAAGGAGTGAAAGAAACAGAAAAAAGAAAGTCATAACACTAACACTGCAGATGTTTTGTATGTTTAATGTATGGCAGCTTTGGGGGAAAGCACACAATCCCCAACTTCAACTGTGTATTGGCCCTCTGATAGGTGTTTAGAGAGGAGGAGAATCTTAGGTGCTCCATGGCTAGGCTACTTCAGGCTCCCCCTTAGGGAGTAACTATTAAGCAGTTTGCTTTGCTGCCAGCAGGTGGGGAGCCTGTGAGGAGCTGTTAATGTGCATGAAATTACACCAAGCCCTAAATAGATCAGAAAATATGGAGAGCCAGAATAGCTGGTGAAAACATATGACTGGATGTTTAAGGGAAATTATGTAAGTTTTAGTTTAGTTTAGTTTATTAGTCTAGGAATTAATACCTTTGAGCCAGAGCTCTTTTACAAAGGTTCCATGTCACAAAGAACATTTAACAAAGCACGATACACATTACAGGTAAAAACCAGACAGGAAAGTTACATCATAAATTTGCTATTAACAGTTTAAGGCAGTAACGTTTTTAAGTTTCATAGAAAAACAAGCCATAACAGGTTCAAGCGAGTAGACAATTTCGAGGTTAAGGAAACTTCCAGGGAGAGGGTGATCATTAGGCACCAAAAGGAGGCTAGAGAGGAGAGAAGGTGGTGAGCGGAGAGTAAGGAGAGGGACAGGAAAAGGGGGGAGTGAGTTTGGTGGGAGACAGGAAGTAGTAGAGGTACCAGAGGGTTCATTAGTCAGGAGGAAGAGGCCTCAGATGTGAGGATGGACATGAGGAGTAGTAGTCTTTATCTAGCACAATCACAGTTGCTAGTGGTGGTGAGGTGGGCATAGAGCATGGATTTGAAAGCTTCAAGCGAGGTTGAGGATAGAGTAGGTGGACTAAGCGCATTGAACCATGTCGGGGCCCTGTATGCGAAAGATCTTTGTCCCTGTGCAGTCCGGCATCTCGGAACCAGGAAAGGTTGACGTTCAGATCTGGTGGAGGGTCGTGAGCCAGGATTCAGTCAGAGTAGGTTTTGAATACATAATGGAGTCAGTCCCAAGGTAGATTTTTTTGCCATTGTGCAGGTGAGATAAATAAGATGATTTGATAGGTTCAACCAGCCTGATTCATAGTACAGATCACATGTGTGAGTCAGTCTTTCAGCCCCCATGAGGAGCCGGCAGGCCTTATTTAGAGTGATTGAGATATTCCTTAGAGCAGTGGAGGTAGCTGAGCCATAAATAATAAGGCCATAGCCAATGATTGAGATTATGGAACTCTGTATAGCTATTCTCAATGCCGCTTGATTTAGAAATTGACAGTTCTGGAATAGTATTCCAAGGCGTTGGTTCACAGTTTTTGAAGTGTTGTCAATTGGGTTGCAAGGTGAGCCCTTGGTCAAAAGTGATGCCAAGGTATTTGAAAGTATTTACTTGGTCCAGTGTAATTCCCGCAGAGGTTTGTATGGTGAGTGGAGTATGCCTATTTTTGTTTTGGTGATTGGAGAAGAGCATGGCTTTTGTTTTATTGTGGTTTAGCACAAGTTTACTATCCAGGAACCACCTTTCAACACTAGAGAAAGCAAGTTGCAGGCTTTTTCATAGGGAGTTTGGATCCTTGTGGGAAGAGAGAATTACAGCATCATCAGCGTATAAGATTATTTTCTCCTGGCAGATATCTGGGAGGGAGTTAAGGAACAGGGTAAAGAGGGCGGTCCAAGAATTGATCCCTGTGGTACACCCAGAGAACTGGTTTGAAGTCAGAGAGTTCATTAGAGATTTTTACAGCCTGTGACCGATTGGACAGGTAACTTTTACCCAAGCACAAGGACCTTCGGCCAGGCCTAGGCTAGAAAGTAGGGAGGTAAGTAGGCCATGATGGACTGTGTCGAAAGCTTTTGTAAGATCGATAAAGACTGCACCTGTTTGGCACCCTTTGTCCAGGGATGAGTGGACTTCTCCAGAGAAATCAAGTAAGGCTGTTGTTGTACTATGTCCTTTCCTAAAGCCGTGCTGTTGATTACAGAGTAGATTGTATTTGTATAAGTTACATTAATGTGGTGGGATTTAGGGGTCCTCCTCACAGGCCTTCTTTGCTAGGGTTCCCAAAAACTTTAATGCTGATTCTGTATTAGTTATTTATTAATGTGCTGCAGAATGTTAAACTTTGCTGCAGACCTTTACCTAACACCTAACTGTGGGAGTTCAGAGTCCCTGCCACAAAAGTTACATCTCCAGTGCTGTACGGAAGAGGAAGCCTTGCCTCTAGGCTTCTGATGCTAATCACCCCTTTCTATGTATCCTAACATTCTGTTCATATATTTTGTTTTACAATGATAGGGAAATGAGCCTTGTGATGATGGAAGAACTCTAATAATCTTTTTAACTCTTTAGAACGATGAAATGTGAGCATCATACTAAGACTAAATTTAAGCCTCCAATATGGTTTTGGAAAACATGCCTTTGGGTGAACAGAGCCTGAGGTTCTGGTGTTAGTAGGGACTTAAAAAGGGGCATGGTGCCTCCACTTACAGCATGGGATCCTTTCAGTAGAGTACTGCCAGCGTGCTTCTCCACAAGAAATACATACAAGGTCTACCATCCTTTACAAGGCCCCCCTAGGACAATCACCTCCATATTTATCACTCTAAGCATGCAAATAAACAATATATAATAATAGCAAGGGCACTGTAAATTAAGTCAAATAACAAAATTAATTTAATGGGGACAGGAACAGTCTCTGGATGGTAGAACATAGACTAATTGTAGTAAAGCAATACAGTAATATATCCTTAACTTTATACTGCCACCCTCCAGTGAATACCCATAGTCACTGCAAACCCATACTAGTGCACCAGTTACACCACAGTCCTTAAGGGAGCTCCCACAGTTTTTCTTTTGGAATGGTCAGGGATCCCAAATAGATACTTGTATTCAACAGCAGATAGTGTACATAGTGCACCTGGGTTGAAGAGTCTATATTTAGGCATGAGCTAGGATTGTGCCAGAATGTCCAATAACAATAACTAACTACAGTGACTAAACCTATCTAGCCATATACAGAAGGTGGTCTGGTGTTTACCTCATACTCATAATGTTTAAACAGTCACTGCAACAAGGCAAGCTCCGTTGGGGTGCCTCCCTATGGATAGGCAGATGCAGGCTCTGTAAATCTACAGCGGACCCAATGTGCTTCTGAGTTGTAAGAGGTGTGGGCCATGCTGGTCTGTGATGTCTGGATGCTCTCCACCCAAAAGGGGGACTTGCATCCACCTAATCAGAAAGACAGGTATTTCTCAAGACAACTGAAGCTAGGAACCCTGCCAGTAAAAATCCTTACAGCAGTCTGAAAGTGCAGTGACTGATCACTCTCTCATGTCTAGAGTTACGGTAAAGCAATTCTATTCTCCAGAAATACTGAACCATAAGCAGGGCAACACATGCTCCTTTTTCCTCAAAAACTGTGAA
This sequence comes from Neoceratodus forsteri, assembly GCA_016271365.2. Classification (NCBI taxonomy): domain Eukaryota; kingdom Metazoa; phylum Chordata; order Ceratodontiformes; family Ceratodontidae; genus Neoceratodus; species Neoceratodus forsteri. Next base: position 1,174,923,066 of record CM057450.1, on the reverse strand, counting down.
GGCCCTTTAGTAGGGGAAACCCTGTGCAGGGATTCATCAGTTTCCATTTCAGCCACAGAGCTGACAGCAAACAAAGCATACCTGTCTCCTTTACACTCACAAATGTGAAGACATGCAGCTGAATCTTCTATTGCCCAAGATCTGGGGAGTGCTAATTGTCTGAACGGTGTCTCTGGGCAGCTTATTCTAAACTCTGTTCTCTAATTTGATGTCTGTTTCACAGGAAAAGTATGCACAGAAAGTTCACTTGGTCCTCAGTTAGCGGGCAGTTCTGCAAAAGCTGAGCTTGGAGCTGGTTGATTTTCCTGGGCTGATCAAGTGTCCTCTGACCTCTTCCCAGCAGTACTGAAGCTAGAGAGATTACAACCATGGCAGCCCCCTATATAGTCTTTATCTTTACTATTATTTTTAAATGTTTTCTGTCTGTCAGTACAACTTACAGCTGTTGGGAACATTGCCTCTGGGTCCTTTCTGCCATCCGATATGACCATGGGTGTCTGTGGGAGAACCATCAGGTGCTCCATTGTGTGCTCCATGCTAGGAGTGAGGTTTATGGCTCCATGTAGCTTTGGAAGCCATTGAAGAATGGTTCTGGCTTCATCTGTTCTCTCAGACTCCGATGCCAGTTCATGGGGTTGGGCAATCAATACACTGTGTGTGCAGCTCTGGATGCAGAGTTTGTGGAGACATTTGGAACCAAGTAAAAGAGTTGCAACATCTCTGGGGCTTACTGACCCAGCTACCACAGTCCATGGGGCCGGGGCAGCAGGAGAAGGCATGCATCAATGGTCACAGCGTTCAAGAAGCTCTGTGCACTGACAAAAGTGGTTGTGGTTTCTGTCCTTCTTATTGACTTGGTCAGGGTGCTCCTTTTCCTCATCCTTTGCATTTCTACACCTATAGTATTTAAGGGGGGGGTTTGATCTTTTTGATGTCTAATACTGTCTTTTGACATGTTTCTCCTTTCACTCACCATTACTGTGTTGTGATGCAACTTGTACACTTTCTCTTGCCATTGTGTCTTACTTTTAGGGGGGAGGGTGCATCATACCACAGTTTGAGGAGATCCTTAAGTATCCTAAGGATTAGAAAGATCCCCTGTCAAGCTACATGAACCAGCAAACTACAATAGTGATTTAAAAGATTGGGGTTTTGGCTGGGTCCACAACTCTTGTGGCAATTTGCATTCCTTTTGAGGATTTAGGAACCAGTACAGTAGAGGCAAATTTTGGGGCTTCACATCCCAGCAAAATAAAGCCAACTTCTCCCATAAATGCTTCATGGGCCCCAACTGTGGAATCATATAGTCAATATGAGGATTTGTGGGCCTATCCATGTCTATAAGCTCTGGGTGGGCAGCTCCAGATGTTTTACAATAGAGGGGCTCAGAACACATCAGATACCTGGTTCTAGATCACTGACAGAGATTTCTCCTTTGTTCTCCAGAGGGTGTTTCTTCCAGTCCCCAGTCTCCAAAAATCCCAAGAAATGTCAAGCAGCAGACTATACCTTTGATCATTTGATCAGCAAAGGGGAAGTGATTCTGGTTCCTCTCATGGAACAGCAACTGGGTTCTACTCCATTTACTTTGTTGTGCTGAAGAAAGAAGGATGTCATGTAATCCTGGACCTCTGTAGCCTGAACCAGATCACGAGCCCCGCCTGGCTCAAGAAGGAGTCCCTGAGCTCAATCATTGCAACAATTCAGCTGGGTGACTTTCTAGCCTCGATAGACCTTTAGCATGCATACAAGATCTTCACATTCTCATTTACCAGTCACAGCAGAAATTTCTTAGATTTGTCATCTGAGTACAATGCTTTCAGTGCCCTTCTCTCCTGAATAGGTTAGCCTCCAACATAAGGGTGTTTATGAAAGTCCTAATAGTCATGGTGGCTTTTTTCTACAGGAGGGGTACTACATTTAACCTTACCTGAATGATTTCCTGATCCGGGTAGACTCAGAACAGTTGGCTCAGTTTTCAGTCTGCGGGATCTTAATGATTTTCCAGAACATGGCTATATAGTGACCTGGGAGAGAAGATCCCTACAGCCCTTTCAATTCCTGGAGTACTAAGTTGCATGACTTTAGAATGACTTGGCAAGAGTGTTTCTCTCACAGAGCACAGTGGAGAATCTCATCAAACAGGTTTGCTAGGTCAGAGTTCACAATGTTGTGTCAGTCCGCAGAGGCCCCCAGAGGTTAGGTGAGTTATTGTCACCATAGAGATGGTTCCTTGGACAAGACTGCACATAAGAGCTCTTCCTCATATCTCAATGGTCACCAGTGTCAGACCAGTGCCAGGTACCAATCTGTCTCTCAAGATCAGTGAACCAATTGTTAAAGTGGTGGGAGAAGCTTCTGAATCTTTGGAGGGGTTCTCTATTTGTCTCTCTAGAGCAGATCATTCTGACCACCAACACCAGCCTGATGGGCTAGTGAGTGGTTCGAAGCCAAATCCCAGTCCATGTGAAATGGTATCTGGAACAGCAAAGCCTTGAAGTAAGAGCTGGCTTACTAGCATTGAGGCACTTCAAGGACAGAATTCAATGGAAGTCAATAAAGGTCCAGTTCAGCAACATGGTGACCATTGCTTAAATAAACAAGCAAGATGGCACAAGAAGGGAGAGGATGTTGACAGCAGTGTACTCACTTCTGATTTGGGCAGAAGTACATTTGGAGTCCCTGACAGTGACTGATCTTGGAGGACAGTTCAAAACCCATGAGGATTAGCTCAGTTACCAGTGGGTTCATAGAAACAGAGAAAGTGTGTTGGCAGAAGTGGACCCAGGGCCATCGAGTCTGCCCAAGATTTACCTAGAGCTTAGGGATGCTCCAGGGACCTATCCCACCCCAGTTACCTTGGTCTTGCATTCTGTAGTGCATGCTGACTGTGCCCTTAACCTATCCCACCCATGCTTGAAACCTGCCACTGTGTTGGAGCTAACCACTTCAGTGGGTAGTTTTTCCCACAGCTCCACCACCCTCTCCATAAAATAGTAATTCCTGATGTCCTTTTTGAAAGCCCTTCCCTTCAATTTCCAGTCGTGACCACGTGTAGAGGAATTTGTGCTTCTAATGAACAGTTCCTTGGATGACACTGTGTTTATACCCTTAAGAAACTTGAATGTGCTGGCCCGATGGTGCAGCGGGACGAGGATCTGGACATCTCACCTTGCGGCACGGGTTCAGGAGCGAGCCTGGGTCATCGGTGGCTAGCATGGGGGGGCAGGCGGAGCTGGATGGAGGGGCCATTAAGGCAACTCTCCTCTCCAGGGAGGTGGAGTGGCATCCCTCGCTCATGGCTACCCCTTGGTGGAGGCCGAGGGGCTGCACAAGCAAGGGTTCCAGTGATAGGCCAATGAAGCAGGTGGAGGAGGGCCATTACTGGGTCTGTAAGGTGCATGCGTGCCTCCACACGCATGCGTCCTTCTCCTGGGGTCCTCGGGAACAAAACAAATGGGAAGAAAATGGAAATGGCATCGGGCGGTAGGATGGGGACCGACTTCGCAGGCACCACCCCGGACCGGCATAGTAAGCCCTGGTAATTCCGGGGGACGGAGCTGGGGGAGTCAGTCAGATGGGGTCTGTACCAGACAAGGAGAAATAGAGATGCGATAAAAAAAAGGACACTTGAATGTCTCAATCATGTCTCCTCTCCCCCTACGTTTTTCCAGTGAATACATCCCTAATGTCCTGAGCCTCTCCTCGTAGGCAAACCCTTGCATGCCATGAGTCATCTTTGTAGCTCTCCATTGGATAGTCTCCAACCTATCCACCTAATTCCTAAGATGCGGTCTCCAGAACTGGACACAATACTTAGATGCAGCCTCACCAAGGAACAATAAAAAGATGGTATCGCCTCCCTGTCTCTGCTATCTATGCCTCTCCCAGCCCAGCATTCTGTTTGCCTTACTATAGGCCTTATTGCACTGACTCCGCTACTTGAGGTCATCACGAATGATGACCCTCCAGGTCCCTTTCCTCTGTGGAAGAAGCCAGCTTGACCCCATTGATGTAGTATTCATCTGGAAGAATGGTCTCTAAACCAGGAGGATTCTCAGCATCTGTGTCACAGATTCAGCTCGCCAGAGATAGAACTCTTGGCCTACTGAAACAATGCTTAAGTGGCAAGATTTTACAGTTGGTACAGATGTTCAGTAGTGGAGCCAGCTGATACTCATTTTCAGCCATGGTCCTTCAAAAGGCCAGATCTGTGTCCTTCATTTCCTGTGGCTTCAGATGGGTTACAGGAAAGTCCATCGATCACATGGTTGATTCAATCTCATTGTGCCAGAGTGGCCAAGAAGCCTCTGATTCTCAGACCTAGTCAGTCTAGTGGTTCAAGAACTCTTCTGGCTGCCTCAAAAGTGCAGCCTGATGCTTCAAGGTCTGATTGTCTGTCCCAGTCTGGCACAACTCCACCTTGTGGCTGGCCATTGTGAGGCAGCAGCTTCTCAGATTTGGTTATTTATAAAACGTTATGGATACCAGTGGCTCATCAGTGCAACAGTAGAGCTACCACTTGCAATGGCTGTGACCTGGGTCCCAAAATGATACTGACTTGTCTTGGGCCAGCCAGGGGGAGAGGGATCAAGCATCCCAGAGGAGAGAGGGAGTGCAACACCAGCACAGCATTACCACCTGGGTGACCACAGTTGGAGCTATGATTAGGCACACCTTAGGGGAGGGGAGACATTGGCTGACACTATATTGTAGCACACTATGGTGTGCACACTTGTGCATGGCATTGTGGAGCTGGTGTCTCAAGGCAGGACCAGAAAAAATGAAAAATGCCCCTGATGGCCATAGATGATGAGCTGGGACCCATCCTGATGTTACCCACTACCTGATGAACCACTGCTATCAGGGTATATCCCCCAACCCAACACCACTTGGGGTGCAAACCAAGGCTCTGTGGTGGGCCTGCAGTGTTGGTTGGTAGAGGTGTAGGATCCAGGGGGTATATTTGGACTCCTGAAGGAGTTAGCTGCCGGTTATGGAAAGAGGGGATCAATAAAGCACAGATTTTTAAAAAGTCGTGGATGCTCTTATGTCCTCAAGACAGCAGTCTACTTTTATAACTTATGAACGAATCTCAGGGACATTCAGGTGGGGATTAAGCTGAGGAAGGCATCTGTACCTCAGATTTTGGGATTTAATTCAGGAAAGGGCAGGCAAAGGTCTGGCCCTCAGCAGTTTATGAGTGCAGTCCCGGCATTGGGTTCAGTGATCAGTCCTTGTGAGAGAGTTGTCTTAGGTTCCCACTCTGACATCAATTGGTTCTTTTGCTCAGTTAGCAAACCCAAGTCATTCTATAGATCCCCAGTTCTGCTCTGGGACCTTAATACGGTTCATAATGAACTCTCTGAGCCTCTGTTTGAACCTTTGTCACAGTCATCGGAAGACATCCTTTTGTTAATACATGTTTTATGGTCTCAAATTCACTCAAACCGAAGCCACTCTAATCAGAGAGGGCTTTGGTCCTTTGATTTACATGAAACTGGTCAGCAAACAGCCAAGCGGCCCTCAACATCAGGAGCCTGTCAGTCTGTAAAAGAGAAAAACAACCATTGATGTCTGTTGCTGCCACCCCTGTAACTGTCCCCCTCACCCAACCCTCCCTCTCAGCACCCACTGCCCCCCCACACACACACCCTAAACATAACACTGACACTGGGGGTGCCCAATCCCCCAGTGTAACTACCTCGTAGGTTTTTTTTTCACTTTATTTGTATATGTAACCTGTGAGAGAGAACACCGTCCATCGATGTCTGTAGCTGGTACCCCTAAAACTGTTCCCCCCACCCTACCTCCCTCTGAGCACCCACATCCCACACACCCCCAACAAACATAACACATGACCTCAGTGGTAGAGAAAATGATGGAATCACTTCTGAAAGAAAGAATTGTTGAGTACCTAGAGGCCAGCAGGGCATAGGACCCAAGGCAACATGGATTCACAGTGGGAAGGTCATGACAGATGAATCTAATAGATTTCTTTGACTGGGTGGCCAAAGTAGTAGACCAGGGAGGGGCTGTGGACATGGTCTACCTAGACTTTAGCAAGGCATTTGACACAGTCCCACACAAAAGATTAATAAACAAATCAGCCAGCCTGGGAGTGGGTCCCAGGGTGGTAGCCTGGGTAAAAAATTGGCTGGACAACAGGACACAGAGGGTAATAGTAAACAAAGTACACTCTGAAGAAAGGGGGGGGGTTACTAGTGGGGTACCGCAAGGTTCAGTGCTGGGTCCGGTCCTTTTTAATGTCTTTATAAGTGACATTGCAGAGGGACTGGAAGGAAAAGTATGCCTCTTTGCAGATGACACAAAGATTTGCAAAAGGGTTGATACACAAGGAGGGGTGGAAAAGATGAGAAGGGACTTGGCAAGGTTGGAGGAATGGTCTAAAGTATGGCAGCTTAGATTCAGTGCAAAGAAGTGCAAAGTAATGCTCCTGGGAAACAAAACCCAGGGAAGAGGATACAACGGGGAGGTATTAACAACAGCAAAATGGAACGGATCTGGGGTTAGTCATATCAGATGACTTAAAGGTAAGCAAGCAATGTGAGAAGGCAGTAAGGATGGCTGGGGGGGATACCGGGATGTATAGGGAGAGGCATCACCAGTAGAAAACAGGAAGTTGTTATCCCTCTGTACAGACAGTTGGTTAGACCCCATCTGGAGTACAGTGTGCAGTTCTGGAGACCCCATCTCCACAAGGACATAGACAGGATGGAGGCAGTCCAGAGAAGAGCAACTAAAATGGTGTAGGGTCTGCAACAGAAGCCATACGAAGAAAGACTAGAGGAGCTTAATATGTATACCCTTGAGGAAAGGAGGGAGAGGGGGGACATAATAGAAAATTTTAAGTACCTCAAGGGAATCAACAAAGTCCAAGAGGGTAGCATCTTTCAGAAAAAGAGATGTGCAAGAACAAGTGGACACAATCCGAAGATAGAGGGGGGACGGCTCAGGGGCAATGTGAGGAGGTATTTTTTTACAGAGAGGGTGGTGGACGCATGGAACGACCTTCCTGAGGAGGTTGTAGGGTCAAAAACAGTGGGGGAATTCAAGAATGCATGGGACAGACAGAAGGAAACTCTGATGGGGAGTAGGAAGAAGTATGCTGGTGGTTAACTAGGATCTGCAGCTTATCCAATAGGTAGGGAAATGGGCAGACTCGGTGGGCCAAGTGGTCCTTATCTGCCATCAAAGTCTATGTCTCACTGACACTGTGGGTGCCCAATCCCCCAGTGTCATCCCGTGTAGTTTCTTATTTCGTTTTATTGATGTAAATTGCCTGTGTCCATCAATGTCTGTTGCAGGTGCCCAGTAATTGTTCCCCCACCCACCGAATCCTTCCTCGCGGGACCCACCACCCCACCCCCATAAACATCACACTGACACTGGGGGTGCCCAATCCCCCAATGTCATCATCTGAAATACAGAAATTCATCCTTGTCATTTTTTTAACCCTGTAAAGCAGAAAAATGTCCATCGTTGTCTGTTGTGCCGTTAGTCCCCCCAACCTGACCCTCCCACTCAGTGCCCATCACCCCACCCCCCTTCCTGAGCCCTTACTTACCCACCTGGGGTCCAACACTTTAATCTTATCTGGACCACACAGATGTCTTCACTCTTCAAAGCTGGACTGCAAACTGAGGAAATCAGGTATGCGGTTCAATGTATTTCAATGGGGTTTTTAACTCAGTGGCATAACTTGGCCATTTTTGAATATTATTACCCCAAATTTTCAACATACCTTTTTTGGGACCCCACCTTATGAACAATTACAGTGACATTAGGCAAACCTGTCCTGAAAGGTGATTTTGTGGTCACTGCATGAAATCAACTTTCAGGCAGTAGTTGAAAATGTTTTCTGCCCTTGTTCACGAGGTGGGGTCATAAGAAAGCTATGTTGAAAATTTGGTGTAAAAATATTAAAAACAACAAATTTATGAGTCCATATTGAAATTAATCCATGTTGAAATTTGAAAATGCAGGCTTGTAATTCTGGTAATTTTCAATATTTTTACCCCAGATTTTCACCATAGCCATCTCCTTACAGTGCTTCATGAATGTGACAGCTGCCATTTTTCAAATCGTGGCCAAAATGTGTTTTCACATCCCAAAAGGTGATTTCACAGTTGCTGCATGAAATTGGCTCTACGATGCCAGTTTGACAACACTTTTGTCGACCAGCATCACATCGACAGGATTTATGTTGACCGCAAGTTGCAGTCAACATAAATCCGGTTTGTCTCACAGTCCTATTTTTACATCAGGGGCACGCCCAACCGCCCATGTGGGGTCTGCCCCTGCACCCCCTAGGTGATTATCAACTCCAGTTGGAGTTGATTCAGGAGGGGTGCAGGACCAAGAGACAGTGTGCCCCTGTGTCAGGCACACCAACACAGTGACCTGTTAGCAACCTGTCAATGTGTTGGTAGGTCGCTGTGTTGATGTCGCTGTCGGGGGAGGGGGCATACCTGCAAAATCACCTTTCGTGTAGGAGTTGAACATTTTCTCTGTCTGCCCTTGTTCATGAGGTGGGGTCATAAGAAGGCTATGTTAAACATTTGGGGCACAAATATTAAAAAAATAACAAAGTTATGAGCCTACATTAAAATTTACCAACACAGCCTTGTAACTTTGGCTCCAGATTTTCAACATAGCCATTTCTTCACGGCACCTCATGAATGTGACAACTGTCATTTTTAAAATCCTGGCCAAAATGTGTTTTTTTACCTGTGGCATGAAATGATGTTTTGCTAGGGATTTGAAAATGTTCACCTACAGCATTTATTAGGTGGGGTAATAAGAAGGTTATTTTAACAATTTGGTGTACAAATATGGTAAAATGCCCAGGTTATGATTGAAAGTTTCACTGTTTCAATGTTCACTCATAGCTTCACTAATTTTCAGTATTTTGGCTCCAGTCTTTCAACACAACCTCATATATGTGACGTGTTATTTTTTAAAATCCTGGACAATATGGCCCAGATATTCAAACTGCACTCAAAATGAGCGCAACAGCAGGAGCAAGCACAAACCAGTTGCGCAAATGCGCAACAGGTGCGATGTTCAAACATGGAGCAGAACAAATTGCGCAAGCAACCAACATCTGAATATCGTACATACTGCACCATAGCGCAACCAGGAAGGAGAAGCTGAGCCGAAATGTTGCGCTATGGCGCAACCAGGGCAGCCCAGCTGAGCATTTCAGAGGTGCCGTAGCGCAAGCAGAGCCCCCCCCAGAGCAATGGAACTGCACATCCAGGGGAGGCAGGCTGGGGCCCACCGCCAGCCATGCCACACATGGGCACAGGAGCACACTGCAGAACCCACACCACACCTGCACACCCCAAGCACAGCATCACTGGGGGTGGGACGGATGATCTACTTGCCCATGGGGACAAGTCAACAAAGCAGAGCAGAGCCATGACACCCCAGCACAACCACTGGCAGGCTGAGAGTGCCACACACAGGGGGTTGACAACCACAGTGCACATCAGCCCCTCGTATGCACAGCACACCCTGCACTGTGACCCCAAGACACCACCTATGTGCAGTGACTGGCACTGCAGGAAACCATGCATCCCCCCCAGCACACGTCAACCCCATGCAGCACAGAAGCCTACAAGCCAGACACACCCTGTGCACCCAGCAGTGGGTGGCAGCAGACGGCAAGGCCAACCGAAAGTCACTGCCATGCTGGAGATACCTCCCCATGCACACACACGCACACACACACACATACCCAGGACCATACCAGCCCAGATGGCATGTACACCCCTGCAACTGAGCACCCATAGGCAGCTGCAAATCAGAGAGCAACACATTATTCAGATAAAAATATAAAATGTATTTCACAACAGCAAACATTATCAAGAACAAGTACAACTATTTACAAGGGGGGACGGGTACAAGGTAGGGTTGGTCAAGGGGTAGGGATGACAAACTTGGAGAGGGAAGGCAGGGTGGTAGGGATGGGAGAAGTGAGAAGGGTAGAGAGGTCATGGGCCACCCGGCCGCCCGTCCTCCTGCCGGTGTCCTGCAGTTCTCTGCCGCCTCCTCCGCACGCCATGGCAGTGAATGGATTGCAGGATGTCGCTGTTCTGGGCCACAAGCTGTCGGATGGCCCTGACATCCCTCGCCATCCTCTGGAGAACCTCGAGGCCTAGGAAAATGGGAACACAGACAATGGCTGTGACTGCCCACAACCCTGAACACCACCCAACCTGCAAGCCATATAGCCCAATGTCCCGCACCTGTGATGGCATGCACCCACCCACAGTGAACATGCACATGGCCATCACAAACAGGCAGCACCAGCTATGCACACCACTGCACACACACACACTGCCCATGTCCATCACAGCACAAACAAGGCTGGCAAATGACGTGGCAACGTGGTGCGATGCCAGTTACCCAGCTATGTGCCCAGTGCATGCATGGACCACCAGTGATGCATACACAGACGTGCTGTGAAACTGGACAGTGATGCATGTCACCTGTGTCATGCCTACAGACATAGATACATAGCCAGTGTCGGCAGATAAGGCCCTATGGCCCACACAGTCTGTCCATTTCAGCCTGTAAGTTACTTTGTTTACCTAGAAGTTTGTTGCCCCTTACCCCTGACCTCAAGAATTCCCGTTATGTCTATCCCGTGCAGTCTGAAATCCCGTGGAGTGTGTCAGCCCCACCACTCCTCTGGCAGGGTGTCCCACTTGTACACCACCTGTTCTGTGAAGAAAGTCTTGCTCATGTTTCCTCTGAATCGTCCTCCCTCCAACTGCATCCCATGCCCTGTAGTCCTGGAACATCTTTGCACTTCAAAATAGTGTTTCCCTGCACCCTGTTCCACCCTGTAAGATACTTGTATGTCTCAATCATATCCCCTCTCTCCCTCCTCTCCTCCAGGGAGTACAGGTTCAGTTCCTTCAACCTGTCTCCCTAGGAGTTGTGATGCAAGCCATGCACCATCCTTGTTGCCCTCCTCTGAACCTTCTCTGCCCACTTTACGCTTTACGTCCTTACGTAGGTATGGTCTCCAGAAATATACACTGTACTGCAGGTGGGGCCTCACTAGTGTCTTGTATAGTGGAATTATGACCTCCCCTTTCCTGCATGTTTGTATTGTGCATGGCTGCTGGCCCCCACCAGCATGCAATAGCATCCATGAAGTCAGGATACTCACACTGCTCAAGCAGCTCCGACTGGCGCTGTTGCTTGCCTGCTGCTGCTGGTGGCTCCAACCCCTGCTGGCAATGGTCCCTGGCACGCCCTCTTCGCTGTTGCCCCGCATCCTCACATCCCGGCCTGTGGGAGACATATGTTGAGACAAACATCAGTGTGACTCAAAAGCAGACTGCCCCCTACCCCAGTGACAGTGCCTGCCCACACAGCCATACCCAGTCATCTCACAGCTGCACACACTGACACAGCCAACCGTGGCCGAGCCATCACCTATGCACAGCCACCAAAACACACACACACCCCTACAGATAATACAGGTGCATATATGGCACACCCACCTGGCCTAGGCACCACGCCCCGCCTGGCACGTGACCGCAGCCGATCCAGCAGATCAGGATCCCTCCGGCGGAGGTCACTGTACCGGTGCCGGCACTGCTCAGCTGACCGGCACCGTCCAGTGACCCCCACCAGGTCAGTGGCCACTTGCTACCACACCTGGGTCCGGGCAATGGTGAGGGGTGCCTCACCATAAAGTGCCCCATAGTGGGGCTCCACTAGGGCCACCAAGTTGGCCACTTCAAGCTGGCTCCAGGACACCGCCTCCCTCCCAGCCATGGCACCAACTTTACAGCAGGCAATATGGCACCCAGTTGGCGCGCAAATTCACGTGGAGATGTTGCGCATTAGACCACCACAGACTCCAATCGCTTGTTCCGAACAGCGCCACATTTCACATAGCGCTGTCACCAGACAGCGCAATAGGGACGTACACATGGCAGGCGAACAGTGCCAGGGGGCAAAGGTCATACACAAGGTCATGGGCAATGACGCAAGGCTACGCACAGCGCCATCTGACATATAGGCATCCTGCGTGACAGACCAGCTGCGTACCAGTGCAACAGTGGAGTATTGCGCAGTAGTGCCACAGTGCCATATAGTGCCCATTGCTGTAGCGCCACTGGCACAATGGTGGCCATGGCCTGAATTGCCAATCACGCTCAGCACGTCAGCAGCGCAACAGATGCCTACGTAAGCTATCTGGGCATGCGCAATGCAGTGTACCACACAGGCACAGATCTGCGCCATTGGCTCAGCCGACTCTTCCGAATTGCACAAAGTGCAGATTCGCGATATTCAGCCGACACATGCAAATCATCTGATCAGCCATTCAAGGGCGCAGTGGCGCGATTTGCATGTCATTATAGTTGCTCCACTCCTAATTTGCATGTATTGCGCTATAAATGTGCGACCTTGGGCTGCATTGGCCAGATTCAGTTACTGCAGGTGAGAGGTGAGTTGCATGCTGTGTGATGTTCAGGACGATGGTCATGGGAAAATGCTGTAGACTGCACAGTGACAGGTGTCCACTTCCCCCCATACAGATCGCCATGACCGAGCAGAGTCATTGTGAGGGTGAGGACGGTGGGCGTAGGAGGAGGCCCAACTTTACAGCAGCAGAGACAGAGGCTCTCTTCCAGGCCTACCTGGATGAGGAGCCAGTGCTGAGTGGATGGAGGGGCACCCCTCAGTCCCGTGCGGCTGCATGGGAGGGGGTAGCTCGGGCCATTAACCTGCACGGAAGCCACCAGCGCTCCGTGCAGGAATGCAAGAAAAAGATGGGGACAGACCGCGGGAGGTTGAAGGAGAGGTGGCAGCCTTCAGGGCGACGCGTGCTGGCACTGGCGGGGCCCGCCAGTGGTGTTGCAACTGACCCCAACTGAGGAGACACTGGTCGCAGCCATGCAGCCGAGTGCCATTGAGGGCATACCAGGCGGAGGATTCCAGACAGGTGGAAGCCCATCACTGCGGTATGACATGGTGGTGGTGTTTGGGGCGGTTGTTCAATGCACTCACATGTACTCTCTTTCTGTTACAGATCCTGTTCGTCTTCAGGGAGGTGGTGGTGGGTCCAGACAGTGATGCTGACCTGCTGGACATGGATGAGGTCCATCCACCTCCACCACCAGCCAGCAGGCACTGCAGCAGCATGCAGCTGGGCCGCAAACTCTGGTGTCAGTGATATGGGTGCGGGGGTGCACAGCCTGTGTCTCCAGCAGTCTGGCATGCAAAGCATGCCAACGCGCTGTGACCAGCGTGCTGCGTACCTGCACCATTGATGATAGAAGGCCTGCAATGGGCGGTGATGGTTGTGTGTCCCGGACGGACACGGCGAGGCCAACACGTGCCCTTGGGCCTGTCTGGTTCCAACTTGTGTACCAGCATGCTGGCACAGTCCCAGGCTGTGCCTGTCAGCACCCGTGGGGCAGCACCGGTGGCTGTGCAGGTGTCTGGCACTGTTGCCAGCACAGCGGTGGAATGAGTGGACCCGGGGGCACAGCGGTTGGAGGGGCAGCAGCAGCAGTCGCCCACCAGGTCTGGGGGTACAGTGTCAAGCAGTGGCACATGTCTGCCGCCCTTTGATCCGCCCATTCCTGGTCCTGGCAAACAGCGCCCACCCTCAAGGGGTGTTGTGCATCAGGACCGTCCACACCCTGGGGGTCAGGATGCCGTTGGGGCACAGTACCCATTGGACGAGCACACCCGCCTGCTGCAGGAATCAGTACAGCTGCAGAGGCGGGTTGCAAGGTCCGTGAAGGCACTGTCTGTGTCCGTGGAGCGGCACAGCAGGTAGTGTGCTCAGGACCGAGCCGAGCTGGTCCGTATGCGGACAGATGTGACCGCCGCCATTGACAGGCTGACCCAGGCAGTGGTCTCTGTCATGGACGCATTGGGCACACAGTCAGGTGCCCCTGTACTGCACACCCCACACAGTGCACTCTCCACTCCCCATTCCTGGCGTCGTGTGACACCAGGCCTGTCGATGCCAGGTTCTGCTGTGGGCATCCCGAGCACCCCTGGTGCAGGTTTGTTCGGCATGCTGCAGACCCCTGTGCAGGCAAGGTCGCATTCGCGCAGTGGGACCCCTGGTGGTACAACAGTGCCACCCCATGTGGCCCCTGCTCAGCCTGCCCATGCTGTTGGGTCACGGAGGGGCCGCCCATGCATCCGCGATGGCCGTGGGACAGTGCTACATGACTGAGCTGTCTCCCAGTGCGGGCCCTGTCTGGTGCTGCCATGTGTGCAATGTGTGTCATGGTGGGCAGTGCACTGCTGGGTGCTCTGCTCACCACGCCGACACACGGACCACCGCACACCCTCCCAACTGCTGTCCACAGGTGCGTGTGCATGATGATGCCTGCATTGCACTGTACACCAAGGTGCAAAGGGTGCCCAGGTTCAACGAGCACACGTGCTTGGACAGTACGGGTGGTGGGGGTGGTCGGTGGTGCTGTGTGTTAACAATGTCGGTTCTGCAGTGCTGTGCATCTGCCCATGTGCGCTCTGTGCCGTGTGTGTGTGTGTCCATATGAGTGCTCACCTTCCCTGATGGTGTGTTTGTATGCCTGGACCCTTCCACCCCCTGACCGTCATGCACCCCTGGTGTGTTCCCTGTGTGCCTGTGGTTTGCACATGGACAGTGTTGGTTGCACATGTCCCCTTGACTTACCTGTGTTGTGCATAGTGCTCCTCTGTGATGGTGTCCCGGTGCAGCTGGGCCTGCCGGATCAGTCGGGGGTCCCTCCATCCTAGGGGGGGCTGCTCATCACCATCATCACCGGCGCCACTGGCGTCCCCATCGCTGTCCCCCTGCTCGACCTGTATGGCTATCCCATGGTCTTTGGCCATGTTGTGCAGGATGCAACAGGCCAGGAATATCCCACAGGCCTTTGGGGGCTGTACTGTAGGGCACCACCAGAGGTGTCTAGGCATCGGAAGCGTGCCTTGAGCATCCCAAACACCTGCTCTACGATGTTGCGTGTTGCGGCATGTGCCTCATTATAGCATAGCTGCGCTGGGGTCACGGGGCGCCGGTATGATGTGAGCAGCCAGGGATGGAGTGGGTATCCGCAGTCACCTGTGTGGAGATAGTGGAGATCAGTGTCATGTTCAGGTCCATATTGGCCATCTCCCTGTGTGCCACTACCATGGCACCTGTGGCATTCCCACCCTTGCCCAGAGTTTGCTTTCTATACATGTGTACTCACCCACTAGATGTCCTGTGGGGATGTCCCCACTCTCGAATCGATGGCACAGTGCAGACTGATACCATATGAAGGCATCATGTGCTCCGCCAGGGTGTGTGGCACAGACATTGATTATGCGCCCAGTGGCATCACACACCACCTGGCAGTTGACACTAGGGAATCCCTTTCTGTTCCGATGTGCGTGGCCATCGGGGCCAGGTGGCGTGCGGATGGCCACATGGGTGCAGTCTATGGCCCCTAGCATGCCAGGCATACGTGCTACCCTGTGGAACTCCTGCATGTTTGCTGTACGCTCTGCCGCAGTGCTGGGGAAATGGATGTACTCCGCAGCATGTGGCAGCAGTGCGCTGAGGAACTGGGTGAGGATGCGTGATGTGGCTGATTGTGTGATGCCTGTGGTGTCCCCTGTCGGCCTCTGGAAGGTGCCCGTGGCAAACAGGCACATGCAGGCTGTCACCTTGGTCTCCACCGACAGAGCGTGACTCCGTCGTGAGGGTGCCTGCATCACATCACTGCACAGCTCACAGAGCCGTCTCAGTATTGTCCTGTTCAGGCGGTACCGGCCCTCAATCTCTACATCTGTGTACAGCTCAAAGCTGATGCGGGCACGGTACCGCCTGTCGGGCCCTTCCATGGCCACGTCCCCCTGCAGCATGCATTCTCACCCCCCTCATTACAGCTTCCATGTGGAAACTGGCACTGTCCATCTCCCTGGCTTCTGACCCCCCCTGGCTGGTGTTGCTGTGTTACCCCCACTGTCCTGACTGCTACTTCCACTGCACCGGGCACCCCCCGCTGGCCTCTACAGACTATGGGACACACTTTCCTTGCCTGCCCTTTGCTGTCTGTCTGTCTGTCTGTCTCTGTCTCTCTCTCTCTCTTCCCCACTTGGCAGCCTGGTAGCGTTCTTGTGCCACTTCCTTGAGCCTTTTATTTTGGCTCATTTCGCTGATCACAATTTCCGGCTGTGCGCTATTCTTCTTGTCGGCGCCAGAATCTTTAGATATCGCATTGCGGTCTTTATGCATGGATCCACCTTGGTTTGCGCATGCCTTCATTTTCATTGCGCTGTTGCTCAGCATGTTTTCGGGGGCGCAACTGCCTCCTTCTGAATATCGCAAAATGGCGCAGTTTTGGACTTGCGCATGGCGCAACCCTTTTGAATATCTGGGCCTATGTGTTTTCGCACCTGTGGTGCGAAATGACATTTTGGCCAATATACTATAAATGGCACATGTCATGTCTATAAGGCAAATCCTAAAACAAGCGTCTTCAAAATTTGGGATCAGAATTGCAAAAAACAAATTGTTTAACAAGCAGCCAACGTACAGCATTGACAAATGCTTGTTTGAAATGTCAGTATCCCTCTCTGTCTGTCAGTCTATCAGTCTATCTATCTATCTACCTATCTAAGTATTTATTTATTTAGTTTCTACTGACTGGGAAAGGAGGGCCAAGCAATTCTGCCTATTTTCAGTGCCAGGGGAAGGGGAAGGATACAAATGCAAACTAACTTACCGAATCAGGTTTAGCTGTTGGTGGCACTTTTAGTGAATAGGGAAATTTCACCAGGACACAGTGACATGATATCTTCAGCATCCTCCTTAACAACCACCAGAATAGGCAGACAGGAGAGTAGTTTAATGATTCACCCAAAAGATGGGAACCCTTCTTGCTGCATTACAGTGAAAAGGGAGCAAGTGGATGCTCCGCACATTCAGAAGATTCAGGGTGAAGATGCTTTGGAGCATCTCAGGCTGAATATACTAAAGATGCTCCATGGCCCAACTTGAAATGCTCCAGAACATCTGGGCAGGACTAAACATAACAAAAGGAGCAACCCAGCCAGTGTCAGTGGAGCAACAGTGAAGGACTGCAGGTGGGAAATGAGGGTTGATCAGATGCACCCTGCAGAATGAAATGGGCCAGGGGCAAATCTGCAATATTCAGCCAGAGTATGCGAATGGCATCATTGCTCAATTCAGGAGCAACTCAGCTGCTTAGCATCTCATTATAGGTTGCTCCACACCTCATTTGCATGTGCTGAGCTATAATTGGGCTGCCCTGAGCCACCCCACACCACAGGTGATCAACAGGTGCTGCAGCCCTGGAGGTATGTTTGTTTGCATTCCTCATGTTATGGCTTGTGTTGCACTGCATCCAGTGGGACCTGGCCCACATCCAGATATGTTGAAACTGTGCGCAAGCATGCCACTCTTCTGTCGTGCACCGCCCATCCCTGCTAGTGGCCCTACCTGCCACTGTCCAGTCCAGCCAATGGTTCTCTTCCATGCCCCTGACATTATTTGTGCCTGGGGTGTGTGTTGCCTGCCACCCTGCCACATGTGCCTGCTATGCCAAGCCCCTGCCCCTGTGCTCTGGCACACCAATGTCACTGTATTTGTAGGCCCTATTCTGGCAGGTCACCCAGTTCTACAATGTGGTTGGACCTTGCACTTTCCCTGTCATTGCCTCCTCTCAGCACTGCCTCCTGCCATGTGTTGTGCCACAGAGTGTGTTGTGTGGGCATGGGGTCCTGCACAACCCACCCACTAGATGGCCACAAGGGATGTCCCCACTCTCCTCACACTCCTAATTATCTCCACTATCAGAAATGGTGCCCCATCCATTTTCCCAGTGCTCCTTTCTAGTACATCAATTTAATAACACAACCAGCACTCCTGACAACAACTGCAGTAGTATGTTATATTTTACTGTTCATATCAAAATGTGCTCACAATATGCACTGCACACTAGCAAACACTGATCAGTGTACTTTCATTAGTGATAACAAGTGCATTCAGCTACCACACTGGTGCTCACAAAGTCTGCTATCCCAGTAGCTGCCTGTTGGGGGATTGCACTTAGGCCTGTTTCTTTTAGTCCTTTCTCTGTTTGGAGCATTTTTGGAGATGCTCGGAAGATGCTCTGACCATTTGGTCTGAATATAAAGATGAGCAGAACATTCATGGGCATGCCCCTTCCAGATGCTCTGAATACATTATAGTCTGTCTTCAGCCCATCCAGAGATGCACAGAGCATCTCTGCTCTTTGAATATCACACTTTGGAGCATCTTCTGAAGGGTCAGAGAATCTCCTTTGAAAATGTCGCCCTGTGACTATTGTGATTTAGCTCAAGTTCCTGGTGTGGGACTAGAACCCACAACTTTACAATCTGCTGGCTTCAAAGGTAAATCTGCAAGATGCTGAGCCACTGACACTCCTGTATACATGTATACTTTAAACTGTATTGATATACTATAAAACTGCATTGATATACAGTACTTTAAAACCATATCAGTATTATTTTAATATGTTGATACATGACAGCTATTGATAGATTTATCCATGCTGCCCTGACACTAAGTTCTCATTTAAAAGAAAAGTTTCTAGTTCTAAAGATCAAAAGTTAGCCCTTTTCAGATGCACTACAGTATCTTAGGAAAAGACTGACTTTGTAACTATTAGGGTTAGAATTTTCTTTTTTCTTTTTAATGAAAGCATTTATTTTGACTGGCATGGATATATTATATCAGTACAGTTTCTATGTATCAATATATTAAAATGACATTAGTACAATTCAAAAGTGATAGTTCCCTAAATAGCTAGTATCAAGTATACAAACAACACAAGCGATATTCCATCAAGGAGAAGATTCCTTGCTCGTTTCCCAGCCTGTGAGTCAGCCTAACAAGCTGAGAGACAGGAGGGTTGGGCTTAGAGTAACTCGTTAACTTTCTTGTGTTAGTCATCTCTGCCTCAGGGTAATGATAATGGTGTAGAGGCAGAGACTGGACAAGACGTGTGTGGGGCTTGTAGTTCTCAATAACAACCTAGGAGAACTACAGTCTGGGGGGGGCACCTCAAAGGAGGATTGTGTTTTTATTTTGAAACTGCAACTTGGGCACAACTAGGCTGCAATACGACGTATTTAGTGTCCTGGTGGACAATTTATATTTTAATTGTGAGGTAATTGTCCCTGTGCAGCTTGTGACCCAGAGAGCATTTCTGGGTCATGGCACACAAATACAGTCGTTGGAGTGAACACTGTGAGCTCCTGCGCATGAAGATCGCACGAGACACGCAACCAGTATGTGTTGTGGTATGTTTGAGCAGAGAATGGGGAGGAGGACAAAGTAAACAGGTAATTGATCCCTTACATATCTAAATAATGAACACGGGTATGGACTGTCTGTTTGTAACCCTGAAAACGGGGGAAATAGGTACAAAATGCTGCAAATGCCAAAAATTTACTCTTGAGGTATACATTGGACTGCAGGAGTATATCTGTCAGCAATGCAGCATGGCTAAAGATCTAAAAGCAAAACTCTTGGGTTTGGAACTAGAACTAAAATGTTTTAAAACAGGTAGAAATATCAGGTAATCTAGGCAGTGGCTCTTTAGATATGGTACACGAGCGACCAAAGAAAAGAAGTAGGCTTGAACAGGACAGTGACTGGGAAGTGCAGCCAAATGCTAACAAAAAAAAAAAGGGGAAGAAGGGCTATGAGTTTTGATGTCACCTTAGTGAATTTGTTTGCCCCCCCTAACACACCTAATGATGGGAGGCAAGGATAGGATACCAGTACAAGAAAATACAATGATTGACGAAGATAGGCAGGTTACAAACACTATTAGTACACAAACACTGGATAGAGAGGATCATGAAAATGAAATATTTAAGCAAGGAAACACAACTGAAGTTGAAGATAGGCAGGTTACAAACATGAACAGCACACACATACCAGATAGTGAGGGCCAAAATAATATTATGGAAACTGACGCAGGAGGCAAGCAGTATACCAAAAGAATTTATGTAATAGGTGTCTCTATGATAAAATATACGGATGCCTACACAACAAAAAAACCTAAAAGAGGTAGTTACTAGCTTATATTTACTAGGGGTAACACTGGAGGATATGGTATCACATCTCCAAAAAATGGTGAAAAATATAGGGGACACTCCAACAATTTTGGTCCATATGGGAACAAATGACATGAAGTATACTAGGGAAGACCAAATGTACCTAGATTTTCTGACCATAGGTAAACTGGTTATGGAATTAAATGGGACCCTGACACTGTCCAAAATTCTGCCAATTCCCAGAGCAGGTATAGAAATAAATATGAAATCAAAAAGTGTGAATAACTGGTTAAGAAGATGGGCGAATATGGAAGGTTATGACTGTGTTAGTTCATGGGACATATTTGAACACAGGCTGGAACTGTTTGGGAGAGATGGGTTACATCTGAGTAGAAAGGGGAGTAAGGAACTGGGACAACTTTTAAGGGAAATGATTGAAAGCAATTTAAACTAGTAAAAGGAAGGGGTGACTCTGTGAGAGTTAAATTAATTAAATTACCTACTAACTGAAAAAAATTAAAAGGACAGGGAAGAAATGCAACTAGGAAGGTGATGAAAAAAGAACCCAAAATACTGCTTCTGAATGCAAGAAGTATTAGAAATAAAATGGATGAACTAAAGTATATTTTACTAAGAGATGGGATAGACATATGTGGCATTACGGAAACATGGAGTAAAAAGAGGAACTGGGGATCTGATCTTGCAGGGTATGGCTACTTCCAAAAATTAAGAAAAAATAGGAATGGTGGAGGTGTTGGTTTATACATTGCTAGTCACTTGAAAGTGTATCTTTATGAGAAACATGAAAATTATGTGGTAGATCAGGAACAGCTGTGGGTAAGGTTTCAAATGAAGAATGAGACTTGTACATTAGGAGTAAGCTATTGAGCACCAAGTCTATCCGATACTGAAAATGAGAACTTTTTCAGTTTAATCGAAGACAGGACCCAAAAGAAAAATACTATGTTAATGGGTGACTTTAACATGCCCAATACTGACTGGACAATAAATCAGGGAAAAAGTAGTGTTGTTAAGAGATTTTTGGACTTATGCCTTATTAATGGGCTACACCAATATGTATATGAACCAACAAGGGGAAGCCATATCCAGGATCTTGTATTGGGAAGTAGTGATACCCTAATAGAGGATGTTAGGATAGCCCCATCTCTGGCGAATGGTGACCATAATATGGTTAGTTGTAATATAAATACTAAGGTTGACAGAATAGTGGGTAAAACAAAGATCTTGAACTACTCTAAAGCTGATTATTCAGGAATAAAGCAGTCTTTGCAGGCATGAAATTGGGAAGCAGATTTAGATTTGTTGGACTTGAATGACACCTGGGGTGGGATATTCAGACTGTGCCAAAAAGATGCGCAATAGCGGGAGGAGGCGCAAGAGTAGTGTGCCACTGCACAATGTGCGCGATAGTCAAACCAAGCGCAGGCCAAGGTGCACCTGTGCAACACAGGTGAATATCATGCCACATGTGCCATGGCACAACCAGGGATGCGCAGTGGAGCAGGGCCGATACACAGTAGCACATCCAGTGATGCGCAGGGACAAGGACAGGAAGCAGGAGTGCACTAGCCATGGAAGCCATGGGTGGAGGAGCATGCAGCAGGCCAGACAGACCAACCCCCCAGGCCCCCCATGAACTGCACAACCAGAGGTGAGCTGGACGGACCAGCCCCCATGAACCCCAGCACTGATTCAACAGCAGAGCACGGTGCCCCAGCACACTCCCCTGGCAAACAGTGACCGCAACACAAGGAGGGCCAGACCCTCCAGTGCCACCGCACCCCACCAATGCTGATCACCCCTGTACAGCAATTCCAAGACTCCCAGCCCAGAAGCATCTCCAAACAGTGCAAGGAACCTAAGGCATGCCACCACCACCGTGACAATGCAACCCTGTGCCCCATGGTGCCATGCATGACAGCCCCACTGTGATCCCCTTGCAGCAGGCGACACAAGCCACTGATGCAACAGCAGCATACACAATGCCCCCCTGCATGGCCCCCACCGTGGCACAGCAGAGAGGTCGACCCTGCATCAGTACCTGAGGGACCCCACATGTGACAAGACCCGCCCTGGAAGCCACCACCAGCAGAACAGCACCCCGCACACCCACCCATTCACACACCCTGTTCCAGCACTGGCCCCACCAGACAGCACAGCCACTCACTGTGGTGCATAGAGGCATGCCCCACACAGGATGCAACACAGGGCATGGACAAATCCCCCACCCTGTCCCAAGAGTACCCCATCACAGAGCCACACAAAGCGGGGCAACAGATGCTGCTGTTGCATGTCCAATGATGTCATGTACCCATGGCCTGTACACCACCATGGCACTGGTGAGCTAGCCATGTGGTGCATGCATCATGAACCTGTCCGCCGCCAGCATGTGGCTGGAGCACATGTGACAGACAGCAGACCACAGACGCCACCACAGACACCAGCGACAGCATGGAGGGGGGAACAACAACAGCACTGCCCACAGTGTCACCTAAGGCAGACGTGCAATAGACTTGAAGACAGGATGCCAGCTGCCATGGCACCGTGCCCAGAGGGTGGCTGGCATGGACAGCCACCAATGTCACGCCAACAGACATGCGTGCATTGGGGGGGTCGGCACGACCATGCGTACCACAGACATGCAAGGGGCTCAGCCGCACGGGCCAGGCACAGACTGACAGGGGCGACTGGGACACAGTGCATGCATCTGGGACCACTGCATACAGGCATCCAGTGCACCGGGCACAACACACATACCACAAACAGGGACCATGGCCCCCACCCACACCAGTGGAGGGGAACTGCCAGACACACACATGACCAGGCCTGCACCACCCCCTGAAGCCATGCACACCACTGCAGCAAGGCACCAGACGCCCGCTGCAAATCAGAGACCACCACAGTTGTTGTATGAAACATGTATATAATTAAAACGGTAACAATATAAACAACAACTATTTACATAATTATTTACAAAGTGGGGGGGTACAAGGCTACAACTCAGGTGGGGATGGGCATGGGGCAAGGGGGAACATCAAAGAGTGGGACAGAGGGGTGTGATGGACAATCCGGGGGGGGGAACAGCACGGGTGCCACAGGTCCTACTGGTGGTCCCTCGCTTCCCTGCAGTCTCTGTGACACCACCTGTGCCAACGCCGGTCACTGCGCTCCATTCCCTGAAGCAGCTCCAGAGTTGCCTGGGTCACCTGAAGGATTTCTTGTATGTGATGCTCTAGGGTCGTCCAGCATTGTCCACCTAGGACAAGGGAGCAGAGTCAGTACGTGTGACTGGCCAGACCCCCACAGTCCACCCAATGTGCATGGCATACAGCTGTGGGCCTCATCCCTGTGATGGCATGCAACCACCCACAGTGAGCAAGCCCACAAGACCCGCCTACCCAGGCACCCATAACCATGCAAACCGCTGCACACCCCCACCGCCCATGCACTGCACAGCACCAACGTGGCCATACAGTGTCATGGCTATGCAGTGTGATGGCAGTGGCACAGCCAGACACCCAGTGCAAGCACAGCCCACCTGCGACACTCATCAACACATGCAGTGCCACAAGACAGTGTGGACTGCACCGCGTGGCGTGCACGGCAGTGTGGCCATGTGCGGGGGGGCCATGCCCTGCCACCATCCCTGCAACCCACCATGCACAGATGTAAGGGGAAACACGGAACTCACATGTGTCCTGATCAGCAGGGTGCTGCAGACCCACGGCACCACCACTGTGCTCCGGCTGCAAAGCCACACCACCCGCTCCAGCCTGCCATCCCTGATCATGGGCCAACTGGGCCCTACGGTGATCCTCCAGGCCTAGGGTGCAAACATGGAGAGGGTAACATCAGTACAGGTCAGTAGCATAGCCCCCCACCTTGCTGTGTGCGTGCCCGCACAGCCCAGTATTGATGCGGTGGCGCAGGGTGTACATGAGGCACCCCCAACACTGACAACACAGGTAGGGCCCCCCCCCGCGGCATGGACTGACAGTGACTGCGATACCTGGACAGACAGATACTATCAGTGATATGCTGGAGCACCTACCTGGCCGTGGCATGGTGCCCAGCCAGGCACGTGCCTGCAGTCACCCTAGGCAGTCAGGGTCCCACCACTGGAGGTCATCATATCGTGGCGAAACTGCTCCGCTGTCCTGCTGCACCCTGTGGCCTCCTCCAGGCCCTTGGCCACCTCCTGCCACACTGCAGTCCGTGGCCTCAGGTGGGGTACCTGCCCAAAGAGGGCACCAGCATGGGGATCTACCAAGGCCACCAGGTTTGCCAGCTCAACTGTCGTCCAGATGGGCGCTCTGGTGTGTGGCATGGTGCAGTAGCAATCAGCAACAAAATGGTGCCCTGTTCGCCGCGTGCCCCCATGCGGGCAGTGCAGTACTGCGCTGCCAGTCTCTGCTCGATGCTGTCACGGACTGCACAATAAGTGCAACCATGCGTATGCATGCGCCTGAGAAGCAAGGTTGGCCACAGGGTCGAGGGTCTGTCCATGCATGGGAGTGCTGCAGTGCTATCAGGAAGCCCTGCATGTAGCGCAGTAGGGTGCATGTGTGTGATGCCTTGCAGTGGCCTACCGCACTGTGGTGCCATGGTGCCCATGTGCACCATGGCATGAGTGCCCCCTGAACATACAGTGCACTTGTGCCATAGGCACAGTGGTGGCCATGCCCTGTACTGCCTCCCACGCACAGCACATCAGCAGCGCCACTAGCGTCGGCATCAGCACCCCGGGCATACGTGTTGCAGTGCCGATTGCGCACATCACAGTGGTGCACCATAGCCTGAGCATGCTCAACACCATTGCATAAGGCGCAACAGTGTGATATTCAGCCAGAATATGCAACTCAGCTCATGAGCCATTCCATGGCGCATCTACTAGATTAGCATCCAATTACAGATGCACCAGCTCTCATTTGCATGCGTTACGCTATAAATACACAACCTGAGGCTGCATAGGCCATGGATCAGTATTGCAGTCCTTTGAGGTAGGTTGCCTGCTGTTGGGATGTGGGGACAGTGTTCTGGGAGGGCTGTGTGAGACTGCACAGTCCAAGGTAACATCTATCTATCCCCCAGGCACGAGCATGACCGAGCGAGATGAAGAGGAGGAGGAGCAGGGAAGGGTGCAAAGGAGGAGGCCCAACTTTACCAGGGCTGAATCTGATGGACTGTTAGAGGCATACCTCGACAGGGAACCGCTGCTTAGCGGACAGCAGGGAATGCCACAGGCCCATGCTGCAGTGTGGGGTGAGGAGGCACATGCCGTAAACCAGCAGGACAGCCACCAGCGGTCCATGCAGGAGTTCAAAAAGAAGGTTGGCAAGGACAGGAGGCAGATTAAGGACAAGGTGGCTGCCATCAGGGTGGCATGTGCTGCCACCAGTGGGGGCCAGCAGGATGTACCCCACCTGACGCCATGGGAGGAGCAGGTGACCAGTAGCATGCAGCGCAGTGCCGTCAAGGGCATTCCTGGTGGTGGCTTCCAGATGGGTGGCAGCCCATCACTACATGGTAGGTCCAGCGCTGTCAGTGTGTGGGTGGTAGGAGGGCATGCCACAGGGCCAGGCGGAGCCACTAACAGTACTGTGTTCCTTTACAGCTCCTGAGTGTCTACATGGGGCAGCGGTGATGGGTGTGTCCACCGAGGGCATGGCTCTGGACATGGAGGAATGCCCATCCACCTCCACAGGTGTCCGAGGGACCATCCAACTGCATACTGCACATCTGTCCAGACTGATGCCAGTGGTGCGGGTGCAGACATGGACCTGCCTGTGTGATGGTGACATGACACATGTCCTGGACAGTGATGCATGTGGGACACAGGATGGTCCCACAGAAGGCAACTGCTGGGGAGATTCTGCGGGTGATGCTGTCATGACTGCCTGCACAACAGCCCATTACCAGCCTGTGTCTGCATGCTCCAGAGGGGCAGTACTGGTGTGCGTCCAGGGTGGTGGGGCTGTTGCGGCTGCTGCAGCCTCGCCGGTGTCCCCTGGTGATCAGCAGCCAGAGGGGCAGTGCCAGCAGTTGGCCAATGTCAATGGGGGTACAAGGATGGGGGGCAGTGGCAGTGCACCGCATGTGGATGTACCCCAGAATGGCAGTGCTGTGCAGCGCTCATCGTCAAGGGGTGCTGGGCAGCAGAGCCAGGAACACCATGGGGGACAGCATGCTGGACATGCAGACAACCCCTTGGATGACCACAGCCATCTTCTCCAGGCCTCAGTATATCAGCAGATGTGGCTCGTGATGGCAGTGGATGCACTCAGTGCGGTTTTGTGCCAGGCAGAGGAGTGGCGTAGCAGGGACCATGGCTTGCTCCTAGAAGAGTTGGCCCAGCAGCGGGTGGATGTGACTGCTGCCATTGACAGGCAGACCACTGCAATGGAGACTGTTATGGCTACACTGGCCACCCAGTTGGGTGTCCAGCCACCACAGATCCTGCACGGTGCTATGTCAACCCCCCATTCCAGGTGTCGTGCGACCCCTGCTATGTCAATGCCACGTTCGGCTGTGGGCATACCAAGCATGCCTGGTGCAGGCATGTTTGGTGGCCTGCAGACCCCTGCATGGACACAGTCGCGTTCACATCTCATCACCCCTGGGGCCCGTCGGTGCTCCCCATGAGGCCACTGGTCAGCCTGGCATGGCTGGCAGGTCTCGGCCCGGGGGCCGCCCACGCATCCGTGGTGGCCATGGTACTGTGCCGCATGACTGACCCATCTCCCAGCATGGCCACTGTCTGCTGCTGCCATGTGTGCACTGTGGTGTTCTTTGTGCGATGTATGGGTGAGGTTCCCAGACCTGCACACACATGGTCCCTGTGCACACTCTCCCGGCTGCTGGCCACTGTGGCATGTGCATGATGATGCCTGTGTAGCGCTGTCTGCCACTGTGCAATGGTGCTCAGTGTCTGCCAGCCACTGGGCATGGTTGTGTGTGGTCCTGTGAGGGTGTGGGGGTACCTGTTGGGGTGGGCATGCCTGTTGCTCTTTGGGCATGTGTTGTGGTGTGTGTTCATGTGTGTGCACGTGATGTGTTCAGCCCTGCCCATCTCTGCCACCATGTGCAGTCCCCCACCCATTCCCATTCCCTTTATGCCGTGTGCCCCTGGTGTCCACCCCTGCCTGTCTGTGGGCTGTGCCCTTGTCCTTGGTGGTTGCACATGGCCCCGTTGCCTACCTGTGTTGTCCAAAGTGCTCCTCTGAGATGGTGTCCTGGTGCTGCTGTGCCATCTGGGCCAGCCAGGGGTCCCATCACCCAGGGGGTGGCTGCCCTACACCAGCTGGACTGGCATCCTCATCTTCCCCACCGCTGTCCCCCTCCTCAACCTCAATGGCTATCCCACAGTCGGTGGCCATGTTGTGCAGGATACAGCAGGCCAGGAATAGCCCACAGGCCTTTGAGGGGCTGTACTGTAGGGCAACATCTGACATGAGCAGGCAATGGAACCATGCCTTCAGCAGCCCGAACACCTGCTCGATGACATTCCATGTTGTGGCGTGTGCCTCATTGTACTGTTGCTACGCTGGGGTCATGGGGTGCCGGTATGGTGTGAGCAGCCAGGGCTGTAGCGTGTAACCACTGTCACCTGTGTGTAGAGGGGAGTCATTAGCATGGTGGTCTGTGTCACTGTGCCATATGCCATCATGGCCATTACCCATGGCACCCCTGCCAATGCCCCACACCCCCCCACATCTGCACCCATCATCCAGTGTGCCATGTGTACTCACCTACCAGATGGCCAGTGGGGATGTCCCCACTCTCGAACCTGTGGCACAGTGCAGACTGGTGCCAGATGAAGGCATAGTGTGCTCCCCCAGGGTGCATGGCACAGACATTGATTATGCACCCCCTGGCATCACACACCACCTGGCAGTTGACAATCGGGTAGCCCTTGCGGTTGATGTATGCCACCCCCTCTGGGCCAGGTGGCATGCGGGTGCCTACATGGGTGCAGTCTATGGCCCTGAGCACACCAGGCAACCATGCTACCCTATGGAACTCCTATATGTGCACTGTGTGCTCCACCTGTGTGCTGGGGAAACAGATGTACTCCATAGCATGTGGCAGCAGTGTGCTGAGGAATTGGGTGAGTAGGCATGACGTGGCTGACTAGGTTATGCCTGTCATGTCCCCTGTTGGTCTCTGGAAGGTGCCCATGGCACGCAGGTACTTGACGGCTGTGACCCTCGTCTCCACTGACAGCACATGGCTCTGTCGTGTGGGTGCCTGTATCTCATCACTGCACAGCTCACAGAGCTGCCTCAGAATCGCCCAGTTCTGGTGGTACCGGCCCACAATCTCAGTGTCACTGTACTGTTCGAAGGTGGTGCGGGCCGGGTACACCACCTGTTCTGGGCGTGCAGCTGATGGGCCCTTCCACGGCCGCGCCTCCCTGCTACCTGCCTTCTCACACCCCTCATTACTGCCTCCATCTGGAAGGTGGCACTGGCCATGTCCCTGGCTGGTGTCCCCCCCCGGGCGGCTGTCCTCCTGTCCCCCCCCCGCTGGTGCTGCCTGTGCGGATTCACCTCCGGCTGTTCACCTCTGACTGCCCTGCCTTACGCCACTGCCTCCGCCTACTGTGGCACTCTCAGGCCCTCTAGCACACACTGGCATGGGCACACCCACTCCTTCTCTCACTCAGGCACACCTCCAGTGGGCCCTGTCCAACACCTGGCCACACCTGCCCCCTGCTTCCTGTCTTGCCTCCCTGCCACTCTGTCTCTGCGCTCCCACCTATGGCTCCCCTGTGGCGCATTCTTCCTCCCCTCTCTTGCTCCCTTTTATTTTGGCTCATTTCCGCTGTCACGCAACTTCCAGTTGCTCCACTACTGCACACGTCGCATGCTGATGAATATCGCACTGTGCATGTTATTCCTGGTTCTGCCCCCTGCAGTTGCACATGCATTAATTACTGTTGCACTATGGCGCATTGCTTGTTGTGCTGCGCTGCTGCTCCTGCTGAATATCGCACCATGGCGCATTTACGCACTTGCGGTGGTGCATCCCTGTTGCGCATGGTGCATCTGCTCTGAATATCCCACCCCTGGGATGCAATAAATGCAAAAGTGCAGGAATGTATACAAACATATATACCTTGAGTGGTTAAATATGATGGTAAAGGTCGCATACCCACATGGTTTAATAAAAGTATACATAGACTGGAAAAAAAAAAAAAGATAGAGTTTACAAAAAATGTAGGGCAGATCCTTCAGAAAGTAGGAAACAACAATTTAAGCAGATATCAAGGAAGTGTAAACTACACATAAGAAGAGCTAGGGCAAAAGTAGAGCTGAAATTGGCACAGTGTAACAAAGATAATTATAAAAGTTTTTATAGTTACATAGGGAGTTTGAAGAAAAGTAACAACTAAATAACAAACATAATGGTTGGGGATAGAATTTTGGAAAAAAAAAGATGAAACGGTAGAAGCCTTTAATGAACATTTTTTGGGAGTATTTAGGCCAGATCTACCTGGTGAGGACCATGATCTAGGACAGGCAGGAAGGCTGAATGAACATCTAGATTTGGAAATTACAGAAATGCAAATCAAAGAGAAGTTAAATAAACTAAAGAGTTTTAAATCGTGTGGACCAGATGGATACCACCCACTGTTTCTGAAGAACCTAGTGAATGAATTGTCTGGACCATTGTGTGTGTTGTTTAATAGGTCACTAAGAGAGGATATAGTACTTGAGGAGTGGAGATCAGCAAATATTACACCCATATTTAAGTCTGGAAAGAAAATGCAACTAAATAACTATAGGCCCATCAGTATCACTTCAGTTGTGGGGAAAGTTATGGAGAGTTGTGTAAAGTACTTACTGGAGCAGGACATAAGACATCTTCAGGTAACAGATATTAGTCAGCATGGATGCGAGACTGGTAAATCGTGCACCAGCAATCTGCTTCATTTTTTTCGAATCAGTCAATCATGCCTTGGATAGTGCTCTCCCCGTGGACGTCCTGTATCTGGACTATGCCAAAGCTTTTGATTCTGTCTCACATTGAATACTGAAGCAGATTTAATGGACCTAGGGGTACACTGGCAGTTAAGTTTATGGATAAAAGCATGGCTTACTGAGAGGGTCCAGAGGGTACAACTCAGGGGGTTTCTTTCAGACTGGGGAAAGGTGACAAGTGGGGTACCCCAGGGCTCTGTCCTGGATCCCCTACTATTTAAATTGTTTCCATGCAGGTCTCTGATGGTGCATGGATTTGTAAATTTGCAGATGACACAAAAGTGGGAGCTGTGGTTAACAACCATGAAGCAATAGTCAGTCTCCGGGACCAACTGACCAATTTAGAACGTTGGGCTGTTAAGCATCACTTGAGCTTTAGTGTGGACAAGTGTAAGGTCATGCACTTTGGAGCTAACAATGAAAGGGCTGAATGCAAACTGAACAATGTAACAATTGCTTGTACCAAGTCTGAAAGAGACCTGGGGATCATAATAACTGACACACTAACATTCAGTAAACACAATTTAGAAATGGTTAAAAAAGCAAATGGATTAATGGGGAATATCTTGAGAAATATAAAATGTAGGCACAAGGAAGTTATGTTGCCACTGTATAGATCCCCGGTAAGGCCAATATTTGAGTACAGAGTACCTCTTATTGCCCCACAGGAAATAGGTACTTGTAAATCAGTAGACAGAGTGCAACGCAGATATACAAAGAAGGCAGGTTTTGTTAAGGACACGGATTATAAAGATATATTGTGTAAGCTAGGCCTCTACTCCATGTCCTACCGTTATTTGAGAGGAGACCTATGTTACGCATACAGGTGCTTCCATGATGAAATGTTATGGGAGTGTGCTGGACTCAGGAAAAAAGAAGTACCAAATAGGGCAACTGGACTACGTCCATACCAGTTACTAGGAGAGAATTACAGTACGCAGAAAAGGGGGAGATGGTACAACCAAAGGGTGGTTGGAGAATGGAATAGGTTACTGCTTGATGTGGTGGAAGCCACTACAATGGAAAAATTCAAGCGTATGCTTGATGAATATATGCAGGAAAGAAAATGGGGGTATCTCCACTGACGTGGCAAGTCCGTCTATGGCCTATGGCTGATAGGACTTGAAAAACCAAACTATGAAACTATGAAATGTTTTCTGATAATCCAAAACAGATACTGTGTATTTCTAAACCTTGATTTACAACATTTTACAACAGTTGTACTCTCTGCTCATTTTAGGTTGAACTGTGAAACTGTAGTGCTTTGAATGATGCGGTTGGCTTTGCCCTCAGGAAACCATAGATTCTGTAGCTAGTGTCATTATTTGTAGTTGTCGTTGTTGTTGTAAAACTCCTTGTTTTTTTATAGGATAAAAGCTATTAAGGTTGGGATTCCCTGTTTACAAACCTATTCCATTGCACAGATTGCGAGCATACAAAGATCAAATATACAAAGGGAAAATACATAAAAATGATAATATTAAAAGAAAATGTGAACTTGTAGTTATATAAGCTGTACAAACAGTTCCTACTGTACTGTGGAGGGGGAGGGACACAAGAGGACATTGTCTCAATCAAATTGGGGGAGATAGGGGAGAGAGGTGAGAAGACATTTTTCACAGTGAAGGTAGTGGCTAAGTGGAACATTGTGCCTGAGGAGGTGGTATCCTGTAGGACAGTGGGCAGTTTTAAAGGGATGGGACAGGGTGGGGGGTGGTAAATGCAGGGGGAGGTAGGTGAGCAGCTGCAATGTAGGGGGCTAGCTGCACATTCAAGCAGACCTGATAGACCATGTGGCCTGTTTCTGCTGGCAGTTTCATATGTTCGTATGTTCATACGTACACTTCCTTCTAAACCTGGGGTACTGTATATGAACATGCAGTGCTTGTGCTGCTGCTCAGAACACTGGTGTCCCAAGTTTGGAAACAAGCTTGAGATGCTGGTGGGTAGCCCCTGGGAGGAGGAGTGAGTATCCCACAGGACATTCCCACCCACTGAGGTGGGAGGGTTGCAGGCTCTGGTACAATAATACAAACTCAATGACCACATGTGGCAGTGCAGAGGTGGCAAGTAAGTGGAAGGATGCATCAGAGTGACAGCACAAAGGGTTCCAAAATGCATGTTTACTACTTTTCAAATATTTTATTTTCCTGTAAAAACAGTTTTTTTAAATGTGTTCATTTGTACATTAACACCCCCATTTTCAAAAGGTTAGAGTGGCACCAACCAGTTGTGCACAGCAGTAACTCAGAATAGTGCAGGCTGCTGGGGGTTTGCCCATATTCAAAGGGCACCTATGTGTGGTGCACCACCAATAGCACCGTCATGCAAAGTATTGCACTGCACCCATGCAAATGAGGGATCCCTCATGCATATGTAACGCAGCACAATATTGAAAGTTTCAGAAGTGCTAAACTGCTGCCAACACAAGTGTATTTTAACATTTTTGAAACCCAGCCTTTAACTGTGTGCAGAGGGAATGGGTGCCCTGCACACCGGCAATGCACCATCATGGGCTGGGGTCCCTGGTGGTTCAGTGGTCCCTCCAAAGCCATGATCTCCTCCTAGGTAAAAAGAAATGGCATCTCTGGTGGTCTAGCAGTCCTTCCCATGTCCTGATCCCCTCTTCTGTATACAGAAAGTAATCCCTGGGTGGTCCAATGGTCTCTCCCATGCCACAGTCCCCTTCATCTGTAAAAAAACAGGCAGGCCCTGGTAGTCTAGCAGTCCCTCCCATGCCCCAATCCCAACAGTACTAGAAAGACAGTTATCATTGGTGGTCTAGCAGTCCCCCCTCCTGAATCCCAACCTGCCCGTAGTGGTCCCTGGTGGTCTGGTAGACTCTCCCACCCACCACCCCTGCAGGTACTGCCCCACTACCCCACTCTCCCCATCCCAACCCCAAGAGCCAATGATGGGCACAGCCCTCCACACACTACCATGGTCAGCCACAGACTGAGCATGCAGGGCATGTGTACTGTACTTTGATAACTGACTTTGCAACACTGTGGAGATCGAGGCATGGGAGGGACCACTAGAACACCAAGGTGTACTTATGTTTTACAGATTAGGGGAACAGGCATGGGGGGTACCGCTGGTCCACCAGGGTGTACCTGATGTTTACATATGAGGGGATCAGGACATGGGAGGGACAGCTAGACCACCAGGGATGTCTGTTTTTTTTTTAACTAGGAGGGGATCGGGACTTGGGGGACCTGGCCTGCTGCACTTGGCCAATGTGAGGCATACAGATGCATGCCCAGTAGGCTCATCTGCATGTTTGGGCTGAATATCACCCATAAGGGCAGTGGTACTAACCAGTGTGTGTCATACATTACCCCTATGGGCAGTCCTCAGCCCACCACCCTGGTAGCATGGCACAAAGCATGGTGACCCCAGGTTGTGAACCATGCTACCATGGCCTGATATTCAACTGGATAGCCCTGTCAGTTCAGATCGCACTGTCCATTTGAATATGGCACCAGAGCTGGCCGTTCCTATTTTTATGTTTGTTTGCATGCATGCACAAGAAACATCTTGGGACAGTATGACATTTTAGAAGTGTGTGAGTTTCTGCCCAATGCATTTATTTATGGGGCTTGTCCCTCAGACACCAATGAATCGGTGAGCAGTCTATGACAGCAGTTTGAGAGAAGAGGTCTTCACTTGAAAGAAAAGTGCCACTCCAATCAGGGATGGTTACAAGTTGATGCTTTATGGGGCTCATCCCTCAGGCACCAATGAATTGGTAAGCTGTCTATGACAGCTGTTTGAGAGAGAAGACCGCACTTGAAAGAAAGCTGCCACTGCAATGAGGAACAGTTTCCTCATTGCAGCGGAACCTTCCCCCTCCCTCGCAACCAGGCACACAGACATACCTTCTCTCTGTTGGCAGCAGCCGACAAGATTCTGGTCATGTGCATTACAGTGTAGAGTAATGCGCATGGCTGGAGTTATGGTTCTTGTCGGCTCCTGCTGCAGAACACCTTGTTTGTTCAGTGTGCCTTTCCTGGTGAACCATTTCAATTAATAAATAAATGAGCCATGGTGCAGCTTTCTATGTTGGCGGCTCCTGCCACCTGCCTCACACTTCCCAGAAAGCTGACATTGGGTGCCCAATCCTTGTGTTGGAATGTTTCCCCCTCCCCCCATTAATGTGACACACTGTGAGCCCACCCCAGTGTGCCAAAATAATTTTTTATTTATATTTCTGACACCGGGATGCCCACACCTGGTGTCAGATGATCCCCCCAACCACCTGAATATTTCAAGTGCCGACATTGGGGTGCCTAATCCCCATGTTGGCATGTCCCTCCCACACACAAACACACTATTGTGGTACACTGGGAGACCACCCCAGTGTGCCTAAATGTTTTTGGTAACCTGTAAAATAAGGAAAGCCATCCCTGAAGTCTTTTTCTTCCCCTGTAAAAAAGAAAATGGTCCCTCGTTGTCTCCCCATTCCTCCATTCCCCCCTCACCCTCCCTTTGTGGACCCACCTCCCTGCACCCCCCAGCTTACCCCAGACTTACCTCTGGAGGTCGGGAGGAGAGATCTGCTAAGGTCTGGGACACATCTGCACTCTTCAAAGCTGACCTGCAAACTGAGGAAATGATGCTAAGCTGTATGATGGGAGTCAGTGGGGGGGGTGCAACTTAGGTTGATATCTCAGCCATTTTAAGGAATTTTGACCCCAAATTTTCTACATGGGGCTCTCGGGACCCCACCTCATGAACACTGTCACTGTCATTTGGTTACTCAGCCCCAAAAGGTGATTTCATGGTTGCTGTGTGGAATCACCTTTTGGGACCGAATAATGAAACAGCAGTGCCACTGTTCATGAGGTGGGGTCCCAAAAAACCCATGTTGCAAATTTGGTGAAAAAAGTCCAAAAAATGACTGTTACAAGTGTGCATTGCACAGTTTCTATGCATGCTTGTAACTTTGCCAATTTTTAACATTGTCACTCCAGATTTTCAACATTGCCATTTTTTCACACCTTATGAACAGTACCTCTGTCATTTTTCACATCCTGCCTGAAATGTGTTTTTGCACTTATGGTGCAGTCATAGTGGGAAATCAACTTTCAGGAAAGAGTAACAAAACCACAGTGGTACTGTTCTTGAGGGGAGGTCCCAAAATGGCCATGTTGAAAATTTGGTGAAAAAATTCCAAACAATGATTGTGTTACAGGTGTGCATTGCGCAGTTTCTATGCACACTCATAACTTCACCAATTTTTCATATTTTCACTCCAAATTTTCAACATTGTCATTTTTTCACACCTCCTCATGAACAGTGTAGCTGTCATGTCTCACATCCTGCCCAAAATGTGTTTTCACACATGTGGCGCTGAATGGAGCAGTCGCTGTGCAAAATCACCTTTCAGGATTGAGTAACAAAATGATAGTGCCACCATTCATGAGGTGGGGTCCCAAAAAGCCCATGTTGAAAATTTGGAGTGAAAATACCAGCAAACACCTGGGGCATTAGGGTTTCCAACCATAATGCCCCGCCCTGTAGAGACTGACAGGCATTGGGGGTGTGACTTGGGGCCATCAGCCATAATGCTCACGCCATTCCACCCCAACCCCACCCTGCAGCCAGTGACAGGCATTGTAGTGTGACTTGGGTCTTTGGCCCTAATGTTCACCCCATTTTCCTCTTTTGCACCCATCTCAGCTTATTTCCTTATGGAATGGGGTGAGCATTAGGACCAAAGACCCCAAGGCACACCACAACACCTGTCGATGTCTACAGGGTGGAGTGAGGTGGAATGGCATGAGCGTTATGGCCGATGACCCAGCGGGCACACCCCAAATGCCTGCCGTCTCTGCAGGGTGGGGGTGGGGGTTATGTATTTACTTCACTGCCATTCCTATTATGCATCTCTCTAACTCCTGCACTAGCAATGCCAATACCAGAAAGCAAACATTTGACATTGACAAATACTTATTTCTTGTGCCACCCCTGTGTGCACATGCAGCTGGCTGGCTCTGAATATGGGACCCTAAGTGTATTGTTTACCTGTCTGTGTCAAACTGCATTTTTTCCTGGAACATTTAATGTAAAGATTTCATCCATTATGTTACTGTTATGTGGTTTCTAAACTTGTAAACTGAATCCCTGCATTATCTGACTACTTTTTATGCATCTTAGTTTTTGTTGTTATAGTTGGTCAACTGGGTGGCAAACTGGTTGACTGGCAGAAAACAGAGAGTGGTGGTAAATAGTATACAGTCAGAAGAGATGCAAGTCACAAGTGGGGTACCTCAGGGATCAGTCCTGGGGCCAGTCCTATTCAACATCTTCATTAGTGACCTTGCAGATGGACTAGAGGGTAAGGCTTGTCTGTTTGCAGATGACACCAAGATCTGCAACAGAGTAGATGATCCAGATGGGGTGGGCAGAATGAGAAGAGATCTGGATAAACTAGCAGAATGGTCAGAAGAGTGGCAACTGGGATTTAATGCAAAGAAGTGCAAAATCATGCACATAGGGAAGAGAAACCCTGAAGCCACTTATAGGCTGGGAGGGGAGTTGCTAGCAGTCACAAAGGAAGAAAGAGACTTGGGCATCATCATCACTGATGACCTAAAATCATCCAAGCAGACCTCTAAAGCAGTAGGTAAGGCTAGGAGGGTGTTAGGTGTATTAGTAGGGGTATCACAAGTCGCAAGAGGGAGGTAATAATCCTCTGTACAAGACGTTGGTTAGGCCCCATCTGAGTACTGCGTGCAGTATTGGAGGCCACACCTTCACAAGGACATTAACCAAATTGAGGCAGTCCAGAGAAGGGCAACCAAAATGGTGCAGGGACTGCATCAGAAGACATATGAGGACAGATTAACGGAGCTCAATATGTATACCCTTGAGCAAAGGAGGAGAGAGGTGATATGATCGAGGCATTCAAACACCTTAAGGGCATAAACAAGGTGAAAGAGTCTAACATGTTTAAA
The DNA here is from genome assembly GCA_016271365.2 of Neoceratodus forsteri. Taxonomy (NCBI): domain Eukaryota; kingdom Metazoa; phylum Chordata; order Ceratodontiformes; family Ceratodontidae; genus Neoceratodus; species Neoceratodus forsteri. The sequence continues at coordinate 1,174,885,988 of CM057450.1, read as the reverse complement.
TATAAGAAAATAGCAGGACAAGAGGACACAGCATGAGATTAGAGGGAGGCCGAATTAGGGTGAATGTGAGGAAATTCTTTTTCACAGAAAGGGTGGTAGATGCATGGAATGGCTTACCACAAGAAGTGGTGGCTATGAATACAGTGCAGGGCTTCAAACAGGCATGGGATAGGCATAAGGGAGCAATACAAATGACTATGAATAGATAGGTCACTGACAGAGCAAAGGCCGATGGCACATTTATAAGGTAGAAAAAGAAATGGGCAGACTGGATGGGCCTTGCGGTCCTTATCTGCCGTCAACTTCTATGTTTCTATGTTTCTAATATTCCACCCTTATTTCACCAGACACAAATCTGGAGCCTTATGTTACATACGAGTATAGAGTGGCTACCTGGAACACTTATGGGAAAGGATTCAGTGATGCCAGCAGGGCTACTACTGAGCAAGATGTGCCTCAAGATGTGAGTTCACCCAAATGGAGTAAAGTGGAACACCGGGAGGACATGATACTCTTAAACTGGAAACCACCTGCCCGGCCAAATGGTACATCATAAGAGTGCATTTTCTAATCTGATTTAACAGACAACAAACTCACACCTTCATTATGCTCCTTACATAACACACTCTAACACAAGGGCAGCTTGATTTTGTGTAATACTTGGTTTTTAAAGAGATGTTTCAGTCTTCAGAAAAGACATTATAAACTATAATTGTTATGTACTATACAGTTATTATTTAGTACATTTACTATTCTTATTTCTCCCCATTCTTTATCATTGATACAGTTTTCAGGAAAACAGGATCAGCTGTGACTATCTTTGGGAACACACAAAACTGGGAAAGAAGGAAGACCTTTGGTCCATGACCCTTTTCTCAAAAATAGTTCACTGAAGAGGTTAATTTTTCAAAGTAGCCAATTGTTACCAGTTGTTACATTTTAGTTCTGAAGTATTTGTAATCTTCCTTTTGCCCTACAGAAAGTTTTCTACCTAGTAGTATTAGGCATGGTGTGAAGAAAAGTACTTTAACTGGAAGCTGTCATATCACTGTTATTACCCTTCTACCTCATCAGCATTGTGACATCATGCATTGTGATATCAAAACTGACCAATCTGACAGCTGCTGAGTGGCTTGTCTGCTGAAGTTGTGATGTCACTATCAGTGATGCCCCAATACTAATGAGGTTATAAGTAAGCAATAATACCCGACAGGGTGGGCGGTATAGCGAAATACCGGACCGCCCAGGGGCGTAATGAGGCCCGACGCCACAGGCAGAGGGCCTTATAGCCTCTGGAAGGTCTGGTATTTCCCTATACTGCCCACCCTGGAGGGTATTATTGCACTTAGAAAATGGGCACTGTCAAGGAAAAAAAAAGAAAAAAAAATGTATAAAAAATATATATAAAAATACAAAATCAGCTTCAAATAAGTTTTGTGATAAAGTAATCCCTCTGCCTGTTTTGATTTTTGTACTATTGGGGACTCCATAGTGTGGGAGGGGAGTTTGCTGGCATGCAGTTTGTGACAGAAGCTGACAGGCGCGGGAGGGCTCTGAATATGCGATCGGGATACTGGGTGACTGTTCGGGGAAGAGAGTTTTTTTTTTGTATGCTACTCTGTGTCTGCCAGTAGTTTGGGAGAGAAGCGCGGTTAGTAAATGCAGCAGCGGGACTTGTGGCATTTGTTTTTGGATTTTGTGAATTGGCCCAGGGACCAGTCACAGCACTTTCCTGACTTGCAGTGCCCGTGAATGGAGACGTGCTGCCAGCTTTCGCCAGGTAATGGATTACCCGGTCTTTGAGAGACCATGGGACATGGCATTTTGTTTTAGCTGTTTGCTGGTAGATGTCATTGTTTTGAAGTTTTTTATGAGTACTGTGCTTCTGTTGGGTTTTGTGTGGGTGTGTGTGTGCGTGGGGGGGGTGGTGAGGGACATCGTGGCCTCGTTCGGTCGTTTGCTTACTGAGCGGTACAAAATGGCAGTTGGGAAGCTTGAAGATTCGGGGTGCCCACAAATATCCCAAGTAATGCGGCACCCTGAATAGGAACTTGTTTTCTTGCGGGCATCTATTGAGAAATACCGGCCCGCTGACATTGGTATCACAGCCAATCAGAAGGGTAGGATTTTCGGACCCATTTTCTAAGGAGGATTAGAAGTCGATAGGTCAACTACCATGAAGAGTACTGTTCCACACATCACATCAAGTACTGCCTGGTGGAAAATCATTTAATTATCAAAAAGGAAAAGAATAAGTACCTCAGATATAAAAAGTAACAGTTCACAACTTCTAAAAGTTAATGCTTAATGGCAGTGCACAATTGCTTTAAACTTTATCTGTTAATCCTGCTTTTCCCTCCACTGAAATCATAATCTTATGTTTATGACATCATATTAATTTCCATAGCAACATAAAAGAGAGGTTTATGACTTCAGCTGAGGGAAAAGCAGAAGAAGCAGATACAAACTGAGGGACAAAGATGGGTGTCATACATATATACTTGATAAAAATAATAAAGGGCAAGAAATACTAATATTACTGAAACTGTATCTCTCTCATTCCCTATGCTGCATATATGTACAGTATATTTTGAAATTCTGCAGTTCAGTGCTATATTCCACAAAAAACACATTTCTGTAATCATTATATATAAATTCCATTGAAACAATGACATTATAAATTCACTCACTTGCTTCCTAATGGCCCGTAGGCCATACTCACAAGACAAAATAGTTCCATGCAGTGAGAAGTGGATTTTGCTAAAACTGTAAATAGAGGGTGGCGAAGACGGAAAACACAACAAGGCACTTGCCAGATGAGCAAGAAAGTGTGGAGGGGATAAGTTGAAGGAAGCAGAAAGTGCAGACAGTGGAGTAGCTAAGTGCGATGAACTGACAGGTGCAGGCTGGAGGAGCAGCACTTAGGTAGGGATTAGGGACAAGCACATATTGAACAATAAAGCAGGTAAGACTGGAATTGAATACAGAAGGTATTGGCGACTTGGCATTGACGTTTATGAAGCGGGATGCTGTTCCATAGTTTGGGAGCAATAACAGCAAAGGACATCTCATCATGCTTAGTCCTTGTCCTGGGAATGAATAGTTGGACAAGATCTGAGGGAGTAGATGTTTTTACAAGGCACTGGGAGGGAGGCTAAGGAATTGTGCACTTGGTTCTGCAGTGTACTGTGGATAATTCTTCCAAATGAGAGGTCCTGGAGAGCAGGGTGGAGGTGGGCAACCTAGTTTGACATAGAGTGTACAATGATGAGTGAGTCAGTTGCATGCAACAGCAAATCGACAGATATTGTTCTATGCCACATCCTACTTATGCAGTGTGGAGCTTGGGGAATGGACAAAGACGGGAAGGCCATAGGCTAATTTGGGGAGTAGTAAGCCTCGCACCACTGTTATATGAGGTGAAGGGGAAAGATCTGGACTGGCTCGATAGGCAAGGCCAAGACTGATGTTAGCAGCTCTACTGGCAGCAGATATGGGTAATGAAAAGTCACGGGAGGGGTCAAGTGTCACATCAAGATATTTGAAGGAGTTAACGGTGTCATGGGGAAGTTATTATCACACCCCATTCGTAATGGGGTGCCAGTGTTTTACATATCGTATTGCATTTTTAGTAACAGTATACAGTGTTTGTTGCAATAATAGTTTCTTGCCTTTTGGGTCATCTTGAGGAATTTCAAAATAGTTTACCCATTACCTCTTTGTATTTATCCATCCTTTCCCACCTCCTCCCCTACTATACTGTTGGGTTTATAAGTTGATTTTCTAAAATCAGTGTGTACAGTAGCTTCCTCCCTTTTGTTTCTCCTCCTCCACTGACATGCCCCCTTTGGCCCTTGTGGCTCCCTCAACCCCATCAACCGCAGTCCCTGGGACTTATTTGGGGGGCAACTGAGTGCTCCACAGATTTCCCACTGTGCTAGGGTCCTCCAAGTAACTTTAAAGTGTTGCACTGAGATTGGTGGTCCCTGTGCCTAGTAGGCCGAATGAAGTATATGATGCTCTGCAAGGTGGCATTCTGAGGCCAGCAGTGATTTTCCATGTTCGTTGGTCCCCAACCCATAGACACTCCATGGAGGCAATGGCTGGATGTGTCCACATTGGAGAACATACATTACATTTTTCACAAAGGAGCATCCCCCACTCGGAACTGCCACTCCAGACCACATTGCTACCATTGGTAACCTAGATGGCAATGTTATGGTAGAGCAGTCTGCTTTCACTCCCTGGAGGAGAAGAAGGAGGAGAAGAGTGTCTGCTGGGACATTCAATCCTCCGTCTCCCCCCCAGTTGACCCTGGAGTGGCCCTGGGTAAGTAAGTAAGTACAATTTATTTCTTAAGCGCCTTTCAGGTGCCAAGGCACTGTACAGTAAAATACACAAACAATGTGATCAAATAATAAACATCCATACATTTTAAAAACCTTCAGAAAAAGCCTGATAAAACAGATAAGTTTTGAGCTCCGATTTAAAACTTGAGACTGTCAGCCATTCCCTTAACCGACGAGGTAGAGAATTCCACAGGGTAGGGGCACACAAGAGAAAGCACATTCCCCAGATGTTTTTAACTGGACCCTGGGAATCTCTAGCAATCACTCATCGGCAGATTGGAGTGTGTGGGAGGGGCAGTAGGGAGTAAGGAGATCTTGCAAATAGGGTCATTCTGAACCTGGGTCGCTGGCATGGCATCAGATCAGGCATGAATGTCTCTGCCCTCTGTGCCACTGGGTTGGCCAGTAGCTTCCTCCTCCATAAGGTGTTTATGAAAAGGAAGCCACCTGGCATTAAACAGTTCCTCTTGCAATTGTAGTTCATGGTGATCGTTTCCATGTCTCTGATGTGTTTACACTGAGTTTACCAATTTTCTAGTGTGGGACTTTTTGGAGTTAGCCACTTGGAGGTGATTGCCTTAGCTATGGCTGCTGTTACAATCCTATGAAGGCATTTAACTTTAGTGTTCTGTAAATCTACTGGGAAGAGAGTCCTAATATCAGGTGTTGGGGGCCCATGGTCCCAGGTGGCTGAAGCATGGTACATATCTTTTTTTCTAACTTGCAGACATCGTGTTGTACCCTTGGGCAATGCCCCAAAAAATGTAACTATGTGGCTCTTTGGCCACATTTATGCCACACTTATCCACATGGGCAGTGTGAAAAATTCTTAGTTATGACAGGAGTTCTGGAGTTCTAAAGTATAGTATCTACTAACTGCTTTCCATTTAAACTCTCTCCAACTATTGCTAGATGTCATGCATTTTGTCTCTACCTAGACTGTCCTCCACGCTGCTGGAGATATCCCATGCCTCAGTTTTCATGCCATTTGTCTTCCATTTGGTCGGCAGGGTGTAAGGGTGCCAGCTGTTCCAGGATTTTATCCATGCCGGAAATTAGCCTCTTAGTATTCCCTGAATGGGCTACTTGTTGCAGACAGTGGCATAGTGGATTCAGGGATTGTTAGACCTGGGTTATTATTGGTTCCCTGGAGAGGTAGTCCCTGATCTGGAAACACAGGATCTGAATACATCAGTGTTTGGGTAGTGGGCAAGGCTAGTGGAATGCTGGGGTGCATAGGGAGGGGCATCACCAGTAAATACAGAAAGGCCATCCTGCTACTTTACTGCTCTCTGGTATGCCCCCACCTGGAATACTGTGTTCAGTTCTGGAGACCGCACCACAGGAGTGACATAGACAGGGTGGAGGCAGTCCATAGAAGGGCAACCAAGATGTTGCAGGGGTTGTTAGGGAATCCATATGAGGAGAGACTGCAGTATCTCAATATGTATTCTCTGGAGAACAGGAGGGTGAGGGGTGACATGTTGGAGACCTTTAAGTACAGGTACCTCACAGGGGTAAATAAAGTGCAGGGAGGAAGCCTGTACCAAAAGAGGATGAGCTCCAGAACTAGGGGACATACAATAAAATTGGAGGGGGGAAATTTCACGAAGGATGTGAGAAAATGTTTCTTCACAGAAAGGTTGGTAAAGACATGGAACTGACTGCCACTGAAGGTTGTGGAGGCTAGAATGGTGGAAGACTTCAAGCATGCATGGGATAGACACAGGGGCATATTAGTACGAAAACAGGGAGGGTCTCCTGACACCAGCTGGGGTCTGCAGAAGTATGCTAGGTAGGGAACCTTTGGGCAGACTGGGTGGGCCTAGCTGTCCTTTCCTGCTGTCAAAATCTATGTTTCTGTTTGGCAAATTGAATTCTATTTTAAGGGATTCAAATGTTTTATTGACCCACTCCATTAATTGACATAAACAGTTTAGCCTTCCTTCCTGCCATTGTTTAAAACTGGGGTCTATCACTGCTGGGGGGAATCTGGGTTAACCACTATTGACATAATTGCTATAGGCATATTTGTGAGGTTGAAAGCCTTCTGAAGTTGGCGTCAAGCTTTGATTGTGGCATTTGTTCACTGATTTTAAAGAAACATACCAATAGACCATGATGGCTGAAAAAGACCATTGGTCCATCCAGTCTGCCTATGACACCCTGTCATACCCCAAGACCTCTTGTCAATAAGTGAGTTTTGTCTACACAATCCACCCCTTAGCTCCATGTCTTGCTGCTACCCCCTGTGTAACTATTAATCCCTTAACTCTGTCCCAGCTGTGCTTGAAACCATTGATTGTTTTGATGCTTACCTCAGCAGGCAGACTGTTCAATGGCTCAACTACTCTTTTTTGTTCAATAAAATTTTCTCTCGCCCCTCCTGAGTCTCCTCCCTGCCAGTTTACACTCATGTTCTTGTGTTCTAGATTTGCTATTCCTGTTGAATATTTCCTCGCAGTTCACTTTGTTCATTCCTTTCAGGAATTTAAAGGTTTCTATCATCTTGCCTCTCTCCCATCTGACATCCAACAAACACATTCTCAGTATCCTAAGCTAGTTCTCGTAGGATCTGCCCTGCTGGCCCTAAATAATCTGGTAACTTTACGCCGCACCACCTGTTCTTGACTTTCCTTATTTGAGGACTCCAGAAATGGGCTCAGTACTCTATTTGTGGCATCACCGGTGGTATAAAGAGGGGTAGTAATATCTTTTCCTACTGCTGTTAAAACCCCTCTCTATACACCTCTACATCGTGTTATCCTTACTGAATGTCTTGTTACATCACTAGATTGCTTAAGGGAATCACTTATGATGTCTCCTAGGTCCCTTTCCTCAGATGTTTCACTCTGTCAATTTTCAGCATCTTGGATTCAAGAGCAATTAATGCTCTTGAGATCTCCCCTTTACCACTGATGTGCTTCTAGGTGTTTCCACCCTGGGGGAAGATAACCGCCAGGCTGGGCTGCCATCTATCTGTGCTCCCAAATGCCTAATGTTTTAGTACAGATTTTCCCTCTACATTTCTCCACTTTTGTTCTGTGGAGAATTCTTTCTTTTGGAGAATCTGTTTTGGAGTTTCTGAATTTTTAGTTACTGTAGTTAACTCTCTTCATTTTTGTTTGCTTGCATGCTTAAGAAACATGTGACAGCTTGCTGCAGAAGCAGGTTGTGGAGGTGCAGCACTGTTATGACCAATGCCCCCACTGCCTTTTGAGGCTTGGCTCGCTTTCCCCAATGCAGTGGCACGCTGCTGCTGACGCTAGTTCAGCCAGCATGCCACCACCTTGAAACATTTTCACCGCTGCAATCAGGGGCTGCTTCATCATTGCAGCGTCAGCCATTCCGCTGCAATGAGGGAGTGACCCATCATTGCAGGGTGGTACCTTGCATGCCCCCAACCCAGTGTGCCAGTGGGGAGCCTAGTCCCCATTGGCATAATGTTCCCACCACCAAGTTTCTGTTGTATGCCGAGGGGGTGCCCAACTCCCCTCTGCATCATCGCCCTGTCTCTTCTTGCCAATGTGGCGCCTAATCCCCTATCAGCTCTGAACACTCTTCCCAGTTGAATTTGGACAATGGGGAGCCCACCCCCATTGGCATAATGCCCCCAATGAATTGTGTGTGCCGAGGTGGTGCCCAATCCCCCCAGCTCTTCCCTCGGGGATATGTGGACTGGGGTGCCTAATCCCGCCAGCAACAGGCCCCCCAAAAAACACTCAGGTGGCATGCTATGAGCTCACCCCAGTGTGCCAAATGTCCCTGTGAAAAGAAAAAACATTTCTGTGATGTTTTTCTTTTATTTAAAACCCTGTAAAACAGAAAACGTCCCTGATTGCATTCAGTGGCCCCTCCCCCAACCTGCGCCCACACTCTGCGCACCCTATCTCCCCACACACCCACCTCACACCATACTTTCCTCCAGAGCCCAGCGCGACAATCTTTGGTGGACCAGGAACACTGCACTTTCAAAGCCAACCATGAACTGAAGAGATGCCGATAAGCTGTATAATGGCATAAACAGGGTTTTTTCAACTTTGGAGCATATCTCAGGTGTTTTGGGGAATTTTGGCACCAAATTTTCAACATGGGGTTATTGGGACCCTTCCTCTTGAATTCAGCCACTGTCATGGCGTTATTCTGTCCCAAACAGTGATTTTGTGGTCACTGCGCAGAATCACCTTTTGGACTGATTAACAAAATGACAGTGCCACTGTTCATGAGGTGGGCTCTCAAAAAGCCTATGTGGCAAATTTGGTGACAAAAATCCAAAAAAATACTGTTTTATGAGTGTGCGTCGCGCATTTTGCACGCACGCTCGTAACTTTGTGAATTTGTAATATTTTCACTCCAGATTTTCAACATTGCCATATTTCCACACCTCCTTATGAACAGTACAGCTGTCATTTTACACATCCTGCCCAAAATGTGTTTTTGCACTTGCAGCGCCGAATAGCGCTGTCTCTGTGGGAGATCAGATTTTAGAATAGATTGAGAAAATGACAGTGACACTGTTCATGAGCAGAGGTCCTAAAATGCCTATGTTGAAAATTTGGTGATGAAAGTCCATAAAATGACTGTGTTACAAGTGTGCGTTATGCAGTTTCCAAGCACCCTTGTAACTTCGCAAATTTGTAATATTTTCATGCCAGATTTTCAACACTGGCATTGTTTCACACCTCCTGATGAACAGTACAGTTGTCCTTTTTCACATCCTGGCCAAAATGTGTGGTCACTTTGGGAAATCAGAGTTTGGGACAGATTAAGATCGAGTGAGTGAGAGAGGGGAGGAGTGAGCAAGCTCAGCGGAGCTCTGTCGGGACTGCTGCAGATTTCTTTGTGGGCAGAAAAAGGCACCAATGCAGGCAGGGGCCCAGTACAAAAGGGCAGCCTACAGCAGCAGGAGAAACATAATGAGCAAGTGAGAGAGGGGGAGTGAGCAAACTCAACAGAGCTCTATCGGGACTGCTGCGGATTTCTTTGTGGGCAGAAAAAAGTGCCAACACAGGCAGGAGCCCAGTACAAAAGTGCAGCCTGCAGCACCAGGAGAAACAGAATGAGTGAGTGCGAGAGGAGGAGGAGGAGTGAGCGAGCTCAGAGGAGCTCTGTCAGGACTGCTGTGGATTTCTTTGTGGGCAGAAAAAGGTGCCAATGCAGGCAGGAGACCAGTACAAAACGGCAACCTGCAGCGCCGGGAGAAACAGAATGAACGAGTGAGAGAGGGGATTGAGCAAGCTCAATGCAGCTCTGTTGGGACTGCTGCAGATTTCTTTGTGGGCAGAAAAAGGTGCCAATGGAGGCAGAAGCCCAGTGTAAAAGGGCAGCCTGCAACGCCAGGAGAAACAGAATGAGTGAGTGAGAGAGGGGGAATGAGTGAGCTCAATGGAGCTCTGCCAGGACTTCAGAGTTGCCCACCCTCCCACACAGGTTCCTCTGTGGTCCTATTTTACAGCAGGGTCTCCGGAGTGGAGACAAAGCAATGATTGGATACTTTTAGGATTGCTGTAATAATACAGATTTAGTTGTTTTGTTTATTTTTCTAACTGAGCTAAGTACTGAGCTATACTGTTATGATTGCTGTAATAATACATATTTATTTGTTCTGTTTATTTCTCTAACTGAGCTGAGTAATACTTGGAGTGCAATAGAATTTCTAACTGGGCTCAGTGAAACTATATGAGAGCTGAGAACAAAAAGTATGGTAGCTGAGGGATGAAAAACAGACAAGGAGGCTTTAGGATTGCTACAGTAATACAGTATATAATGGATGAGATTTGAGACTGAATTAACCCGGTTGGCAAGGGGGCAGTAGGTGAACTAGTGTGGGAGGGGGAATAGGAATTTGAGTAAATAGGGGCCTAACAGTTGTAGTACGGTACAGAACCTGCAAATAAGAGCCTGTAACATAAGATGGGGGCCAAAATGGGGCAGGTGCCACATGTCAATAGGGTGGACATCTTTGGAAGGGTGGTGGGGTGTACAGGGTGTGGGTCTGCCATGATCCTGGACTGGGCTTGGAGGATGGGGGGGGTGTATGGTCTGTAGATGACTGGCTAGTTTGAGGGAGAAACTGTGGAGGTTAGGGAGGAGTCTAAGTGGCAGGGCAGATGAGTATGGTAGGCATCCTAGCGGGGGGGGATAGGGGATGGCAAAGGGAGACAGAGGAAGAACAACTAGGGAGTGAAACTGACCCCAATATCAGAGGCACTAACAGAAAAGACAGGAGAAGGAAGGGGGTGCCCAAGGCAAGGGTGGGTCTCCTGATAGGGGAGGAAGAGACCACGAGGAGTATGAGAGGAGAGATCAGATGGCTGCGGGTAGGAATGGACCAGAGGTAGCATGGAGGGGAACAAGTAGGAGGGGAGAACCGATAGGGGGAAGAGATGTAGGAGGGTATTGACTAGGAATAGATTCAAACCTCTGCTATGGGAGAGAGAGGGGGAGCAGGAACACACCAAAGGGTGGGAGAACAAGCAGGGCATGAGAGGGATTGCAACAGGTAGGGGAAGAGATAGCTAGGATGAAAGGGTAGAAGGGGGGCTAGTAAGGAAGGAGGGGGTGGTGACTGGAGGAGAGAAGGCTACAGGAAGGGGGAAGGATGGGTGGAGCATCACTATTGGGGTAGAAGGGAATGGGGGATCTAAATCGACAACAGTGGGGATAGGAGAGGGGTTGGAAATCAGCAGGGGAGATGGGGAGGTCGACATGGGAAGCCCAGCAGGAAGTAGTCAGGCTGGGAAGGGGTTCAAGGGGGATGGGACGAATAAGGCAGAGAAAAGGGGTGAGGCGGAAGTAAGGGGTACAGCTACAGAAGTCACAGAGGGTGCAGCTGGTGGGGGTAAGGGGCAGGGAAGAACAAATACTGGGGTGGTGGAAGAGGCATTAGAAGGGAATGGGGGTAACTGATGGGGAGGTACTCATCCTGGGGGGATTCTATACTGAAAGGGGTGAGATGCGGCGGAAAGTGGGAAAGGCATAGCCGTATTTGGGTTGAAGCTGTCCCCAGGTTGACTGCAGGAGGGGCAGGGCAGGCACTGCTCGAGAGTGCAGCGAGGGGGAGGGCGAAACCTCATTTAGTGTTGCATGTGGGTACAAACGACATGGCGGGGGAGACTGTGGAAGTAGTGAGGGGGAGGTTTGAGTAGTTGGACAGGCAGTGTGAGGGGTTGGGGGAATCAGTGGCATTCTCAGAGGTACTGCCGGTACCATGTGCAAGCATGGTTAGGAAGGGTAGACTTGAGGAATCCAATGAGTGGCTGAGGGATTGGTGGCACATCAAACATTATGGGTTAGTGACTAACTGGGATACGGTCTGGGGGGAATAGTGGCTTGTACATGGGGGACAGGATACACTTGAGCAGGAAGGGGAGGGGAGTATTAAAGGCAGTATTAGTGTTGGCCCAGTGGCACTGAGGGTTGAGGCGCTGGAACCACACCTTGCGCTATGCTGGCAACCCGGGTTCGGATGCGAGCCCAGGCCACCAGGGATTGGCAGGGGAGGGATAGGATTGAGCATCTGGAGGACCGCTTTCCTATCCCAAGGAGGGATCCAGGGACCCACCTCTCTGTAGCGGCCTCTGGTGATGACCATGGGTGCTACTAGAGCGGTGTAGAAAAGGGGGCGGAGTGCGGAAGACGTTGGCACACTGTGACTAAGTGTCATTGCATGCCCGCACTCCACCAAGAGAAGAAAAGTGGAAAATGGGCTATGGTTGAGCAGCATGAGCTTCCAACCCCTGCTACCTGCCCTGAATGGTGCCTCCTTAACCGGATCCTGCTCCAGTGGGTCAACCTGGGAAGCTCCTCACCACCCCGCCATGGGTAGTAATCCGTGGAGGAGAGGAGGTCAGCCTAATGTCAGGGGCAGGGCTAGGGGGGTCGGTCAGGATTATCAAGCCAACTGTAGCCTGAGGAGAAAATGTGTAAAAAAAAAAAAAAAAAGGCAGGATTACAGGGGTATATCTCTACTAAGGTGGATTTAAACTAAAGGGGGCGCAAAAGACTGAGGTTGGTAGAAAGGTCTGGACAGGGGAGCCTAATGAGCTCATCACCCTACATATAGATAAAGGCAGAGGCATAGTAACCCTGGGATGGGGTGGATAGAGTGGGCTGAGTGTAATACAGAAGGCACCACCACCCGGTAAGAATAAGGAGGAGAAAGATTGTGGTCTACCAGGATGAGGGACACAGGCCAAGGAGAAGAAGAGTGAGGAGAAGGAGGGGTGCAGGTGGAAGGTGGTCTGACTAAATGGGTAGAGAACTGGTTACAGGGGAGGCTGCAGAGAGTGGTGGTGGTGGGGTAGCTCTCGTCACCCTGAGCAATGACAAGTGGGGTGCAGTAGGGCTCAGTGCTGGGTCTGGTGCTATTTGGGCTCTTTATCTCCGATATAGCACATGGAGTGAGGAGCAAGGTAAGTCTCTTCGCACATTATACCAAACTGGGGGCGGTGGTGGACTAAGAGGACGGATGGCAAAAACTGCAGGGGTACCTACCTAAACTAGAGACATGGGTGGTGGAGTGGCAGCTAGGATTCAGTGCAAAGAAGTGTAAGATGATGCACTTCAGGGCTAAGAACCAGAAGAGGACTATTGGCTGTAGATCACAGAGGAGGAGAAGGACCTAGGGGTGTTGGTAACTGGGAGCATGAACAACTCAGCCCAGTGCAGGAATGCAGCAGCAAAGGCAAACAGGATGCTGGAGTGCATCGCAAGGGGGTTCTCATCCAGACACAGGGATGTGATCCTACCTCTCTACAGATCATTGGTCACACCACACCTAGAGTGCTGTGCGCAATACTGGAGGCCATACCTGGGGGAGATATAAAGTTACTGGAGGTGGTGCAAATGAGGGCAACAAAAATGTTAAAGGGGATGGAAGGAAAGGAATATCAAGTTAGGCTGAAGGAGCTGAACATGTACACACTGGAGGAGAGGAGGGATAGCGGGGATATGATTGAAATGTTTAAATACCTGAGGGGGGTAAATAAACCTAGCACTTGAGAGGGTGTTTAAACTGAGGAGTGGAAGAGAGACAAGGGGGCACGGACTAAGGTTGGAAGGGGGACGTTTCAAGAGGGAAATGAAGAGGCATTACTTCTCTGAGAGGGTGGTGTCTAGTTGGAATGTGCTGCCAGAGGGGTTGGTAACATGTAGGACAGTCAATAGCTTTAAGGAGGAGTGGGATAAAGCAAGAGGAAGAGTCGGGGGGCAGGGGCTGGGGCAAGCGGGGAGGAATTGAGGGGGGAGGAGGTTGGGGCAGCTGCAATCTAGGGTGCTAGTTGCACACTTGTGCAGACTTACATAGACCGAGTGGTGTGTTCTGCTGGCAGATTTGTATATTTGTATGTATGTTCATATGTAAAGTCACCGTGACTCTGTTCATGAGCAGAGGTCCTAAAATGCCTATGTTGAAAATTTGGTGACAAATGTCCATAAAATGACTGTGTTACCAGCATGCATTGTGCAGTTTCCATGCACCCTCGTAACTTCGCAAATTTGTAGTATTTTCACTCCAGATTTTCACCATTGGTATTTTTTCAGACCTCCTTATGAACAGTACAGCTGTCATTTTTCGCATCTTGCCCGGAATATGCATTTACACATCTGGTGCAAAATACTGCGGTTGCTGTGGAAAATCAATGTTCGGGACAGATTAAGAAAATCATAGTGACAGTGTTCATGAGCAGAAGTCACAAAATGGCTATGTTGAAAATTTGGTGAAATAATTCCACTAAATGACTGTGTTACATGATGCGTTGCACAGTTTCCATGTACACTTGGAAGTTTGAGCATTTTTAATATTTTCACTACAGATTTTCAACATTGCCATCTCTTCACACCTTCCTATAAATGGTACAGCTGACATTCTTCGCATCCTGCCCAATCTGTCTTTTCGTACATCTGGCGCACAATGGCACAGTCACTGTGGAAACTCAAGTTTCGGGACACATTGACAAAATCACACTGCCACTGTTTATGACAAGAGGTCCCAAATGATTTCATGAGGTGGGGGCCACAAAATGGCCATGTTGAAAGTTTGTGCTGCAAATACCAACAAATGCCCGGGGCATTACGGTTTCTAACCATAATGCCCACCCTCTACAGACTGACAGGCATCATGGGTGTGCCTTTCGATTGCCGACTGTAATGCTCATGCCATTCCAACCTCCCCCCCTCACCCTGCAGCACTGACAGGCATCGAGCTGTGCCTTGGACTCTTCAGCCCCAAAGTTCACTCCATTCTATATTGCACCCATTTCAGCATATGTCTTTATGGAGTGGCGTGACCGTAAAGCCTAACACCCCAGGGCACACCTCAACACTTCTCAGTGTCTGCAGGATAGGGTGAGGTGAAATGGAATGAACATTGTGGGCGACAACCCAAACGCATACCCCAATGCCTGTCCGTCTCTGCAGGGTGGAGGTGGGGTTAGCAAGAATTTCAATACTTCACTGCCATTCCTACTCTGCATCTGTCTAACCCTTGCATTTCCAATGCTAATACCAGCAAGCAAACATTTGGCATTGACAAATGCTTGTTTCTTTGTAGCAACGAAGCGTGTACATTTTAATTAGTTTAGATCGTAAGAAATTAAGTAGCCTGTAGACAGGATGGGTTAGCGCAGGTAGGGCCAAAAGGTGAGTAAGCATTAGGAGCTTAGATATTTTGTCTTTAAGGTAGATCTTTCTTACTTCAGATTTAGAGATCCAAGGGATTTTAATTGCCAGTAATAGCGCTTGTGCAGCGTTTCCATCTGTTGGCTATGAGAGTTGACCTGGAGTGAGTTTCCTAAAGGTGTTCGACCCAGACTGTTGCCAGAAGTGTTTCTCTGGAAGGAACATTTGCAGATAGGTCAGTTGAAGAAAGGTAGAAATTTGAGCCAGAATGCCTGGCAGATGAGGAGCTTGTGAGTTTGTGGCTTTCGGACGAAGATATGATACCTGACTGTAGGTCCTGGTGTGGGTTTGTATTGTCGGCCTGCTATTATCTCGACTAATGTGTAAGGATTCATAATGGACTGTCTCCCTCTCTTGTGGGGAGAAAAAAGAACTTTGAAGCCAGTGGTTACCAGGGGGCTTGGACGATCCTGAGATCCAGGCCTGAAACTGATGTGGGTTATCAGAGGGACGAAAGATCAGCAAACTGAAAGGGGACTCAGTTGCTTTTTCTAGCAGTAGGCTAAGAGTCTAGTGGCTGTTGTGGACTTCTACCTTTTGCCTGGAAGAAACATTTGCACGTTGCCTGCTGAAACCGATGAGACTGTGCAGGCGGCCATTGTCCTAACTGCATGAACACTGAGTTCTTCACCCACCCCCCCACTCTGATCTTTGGTAACTGCCTGTAAGTTTATTTTCATCAAGAGTGGCAGTGAGAGTTCCACTCTTTAAACTTGCTTCAAGCCTGGAGTGTCATCAGACTGTGGTGTGAGCACAGTCCAAAAGTTTGAAGTTGAACTGCACCCTTTTTCTTTGACAGTGGTGCGAGCACTGTCAAGGGGCTCCTTTGGTGAACTCCCACTTGATTTTTTTACTGAACTCCCCCTGGTTATAAACTTTGAAATACCTCTGGACCCAAACTAATAATAGGATTCTCCTAATCTATCTATTTATTTAATTTGTCTGCATAACTGGGATTTGGTAGTGGGAGAACAGGGATTAGTGTATGGTTGTGTGGTAGTGAATGTGTAGTTTAATTTGATTGTATTTATTGTATGGATGATGATTAAATTACTAGTTAGGGTTTTATAGTTAAGTATTGTCATATTGCTTATTTTTGTTTAGCTGTTTATCTTAAGTTATGTGTAGGAGTCTTGGGCCCCTCCGAATTAGTTATCCAACAACACTGCTGCATGTCCTCTGCCCCTTTTGTGATCTCCCCCTTATGGCTGCTGCCATAAGGCATTGCAAAGAGGTGGGTATTTGTAGGGGGTATGGGGGTCTGTGGCGGCATGCTGTGGACTCAACAGAGGTTAGAGGAATGGGGTTGGTAAGGAGCAGGAGAAGTCCTTGGAGAAACCAGAGCCTAGAGAGAGGCCCGATATGTTTGGTCTCCATTCCTAGGGTTCCCACCAGACTGCATGAGTAGGCAGCTAGAGGGCCTACAGCCTTCACTGATCCCCACTGGGCAATGTTATGCAACGCCAGGTCGATGAGAAACAAGACCACAATTATGTCCGACTTAATTTCTTCAGTTGACCTGGCATGCATCACGCAGACCTGGCTGGGAGATGATGCAGGTCCAGTTTTGGAGGCATTGGTCCCTGCTGGGTGCTCTGTGGTACACTGCCAAAGGAGGGATCACAGGGGTGGGGGTGTGGCCATCTGTTTTAGATCCAGCCATAATTTCTCCGTACATCCAGAGGGCACTACCTCTTCATTTGAATATGTGGCAGTGTGTGGGGATCCAGGTGTGGATTGCAGAATTCTCCTGGTATACCACCATCTGAGGTCAGGTGGAGAATTCTTGCAGGAGATTGCGGACTTCATCGCCGACAGGGTGCTGGAGTCACCCAGATGGCTTATTCTGGGGAACTTCAATCCCTGGGTGGATGATGAATCCTCACAACTTGGTTCTGTCCTCCTTCAGCTGATGACATCACTGGGCCTTGCACAGGCAGTTGCCTCTGTAACCCACCCTCAGGCCACTCATTGTACTTGGTATTCTCACTGGATCTTCAGCTCACTGACCTTGGGATTGATCGGATCACTTGGTCTGATCACCGTATGGTAAAATTCTCATTTGCCCCCCCACCTCCCGATGGTCCCTCCCCTGTTGAAATGATCAGCTATTGCTTTTTGAGGGGATTGTCCCCAGAGGGACTTATGACAGTAGCTGATTTTTCTGGAGTTAGTTCTGTGTGTGCGATTGGGTTGGGTGAGATGGTGGCAGCCTATAATAGGGCTGTCACAAGGGCACTTGATGCCATCGCAGATCCATATATGACCCAGGTCCTCTCACCAGAAACCCCCATGGTATGATGGGGAATCTCAGGGTGATGAAGACCGTGGGTTGGAGGTTAAAGCATTGCTGGTGTAGGATTTGGTCAGTGGAGGATAGACTGACTTTGAAGAATCACTATGCTTATTATCAAAGGGCAATCAACCATAAGAAGGCAGAGTTCCTATCCAGGGAGATTGCTGCAGGGGAAAAACAGACTAGCTAACTCTTTCGGTCTGTGGACAGGCTTCTTCATCCAGTCTGTCTACAGCCAAAAAGGGCCTTTTCAGTAGCACTTTGCGAAGAGTTTGTTCTGTTCTTCTCTGACAGAGTATCCTCTATTTGGGCCGGAATCTCGCCAGTGGGTCCAGATCAGTCCAGCAGGGTGGGGTCTGGGTGGAGCAGGGGCGCTCCTGTTGTCTGGGTGGAGTTTTAGTCAGTACTGGTGGCCAAGGTCTCCAAGGCAATTTCGAAGCTGCAGCCCACTTGTGAACTCAACTCTGGCTTGATGCACCTCTTAGCGAGTTGCGTCGAGGCTGTTGGTCCAGTGTTTGCTGGGATAGTCAGGTGTTCTCTTTCAGAGGGGTTTTTCTCCAATGCCTTAAAGGAGGCATTGATTAAACCCATTCTGAAAAAAAAAATATCTCGACCCTGATGTCCTGGCGAATTATAGACCCATCTCCAATCTTCCTTTCTTAGGGAAAGTTGTTGAGAAGATAGTGGTTCTGCAGCTCAAGGAACACCTAGAGACCTTTGACATCTATGAGCCATTCCAGTCTGGGTTTAGGATGAGGCACAACACAGAGACAGCACTAGTCCAGGTACATAATGACCTCCTCAGGGCAAGAGATTGAGGGGAGCGCTCAATTCTGATTCTCCTTGATCTGCCTTCAGCATTTGATACCGTGGACCACATCATGTTATTGGATCACCTTAGAGAGTATTGTGGGCTCACAAGGACCACCATCAACTGGCTTGAGTCCTTTCTGTCAGGCAGGAGACAGAGGATAGTGATGGGGAATTTCTCCTCTTCCATGATGCCCCTGACCTGTGAAGTTCCTCAAGGCTCAATCCTATCACTGATGCTATTTGCGGTATACCTGTTACCCTTGGGGAGGCTCATTAGACAGTACAGTCTGGGTTTTCACTGTTATGCAGATGATACTTAGCTGTATGGGTCTTTTGTACCAAGGACAAATGGTGCCATTGATGTGCTGAATAAATGCCTTGCTGAGATCCAGGACTGGATGAACTTTAATTGACTGAGACTTAATCTAGACAAGACAGAGGTACTAGTGATTGAGCTGGGTCACAGGCATGATGGCAATGCCTCTGGGACAATAATAGGCTTGATCCTGGGGTTGATCCCATTGATGGTATCCTCTAAGGTGAGAGATCTGGGCATTGTCCTCTACGAGAAGCTGACATCTGAAGTTCAGGTGTCAGCTGTCATCAAAAGCGGTTTTTACCATCTGAAGAACATCACCCAGATGAAACCCCTAATTTCTCCTGAAGACCTGCCATCACTAGTGCATGCCTTTGTAAAATTCGGGCTCGACTCCTGTAATGTTCTTTACTTCTGGGTCCGTGGAGGGAACGTTCACTGGCTGCAGCTAGGACAGAATGCAGTGGCCAGGCTGCTGATGGGGCTGTCAAGGTCCTGTCATGTGACCACGATCCTGCAGGATCTGCACTGGCTGCTGATCAGGAGGAGAATTCTCTTCAAGATGGGTTTGCTCACCTATAAGGCTCTATATGGATTACAGGTTCATAGGTTATGGGTTCAAGTCATTAGCTTATAGGCCGTTCATAGACTTGCCACTAACATCGGATGTATCTTAACTTATCGTCTCCCATATAGAAAGCTAAAAGATGTTTAAATACAGTCATACTAGATGCTCACACCACATAGTCTGGCAGGGCATTCCACATATTTACCATCCTCTGGTTAAACCATCGCCCCCTCCTAGTGGTTCTATATCATTCCCCTTCTAACTGAAACTTGTGCCTTCTAAGATCTGTACTTTGAGGTTCCTTTCTAATCAACCCAGCTGATTCCAGGGGTAGATTGCCATGGATAGCTCTGTATACATAACATAGATCTCCTCATATTCTACGATATCCCATAGAATACATCCCCAGTTCCTCCAGTCTATCCCTGTTAGTCCTATCTTTGATATTATATACACTTTTTTGGTTAACTTTCTGTGTACTCTTTCCACGCTGTTGCTAATAGTTATATTACATGGTGAACAAAAAGGGGCACCATATTCTAATATTGGTCTCACCAGTGAACCATAAAGTGGGACCAACACTTTACTCTCCCTACTCTGTATATTTCTCAGTATGTTTCCCAAGATCCTATATGCTCTCTTCACACTCTCACTAGATTGCTTCTTAACACTCAATTTATCATCAATCCATACTCCTGGGTCCTTCTTATTCTCTGTTGGTGTAATCGTGTTGCCATTGATAGCATAATTTGCCTTCCTATTATTTGAACCAAAGTGCATTACTCTACATTTTGATTCATTAAACACTAGTTTATACTCCGTAGCCCAGAAGATCAATTTGTTTAGCTGACCCTGAAGTTTTTCCACAGACTCTAAATCATTTACAATAGCCCCCACCTTTGTATCATCAGTATATTTACAATGCCATGCCCCATCTCCTACCTGCATTGTGGATATAAATACTCTAAACAATATAGGGTCCAGACTCGATCCTGGGGAATCCCACTAACCACTCTTCCCCATTCTGATCAATTACCTCTTATGCCCACTCATTGCCTTCCCTGTTCCAGCCATGATCCTGTCCAGTCTATCAGTTCCTCATTAATATCCATCATCTGTAATGAATTCAGCAGTACATTATGAGCTACTGAGTCAAACGGTTTAGAGTAGTCCAAATAAATTATGTCAACAGACATACCCCAGTCCAGTGCCTTACTCATAGGCTCAAAGAAACTAAAGAGGTTAGTCACACAAGACCTACCCTCTACAAACCCATGCTGTGCCATGTCCACCAGGCCCTGCTATCTCAAATTTTCTTCCAAACGCTCCTTAATAAAGCCCTGCATAATCTTTCCCACCACAGATGTAATACTTATTGGCCTATAATTGCTGACATTTGTTTTAGCTCCCCCTTTTAATCTAGGTGTAACATGTGCTTTTCTCCACTCATCAAGCACTCTTCCCTCCTTCATGGAGACATTAAACAGTGATGTAAGTGGCCCAGCCAGCTCCTCAGCCAATTCACGTAGAAAGTATGGATGAATATCGTCCGGCCTCCAGATTTATGCTTTTTATTTACTTTTGTGACTTATCCTTCACCTCCCATTCCTGGATAGTTTTTAAAGTGTTATATTTTTTCTTACCGTCCTACTACAACCAATATCTTTTGAATCTTTAAATGCATTAAGAAAATATTTATAGAATTTTCCTGCCATTTGTTTTCATCAACCATAACATCATTCCCATCTTTTAGTTTAATCACATGTTTTTGCCCTTTCTTCTGACTTCCTATATAACTATAAAATTTCCTACAGTTCTCTTTATTTTCAGTTGCCAGTTTTAATTCTGCCTGTGCCTTAGCCCTCCTTATGGCTCTCTTGCATGATTTTACTTTGCCTTTATACTTGACCCAGTACTCCTCAGTTTGGTTCTTTTTATATTTTTTATATGCCCGTTCCTTTATTGTAACTATTTTCTAGACTTCAGTTGTAAGCCATTTTGGAATTCTACCTTTATCATTATATTTAGATACCACTGGCACCTACTCTACCACACAATGCCTAATTTTCTGATCAATTTCTCCCACATGTCTCCCAGGGACAATTTCTTTAATTCCACCTTCCAATTCCAGTGTTGAAACACCTGTTAAATCATTTTATCATTATATTTAGATACCACTGGCACCTACTCTACCACACAATGCCTAATTTTCTGATCAATTTCTCCCCACATTTCTCCCAGGGACAATTTCTTTAATTCCACTTTCCAATTCCAGTGTTGAAACACCTGTTAAATCATTTTATAGTCAGCTTTCTGATAGTTTAATATCATAGTTTTCCCTTTCTGTTATTTTATTTGTTCATTTATAGTGAACCTGACCATATTATGGTCGCTTGCTCCCAATGGATGCATTACTTCAACATTTTCTAATGCCTCCTCCATATTACTAAGAACCAAATCCAGGATATTATTCCCTCTAGTGCTTTCTGTAACATGCTGTTCAAGTCCATTTAGTTGGCAATATTCTAGAAATCTAGTTTCCCAAAAAACAACTGTTTTTTCATTGGCCCACTCTATTTTTGGGAAATTGAAATCCCCCCAGTACTATATATTCCACTTTTATTTCCTATAAATCTAGAGCATTCATGAATGCCTGGTTCTCAGTGTCTGTCAGATTTGGTGAGCGATAACACAGCCCTAATGTTATATCTCCTTTATTATGCTGAATTCTAATCCAGGTTTGTTCAACTCCCCCCTATCTTATCCTTATTCAATGTAATTTCCTGTGCATTTGAATCAGCTGATACATATAAGGCAGTGCCTCTTCCTCCTCTTTTCCCCTGCCTAGTAATCTAAAAGTAATCATAGCCCTGTATGTCATCTATCCAATCCTTATCCATATCCGTGAGCCATGTTTCAGTTATGCAACATATATCTATTCCCTTCTGATGCATAACATGCTTCATCTCATCCATTTTGTGCTTGAATACTTCTAGCATTCAACATGAGAACATTTATTTTTCTATTTACTGCCACCTTTGTTGCTGTAGAAATACTCTTTTCCTAGCATTCTTTAGTCTCAGAACTCCCTCTCTCTCCCCATACTTCCTAGTTTAAATGTTTTATAAGTTGTTTTGCAAACAACATCCCTAATTCTCTACTCCCTTTTTTGATAAGTGCAGCCCATCTTTTTCCATATAACCACTCACCCTGACCACCTGTCAGACCTCCTTACTCCTGCCATCCCTGCCCGCTTCCTTCGTTCCTCCACCAAGGACCTCTTGGCAGTTCTGAGGACCAGGCTGAAAACCTTGGGTGACCATTCATTCGGGGTGGCTGGCCCGGTCCTCTGGAACTCATTGCCAAGACCTTAGAGGGAGGCCCCTACAGTGAAGGTGTTCAGGACGGGCCTGAAGACTTACTTTTTAGCTCAACCTTTCCTAGCAATGTTTTTTAATCTATATAATAAATTTTAATTATTTATTGATTGTTTTATAATGTGAATTGTTTTTAGCACTCTGTAAAACTTTTCTACTGTACGGCACCCAGAGCCTCCAAGATTGGGTGCCAAACAAATAAAGAATTACTTACTTTCTTACTTTCATCTTTCTGTGCTAGAACATTTGTTAGGTGCTAGCCTGGGATGCCCAATAGTGGTGTTTAATGTTAGAGATTCCCATTCCTGCCTTGTTCTTTGGGGCAATTACTAGGTCTTATTTCTGAGTACGTTTTCTTCCACCCCTGTTTATTTTTTAAAATGAGTCTACAAAAATGTCACCATAATTTCTCTGGAATTTCTATTGGCAGTGTTTGGAAAAGAACCATTAAAGTGTCTCTGTTCTTGCAAAAAGGGGTCTAGGTTGCAGCACGGTAAAAACAATGCTACAGTCCATGTTTTAAAACCATGTTCTAGCCCTGGCAGAAAGTAGGCTGGAACCTGGTTTTAGAATAACACAGTTTTCTTAACCTGAAACAGAAGTGTGAATAGACACCATGCTTTAACTCAGGTTAATGGCCTTGTGCAAGTTTCCACCATGAATATTGGGCTTACACTGCTGAAAACCATTTTCAAAATCAATGATAAACTTACATTGAGCTAATGTATTGAGCAGTCTGTACCACACAATGCCGAATTTTCTGAGCAGTCTCCTGTTCTGCCATCTTCATAGTTTGTCCTGATCATGAATATCCCACAGTGAACCACAGCACCTGCAATACCTTGCGCTGATTCTGCAATGGTGCATGGGAACTTGCTGAGGACAATGCAATATTGGAGGGCAGTCTGGATGCTCTGAATGCCATGTTTGAGACAAGTATTTGGAATGGGTCTAGAAACAGATCCCTTGACACCTGCTTTGGGTTCCATCTGATGTTTTCATGGTCAGTTGGCTGTTCAGAAATGGTCCCACATTCCACAGTTTATATTAACTCTTCACTGTAAACTGCAAAAAACTATTTCTTCCATTCACCATTAGAGTTTTGTTTTCCAAGATTCATGTCACAAACCCAGAGTTTGAATAAAACAGGTTAGATTTACTGGGTAAAAAGAGATTTTAGCCACACTGGTCCTTAGAAAACAGGAGTCGCTGGATAGTTTGATACCTTTTATTGGACTAACAGTATGTCTTGAACAAAAAGGTATAGTATATACAGTAAGCTTTTGAGGTCCCACAGGTCCCTTCTTTATGTGAATCTTTTAGTGAATGGGGGAAATTTGGCCAGGACAATGGGGACATTCCCCTACTCATCAGTAGGGGGAACCTTTAGCCCGCTGTCCAAGATGGCTACTGAGTTAGAGCTAGGAGAGAGGATGGACACTACTGAGGCAGGGGAGCAGGCCTCCTCCCCTGTCCTCACCAGCCAAGAGGCCATTGAGAATGCTGTTATTCTGCAGGAATTGTATGATGAAGATACTGTGAATTATGTTTTGATTTACCCTTTACATATAAGTAGTGAGCCTAACACAGCTGTCATTTCTTCCGACTACAATGGTGAGCCAATTTTGATGGAAGATACTGAACATTTGCCGCAGTTGTTACTACAAGAGGAATGATTATACTTAGCAAAAAAGGCTGAATTCCAGGAAAAGCTCCTAGCAGCTCAACAGAGCACTGCGAGTAAGTTGGCAACTGCTACAATTGTTTCTGACAGTCAGCTGAGGAAAGGTACAGCAACTTCAGCTGAGAACTCTGAGATATACCCTGCTGCTCTTTCAAATGTGGAGAGTTCGCAAATGCCAACAGTAGCTGGCAGTGAGAACAGACTGAATTCTGTGTGCCTAGAGCTGCATGAACTCCCCCAGGATAATCAGAGAGAAAAAAGTAATCACCATCGGTTGGGCATCCGAATGCAAACTCCCAAACAAATGACTGGAAGAACAGAAACAGTGGGGGGCATTTATTTATTTTATTTATTTAGCTTTTGTTTACCGGGTAAGTACACTAAATAAGTATTATGCCTATTTTCAGGAACGGCCCGGGAGAGTACAACACGAGGAACAACAGTCAAGGAGACATGGCAAAGACAGTACAGTTTTTTGTCACAGTAAACAAACATGTGGAAAATACATCATTTGACTCGAGGGGAAACATACAGTAGTAAGCACATTTCAGATTATACACTCTAGACTAGCTAGTTCAACTGACAGGTATATACAGGTCATCATACATAGGAGTGGAGCATAGCTCAATGACTGGATTGGTCATAATATAACTTATAACATTGTCATATACACCACCTAGGCTAGTTGGATTGTGGACAGGTATATACAGCTAATCACATTTCTCTAAATATGCACATGTTAGACAGAAACAGAAACACTTGGTAGTACAAGTTTCTACCAAGTGACCAAGGTGCAATATGTCATGGTTAGCCTATGACCGTGGAGCAATAATGGGTGTAAGGACAGGAAACAGCTGAGGTAATCAATTCTAAGACTTTGACTCCTAACGTAATGCCTACTGTAAATAGCTCTACTGTGAGCGCTCCCATAATGCACATTAATGACTCTTCTTCTTCTCAACAAACTGCTTGGTCACTAGAGAATGCCTTAATGGGAGCTGGATGGCTACAAATGAATGAAGGGCACTGGATGCCAGATCCCACTGACCCCACAGTTCAGAAATATGTAAGTGATATTCAGATAGTCATGAAGGGGGTGGCCACCCGGATAATAAAGATACCAAAAACTGTAGCAGCACTAGAAAATGCTCAGTCTTTTTCTAACCAGTCTGTTGTACCTCAAAATACTGAAAATGGCA
This sequence comes from Neoceratodus forsteri, assembly GCA_016271365.2. Lineage (NCBI taxonomy): Eukaryota > Metazoa > Chordata > Ceratodontiformes > Ceratodontidae > Neoceratodus > Neoceratodus forsteri. Next base: position 1,174,860,706 of record CM057450.1, on the reverse strand, counting down.
CTGAGTGTGAAAACACTGTATATCAGCCTCAGGTTCCTGGGGATCTCCCCACCTCCAGGAAAGGCATTTGACTGTAGGCCTTGCTGAAACGGCCCTTAAGAACACTGAACAAAGAATGTGGCTAGCCCAAGCAGACTTATTTCACAATACAGGGGAGCCTGCCACCAGAAGAAATGCTGTTCGCCTAATATACAATAATATACAAGGGAGGCTTACTTGATCCACTGGACAGACTGTATATTGCTAAAACACTTTTAAGGGGTCCGTGAGATTTTTTTCATCTGAAATGTTTGGTTTAATTCATATAGGCAATTCAAATTATGACATGAGTTTTAAAAATGTTACCGGTCTAGATAGATTTTAGTCACAATACCGTAAGTTAAAAAAATGTTCCCTTATGGATTCCATTGTTAGCTGTCCCTTTAACTAAACTAGCTGTTAAAGTCATTACCATGATGTTCAAAAACAAAGGTGTTAATGTTGAAAACATCTTATTTTGGCTATGTCAGAGATGTGAGGTTTTAGATAGGCCTACTCTCATTCTAGATAGTGAACAGCTCTGGAATGGGGGTTGGAAAATTAAGGTCAAACTCTTTACTTCCAACAATGGCCCAGTGCATTTGCCTAATTTCTTCTTTTTAGGTAAAGATATGGGTTCACTTTTCTATATAGGGCAATCTAAAGCTTGTTTTAAATGTGGAGCCTGCATCCATTTAAGTACTGCCTGTGACACTTCGATGTAATCAATGTTTTAAATATGGAGATATAGCTGCCAACTGCTTGAATCTCTCTAAATGTAACCTCTGTGAAAAAACTAGGCATGCTTATGGTGGGTGTCCCTGGGCCTCCCATAATAGGGAGGATTGCCCTTCACTCGAAGGCCTCATAAACACGGCCCAACTGGCTCAGGCAAAAAGGGTAGCAAGGCAAGCAGAGGGGGCTGCTAGAAATCAGGAGCCAGAAAATATTTTTGATCAGTCTGCTCAGCCCTCCGCTAGCAGGGATGGTAATCAACAACCAGTTCAGGCCCCATATGTAGCTATTATAGACCCTAAGGGAAAGGAAGGTCAAACTGGAGATTCTAATACTCTCCCACAAGTGTCCGAAGAGGTTTTCGTGCCCCCTCCCCCACCTGCTGAGGACCTCCCTTTTAAAACTGTCTTATCCAAAAAAGGAACTAGACCATTTAATGCTGCAAAAATGAATACAGTGGAAGGGAAGGAAGGAAGGAAGGAAGGAAAGAAGGGTAAAAGGAAAGCTCCTTCCCACTGGAAATCAGGAAACAGGTTTGCCTCATTGTCAGTAGAAAAACAGTGGGGGGATTCTGGAGAAGAAGACTCAGACTCTCCATCAGTGGCTTCCACAACCACTGATGTGATTTCTGATACTGAAGATGGAGGCAGGGAGGATTCTATAGCCAAATGTACCAGGCACAGAAAGGGCTCTAAAACCTCCTGAAGAATCCTTTGTGCCAGTTAGTTCTTATGTCTGTAACCCCCTTTTTTCTTCCTGATTTAATGCTTTCTCTATTTCTTCTATTAATGTAAATAGTATTAAATTGAAAAAAAAAAGAGATGGGGTATTTTTTTCATTAGAATCCTTTCCTTGTGATATTTGCTGTTTACAAGACACCAAGCTCAAATCCCACCATGAGCTTCACCAGGCTGCCAACAAATAGCCCAGAGGTCCCACTTTTTGGTCAGTAGGGGAGGATATTTGTGACGGCATGGGTATTCTTTTTTCTAAACAAGGGATTTCAGTGTCTAGATTGTTAGATATGTTTCTTGGCAGAGCATTAATGCTTGGCTTTAATTTCAACCAGGAGAGGTTTAGGTTTATTATGGTATACGCACCACAAACTAAAGCCCAAAGAGTTTCTCTTTTTAAAGAAATACAGCCTTATTTGCACACCTCCAGGATGGTGATATGGGCAGGTGACTTCAATCGTGGGTTGGATTTGGCAGACAGAGGTCTAAAAATTATTAAATTATTTTGTGATACGACAGCCTTACATAATATTGTCTCTCTAGGTGGTTTATATGACTCATTTAGATCTCATTTTTCCACAGGAGGGCACACATTTTTTAAGGGCCCCATTTCTACTAGGATTGATTTGATATTTTTATCTAAATCCTTGATTTCTCATAAAGTTCGATTAGCTGTATGGGAATTTTCAGATCATAGATCACTTACTGTCAAAATTACCTGGGGGGTAGCACTCCAAAATGTAAAAACAATAGCTGGAGGCTAAATGAATCCATTTTAGAAAAACAATGGGTAAAAATGCCTGGGTAAGGGAATGGAAGGCAAGGCTTTCTGTATTAGCATGCTATGATTATTTGATTTCTTAGTGGGAAGACACAAAAAGTTTCTGGAAAAAAAACTGTTTCAAAATATCTCAATAGACATGGAAAATAAGGAATATTTAAGTTACCTGCACATGAGGGGCCAGTTACAGACACTCATATCTTATTCAGAAACCCAGAAAAAAGATTCTAGCTCTCAAATTAGGATTATTAAGGATCAAATGAAAGTTTTTCAGTACAATAGGGCAAAATCTTTGGACCAGGAATTACGACTCAGTCCAAATATGAAAAAAAGGTTCTTTAGATCCTTTTAAAGAGTGTAAGGAAAGGGTAGAACATAGGATCTTCACTGGGCTAAAAAACTATTCTGGTCAAATGGTCACCACTTCAGAAGATATGTTGACTGCAGTAGAAGATTATGTAGCAAATGCTTTTGGCACTAGTCCTGAAGTGAACTTGGATGCTGTCCTCATTTCACAGTTAAATTTGGCTCAGCTCCACGAAAGGAATAAACAAATCCTAACTAAAGAGATTAACCTAGTAGAAGTTCAGACTGCTATACACAGTTTACGTCAAGATACAGCTCCTGGAACAGATGACATTAGGGCCGGTCTCTACAAAACCTTTTCAGATTTTGTAGCCCTGGCTTTAGTTATTTTGTATAACCATATGTTGGACAGTGGTAACTTAGCTCCCTCTATGAATGAAGCAATTCTCATTCTGTTATACCAAAAAGGGGAAAGAGAATTATTAGAAAACTGGAGACCTCTCAGTTTATTAAATATGGACTTAAAGATCTTAAGCAAGATTCTTCTTGCTAGACTTACTACAGTAGTAGATTCTTTAAGTCATCCAGCACAGATGTGTGCTATCCCTAATAGACATCAAAATCACAATTTAATTGTATTGTGTGAGCTTTTTCACAGTGGACACAAAGGAGAAGTACATGGCTATGTCTTAAGTCTCGATCAAGAAAAAACTTTTGATAGATTGGCCCATTCCTTTTTGTTTTCTACACTTCAGGAATATGGAATCCCAGTGAAATGTATTAGTTGGTTGATAATAATGTATGATACGGCAATTATAATACTTAATGTAAATGGCTGGTGGGGTGAAAAAATTAGGGTAAAAAGGGGAGTTAAGCAAGGTTACCCCCTTAGTCCTCTGCTATACGATTTTGGAATAGATATAATGCTTAGATACACCGTGTCTCAGGGGGATATTAAAGGCCTACAACCTCTGCCAGACTTAAAGCCGATTAAAATTTTAGTGTATGCTGATGATATTGTCCTGTTTTGTTGCCAAACACTCCAGAATTAGCGATTAGCAATGTTCTGAATAAATATTCAAGTATTCAAGGGCATGGATCAATTATGTTAAAAGTATTGGTATAGTATTAGGGGATACACCCTTGCCTGAAGACAATACTTATGCAGGCTTTATAATTACTCATGCCACCATTAAAACACTGGGAGTCGAATTTGGAGCAGGAGACTTAGCCAAAATTAATTGGGACAACCGTTTTACCAAAGCAAACAGGTTAGTTTCAGGTTGGAAATGGCAATAAATTGCTAAAAGAAAAAGATTAGCTCTTATTAATTCCCTCCTTGTTCCTGTATTCTTATACCTCAGTTATGTTTTTCCCCCCTCCACAAGCTATAACAACTTCTTTGTTTAGTATTTTTTTCCAAGCCCTTTGGGGGAGCAGGTTGAATCCTCTGAAAAGGGAAATTATTTACAGACCTGTTACAGAAGGAAGAGTTAACATGGTCAATCCTGTGGCCTTTCTTTATAGTATTTTCATTATGTTTAATATAGGCTTTGCCCTGAAACCGGGAGACAGGATTTGGAAGCCCCTTGTTTTGGCATGGTTAACGCCTAGTGTAGGTCCCTGGTCACAGAATAAACCTAGGTTACTTTTCAGAGTGTATTCTTTACCAACAGTTAGCTTAGAGCTTCTAAAGACTCTCATTAAATGGAAACTTTCCCCATTAAAGAGTCAAGCCCAGGATAGGAAGTCAATTTATAGAGCCATACTTCAAGAAGAAAGAAAAGAAGATATTATTTGTCCTTACTGTACGGGGCATAAAACAAAAGAAATTTTGGAATTATTTTGGGAAATAAGAGGATTCCTGCTTTTGTCTGGGATTTGTTATGGTTGGGCAACTATGGGAGGGTAGGTATAAAGAACAATACTAAGCATAAGCTTCTTGCTGAAAGGCATTGCCTTAGGGATTCTTGTTTTCAGATTCCTGAGTCACAAGAACATTTGTTTGTTGAATGTGCTTATGCTAAATCCTGTTGGGTATATCTTGCAGAGTATTGGAGTGAACCTCTATTTCAAAACCTCTCTTACCCAGAAGTTATGTATGGTACCACCTCAGATGGCTGGGGTAGGTACAACGCAGAAACTCTTTACATAATGTTAGCAGTTGTTATGTATTTTGCATGGCAATCCAGATGTGTATGAATAACACAACAGCATTTAATTTCTTATCTAGAAATGGTGTGAAACATTCAAGTTTCAATACAGAATATTAGGCGTAGGTATTCTAGCCTCTACTCTAAGGAGAAAGGTAGACTATTCTGGGTTAATTGGGACAACTGGGATCTGGGATGATTTCTACAGTTAATTTATATTATGCATGCTATGCAGATGTATTACTTGTTTGTTAAAATTGTGAAGACTATGTCTATATGAAATGTTTTTTTGCCTTTGTATGTATTATTGTATTGTAGTCCTATTTATTTTCAATAAAATTCCCCTACTCTCAGAAGGGAATGCTGTTGGCCACTTCTGGGATGGAGGAGTCAGAAGAGGTTGTGTCGATGGAGGATCAGCAGGTTGGGGCCCTGTCCTCTGGCCCAGCCACTATCCTGAAGGAGGATGATGATATGGAGCTCCATTCATTGGATTCCTTTGAAGAGACTGTGGAGCAAGAGAAATGTGATGCTGTTTTTTTGGAGCACTTATCAGATGAGAAGGATGTAATGGATATATCTCAAATATCCGATGAGATGATTACACAAGAGACAGCTAAACTGGATTCTGAACTTGAGAAATGGAGGACTTATATGTTAACTATGTTGGCTGAGCATGAGGAACTGTATATGAAAAAGAAAGCTGGTCTGAGAAAACGGCTTCATAGTGTGTCTCCCCCAGACACACACACTCTCCAGGAAAACTTTTTATTTTGGACAAAAACTCACCTCCTAGTCCAGACCTGCAGCAGCAACCTGTTATTCAGCATGATGGTGCTTCATCAGTTTCAGTGACTACCATTGTGCAGCAGGAGATGTCCGAGATGGAGGACATGCCACCAAAGGAACCGCTCACTATGGCGGCACAGATCAAAGCTGCTTTCAAAGTTTCTACTTGGCACTGAAAGGTGTCGGTTGGATACAGACTCCAAGTGGGAGTATGGATTCCGTATCCCAATTGGCATATGCGGCAGATTTCAAGTGGCAGTACAGATTAGACAGCATAGGGGAGCACAGAACATTCCATGGATGGCTTTTTTGGGAATGGACTCTGCATGGCAGGTAAATGCACTATGTACCATGGCTCTGACTACAGGGGTCTGTAATGCTTTCTACTGAAGAGGACATTGGATCACAGTATGTTGCTCAGCACAAACTGGTTACTGGGCAGATGAATGTTCTACCAGGGGTTTTGAGTTCAAATGTGGTTCTGGGTAGCCAGGCAGTGGTTTCTGGACTGGAGAATACTGCAATTCCTCCATTAGATGAAATGGAGGGCACTGGAATTAACACTGTAGCTGGTGGGGCTAGTATTGCACCTAATACAGGGCAAAAATCATATGCTTCTGAGGCACCAAATGTCACTGAGGGTAATGCTAGACTGAGAGGTTCTCCCCCGGGAACAGCTCCACGACATCAGACAAAATTCTTTTATTTTTGTAATAAAACTCAGCCCTTGCCCAGATGGAATGCTGTCTGACTACAGTATAAGGGTGGATTGAAGATGAGACTGGATAGAGTCTATGTGGAGAGGCTTCTGCTAAAAGATAATATGAGATTTATGGCATCTGAAATTTATGCCCTAATTCACATCTCGGGGGAAGATGCGTTTGATGTAAGTTTTCGACATCCACATGCTTTGGAGTGGTTCTGGGTTTTATATCATCAAGTGAAGTATTTCCTCTTGTGGTCCCTGTTCATAGCAATTCCCTTGAGGAAACCATTCATTAAAATGGTTACAGTTATGTTTCTCAATGAGAGTGTCCACATTGCTGATATTGTTCATTGGCTCCAACAGTGGTGTGTTCTCCTTAGTGCTCCAGAGGCAATCATAGACTCAGAGTATCTATGGATGGGGAGCTGGAAATTTAAGGTTAAATTACATCAAAATCCAGATGGCATCATGCATGTTCTGAACAGCTTTTTCTTGGGCAGAGACAGAGGGGTGTGCTTTTACTCTGGGCAGCCCAAAGCCTGTTACAAATGTGGAGCAAGAACACATTTATCCAATGTTTGTGACCATTTAAGGTGTGGTATCTGTGGCGAGTTTGACCATATTAGTTCTCAATGTTCAAATCATGCTCACTGTAATGTATGTGAGGAATATGGCCACATTTATAGAGAGTGCCTATGGGCAGTGCATAATAAATGTCATTGCATGGATCCAGATGATCTTATTAAGAAAGCACAGCAGAAATCCCCCCACAAGATACAACACAGCCAGCCACAGACACTAGTCAACCTGCTGGTAGTGGCACAGAAATCACGGAGGAGCCTGCAAATGGGGCTCAACCCCATGAGCAGTCAAGAGAGGAGAATGCGACCAATAAAGAGGTGCGGGATGTCTCTTCTGAAATTCCGATAGAAGGCCCCCAACAACGAAGGGAACATGCCCCTTCCCTCCCCAGTACTCAGTACCAGCTGTCAGGTGCAGGAGTGCAAGAACCAATAAGTCAACCCCAACATGGTGAGTTGGACTTGGAAAATCAATATGGGATACTGACTCAAGTTGATGACGGCGATACGGATGGTGAAGGTATGGTATCAGACACTTCATCTGTGTCAGAAAAACAGGATGCAGAAGAACTAATGCCAGAACATTCTAACATGAGCAGCAAGAAGAAAAAGAAAATACATGATAACTGGCTTTTCCTAAACCAGTATGATGGACAATTTTTCCTTAGTCACATTTAATGCCTGCAGCATTAACAATGCTAAGAAACGGACACCATTATTTTCTTTCCTACACACTTTACAACTGGACATTATTTTTCTACAAGAAATTTGAATTGATTCCTGTCAGATGATGGATTCTGCATGAATAAACTGGGTTTGGGGGCCATCTTATTGGTCATTTGGCATGGATAAGGCAGATGGGGTGGGATTATTATTTTTCGGGAAGGATTACTTTTTCAAAAGTTAATTGATTTAATTCCAGCGAGGGTACTTACTTTGGATGGCTTATGGTTAACTAAACCAAGTAGATTTATTACCACATATGGCCCCCAGTCAAAGGCTGACAGGGTAGATCTTTTCAATCAAATACAGCCTTATTCGGTGACAACAAAAATGTATACATGTGGGGATTTAAATGTTACCCTAGATGTTTCAGACAGACAATCTAAAGAGAGAAAGATTTATTCTGGTTCCCATGCTTTTAAAAAGTTTGTGGCATTAGCTGAATTACAGGTTGTTCATTAGCAGCTACACCAGAAATGAAATTTACTTGTGCATGAGGTACTCTTACCAGTAAAATAGATTATCTTTTTGTCTCCCAACAGTTGTCCATACTTGACATGGCTGCATTGCCTGTGGAGTTTTTGGACCATCTTATGGTGAAGTCTGTTTTAAGTTTTGATTCCCACTATGTGCATTCTTTAGGTATATGGAAAATGAACATTACTGCCCTTAAAGACCAAGAGGTTGACATGAAGATTTTGGATATTTTTATAGCAAAAGTCTCAGTTTTATTGGTTTATGATGCTATTAAGTCAATGGTCGGAGGATCTTACACTTGAAATTAAGGGATGTTAATATATTATGGGAAACAAAAGGTCGGGTCTAATTTGTACAGATACTTAAAATTAAGGGATCAACTATATAGACTTTATACGGCTACTTGTGTAGAGCAACAGGATTTGTCCGTTTAAATTTTGTGTCTTAAAAAAAATGCAATTTATATCAGTACAATAGAGCTACTGCACTGGATGTGGCTATGTCTTTTAGTGCACAGAAAGAACCTTATACTGACCCGTGTGAGGCATGTAAAGATAGATTACATAACTCACAAATTTCAACTTTATTGTCTCCCTCAGGAATTCTGATCTCAAATGGGAGGGGGACTATACAGGAAGTTGAGGCTCATTTGAAGGGCTTAAATGCAGAATAGGAGATTTCTTCAGGGCCTATTGAAGATTTTTTGGCTGATATTCAAGTTTCGCCATTATCTAAATGGGAAGAACATGAGTTGGTCCATCCAATTACTAAACAGGATGTTTTTGAGGTTATTTAGGCTTTAAAAACAGGGGTGTCTCCAGGAAAAGATGGTTTGCCCAACACATTTTATAAAACATAATTTGAGGTTCTAAGCTTTTGTCTTATCCGAGTGTTTAATTTTTATTTACTGACATGAGCTGGTATACCTTCTTCCTTTTCTGTAGGTTTAACTAATTTTTTGTATAGAACTGGTGATAGAAGGCTGCTTACGAATTGGAGACCAATATGTTTGTTACATTCCAATTTTAACATTTTAATGGTTATATTACAGAAAAGATTATAGCTAGTGGCATAAACTTTGATACAACCAATTCAGACATGTTCTCCACCTGGTAAAAAATCCAAGAGAATTTAGGAATCATCAGAGATGTCATGGTATATTGTTAACAGATAGAATTGTCTGGGTATTTGTTAACCCTTGATCAAAGTAAAGCCTTTGACAGGGTAAATCAAGATATGTGTTTACCATATTAGATCATTATTATGTACCTCAGAAGTTTGTACACTGGATTTTGTTGCTTTATCAGAATGCAGAAGTCTCACCACTGATCAAAGGGATGGAAGGGACCAGGATACCAGTTAGGAAGGGGGTTAGGCAGGGTTATCCCTTTAGTCCTTTACTTTATGTTTTTGCTCTAGATCCTTTTAAAAGGTGAGTTATTCTAAATACCGCAATACAGGGGTTATAGGGGGAACTACAAGGGAAGAGATGAAAATTGTAGCCTATGCTGATGACATTTGTGTTTTTGTACAGGATGAAATTATCGCACAAGGACTGATGTATACTATGGAGCAACATACGGCAGCTTCAGGAGCACAGTTAAATACAGAGAAATGTAAAGAATTAGTATTGGGACCTAGAAAGGAGCATCTTTCTCAGCTAGCTGGTATTGATGTAGTGGATGGGCTTTGTAAGATATTAGGGTTAAAATTTGGGGATGGGAATAATGCAGCTTTAAACTGGGGTGAAAGTTTAGATAATGTTAATTTAAAGGTACAGAGGTGGAAGGGATGGAAATTATCCAAATTAAAAAGGATTCATTTGGTGAAGCAGTTTTTAATCCCGATGTTGCTGTATCTTGGGATGGTATTTCCATTACCTTTGAATATGGAGACACAAGTTTTGAGTTTATTTTTTCAGATGGTATGGGGGTGTCAACTAAATCCCTTTATAATAATGTTATGGATATTGAAGGTGTGAGGGAACCAGAATTTAAAAATTGTCGGCCTTCCAAGGTCATGGGGGGTTGTAAACAACTGCTTAACCCCAGGATTCCCATTAAAATGTGGGATGTCCTATGTTGAGTTCCTATGGCAGAATGAATGTGAAAGGGAATCAGATGCACAACACTGTTGAGGAACGAATGTGTGTAAATACAGTTGAAACGATGGAACATTTTTTATTTCATTGCTCCTATGCGACAGGTTTTTGGGTATATGCTGCACAATGATGGAAGATGGTATGGTTACTTACTGTAACATATAAACAACTTGTTTTAGGTGATGTAATACTGCTAGCCAACAGATTTGATACCTGGACTTTATGGGTGTTTTTTGCTTGTTTAAAATATTATTTATGGCAAGCCAGGGTGTAGTTTGGTTTGGTTTTACTATGCCAAGGTGACACCCTTCTCACTGACATCCCCAACAGCAACAGACACAATTCAGAGGTCGGCATTGTACTGTTGGGATGTCTGTGCTCTTCCGGGTTGTGTTTCAATTCTAACTCCAAGTCAGAATTGTCTCAGAGAGGGGGTGAAACACCAGGAGGTGCAGTACTAGTGCCAGTGGGGACCATCACAGCAACCCAATGCTTTTCATCAAATTCTGTCACTGTGATGTTCTTCCCTGTGGCTCTGTTGATGTGCGGTTGGTACCCCACCAGTTTTACAACAAAAATGTATGTCATATATTAACTTGTGTTTAATTATAGAAAATGTGCATCAAGAGCAGGGATTGTTTATATAATCCTAGGGCAAAAGTTACTTTATGGTCGAGTGGATTTTCATTTTTTCAAAAATATAAGTAGGGAGGAATTATGATTTTGACACAGTTTCAGGTGTGCGATTTTTTCACTATGCTATTGATTTTTTGTTTGGATTTTTCCCTTTTTTTCTGTTTGTCATGATTTAACATACTTTTGTATGATTTGTTCATATGTATGAGTAAAACATTCCCCTACTCCCCTTTGTTGTTATTGCAACAGAATTATTGCACCCCCAGTGTGGTGGTTGAAATGGTAAATAAAGCCATAAGGAAAATCTATATTTCAGAATGTAATCGTTTTCCAGATCAAGTAATAATGGATTACTGGAAAAATATGACACATGTATTATAATGTAACTGCTGTGGCACAGGTGATTTCTTTTCACAAAATTTAGTGTACATTTTTATTTAGAATCCTTGTAAGGAAGGGATATTATGTATACGAGGGAACACTGTAATGGTTATTGAGATGTATTTTTTGTATAATATTTATATTTGAGTTTTCTGTTCTGTTTGTATGAGTTTTTTCTTTTTAATAAAAAACCCTACTATGATTTGGTGGTAGACTGGTGGATAGAATCAAAACATGATTTCCAAGACTATGTTATCAAACAAGCGAATAAATTAAAAAACAACAAATATTTCCAGTATTTAAAATTGCAGGCCAAATTACAAAGGCTTATCTCTAGAGCCCATGAGAAAAAATTTAATTTGAAAAAGCAAACACAGTACACAAAAGTTGTGATGTTTGGATATCAATATAACAGAGTCACATCCCTAAAACAAGAGCAGCAGTTTGGCACACAAGCTGAAAAAACAAGTACAGAACACAAAAGTTGAGATGTTCAGATATCAATATAACAGAGTCATATCCCTAAAACAAGAAGAGCAGTTTGGCACACAAGGCTGCAGACAGGGCTTAGATATCTTAAAAAATTGAGATGCCAGAGTGGCAGAAAGACAGATTATATGTTTAACAACTGCAGAACAAGGAATATTACACACAGACCCAGAGGATATAATGAATATTGTCCATAAGAATATTGATGTTTGGATCCCCATCAGAGGCCTGGTGAGACCAGACCTTCATTGTGGATATTGGCATTCCACCATTGGCTCAAAAATCGAAGGCAGATTTATTAATCCCCAGAACGGCAGTCGAAGTCCAATAGGACATTAAAAAATGAATCAGTAACATGACCCCGAGGGTGGATGGATTTGCATTTGAATTTTATAAAACATTCAGTGAACATTTAGGACCCCCCCCCCAGCTACTCTTTTTAATGAACATCTTGCACAACAGTCAATGCCCAGTATTATGTCCCAAGCCCTGGTGATACTTCTTTTTTTAAAAGAGGGGGTAACTATAAAATAGAAAATTGGAGACCTACAAGTCTCCTGTATTCAGATTTTAAACTTTTAGCCAGAATTCTAGCAGGCAGATTAGCAAAAGTGGCTGATACTTTGGTAGCTCCAGCATAGACATGTGCTGTCCCGAACTGACTGATGTTTTTTTTAAAGGAACCTTTTTAAGGAATACCAGCCTGTTTTATAAAATGGATCACTGTGTTCTATGAAAATGCTAATATCATACCTCTTATCAATGGGTGTCTAGATAAGAGCATCAGAGTGTGCAAAGGTGTACGACAAGGGTGTCCGCTAAGCCCTTTATTATACAGTATGTGTTCCTGTTGGATCCACTTTCTGGAAGAGTCAGGGGAACCCATCAATACAGGGAATTCAGGCTCATACAGAAACAGAAGAAAGTAAAATACTGGCTTATGCTGACAGTAGTTGTCTATGTTTACAAGACAAAGCAGCTGGACATGAAGTGGTCAGAACTATAAACCAATTTAAACATGTGTATAGGGTGAAATTAAATTATAACAAAAATCAGGAAATGTCCATAGGCCTTAAAAAAAACAAGAAGGTGAAACACGTTCTCTAGTCAACATACCTATCTTTGCAGAACCATTAAAACTACTGGGAATCATGTTTTTTTTTTGGTTTGTTTTTTTAAGTTAATCTTTATTGGACATATAGCATTAGTCCATCCATCCAGATCATAAAATGACAGGTTAATTCCAACAATCCAACTTCTTAGGACTAACATCTCAATTTTTTCTATGTATTAAATTAATTTGTCTCAGTTCTTTATAAGTTCCATGTCTTATAATCCCATTTCTTGTCTATCTCTTCAGCTCATTTACTTCTTATGAACATAACAGTTTCTACTATATCCTAAACTTACACCATATAGTGTCCTATAAACATAAACATAGAGGCAACCCGACTTAACAGAAAATCCAGAATTGATACCTGTTCTATTTCTCTGTTTCCTAATGGTGGACACCTGTGTCCTGGTGCCAGGGGTACCAAACTTGTAAGAATTTGTCATGTTGCAACCATACTTTACTAGTGATGTATTCCATTCTTTCTAGCTCTGTGACCCTTGCCCTTCATTCTTGCAGTGTTGGGGGCTGGGGTGAGAGCCATCTAGAGGTAATGCACTTCAAGGCTGCCACCCTAAGAATCTGTGCTAGTATAGCAGTTGATTATCTCCCTTTTAATAGAGTGGGGAGCCCTAGAACCAGGTCCTCACCAAAGTAAGGAATTTGGAGCCCTGTCAGCTGAAGTATACAGGAATGTACTTGTCTCCAAAAAGACTGGATTCTATGGCAAGCCCATAATATTTGAGCCTGTGTCCCTCTATCCCCACACCCTCTCCAACATCTGTCCAGTATCTGTGTGTCTAAATAGTGTACCTGAGATGGAGTGAGAAAGAATCTGACCAAGATCTTCCAATTGAACTCCCTCCAGCTGGGGGAGGCTATGACACCCCATCTCCTGCTCAGTCTCTTATACCAGTGTGGTGTGTGGATGACTATTCCCAAATCTGTAGCCCATCTTTCCCTTAGGTTATCTAATGGGGCAGGAGTCAAGGACATCAAGATTCCATAGAGTTGAGAGAGGTAGTCTGTATTCTCTTTTAAAGTTATAGCATGGTAGAAGTAGGACTCCAGCTCGGGCCTTTCTCTCCTAATTTTTTTTGCTATCCCTGGTGTATTCAGGAAGTGCCTAACTTGTAGAAATTGAAGTATTCCTCATTCTGTAGGCCAAATCTTCCTTTTACATGGATAAATGGGACACGGCCTCTGCCATCTAAACACTGTGAGAAAGTTGTCAGCTTCCTAGTGGCCCATCCCCAGAATCCCTGAGCAGTTCTAGGAGGTTCATAGGTCGGCTCGTATCTGATCAACAACACGGGCTCAGGACCCTCCAGAGTGCAGGTGGCCTTTCGCAACTTAACTATGATTCTCAGGGAGTGTTGTACCCAGGGGTTGTCAGTAGCCTTCCAGATTTGGGGGGGAAGTGCATTCATTGGTACAGCCCAAAGAGCACAATTCTTTAGAGCTGCCTCCTCTAGATGGTACCACCCTGAGTCCAACCTCCATTTGGCCCAGGTACATAATTGGGCCCCCCATGCTGCCACATAGTAGTGATAGAAATTTGGCAGGCTCAGGCCTCCTCTCTCTCTAAGAGCTTGTAAGATGGGTCTAGCAATTCTAGGGCACTTCTTGGCCTATATAAATCTCTGCATCTCCCTCTGCAACTGTGTCCAGAAGTTCCTAGGTGGCAGTATAGGTAGCGTTTGGAACAGAAACAGTAGGCGAGGGAGAACATTCATTTTTAGGGTCTGTATCCTTCCATACAGGGTTAGGGCAGTAAATGCCATGTGGCCATATCTGATTGGAGCTTTTAAAAAGTTGTAGAAAGCTGTTTTTGTATAAGAGGGAGATATCCACCAAAACCTTTTTAATGCCTAAGTATCTGATTGTCTTCTTATTTGCCCAGGCTAGGGGATAAGTGCTTTTAAAGTTCTGTGTTGGGGTCCCACTTAAGATCATCGTCTTAGATTTTAAGGGATTTATTTTTATAGCCTGCTTGCTTTCCAAAATTCTTTATTATTTGCAAAAGTAAAAGCACCGACACCTCAGGGTTTGCCATGAAAAAGAGAGAATCATCAGCATATAATGCTATCTTCTGCTCTAACCCCTCCACGTGCACCATTTTTAACTGCTTCTGGGATCTAACTTCCACCGCTAATGGTTCCAGCAAGAGGGCGAACAATAGAGGGGAGAGAGGGCAGCCCTGCCTCGTGCCTCTTTGCAAGGGGACTTGATCTGAAAAGTGGCCATTAACTTTTACCCTTGCTTCAGGGGCTTCATATAGGGTACGCAGTGCCCCTGTGAATCTAGTCCCCAACCCAAATCTCTGCAATGTCAGATCTAAGAATACCCAATCCACCCTGTTGAATGCTTTTTCTGCATCCATACTAATGGCTAATTGAAGGTCTCTTTTCTTAGATTGGGCTGAAATAATATTTAACAAATGTCTGATGTTATCTTGTAAATTCCTCCCAGAGATAAAGCCCATCTGATCTCTGTGAATCAGAGTCCCTAGCACTTGTTGGAGGTGATCCGCTAGGATCCCTGTAAAGATCTTAAGGTCTACTGGGAGTAAAGAAATGGGCCTGTAGGATTTACAGTCCTCTGGGTCTTTTTGGGGTTTTGTAATTACCGAGATTTGGACCTGGTTCCACGATGCTGGGGCTGCCCCCCAGCACCCCGTTAAAGGCTTCCTCTAACACAGGGACCAATGTGGGACTAAATTGTTTATATAATTCTGAGGTGTATCCATCCATCCCAGGTGATTTCCCATTTTTTAATTGTTTAATCTTGTTTAATATCTCTTGTTTAGAAATTGTAGCCTCCACACCCTGTTTTTGTTTTTCTGTTAACTTCAGGAGGCACAACTTATCTAGGTAACTCAGTATTTGTGCTCTATGATTTGGGCCTCTTTCTGCAGAATAGCGATTTTGGTAAAAATTTTTAAAGTATGTAACTGTTTGAGATGGGGCTGAGGTAGATTCCCCCCCCTTGGGGTCTCTTAATCTCAGTACCGCCCTGGATTGTGCCTCTTCACGAAGTTGCCAGGACAGGAGTTTTCCCACCCTATTGCCCTGTTCATAGTACTTCTGTTTACAATATTGCAACTGTCCTTCGACCTGCACATCCAAGAGTTTATTTAGTTTGTGTTTAACCTGGTCTAACTTTCTTTTAATGTCCTCATCCAGAGTATGGTGATGTTCTGTCTCTAGGCACATAATCTCTCCTTCCAACTTCTCCCACTCTTCATATCTTGCCTTTATAGCTCTGGAGGTGAATTTAATTATTTTGCCTCTTAAGTAGCACTTGAGGGCATCCCACTTCACCCCGGCTGAAGTGTCCCCCTTGGGGTTCAGCTGTAAGAAGGTCTCAGTGGCTGTTTGAATGGTCTTAAACTCCTGTTGTGTGAGCAGACTTACATTAAGTCTCCAAATGGACTCTCTGGGTTTTGGGGACATTTCTATATCTAAATTTATTGGTGCATGATCTGACAGCATGATATTTCCAATCCCCACCCCTGTAATCCAAGGCACCATTTCTGAGGACACCAGAAAGTAATCTATTCTAGAGTTCATTTTATATTTTGGTGACTAGGATGTATCGTCCTTGTCTCTCGGGTGTGTGAACCTCCAGGCATCTATCAAGGCCAGCTCTCTGCTCAATCTTGTGATAGTCTTCCCTGATCTCAAGGCACCTGTCAACTTAGAACCTATTCTATCTTGTTGAAGGTCGATCATAGAGTTGAAATCCCCTCCTATAATGATCAGGTTTCCCAGGTTTGTTACTGTCTCTTTAATGACTCTGGCTAAGAATTGTGCTCTCTAGGTCTTCATTTGGGGCATAGAGATTCAAAAGGTACACCCTTGGGCTCTGTACTTCCCTGTTTTCCTAACACACCTGCCTTCTGGGTCTGTGTCAAACTTATCTACCATCAGTGGGATGTCTCTCCTTAGCAAAATCGCTACCCCTGTGGTGTATGTGCATTTGATAGTGAGAGGCATATACCTCTCCTACCCAACCTCTACATACTTTTCTATGCCCCTCTTCCCCGAGATGGGTCTCCTTTCAAAATGCCACCCCTGTCCACTCTTTTTTGCAAGTCCTGAATAATTCTGTCTCTTTTAACCAGACTATTGATCCCTCTGACATTCCATGACACTACTCTTAGGTCTCCCATTTATTAGCATGGTAGGTATTCCTAAACATCTGGATACATCTGGTTGCCAATAAGACTTTAGTACAACTCAACAAACTTCTAAAATTGTAACCATAACAACTATTTACAATACTGATATGTAGCCTTTCCAGGCTGAAGGTACTTTAAGGTTTTAATTAATCCCCAACTCCCACCTCCAAAGGTCTTCACTAATGGATGAGGCTGGAAGTGACTAATCACCACCTCCTCCCTGGAATATCGCCACCCTATGAGGGTGGTGTTCCAAATGGGTTAAAGTCTGTTGCCTGCGAACTTTGTTGTAAGTCCGCTCAACCCTGCCCTTCAAAATGTGACTCTAAGAAAATTTGAAAGCACCCTAAAGATCCATCCCCAATGAGGGGAAAGGGAAGATGCACCACTCCGGACCTCCCATCCCAGGTACCGACAGCAAACCCAGCCCGCTGCTCCATCCTCCGGGCGTCCTTGTAAAATTATGGTCCCGGGCTCCAGATGCAAGTTGGCCCAAGGCTGATGCACATTCCCCAGTGTGGGCACCCAGATGGCTGACCCCGGAGCAGCTACAGCGAGATCCCACCCCCCTTCCTAGAGCCTTCCCAGGTACCCTGAGTTGGGGTTATCAGCTGTTAATCAGTTCTAATTTGAGGAGGAGGGGACCCCCCCAGACAGGCTCATGACTCCTTCCACCCCCAGATGGGACTAGAGGTTTATTTAGAAACCAGCCAGCCAGCATCAATGTTAGCATGACATGAAGCCAAAGGGACCCCTCCAGGTCTCCCCTCACAGTCACACCCTCTTCATATTATCAGACCCCATAATCTGCTAGGCAGAATGTAGGAATCAATTTGTTTGGGGCCTATATTGAACCCTTGACAAAAATAATTTTGCCTGTCTCTCGAGGCACCCCACCTTTCCAGTTAATCAAGGGACCCCTAGGCCACCCCAGGTGTGTGCCGCCTCGCTCCCTCCATAGCTGAACTCCCAGCCAGCTCCCTGCACCCCCATCCTGGGACAGCACCCAACCATCTTTATTGCTCTGTACATGCACCTTACCTTCCATTCATGTAGAACATCTAGAGTCCACCATCGAGCCCGAAAGGAAGAGAACCAGGCTGTACAGTGCATGTTTGAGCGCTTAAAATTAATTTTTACAATACTGGGGAGGCCCTGCTCAAGTTGGACCCCCAGGTGGCACCACCACACTAAATGGGCCACCGGCCCTCCATACGCCTGATCTGGATGTGAGTAGTATTGATCAACCCCCTCCCCCCCCAAGGCAGCTCCAGGAAGCTGTTCTCTCCCTGCCTCTCCCTCTTGAAGCTAACTCGGATGTGAGTGCTCAGTCAGATAATGATCCTTATTCTGAAAAATATAGTCCTGATTTACTGTCCTGTATCTATTTTTGACACAGCACCCAGAAGGTTGGGGGTCCAAAGTCTCTCTCCCAAGGGGAGGGCACACAGTCTTAGTCGAAACCATCTCACTCTGTAGAACTGGAAAATAAAAGAAAGTCTCCTTACCTGTGTCTCAGTCCGTTAAGGTGTCTGACTGTGCTGCACACTCTTCGGTGGCTGTAGGAATGCTCATGGTGTTTGAGAGGGGGGAACACTTTTCCTGTTACCTTGTCCCACATAAAGGAAGTCCCCCTCACTCCCCTGGGCCCTGATTTTTGGGTTCCCTGTACTTGCCAACCTCCTTCAGAGAAAGTCTTCTCTCTACACCATGGTCCTTTCTCTGAAATCGAAATCCCCAGTGACCTGACCCAGATTTTAGCCTCCTCCAGGTCAGTAAATCATTTCCAACCTCCCTCCATCTGGACTTTAAGTTTGGCAAGATATTTTGTGTGGGCTTGGTGGCCAGCTTGCTGCACGGCTTTCACCAGCTGGTAAACTTGCTGTTGGCATTCCAGGGTCTGGGGAGCATAGTCCTGATCAAAATTTAAGCAGACGTCACCAAATATGATTTGTTTTTTGGACCAAGCCATTCTGAGAATCTCTTCTTTGATTCGGTAGTCCAAAAAGGCCATAACTATGGATCTTGGGTGTATCTTAGGATCTTTTGGATTCACCACAAGGGAACAGTGAGCTCTTATTATACCCAGGTCTTTGTCTTTGGACAGATTTAAAATTTCTTTCAAGAAGCTGTCTATAAATGCAATCATGCTGCCTGTTTCGGTGTCCTTGGGGACTCCATGAAGTCATAAGTTGTTATGTCTATTCTTATTCTCCAGCACCTTCACCTGTTGCTGTAGAAGTAGCTCCTTTCATTGTAGGTCTAGCAAAGCAGTGTTATGAAGGTCTATAGTCATGCATTGAGTGTTAATTTCTGTCCCGAGGTGGTTCGCTTGGGTAGTCAGTCGGGATAGCTCCTGGCGATCCTCCTCTGCTTTTCGCTCCAGTCTACTCAGCGTTTCGTTCATTTGTTTTAGCGTGTGGCAGAGGACTTTGGAGGTAACAGTATAATCTTCCTCTTCTTCTGCATCCGGCATGGTGGATCAGGCAATGAGGGCCAAGATGTCTTCTCGGAGCACGGCCTGCTGCTGCACGAGTTGTGTATTGTGTGGATGTTTATTCATCGTTCCCCCCCCCCCCGATCTATCTTTAGCTTTTTGTTTAGTCGGCATCATAAACTCTGTGATGGTCCGATGTTTTGACAGTTTGGCTATATTTGGAGAATCGATGGCACCAGATTAGATTATTTGAAGGGCAGAGCTATCACTCTAAGCTGCCATTCACAAGCAACCGGAACCGGAAGTCCTGGGAATTATGTTTGGTACAGATAGTGATGCCTCCCACTATTGGCAATCCACACTAACCACAGCAACATGTAAAGGTAATATGTAGAACCACAAGTTGCTTTCAAAGCACAAAAGAGTGCTTCTCTTCTTACATGTGGCATATATTTTGCCACCCCACCACTAATGACTGAAGAAAACATATGTAGTTTGTTCTTTCAGGGATTATGGGGTAGTCAGTTAAATCCCCTCAAAAGAGATCACACATCCCAGATATTGTAGAGGTGAGATTCAGATGATCAACCCCATATTGTTTTTCCACTGTCTGTTTTTAGTTTCTAACTTTGGCCCGGTATTAAAGAGTACAATCTAAGCTATGGAGCTCATTAACTGCTGAATGGTTACTTCCCTTGAGGGAAAAATGGGAACAGGGATACTTGAGAATATCACAGGCATCCAGTACAGGGTGTATTCCCACAAGTGTTAGGTCAGTAGTGTGCAAGATTAGGATGTGGACGATCTCAACTGCACAGGGCATGTCTCAAACTAAGACTCAGGAAGACTCTGCAGTAATTATTTCAAATTGTAGGCCCCCCCCGCAGCTTCCATTTTGCCATGTAGGTTTGGAAGAGGAAGCTTTCCATCAGTTAACTGACAAAAGAATTCCCATTCACATGTGTGATAATTGGTTGTCCTGCCATGTTAAACTAGATGTCGGGAATTTGCTGAAACATAAGCCACTTGATGATTGTAAATGCTCTAGACCAACCTTCCCTATGGAACTGGAAGCACAATAGCATTTTTTTGTATGATCCACCACAATAGATGTGTGGAATGCATTAGTTCTGGAATGGGGTGATAAGGACATCCATCAAATCACTTATGAAATGGTGGTGTTACTGCTTCCCCCCTCTAGAATGTAGAAATATAGTAATAGTACACTGCACCTGATTTTTAGCATGTGGAAGTACTGTCTCTGGCAGGCACGATGTGCCTTCATGTTATATAAAATATTGACACCAGCTAGTGGAATAATTATGATAGTGAAGAATGCAGTACAGAAAATATGTAGGAAGAACAATGCACTCTACCATTACACCAGTTTTCACAACTATGGGAGGCACTGTACATGGATCAACAATTTCACATGACGTACTAAATGTTAAGGGTACTGCTATGTAATTCCAGTATAATGCATAACTTTTCTTTAACAACTTAAAGTTCATTAGTGTGCCTTAAAGTCTATAAGGGAAGGGGTTTACTTGCTTTTGTTATTATCACTGAGTTTTGTACAATGTTGACTGATTTATGTATGGTGTTATATATAATCATTTTTGTTCACTAAAAATTCCCTTAGTCCTCTACTGGGTCTCTATACTCCTGAATGGGTTGAATTTATTACCTGTACTTTGAAAGCTTGTTTTGCCATGTTTAGTTCCACACATGGCAGGTCAGGTGTTGCCTTGTGTTACAACAGTATATTTCTCAGGAAGACCTTCTGAAGATGGTAATTAAAGATGTTCAGGTGATTACTTATACGCTTGTATCTGTTCCTCTGTCTTGTTGTGTACTCATCTGTAGCTAGGTAGTGCCTGAGAAAAGCACTTTAGCACTAGTACACTTACCTGGTCATCAGAAAAAAAAATACAGGGAAAATTCTATGAGGAACAGCAGGAGGTCCCTAGTATGTACACGCTGGAGGCCAGAAGTGAATGGGGTGACATAATAGAGATGTACAATTTCTTGAGGGAAATTTAAAAAGTGAACAGCAAGGACCTGATCACTAGGAACAGTAGTGCAATAACAAGAGGGCACAAACAGAGGCTTATCAATGGGAACTTCATACTTCACTGAGAAAGTAGCGGAGCCATGAAACAGATTGCCAGAGAGGTGGTGGGAGCAAGGGCTACAAACCAGTTCAAGAATGGATGGAACAGGTATAGGGCTAGTATGACCACAAGTAGGAGTTAGAGAGGTGGGGGATAGAGGAGGTGCCATGTTAGTGTAGAATTAGGGCTAAATACTCTTATAAGCTGGAGGATAGGTAGGAAACTTTTCTTGTCAAAATGGAAGGACCCTGCTTTGGTGTTTATCTACTGGCAGTGTCTATGCTTCTGTCTATCCAGCATCGTCAAAAGGCTTCTCTTCAATTGATAAAGGATGTCATTATGATATACAAACTGTACATACATATAGTGCAAACATACTGTACAGACAATTCTACATACCTGGGATTTCAAATGCTGTTTCTTCTGTGCGTGTATCACCAGCCCCCAAAAATTATTTTATCCTAACCAGTTCTGAGTTGTAAAAATACTGTATATGGGTATCATGTATATTTTTACTGGGCCCATTGCCATATGTGATATATGTAGTGGCATAAATTTGTGTGTTAATGAGGTAGCTCGTGCTGCTGTCTAGATGAAGTTACAGTTAAAGTTCTTAGCGCAAGTGAAGGATTAAGGACCCCACTAGTTGTTTATCATACTGATACGTAACCAGTCCCATACTACTCATAGAACTAATAGAGTATCTATTAGTTCTATGGCTGTACTATGGGCAGTTAGAAAATGCACACACAGTGCTATGCTATGTTACATCATGCTACTGTGCTAACAGTAGCAGTCTTAACAGAAAGAAGTGACCCATTACCTATTTAAAAAATAAACAAATTGGGGGTGTGGGGGGAACAGTCCCCAATTTCTAATAAAACAACTGATATTTATTTATTTTTTCGTTTATTAAATGGGGTCCCCCCACCCCTGTGAATGGGTAGCCAGAGCCTGGGACCGATTGTGGAATGCTAATACCATAGTGTAACATTCATGTAATGCCTATGGTGGGCTCTTTAGTCCTCTACTTACGCCAAGTTCTTTATAAAATAGCTTGGATCAAACAAGCATTCTAATTAGTTTAAACTGCTCACATAACTTCAAGGTTTAGACTTTACTTTGTTCATGACTTTTTAACTATTAAAACCATTTTATAAGTGCAGCATTCCACTCCAGGGCATCAGGTTGTACAGAAATAATGAACTTCCTTGGTGCTTGGAGTCACTCGACCTACAGCGCCATGCCTCACAATGCAGCATGCATTGATTCTGCTCAATCCTATACTCAGTTATGTGTTATTTCATACACAAATGCATTTCTGTTCTGAAGGACATGCATTGAAAATATGTGTTTTCTCATCCACCTAAGCACCTGATGAGAACAAATAACCTTGATGTTTGTGATTTTTTATAAAAACTGCCAGTTGTGCGTATATCACAAACAAAATATCAGTTATATTTGGCTTGTCGTGTGACCGAGTGAGAATAACAAGATGTCCTTACTCGAGGCAGCACGGCATGATATCCTCACTCATGGTTGCATGACAAACAAATCTTCACTGTAAATCATGTGACAAGCATATAAACCCACAGTAAGAGCCTCAGAAAAGAAGCCTGGCAGGACTTGACTGTGTGCAGAAAGTTCCAGTTATACAGCTTTAAGTGACACAACCTAGACATAGCACTTCATCTGACCTTTTTTACCACATGAACATAAGCCTTTGCATAATTCAAACATGTCATGGGCCTAATACCCATATATCTGATATTTACTTGTGATCTGTGACCCCTGTAATGTTGCCTGTGGCTTTACCACTTGTCATGTCATAGGGTCACAGACCATTTGTAAAATCTCAGGCATATTTTATTAGGCCCATTCCATATACTCATTTATTGTAATTTATTTGTCTAGGACAGACCACCTACTGAAATACAATATCTTGCTTTTAAACAACTAGGTAACATCATTCATTACATAATTCTCCGTGATGGAACTGAGCGGTTTAGAGGAAGAGAACTGAGCTTCACAGATACAGGTGGGCTTCAGCCATACCAAGAATACTCCTACCAGATGAGGGCTTGCACTGCTGCTGGCTGCACAGACAGCAGTAAGGTGAGGGACACTTTTTAGTTTTGTATATTGTTTAATATGTTTACTCCTTTTCCTCTCCAGGTGGCCCAAGCTCTCCTTCAGTCAATCCACAAGTCCATATTCCTATGCCATCTGTAGAAGTAGCCTCTGGCTTCCAGTTACCTACTGCAGACCACCCTTGTGTCCTGAACTCAGTCCTCTAGGTGGAGCTGACCAGCCATGTGCAAAAGTCAGTGTGAGCACTTTCTAACCATAGAGTGGGGAGTGCAGAGGACACAGAAGTGTAGGTACTGTAGTTAGGTGTGTGAGTACAGCATTACCATCTGCCTGAGTACCACCATGTTTTGTCTAGAGGCATATTTTCCTCCCTTTTGTCCTATCCTTTATTTTCTGTACAGTTTAAAGGGCAACTGTGCTAAACATGTAAGCTATTTTCCTGTAGAAGCTGTGCTTTAAATACTGGTTCACATACTATTATTTTTCCGTCCTTAGTAGTCTTTTAGTAACTTTAATGAGTGTTTCTGAGTTATGGTGCACACTGATTGCAAGGACCATTTTACAATTCAGTGCTGCAGTTTATATACTGGTGAAGCTCTCCCATTGTCACAAATAATGCATCCATTTTCTGTTACCAATCTCTGTGGCTGAAGGGACATAAACTACATCGTACAGTTCTTAAATGGTACTTAGCACCAGTTTGTACATCAGAAACAACCACTGAGTTTACCAAAATGGCAGTAAAGATGGAACAAAAACAGAATTGGAACTTCTATATGAAAAACAACTTCTAGGCCAACACATCAATGCAGTGGTAGTGCTACTGCTCATGAAGTTGCTGACCTGGCCTCAGAAGTGGAGGGCTGACCAGGGGAAGGAGGCAGCTGTCCTTCTCTAGGGAGGTTCACTGCCTCCACTACAGTGCTACCAGCTAGGTGAACATGGGTAGTATCACAATGGAGGTAGGCGGGTTAGGTGGTGTTCGTCAGTCAGCTCACATACCACACACCTTGGTGTGTACTTGAGTGTGCTCAAGCCCTTGTGTGCCAACAACTACTAAGGGAGAAACTAGGAAAAAGGATTGACCCTGGCACCCGAGGCAACAGGACGTTAGTACATCTGGTCCCTTGTGTGTCCCTCAAACTTGCCACCTGATGAGATTGAATTTTGAGAGTATACCCTCCTGACCCCAACCCCGCTAAAGGGGTCTTAGTCATGACTCCATGGAGGGGCAAGTGGTGGCATTGTACCTACATAGAAAGCCAGCCTGCTCAGTTGGGTTCCCTGAGAAAGCAGGAGCCAGTCACCTGAAGGGGCATAAATTGTAACTAAATAAAACAGCAGCTTTTACAGAAAAAAACAGCTTACATGTTCTACACAGTTCTCCTTTAAAGACCTGCAGACCAATCAGAAGTTGTTTTTAAATAAGCCCATCCACCATAACCTATCTGTGAATGCAGAGGTATCACTGGACGCATGCCTCTATGGCATCATGCATCAAAGTCCTGTGTATTAGTGGTGGCTCAATTTCTCCTCCCAATAAAAGGCCACATTTGGACCCTAGATGCACAGCCGCCATCTTGATATGGAAACAAGGTTTGGAATGCAAAAATATCAGCAGGATTGCTCTAGGTAAGGCTCAGTAAAATAGACATGTGTGAATAAAGATCACCTAAGCAATCAAATAACAAATAGTCCATTTTGAATAATGT
This sequence comes from Neoceratodus forsteri, assembly GCA_016271365.2. NCBI lineage: Eukaryota > Metazoa > Chordata > Ceratodontiformes > Ceratodontidae > Neoceratodus > Neoceratodus forsteri. The sequence goes on along the minus strand of CM057450.1, from coordinate 1,174,835,448 downwards.
GTATAGTTTGCCTCTCAAGCAGTACCACAGAGTTTGTTTAACTGATATGTGTCCCTCCCTCCCATCCATCCACCCAGTTCTGCTGCTGCAGTTTGTTTAGTTTTAATCTCACACACAACTCATCTGTAAGATCGCTTTCACTTTTTTACTGAATTCATTTGAGTCTCCTTTTTTACCTTTCTGTTTCATTACATAATCTCTACCAACAGCATTTTAACATCGAAAAACTTCCCAGTTACAGTAGTTCCTTCTTTTTCATATACTTCCAAGGATAGGCCCATGGAAGCTATCACTGGGATGCCAGGCTGACTATTCAAAAAACATGCAGTATATAAGAAAAATGGTCTGTATCCAGATGTTTGTCAGAATTAAATGCTGTGCTTGTGGTAAATATTGAAAAAAATGCTAAAAAGCCTTCCCAGTGGCACGGCGGGTTAAGGCATCCATGCCTCCCAGCTGCCATGCTGGCGACCCAGGTTCAGGAACAGACTCAGGTCGCTTGGGCACCCGGCCGGGAGAGAGAAGATTGAGCATCCATAGAACAGCTCTCTTCCTTTGGGGAGGAAGGGATTCCATGACTTACCACATGACTGCCACCTGCTGGAAGCCAAATGGTGGCGTGTGCGAGTCCTCTGGGGAAAGGCCGGTGTACAGAGTGCTGGAGTACCTCCTCGGAGGCCGAGTGCACTTGTGTGCTCATGGCATGTAATGACATGTCCCAAGGAGAAAATCTGGAGGATAAAATGGAGGGTGGGCTTAATGAAGCCTTCCCCACTAGCACCGGCACCCTGCCCAGTCTCAGAGTTAGACGGAGACTCAGGATGGCTGTGGGTTATAAGGGACAGGGCTGAAACAGCTACCCAGCCTGCCTAGGAGTGATACAAACCTGCATGGGAAAAAAAAGAAAGCTAACAACAAAATTAAGGGCACTAAACTGAATTAGAAAAAAAGTGAAAGTAACTAGCAAGCTAAATCTGGTGTATACCACTAATCCAGTTGTTCCCTATGCTGACTTTTAAAATAAAAGACATAACTAACTGTATGTACTTTGTCAAATAATACCAGCCTCCATTACAGAACCATTGATGTTACAAGCATGGATTTTTGGTACAGTACACACACATCACATCAACAGGAGAGATGATGAGTGTAATTTACATAACAGCTGAGCTCCATGTGCAAAACCTACAAAATATGCTACGGGATATCACCTTCACAATGCAACTGGGGGCCATCAGAACCCTCAGGGAACAAGGGAAATCACCAAGTTATCTGAAGTGCCAGTGCACATCCAGTACTCCTTCACTACTGGCTCAGTATTGCTTTTCTCCCTCCCTACTTACTGACTTCTGGTGACCTCGCAGCTTTGTTCCTCTGCTAATGTTTATGTCCACGTCATGTATGTTTGCAGCAAATGAAGTGCATCTGTAAAAATGATGGGGTTTCTCTGTCACTGTAAAGGAAAATACTGATGAAGAGAGTAGGGGGTTGGTGTTAAAATAACAGCTGGAACAAGATAAAAATTCCTGAGTAAGGTTCCTGTCAAATGAGTATTTGGCAATTAGCAGTTGTTTTTTTGTTGGGGGGGGCATGACTTGGTTTGCCAGACAAAATCCATCACACCCATTTTCCCCAAAACTTTCTGATCTTGAAGCAAAACAACCTATGGTTCCACAGGTGATATTACTTTCTGTTTAAGATCACAGACATTAGATTCAGGTCCATGCGGTAGGTGTTCAGCTACATTCTGCTCTAAATTTTGCAACACAGTGTGATAAATGGCAATCTTAGGCTGGTACAGCGTCTTCAGGATTACCTTTCATTAGAAAACAAATGTAACTGTTTTCCTATGCTCCTTAGTAATGGTTCACCCTTCCAGAAGACACCACTGTAAAACAAAAGTGACATTCTCATAGATTAGGATATCTAGCCCTCCATTATTGTAAATTGCTCCTTAATTTTTTTGTCTTCAGGTGGTTGCAGCGACCGTTCAGGGAATTCCAGAGAATGTCCATCCTCTAACAGTCACGGCTTTGGGCCCCACAGCACTGCACTTAAGCTGGAGAATACCTGGAAAACCAAATGGTATCATCAAGGAGTACCAAATTGCACAAGCTGGGAAAGGGCTTCTTTATATCGATATGGAAAGCAGCATGCAGTACACTGTGACAGGTATTGCTTGAGATATTTTGTCCAGATAAGACAGCTGGTAACTCACTTTGACCTTTTTGCATGGGACCCTAGTTCAGCTTCTAGTAAGGGAATGCCATTTTTTTTTAATGGCAATCTTAAGTTTTCAATGCCTAGCAATACCTATTACTACTGAACTTACTTTTTGTTGCATTTTAACAAGTCAACACAAGCATTCCATCCAGAGTTCTATTACAGCTGAAAAATGATAATACATTTTGTTATGGTAGGATATTTCCTAATCTCTAGCCTTAGTTATCACATGTGGGGTGTTTCATATATTGCCCCTGAACTTTTTAACAATAAATTGATGCAATCATGAATGAGAACCAAAGCCATATATGGGAAGTTGAGTAAAGCATATCTGTCTATGAGAGCAGGGTTATACATTTTCTTAAAGTTATTATTTCAGAAGTCTATGGCACATCATAGATACATAGACAGTGTTGGCAGATAAGGGTCTATGGCCCACCCAGTCTGCCCATTAGAGCTTGTAAGTTCAGTTTATGCTTTCCTAGAAGTCTGTTGCCCCTTACCCCTGACCTCCAGAATTCCTTTATGTCTATCCCATGCATTCTTAAATCCCGTGATTGTTTCAGCCCCCACCACTTCCTCTGGCAGGGTGTTCCACTTGTCCACCACCCGTTCTGTGAAGAAATTCTTCCTCATGTTTCCTCTGAATCGTCCTCCCTCCAACTTCATCCCATGCCCTCTAGTCCTGGAACATCTTTTTTGCTTAAAAATAGTGTATTCCTGCACCCTGTTCCTCCCTGTGAGATACTTGTATGCCTCTATCATATCCCCTCTCTCCCTCCTTTCCTCCAGGGAGTACATGTTCAGTTCCTTCACCCTGCCTTCATAGGACTTGTGATGCAATCCATGCACCATCTTTGTTGCCCTCCTCTGAACCTTCTCTACCCTGTCTATGTCCTTACGTAGGTATGGTCTCCAGAACTGTACACTGTACTCCAGGTGGGACCTCACTAGTGTCTTGTATAGCGGAATTATGACCTCCCTTTTCCTGCTGGTGATGCCCCTGCCTATACATCCCAGCATCCTATTTGCTTTACCTGCTGCCTTGTCACACTGTTTCCCTAACTTGAGTCATCAGAGATGAGTAACCCTAAGATCCCTTTCCTGCTTGGTGCATGCTATATCCTCACCCCCAACTGATATATTGTGTCAGGGTTTTGTGCCCCATATGCATTATCTTGCACTTCTTTGCATTGAATTTCAACTGCCAAACCCCTGACCATTCTTCAAGTTTCTGCAGGTCCCTTCTCATTCTGTCTACACCCTCTGGTGTGTCTACTGTGTTACAGAGCTTTGTGTCATCAGCGAACAGTGAAATTCTGCCTTCTAGGTCCTGTGCAATGTCACTGATGAAGATGTTGAATAGGACCAGTCCCAGCACTGATCCCTGTGGTACCCCACTGGTCACTCTTCCCTCTGTGGAGTGACAGCCATTTACCACCACCCTCTGTGTCCTGCCACCCAGCCAGTTACCTACCCACCACACTACTGTCCTGTCCACACCCATATTCCCCAGTTTGTGTAATAGTCTTCTATGTGGCACAGTGTCAAAGGCCTTGCTGAAGTCCAGATAGGCCATGTCCACTGCCCTCCCCTGATCCACCTCCCTAGTCACCCAGTCAAAAAATTCAACGAAGTTGGTCTGACATGATCTCCCCCTGGTGAAACCATGCTGCCTTGGGTCCTATAGTCCATTGACAACCAGATGTTCCACCAATCTCTCCTTCAGTAGTGCTTCCATGATCTTCCCCACTACCGAGGTGAGGCTGACTGGTCTATAGTTCCCTGCTTCCACTTTGTTCCCAATTTTGTATAAGGGGACTACATCTGCTGTCCTCCAGTCTTTGGGTACCTCCCCTGTTTCCAGTGATTGACTAAACAGGATAGCCAGAGGGTCAGCCACCACCTCTCTTAGTTCTTTAAGGACCCTGGGGTGCACCCCATCTGGCACCATTGCTTTATCAACTCTTATTACTTCCAGTTCCTTCAGGACCCTTTCTCGTGTAAAGGGACTTGTGTCCATTTCTGCACCATTCTCACCCCTTGTACTCCCTTCAGACCCATTACCTTCCTCTTCCTCTGTAAAGACTGAGCAGAAATACCTGTTCAATATGTCAGCTTTACGGTTGTCATCCTCCACGTGGCCCCCATCCTCCCCTTCAGTCTCACTATCCCTCCCTTTGTCTTTCTTTTTTCACTTATGTACCTGTAAAAGGTTTTGTCCCTCTACCCACTGATTTTGCAATGTGTTCTTCTGTCTGAGCTTTGGCTTCCCTTACTGACCTCCCTGCCTCCCTTTGCTTCTTCTGGTACTTCTCCCTATCCCCTTCTGCCTGTGTCTTTTTGTATTGCCTGAATGCAATCTTTTTGGCTTTCACTTTCTTTGCTACCTCTTTGGAAAACCATAATGGTCTCCTCTTCCTTTTCCTTTTGCTAACCTGCTTAATGCATAGTTCTGTTGTTCTTGTAATCCTCATTTTAAATGCTGCCCACTGTTCCTCAACCCCTGATTCCTGTCCCATTCCCCTCAATGCCTCTTTCAAGTATCTCCCCATTTTCCCCAAAGTCTGCCCCCCTAAAATCCAGGATATGTGTTTTGTGTGGTTCTGCTCTTCTGTGATTTCAAACCACAATGACTGGTGGTCACTGTTCTCCCAGGTGCTCCCCACTGTTACCCCCATCACACTGTCCCTGTTTGTGAGCACAAGGTCCAGTATTGCCTTCTGCCGAGTTGGTTCCATGACCAGTTGCTTGAGGAAGGCACCCTGAAGGGAGTCCAGGATAAATCTGCTCCTAGTTGATGCTGCTGTTGGGATGCTCCAGTCCACGTCTGGAATATCATAGAGTAGAAACCCCCACCCTGAATACAGAACTCCAACCACCCTTGACTCAATTAATATACAGTGAAATACGTTTAAACTGTAAATATAATGCAGCATGTAAGATGGCAGTATGAACAGTAACAATTAATAAAAGTTCAACAAACTGTGTATACCATATACCTTCTAATAGATGCCACCTTGTAATATAAGCCTCCTCTATTATAAATCACACCTCAAACTCAGTGTTTGTAATAGATGCCGCCTTCTAATAGAAGCAGCAGATTGTATAATGGGACGACTCTCTGTATCATGTGGTCCAGCATTTGGCATTTCCATGGCATTAATGATTTTTCACATGGTTGTTAAACCCTTTTATTCCTGCCATCTGTGAGTTTCCATTTTTTTATTCGCTTAGTTCACTTTACTGTTATGTTACATTACTCCCTGGAAGACGGGGAGGAGCATGATTGGGACCTTCAAGTACTTGAAAGGGATAAATAAGGTTGATAAGGAGAGTCGCTTTAAGATGAGTGACAACCATAACATGAGGGGGCACAGTCTTAAGCTGTAGGGTGGGAGGTTTAGAAGGGAGGTCAGGAAGCACTTCTACACAGTGAGAGTGGTGGACACTTGGAAAGTGCTGCCAGAAGAGGTCACCTCATTGAAGACAGTGGACAGCTTTAAGAGATGCTGGGATAGGCATAGGGGGAAGGTAAGGATCACGGGTAGAGAGGATGTGAGGAGTGGGACATTAGCTCAAGCTGTGGACCCTACAACATAAGCAGATTTAATAGATCAAATGGCCTTCTTTTGATGGCTTCTTCATATGTTTGTATTATGTTTACTCAATTCTCCCTCTCCCCATTCAGTCATTTCCCCCTCTATCCTCTGATATCTCTAAGTGAAGACCAGTCAGACATCGTTCAGACATTATTCACATTTTATTTATTTAATAATTTAAAAACAAAACCCTCAGCCCAAAATGCAAAGCCCCCAAAAAATGAAAAATCAAAAATGACACTCTTGCTATTGCTCTGTGACCACACATTTATGTGAGTTATACTTTGGTACACCCGGGTGCACTCTCTTTTATGCTGTCAGTCATCCTAATCAGAATCAGCTGAAGAATGACACTCGCTCTCTCCATCAGAATCCTTAGATGAAAATTGTTGCTGTTAATCTGGCTGTTCTGCTGGTTCTTCACTTGCCAGCGACTTTTGTAAAATTGACCTAGCCTCATAAGCAACATCATCCTCCTGCAGGCAGGTGACGACTTCTGGGTCAGACAGCGTTATTCCACACACCTAAGGAAACAAACACATACTCAGTAACAAGTAAAAATGCTTTTGTAAAATAAGTCATTAAAAATCATACTTTACCTGAAGTAACTTCACCATATTATCCCTTGTAACAGCCTGCCATGTTATCCTCAAACACCCCAACATACAATCTCGATATGGTGCTCAGAGTTACCTGTGGCTGTCCTTTCTCGCTCCTCAGTTGCCAGCCATGAGTCGTAGCACTCATGATATTTAGCCTTGAAGGATGCATTGCAAGACATGTCAGAATGCTAGTGGGGCTTACACCCACCAGGGACTGCTGCCATTGTGTGTTTTTGTTTTTAGGAACTGTTTCACAGATAGGGATTAATGGCACTGGAAAGTATCCCACACTACCATTCTTTGCTGGAATGCAATGTTGCTCCAAACTTTATTGAGCCACTTTATCAAGCCACTGCAAAGTAATGCTGTCTTGTATCCAGCCATTCTGACTCATAGCCATGACAATACCAGTGATGCCCATAATCTCCTTCAGTATCCTTTTCCCTTTAAAAATGATAAAGGGCAGCAGCATTTGACTACCAGCCATAGCAGCTAGACATACGGTTATGTGCTTCTTTTCATGTCCCATGGTCATCAAGGGGACAGATTCAGAGTCAACTTTCTCAACTGTGGTGTTGCCAGGTATATCAGCTCAGATGATGGTCTCTTCCATGTTGACAATAGCACATGGTTTCATATCAAGGTGTGCTATTTGGTGAGAATATAAATCAAAAAACTCTGCAACCTTGGGGCAAAAATATTTTGGTAAGTGCTGACAAACTGTGGTTTTCTGCCTAAGGGTAAACCCTGTTGGTGCAGAAATGTATCCACCCAACCCCTACTAGCACTAAATACAGGGCTCTGAAACAGTTTGACAGATTAAAGGCTACACATTTTTCTGGTCATTCAGAGATTCTGATCTCTCTGCAAGATATCCCACTTAGCCAGTTTACTTTCTGATTCAGGATGTCAGCATCTTCATCCAGAACCCTTCAAGATGCCATCTTTTTTATTGTTAACCCCACTGCCAGACAACACTGACAGCATTTTGTGAATTTTTGTCATAATTTTTCCTCCATTCATCAATTTGCTTTTTGCCTACTTTGAGAGCTCTGGCAATAGGGTGATTACCCTCCACTTCTGCACACTGTAAAACCACTGCTTTGAAGTATAACCTGCAAAACTTTTCATTTTGAAATTTCATCTTCTGTCTGTGTCACTGTCAATGAGCACAGCATTAGCAAACACCTGATCGTGAGAAGGCTGGGTGTCAGTGGGATCAACAGTTTAAATTTAAGCCACCATCCACTAATATCCACCTTCTAATTAAAGCCGCATCTGTGAACAGTCACAGATACATGGTACTGTATACATGAACTGTCCTTCAGAAGTCTGAACATAAGCCAAAGATGTTGGTTAGGTACCACTAGTGAACACAGCCTGGCACTTGATCCACTTTTCCACAAATGTGTACATGCACACAGCAATGGCAGGAAAGTACGGAAAAGCACATAACTTGCTGCTGCAAGGAAGAAGGAGCTAAGTGGGCTAAAGCATGGGAGAGGCCATTTTTAACAATAAAATGGGGGCCCTTGCTACAAAACTAACCTCAACTCCAACCATTGAGATCTGAACATGAATATTAAGAACAGAAAATAACAACAATAAAACTGAAGCAAACATATTCCTTAACACATGCCCTGGTATGTGCAATAGTGCATAGGGTCCAGGTCCAGGAGGAACTAGATAGGAGGAACATCGTGGGCACAGTCATTGTCAACCTGTCAAATGCTTTTGACACCCTAGACCATGACACCCTCCTGTCCAGACTGAATTGCAAGGGGTGGGGGGGCACTGGTGGCACAGCGGGCTGATTTACCTCGTACCTCAAAGGACATAAACAAATTGTATCCATAAATGGTTTCAAATCCTCCTTCACCACAATACTATCAGAGGTATCCCAAGGCTCAATATTAGGACCTGTACTGTTCAACATCTACATGACCATTCTCATCCTGTCCAACCCCCTTGTCAAACTCCATCTCTACACAGATGATACAATACCCTACACGTTAGTTATGGACATCACAGAAATTAAACCCAGGCTACAGTCAGCCTTCAGCGAACTTCAGAACTTCTACTTACACTGAAAGCTAGCCCTGAATGCCCCAAAAAAACAAGAGATGTGCTTCAACAGAACAACAGTCCAAGACACATCTGGCTGCAAGCTATGAATCAAAATAGCAGATTTAGCCACTCTCCAGCAAATAAACAACTACCACTACTTGGGTGTATGGCTGGATGAGAAGATCAGATGGAACATACACATAGAAAAGCTAGCAAAAAACCTGTGGAAACATCTAGGAGCACTATACAAAATCAAACTCTCAACAGACACCCTAACCAGGAAAAGAATAGTCAAATCGACAGTCCTCCCAATCCTTGACTACGATGATTTGTTGTACGCAGGAGCTTCCAGTCTGGTCTTGGCCAAATTAGACACCATGTATGGCAGATTTGCCTGCTTCATACTGGGCACCCATCGCAGAGCACACAGGTGTGAACACTTTAACAGACCAGGCTGGCAAAGAATAGAAGACAGAAAGAACTTTCATCACATAATATACATGCACAAATGCTTTAGGGAAAAAAGCGCCAGATTATATAATATGCAACATCCACACAAGAACTATCATGGGGTCACTAAGGTCGGTGGAAGGGTTAGAATTCATGCTCTGAAACAGACACCGGGAAGTGGGTAAGCAACACTTCCTCTACATGGGCCCCAAATTCAGAAACACTCTACTCATCCACCTCAGACCAGCAGGCAAATGCATAAGCATAGGCAAACTCAGGTAATGGCACCTGGCACACTACAACAGGCCACAACCCTGCTCTTCAGCCCCACAGTAAGCCCTGATGGCCTCACCCCAACCCCCCATACTATTATGTACAGTGCCAAGCCTGCAGACTCAGCAGAACTTTGACTTGTCACTCTAGACTTAACTGCTGCAACCTGTTTTAACCTTTCCAAGAGCACTATATGCAACCTCAATGTAAATATTGTAAAATTTGGTAACTTACTGACTATGCATGTTGTAAGTATAGCCTATGTATGTTCATGCTTATGTTAAACTTGTACCTTGAGCACTACGCTGGGACCTCATTGAAAATGAGCTCTGCTCAAATGAGTATCCCATTCATTCATACTTTAATGATGAATAAAATATTTGATTGACTGAGTGATTGATTGATCATCCTGGCTCCCCTAATAATGAGTCTTAATGTCTGTAATGCCTGGTGCAGCTCATCCCTATCTTCATCCATCTTCTAAAACTGAGTCCTCCTCTTTGGTATCAAGTACTTGCTAAATCTTTTGCATTTTTTTCACTGCTTCTTGAGGGATAAAGTAGATGAAAGTTGATTTTGAGATGGACCAGGAGCATGAGAGCATGGCGCACTCACAGTTCTCTGATCTGCCCACAGACACCATGACAACTTTTGCACCACATTTTGAGGGACAAACTGAGATCAGGGAACAGCCTAACTGTCTGTCCCTGCCACTTGAGGGAGTCTGCCTGTCTGGACACCTGCAGGACTTGGTCTCTTTCTCTGTGGTGTCCCTCAGAACTGCCAACATAGTCCAAATTGGGTGGGGGTCATTAGACATGGTGCAATGGGGTGGTAACACGGTAAGCTTTCTTTATGTTAACTGAGTCAGTTTTCAGGAATTCATATAGCTATTGCTGGATAAAACATTTCAGCTCTCCCCCCCCCCCCCGCACATTCTAGCAAGCCAACAATTCTGAGGTTGCTAGCCTTTTGAGAACTTTAAAGATTCTTGAGATGGAACCAGAAGATTATATTTTCCTTTGTGAGTCCTGTGGCCATGGACGGTGCCTTGGATGCTGCGCACGCTGCTGCATTAATGTCTTCATTAAGACTGGACACTTTGGTATCCAGGACTATTACTTTCCCAGAATAGTCCTCTAATTTATGGTTGCTTGTTTGGATGGTCTTAAGCAAAGTCACATTGGAAGGCTGGGCCATCTCTGAGGGTGCAGCATGTGGTGGCCTCGCTCTGCTTGGGCCAGGCTTCTCCATCCTCACCTGGTCTCCCCCTCTAGTGGTGCCTGCTCTGGTGCTGCAGCCCTTCATGCTCTGTCTGCTATCAAAATGATTCAGGTCATGTACATTATTGAACTGTGTAAAGATATTTAAAATTATTTAACTTTTTAAAGTAGTTAGGTAGGTTATAAGTTCCGTGGAGTGGGAGCTCCTGTCTAGTACATCTTTGAGAAGCAACTTACAACTCTTTTTTTCCTCAAACAGTAAGAAGATTTATTGCAAATACCTATGTTAATTACTTTTTTGGTCTCCAAAGCCACGAAAGAAGGGGAGTGTGGTGTTAGGGGTTTTTCAGCCCTAGTGCTGACCCCCTTCGTAGCCCCTAGCCTTGTGACCCAAGGCCAAGCTACAGGTCTAGGGCCATGCCCTATGGGCCTGCTACATCACACTGCAGGTCTAAGACCCTGCACAAAAAAAGTTATGTGTGATCATGTGCTTTGTGCAGGGCCTGCTCCTGCACAAAGACAATTATGACTGATCCTGTGGAACCTATGTTAGGAAGCGGGCATATAAGGCATAGCATCACATCTGTAACTTGAAGCAGCAGACCTGTGGGGTATGGCACCAGATCTGTAGCGTGGCCTTGGGCCATGAGGTTAAGGGCTGGGGACGGTGTTTATCATTAGGGCTGAAAAAAAACCCTGACGTCACCTTTATGGCTTTGGAATCCTAATGATGAATTAACAGTTTTTTGCAATGAAAATAATACATAAATGTTAAGCCACTAAATTAAACAATACTTCCAGAAACAAACAGTGATTCCTGTTTGTGAAGTGGGTGTAAGAAGTTCTTTTTATAAAGGGAAAATCCACATGCTGGTTATTAGGGGTGTGCATGCCCCAAATATTCATTTTCAAATACTATGAATAATGGACTGTTTGTTACCTGGGACTGAATAAGAAATTGTAGCCACTATTTGTTGTATTCCTATTCCAAAAATTAACAACATTTAAAATGCTAGAAAAAAAAATATAAGAAATCTACCCCTCCCATGTAGCCAGGCAAATCACATGGCCACACCCTCTCCACTCCAGTGAGTTCCGACCCTTCACCTCTCCCGCCACCACCATTCTCCAAGACTGGTCAGTCTGCCTAGTTTTATTATTGATGCACTCAGATCTGCCCTCCTTCTTCATGGTTTCATGCACCTTTGTGCTCTATAAGTCAGCTAACTGTAACCTTGTGACCATCCCTCTGTTCACACCTGAAAATGAGCTCTGACCAGTGTGCCCATCTTGGTCACCAAATTATAAATAAAACTAATTCTGGTGTGATTAGCACTGCCTCCAGTTTGGTCTGCACCTCTGCATTAACTTCTACCCCCTGCTGGCCATGCCACCTGACTACTTGGCTGAATCATAGAAACATAGAAGTTGATGGCAGATAAAGACCGCAAGGCCCATCCAGTCTGCCCATTTAGTCTACCTACTCTGTCAATGGCCTATTTATTCATACTCATCTGTATTGCTTCCTTATGCCTGTCCCATGCCTGTTTGAAGCCCTGCACTGTATTAATATCCACCACTTCCTGAGGTAGGTTGTTCCATGCATCCACAACCCTTTCTGTGAAAAAGAATGTCCTCACATTACCCCTTAATCGTTCTTCCTCTAATTTCATGCTGTGTCCTCTTGGCCTGCTATTTTTCTTATATTGAAACATGTTAGACTCTTTCACCTTGTTAATACCCTTAAGATGTTTGAATGTTTCAATCATATCGCCTCTCTCCCTCCTTTGCTCTGGGGTATACATATTGAGCTCCGTTAATCTGTCCTCATATGTTTTCTGATGCAGTCTCTGCACCATTTTGGTTGCTCTTCTCTGGACTGCCCCCATTTTGATAATGTCCTTGTGGAGGTGCTGCCTCCAGTACTGCATGCAGTACTCCAGATGGGGCCTAACCAGTGTCTTGTAAAGAGGGATTATTACCTCCCTCTTATGACTTGCAATACTCTTACTAATACACCCCAACATCCCTCTAGCCTTACCTACTGCTTTAGTGGTTTGCTTGGATGATTTCAGGTCATTTGTGATGATGATGCCCAAGTCTCTTTCTTCCCTTGTGATTGCAACTCAACACCCAACCTATAGCTGGCATCAGGGTTTCTCTTCCCTATGTGCATGATCTTGCACTTCTTTGCATTAAACCCCACTTGCCACTCTTCCAACCATTTTGCCAGTTTATTCAGATCTCTTCTCATTCTGCCCACCCCATTTGGATCATCTACTCTGCTGCAGATCTTGGTGTCATCTGAAAACAGACAAACCTCACCCTCCAGTTCATCTGCAATGTCACTGATGAAGATATTGAAGACGACTTGCCCCAGGACTGATCTCTGAGGTACCCCATTTGTGACTTATATATCTTCTGACTGTATACCATTTACCACCACTCTCTGTTTTCTGCCTGCCATCCAGTTTGCCACCCAGTTGACCAACTTCTGACCCACCCGAGCCTACACAGCTTATTAATCAATCTTCTATGTGAAACAGTATCGAAAGGTTTGCTGAAGTCAAGGTAGGCGACATCAACTGCACCCCCTTGGTCCACCACTCTGGTTATCCAGACAAAGAAATCTATGAGATTAGTTTGACAGAACCTTCCTGCTGTAAACCCATGCTGTCTTGGATCCTGTGCTCCTATGGAGTCAAGGTGTTGCACTATCCTTTCCTTAAGGAGTGTCTCCATAATCTTGCCCACTACTGAGGTAAGACTGACTGGTCTGTAGTTCCCTGCCTCCTCCCTGCTACCACTCTTGTGGAGCGGGATCACATGAGCCCTTCTCCAGTCTTCTGGGACCTCTCCTGTGCTCAGAGACTCACTAAACAGTTCTGATAATGGCTCTGCTAGTTCCACCCTTAGCTCCTTTAGTACCCTGTGATGTATGCCATTAGGTTCCATTGCCTTGTCCACCCTGAGCTTAGCGAGCTTTTTTAGGACTCTTTCTTTTGTGAAGGGACTAGTGTACACCCCCCCTCCTTCCTGTGTCCATGGTGCTGAGCTGTGGGCCCTGCCCTACCTTCTACTCAGTAAATACTAAGCAGAAATATCTATTTAGGATAGATGCTTTTCCTTGGTCCCCCTCTACACACTCCCCCTTATCCCCTTTGATCTTAGCAATACCCCCTCTGGACTTTTTCCTTTCACTACTGTATCTGTAGAAAGTCTTGTCCCCTTCTTTTACTGTTCATGCTAGTGTTCCCTCGGTTTGGGCCTTTGCCTGCCTTACTACCTTCCCTGCTTCCCTTAGCGAAGTTTGGTATACCTCCCTATCTTCATCCCACTGTGTTCCCTTATATTTTCTGAAGGCCAGCCTTTTGGCTTTGACCTTTTCTGCTACTGTTTTGAGAACCAAAGTGGTTTCCTCCTTCATTTGCTCTTGCTTTTCTTTCTAACACAATGGGATGTCACTTCAAGTACTGCATCCTTAATGCTTGCCTACTTTGCCTATACCTCTCACCTGTATTTCTTCTTGCCAGGGCTTGCTTAACTCTGTTGGCCATCTTATCAAAGTCAGCTCCTCTGAAGTCCCATATTTTTGCCTTGGAATGGGATGATTTAGTTCTAATGGCCAAATTGAACCATACCATGTGATGGTCACTGACCCCAAGGTGACTTTCTACTGGTTCTGGAAATCTGTGATCCTTTCCCTGTTAGTCAGTACTAGATCTAGGATAGCCCTGTCTCTTGTGGGTTGTTGTACCGGTTGTTTGAGGCCCTCCTCCTTCAGGGAATCCACCACGTGTCTACTTCTGGCAGATGTTTCTGCTGGTTCTCACGAATCTGTATCTGGCATGTTGAAGTCTCCCATTATCAGAACCTCCCCTTTAGCTGTCATGTTTTGTATATCTTCTATCAGTAATGTGTTTATGTCCTCCCCTTGGTCTGGAGGCCTGTAGACACCCCCCAGTTCAAATGGCTGTCCCATTCCCTGTTTCCAGGTTGACCCCACAGTTCTTCTGGCTCCTTATGTGTATTCTGAATTTCTGTAGGTTTGATATCTTCATTGACATAAAGGGCCACTCCACCTCCCCTGTTTGCACCTCGGTCTCTTCTGAACAGTACATAGCCGGGTACTGAAGTCTCCCAAGTGTGGTTACCAGTGAACCATGTCTTGCTAATAGCTACTATGTCCAGTTTAGCCTCTGTCATTGTTGCCTGCAGGTCTGGAATCTTGTTTCCCAGACTGCAAGCATTTGAGTACATGGTTTTCCATTGGCCAGATTTCGGTCTGTAAGTTGTTGGGCGAGATCCGGCGTTTCCCCTGCATGTTATATGGAGAGCTAGACCTTTTTCCTTACCTGGTGATACAAATAAACTATAAACGTGCTGAACTCCTGTTTGATCACTAGCTGAGTGGTGAGGGTTGTTCTTCCCATTCAATGTATCAGGTGCTGCACCCCGCTCCCCATTTGCTAGTTTAAATATTCTGCAAAAATTTCAAACTCCTGCCCCAATGACAGAAAGTAGTTATTCAACTAACTCTGCTGTTCCCTTGGCCTCACTCATTATTGCATTACTCACTCAATAGCCCTGTCCAATAATCAGCATCCCTATCTGATTCCTAACTCTCCTTTTGTTCCCTATGTATTAAAAAAAATATTATTCCCTTTAATCACCTGTGTGATCCTGTCTTCCAGGCCAGTCTTGGTCTGGGCAATCTTGGCCCTTTATTCCTTCTGTAATGCTCTGTACATTATTTGTATTTCTCTGTGGGTTGAATCTTTTCACATACCAGGCACCCTGTCTTATCCCTTAATTTTCCCTAAAGTTCCTTGGACAACCACGGAAGACTCCACCTAGCCTTTTGCCCTTGTTGCACACGTGGACACATATAGCCACTGCCTCCATTACAGTTTGCTTCTGGCCCTCCCACTTTGACATTAGCATTCCCACTCAGTGGTGTATTCATCAAATTAGCCACAACCACCCACTCTTTGGCAACCACAGCTAACCATAGTTTAATGATGAGCTGCGTCCGCTGAAAAAAATTGGACAGATACTAAAGCACTGTTAGAGAAGATCAGGTCTGCTCCTTGATAAGCTTTTCCTGGTACCACATTATCTACAATGCTAGGAAGCTGTGCAAAAAATGTTACTCCACTACTGCAGCAGCTGGAAGAAGCAGACCCACTGCTGTCTTTAGGCTGGTAATCAAGAGCTTAAATCCAAACTGTGTCAGTTCCCAGGCAGAGTTCGGTAGAGATGTTTGCTGCTTTCTTCCTGACCAAGAATGTGGAGATCAGCAGAAATAGCTCCTCCTCTAGTGTTATATACCAGTGTGTTGGTCAAGGAATTGAGGCAGATGAATCTCAGTTGCTGTGGCTGAATTTGCAGCTAACCAATTGTGCATAAAGTAAATACACTAGGCACATTCAGAGCGGTTCCGTTCCAGTTATGACATAGACCTAGCACCATCGTTTTGGTAAAGGTTGGCTGGCAGATGCTAGTTCCTGTATTTTTCAAAGTTGTGAACTCCTCTTTGAGAAGGGTGTCTTCTCAGTGGCTCTTAAATATGCTTTCGCACAGCCTCTCCTGAAGAAAGCATAATTAAATCCAAACAACCTCACAGCTTACAGCCCTATCTGTAACCTTCCTTTTATGCAGTGGTAAGATTATTGAGAATGCATTAATCTGACTGGATGCCTTGAGGAATATAAACTTTATGAGCCTCACCACTTTGGTTTCTGTTCTTACCAAGGCACAGAGACTACCCTGATCCAGGTCATGAATGATCTGCTACTAGCGTGGGATTGAGGAGAGCTCTCAGCTTTGGTTCATCTTGATCTGTCACCTGCATTTGATACTGTGAACCATGTGGAGCTGTTTGATCACCTGAGAAGCTTCTGTGGCCTATTTGTAACTTCTTTTAAATGGTTCAGGTCCTTCTTGCAAGATATCCATCTGCTGTTTTGGGGGCATTTTTTTCTGCTCCATCAATGGTTTTGTACAACGTCCCTCGGGGTTATATCCTCTCCCTATTATTGTTCCCTGTCTATATGCTTCCACTTGGTGATGATATCCGAAGGTGTATTTTGAGTTTTCACTGTTATACTGATGATACTCCGCTCTACCTTTCATTTAGATGTGGGCAGGGAAATCCAGTGCTTGTGGTTGAGAATGCTGTCTTGGAGATCAGAGACTGGATGAATGCCATTTGGTTGAGACTCAACCCCAGCAAAACCAAGTTGCTTCTGGTTGGCCTAGATTGCCTGGTGTATTTTGCTAAGGAACATCTTCAGCTCCTCATTACAGATAGATAAGGGAGGAAGTTCACAACCTGGAAGTCATCTTTGATGCTGAGCTGACTATGGCATTTCAAGTGTCAGCTCTTGTCCGAGGTGGTCTTTATCATTTAATAAATGTAACCAGGTTGTGCCCCTTCCTTAGCCATGGTGATCTTTGCACACTAGTACAAACTTTCATCACCTCTTGAATGGACTACTGCAATGCCTTCTGTTATGGCCTTCCAGCTATTCAACTTCACCAACTCCAGCATAGTCAAAATGCTGCAGCTAGGTTACTACCTGGAGTGTCAAAATGTGAGCACATCACTGTAACCCCTAGGTGGCACTATCGTAAGGGTTACTACCCCTACCTGCGTGCCTAGGAGCAGGTTGTGGGGCCTGAGCTCATTGAACTGGTGCCTCCACCCGGAGGAATGCTTCTGGGGTAGCATAACTGCTGTTGGTATATCCCTCCAGAATGCTATAACCCTCTACCAACTCCTCTAGTGGCCTAAACAATATAGCAGCAAAACAGTCACATGTACCATATGACAGTAATGACTTGCTCATACTCCTTGCACTTACCACCAGAGCTGCATCCTCTGCAGCTGCCCTGGAGACCCCCTGTAAAGTAAGACCTGTAATGCAACAGTTCAATGGCAGTACAATACCCCCACCAAAAAGGTACACACTAGACAAGTTAAATGCAAAAAGAACAAAATCTGATTTACTCAGGAGGAAGTGAACAGGGGTGAGGCATGAACCTAGGGGATGAGTGACAGATCTGATTAATTCAGGCTGAACATGCATGCATAGTAAGTCCCTTGTATACAGTCACACAACCCTGGGTACCCCGTTGTTAAGCAGGATAGCCTGAAGCAATGCCCAGGGTAGGCTGACGTTGCAGCTGTTGTTGGGGCCCTTAGGAAAGAAAACAATTAGCTTGCACATCAATCCAGAATTTGTAATCCAGAGACAGATGGCTCAGTTCATTGTAATAAACCTAAACAAATAAATCAGATGACACACAATGATTGCAGCTTTGTTGCAGGGAGCTAAACTATTTGGTACTCATGCTACCCAGACCAGGAGGCAGGACTGATGAGATGAAGACCTCTGGATGGTGTTCTGGTTTGCCAGGGGAAGCAGGGCTCACACGACTCACCAAGATGGTCACTACCTGTTCGATGGTGTTGAGCAGGGAGCCGAGCCCCCGAGCGGGTCTTTCATCAGAAATGTCTCTGAGATGGGAGCGGCAGTCTAGGCCTAGATGGCAGGCCCCAGACCAGAGCAGGCAGTTTGGATTTACTCCGTGCGTGTGCTGGAGCAGCTTCCAGCTAGCATAACAGACTTGAAGGTGGGGAACCAAATCATTACCCACACAGTACATTCAGCACACTTATAAGCAACACAACATGCCTCCTGTAGCCGCCTCCCGACCCAAGAATACCGGTAAGGACACTCCACAGGCTGGGGAAGCTGAGATTGGCAGCGATTGGCTGACTGAGCTCTGTGCTGCGCACTGATTGGCCGCCGGCTCCAGACATTGTTTTTGATTGGTCTGGGTGACTTTGGGGCTTAGCTGGGCTCGGAGCCCATTGACTTGCAGTGCTAAGTGCAGAAATTTTACGCCCACCTCCCTCCTACCTTTATTAAATAGTCTGCTTGTCACCACCCCTGCTCTAAATACCCCGCCCACTGTCCCACATCCTATCCTGAACCACTAGCTAAACCACTCTCTCCCTTCTTTCTCTGCTGCTGCTTCCTCCTGAGAATTTTGCAGGCTACACCCCACTGTGTTTTTTAGCTCTTTAGACCTCCTTTCTTCCTCCTTCTTCTCTCCTCCTATTCTCCCTCCTAGCTACTATGCCTCCCGTAAACATTTTCTTCTCTCTTCTAGCCCTCTCCTTGCTTCCAACCTTAACCCACCTACCTACCTCTTCCTATCCCTCACCACCCCCTACTCTGGTCTTCTTGGCTAACTACCCAACATCAGGCACGATTGCAATCTCCCCCCATACGCATAAATGGTACCATCCAGCTATGGACTGTTTAAATATGAACAATTACGACGATTGCATGGGGGAAACCTGGCTCCTATTCCTGGCCGATGTGTTACACTGGGATCCTAGGCACCTGTACTGGTCCAAAACACATAAGCAACCGAGGTTGGTCGCCACCTACTATGAAATACGACAATGGACTCTCAAACTCCTACTCCTCCTCCTCCTCTTAATATCAGGAAGTGTTCACCCTAATCCTGGCCCAATCTCCTACAGTACAACAAAGCCTGTCAAAATGGAGGGGGGACTCACCTTTGTCACCTTAAACATTTGTAGTCTCCTACCAAAACTGGCCTCCCTACAAACCTTTGTCAGTCAGCATAACCCCAATATCCTAGCCATTGTTGAAACTTGGCTGACACCCAGCACCCTGACCATGCTATATCTCTTCAAGGCTACAAGATTCTCAGGCTGGATAGGACGCCAAAGGGGTGGTGGCTGTGCCATTTACATAAAGGAATATCTCAACTGCCTCTCTATTACGTATACCACCACTAACTCTGCTGTACAACTCCTCCCTATCAAACTTCTCCTTGGTGCCCAAAACAAAGTCCTCACGGTTGCTGCTATCTATATCCCACCTAAAGATCCTGGGCCTGGCCTCCAGTCTGTACTAGATTTCGTCAGATCTCAACCTCCTGATGCCGAGTTCCTCCTCCTTGGTGACTTCAATATCAACTGGCTTGCAACAGACACAGGGTCGACTAAGGATGCTATCTTTGCTGCAAACTTAACACAGCTGGTCAATTCACCCACGAGGAAAAACTATAAATCTGTTAATAGTACCCTAATAGATTGGATCCTCTCCAACCACCCAGCCCGGATAAATAATGTTGCTGTTCTCCGGACTCTCTTAGACCACTCTCCTATAATATGTACCTGGTCAAACAAGTTCAGAAAACCACCCCTTAGAACCATCACTAGCAGAGCACTACCTTTTGGAAACCTTACTCCACTCAAGGAAAATCTTAGACAGAAAGACTGGTCTCCCATTACAATACACAAGACGTCGATGAAGCCCTTAACCACTTTATCTACACCTTCAGTGCTGCCTGTGACTCATATGCACCTGCAAAAAAGCGCAAAGTGAAAGCACTCTCAACTCCTTGGCTCACTGCTAAGCTAATGGCACTACACAAAGGAAGGGACCACCTCTGGGCTATTGCAAGAGACTCTGGCTCTCCGTCTGACATCCTAAAATATAAACAGGCCCAAAACTACTGTACCAAAGAGACTTGTCGAGTGAAGAGCGACTACTTTAAAACTGCTCTCTGCAACACCTGGGGTGAAGGGAAATCTTTCTGGGACAATCTAAGAAATATCACGGGTAAGCAGTCCAAATCCTCTCCTACTATATTGAATGTGGCAGGCTCTACCACTCTCGACCCCTTGGTCATAGCAAACACCTTAAATGAGACCTTCACCAACCTCAGCGGTGTCCTTGCATCTGACTCTTCGCTTCTACTGACCCCCTATCTCTATATCCCCCTCTGCCTCTCCAAACATTCCACCCTTCCATCTTAAAATAGTTAAAGCACACGAAGTTTATAAATACATAAAGAAGGCTATATCTAAATCAAGGGCAAGCAGTGACTCTCTTGACCTTAAAATACTATCCCTTACCCTGGATGAAGTTCTACTCCCCCTCACCAGAATCTTCAATCTCTCCCTCTGTTCTAGCAAATTCCCTAGTATATGGAAGGCTGCTATAGTTACCCCTGTGCACAAAAGTGGTGATAAGTCTCTGCCTGGTAACTATAGACCAATTTCAATACTTCCTCCCTTATCAAAGGCTCTTGAACGTATGGTAGCTGACCAGCTTACAGACTACCTGCAGAAATATAACATTCTTTGTGACCAGCAACATGGTTTCAGACAAAGGCATAGCACCACCACAGCCCTGCTCGAATTCTCAGGAGTAATCCACAAGGCCTTAGACAAAGGACTCCTCACCAGAGCTGTGTTTATTGATCTAACGAAGGCATTTGACACTGTTCACCATGGCCTACTCATCAGTAAACTACAGACTCTTGGGCTCTCCTTGGGCTCTGGTGCCTGGATAAAAAACTACCTTGCCTAACGCACCCAGATTGTAAAAATAGCTGGAGTTCTCTCAGACCCTAAGCCTGTCCTCTCAGGAGTTCCGCAGGGATCCATCCTAGGCCCGCTACTCTTCAGCCTCTTTCTAAACTCCTCCCAAATCCTGCCCAGAGCAAATCATCCTCTATGCTGATGACGCTGTGATACTATCCTCACACAAAGACCCTAACCCCTTACGCCTCAGCCTACAGCACGCATTTGCCAGTGTTGAGGAGTGGTTCATTGAACACAAGCTAGTCCTAAACCACAAAAAACCAAAAACTATGCTCTTCACTAGTCCGCAGAACAAGAAAAGGCAAGCTCCACTTACTATCAACACTTCCCTGGGAATCACCCGTGAACATGTGGCTACCTTTAAATATCTTGGAATCACATTTTGATCAAGGCCTAGTCTTTGCAACACATATTGATGGTATTTCTAAAACTATTAATCAGCGGCTCGGAATACTCTACCGAAACAGACAACTCTTCACCCATCCAGCACTGAAGCTAGCTATTCAATCCTCAATCATCTCAGTCATCGACTATGGCTTAATTATTTATGGGTCCGCCCCTCCAAGCGCACTGAAACGGATCACAACCTCCCTAAACAAGGCATGTCGGCTGCTTACAGTTGCACATCGACTTACTCATACCTGTGAACTCTATGCTGATACTGGGTGGTTACAACTATCAAACCGTTTAAAGTTCTCCACCTGCCTAATGGCCAAGAAATCAATTATGGGCCTCACTCCACCCTGCATTCAAGACCTACTATGCCAGACCTCAAGTGTACGATCTACCAGAAGAT
Source organism: Neoceratodus forsteri (assembly GCA_016271365.2). Lineage (NCBI taxonomy): Eukaryota > Metazoa > Chordata > Ceratodontiformes > Ceratodontidae > Neoceratodus > Neoceratodus forsteri. The sequence continues at coordinate 1,174,813,774 of CM057450.1, read as the reverse complement.
CAGACACCCAGCTTCTCCAGGTCCCCCACTGTCGGACCACACATGGTCAACAATCATTTGTCTAGCGTGCCCCCAACTGGCTAAACACTCTCAGCACCTCTATTACCTCCTCTAACTCATTAGGTGCCTTTAAATCTAGACTATTCTCTCACCTAGCCACCTCAAAATAGTTTTCTAAATAGTGAAAGTGCTTAAGTGATTTATCTGCTGTTCATAAATGTCATTAGATTAGCTATTTTTTGTCTCTGTCTATTTCCACAATGTTACCTAAATGTGCAACCCTGTACCCCTATTGTCTGTAACCGATTTTTAACGTGGAACCTTTGTAAAAGAGCCTTGGCTCAAAGGTATTAATTCCTAGAATTTACAATAAACAATAATAAACTCTTAGTCATAGTTCAGGTAAAGTCCAGATGCAATTTAGCAGAAGTTCTGCGCAAACCTCTCAACCAGTGACTCACCTCAGTACCTGGCAGGCCAATCACTTCTGGAGCAAGTCTTCTGTCCCAAATTCAGGCAATGATCACTCTCTTTCTCTTCAGGCTTCAGATCTCAAACATAGGAATTAGATATAAGTCCAGCTTTCACATTCACAAGATTTCTCACTGGAAGATGTGACAGGCAGGCCAGCGCAGCCTTCCTGCCGATTCTCCTGTGCTCCTACGCAGGAGCAGCTGCTCGAGGGCTCGAGCTGTTCACTCTCCAAACTCTAGCTCACAATTGACTCTGCTGCAGAAAGTTCTGGGGATTTCCTCTGAGATCAAACAGATTTGGTTGGTAGAGGGAACTGTCTGTCACAGCAAGGGCTCCCTGCCAGGTCCATTTAGGCGTCAAACCTTAAAAACTACAATTCCTACAGATTTCAATCCCACAATACCTCTGGGAACAGTCTCCATTTTAGGTCCCCTGAGGTTGGATTGGTCCAACTCTGGCAGTCCAGAACCAAAATGGAGGCTCTTATGCAAAAAGTCCAAGCTGCAAGAGAAGGCAGGTTAAACAAACATTATGAATAAGGCAGATAAACAACAGTAAATGAACACAATTCCTAACAGAGCTCCCTCTGTGCATACAGTGACTGCAGAATGGATCAGAAATACCACTCACTTGGCCGGTCATGAGCCCTAAGCTACTTGGACCCAACCCAGACTCATTTCTAACACAGCATAATGACTGTCTTAAAGAGACAGGCATGGAGGCTTTCTATAGCACTCTCATGCAGACACATACAGCTACTGCAGACACAGGACACCATCCTGACAGTGGGCATTAGGCAGCCCAGGAAGACATTTTAGTAAACCTCAATTTGTAGGGGGTTGCATCACTCTGTCTCTTCCTGAGCTACACTGGCTGCTGGTGGAATGGTAAGCTGAATCTAAAATACTAGTACTACTATAAAAGGCCATAATTATACCGGGCCCTCTCTGTGTTCGAGAGTTACTAGCAAATTGTCAACAAGATTGAGAGAGTGGCAAAGTCTACCACTTGGGTATCCATGGGCTTTTGAGGATCCTTGTTGAGGTTCAAATCCTCTATAGACCGAACATTTCAGTTGCTGTCCCTCAATCAGTCCATACTGCCTCCTTGATAGAAGTTTTCAAATCAAAATTGAAAAGCTGACTGTTTAGTGAAGCCTTTCCATGTAGATGATAGCCTAAATGATTTGTTCTGAGAGCCTATCTTAGAAATTTGATATTATCAAACCTTTAAGAAAAATATTTATGAATTATACAGTTTACATTTTTATTTGTACTATTTAATTTTCTTTTTGTAAATGTTTCTTTTATTATTTTGTTATTAAGTACTTTGAGCTCTGGAAAGATACTATATAAAAATCTAAAATCTTTCTACCTATATCTCTCACCTTATTGAAATTATCTCTCCTGAAATTTAATGTCCTGGTCTTAGTTTTGTTGAAATAGCTTCCTCACATTACCTCAAGTTCAGTCATGTTATGGTCGCCTTTGTCCATTGGTCCTCCAACATACACACTCTGACCTAAGACCGATAAGTAATTCCTCCCTGCATTCCTTTGGGCATTTTCCATCTCCCAGTCAATGTCAGTTACAGTAAAGTAGGTTAAAATCCCCTAGGAGAAACCTGGGCTCCATGGCTGTTGTCTTTTTAATTTTATTTGCTAACTCCAAGTCCTTCTCTGCTGTACTATCTGGTGCTCTGTGACATACTACCCAAGTGCCTTTTTGCCATCCCTTGATCCAGGGGGGAAATCAAGATTGTTGTCCCAAATCCTGTGTTCTCGGGGGGACCTGCCCAAGGAGCTGGCATTTTTGTTTGTTTGTTTGTTTGCTGGCATTTTTTTTTCTTTTTTTTAGGTATGCAAGCATTTAAGCAGCAAGCTGGCTTGAAAGACAGCCTATTAGAAGCTCCATTTGCTGGCAAAAGGTTTAGTGTCAAATCAGCTATGGGCAGTATAGGCGGCTAGTGATTGGTCCACTGTGAGGACCAGTCATGTTGTTCCATTATGACTGAGCTATGGCAGGAAAATGTAAGTCAAAGCACTCATCTCTGGGACTCCTCTCCATGGTCTTTGATCGGCAGCCTGCCAAATCCTTAAATCCCAGTGTTGCATGCTTCACGTGGGGCTCAGGCCAGGATCTGAGTTCTTAATTGGCCCAGCTTGCAAGGATCATGATGAACCTGAGCCCCAGAGGATAGCTGGGAATGCCATGGGAAGAACAGGATCCCTGGGCAGGATTGGTGACCCTACAGCCCTTGGAGCAACCCATCTCTCCAGGCCAGCCCACCTCTACAAGTACAGGTAAGACCTGAGTGTGTAGGGCACCAGAGGGAGGAAGGGAGGAAGGGAGGTCACATGGCTTGACAGGGAAGAAGAGTTGAACACACTGATAATTGCTGATTTGTAGCTGTAGCAGATGTGCACATGTATGGCTAGCTGGCACCTAACCCTGCTCCTCATGATTCATGCTTCTCCACCTCCTGCATTGCAAATCAGGGGTACTGCTTGAAAAATAGCAGGGACATCGTAAATGACCAAAACCAAGGACACGTCTAAAAATGGTCATGTCAGATCAAAAAGCACTGAAACAGCATTTAGATTGGTATTTTCCTGATCGAGAACTAGACTGTAACACTAATGTGGGACATTATATTTTATGTTTCAAGTACATATTTTTCCCTGACACAAATACCAATTTTCGGAGGGACAGAGGAAAATCTTGAGACAACATCAGGGACATTTCTGAAAATCAGGGACACTTGAGAAATATATTATCATATCAGCTCAAGAAGTATCCTATATAGCGTGTGGATCTGGGTGAGAAACATTTTCTTAAGAGGACTGTAAATGTAATGTCTTGCATTATTTTGCTTCACAACCCTATTCTTCAGCGACAAAAATGCCAGTTTAGGAGGGTCCCAGGAAATTTTTGAAGAAAAATCAGGGACCTCCCCAAAAATCATGCTGCATGTAACACTCATGCATGCTCTGTTTGGTGTGACCCCACACTGTTAGATAACTGATTACTGTTCAGATGTACTTGTCTTTACAGTTCGGTTTTGCACCATGTTTAATTTAGCCTGTATGTACTGTAACTATTCCTACTGGACTATGTTAAGAATTGACTACTGCTGTCCTCCTAAAGATCCCCATGAAAAATAAATGCTGCATCTTATGGGGTTTTCCCAGATGGAGTAATTTAAAATCAAATCAAATCAAGGGCAGCTGAAAGGTATGCATGACATTGACACCATAGCTTCTAAACCAGGGTTCAGTTCATTTGGGGGGGGGGGTAGCCAAAAACTTCAGTTTGCCCAAATGCAACCAGGTTGTAGATCCATGTTGCAAGAGTGCCTGGGGAAGCTGCCCGGTGTGCCTGCTGGCATGTTGTTCAAATTGTCTGCCTGTGGCTCGGGCTCCATTTCCTGCTTGGATTGGTAACTGTTCTGTTGCAGTCTTTTGGAGGTATGCCTGGCACAGTTCCCTAGGCTTGGTCCAGTGGTTTTGTACGGGGGGGGTTCAACCCTGGCTTCCCCACCGGCTTCCTCCCCAGCAGATCAGGTGGCAGATGCCCTGATCCCCAGGCCTTGTGATGCTCCATCCCCTTCTGCATGCTGACTATAGTAACTCAGGACTGGATTTATGCTGGGGATTTATAACAGTTCATTCTTTTAGTGTCTGGCACTAGTTTGCGGGCTGTAGTACAAGGTGCACCTGTTGTTGGCAGAGATCATTATAAGCACAATAAGACACTCCAGGGGTGTGCATGGAACATATTTTACTTGGCTTCCAGGGGCTGAAGGCACTCAGTCTGTGGGCTCATACCTCACTACACCCCTAGGCATGTAATAACATCTGTTCCATGCACACCCTGTTGTGTCTCATTGCTTACATATGTGCTGTATATTACATCACAATAGTTTGCTCTGGGGAGGACCGCCCACTGCACTATCATTTTTCTAGTCTGTAACTAAACAGTACTTTTGTCACAATAAGTCTCTCCAATAATTTTATGTATGTATTTTATTATGTTATCAAATATACTTCATATTACATCTGTCTTCGGCTAAATATCTGGATACTGCTCATATCTGTCAGCTTCCTCTATGATTTTTGTGTCATCTTCTCATGTGGAACAATGTCAAATGCTTTACTGCAGTTGAACTCTATTACACTAACTGCCTTTCCTCCTCTCTTGTTGGTTTGTCTTTAAAATGGCCATCACATTAGGATAGCATGATATCCTCTGAGCAACCTTGCTTGACTCTCTGTTAACCACAAGAAAAAGAGGAACATTGGGCATAATTCTTAGTAACAAGGATGAACTGGTCAGTGATGAAACTGGAGAAGTATTGGCCAACATATTCATGACTGGCAAACATGGAAAGAAAAATCAAGAGGGCAGTATATACCCTTCTTTTGCACAAGGCAGACTTTGAATGGGACAACTTACATCATGAGTAAACTGAAAAAATCTTTGGGGCATCAGTGTTCAACAACAGTGAGACATCCTCAAAATCACACAGATAATTTAAAATAAGAATGCATCCCACAGAGGAGAAAGTAAAACATTAGAAGTGACAGACTAATGTAGATTACACATGAGATTCTAGACATAACTGAGGAGAAAACTGATGCCTACAAGAGGTGCAGATTGAATGACAAGTGAAAACGGACAAGTTTACATGGGCAAAAGCAAATACAAAATTATTAAAGCAAAACAAGAAAACAGTTTCAGATACGTTAATGAGAAATTGGGCCCCTAAAGGATCATGGACATGGTGACACAATAACAAAGGAAGAACAGGTGGCAGAATGCCTAAATAATGTTTTTGCATCCATAATCACAGTGGAGAAGGTTGGCACAGTACCTCATAGTGAAATGTTAGTCAAAGGAGCACAAGAAGATACACTTTGGTACAGGACATATATAACAGCTGAAGGAGATGAGAGAATGTTTATGAATTTTAGCACAAGCAAGGCAATGGGCCCATATGGAATGCACCCAATAATCCTAACAGAGTTAGTCAAAGAACAGTCTACCACTCTAGCAGTATTATTCGATGAGTCAACATCTGCTTATGTACAAAACACACAGACATACCAAATGTGCATCAATAATCCGGTGCAGTTCTAAAAAAATGTTCTGACTGAAATGACATAGGAAGGTGCACTCAAGCTTTACTGGTCATGCTTGACTATATCCAGCTACTTCATTTATAAATTAACAATTCAGTGTAGAAAGCAAAATAGGATGGCAGTCTAAGACATTGTTGAACACTTACAGAAAGACAACATGAACTTGATTGCTCACTGTGGATTCTGCAAAGGAAAATTGTGCCAGACAAATTGTACTGCATTCTTTGAGAATATGACCAAGTGTCTTGATGTAGGAAAACCCAGCTGTACTGTAGTACATATAATGCAAATTTCAAATTGAAAACCAAAACCAATTTGTCCCCCTCCCCCCCAACTATGTAAAAAGGAAATTATAGGGAGGAGTCTGCTTCTTCGGGATTTTCTAATTATCTGGGTGTTAATAGTATGGGATTTTCTAAATAACTGTCATAAAGCTTCTGAAGAAGGACCTGGCTGGTCCGAAAGCTAGAGCACTTTGTTCTTTTTTGTGTAACATCTATGTTGGTCCAATAAAATGTATCAAATCATTTGATTCTGGATCTCTTCAGGATGGAGTAATGGTTAAACTTTTCCAGTCTGGTTTGAAAAGGCAATTTTGTAATTTTCGTAGTGTGCCCACCCCTCACTTATTTGGATAAAATATGACTCTATGTAACTATAGAACTTTCAGGTATCTTACGGTCTCCTGAAAAGGAAATCTGTTTGAACAGAGAAAGGGAACTAGATATGTCTGTATACATGAATTTATTTGGTATGTCTAGCATTCCTTTGTATATTTGGTATGTACGTTTCTGCAAAGCATTTGATACTGTCCCTCGCAGGAGGCTTGTTCACTTAAAAATGGAAAATCTGAGAGTATAGCTGGTCGAGTAATACAGTGGGTTAGAAACTCTTGGCAGGATACTAAGCAGACAGCTATAATTAATAGCAGTCTGTCAAACTGGAACTCACTCTTTGTCACCTGCTGATTTTTAAACCTCTTTACTGCCACCCCCATCTCATTTTGCATTGAGTTATGGATTAATGGATCTGTCTCTTTAAATTGTGTTTATAAAGGTAACACTGTATTGGAGGTCTGGCAGCTTTTAGGATCTGGCAATGTGCAGGCCAAAACATTAGCTTTGTAATGCTGTGGCCCAATTTAGGAAGGATGACACAGGGCTTGCACCAAACCCTGTGTCATCTGCAAAGTGTGGCATGACTGCACCAAAGCCCTTGGGCACAATGTAGCTTGATTCTCAAAGGGCTGATGCAGTTGTGACTGTTCCCTCATATTATGGCAGCTTGTGCCACTGCTTTTGCACAAGACCCATAATATAAGTCCAGCACTGGCACACAGGTAGACCAGGGAGGAGCTGGTCTAACTTGCTGCAATCAGCGCGGAGGACATGTGCCTGGCAGTTTGCAGCAAAGGTCCATACTAAATTGCACTTGCCTCACAGTTTGAAGAAAGTCACCCCTTGCATCAAACCCTTTGCTGCAAGTCCGCCGTGCTGATACAAATCTCTTTGTGAATCAGGCCCTGTGTGTCAGTATTGGAGAGACAAACTGTATGTCTTCAGTGCTATTTGCACTTTAATAAAAACACTGAATTGGGACACCCTCAATCTGGATATTGGAGACTTTTCGTTGGGGAGTATGATGCCCTGTCTTCTTTAATTTTTCCATATGCTTTTTTTGAGAGGCCACCGCCTGAGCCTTGGAAGCAGTCTTTCCTGCTTATTCATGCTTTAGATAATGGGCTAGATTCTAGGAGCTCTTTGATTAGCTGAGAGCCACAACAGGGAGGTACATTAAGTTCTGATAGATGCCCACTGCAAAACAAGTGCCAATTTGGGATGCCCCATTACCAGTGGTATCCTTGGGCACCCCAAATTTTCAAACTCACAACTTGCCATTCCCCCACTTAACGGACCAGTTGATGGCCGAGCAGTCCCCCCCTCCCCCATCCCATTCCATCGGTCTTTGTTAATTTTAATACAATTAACATCAAATAAAGAAAACTGCTCAGTGTTAAAAAAACACTACATTCACCTCACATATTTTGCATCCATGTCTTTCAGTCTGCGACTCAATTTCAACCGCACACATCTCCGATCCCACTCAACCTTGGAAGACACAAGGGCTGAAGAACTTCTTGGCAAATGGGCATTCTCTCTAGTCATCACTGAAAATATGCAAAACAAAATGCTGATTAAAAAAAACATGTAGAATGCTGCGCCATCGAAAATGGACCTCTCGGTCTCCACTTTCTGCTTTCACTTAGCAGGGTCACGCAAGGTCGAGCACCTAACTGGCACATCTTCTGAACGAGAAGTAAACACAATAAAACTGTAGCAGAAACTGCACTGAATGTGTCCCAAAATATAAAAATAATGTCAATATACGTCTGTGGGGAAAATTAATATACATTTCACATCTTCCACTGCAGCAGGTGGGGGGGGGGGAGAGGTAAACAGAACAGCCTGGCTCTGTTTCGGGAGAGAAACAATAGATGGAACAGCACTTTAACAAATGGACTACTTCCCCACAAAAGATTTTTTATCTAGTTCTATCAATTTTAAAGTCAGTTCCTCTGTTATTTTTGCTACTTAATTAAATTTACATAGATGCCCATTTTCTAAGCACAATAATACCCTCCAGGGTGGGTGGTATGTGCAATACCACACCTTCCAGGGACTATAAGACCCTATCCTATGGTGTTGGGCCTAATTATGCCCCTGGGTGGTCCGGTATTACCCAATGCTGCTCACCCTGTCAGGTATTATTGCTTGCTTTGTATATGACAGCTGGAACCTGTTTAGAATGAGGGTGAGAGTAGCTGGCCATTGGCACATTCAGTTCAACTTCAGTTCAGATCTGATGAACTCAGTTCAGCTTTGAAAATTTGGCTCATTTCGAGTAATAAATCATCTTCATCAAGGATATCTTCTCCATTAGGCTACTCCTTTGGAACTGTAAGCTGTCGATGTCAGGACTACATGGTAGCTTTTTTAATAGCCAGGGGCTACCCACAATGACATACAGCATAGACATGTTTGTAATGTGGGTGGCCTCATCAATCCTTAGTTCTTTTTCCTACCATCAGTCTTCGTCATTGGACCTGCTGAAGGAAACATTGTCAAGCAAGCTACTGCCATTTGTTAGTTTTATTTTATCAGTTTATCATCGTCGTCTCTGTAGGCCACCAAAATCAAAAGACCCTTTATTATGATATTGTAAGTGTAGTTATAAAATCAACAAGGAAGACGTACATGCTGTCTGTGTGTGCTGTTTGGAATTGTTTCACAGTGCCAGTAATTGTGAGATTTGCCAGAGAGTCAACCAAGCTATAAGGCGACACTGTAACAAAGCTCGCAAAGATTTCCCTGCCTTAAAGTGCTGAAAGCCATGGAGAAGGACAAGGGTGCAAAATCTGCTTCTTCCTCATCATTGGCCAAGAAACAGTTGTCAAAACCTAAGGATAAGGACAAGGAAAGGTTGTCGTCTTGGGCCTCCTCATTGTCCAGCTGTAAGCACAGAGAGACAAAGACAAGTCTGCTACACCGATGAGGTCCCGGTTACCATTGAGAAAAGGTTTACCCATGTCAATGCCCACTCCAACAGTGTCAGCTATAGCCCCCCCCCCAATTATTTCAGGCTGTAGGACCAAAGGGATCTTCATGATCCTGCTCGGGATTATTCCAGGGAGGGAAGGAGGGGTATTTGGCACCTGCTGACCGTGTTGGGTACATATTCTATTGCTTACATTGTTGCTTACCACCATGGCCAACCACAGACAGAGTTCTCATGGAGCGCATATTGTATGTTACAGTATCCGCTGCTTAAGAGCTCAGTCCGCAGCTGGCAGTGGTGGTTAGTGGAGGGCTGTGTCAATGGCTGGCTCTCAGGGTTGAGGTGGTGGGGAGTGGGGTGATGGAACAGTGCCTACCAGAGTCAGGGGTCTATTAAACCACCAGGGACAGAGAGATGCATGATACAGGCAGGTCAGGGTTAGGGAGGGGGGAATGCTAGACCCCGCTGGTGTATTCTAAGAGGGGGTTTGAGACTAGGGAGAGACTGCTAGACCACCAGGTACTCTATTTTTTTATTCCAAGAGGGGATCAGGGCTAGGGAGAAACCACTAGATCACCAGAAATTTAGTTTATTTATTCCAAGAGGGGATCAAGGCTAGGCAGGGACCACTAGACCACCAGGATGTCAATTTATTTATGATAAGAGGGGATTGGGGTTTGTGGGTGGAGACATGGCCTGGGGCTCACAGCCTATGTGCAGCATGCAGATGAGCCCACAATGGGCATACAAATCGCCTATTAGCACTGTGCATGCCCAATGGGCTCATCAGCATGTTTGGACTGAATATCACCCATAGGGGCCATGGCCCTAACCAGTGTGTGCTGCACTGTACCCCATGGGTGGTTTTCAGCCCAACACTCTGCTAGCATGGCACACAGCATGTCAACTGCCTGCTGTGTGCCACGCTACCATGGTCCAATATTTAGACAGATAGCGCGGTCAGTTCAGATTCTGTTGCAAGTTTGAATATTGAGCCAGTGGCAGCTGGCTCTAGTTTTTTTTTTTCTCACAACACACCTGTGGACATGTGCAGTTGGCCAGCTCTTAATATGGGGCCCAAAAGGAATGGAAGACAAAAACGGCTGCAGATTAAAATACAGCACCTAGGACAGCAGCAAAATAAGTTAAATGGCACTGGGGTAAAGAATTGCAAATCATAAAAAGGAACTCAACCAACTGCTCGAATATAAAATAGAACAAAATTTAAAATATCTCTGAAAGAGATACTATGAGGAAGGCCCTTGAGCACTCAGATTATTTGCATGTAGGCTACAGGGGCAAAGGGCCCAAGTTCACGTTACCAAGATCCTCCACCAGGGCACAGGGCACAAGGTCAATAGAGATTCTGGCAGCCTATCAGCATTATTATGAGGTGCTCTATAGTGCAAGGGTAGGCTACCCACAGCAAGATGGGTTTCTTCAGAGTTCTATACAAGATTCAAAGAAAATGCAGGCCCCCTACTAAAGACAGCCTGTCGAGCTATTCTAATAAAAGATGGCCCACTGGCCCCTTCCTGCAATAACGCCATGATATCAGTGATCCCAAAGCCCAGCAAGGGCCCCACTATTTGTTCATCTTACCATCCCTTCTCCATCCTAAATATTGACTATAAATACCTAAGAGTCATTATCACAAGGAGGTTGGAGAATATCATCCCACAGCTAGTGCAGATTGATCAAACAAGCTTTTTAGTGGGCCACAGGTACTAGATAATGTATGCAGAATGTTGCAAGTGATGGACCATATAAGTCATATAAAGTGCCCTGTGGTGGTGATGAGTATGGATGCTGGAAAAGCATCTGACCACGTAGACTGGAACTATTTTTATGGGGTCTTTGCTGGGTGTGGTTTCTCCCCCACCATCATAACATACTGTAAAGCTAGTTATTTCCACACAAAATAATTGCAAACACAAATGCAACCATAACTGTGAAAATTTTATTTAGTGTTAAGTCATCAGTGCAACAGTTACTGTAATGAAAAAGGTGCTATTAGAACTAATTGGCACACATCTGTTTTAGTGCTAATTAGTGATTCAGCAACAATAGTGCAAATTATTTGACAGTGAAAATTTCAAATTTTACAATACAGTACAAGCCAGCTAAATAGGACGCGGATAAGTGGGATGGCGGCTTAACTGAGATGTCACGCTGGTAACCGATTTTCACCTTAAGTATCTGCCTTGATTGAGTTCAGTTTCTTGGAGTATTTATTTTTAGCAACTCTGCTTACTTGGGAGGAAAGGAGTCAATCCTGTCATTCAGTGACACCATGCTCCACGCCTGACAATAAATCAGTTAGCCATTATCACCTATTTTTTGTGTAAAATGCTTGCTTTGTCAGTTTGATATTTTCATTTCTGTTTCATCTTAGCCACGTCTCAGCCATGAAATGAGCTCTTCCTTACTGACTGTGTTAAGGTTTTGGAAGCCTTACAGAACCTGACTTCTTTGCTGTTCTTCTGTTGCTGTTCATTTTCACTTTTCTAAAAGCCAGGCTGGGCAGATTAGTAAAAATGAGATGTCATACTTTGAGTGGCGGTCAAATGTGAATCCTCAAAGGAAAAGTAAATGTGAGGTAAAGGGCAGCATCGTGGAAGACGCAATTTTGGTGTGGTTTCAGCATGCTCTGAGCAAGGCAGCACATATCTCAGGGCCAATGCTGAAAACTAAAGCCCAGGAACTGTCAGCACAGATGAGGCACATTGACCTTGAGGTCACCAATGGGTGGCTTTCTTGCTGGAAGCTCCACCACCAGATTACATTTAAGCAATAGCATGGTGAAAGCAAGACGCAGATTCAGCAGCAGCACTGACCTGGATGACTGAAATCCTTCCTGGTTTACTTGCTGGTTACAGTACTGATGATGTTTTCAATGCAGACAAGACCGGTCTTTTTGCTGAGCATATCCCGACCATGGTCATGCCAAGAGGAACCAAGAGCTTACTGGGGGAAAGAAAGCTAAGGACCACATGTTGGTCCTGTGCTGCACAAATGTATCGAGTACAGATAAGAAAATATTGCTGGTCATAGGCAAGAGCAAGAGACTCCGTTGCTTGCCTAAAGACTTAAAATGCCTGCCGATAACCTACACATCATCATGTAATGCTTAAATGACCTCCTCAGTTTTCCAGGACTAGCCACTAGGGTGGGAAACAGAGCTCAGATGAAGCCATCGCAAGGTCCTGCTTCTGGTGGACAATTGCAGCACACATCCAGATGACCTCACCAGAAGGCTTCTATGAATTAAATTGATGTCCCCCCAACACAAGCATTGTGCAGTCATTGGACATGGGTGTAATAAGAAATCTATAGGGCTACTGTAGGTCCCTGGTTGCCAGCAAAATTGTTAAGACAATCAATGACCGACATAGTGATCTTGCAGCCGAGACTGCAAGAAAAGTGAATTTGTTAGATGCTCTGTACATGCTGCAGAAAGCCTGGGGGTCTGTAATGCCAGCCACAATAAATGTTACCAGAAAGCTGGTTTTATGTTCTGTGATGCTACAGAGCCATTGGGCAAGCAGCCTCAGCATCAGCATCATTCTCTGTCCTCGATGACATCCCCATCCCTGCATGTAAGGATGCTGGTGCTTTCAAAGCATTTGTGGAAATGGGCAATGACAAGCTGACTGATGCTGAAGTGATCATCGTAGCTTAAAGGTCTGCAGGAGATGACATGTCTAATGAAGAATTCAGTGATAGCCAGGATGAACTGCTTCAAAATGTGTTCACCTTGGATGTGCTTTTCAGTTTATCTGCGGGCTTGATGTGGTGTGAACAAAGAAGGCAGGTGTCATGTTGGGAGCGCTTGCTAGACATCGAAACTGAAATTACCAAACAATTGCTCCAAGAGGCTAAGCAGTGCAGAATCATTGACTTCTTTAAAGGAACACCAGGCACATTGGCAGCCCTGGATTACACTTCATATACACCAACTCTATCTGATATATCTATGGATTTGTTCCCCAACATCAAAGATTTTGGTGATGAGAGTTTGTCTGCTATACACCTGGAGGATGCAGACCTTGAACTGGGACCCAAAGAGTACACTATTCTATAATACTGTACAGTACAGTACATTATTTGAAAATAAAATCTTGCCTTTACGTTTTCTTACATTTGCTTAAAATTGATTTAAAATACAATTTTTAATTTCACACATTTGCTTTCATTTCTGCTTTAGGGCTACAGTATTGTGAGTGGTATATTGCAGCAGTGATTAGAACAGCGCTTTTTAAGCACCGCTTTACAGAGAAGGCCACTTATGTGGGACGATCATGGATCCACTGAGGTGTCCCACTTAAGTGGCTTGTACTGTATCTCCAAACCTTATACAAAGCTTCCCTGGCATATATCAAAGCTAATAGGCACCTCTACTCAAGCTTCTGCCTGGGACGAGGTATGAGGAAAGGTTGCCCCTTCTCACCATTATTATTTACCCTTTACACTGAGGCCCTATTGCAGAGAATAAGACTGGAACGGGACACCCATAAAGTCACTGTGGGACCTACTGTATCCAACATAAAATGACCCTGTATGTGGACGATGTCCTATTGTATTTAATAGGCCCTATTCCTCCCTACCTAAAGTAATGGACTTGGTCACTGAATGTTCCTGTTACTCGGGATGCATGTTGAACACCACTAAAACTGAAATAGTAACTCTAAATTAGTCCCCACCTCAGGACATCTGACAGAAATTATCAATGAAGTGGGGACTCCCAAAATTAAAATATCTGGGAATTTATCTTAGAGCCACCACCATCTCTCTTTACCAAACTAAATTACACCCTATTGCTCACTGCTCTAAAGACATATTCAAAGATGGTCCCTGTTCCTACTCCCAATATATTCACACATACAGGTGGTTAAAATGAACATATTGCCTAGATATTTCTATGTTGTTCGGACTACCCCAGTGAAACTGATTAGGCAGTAGTTTAAAACTGCACAGAGACAACTGTATTAATTTATGTGGACTGACCACAAACCCAGGGTACATAGTACGATACTTGTGGCAAACAAAATGTGAGATGGATGGGCCTTACAATCCTTAGAAGAATACTGTACAGCAACTCAAGCTAAACTAGTCATCTTACGGGGTTCATCAGAATACATGGCTCAGTGGAAACAGAGTTGTGAACTCATGAAGAAATGCCTTTGCCAGCCCTGTTGGCAGGCCCAGTGTTCAAGATGGCTACAGAACATAATCAATAGGAGACACATGTTCACTATTTAGAGCACTGACAGATGATGACTTATGGGAGAGACTAGGATTAAGCTCAAAGGAACAAATGTACAGCACTAGGGCACATCCACTACAATTAAAAGGAGAACGGTGTAGGACCTGGAAGAGGCAAAAATGGTTTACACAGAGAGCTATAACATATTTGAATACCTTGTCATTACAGATAGTAGAAAATACATCTATGGATAGTTTCAAATTGAAACTGGACAAGCTATATAGAGCAGGAGGATTTACCATTTAGCTAATTGGCGAGCACTAAGGACGTAAGTCTAATTAGCTCTGAATAACCTATGAGATTTATAAGACCTAATATGAGGCCTTGAAAGTCACACTGCATGCTGGGAACAGATTCTGCAGATTCCTTGGGGTGCATAAATATATATGGAGGTACTGCTGGTTTGCCTGGGATCTGACCTTTGCACCAGGCAGGATAGACCCCTGGTACAAAAGATTCAAAACATGGGTTCTGTTTACAAGCCCAAATGTTAATAGGAGGGATAATTAAAAAATGTGAAGAGTGTAAAACAGAATTTGGGGAAAGAGTGACTGGTTTAGATATTTCCAGATTAGAGATTTTCTGTCCCCCCCAGCTGAGAATGGAATGACAAACAGCAGGCAAAATACCAGAAAGCTTGCCTTTCCCTTCCCTTGTAAACACCCTCTAGCAGAAGACAGCCATCTCACTGCTGTACCTGTTCCTGGTGCAAAACAGGGTCATTGCAACTGCCACAGTGAAAGTAAAGTGAGAACAAGAGGCCTAGATCCAGCTGACCAACAAGTAGTGTGAGCTATATTGGCGGAGATTGATCTAGGCATCCGATTTGCCACAATAGTTTGTCTGGAAGATAAAATTCTGATACTTTAGCACCCCAGTCCTAAACTCAAAATGGGGCCAATTGATGTTGGCTGACTGCTGGAAGGACTGTGGGAAATCTGCTGCTACACATATATATATAGTTTTTGTCATGCACCAAACTACACACATACTATACTGTGGTTAAACAGTGGATAATCGAGATATTTACTATTACAGAGCTACTAACATTCACACATATATTAAGCCTTAAGCCAGTGTCTCTTAAAGGTAAGGAAGCACTTTATTTATGGTACACAGGGATAGCAGCAGCTGTTAAGACCATCATGAGACAGTGGTTGCAGGAAGATCCTCCTGAGGTCATGGAAGGGGCTGCAGTGAATGGAGAAATAGCAGAAATGGAAAGGATGACCTTTGAGGTTCTGGACAGAATAGAAGCTTATATCTCTTGTTGGACAAGATGGTAAATGTCATTAGAGGGGGGAGACAATGAGTTGGCACAGGAAGAAGATGGGGACTAAAGAATACAGGGGTGGTGGGATGGAACATTCTAGAAAAACAGTTGCAGATCTTGAGGGATTTGAGATGAGCCTAACATGTTCACTTACTCCCATGTGTGCCAGAGTCCTCTTGTTCCCTAATCTTATTGTATGATTTCTGTACATATATATTAAAAACCTCCATTGTTTGTTAGGTAGTAGTATTTTCTTCAAAAAATTTGTAAAATGATGAAAATGACACTGTACAACTGTACTTATGGATCTGAATGTACTTGCATCTGTGATTTGTGGACACTACAAATATATTGCAGGGAATATGCTTGTTAGACACTCTTAATAAAGAAAGTATAAAAAAGAGATTGTCTTTGGGCCATTCAGGCTAAGCTGGTTGGTGCAGAACCTTGCCTGGACACAGTTGAAGTCAGTTTAGAGTTACACAGCCAGATCTAGGCAGTGGGGACCATAGGTAAATAGGAAATAAATAACCAACATGGGAGCTTTTGTGTCAGTAAATTTTGAGAATGTAGAAGACCATGCAATGATCAGTGAAGGGGTCAGGGAGTATGACAGCTTCCATAATGTGGTGGGGATGTGAGGTGAGTACCCAGTCAATTTAAGGAGTTATTAGAAGAAGAGGGGTTAAGTCAGGTGGGCTCAGTGATGAGCTGCATATGTTGGATTGATTGGACATTTTGGAAGAGCTTTTTTTCTGCAGAGGAAGACGAGTTGGAATTCAAATTCACCAAAAACTAGGCGTTCACTGGAGACAGCAAGAGAGGACAATGAGGAGAATAGGTCAGGAATAATGTCTGGTTTGGACCAAGGGTGGGCATAGACACCTTTAGTAAAGACAGGAAGGGAGAACAGGAGTGAGATTTTATCTATCAGAAACTCATGTGAGGTAGGTGAAGAGGAAGGGTTCAAGACACTGAATTGGAGATTGATGGCCACATACATGTCAACACCTTTACTCCATGTTGTTTAGTCCTGCCACAACATAGAGTAGCCATGGAGAACAATAGCTGCATTACAAGTCCTGGGAGAGAGACAGGTCTTTGTAAAAACCAGAACTGATAGCTGCAGGGTTTGAGACCATAGTCTCAGGCAATCTATTTTTCATATGTCGAATCCTCAGACCCATAGGGAGGGGCAAGCAGAAGGAGCTGGGTTTAAGCTAGATACTGTATTCCATTCAGGAGGAGTACCAGGAAAATGAGAAGTTTAAGAAGGCAGTTAACCCACTGTTAAGAAATGAGGTTCCCAGGCATGGTTGGAAAGGCAGTAAGGAAGTATATAGTTTTGAGATATATAGGTTGCAGTGAAATGGGAGAATGCAGGTAAGAAGTGTGGTGAATACTGGTATTATACAGAACACTGAAGTGAACACCAAGGATCAGTAATTAGGGTACAAAGAAAATAAGAAAAATATATATAATTTGCAAAAAATTGTAAATGCACCAGTTAGGGTTCAACTTACTGCCACAAAAGTAGGGGAATGTGGTGTTAGGGTTTCCAACCCACCCTAACTCCCTTCCCCCCAGACAACAAAAGGATAAGCCCGCACAAGCAATCACAGACAGCCATCATCAGATATCACAAACAATATACAACTGTTTCCAGATGACAAAAATTCAGTAGCACTGATGTGCTACCTTCATGTATTTCTATCTCTGGTATGCAAACCGCAAGACATATAGAGTCACTTGCAGCTGCAGACATAAATCCATGTTACCCAAATAACAACACTACTTCTGTGTGCAGAAGCCTAGGACCCTGCAGCCACAGATACAAATCCACAATACACAAATTACGGCTGTTCTTTTGTCTGCAGAAGCACAAGCCCCAATGGGGCTGTGCTTCTGTAGCCACAAGTACTCATGCACACTGTAAGAAATATACACAGTTCTGTCTGCAGAAGTGCTGGCCCCTGAGGGACATGTGGTTCTGCAGCCACATGTGTAAGACGTACACACTAACTTGTGGCTCTAGAAGTGCAGACCCCACAAAATCCATGCTACCAAAATTGCAACAGTACTTCTGTCTGTTGTGCCTCTGCAGGCACAGGTATAAAAGACATACAATCACTTCTAGCTGTAGAAATGTAGGCCTCCCCCTTTGATTCCTGTACTTCTGCAGCTGCATATAGAAATCCATGATACCCAAATTGCAACAGTACTTCTGTATGCAAAGGTGCAGGCCCCCTGTGGGGCTAGTGTATCTGCAACTACAGGTGAAGTACCCATGCACACTGTAAGACATACGCACACAGTTGTGGCTGCATAAGCACAGGCCAATGTGGGACCTGTGCTTCTGCAGCTGCAGATACAAATCCATGAAGGTAGCACATCAGGGTAACTGCATTTGTGTCATCTGGAAACAGCTGTATGTTGTTTTTCTTACCTGATTATGGCTATCTGTGGCTGCTAGTATGGTCTTGTCCATTTGCTTGGGGGTGAAGAGTTAGGGCTGGAAACCCTAATGCCACATTTCCCTACTTCTGTGGCGGTAAGTTGAACCCTACCTGGTGAATTAATGCACTTTTTTGCAAATAAAATTCCTTTTAATTTGGATATAGTTCAGTCATATCATCGTGTTTGTAACAGATGTAGATGTGTTGGGTCCTCTGGGCCTTGTGCTAAGGGAAGACTCTGTCTGCCTGTGGAAGTGAATGGCATTCCAAGGCCTCCTCTTGTGCGTGGCAACAGATGTCAGGAATTCATGAGGTTGTCTGGTTGGCTGCCAAAGCACAGGGCCCTCTGATCCCTGTGTTTAAATGTGGCTACAGATACGGACATGCGAGGTAAAGTCCATCTGTCCACCAAAGCACAGGGCCCTCTGGCAGTCATGAGTACAGAGGTGGAGGGCCCTATGCCAAGAGAATTCTTATCACTATATGATACTTGGACCCATGCGGGCAAGTCTGCACATTCCCTTCCCATGATGAGGTGGTGACCATGACAACACTGTCCCCCCAGCCTTTTTCCATCCAGCCTGCTCACTGAGCTCACCCCCAAACTCAGCTCACTGGCAGGGGATCACAAATCACTACCCACTGGGCTAGAAGCTGGCACTACACACAACGTAATTGAATATTTTTTTTGTGTGTGTGTGTGTTTTAATTTTGACCTGTAATTTTCAACATAGTCATTTTATGACTCCCCCTTATAAACATGACATGTGGCATTTATAAAATACTGGCCAAAATGTTATTTCACACCATAAATGCAAAAGCACATTTTGGTCCAGCTCTGAAAAAACACACTTTTCACTTTTTGAGTTGGTGTGAAAAAATGGCTATGTTGAATGTTGGGAGTGAAAATATTGAAGAATGACCAAAGTTATGAGCCAGCATGAAAAGATTTCAACATGCATTCATAATTTTGTTGTTTTTTATTATTTTTACTCCAAACTTTGAACATAGTCGTCTTATGACCCCATGTGATGAACCCAGTAGGTGAAAATGTTCAAATGCCACCAAAAAGGTGATTTTGTGGATTGACTGCAAAAATCACCTTTTGGAAAATGTAATCTGCCTTGTTTATTATGTGGGGTCCCAAAAAGGCCATGTTGAAAGTTTGGTGGAAAAATATTGCAAATTAGGGAAGTTAAGAGTGAACATTAAAATATTCCAATGTTCATTCACAACTTGGTCATCATTCCATATTTTAACACCAAATTTTCAGCCTAGTCATAGAAATCTAGAATTTGACTTCAGATAAGGATCGTTTGGCCCACCTAGTCTGCCCATTTCCCTAACTGATGAATAAGCTGCAGATTCTAGTTAACCAACAGCTTACTTCCTCCTACCCCCCACTAGAATTGCTTTACGTCTGTCCCATGCATTCTTGAATTCTCCCACTGTTCTTGACTCCACAACCTCCTCAGGAAGGCTGTTCCATGCATCCACAACCATCTCCATGAAAAAATACTTTCCAACATTACCTCTGAGCCATCCCCCCTCTATCTTCAAATTGTGCCCCCTTGTTCTTGCACATCTGTGTTTCTGAAAGATGCTATCCTCTTGGACTTTGTTAATTCCCTTGAGGTACTTGAACGTTTCTATCATGCCCCCCCTTTCCTCGAGGGTATACATATTAAGCTGCATTAGTCTCTCTTCATATGTCTTCTGGTGTAGACCCTGCACCCTTTTGGTTGCCCTCCTCTGTACTGCCTCCACTCTGCCTATGTCTTTGTGGAGATGGGGTCTCCAGAACTGGATGCAGCACTCCAGATGGGGTCTCACCAACTGTCTGTACAGAGGGATAACAACTTCCCACTTTCTACTGTTGATGCCTCTCCTGATGCATCCCAGTATCCCCCCAGCTGTCCTTACTGCCTTCTCACATTGCATGCCCACCTTTAGGTTATCTGATATAATTACTCCCAGGTCCCTTTCGATTTTTGTTGTTGTTAGTATCTCACCCCCCATTGTGTACTCTTCTCTTGGGTTTTCATTTCCTATGTAAATTACCTTGCACTTCTTTGCATTGAATCTAAGCTGCCATACATTTAACCATTCCTCCAACCTTGCCAAGCCCCTTTTCATCCTTTCCACCCCACCTTGTGTATCAACCCTGTTGCAGATCTTTGTGTTGTCTGAAAAGAGACATATTTTTCCTTCCAGGTGCTCTTCAATGTCACTTATAAAGACATTAAACAGGACCGGTCCCAATACTGAGCCCTGCAGTACCCCACTAATTTCCCTCCTTTCTTCACTGAGGACTCCGTTTACTATTACCCTTTGTGTCCTGTTGTCCAGCCAATATTTTATCCAGGCTACCACCTTGGGACCCACTCCAAGGCTGGCTAACTTGTATATTAGTCTTCTTATGACCCTACCTCACATACACTGTAGGTGAACATTTTTAAATCCCATGTGAAAGGTGATTTTGCAAATGACTGCAAAGTCACCTTCAGGACTGATTTGGAAAAATTTCACCTACCTTGTTCATGAGGTGGGGTCTCATAAAGGCCATAATGAAAATTTGATGAAAAAATACTTAAAAATGGCAAAGTTATGGGTAAACATTAAAAACACATTGAAATACATAAACTGGACTTAACATATTTCCTCATATCGCAGTCACAGTTCCCAGTGGGTATCTTTCAGATTAGAGATTGGATCTATGATGCAGGACCCTCTTTAGGTGAATGAGAGTGTGTGGGGGTAGATGCTGAATTGGGGACTTGGGTGGGGTGTGGGAGCAGAGACCAAGTTTTCTTTACTTCTGGTTGACATTAAAAAAAGATCAATGAGGGATAATGTTTTTTGTTTCATGGGGACTGGACTGACACTGGGGATTGGGCACCCTAGTATTGGCATAGTCTTTTGTGGCACTGAGGGTGAGCACCCTGGTGCCACCATCTTTATGTTGGGAGGGTGACGTGGAAGGGAGTTGGGTTGTGAGCAGTGCCAGGGGTGTACACCCTGGTCCATTTGAAGATTACTGATATTTAACAGTGCCTTACATGCTCACACTAACACGGCACAGTACATGAACCTTAAATGCTAGCCGCAACTACTGTTATTGTGATTGAAGTCTCTCATGTCTTCTCCTCAGTTTATGGTTCACATTATATCTGTGAACATAAGAAACAGAAAAAGAGTTTTATCTTCAGTGGCACCAGGGTTGGGCACCCTAGTGCCAACATCTATGTGTTGTGGGGATGATATGATGGGGGGGTTGTGAACAATAGCAGGGGTGGACACCCCAGTCTGCTTGAAGATAACTGATATGTAGCAGTGCCTCACATGCTCACACTAAACCATTATGGCTCATGAACATTAAATGACAGCGACAATTACTGATATTGTGATTGCAGTCTCTCACACTTGGTCCATGGTCCATGCTATTTCTGTGAAAATAAGAAGAAAAAATAAAAGAGATGTAAACATCAGAAAATTAATAATCTTCAATGTCACAATAAATAAAATAATGTGAGAAAAAATGTTAGAAATAAAAGTAAGGGAGAATAACTAACCTAAGTTGTTAAATGCCCTGTCATTGTTCAGTTAAGAAAGTAATAGTATTCTGCTTTCCTTCTACAACATTGCTTCTGTCAGGGCGTAACAGAGCATGCAACAAGCAGTCCATTCCCTCTTCCTGTTAAAATTCAAGCTGGATTGCAGGACTACAAACTAGAGCTAGCTGTCATCCACAAAGCAGATGACCACAAGATAGTAAAGAATCAGTGACTCCAACAATAACACTGGCTAAAACAGCATAGTGGACTAGGGGCCCGATATTCAAAACATTGCCCTGGCACAAAACCCAGTTTGCCCACAAAGACCAGGTTTTGCATGGCAGTGCCACATTTTAAAGCTCAGATAGCATGCACACACTGGGCTTGCACTGGGGCAAAGAGTGGAGGGGAATGCAAGGCAAAACCATGCAAATTGGAGGGGACCTGAATATTGGCACAGTCTGATATTCAGAGTACTTTCCCAGGACAAAGGTGTCTATCACAACCACCTTGCATGGAGAAAATACCACCAAACAAAACCAGGTCTTAACCTGGCACAACCCTAGTGGCCACCCAAGGTACTGCATTGGCTCCCTCCAGCACAGTATGCCCCAATGTCTCATGGCACCTCCTACTTCTGATCCCAGTCCTGGTGTCCAGTTGTCCCTCTTCCATTCACTGATCACCATCCCCATAGAAACAAAATATTCCCTGGTAATTTAGTGGTCCCACCCTCTTCCCCATTCTCTGATCGCTGTCCCAGTATACCACAATCGGTGCCCTGGTAGTCTAGTGGTCCCCCCAAATCACTGATTGATGGCCCGTTATTTATGTTCCTAACATTTCCCTGGTAGTCTAGTGGTCCCGTCCTGTCCTCAATGGCCATCTTGTGCAATATCAAGAAACATATCCCTGGTGGTCAAGTGCATCCCTTCCATCCTGGCAGGTAGTGACCCACTACCCCATGCCCCCTCCCATCCTGACCCATAGCCAGTGACCGGCACAGCCCTCCTCTCTCCGCCACTGCTGGCTGCTGACTGAACTGTCACTGGGCACGTACTGCATAATACAGTACACACCCATTGACTGTCACTGTCACCCCACTTCATGACCAATGGCAGTGGAATTATGCAAATGTGACCCAAAAAGCTATTTCATAGTCATGTTGTGAAATCACCTTTCAGGTGGGATTTGAAAATTTGCACCACCCTTGTTCATGAGGTGGGGTCATAAGAAGGCTGTCTTGAAAATGTGGGGTCAAAGACAAAAATCAAGTTTAGAAAATGACTAGATGGCTATATCTCAAATAAAAATACTCTGTCCTATTATGGGCGAATGACAGGAGCATACATGGGCCTCCTTACACCTTAGTATGTAAAAATGGCAATGTTGTCGGCATACATTGACATTTTTCTATGCTCTCTCATAACTTTAGTAATTTTAAATATTGTGACCCCCAAAATTTCAATGTAGCCTTTTCTCTGTTGCTTGCACGCATGTGCAAGAAACACATTGCTTCATTGGGGCCAGTTAATGAGATGCCTTTATGCTCAAAGAAACTCACATCACAATCAGCTGTGTTCTGTAAACACATTAGTCTGCAGCTGTCTCCCACTGCCTCCCCCCACATTCTCTCTCTCTCTCTCTCTCTCTCTACTCACACACACACACACACACACACACACACACGTGCATAGAGGGGACAGCTGCATTCTTTACCAGAGGTACAGCAGCTCCCAAATCTCTACAATACTTAAAGTATGAATGGACACTGCACCAACAGCATCTGACTATGTAACAGGCAGCCCCAGTTTTTTTGGCCAAAGTAGATTGCCCTTTTTAACCCCTTCTCATCAGAATTATATAGAAGTAATCTGAAAAAGAGCCATGTATGTGTCTTTCAGGCTGAAAGAATTCAGGTGTGAAGGGGTTAATCTTCCCATGCTGATTCAAAGAGAAGCAGGGCAGATGAGATGTATACCAACTATAGGATGTAAAGATAGCAGGTGGTCAGGACTGTGACAGTGGGAATCAGCTCTGAACTGACACAGCCAGAGATTTACAATTCTCATTTAATTACTAAGTGGTCCAGCACGCCACATACATGTTTCTCACATGCAGGAAGTGTGGACAGTTGATCAGCTGGACCACTCAGTACAGATCACTATGGCTTCAGGAATTTTTGAATTCCCACCCAGTTACTTGACAGAGAAGTTATACCAGTCAACTGGTAGAAAAGTTAACAGGAGTCTGGATTTCTTTTACTATTACCAAGGCCCCTGGAATTCTGCAGTTCTGCGGTTGCAGAATTTGCCGTAGAATTTGCATCATGCCGCAGAATATATATAGTGCCGCAGAATTAATTGTTTTTGGTGAATTTTCATATAAATATACTGTTTTTCCATAGTGTCAGGCTTTCTTTCCCACCTCGTTTATCCTGAAGCTCCTCCTCTATGCTCAGCATATGATGTCATCGATGACATCACATCATATTTAGCCAATGACAGGACTGCATTCTGCCAGAGAAATGAATAAATCATGCCCTCAGAAATCAGAAAATGTTGCCGCAGAAGTCAAGGAGCCCTGCCGCAGAAATCAAAAAATTCTGCCGCAGTACACCAGGGGCCCTGACTATTACCTATGCAGTTAGAAACTGAAAATGATCCTCTACAAATTGGGAAAAGTCCTATGAGGTATTGATTAGTACAGGTACTGCCCTACTGGAATTGTGAAAAATGTAAATTTGTTGTAGTATGCAATGCTTTTAAGTAATTGTCTCTTAGAAACACTGGCAAAAGAGTTAAACCCTGGTAATACTACATCTGATACAATCACATATTGGCTACATCTTGAGATTTCAGATGTCAAAATAAATCACATAAGGGCTTATATCACTTTATTATTATTATATTAGGAGGTACCTCCTTGTAAATGAGTGTGTTCAATGGTGTTTTCCTGCAAATAAACTGGAAACTTGAACTTGAAACTTATATTGAGAGTACACGGTGATCCTGTATATGTAGTAACTTGACTTCCCTACCTTATAGTATTGATGCTGTGTAAGGCAGTCATCAAAATATTTTTAATAAAATCATTTAACAATCCTCATTTTATGGCCCTCAGCGCCAGATAAGTTTTTTTTCAACTTTGGTGCATATCTCAGGCATTTTTGGGAATTTTGCAACCAAATTTTCAACATGGGGTTATTGGGACCCCTCCTCATGAACTGAGCCACTGTTATGGCATTATTCAGTCCTGAAAGGTGATTTCGTGGTCACTGCATGGAATCACTTCTCGGGCCCGATTAATGAAATGACAGTGCCACTGTTCATGAGGTGGCCTCTCAAAAAGCCTATGTTGCAAAGTTGGTGAAAAAAAATCCAAAAAATAACTTTTACAAGCATGCATTGTGCAGTTTCCATGCACGCTCGTAACTTTGCGAATCTGTAATATTTTCACTCAATAATTTCAACTTTGGCATTTTTTTCACACCTCCTTATGAACAGTACAGCTGTCATCTTTCATGCCTGGCCGAAATGTGTTTTCGCACTCCCAGCGCAGAATAGCACAGTCGCTGTGGTAAATCAGTATTTGGGACAGATTAAGAAAATCATAGTGACACCGTTCATAAGCAGAGGTCCTAAAATGCCTATGTTGAAAATTTGGTGACGAAAGTCCATTAAATGACTGTGCTATGAGCGTGTGTTGCGCAGTTTCCAAGCACCCTCGTAACTTCACAAATTTGTAATATTTTCACTCCAGATTTTCAACATTGCCATTTTACCACACCTCCTTATGAACAGTACAGCTATCATTTTTTCACATCTCACCCAAAATGTGTTTTCGCACATGTAGTGCACAATGGCGCAGTCAATGTGTGAAATTAATGTTCAGGACAGAGTAAGAAAATCACAGTGACACTGTTCATGAGCAGAGGTCTTAAACTGGCTATGTTGAAAAGTTGGTGACAAAAGTCCATAAAATGACTGTTACAAGTGTGCAATGCACAATTTCCACGCACCCTGATAAGTTCACAAATTCATAATATTTTCAGTCCAGATTTTCAACATTGGCATTTTTCCCACACCTCCTTATGAACAGTATAGCTGTCATTTTTCACACCCTGGCCAAGATGTGTTTTCACACTTCCAGCTCAGAATAGCTCAGAATAGCGTAGTCGCTGTGGGAAATCAGTGTTCTGGACAGATTAAGAAAATCATTGACACTGTTCATGAACGGAGGTCCCAAAATGCCTATGTTGAAAATCTGCAGTAAAAAAGCCCCAAACTAATTACATTATGGGTGTACATTGTGCAGTTTCTATGCACGCTCGTGACTTCACCAGTTTTTTTCTATTTTCACTACAGATTTTCAACATTGCCATTTTTTACACCTCCTCATGAACAGTACAGCTGCCATTTTTCACATCCTGTTCAAAATGTGTTTTCGTACCTGTGGTGCCAAATGGCGCAGTAACTGTGCAAAATCACCTTTCGGCTAACGACGTGATAGTGTCACTGTTCATGCATTGGGGTTACAAACAGCGCATGTTGAAAACTTGGAGTAAAAATACCAAGAAACACCCAGGGCATTAGGGTTTTGGACCATAACACTGTACCCTGTAGGGACTGACAGGCATCAGGGGTGTGACTTGGGATTGTCGACAGTAATGCTCATGCCATTTCACCCCCACCCCCATCCTGCAGCCAGTGACAGGCATCAAGGTGTGCCTTGGACCCTTTGGCCCCAGAGTTCACCCCATTCTCCTATACTGCACTCATGTCAGTGTATTTCCTTATGGAATGAGGTAAGTGTAAAGCCCGTACACCACAAAACATACCTCGACACTTGTAAGTGTCTGCAGGGTAGGGTGAGGTGAAATGTCGTGACCGTTATGGGCGATGACCCAAAGGCACACCCCAATGCCTGTCCATCTCTGCAGGGTGGGGGTGGAGTTTGCATCAGTTCAATACTTCACTGCCATTCCTATACTGCATCTGTCTAACTCCTGCACTTCCACTGCTAATGCCAGCAAGCAACATTCGGCATTGGCAAATGCTTGTTTCTCACCACCTTTATGAATGCGACAGCTGTCATTTTTCATATCCTGCCCAAAATGTGTTTTTATGACATTTTGGTGACATAGAATGATGTTTTGTTGGGAGATTGAAAATGTTCACCTACCAGGTTCATGAGATGTGGTGATAAGAAGACTATGCTGAAACTTTGGTGTACAATTACAGTAAAATGTTTAGGTTATGAGTGACCTTGCTGTATTTCAATGTTCATTCATAACTTCGCTAATCTTCAATATGTTGGCTCCAAACTTTCAACATAGCCATTTTTCCACACCACCTCATAAACATGACAGGTATCATTTTTTGAATCCTGGACAGGAAGTGTTTTCACACTTCTGGTGCAAAATGGCATTTTGACCAATATATTATAAATACTACATGAAATGTTTATAAGGAGAGTCATAAAATAACTAGAGAGAGAGAGAGAGAGAATTGCTGTTTGACCTTGGGTAACCTCATGAGTGGCGTAAGCCATGAGTGAGGTGTCCAAGGGCAAACAGCACAAGTGTGCATAAATCATGTATCACACAAGGTCACTGCTGCATATTTTATTTATGCAGTAAGGGTGAACTTAGTGTGATGGTTTATTTTTTTTTAGTTTCATTTTATTTTTAATATTTAGCTTTGTTTGTGGGTTTATTTTTTTACAAAATGACACTGCACATTTTTCATCTGTGGATGCAGTGTGTAGTAATGGAGTGAACATGCCAATGTCTGCATTGATTGGTGCAGTTAACAGATTTAATAAAAATGGAGTAGAAAATGATGGCTGTGAGCGAGAGCTAGTATGCTGACGACAGCCTCTGACTTGAACCTTGGAAAAGAAATGGTTCAAGTCCTGTAGTTTGTGGAATTTTTTATTTGAATGTGGTGCTGAGTAAATCTAGAATGAGCAAGCAGGACCAGAGTGAGCGATATTGCGAGCAGTACTGTTTACCAGAGGGAGTCAGACTATAGTGGATGAGTCAAGAGTTAAAAAAAAGACAGGTACAGCAGTTCTGGCATTAGTTCATATATGAAGTCTTTGATAGAATTTGTGCTTCAGGAAGGTTATGGATGTTTCCTTGAGGAGGGGAGAGGGGCAGGGGCAGTGTGAGATAAATTGAAGCATGGATCTGCAAGTGTAAGTTCAGCAACATGATAGTATGCCAGTATTTCTTCTCTAAATAAAAACTGCTCAGAAAAAAATACAAACAAGAAAACAGAAGCAGTGTGTCTAGTTGTGGGCACAGAGAAGCAGACAATGGTAGGGAGTGTGAGAGAAGAGAATGATCGGGACACTGTAAAACTAAAAGTGAAAATAGTACTGTATGTAGTGCTGGCAGCTGGGGGGAAGGGAATTTATGATGTACAAAGTGTGTGGATAAATGGCCTGTCACGTAGGAACTGTGTGTATAAATGAAATTTATACACACAGTTACTCAGATAACTGGATTTATCACATTGCATATATGTCCACCCCAATATATGTGTGTGTGTGTGTGTGTATATATATATTATATATGTATATATATATATATATATATAAACATATATACACACACATATATATATATATATATACACACACACACCACACACACTATATATATATATATATATATACTATATATATATGTGTGTGTGTGTGTGTATATGTATATATATATATAGATGTGTGTGTATGTATGTATGTATATATATATATATATATATATATATATATAGTAAGGAAACTTTGGGTGTAGTTTCTGTCTTGACCCCAGTTGGTATGCATTGTGATCCCATGCCAGTGACCTTAGTTCGGGAGCAAGCTTAGTGACCCAACTGGATGGGGTGAGAGTGGGGGGATGACGCTGTCAAGCAACACTCCCCCCCCAGTCAGGGAATGAAAGCTGCATGGTTGTACATATGGACCCAGGTACAATACAGTGAAGACAACTCTCCCATGGCATAGAGCCCTGCACCTCTGCACCCTTGGGTGACAGAGGGCCCTTTGCATTGACTGACAGATGGACTTTTCATCCTGTGAATCTGTACTGTGGCCACATGGAAGCACAGGGACCAGAGGGTTCTGTGCTTCCGCAGCCCACCAGACAGCCCCCATGATTTCTTAACATCCGTTGCTGCATGGAAATGCAGGACCAACAAGGACCCTGCACTTTTGTAAGTGGATGTAGTCTTCTCTGTTGGCACTGTGCATCTGCATTTGTTCATGCAAGTCATGAAGGGACCTGCGTGAATCAGGATACAATTCCACTATCTCAAAAAGAAAGGGCATTATTTGCAAAAACCTTTGTTAATGCACCAGTTAGGGTTCAAGTTAACAGTAGGGAAATGTGGCATTAGGCTATCCAACCCTAACTCCCCACTCCCACCCCCAAGCAGCAATAGGAAAAAAAATTAGGGTTTTAGGTCTCCGGAGGCCCCTGCATGAAGAAAACTACAGCAGATTATGTTGGCAACATGTAACAAGACATACTTCTCTATGCTTGAAGGGTGTATCACTATGAGGTACTGGCTTGGAGCTGTGCTTTGTGCTTCAGACTGGAGGCTATGCGCTGGGGGGAGGAGGTGAAGATTAGGATTGGCAACACCAAGGAAGACCCCACCACTGGTTCACCAAGACTCCAAAGACCCCAAATCCTAATATTTTTTTTTCCTTTTGCTGCTTGGGGTGGAGGTGGGGAGTTAGGGTTAGAAATCCTAATGCCATAATTCCCTACTTTCATGGAGTTAACTTGAGCTCTAACTGGTTTATTAAAGTTTTTTGCAAAGTATATATATATATATATATATATATATATATATATCTTGACTTAAGATAACATTTTTATCATTATGAGAGGGTATTGCTCTGTTGATATCTCAGGAGTGGCAAGATATAGCAACAGACCTATACCCTCAAATGGAGGTAAGAATCATATCTTAAGTCAGACCATGTCATATTCAATTTGTGTATTTATTTTGGTGGTCTTGGGATAGAAATGGTAAAATGTTGCAAAAAACAGTACATAATGTAAACTACTGCATGCCCCTCTGTTAAATGGCTCAAAATTACAGCAAAGTTTCTATAATGAACAAAAGCTATATACAGTAGCTTCACATATGCAAGAATACATTTCTGGGCATGCTTAGTGTGGCCAGCTTCATTTATCTTGATAGGTTGGATCAGGATAACATGTTTTATCTTGTTACTTATCAGTACACATGTGTTAAACTCATCACTTCATGTTAATATCACTGATATTACTTACACACGCGTTGTGTAAATTTATGTATAATAACAGTATCATGTATTATGTTAATATCATTGATGTTACTTACCGTATAACTTTGATTAAAAGCTTCTATTACAGTTTTCAGTTTTGAGCTGCGCTCTTTAATCAAGAGTGGTCTTTAATCGAGGGCAACTTCTACTGAAAGATGAGTTTAGTCCCTGCAAAAGCAGGTGGGATTTTTGGCTTGTTTGAGGAGCAGGAGCAGTAGTTGGAGTATTGAAAGCGTAAGTAAAACATATTGTTCTAGATCCATCAAGCTATTCTGTGGTTAGCTCAGCAGTGCCTGAAACTGACACAGAAAGCCAAGAGCCAGTGAGCTGCTTAGACGGCAAACTGCAAAATCAGAAGTGAAACTGACGTTGACTGTACTGTTTCTGTTGCTTTTTATTATTTTATTTTTTTATTTTACACCAAATGAAACAAAGGATGAGTTTTAAATAAAGGTTTACCTGTCCAGAGTGCTGCATATGAAATTGCCGATATCACCAGAACCATATGGTGCTTAGCGTTTAGCATCCGCATCTACCACACTTGTAGCACCCTGTCTCTAAACTCAATAGTGATTCCAAAACTGACAATCCAAACAACCCTTTAGTTTACCGTTTGTGTTGTTTTTTTAATATTATGTTCAATGAAAAGTGGATGCTTTATAAATGTCTAGCTGTTCAGACTGACTTAGCTAAAACAATGATGCCCTTAGTGTTTACTGTCTGAGTTCTTGTCTACCACGCTTTGAGCACCCTGTCACTTATAGAACAAAAACTATTGCCAAAGAATAATAAAACAGGTTTATTTAACACCAGCAGCCCTAAAAAGGCAAAACATGCAATGCTAACACAACACAGAACCCTTTGAAATGCTGCATGACTGTATTTATCTGATTAAAAGCTACGTCCACAATTCAAGAGCATCTTTTATTCGAAACTTATTAAAACTGCTGTGGCTTCTGTTCAAGGGTGGCTATTAATTGAAGGAGGCTCTTAACTGAAGATATATGGCATCTGAATATCTAATAGCAATATGTGAGTTTTCTTCACAACAATGGATATAACAACAAGGTCCTGATTTAAAGGGAACATAATCTTTTTTAACACAATTGGAAATGTATGCATTTGTGTAGCCTCCTTAGTCTACCTACTATGCTTTTTTATTTGATCACTTGAAAATAATCTTTTATGGTTTTATTTCTTGTTTATAATCCCTTATTTATGTTGCCTTTTCTCCTCCTGATACTCACTTTCATAATTCCTGATCAGTTCTTAAACCAAGTAACATTAGTTGAGTGGAGGATCTACAGAGGAAACTGTATCCTGAGCTTCAGCTCAGTCGATATCACTGGGTTACAGAATTGATAATTACTGTTATTACAAAAATGGATATCAGGTAGAAAAAGGCTACATAAGCAAGGAACTCTAAACAAGTAAAACATAAAACAACCAATATTATTTCAAAGCAAACAAATTAAAAAGTATGGCATGGGGACTGAGGATGCTGCTGTCATGCCCCTATTTTCAGTTTAGTTTTAAAAGGGTAACTCAGTATGCATGTTACCTTTAAAGAGCACCTTTCCCGCATTTTTTTCTTTGCCTTCAAAATGGACAGGAGGCTCCTTTACCTGAATGGGAGTTCCCCTGTAGCAGTTGTAAAATTTCCCATTAAGCCCCCTAAAGAAGGGAAGGGATTGTATTTTGCCCCTGAGGGTGCTAGCCACCTAATCCCTTCCACTTCCTGATCTCTGATGCTGTCCCTGAGCTTCCTCAGTTTGTGATGTCATTATATGACTAGTGCAGTGGTGTGCTACATGCAAGTCTATGGAGCATCCTTTTAAAAGTTATTTTAACCCAACTTAATTGTTAAAATAACTTTTAAAATGATGTTCCATAGACTTGCATGGAGCATGTCCCTGTGCTAGTCATATAATGACATCACAAAATGAGATAGTATGGGGATGGTGTCAGAGATCAGGAAGTGGAAGGGATTGAGCGGCTAGCCCAAGGGCAAACTGTGAGCCTATCTCTTCCTTTTGGGGCTTAACAGAAAATTTTACAACTGCTACAAAGGAAATCCCATTTAGGTAAGGGAGCCTACTGTTCATTTTGCAGAGCACCAAGAAAGATGCTCTTTAAAGTAAAGAGGTACTGAAAAATACTAGAGAATAGAGGAGGAGTAAAATAGGTTTGTTAGTGCTGTAGTCTTAGGTTGGTTAATGGCCAGGTGCAGTGTCTAGAAAAGTGGGGTATATGGCCATTTACAGTTTTTTTAGATCCCTTGCTTCTTTTACTGCATGTGTGTGTGTCTGCAACAGAGGTCACAACAGCAAAGATATTGTCCCCAAATTCATTCTGGTAGATATCATTTTTATTAAAAGGAATACTTCTCACATGTCTGTAGCATCTCATATTGTACAGAATAAAGTTATGTATGTTTACAATCACTGTGGTCCTGTGTCATTATTATATTTCACTGAGGAACTATATGATATCCATTATTCTCAGTATTCCTCCATCCCCTAAGACACCGCGTGGGTGAGGAACTGGGTTAATAAAGCTTATGTAGTAATGAACCATACGTAACATTTAGTATCCAAATTCAGTCATAACATCAATGACACAGTTACAAAGTTGGGGGATAGAGGGCCAACCAAGCATGGCTCTCCTATTGGGAGCAAGCAGTCCAGATACCCATATCACTGGTTGCGTGCATTAGGGCTAATTCTATTCTCCTATAAGGCTGGTGTTTGACAGAAGGAAACAAGGGTGTCCAGCATATTCCCCCTTATGGTACAAAGTTCCTACCTTTACTCATCATGTCTAAAATCCAACCATTCCATTGAGATGAGCAGAGCTCAATTTTGTCATTTAGGGAGTATGTGACTTTCTCCATGGTATCAGTCTGGTTTACTATTGTCCACCAATTCAAAGTATCTAGGAGGTTAGGGGTTAGCCAGAGCCTTGTGGTTACTTTTTTGGCTGCTCTGAGTAGGATGCCTTAGAATCATAGAAACATAGAAATTGTCAGCAGATAAGGATCACAAGGCCCATCCAGTCTGCCCATAGGCCCTATACCTTGTATGTGGCCACTGACCCAATGTGATCAATGGCTTGTCATCACTCCCTCCCCTCTCAGGCTTCCCTTGTGCCTGTCCCAAACATGCTTAACCCCCTCCTCACTGTGCTTGCCCCCACTACCTCCTGTGGTAGACTGTTCCATGTGTCGACTACCCTTTCTGTGTAGTAAAGCTTCCTCACATTACCTCTTAATCTACCCCCTTCCAATTTCATATTGTGCCCCCTTGTTCTAGCACTTTTTCTAGATTGGAAAAGCTCCTCCACCTGTACCTTGTTTATGCCCTTGAGGTACTTGAAAGTTTCAATCATGTCCCCCCACTGTCTCCTCTCCTCCAGTGAGTACATATTGAGGTCCCTTAGTCTCTCCTC
The DNA here is from genome assembly GCA_016271365.2 of Neoceratodus forsteri. Taxonomy (NCBI): domain Eukaryota; kingdom Metazoa; phylum Chordata; order Ceratodontiformes; family Ceratodontidae; genus Neoceratodus; species Neoceratodus forsteri. Next base: position 1,174,780,281 of record CM057450.1, on the reverse strand, counting down.
ACATGTTTTGTGATGTAAGCCCTGCATCATCTTTGTTTCCCATCTCTGGATGGTCTTCACCTTATCTATGTCCTTGCGCAGGTGTGGTCTCCAGAACTGCATGCAGTACTCCAGGTGAGGCCTTACCAATGTTTTATACAATGGCATCACCACCTCCCACCTCCCACTAGTGATACCCCTGCCTATGCACCCCATCATACCACTGGCCCTCCCTGCCACCTTTGTACACTGCTTTGATACCTTAAGGTCATCAGAGATGATAACCCCTAGGTCCCTTTCCTCTTTGGTGACTGTCAGTTCTTCCCTCAACCTGTAGCTCACCCCAGGGTTCCCTCTTCCCAGGTACATTATTTTGCACTTCTTTACATTGAACCTCAGTTGCCACATCTCCAACCATCTTTCAAGCTTCTCCAGGTCCCTCTTCTTTTTCTGCACACCTTCTGGAGTATTCATCCTATTGCAGATCTTGGAGTTATCTGCAAACAGGCAGACCTTTCCTTCCAGCTCCTCTGTAATGCCACTTTCGAAGACATTGAACGGGACTGGTCCTAGTACAGATCCCTGTGGTACTCCACTGATTACCCCTCTCCCCAGATTGTACCCCATTTACCACCACCCTCTGTCTCCTGTCTGTTAACCAGTTCTTAACTCAGTTCACCACTTTGTCTCCCATGCCCAGACTACACATCTTGTTAATCAGCCTTCTATGTGGGACGGCGTTGAAGGCTTTGCTGAAATCCAGATAGGCGACATCTACTGCACATCCCTGATTAAGTTCCCTAGTCACCCAATCAAAAAAAACTATTAAACTCATTTGACATGACCTTCCTGCTGTGAATCTGTCCTGCCTCAAATCCTGAGCACCACTGGATTTCAAATATGCCACTATCCTTTCTTCCAGCAGTGTCTCCATGATTTTTACCACCACTGATGTAAGGCTGAATGGCCTGTAGTTTCCACCTCCTTCCTACTGCCGCTTTTTTACAGTGGGACTACATGTGCCCACCTCCAGTCCTCTGGAACAACACTCATGTTGAGTGACTCTGTGAACAGGGCTGCCAGTGGTGCTGCTAGTTCCCTTCACAGTTCCTTTAATATGCTCAGGTTGATGCTGTCTGGCCCCCATGGCCTTATCCACCTTCAGCTTTGTGAGTTCTTTCAGAGTCTCTCCATTGTGAATGGACTGGTGTTCACCTCTCCCCCACAATTACCTCTGCAACTCAACTGTGGTCCTTGATCCGCCCCCTCCTTTATGAATACTGAGCAGAAATATTTGTTTAGTATTTCTGCTTTGTCCAGATCCCACTCCTTACACTCTCTCTTCTCCCCTTTGAGTCTCACAGTTCCCCCCCAGGTGGTGTTCTTTCACTGATGTACCTATAAATTGCTTTATCCCCTTTGTTTACAGACTGTGCTAAGCTTTCTTCTGTCTGTGCCTTCACCCTCCTAACAGCCTTTCCTGCTTCCTTTAGAGATTCAAGGTACACCTCCCTGTACTCCTCCCTTTGGCTTCCCTTATATTTCCTGAAACTCAGCCTTTTAGCCATGACTTTGCCCCTCACCTATTTGGAGAACCATAGTGGTTTCCTTCTTCTTTTCCCTTTGGCCACTATCCTAACACATTGGTTTGTTAGATCCACTAAGGCTCCCTTCAGTTTCTCCAATTGTTTTTCCACCTTCTCTACTATCTCTTCCTTCCCCAGGACTGCTTGTATACATCTACCCATTTCAATGAAATCTGGCCTCCTGAAATCTAGTACTCTTGCCCTTGTATGGCTTGACTTGAGTCCATGTCTCCATGCTGAACCACACCATGTGGTGGTCACTGGACCCCAGCTGCCATTCCACCTATATTTCTTTGACTCTGTACCCATTGGTCCATACCAGGTCCAGAATTTACTTGTCCCTGGTTGGCTCATGCACCAGCTGCCTGAATCCAACCCTGTGCAGGGATTCTAGGATGGCTGTGCTTCTAGCCGAAACAGCCATCTGGGTGGCCCAATCCATGTCTGACGTATTGAAATCGCCCAGTAGCAGGATTTTGCCCTTAGCTGCTATGTTGTGTATGTTCTCCACTAGTTTCCTGTCTACTTCCTCCCTCTGTGCTGAAGGTCTGTAGATCATTACAGTGCATATTGTTGTTCCATTCTCTGGCTCCAGGGTGACCCACATTACTTCAGCCTCTCCCTGTCTTCCCTGAACTTCTGTAGCCTTTTTTTTTTGTTAGTTGTTTAACCAGGACTAGCACACTAAGTTGAAAGCTTTTTTACAGGTGTGACCTGGGAGCACAGGGAAGTTAAGTGACTTGCTCAGGGTCATACAGTCTGCAAGTGGAAGCTGTGGGATTCAAACCCATGTCTGGTCTGCTGGATATCACCAGATTTGCAGCTCAGGGCCTTAAACCACTGCACTATACTGCCTCCCTTATACTATCTCTGATGTACAGGGCCACCCCCCCCACCCTTTTTACCCTCCCTGTCTCTCCTGAACAATGTATAGCCTGGTACATTGACTTCCCAGCCATGATTGGCAGAGTACCATGTCTCTGTTATTGTTGCTATGTCAAGGTCTGCATCTGTCAACAAGGCCTCCAGGTCTGAAACCTTATTTCCTAGGCTACGGGCATTCGTTAGCATGACCTTCCATGTTTTACAGTTTGCCCTCCCTCTGTTCTTGTTCTCCCTCTCCAGCATCTTCCCCCAACCCCGGTTTGCTTTCCTATGTGCTCCTGCCCCCATATTACTCATTATACATTCTTCACCTGCCTGCCCCTCCCTGCCTGCTTTTGCTGCTCCCATAGTCAACTTATGTTCCTGCATGTTCCCATGAAGGTATTGTTTACTGCAGTCACAGTATGCTCAGGGGAATGGATTAAGTAAAAATATGTCTGGTGTTAGAGAAAGAGGGTTGCCAAATAGATCATGCAGTTGTGTCTGCAAGGTTAGAAGGAAGGGGTATAGGAGGAGACATACCACATAACATGGGTGTAGCCTGCCCTTTTTCCCCAAATTATTTCTAATCTACCCCAGTGGTTAAAGTGCTGAGCTTTGAACTTGGGGCTTTAGGTTTGAATTCCATCACCATTACATGCTCACTTTGTTATATTGAGAATGATACTTAACCTCCCTGTGCTAAAGCACTTCTCTGCCACTCTTTCTCTGTACTTAATTACCCCAACCTCCATGAGCTAAGCTTTACCTTCCACAATTTTTCCTTTTGCCTGCCTTTTTGCTGCTATTTGCTACAGTCAATTGTTCAAGGATTGTATTGTGCATTGGATACAGTGCATTTGAAAGGCATTATATAATGCTAAATTCCTTTCCTACCCTTCCAATTTTTCATCCTTTCAGTGAGGTACCACCCTGATGTGGAGCAACCCCTCTTGCACAGACTGGAGAAGACCCTTTTGTTTTATGCCCTAGATTTCCAGCTCTTTAAACAATGCTTGGATCTGTGCTATGGTGTTACAAAGAGCTATATTGGGTTGACCCAACTGACACTAGCATTATTGAGTGAAGACAATGGGTTTGGTTTTCAAAGGTTGACACAGGGTGACCATAGTGTGCTCTTCCTGGTGTGCAGAAGTGATTATTCTATAAAGTAACATACACAAGTCATCACATCATAAATAAGATTGCAGTGAATGCCAGGTTTTATAGCCATGAACTTTACTGGAAATAGCGTAGTTTAAGATCTTAGCTGATAGGTAACAGAGATTGTATATTCTTGGAATATTTGATGTTTGCAAATATTGCAGCAAAGGATGTGACTACAAGAATAATAACCCCATTCCTATTATTATAGTCGAGGCCTATAACTTTTTTATGCTACCTTATTTCAATCTGGGACCAGAATTACCTTAAAAAAAAAAACTCTTGCTTTCCACTGTGATGCATGACAGTACCTCCTTCTGTCTGGTAGAAATGATTTGATATTTTCCTTTGTTGCCCCTTTCACTACCTCCATCTCCTCCTCCTCCAGTTGCAATTTCATTAGGTAACATAAAAGAAACTCAGGCTGAGGATTTTTCACATCTTGTAACTTCCGTAATGTTGCATTGTAAACTGGACATCTACAGAGGGTTGCATAGTCAGTCATTGTACACTTTTATTTGCATTTATAGCATTGCTAAGAAAGACACAAGCCTCAAGCCAGCAACAACCCACCTAAAAGAAGTAATTGACTAACAAATTGCTGTTTGTCTGTTTTTTAATTTAGAAACATCACAGAAGTACCATTTTAAACTTCACCTTCAGAGCAACTGAGACCTTTAGGAAAACTTTGAGTAACATAGGCCTGGGTTTTCAAACGGGCTCTAGATGTAGCAGGTGACGTGTGGTACATTTTTAGTGCAATTGCAAAACTTGAAACAAAAAGTTGAACCACATAAAACATGGTCTAACTTTCAATTGTACATTGACACAATGTCTACGCAGAAAATAATGCATGCATCAAAGGATGCTTTCCTGCACAGCAGGTAAACTATGAAAAATTCATAAAAATTTTTGAAAATAGAAAAAAAAAAAGAAATTGGACTTGTGTGTTTTGATGCTGACATCCCAAAATTGTGCCTGTGTCATGCCTTAAGAAAACCCAGCCTATAACATTAAGACAAACTATAACTTAAAATGTAAAACTTTCAGTATAAATATTTCCAGTCAGCATGACCTTTTCACCCTTAAGAAGAGGTCAGGTGCCCCCTCCTCAAAACACTAGTGGACATGCAGACCTGAAGTATATTTCATGCACATCATGATAAATGTTTGTGTGAACTATATAATCTGGGTGAGTTTGTTGTTTTTCCAATAGCAATCTGACAGTATAAATTTCCTTTATTGTTCCATACTAAGTACAGTATATTGGCATGAAAACATTTTATTATAAAATCTATTTGCATTTGGTATGATGAGACTGGCTGTGATATTTCCTTGTTAAATAATGTGCTCTAATTTTATTTCTGTGTTTTTTTATTGTACTGTTCATTCATTTAATGTATTTTCCTCTTGTAAAGCTTGAGCCACATCAAGAAATGAGCTTTGGCTCAGAGTACCTCTCTGGGTCAACACATTTTAAATACAGAAAGAACAAATGGGTCCTTGAACTTAAAGAGCTCCTCAAAGGGTTGAGACAACTTTGAAAAAATGTACTATTCAGTCATAAATGTAACTTAGGCCCTGTACACACTTGTGAAAGCAGGTTGAAAACCATTTTATAAACTGGTTTAAGTCTTACTGTGTTAGAGCATCCCCATTGTGATGAAACTATGTTAAACATGTTTCTTCCACCCCATTTCTGTCCACACTGGGTACATTTTGGGGTTGTGAACCTTACTATGCCTACAACTGTGCTATGCCACAGATGGCTGCATATCCTAGCAGCCCATACAATTCCAGTAGTGTGCATATCACAACTGGAAGCCCAGCACCAAGTAATGCACCCATAGTAGTACCTGTAAGTCAAACCATGTTTAACTTATACCATTTTTAAAACCAGGCTAGAGACTAGGTGCCTAGCAGGGTTTTAGCAATTTTTTCAAAAATGGTTTTAATCATGATGTAATGTTGTCACAAACCATGTTAGTACTTCTTAAACCATTTTAACTTGCTTAAAATGGTTTAAAAAAGTCTAGTGTGCACAGGGCCTTATATTTCATATTTTATTCTGTAATTCTAACCCTTATTTCCTTTTTACTAATGGTATTTGAGTGAATACAGTATCTCTGCCCTTTTGGCTCTGGCTGCCAGCCTACTCCTGACATGGAACTGTCCCACTGTCTTGCTGCCGGGATGCAATTACTTATCCTGAGACCTAATATAAATTAGAAAGTTGTGATTTTTGAAATGTGTATTGTTATTTAAAGTTACTATTCTAAATATCTTGGGGGACCATATATATTTTATTTTGTATACAATATTTATGTCTGAGTATAATGTTTATTATTTTTTATTTTTATTAGATGCTTATTAGACTTGTGTTAATATTTTATAGTATATGGTTAGGGTTTGTTGTGGATGGAAAACAATGGTTTTCCAAATCCTGTTGTAGGACAGTTCAAAGGTCAAAAAGTTGTTGTACTATCATTCTGACATCACATTGATAGTTCAACAACTTTTAAGACACGTCCTGCAATTTGATTGGTGCAATCTAAGCTGTCACAGAAAAAATTGAAAAAACATAGCGACACGATTTAGCGAGTGCTGAGCTGCTCACTGCTGTAGTTCAGACATGGTCGGGAACCCTCGCATTTGTAAAAATAAAGTAAACCTTTTTTTTTGTCATAAAAAAAATGAAGAGAGCAGCCACAGGCATTCAAAACTGCCGCACAACAGTTCTTCTCCCTGACATGGTTGGAGTCTCTGCAAGCCATACCGAGAGGGATAGATTGGAGAGGCTGGAGTGGGAGTGAGCATGAGTGAAAGCGTCAGCAGAAAAATGCTGAAGGTAAAAAAAAAGAATGGGTTTTCTCTATCTTTGAATGGGCAACCATATACTATATAAAATAGTAGATGGGTGACCATCCTCAACGAAGGCAATGTTTCCATCTCAGCAGTTAATGACATCATACAGACCTCTGGAGCTTCGCTCTCGAGGTCTGTATGATGTCATCAACTCCCTCAATGGAAACACACCTTTGTTGTGGATGGTCACCCATCCACTATTCTATATATTGTTTATGGCAACTTGTACAAATGCAATGGAACTCCATTGGAAATGAGCTATGCTCAGTTGAGTTTTATCCCCATTCATGATTCATGACTAAAATATACTACTACTACTACATCAGAATTCAGTATTGCTGTGGGGATAATTATGATGTCATAAACAGGGGATTGTGATGTCATGTGTAGAGAAGCAGCCAGAGTAGATATAGTCTAGGGACACTGGCATTGTTTTCATGCAGCTGTTTTTAGTAATAAAGAAAATGGGACATTAATTACTGAAAACATATGAAGTAATAAAGAAAATGGGATGGGGTTGAAAATAAATCTTACTTTTCGCTAAAGTGTTCCTAATGCTGTCGGGGGCTCTTTATTTAAGCCTTTTTATACTTGAAATTTATATTCCTGACTTCAGCTCATAATTCTCTTTTCCTGACATCACAATCTGCCGTCAGGGAAGCAACTGTGATGTCACAAGCTAAGATTTTTGATTTCAGGTGGGTAATAAGTACCCACAGCAAATGAAGACTTAAGTACAGTTCAGTGAATATAGTCATGATTGCATGCAAATGTCCTTAATAAGAAATAACAGGGGACAAAGAGATACAGAAACTATATAAAATATAAACTGAATTTTGTTATGTCTAAATATTATTATTTTTAAAACTTTTCCCAGAGATGTCAGCTGTTCTTTAAGCAATGTATTATGCAGATCTATCAACAGGTAAAGTAGTTACAGTACTTTACAAAGCTGACGGCTCAGACATGTATATAATGGTTTAATAACCTACAGGTGGAGCTTGTATTTATTGTAAATCTTAAACTTAAGCATTTAACTCGTGGTTACAAGTTTTGAAGGTTGTTCTTCATAGATAATTCTTTGAAGTTTCTAAGAATGATACGATTTCATACCTCATAAGTACAGTACTCAAGCAGATAATTAAAATAAGCCCTGGGAAATATAACACTGAGCACACAGAGCTGTTCTGCTAGCAAACTCCATATGATTTTTCTTAAACTTTTTTTTTTAAATAGTAGGATCCTATGGGTTGTCATCCAGAAACAATTCAAACATGCCAATATGACTTTTTTATTTTTACCCTGCATTCTCCAGCTTATTTTAGGAAAGCAATACATTCTTGCTGGTAGAGGCAATATGTGTAAAGAAGATAGTGTTAGTACTTAACCAGTTGCTGCCAGATATTTCACCATTTTGTGGCCTTGTGCCACTGGTCTAGTGATACATTTGGACTCTGCAGTCTGAGAAGCTGTCATGGTCACATATAAGGTTATTTTCAGTAAGTTCTTCCAAGCACAGTGTTTTGACTTTGATTCCTTTATGTTTTATTGGTTTAAAATATTTTCATAGGATAAGACATTTTGATTGTACTGCCTCAGTTCTCAGTCCTTGTTGGCAGCCCTGACTAGAAAGACAAAAAGAGCATACGTCTGGCTGAATATGTAATATTGGCCTTGGTTGGGTCATAAAACCTTGCACCTTTGAAATACATAGGTAGAGTGTTTCTTCTTTGCCACTGCACTGCTCTCTAGCTGCTTATTTTTAATTACATCTAAGCTTTAGAAACATGATCCTATAAAATGCTTTGTGGGAACCGTGGTGAACGCACTTGTCATGTGGAATCCAGAAATTGCTTATAATCCTCTCAAGACGTTAAAAAAAGCATTAAGTAATTGAAGACAGGAAGTCCTGTCTTAATTATTTAGAGGTGTTATCAATGCTTTAAGTAAACTGAAGCATTTTCTGCTATCTCTCTGAGTTGAATACCTCTGGGACCTGGGGCAGCAGCCATCATCTTCTCATATTCTCTAATGCAAACAGCAAATGGCAGCTTGTCAATAAAAGACCTTTTTATATCATTTATTACTGAACACTTCCACTAGCCTGTACAGAACAATTTGGATGACAGTTATGGCATTGTTTCACTTTGTGTTACTAGTACTTTACAAATGGGCCTGCTAATGCTCTGAGGGGGAACATTCTTATAATTAGTTTTTGGGTATTTTTGAAAAGAAGGCTAAGACTGCCCCCTTCAGCCTTGGTACAGTAGGAAAACATCTGCAAATGCTTAGTATTTTTTTTTTATTGCTGTGGTAAACTAAAGACATATGCAATGCACTTGCATTATTTGATGCTATGGAGATACTATGATGTATGATATACAGTGGAATCAGAAATACTGAATATTGATTAATACAACCATTTATTTCCATAAGGATACAGTACCCCATGTTATATAGCAATAATCAGATCTAGAATAAAACATCCTTTCACATTTTCAACCGTGTCTTCCATCTAATTATGTATTATTGACTATTGTTTTTTTTCTTGTTGTGAACACTTTTTTATCTATACAGGATAAAACCATTGAGAAACATTCATTTACAGTAGTTTTTTGCTAATAGGAAGTGATTAAATATTGTTACAATTGATTAAATAATTTAATCATAAAACAATTGGTTGTGGTGAGAAAATAGTTTGTAATACAAGTCAACCACAACAAGTAGATGAAGTGAAGGAGTTCCACAAACTCTTCAGTCTGGCTTGCAACACAAAATGAAGTAACAGACATAATGCACTAGCATTATGAACTTAACTTGAATAATGAACATATTATTTGTGAAAGCAAGAAATGGATCATGCTAGAAACTGAAGTCTTTAGGTATGGGTACAGTGTAGGCAGCCCCAGTGCAGTCTTCCCTCAGCAGTTCAGACCTTCTCTGAAGAAACCACCTATCCAGAGATGGAGAGTAGTTCAGTCTAGATGCTCATTTAATCTTGAGCATCGTTTGGGTCTTACTATAAGTAGAGCATTCCAAATGTGTTGATTCAGGCCAAAATTGTTTACAGTGTTTTTTGTGGTACTGTGGTTTTTGTGGTAAAACAACAACTAGCCTCATCTTAGTATTGTTATTTACACACAATGTGTGCCAAGGCATTCCAAACAATGAAAATGACATAGAAGTAGAATTAGAAAGAGAGCAGAGTCTGACAAGCAGTTTCAGTTGTTAGAAAAGTGAAGTAGTTAAGACTCACTTGTTAAAGCAAATATTTTGTTTCCTAAGTAGCTTCTATGGACTTGACTGTTGCCCCATTTGTAAAACTCCCTTTGTCACTTTTTTACAATTTGATCACTGTTGAACATATTAGGCTAGTCATAAAACCATTGTTAATGCAAGGTTCTAAAATGTTCATGGGACTTATACCTGCGAATCTCAATAGGCAGGTGTTGCCCCATACAGAGGGTATAACATGTAAAAGCAAAGACATTTTAGGTAGATAGGCTAATTCTGAGCACATCCCTTTATTTATCTACTGATGCAATGATAGGAGCATGCAAGTAAGCAATAACCAATGACATGGCATGGATTTCTTGAGAATGAATGCTACCCCGGGTGCATTGTGAGGCATGAGTCTAGAGGGATGCTGCCTTTCAGCACACTTGGGAAGTGCATTCATTTTCAAGAAACCCATGTTCTGGAGTGGGTCATTACAGTTATAAAATGAGAAAAAGGTTGTGTTATGAATGAATGGTATAAACCAAGGCTGTTACTAGATAGAATATATGTGTTTAGTAATGAACAATGTATTTACTAGGAATTAATGAATGGCAGGTGATGTATTTAGAGCACTACATTTTATTTGAATTGCTAAGTCTAATAAATCATATCTTATACATTAATTTAATCAGCAAAAGATTCTACCAATACCATGATCAAATGAAAAAACATGACTGGGGGATTTGTGGACTACTGCTCATAGGAACTGGGCTAAAACCACAAAACGTATGCCCCCAGTGAAGATTCAAATTTAGTCCAACAAATGAGATGTCAATGCTTTAACCAAGAACCCACTCCACTCTTTCTGGTTTGACTGCTGTTGAATTTTAAGCAGTGCCTGATGTTGTTCTTGTAACAAAGAAACTATTTAAATTCATAGCATTACTCCAATATTTAACATAGTACCAGGGACCCAGTACACTTTCAAAATGGACTGTTGCAAAGTGGTTGCAATGACCACTTAGCACAAGTCCCCCTGTTTTGCTCAATCCTTTCTCTTCATGGTTGCTATTGATATTGCAACAGTAAGAAGAAAGAGGCAGGGTTGTAATGCAAATGGTCCATAGGGCTATACACCAAGTATGGTGACCAACTCACGCAGAGGTGGTTGCATTGTTTTGTGACGCCCCTGCCTTTTGAATTAGCACAGGCAAATAGTGTGGTTGTTGCAAAACCATGACTGCCTCCAGAGGAGTTGGTGAGGGACCAAGATAATTGTGAGGCAGTTTGTGGAGAGAGCTGGTGGTAGGGAATGGAGATAAGGAGGTGAGTTCCTTTCGATGTCAGGTATAAATAAGGACTTAGAGGACTTGGAGAGTGGATGGCAGCAACTAAATCACCAGGGAAATCTGAAGAGGACAAAGTAAAAACAACATATCTTTGGCCCACAAGTGGGCCAAAACTTGAGGGTTGTGAGGGTGGGAGGATGACTATAGTAGTATTACCATATCCTGGAGTCCTGCCCTTAGCATAACATCATGTAACTTGTGCTGGGCCATGGGTAGAACTCCATGGTTGAAACATGTAAGCACGTTAGCTGGTACAAACCCCATCTGGACTCATTAACATCTGACTGACTGTTATGCAGTGGGAATGAAGAACCAGGGAGACTCTTCCCCCAGTGGCTAAGTTTGCCATTTGTGCATGGCAGTTTTCAGTGGAGGCACAGAGGGTTGGCTGCTTGCACCTCAAAACTGTGCTGTCACCAGCTGCAACTGTGTATTGGGCTTTTAGTTTTTATTTAAGAACGCTTAAATTGATGTTTGTAATTACTATCTTATATGTGTTATGGAACATTGCATTTTTTTTCTATCAAGATTGTCATATTTCTGAGTCAGACACTATGAACTGGGCTTCTGTGGGTGACCTCCTAATTCCAGCATCCAGCACCTACCTCTCCATGGCCCTCAATTGTTTTCCCCCATGGTGGGGTCTCTGGGGATGCTCCCTGTTGATAAACAATATGGTCTGGGAATGGTGGTGTGAGTGCAAGGTCCAAGGGTGCCCAGGGCTCTCATATATGCAGACATAATTTTTTCCTCAACTTTTCTCCTTTAAGACCCTTGACCCTCCCTCCCCCTCAAGTACCACATAAAGTGTACTGGTGACCTCAGACATGTGTTGTGCACCTCAACTGTAGCATAAGATTCAACTCTACCCAGTGTCACTGCAGCACTGGAACATGGCTGCTGGGAATTGTTTCCACAAACAGCACAGTTCCCCAGCAAGCCACCGAATCACCAGCCTCCTAACTTCACTGTTCAACCCTGTGTGCTGTCACAGCAGCATGGCTGGGCCATCAGGCAGCCAAGTATATCAGTCAAACAAAACTGCAAAATCTGGAACCTATTCAGGCTCATCAAGTGACCATAGTCTGGCTTATTGCACCTGGAAGTGCAAGTCTACCAACCCCCCCTCCATTCTTTATCAAAACCTGCTCCTTCAAAGAGTTAAACACCTAAAAGGTCTATTAAAAAATCAACAAAATAAACTAGGGAAGGTTGACCATCATACCAAACAGTGAGGATGCCTGGCTTGGTGCACAATAGTTGTTTTTTCTGCATCTCTCCAAACCATACACGTACTTGAAATCGAAACCATTTGTGATAAAAGCTTACCAACAAAATGTGTGGGGATCAATATAATTGGATTACTTCTGAATTGTTGGAGTGCTTTAGGCATTGTAACAAAGCCTGATCATCTTTAAAATCTATCTGCTATGATGATAGGAAGTTGGACGCCAATCTGTGTCTTAAAAACCAAGCTGTGACACTTACCAGTATATCTAAGGCTAACATCTACTGCATACTAAGCATTAGGAAACCCACAGCAAGTCATCAAAAAAGTTTCTGAGCTGGCATCAGCTTTCTGCTAGATAATGACCAGTCCCAACCAATCACTCTTCTGCATCTTAATGGCAGCCTTGTGACGGACAGCCTCGGAATCACCAACTTGCTAAATACATACAGGTATTTCACCAGCATGGACCTGACACTACCGACAACCCCTCAGTGATCCTGTTGTTCTTATACTTCCTGGCCTCTGATTTCTGTTGGGATCCTGCTGCTCGACCCTTTTTAACTTGCAGAAATTGATCGAGGTGAAGTTGAAAAAATATGATGTGAACCAGACACCTGCAAAAGTGGTGGTGCTGACTGGTTTGAACAAAGATTACTAAAACTAGCTGCTGAGTGCAATTGTGAACCTGTAGCAATTTTCTTTAAGCTCTTCCTCAGCACTGGGTAGCTATGAGCAGTCCAGAAAAAAGCTACAGTCATCTGCCTGCGCAAAGCTGGTCCCTCTTCTGAGCAAAACAATTACAGAACAGACCAAGCTCTGTATTACCTGCAAACAGTCAATTTCTCAAAAAAAAAAAACAGTGCAAAGGCAACTCATGGAACACATACCAAACCATAATATAGTATCAGATGTTCAATTAGCCTTCTGATCCAATTACTCAAACAGCACAGCCCTCCTGAAGATCGCAACTTATATACCAACTGTGCTAGACTTGGGGTACTGCACAAGTGCAATTTTTATTAATCTCACTAAGGCCTTTGATACAGAAACCAAATCATTCTGCTCTCCAAACTACATGAAGTGCAATTTTCACATGAAATCATAGTCTGGATAAAAGACTACCTATCTAACAGATGCAGGTAGTCAAGGCCTATGGTGAGAGCTCTTCTCCCAATTTTTTTAATCCTGGAGTAGCACAAGAATCCATACAAGAACGAAGAAAGCCTCTGCTTTAGTCTTTTTATAAACAATCTCCTTTTCATACATTCTAACATCTATATACAGTGGTGTCCCCAGGATGAAACCCACTTTTAATGCACTGCAGTATGTTGCAGCAGACCTACATAATAAAGCAATATAAGTTCAACGGCAATTAATCCCCTTTGTCATGCATGAAACTGTAGCATTCACTTCATCATGGCAGTGTCACATTTTCCTGAATGACAATAGGGACTAATTGCCATTGAAATTATGTTGTTTTATTCAGCAGGTCTGCTACAGCATTCTGAAGAGTGCTGTAAAATGCTGCAGACTAGGGTTTCATCCTGGGGGATGCCACTATCTATGTATATTTATAAAATGAATAAAGAATCAATATCCAAATCCAAAGTTCTGATTGTATAAAACACATCACATGACCGTGTGTATATCAGAGTGCAACCGCACACCTGCACTTTTTACCCCCCAAAAAAACAATTTTGCCATTTTATAAGCTAGATAACCCACTCTATGGTGTGCTGTCGTTCTCTGATATATGCATGCCTTGGGTGGTTGATGCACACCAAGGTGTGCGTATATCAGAGTGCAACCGCACACCTAAGAGTGGGTTATCTATTACGTATATTTCAGTTTTTACCAGAAAACTTGGTAAAATTCTAGAATCTGGACTTTCTACACACTGGTAAAAGAAAAGCATTTCACAGAATTTGGCATGTTTTACTACATCAGTTAAACAGGACAGGAAATGAGTTCTAATATGCAGCTGTTTATAATGTTACCACTTACAGAAATAATATCCATAAGCCTGAATGATCCATAGGTAACTGTACCTGAATTAAAAGCAATGTGAAAAATAATATTTTGCATTGTTTTGATTTTATGTGCAGCATTCTGTTACAGTTCTTTTCACAGAACCAGTGATCTGGAGTTTTAGCTATGTCATGGTTTGAGCAAAGAACTATAAGCAAGGTTCTGATAGGACAATAGTTCACATTTAGCATTCTATACTCAAACTGTGACATAGTAAACACTCCAAATTACTGGTTCCATGAACAGAACTGTGCAGTATATTGTCCATAAAAAGAAAACAATTGAACAGGCACTTTTTCACATAAGTGTTTTTTAAGGTACAGTTAAATATGGCTCATTTGTAGGCAAGTTTATCCCTTCTCTTACTAGGAACATTACAAACTGCTGCCAATTAGCATATGTCTCCTGTCCCCTTTAATCTACAGAACTTGCATTTTTCTTTAAATTCTTTATTGTTTTCATTTCACTTTATTTAACTTGCTATACATCTACATCCCTTTATTCTGAATATTTACACATATTAAAAGTTTGACAGTAGAATGCCTGTAAAACCTGGAAATTAGACTAGTATTTACCAGTGTGGGCCCAGAATTTCAAATCATAAAAACAGCATTTCATTACTTCAAACATCATATATCTCTGGCCTTACTAATGATACCATCATCTACATATGCTTCATACCACTCCTATGCAGAACTCAATGTAATGCTCCAAGATGCTGTCAAAGTCACCAGACCTGGATGACTACAAACTGTCTACTACTTTACAACTCCAGGACTAGAATTATGCTTTCTAGTGGTAAGAAACTGGCCCATGATTCACTTGAAATATTACAGGGCATAGGCCCTCAGCTGGATAACATGCAACATTTTAAATACCTAGGAATCTGGCTTGACCCAACACTCTCCTACTCAGAGTACATCATGAGAACTGCTCAACATTCACACCAAAACCTAGGGCTGCTCTATTTTAACATGGCTTGTCTCACATGAACACCAGAAAGTTGGTTTTATACCATTCCCTACTAGACTGCTTTGAAATATGGTAGTGAACTTTTCAGAGCCACAAATTACACTTCTCCTCAAAAAATAACTGTTGTCTTCAAAAGCATGTTCAGATTTGAACTAAGAGGAGACAAGAGAACCCACCATTTCATCTTATATAATCCCCTAAGACTTCGGTCCCCAGAGACAAGGAGAAAGTTTATATGGCAAGCCTTAATATAAAAATGCACGCATGATCTCCATACCTAAATGAGTTGCTATCCAGACCCCTCCAAACTTACCAACTCCTGTAAGAGCACAGTCAAGAAATCTTTTATACCTACTGTACTTAGAGCACGCAAATCATTTGGGACAAAGGTATTCTCCATTGCATCTTTGACTACTCGGATTTATCTTCCTAATAACAACAGATAGCAACACCTTATATACCTTCAAGAGAGCCCTGTTCTATCACCTCCGCACAACCTGTGACTGCTAGTTCCTTCTCATATCTTTCTCTACTATTCTGTAACCATCTTTCCTTATACTAGTATGGAGCTTTATGTATGTTATTTAGAGAATATACAGTATTCCACTACTTGTTAACGTTTATCACAGTAACCAATACAACCACTCTGCTGCGGCACTTATTCCCCCAGGACCCTCTTGAACAAAAGATGTTCCATCTACAGCAAATGGGGTTACACTGTTGAGAAAAAGTTTCAAATAAAATAAAAAACAAAACAAAAATTAGAGGAGAAAGTAACCACTCATTTTTATTCTAAATAGAAGCAAAACAGGGCTTCCATCTTATGTTAACTTGAGAAATGTTTGCCATAAACAAAATATTATGGATCAGCATTTCAAAGTACAATTTATTTTTAAGAGCAGTATATAATTTTGTACACATAATTTTATGAACTGAGTTCACAGGAGAGTGAATGTTTAATTATCAGTTACCTCCCCTAGGGTTTAAATTGATTAGAATATCTATATCTATATCTATATCTATATCTATATCTATATCTATATCTCTCTATATCTCTATATCTCTATATCTCTATCTCTATATCTATATATATATCCATATCTATATATATATATAGCATTTTAGGGAGGATTTTCTTTTTTTTTTTTACCTCAGAATGTATTTATGTATCACATCACAATGCTTCCCTTGAAAATATGATGCAACAAACACCACATATGTGAGTTTGGTTGTACACAACCAGGAGCTATATTTTCAGAAGGAACATTGAGGACACAAGTCATAGATGCATATCTGACATATTCATCCCTGATGCACCTGAATTGACTAGGGGTATATTCAAAGGTCTTCTGCATTTGCAACAACTGGACCTCTTCATCTGCCATTCTCTCACACATGATGGACACATAGGGAATATCTGCTCACCACCTATGGAATCCACTCTGCAGCAGACACTCCAAGGACCCCACCTGGAGAGTGGGTAAGTGATAAATAAGGGAGGACCGGGCTGGGAGATAGATCAAGCTGAGATTGCCAGTTCCAGTGATTGTGCATAAACAGAATTATAAAAAATGAATCCTCATTGTCTGAAATTACTGATGTGGTACAATTTACTGAGGAATGTATTCTGTCTGTTTTCATGTAGGCCTACTACCTCACACCAACTACAGTTTTTCACTAACTGCCTGCACCTCTGTTGGATGCAGCACTAGTCAGCCATCTTCAGGTCGGACATTGCAAGCTGCTCCTAAAGGTAAGAAAAATTAAACAAGTTCCCATCCTATTTTTTCTGATGGAATTTAATATGGTCATTTACTAACATTCTGCATGAGAAACACTGTTGTGGTAAACAAAGGGTCAAAATGGGGGTCTGTGTTGGAAGGGCTTGCCATATCATAGTAACATGTAATTTGTGGTCAAAAGACACTTCAGGTCCATCAGGTCCACACTTCATAAGCACGGATGAATAAGTATGCAGTGTAGACTTGTTCCACTTTATAGGGATTCCTACCCACCTTACTATGCAGGGTATCCTGCAATTCCCCTGGTAAGCAGAAATTTGTCCAGGCTTACACTGAAGGGTTGATCTTCCACAGGTTCACCATCCTCTAGAAGAAGAAGAGGAAGTGCCTCATATTCCCCCTGAACATGCCACCACTGTGCTTCAGTGAGTGTTCCCCACATCCTGTTCAAGGACACCAGATTAAATATCTCCATCTGTTCAATCTTGTTAAAGCTCCTGAGTATGCTGAAGGCCGTGATCATGTCCCCTCTCAACCCCATTTTGTCTGAGATGAACTTGTTAAGGGCTACCACCTTTTCTTCATAGCATTTGTCCCCCACACCCTTTATTTTTTTGGTTGCCCCACACTACACCCTCTTGACTACCTCAGTGTCCTTTTTTTATACTAAAGCCTGAACTATATTCAGGTGGGGTCTGACCAGGGTCCTGTAATGTGACAAGAGTACTTCCCCTGCTTTGGTGACTATCCCTGTTTTTAATGCACCCAGCATTCTGCAAACCCTCTTAAAAACTGCTGAGCACTGTTTGTCATTCTTCAGCCCCTTTCCTATCATGAACCCCCTGGTTCTTTTCCTCTTCTGCTGCAGCAATAGGAGCCCCATGCAGTGTGTAGGTCCTTCCTCTGTTTTTCTTCACTAGGTGTAGCATATTGTACCTGGCTATATTAAATATGAGACTCCAGGAGTTCAACCAGCTGCTTATTTTGTTCAGGTACTCCTGAAGGTTGCTCCCCATCAAAAAGGGAGTCTATCACCTTGTCCAGCTTAGTGTAATCTGTGAACACAAGCAGCCTGTTGGACACCACAGCTTCCAGATTGTTGATGAAAATGCTGAACACTAATGGCTCTAGCACCAGTCTCTGAGGGATGTCACTGAGTATACCTCTGTACTTGCAGTAGTGCCATTACTCTGAATGATTTTTTAAAACTTGAGTAAGGATTCTTGGAAATCAGTTGACATTGTACATGTATACCCTGACTTTAGTAAAGCATTGACATGGTGCCACAAGAGAGGCTGGTACACAAGATTAAAATCATGGCATAAGAGGGGAGAACCTGAGATGGACAGGAAACTGACTACCTTGTAGGTACTTAGTGAGTACCTCAAGAATCAGTGGTAGAATCACTGTTTTTAATGTTTATAATATATCTCATTGAAAGGGTGATATGTCAGATTAATAAATTTATACATGATACCAGATAGCAAGCAATGACAACAATGAAGAGTGGTGCTAGGTTATAGAGAGACTTAGAAAATATAATGGACTTGGAAGATAAATGAAAATGTGGTTTAATATGTAATAATATAAAGTGATGAACCAGGCTGCTAAAAAGCAGGCACATATAATAAAGAGGATTAAATCTTTGGAAACAGACATTTATATTAGGAATCATGGCATATGAGAGAAAATCTTAAAATGGAGAGGAAACTAACTAAGCAACAGGGCAGTAGTAAGTAAACTAAATTTAAATCCAGGTGACCAGACTACTAAAATCACTTTTGATTTGCTTTTGCTAGTGAGCACAATGTAGCAGTTCTAGTCTTTATGTTTGAGGTAACACAAGAAGGAAAGAGACTTAAGAGTTATTATGGATGTAATCTGAGGCAGGTGCAACTGTGCACATGCTTGGATGTATCAACTGGGGAATAGAAAACAAATCAAGAGAAGGTATATTGCACAAGATGGTGAGTAAGGCTGTGTAAAATTGGCAAATTCAGTATTTGCAGAATTTTAATGAAATTCTGCGTATTTTGCAGAATGTCATGGAATTTCGTAAAATTTTGTGAAATGTTTTATTTGGTCATAACTCAGCTGTTCTTGCAGCTAGAGACATATCATCTGGGGTAGATTTCAGAAAAAAGAGCAAGGTGCCACACAAAAGTTTGCACTGCACCCTGCGGTTGCACAGTGGAAAATTCTGCTATTCACAGTCAGATAACGTACCACACTATACGACTGTGAATAGGGGCAGGCAGTTGCAGCACTAACCCAAGAAAAGCAATGGGACCCCCAGTATCTCTGCTCCCACAGCAAGCCAGGAAAATGGCCCACAACCAATAGAGCAGGTATTTTTATTTATTTATTTATTTATTGAAACCTTGGATGACACCTGTGAGCGGATGCTCGTTGAGAGGTTCCATGTCAGATACATCAACACAAGAAGACACAATATAGTTACAGTAACTTATACATACACAGTACAAAAAATTCAACAGTACATGGGTTGCAATGACAAACAGTTACACAAATTGTGCTAAGGCATAGTGCATGATATGCCAGCATCCTGTGGAAGAGAGAGAGAGAGAGAGAGAGAGAGAGGGGAGAGGCAGAGGCAGACTGTTAGGGTGAGGTAGGGAGAGGCAGTGGGAGCTGGGATAGGAAGGGCTGAGGGAAAGAAAAGAGCCAAGTGGTAGGGGGTGGGAGGCAAGTGCTAGGGCAAAAGGTGGTGGGAGGCAAGTGCTAGGGCAAAAGGTGGTGGGAGGCAAGTGCTAGGGCAGAAGGTGGTGGGAGGCAAGTGCTTGGGCAAAGACTTAACTTGGCAGGTCAGGTGTTGGAAGTGCTGAGGCAGACTAAAGCTGTGGGCACAGACTAGCAGGGGCACCAAAAGGTACCATTGTTGGTGAGGTGCTGACAGAGTTTGCGCTTAAAGGAACCAAGGGTTGTGGCTCCAGCTATGTCAGGTGGTAGACCATTTGTCCACAGAAGGGCCCAGTGAGCAAAGAATTGCTGAGCCATAGTTGTGTGGCACCTGGGCACATGGAATACTTGTGTAGTCGAGCTCTTGGTGTGCCTGGCATGTATAGCTGGTGATAGAAGGCTCAGAACTCTGAGGAAATAAGTTTAGTGAGACCTTTTTTGTGAGTAGGCAGGTTTGATAAAGTATTCTGCCCTTCAATTGAAGCCATCACAATTGCACATAAAGCTCACAGGTGTGGGTGAGTTTTGGGGCATTAGTGAGCATGTGGCAGGCTTTGTTTAAGGCTGTTGAGAGGTGTTGGAGCACTGAGTCAGTAGCAGAGCCATAGACAGCTAGACCATAGTCAATCAAGGTGATGAGTGAACTGTTAATTGTCAAGTTCAGAGCTTCATAGGTCAAGCAATGTCTGTGCCTGTAGAAGATACCAATCCTGGTGTTAAAGGCTTTGACAGTGATGTCAGTGTGCTGTGTGTAAGACAGGGCAGTGTCCAGTGTGATTTCCAGGTACTTGAAATGGGGGACTAGTTCCAGGGTGCTATCGGAGTCATTCTGAATTGCCAGGGGTTAGCCTTTTAGCTTGTTCTGGGCAGTGGTGAAGCACATGGTCTTGGTCTTTTTATAGTTCATGACCAGTTTTTGCTCTTTGAATCATTTTTCAGCCACTGCGAAGTCATTCTGGAGGTCGTACTCCAGCAGTGTGGGGTCAAGGTTTTTTTTTTTTTTTCAGCTTTTTCTCGCCTCTGGAGCTGGAACTCTCTCAGGCCTCACCTCTGGCCGATACTGCTCTACCACCCACTGTGAGCCCCGCCATCCTCAAGGGCGTTACAGTTCCTCCCTGAGCCCCCTGGAGGACAAAGGGCTAGAGGAGATAGAAGGGGTGGTGGAGGGACTCCAGTACTGGAAGTGTGGCAGTGTGGCTCAGGGCAAGCCATCGCCTATCCAGCCCAGAGGGGTTTTCCCTGTGGTGTTTTTATGCCTCCCCAACATGGGACGTGTAATGCCATCCCAGCCCGAGACGTGGGTGCTCTCAACCATGTCCGGAGGACAGCCGCCTGATGTCTACCCCTTTGCTAAGCCCCATGTGCATAGCAGTGCTGCCGGTCTCCACTGGGGGCTGCTGCCACACCGAGCTACCCCTGGATCCCTCCCTGACAGAGGACAGCAGTCCTGTGGATGCTCGATCCTCTCTCTCCCCTGCCGACCCCAGCAGACCGGGCTCGTTCCCTAACCCGGGTCGCTGGTGTAGCCCGAGGTGTGGTGTCCAGCGCCTCAACCCTCAGCACCACGGAGCCGGCTTGGGTCAAGGTTGCTAGTAAAGATCACTGCATCATCTGCGTAGAGGAGCATGCGGCCACTGCAAGCAGCTGGGAGGTTGTTTAGGAAGACGATGAAGAGTAACAGACCGAGTATGAATCCTTGTGGTACCCCTGATCTGACCGGTCAACTTTCTGATAGGATGTCCCCGATCTTTACTTGCTGTGATCACAGGCTAAGGTAGCTACAAAGCCATGCTACAGTTTCTAGAGCTAGCCCTATATCTGAGAGCTGCTCAAGGAGGAGGGCATGCTGGACCATGTCAAATGCTTTTGATAGGTCAACAAAGGCTGCCCCTACAATGTGCCCTTTATCAAGAGCAATATGTATGATTCCAGCAAATTCCAGGAGAGCCATGATGGTGCTATGGCCAGCTCGGAAGCCATGCTGTTCTGAGCATTGGAGCTGATATTGATTGAAGTACTCCACCAGGTGCTCAGCCACAATCCTTTTGAGGGCCTTGGAGGTGGGGGGAGTATAGAGATCAGCCTGTAGTTGTTTTGAGGAGACCGGTCACCATCTTTGTGTACCAGGGTGACCATGGCAGCTTTCCAGATTTGGGAGAATTTGGAGTGGCAGAGGGATAGATTAATTATCTTTGTCTGTGGACCAAGTACTTTGTCTAGCTACGCTATGTCCCTGTCCATGAAAGGGACCATACAAATGAGCCCATTGGACGTGCATGGTGCTTGGTGGCCATTTGCTTGCCCATTATGGGCTCATCTGCATGGCCTGCAGGTGGCTTAGCATGGCCCTCTCCAGCCCATGCCCCATGCAGCTGCAGTCCATGGTGAGCCAGTGCCCCCCATCCCCGATCACTGGGGCTGTCAATACAATGGTACACCCTGGTAGTCTAGTGTTACCCTCCCTCCTCCCCAACCTCCAATCGCCAACCTGTAATAAAAAAATGTAATCCCTGTCAGTCCAGTGGTGCCCTCCTCCCTCCCCAACCACTGATCACCATCCTGTAATAAAAAATGTAATCCGTGGTAGTTCAGGGGTGCCTCCCCTCTCCCTGACCTCCAATTGCCGTCCCATAATAAAAAAATGTAATTTGTGGCAGTCCAGTGGTGCCTTCCCCCCTCCCTGACCTCTATCACCATCACATAATAAAAAAAATGTAACCCTGGCAGTTCACTGATGCCCTCCCCGATCTCTGATCACCTCTATGTGAATGAAATAACTGCACTCTAGTAGCCAAGTGGCCCACCCCCGTCCCTGATTGCCATCCCTGTTGTCAAAATATATATCCCTTGTAATCTAGTAGCCTCCCCATTCCCTAATCACGTCCTCTACAAAACAATGAAGATCCCTGGTAGTGTAGTGGCCCCCCACCCCCAATGTTCCTATCGTCTCCAGTATAAACAGAAACATCCCTGATAATCTAGTGGCCCTCCTCTGATGTACCGATCGCTGTCCTGTTATAACTGAAACCCTCCCTGGCAGTCCAGTGGTCCCTCCCCCATGTTCTGATCACTGTCCCTTATAATCAGCAAACAACCCATAGTGTATTGGACCCTCCTCCCACCCACCTGATACACAACAGAAAGACACCCCAGTGTCTGATATACCCATCCCCATCCCACCCCTGTAGGCGTATGGGACATAATACCCTGGTGGTCTAGTGGCCCTTCATCCCCCACCCAGTAATGAAGTGACCCACCACCGTGCTGACCCCCCAACCGACCCCCAGCCAGTGACCAGCACAGCCCTCTTCTTACTACCACAGCTGGCCACCAACTGAGCTCACAACGAGCACATACTGAAAACAGTACCTGCATACTGACAGTGATTGACAGCATTATTAGGGTTGCGCAAAATACCACCAGGTCTTGGTCGGCGGTATTTTCTCCATGCAAAGGGCCCTTGCATGGGGAAAAGTCTTTGTGAATGGGACTGTGGGGATATGGAGGTCCCCTCCCCTTCATTTGCATTGCGGCCCCGCTCACAACTTTGCCCCAGCGTAAACCCAGTTTGCGGGTACAAACTGGATTTTGAGAATACCACTATGGTGCAAAACCCAGTTTGCACGGCGCAAACTAGTATGCGCCGGGGCAAAGTTTTGTGACTCTGGACCCTGGAATGCTGTTTTGTTGTAAAAAGTCCTAAGAAGATACCAAATGTCATGACATTTAGATCAGTCTTTTTTTTTTTCTTTATATCAAAGTTTTATTAAACAATATTGCCACCTTACAGTTACAACACAGAAGCATTCCTAGCTGAGGGATACTCTCATCAATAGACATATTTAAATAAGATACTCTAATACATGAATTAGCTAATGTAGATGGACAAGCTGTTTTGAATTTATAGGGGCTCAGAGTTTAGCTATTTATTTTTTGTGAACTTTTCAGAAATTATTTATCTGCTTACAAGTCAGCCACCATTGGAGCTAGATATCTGCAAAGTTTCATGCACAGTCACATTGGAAGGGTCTTATAAACTGCTAAATGTGGCAAGATTAGATTAAGTGAATTTTAAGTTCCAGGGCTCCATAATTTCACAGTTTAATTTTGTGAAACTTTTCCGGAAATCTGAATGTTTGTACCTATGTTGCCATTGCAGGTATACACCTGAAATTTGTTGCACAAGCCCGGTGTCAGTGGGTCCTGGACTCTAACAAAGTTGGTTTGCAAAACACAGAAGCCAGGCTCAGATACCAATACCACCATACACAAGCCAAAATACAACTTTACTTGCTGTGCAGAAAGTTTTATTGCACAAAAATAGTCTTGTGGAGGCACTTTACAAAATATACTTTCACAGCTAACCATTTTGGTTTGGTGGTTCAAAATGAACAGTGGAAATACTGTAAATTACTACTTGCTAAAATTTGCCCAGAAATGTATTAATGAGTTATAATAATGCCAATAGAACTTCACTTGTGGAAATTAACTGGCTCAAAGTGTTTATCCACTGAATCCATTTAGCTGTGCTGAGCTGTTTTCAGTCCTGTTGTCCTGTAACTTCTATCTGGGTAACTACAGTATGTTGTCCTCCATCCTGCTCTTTCCTCTGAGCTTGACCAGATGAACTCGGTAAAAGTGCTTGTCACACTGATTTACTTCTTGTTTTCCCACAGACACCCTCCCTGAAAGAGGGAGCCACTTGATCCATTTCCTGTCAGACCCATTCCTTTGAAATAGTTGGAATGTCTCCTCCTTGGTGCCCCAGTCATTTTCTTCCCCCACCAGGTCTCAGTGAGTGCCTCTAAGTCCTGGACTTCCAAGTGCTTCGAGTTCTCAGACCAGTTAATTTTGCTATTTGTGATTCTTATACAGCATGACCTGCTTTCAACTGAGAATTGCCCCTCTATGCTTTCTTGCTCCAACTGGGAGTGTACTTTTTGTGTACTACACAGCTCTGCTACCCTTCCCTTGATGAACCCATCTATTTCTGCAGCTGGTGACTCCTGCAATAGCTACATCCCCTATCCTTTAGTGTAACTCCCCCTGACTGCCTTTCCCATCGGCAGGACTGTACCCTTAGCTACATCCCCTGTCCTTTAGTTTAACTCCCCCTGACTACCTTTTCCATTGACAGGACTGCACCCTTCTCTCTTGGTGGAGCCATAGTTTGTCTTGGCTTGGCTATTAATCCCATTCATTTAATCTGCACCGCTGGCAGCAAAGTTGCATTACTTGCACTAGCATCATAATCCTACAATGCCCCTCCAACACTTTTGCTGCAGTGGTGCCCAGCATCACATTCCACTGTGACTAAAGATATCCAGATATCTTGTTTCACAATAGTCGTATTCACAACTAGTTGTAATGCTTGGTGTTATTTGGTATCACTGTTTCAAATGCTAAAAATATACTTTATGATCTTCAGCAGGTGATCCTGGCTGTGCTAAAGTACCTAAATCTCTGTTAGCCCTCTATGAAACAACCATGTAACCTGTTTTTTTTATTAATGTTATTTTGTAATGTGCTGTATTTCTGTATCTTAAGTCCCATCCCTGTGCAATTTATGTATGACGTGGAACCTTTGTAAATGAGTCTCTGACTCAAAGGTCTTTCTGAATATCACAATAAATAAATAAAAAAATGTAAAGAAACAATGCTGCACATGTGTGTACTTCCACTAGCCATTTAGTCTGTGAGCTCTAGTGGTTAGCTGGCAAATCGCAAGACAGACAAGTGCAAAGTGAAGTCTTTGACTGCTCTTACTTATTTTATTTTAAATTTGTTAACTGGGAAAGGCACACTGTGCTGAGGCTCATTTCCAGGTGTGTTCTGGGGACATGATTGACAATCACATACATACAGGTGAAAAGACATTGTATACACAGGAGTCTGGCTAATAAATTAAGTTTAGGCTACTACATAAATACAGAAAAATTGAATTGTTTAGCTAAGAAAGAATTACTTTTGAAACGTAATGTGACTTGGTGAAACTGTAGGTATCCATGAATACCTGGAGGTGAGAAAAGGAGAATTTTAGCTGTGGAGGGAGAGAGAGACAGAGAGAGAGAGAGAGAGAGAGAGAGAGGAAGCGAGAAGGAGAGAGAGAGGGACTATGATAAGTGTGTCATGAGGGGAGGGAGCTGGGGGGTTGTAGCTAGGCGGGGAGTGGAGTGGTGATGAAGAGGATTTCAGGACAGGTGCATGGGGGTGGGGAGACTGTTCTAATTAGGCGCTTGAAGGCCAGGAGGGATTGGAAATCTTGGAGAGGAAACAGGCAGTTGATTCCAGAGATGTGGAAGGTGGTAAGAGAAAGCGGAGACTCCGCCAAGGTTCACTGGTGAGGGATGGAGAAGGAGTGGGGATGCCAAGATGTTAGGGAGCAGACAAGGATTGGAGCAGAGGATAGGAGTGAGGAGCGGTAAGGGGATTAGAATGCTGAGCCAGTATTTTGCCATGAAAGTTAGTGAATGAATGTGCTGCCTGTGGAAGAGAGGTGCAAACTTTAGCGAGGAGAGAGTACAATGATGAGTACATGGAGGGGAGTTTGTGTCGAATCTACAAAAAGAGTTAAGAAGAGTGTCAAGTTTGGAAAGTGAGGAGGCAGAAGCAGAAGCATAGATAATGTCCCTGTAGTCAAAGATAGGGAGGATAGCCTTATGAACTAGGTCACGGCGGACATGAAGGGGGATAGCATGCTTGTTACAATAGAGCACACCTAGCTTTGGACATAGCTTTGAGCAAAGGAAGCCAATATGGGTGGAGAAGTTGAGGTGCTGGTCTAACCGGAGGTCTAGGTATTTGTACGAGGTGATAGTATCGAGGGTGGAGGTATCCAAGATGGTGAATGTTGGGGAGGAGTGGAGCCTAGCTAGCTTTTGGGGGGAGCCAAATACCATGGAGACTGTTTATTTTGTGTTCAGTTTTAGGGAGTTGTTCCTGAACCATGTTAGCATGTGGCTGAAGTCAGAC
Source organism: Neoceratodus forsteri (assembly GCA_016271365.2). Classification (NCBI taxonomy): domain Eukaryota; kingdom Metazoa; phylum Chordata; order Ceratodontiformes; family Ceratodontidae; genus Neoceratodus; species Neoceratodus forsteri. Next base: position 1,174,753,610 of record CM057450.1, on the reverse strand, counting down.
TGAAGTGGAAGCTATATTGAGTCAATGGTGGGGCCTGATGCATAGAGTATAGTGTTTTCCACATAGAGGTTGACATTAGATTGGGAGCAGATTGGGGGATGTAATTTATAAATACAGAAAAGAGGATATGACCGAGGATAGATCCCTGTGGGACACCAGACAAGATGGGGAGAGAGGGGTGATGTTGAGTTTCCTACAATGACAGACTAATGTCGGTCACAGAGGTAGGATTTGAACCAAGAGGAGAGTGAAGGAGGCAAGGCTGGCTGAGTGCAATTTCTGGAGGAGGAGTGGATGGGAGACGGAATCAAAAGCCTTGGGAAGGTCGATGAATATTGCAGATGTAAGGTGGTCCTTATCCATAGCCATTTGGATAGAATCTGTGACACGGAGGAGTGAGGAAGTTGTGGAGTGTTTTTTCCTGGAACCTGATTGGTGATCAGAGAAAAAATTTGCAGAGGTGAGGAACTCAGTCAGTCTTGAGAGGACTAAGGTTTCCTGGAGTTTAGCCAAGGCGGGGAGCAGGGAGATGAAACGATACTTTCCAGGGGATGATGGATCTCCTCCTTTGTGGAGGGGGATAACATTGGCCAGTTTCCATTGACTTGGGATGGAGTTGGTAAGGAAGGAGAGATTTATTATGTGGGAAAGAGTGGAGGCAATGGCAGGGGCAGAAAGGTGCTGTACTCTAGAGTGAAAGCCATCCAGGCTGGACTTTGTGGATCAAGGTTACAGAGGGCTTGGTAGACTTCAAGGGTGGTCATAGACTGAAGGCTGAAACCATTTTTTTGAAGGGGGGAGTAGGGGAGGTACTGGGCTGTCAGGTAGAGCGCAGGACATGAAAAAGTTGTTAAAGATGTTGATTATTTGGACTGGGTTGGAGACAGGGGAGACATTTTGCATTATTGAGGGGGTAGTTGGCTGGCTGTTTTTTTTTTTTTGTTTGTTTGTTTGTTTTTGCAAACTCTGTTTCTTGGCCCCCTCAGAGAACTCTCTCTTGCATCCTCTAACCTACGGTCACCTGAGACCCTTCTCCTTCTCCCTCACTCCATCCCGACACATCCCTTGGATCTGAACCCCCCCCGGGGAGGGGCCACCCTATCCGCTCAGGGCGCTCTATCTATAGTATAGAGTGCCAGGTCGAGTGAGCAGGGACCTGGAGAGGAGAGCGCCCGATGTTGGGAGTGTGGTCCAGGGCCGAGGTGCCTTGGCCTATCCCCAAGGGAGGGGATTTTTCACTTGTGTTCCTCCCGAGTGTGGCATGCAATGACGCCTGTGCATGGCTACCCTGCTGGCGTCTACCACACTCCATACCTTGCATCAACCAGTGACCCTGCAGTGCCCCCGATCTCCATCGGAGGCTGCCAGGACACTGGATATCACTGGATCCCACCCTAGGGAGAGGAGAGCAGTCCTCCGGATGCTCCATCCTCTCCTTCCCCTGCCAACCCCCGGCTTCCTGAGTCCGTCTCTAAACCTGGGTGGCTGGTAGGGTTGATCAGCGATTCAATTGTGCTCCAAAAGAAAGAGGGGTCAGGACAAGATAAACATTTGACCTAAAGTACTCAGATTTGGCTTGGGGAATTTCTTTACTGCAGGAGTTTCGGAGTTTGCGGTAGTGGAGAAGGTCAGAGGTAGCTTTTCAGGATTTAACCAGGCTTTTTCGAGGGTTTTGCAGAAAGCTAGGATGTGGGGGGAGATCCAGGGAAGGTGGTTTGACCCTTGTGGTGCGGAGAGGAGCATGTAGGTCCCAGATACCTGACAGGATGGAGGAGACGTTCTGGAGGTCCTGACTAACTTCGGAGGCCGGGATGATAGTTGACCAGTCAGCCGAGATTATATCAGCCAGGAGAAGGTCAGGATCTAGTTTGTGGGTAGACTAGATGGTATTTCTCTCAAGATACTGATTGACACAAGGGTACCTGATACTGGGAACAACTGTACGTTTACTATGGCACCCCTATGAATGCTGCCTTAAAACTATTCTACCCAGTCTCTTCCTTCCCGCCTTCATGGCAGTTTAAGTGTGTGGCTGGAAAAATGTGTGGATAAGGTTTCCACAAAATTATCACAACATTCCACAATTTTCAAAAAAGCTCAAGAAATGTGACTTTTATTATTGGATATTATTTTGCAGCCTTTGACTACTTATAATTTGCCATTGTTTAAGTAAGATATTAGAAAGCCGACACACACAGCCTCCATTTTAGAGTCTATGAAACTACCAAAATTAGTGATATTGCATTCTCTAATTTTAAAGTTATAGTGAATGTTCAAAGATTAGCACCAGTGCTACTGGGTTTTGTGCAGCTATCCATGTTTCGCATCTTGTTTTTTGGGAGGGTCTATAGCCTATAGGTCTATAGGGAGGCAGTATAGCGTAGTGGTTTAAGGCTCTGAGCTGCAAATCTGGAGACCTGGGTTTGAATCCCACAGCCCCCACTTGCATACTGTGTGACCCTGAGCAAGTCACTTAACTTCCCTGTGCTCCCAGGTCGCACCGTAAACAAGCTTTTAACTTAATGTGCCACTCCTGGTTAAACAATTGGAAAAAAAATATTCAGAGGCCCCTGTAGTGTGTGCTAAACCCATTACCATGCAAATAAGGGGGTTCCCTCCTGCATACAAGCACAGTGGCAATTTCAAAAGTTTGTAATAGCGTTAAACAGCACCCAAAGCCTTGACTTAACTGGGCACTAAGTCCGCACCCTCAGCCACCACTGGTGGGATGGCTGTACTGCAGCCACCTGCCCCTGTCACCATCATGCCAGTAAGGATGCAGGCACTGGTGTCCAGTGGTACCCTCCACCCCTGATTGCCCAGCCCATGTTCATTGCCATTCTCTCTGGTGTCTAGTGGCAACACCCCAAGCTTCCATTCACCCCACCCCACCGATCACCTGGCCCATCTTTGTTACCCACCACTCTGGTGACTGGAGGCACCCTCTGATCACCCATCCCATATGATAACGCCTACCTCTAGTGTCTAGTGGCACTCCCCTGCTCTCTCAGCCCATGTGCTCTATAATATCCCTGTTATCCAGTTGTACTCCCACCTTTACCCCCTGAATGCCGATCGTCAAATAGACTGGCGAACATTAGCAGTCCCGTGGTCCCCCAACCCCCCCCACCCAGAACACCACCTTTCCAACCCCTTTACCAATCTGTCCAGGGATATACATTGAATCCTGATACAGTGATCAGCACAGCCCTTTGCTCATCTCTTCAGCCAACCACTGAATGATCTGACAGCAAGTGCATGTACAATATACTGTATGCGTGCTCACTGTCAGCTCATAGGTGGCCGGCTTAGAAGGTGAGCAGAGGGCTGTGTCAGTTACCATATTGGGATTCGGTGCACATCCCCAGACAGACTGGTAAATGATGGGTGTTGCATGGATGGTGTTCTGGGTGCAGACTTGGCAGGTGGGGGGGTCACTGGACCATTAATGTTTGCTGGTCTGTTTGTTGACCGGCATTTGGATGGGTGGGGGCAAGGGTACCACTGGACACCAAGGATATTATAAGGTACAAGGGCCAAGAGATCGGGGGTGGCGACTGCCACTAGACATGAGGGATATATGTTGTCATACAAGATGGGTAATTGGCAGGATGGGGTGCCTCTAGCCACCAAGGCATTGGGTAATGAACACAGACCAGGTGATCAGGGGGAGTGCCACTGGACAGCAGGGATGTGTGCTGTCCTATGGAACAGGAGCTCTGGAATGCATGGTGCCACTATGTGTGTTCTACTACAGGATGGATGATCAGAGGGTGCCACTGGACACAAGAGATGTGTCCTGTACTATTGGATGGGTGATCAGGGGTGGAAGGTGCCACTAGACACCAGGGATGTGTGTTGCACTACAGGATGGGTGATCGGGGGTGGGGTGCTGCTAGACACCAGGGATGATGTGTTAGGCACCCACAGGATGGGCACTAAAGATCCGCTGCTTACACATTGCATTCCCAATGGACTCATTTGCATGGTGTGACTGAAAATTGCCAACATGGCTCCCAGCACTATCCTGTCCTGAGGCACTATTCCCTGTTGGCTGGATACAGCCCAGGTCCATGTTGGGGCAGTGCTGTTTGACTTATCACTGTGCCGACATGGGGCAATTTTCAGTCAGATAGTGCTGATCCACTATCTAACTGAATATAGCAGCCTCTGGGTCAGGCGCAAGTGCAGCACAAACCTTTGTGCTGTGCTTGTGCCCATTTTTGAATATCTGGGTCATAAGAACTTAAAACTGTGCAGCTTACTACTTTTAAAATTTAATTTAAAAATTGCCAAATGTTTAGCAGCTTATATCTCAGTCCCCTTTAAATCTAAGTACACATATCTATGTGGTAAAGGACTTCACAAATACCAGATGTGGTGCAATGTGAACATGTAGTTTAAAAATTAGATGGAAATAACTGAAATTTAATTTTTGGAAAACTATTGCTACATTTTCATGGATGTTTCATTAGATTTCATGGAAGTAGAATTGTAATTTTACCTGAATTCCACTGACAGAAGTTGCCCCGCCCTAAAGGTGATGCCTGAATTTAGAGTACACTTTGGGAAAACTAGGAGGAAAACATGGGGTCAGATTTTCAGAGGGTGGCACAGGGCAATCCCTTTTGCACAGCTGCACCCAATTTTCAAAGATCGGTTGCAGTTGTAACACTTTTCTCAATTCACAGCTGCTTGCGCCAAATCTGTGACACAAGCTCTGTAAAATGGTCCCCAAAGCTGACGCAAGCTAGACCACAAAAAAGATGGTGTAAGTTGCGTCAGTTGACACGCAGGATGAAAAATCCCATTAGATTGCCAAATGTTTGCGGTTTTGAAAATTGTAAGACTTTTTTTGCCATCTAATAACCAAAAAAATAGGAGGCTTTGAAACCTGAAACTTTCGGGTTTGATAAAGCTTTGTCCAAGGTACAGTATGTGCTTTTGTGTTTTTTAGCTCCACTGTTAAGTAGTTTTTAAATTATTTAAGAAAAATGTTCCATTCTGAGCATGCACAATTCAAAAATCAGCATTCTAATCCTAACTGAATTTTTGCGACAGCTGATTGCATTATATGACACAGCTGTTTACTAACAAACGACAGCTGTGTCATATAATGCAACCAGCTGTTGTCGTGACTCATAGGTCAGGAATGGGGCTACTGTCATTATAGCTCCAACATCCTCTCTGGTCTGTGCCTGCATAAATTGTTACCTGGACATTGGGGGCCCCAGTCCCCAGTGGCAGTGTACTTATGTACTTACTTATTTATTTATTTATTTTGTATGATCCAACACTGGGATGCCCATGCCTGGTGTCGGATGGTTATCCTTCCTCCATTGCCTTATCTGTACCCTGGGGGGCCTAATCTCTGGTGGCAGTTTATTTTTAATTTTTTTTTTGTATAATCTGACACTGGGATACTCAGCCCCGGTGTTGGATGCTGTCCCCCTCTCCCCATCCCGACCTTCCCACTGAGCACCCACCACCCTTACTCTATACTTACCTGCTGATGTCATAAGCTGTCATTCTCTGTGGACTGAGACACATCTACAATCTTCAAAGCTGAACCGTGAACTGAGGAATAAAGGTAAGTGCCGTATAATGTACTTCAGTGATGTTCTGAACCTGTGTTCATAACTTTGCCATTTTTAGGAATTTTTTCACCAAATTTTCTACATGGCCTTTTTTGGGATCCTGCCTCATCATCTCTAGAGCTGTCATTTCATTACTTGGGCCCAGAAGGTGATTTCACGGTCGCTGCACGAAATCACCTTTCGGGACCAAATAATGAAATTTCATGAGGTGGGGTCCCAAAAAGGTCATGTTGAAAATTTGGTGAACAAATTCCTAAAAATGGCTGAGTTATGTGTGTTCATTGAAACTGTTCTTTGCTCATGCATAACTTTGGAAATTTTCAATATTTTGATTCCAAATTTTCAACATAGCCATTTTTTCACACCACCTCATGAACAGTACAGCTGCCATTTTTCACATCCTGTCCAAAACATGCTTTCACACCTGTGATGAGGAATGGCGTTGTGTCACAGATTTGAAAATTTTCACCTACAAGGTTTATAAGGTGGGGTCATGGAAGACTATGTTGAAATTTTGGGGTCAAAATATTAAAAAACAAAGAATTTATTAAGTAATGTTGTTTGCAGGGATGTCTGTTGCACCAGTAGGGAACATGCTGCCTTACCATGCCAGTGGGCTGAGCTCAGGTGTAAACTCAGTGAGCCAGTTTAATGGAACAAGGCCAATGGGGAAGGTGCTGCAGCATGCAGTACTAGCCCGGGCCTGGGTAGGGACAGAGCAGTGTTTTGGCACAGACCCCACACCTTGTGGTGGACAAAGGAACCTCACTCACAAAGTATCAACATGTGTGCCGGGGCCTGCTGGGCCCATACAATGGGTCAGGACTGTCTCCAATATTGCATTTATCTCATTTTGCACTGGTACCAAAGGGACCTGTGCAAATGTTGGTACAATTCAACTAACAGAAAAGAAAGGGAAATTGTTTGCAAAAACTATGTTAATTCAGACATTAGGGCTGTAGAACGCAAAGCACACAAAGAAGGGAAATTAAAAAAATTAGGGATTTGGATCTCCGGAGTATTGGCAAATCAGTGGTGGAGTCTTACTTGGGGTTGTCAACACTAATGCCTACCCCCTCCACTGATCAGATCAGGTCAAATGTGATGTCTACGGGCCCTGCGTGAAGAAGGCTCTGACAGATTATGTTGGCCATACTGTATCACTATGAGGCACCTGGTTGGAGCTGCATCTTGTGCTTCAGAAAGGAGACTATGGACTAGGGGAAGGAGGTGGGCATTAAGGTTGACAACCCCAAGTAAGACCCCACCACTGATTCGTCAATACTCTGGAGACCCAAATCCCTTAAAGTTTTTCATTTCCCTTCTTTGTGCGCTTTGCCTTCTACAACCCTAATGTCTGCATTAATGTAGTTTTTTGCAATGAATAATTAAATATGCTGTGCCATTACATACTAATTTATAGGTACTACAAGAAGGACATGATGGAATTGCAAAAGGTTCGGTGAAGGGTAACAAAGATGGTTAGGGCTGGGGAAATAAAAGGAAGAACATCACAGGATACAACTGCTATGACCTCAGGGGAACGAGTTTGATGTACCAGCATACTGATCTAATGCCATCCGATTAATGCCTATTTATTTAATTGTTTTGCATATTTTGCACACTCTAGAAAGCCTAATTTAGGTAAGAAAGCAGAAGACAGCTGCAAACAGCAAGGACTGGAGCCCAAACACAATGAAAGTACTCACAAACAGCAGGCAGTTCTGCTGCAGTCTCGTAACTGAGGATGCAGTTCAACAAAGTGTGGGAGGATAGCAGCACTTTTATTTCATGTAAAGACACCAAAAATTGAAACAGCCTCACTAGCAGGTAACATGCTTTTTTCGATCCAACAGCCAAACGCTTTTCAAGCCTTGAGAAAGCAGAAGTCATGCGTAAAAGCGTTGGCTGTTGGATCGAGGGAGGGGCATATGTTTTACCTATTGGTGGGCTGTTTTTGGGGGGTTTTTGTGACTTTACATGAAATAAAGTGCTGCTTTTATTCTCTAGATTTTTGTTGGATTGCATCCTTTTGGAGCTACAGAGACCGTGCAGACGAATTGCCTGCTGTTTGTGAGCCTAATTTAGGTGAAATATCCAGTTTTAAGGAGGGATCCAGGAATAAAAAAAAATCAGTACAGCCGGCCTGGTGGCACTGAGGGTTGAGGCGCTGGATGCCACACCTCGCGCCATGCCGGCGACCCGGGTTCGGGAATGGACTCAGGCCACTGGGGGCTGACAGGGGAGAGGGAGGATTGAGCATCTGGCAACTGCTCTCTCTCTATCTCTCTCTCTCTCTCTGGGGTGGGTAGTGGGGCTTGCATTGCCCTGTAGTGGTGACTGGTGGAGGCCAGCTGCACTACAGTGGCATGCAATAGTGGGGTAAGATCACAGCGGGCGTCAGCACTATGTGCTCGGACACCACTGCACTTCTGGCTCTCCACAAGGGAAAAAAAAAAAGTAGAAAATGCAGAGGGCGATCTTCACGGCAGATGGCTGCACCTTGCACCCCTGGAGAGACCTGAGAGGGGCGCATACCCAGTGGGTGTGAGAGCGAATAAAAGGTCGGCCCACTGGGGGAGCGGGTTCATGTGGCCCACACGCACAACCAGGGTCGGGGTGTAGGGCCGGCATCCGGGGATCGTGGGGCCACTCTGCCGAGGAGGAAAAACAGTAGGATGATAAAAAAAAAAAAATCAGTACAGCTGGTACAGAGCATGACCAATAGTTACAATTTTAAATGCTACATGCAAAATCCTAGATAAGAAATAAAATGCATTTTTAACAATCCATGGGTTCGATTTTCAGAGAGCCCTTCGATCACTGCAGTCTGTGGTGATCTATGGCAGCAGCAAACTTGGGGTGCATCAGGGACCCTGTGCCCAATTTTGAAAAAATGGGGGTGCCTGCAACAAAGACCCAAGAGTTGCCACAACCATAAGGTTGCACCACACATGTGGTGCACCAGTGGGGTTTGACAGAGGGATCTGCCACACTCACCCCCACCCAGTGTAAGCTTACATGAGTTGCAGAAGTTGGGGTGTAATCTGTCTGGAAGGTGGGGACTGGTGGCTGCTGTAGCAGTGGGGGGGCCATAGTGTCTGATGGAGGCATGATAGCTCTGAGAGGGAGCAGAGGAGGCACCTGGCAGAGGTGCCATACAGAATATCAGACAGCCACTCAGACTGGGTGGGGGGTTAGCAGGGCAGCACCATCATGACATGGACCCCAGGTGAAAGCAGGCCTGGCACCTGCCCCAGAGGACCCACAGTCCCCTACATGAGGTGGGTGACAGTGGATGCAGGTTGTAGGGTGCATGCAGTGGACAGATACATGCCCCAGGCACCGCGATATTCCCCTGGTACACAATCCCCCTGTGTGGCAGCTGGCAGATGCCTGGCTACACTGCCAGGAACTGTGGGTCCCATGAGGCAGGTGCCAGGGCTGCTTTTACCTGAGGTCCATGTCATGATGGTTCTGCCATGCCAATCTCCCTATCTGGCCTGACTGGCTGTCCGATACTCCATATGGTATCTCCACCAGATGCCGCCACTGCTCCTACTCAGTACTGCCATGCCCCTGTCTTATCCTATGACATCCCCACTGCTCCAGTGGCCCCCAGTCCCCACCCCCCACTCACTGCCCTGCCAGGCAGTGGTGCGGGGCCCTTAGATCAGATCCTGGCAGGTCTAACCTGAGCTCCCTTTTGCAACCATGGCTGAGTTTCTGGAATAGCACAAAAGGGGATGGTGCAGCCCCAGCACGGCACAACAACCCTTGCAACATGGAGCAAGGGTGGTGCAGGGTGGCATAGTTGGATGGCATCCCAATTTCAACACAGCCTGCATTCAAAAATCAGGATAACTGCAAACTCTGACACAAGGTACCTGTTTGGCATAAGCACCCTAAATCAAAGTTTTCGGTTTGAAAATCGAGTCTCATATGTTCAAACAGATACTATCTAAACCATTAATTCTAAATAGCTATTGGAGAGTTATTAGTACTAGAGAACAGGTCAGAAGTGTTAGCACTTAACTTACAGGTGCCCCAGCAGCAAAAGTCCTCTCACCAATCTTTTTGCTTGTTCTCAGTATGTGGTGGATATTATTGCCTTGCTATCTCAGGTAATAGGACTGGATAGGGTTAGGTTAAAGTGCACATGCTCACTTATATTTTATTATAATACATTATGGCTCCCATCCATTGTCTGATAAGAGTAGATGGAGAGTTATGTATACAATCACAAGGAGTTAGGGAATAAGATGGATGAGCTGCATGTGATAATGGCTGTAGAATGGATGGACATAGCAGCAAGAACATAAACATGGGCTAACTAGAATAATACTGGTACCTACTGTAAATGTCCTGGGGAATGCCCTAATTAGAAATGACAGAGTGCATGTTAAGGAGTCCATAAGGGTCTCAGAGGATAGGATAAATTTAGCTCAGGAGTAAAAGGAGTGGGGTCACTATGGCTTCAGTCGGTTGAGGAAGGGGAAAAGCACAGGACAGGGGTAGTCTACAGACTGCCTAACCATATTGCTGACAGAGATGAGGTTCTGGAAAATAAAATTAGGATAGCAGCGAACCTGGAAAGAACTTCAATCATGGGAGTTTCCAACTTTCCAGAAATTGACTGGGACATTAGGGTAACAGAAAGAAGACAAAAAGCCAACATGGCCAGACATTTGTGGACCATTTGCATGACTATTTTCTCTGTAAATGGGTGGAGAATCCAACCTGTAGAAAACAGTCTTAGATCTCATAATATCCAACCAGGACATTACTAGGGATAATATATTAAAGGACCCAATACATGACCACAATACTGTGAAGTTAAACTTTGAGCTGGATGCCCAGTGACTGATATTCAAGAACTATGGTCCCTAATTTTAGGTAAATAGATTTTGAAAAAAAAAATAAATCATGAAGAACATTCCTGAGTTAGAGATGAAGAAAAATGGGCAGCTTCAAAAGAGGCAGTATTAGAAAAAAAAAACAAGAGTGCATTAAAAAATTGCAATATGAAAAAAAGCATGGGGAAACAGTATGGCTGAGCAGACAGGTGAAGGACACAATCTGGGACAAATGAAAGCCTTGCATGGTCTGCAAAGGGGAGTAAAATGACAGCAGTTTTGAGATGTGTATGGAAAAGCTAAAGAACAGCAAGCAGCTCATTAGGAAGACAAAGGCAAACACAGAGTTAAAGATAACAGAAGGGGTCAAAGGAAAATGCTAACACATTCAGATATATTAGGGGAAAAAGCTAATGAGATAGCATAGAAAGGGTAAATAAAGATGGAGAGAGTGTGGAGGAGGGTGAATGGAAGTAAAAATACTGAATGAGTACTTTAGTTCTGTTTACTGTGGAAGTCACAGGACCAATAGCAGACAGTAGGATATAATTCAAGGGTACAGCTAGTTACAAGCTAGCAATGAAACATACTGTATATCCAAACAGAGAGTATAAAAGGGTATGTGGGACCTAAAGCTAAACAGGTCATGGGAGCTATATAAGATACATTCAAGGGTGCTCTGAGAAACAAGGCAGGCACTGGCAGCCCCTTTGACAGACCTAATGAATGACAATCTATAGGATCTTACTATTTAAAACAAAATTGTTTATGCAAAATCATGTGGAGTTTGTCAGCCAAACAGCCTTGCCAAAGTCCAGGTAAAGGATGTCCAGTGCTTGGCAAACAGATCAGGAAGGCAGTAGTTAGAGACGTACTACTCCTGTTAGAAGACTTCAACATAACAGACAGACTGCAGTATCCCAGTGGTGTGGAACACCAGAAATTAGGCATTAGTAGACACCTTCCAAGACTTCTTCCTGACTCAACTAGTGGAAGAACAGACTAGAGATGAGACAATTTTTGACCTAGTTTGACCAACCAAGACAGCACCAAGGTGTTAACAGGAGAAGAACACCTAGGGTCTAGTGACCACAACACTCTATGATTCAACGTAGCCCAGCAGTAGCAGAGGCAGTTCACCTAGACAACGGTTCTGGGCTTGTGGAGAGATGACTTTTGGAGGGCGGAGGAGGAGCTAAAGGAGAGGCTCATGGAGTACAAACAGTTAGATAGGACAGAGAGCAAGTGGAAGCATATCATAGATATGAGTAGTCAGAGAGATAACTAAACAAGACTTGCTTTTTGCCCATAGAGGGCTTTGGGAGAGGGTGGGTTTAAAATGATGATGTATGGCAGGATCCAGATATTGATTTTATTACACAGGAGGTCCAAGTAGGGGAATGGGCTAGGAGATCGTGGCAGGGGGGGGGGAGTTAAGAAGCCTGAGCCTAGCCCCAGCCATCTTGGGTAAGATTTATTTTCTCTATTTTAACTTTTTGTTAAATTTACTAATATGAATAACCCATAATGGGTAAAACATTTATTATTCAATACTAAGCTGTGAATAGCCTATCATCGGTGGTATTTGTGAATTAATATTCTTTACCCTTACAGCCCTGCAAAAAAAACTTGTAGTGGCCTATTCAATCTAATACTAAGCAGCGTAGTCTATTATGTATGTTAATACAGCCACCAAGACCACTCATGGTTGTATGGTTTCACGTGCATTCTCAGGGTATGAAAACTGCGAACTTAAGGTGAGTGGTTCTGATATCCTAATAACTGAGACCACCCTTACAACCATAGAAGGGGACTTGGCAGCTATATTAATATATTATTGATCAAGATTGATCAATAATATATTCAAATAAAAAAATCCCAAACATGCCTGTTCTCAGGGCAGCTGTGCATGAGACACTCTTCACAGAATAAAAGTACCTCACACGCAGATAAAAGGTGTGCTCTGATTGTCTGGGAGCACTCCCTCAGTCTATAATTCCTGGCACAGGTTTCTCTGTCCAAGCCATGTGTTGCTTATGCATACTGTAGAAGTGTACAAATAGTATTGTAGCAGAACTGTGGTGACTTGATGTAGCATTTAAATTCTTTTTTTTCTTCTCTGTTACTACACCACCTCACCTCATCCAAACACACACTTCCTGTTCTGTTTGAAAAGGCTGTAGGATCACAAGATTGGCAAAGCAGTCAAAACGTTATTGATACATAGATATTGTACATAGATGGCAAAGACAGAAAAAGACAACATAGAAACATAAAGGTTGATAGCAGAAAAGGACCACCCTGCCCATCCAGTCAACATCTTTTTCTCTGCCTAATATAAAACCACCGACCCTACAAACAGTCAAATAAGTCTGCCCTGTTTTACCTACACACTCATTTTGAAGTTCCTAGTGCTACCTGCATCCTAAAACTTGTTCTTATTACCTCTGTAGCTATCCCATAGGGATTTGAACAAGATTGTACTGGTACTGACTTCCTCTTTGGACAGCTTGTTCCATTTATTCACAACTAGAGCTGTGTGGAATATAAAATTCCACCAGCAGAAAGAATTGCCATTCTGATTCCATGGAATTTCACAGAATGTGTGTGTAATTTTCATGCCGTTTTGCCACATTTTATGTTTCAGTTTGGTTTAGTTTTTAAAGCACATACTGTATCCTAATGGTACCAAATTTGGCAGATATACAGGTACAGCTTGCATGAGTGTACCAAATCTTAAAGTCCTAGACTGAAAGGGAGCTGAGTTATGGGAGGACAAAATTTATTCAAAATCTAATTTTAAGTTTTTTTTTCATCTAATTTTAAAATGTGTTATCCAAATTTCTCCACTGTTTCAGAATTTAGAGAAACATGTAACATGGTTATGTGCACCAAGTTTTAACTATCAAGCTTTAAAGGGGACTGTTCTATAGGTAGCCAAACGGTTTGCCAAAATTTTGATTTTCGTTTAGTATGATTTTGAAAGCATTCATAGAAATGTTGTAAAATGTTTTGGGTATATGGGATACTGCTACATTTATACACATACCCAGTTTCAGATTTCTAGCTCCAAAGGTGCCTGAGTTATATTCAGATAAAATGTTTCATGAAATTTCCCACAAAAAATAAAAAGACAGACTTTGAGCACCTATCATTTTGAGAAGCTGCATCCTAATGTCATGATTTCTGGCACACTATTAGAACTCCTATCAGTGAGCAGGGCTGCCAAGTGTCAGATCTCTGGTTCAATAGAAGGATGAGTTGTGACCAAATAGGTACATTTCAAAACGTCCACTGAATTTCATCAAATTTTAAATTTCAGTTATCTTTGGTCTAGTTTTCAAAGAGCATATCCAAATGATACAAACTCTGGCAGGTATACAGGTAGTGATGGCTTTTGTAAGTGTGCCCAATTTCAGAGTCCTTGACTGAAACAGGGTGAGCTGTGGGTGGCCAAATATTTAATCAGATTTTAATTTTCAGTTATTTCCTTCAAATTTTTACAGTTCTTATACAGATTTCTCCATAGTGCCAGGATTAAGAGAAATGTACAGCATGGGTATGTGTAACAAGTTTTAAGTATCAAGTTTTAAAGGGAGCTGTGCTATAGGTAGCCAAACTTTTTGCCAAAATATTGATTTTATTTTGGGATAATTTTGAAAGCATTCATCAAAATGTTATACAGCTTTGTAGATAAAAGGGTTATTGCTACATTTATATATGTACCTGGTTTCAGATTTCTAGCTTCAAAAGTTCCTGAGTTACATGCCAATATAAATTGTCATGAAATTTCCCACACAAAATAAAATGACAGACTTTGAGCACCAATACTTTTGAGACGATGTATCCTAATGCCAAGCTATTTGGTACACTGTTAGATCACCTATCAACAAGCAAGCATACAACATTTTAGATCTCTATTTTAATTGGTAGCTGAGTTATGACCACATTAATACATTTCAGAAATTCCACAAAACTCCATTGAAATTCCACAAAGTGTCACAGAATTTAATGGAATTCTGTCAAAATTTAACAAATTTGGAATTTTCTTATTCTTCACAGCTCTATCCACAACCCTTTCTATCAAGAAATACTTTCTTATGTCCTTCTTAAAATCACCTCCACTAGTTTTAGGTTGTGATCTCCAGTGGTCATCTTCCATTTTACCTTAAATAAATCCATGCTGTCTACCTTGTTATGCCCTTGACTGCATTTGTAAGCTTCTCTTATGTCCCCCTCTCCCTCCTGTTTTCCAGTGAGTAATTGGTTAGGATTTCCAGTCTCTCCGGCTTTGTCATTCACTGCTGACCATGAATCATTTCTGTTGTCTCCTTTTTATATTTTCCAGCCTCTCAGTATCCATTTGTGAATAGGTGTTTCAAAACTGCACGCACTACTGCAGGTGTTGCCTAACTACTGACCTGTATAGTGGCAAGATTGCCTCCTCATTTTGGCTAAGAAATCCCCATCAAATACACTCCAGTATCCTATTTGCTTTGCCATATGATTTCTCACACTGAGACAATGATTTCATTCTTCTATTATTAGTTCTTATTAGTCACCAACCCTTTTCTTGGATCAAGCATTCTACTGTGACCCCATGAATTCTGTATTCCCATTGCCAGTATGTATCATTTTACATTTTGTGGCACTGACATTTAACTGCCATGTTTCTGATCACTATTCACGTCTCTCCATGTCTCTTCATATGGTATATCACCTCATATGTATCTACGTCTCAGCAGAGCATTGTGTCATCAGCAAATTGACTCACTTTGCCATGCAATATCATGCCTATCTTATCTATTTACCTATTTTTTTTTTTAACTGGGTGAGTACAGTAGACAATTAAATGCCCATTTTCAGGTACAGCCAGGGAAAGTATGGTAGTAGGTATAAGACAATTAGTACCAGAAACAATGAAAATACATTGCAAAGGCACAATCATTAAAAGGATAACAACTAACATTCAAGCTGGAAGCAGTTCAACAAAAGTAACAGTAGCCATAAAATAGTAAGAGAAGTGGATGTAAAACAGTTTAGCCTTACAAACATAACAAGTTAAAGAGCTAGAGGATGATGCAACTAAGAGAACAGTAGGACTAGAGGGTAGAGAGGTAGGCCTACTGTAAAGTGCACCACAGGAGGGGGATGCAAGCTACCACACTGAGGGAGTAGCATAAATTAGGTACAAATGCAGACAGAGGATATGAGCAAATGTTTCCTCTGAGCCTCTTAAAGGATGATTTAGTGTTACATTTGCATATGGAGGTGGGTAGGAGTTCCAGAATCTAGGGTCAAATCATGAGAAGGCCTGATTGCCCATTCTGGTAGCACTTTTGGGGATGGTGAGGGAGGATGAATCACTCGATCTAAGAGACTAGGATGGGTAATCAAGTTGTAACATTGATGAAAGGGTGGTGGATGACGAAGACCTAAATAAACTGAAAAGGAACCACCCAGGGGAGTATTAACATGCAGCCAATGGGAAAAGCCAGCTCACGAAGGAATAGATTGAGCAGTGAGGGATAAGGCAAGGGGAGGACGAGGCAAACTGGCAGATATTGTTGTAGACCACATATTTGTGCAGGGTTGTTTTGTGGCTGTCTGTGTATATAAGTGAGCTATGTTGAAGGCAGTGGAGAAGAGCACCTCAGGATATGGCTGACTGTGGTTTGGGAATGAGGAAGCTGCAGAGCCAGTAGGCCATGCCAAGTCTGGAGTTAACAGATTTTCAGATGGTGGTGATACGGGAGGACAAGTCAAGAGCCCATTCCAGGGTGATGCCAAGGTATTTAAACTCCTCCAAGGGGGAGAGCACAATCAGAGCTCCTGATGGTTATGGACTTAGGACAAGAGAGTATATGGGCTTTTGACCCAAAATACTTTGGGTTTTGGAGATGTGAAGAACTAGTTTGTTTTGTCTACAAGCCAGTTCTGAATATGGGGAGAAGTCATGGTTGAGTTAGATATTTACAGGGACACTGGTTTACCGGGATTGAGAAAGGGCATATTCCATTTTGCACATTGTAAAAAATGGCATTGTCACCGGTGTCTGCTAAGCCAAAATCCGGTTTTACCGGTGTTTGGTTTTGTGTACTTTATTTAACAATTTTGAACTCTGCTAACATGCATTTTAGCAATTTTGACCTTCACTATTGCACATCCTTCCATCCTTGTACCCGTTTAAAGTTATTTTAGGTACAAGATGTGATGGCAGCAGCAACACTGCAGCCCTCAACCCTAAGGTGTGATGGAAGCAGCATTACGGCCCCCGTCCCTCTGGTGTGACAGAAGCAGCACTATGGCCCCCCATCCCTTAGGTGTGATGGCAGCAGTGCTACGGTCATCATTCCTCATGTGTGATGGCAGTATCGGCAATATGAGCCCCATCCCTCAGGTGGGATGGCAGCAGGCCTACATTCCCCATCCACCAGTGGTGATGGCAGAAGCACTACAGCCCCTACCCCTTCGGTGTGATGGCAGTAGCAACAATGCAGTACACATCCCTCTGGGGTGATGGCAGTAGTGACAGCATTATGATCCCCTTTCAAAACTCACCTCCCACATGCACAAGTTACAAATGACTTGGTCTCTTTGCTTGTTAGAACTCAGATGTGAATTAATCTGAACCATTACCGCTAAGCTGGGCTACCTTTGTTTTTTCGAATCTATAATTTAACTGCCTGAATTGGATATCCACCTGTAACACCGCTGACCAGGGTTAGGAAACAGACTTGGGTGTTGGAGGGCCAGCTAGTGGGTGAAGGCTTGAGTGTCCAACGATCACTCCCTTCTCCTGAGAGGGAAAGGTGGGTTCACGGCTCAGCATTTGCTGGCCCATGGTGGAGGCCAGAGGCATGACAGCATGTCAGTCCTCACTGTGGGAGGAGTGTGACGGGTGTTGGCTTGTGCCTTGATATCATGTAGCCTGTCATGCTCCCAAGAAAATGGGAAAATACCTGCTGGCCAATCGAAGGATGGCTGCTGGTCCTGCCATACACCAGAAGTCCCAGACATGTGTCCATTCTGACCCCCGACATGCCCAGGATACACAGGAAGCTCTTTGGGGCAATTCTCCTCCCCTGATACCCTCCCATAGGGGGAGGGGCCCACTCAATGAAGGGTTGCTTTGGGTTACCTGGTAGCACAGCAGTAAGGGGCAGTGGATGGTGGTCAGGACTCAGCAGTGGTGGTAGGGGGCCTTGACAGGCCTGAAGGAGTGGATGGCCAGGGGGTAGGAGGAAACACGTGTCTATGTCTTCTGTTAGCACCCTTTGCAAAACTGTGTGAGAGGCCTTTCGGCACCATGCAATTCTGCTTAAAGTTGGACCAGCATAACATTCTGTGGTGATTTGCATATGCAGCCCATGATGCTTTGCATTGTGTGGGCATGTGTGATTTTGTATATATTGGTATTTATTTTTATATTCTTTGTAAAGCAGGTAAGGCCCACTAGGCAGAACTGTCTGTTTTAAGGAGTGACCTAGAAGCACTTGGGAGGTTAAGTGACTTGCTTGGATGCAAGTGAAGGTTGTGGGACTCAAACCCAAGTCTGCTGGATGTACCCAGTTCAATCATCATTTGTTACTCTAACCACTAGGCATGGGTGGTTAAACTGAATGGCTGATTACAACAAAGCAGTGTGGGTGATTTCCTTACTGTTTCTATATGCAGCAAAGCAGAAAGAATGCAAAGTACAGCAGCATTCATTTTAAGATGCTGAAATCTGGGTCGGCCTGCTGGCGCTGCAGTAGCACTATTGGTTGCAATGCCAGTGACCCAGGGTCAGAAGCAAACTCGGGTTGCTGGAGGTCTGGCCAGGGGAGTAGGATCGAGCACCTGGGGGACTGCTCTCCCCCTGGGGGAGGGTGGGCTGCAGGTCCTGCTTCTTTACCACGACCGGTGTGACCACAGGTGGTGGTGCAATGGTGCTGCAGAGTGATCAGGAAGGGAGGACGCTAGCTAGGATCTGGAAGAGTGGCATGTCTCTATGTGACCTACCTCCTTAGATCTCTAATGCTGGTGCCCTCAGGGACAGAGACCAGAAAACCAGGAACAATCACCCCACATCGGCCACTGGCAGAAGGGACCCAGGTACCCCAGACTTCATAACCAGGCTCCATGAAGGACCCACTGGGCTGCCCGACACACACTAAGGGAGTGTGGAGGGGTGACCTAGGTCCCCTCCCACCCGGGGTACAACTCAGGCAGGATAGAGGCAGGCCCACAGGAGCTCCTGAGCATTAGCTGTGGGTGAAGCTAGAGGATACCGATGCTGTGAGAAGGGGACAAAGAAAGAGAAAATAAAAAAAAATTAAAAAGATACTGGAATCTTAGAGATTCTGTGCAGTGACATGCGATTTCCGTGAGGCACCGGTACAAGAATTCAAAATCCGCAAACCAAGCAGGATTCCGTGATTGTTACCGGTGTTACCGGTAAAAATGGAAAACCAGGGTCCCTGGATATTTATATGAAGAAGCTAGCAGAATAAGGACATTTGGTCTATCTAATCAGCTCATATGGCAGATTTCACAGCTTAAGCTACTGACCCTGCCCCCCCAAGTCCTCCCATTCTTTCCAGTCACCCCTCCCATGACCCTTACTTTCCCCTTAATTCTGTCCCAGCCTCTCTTGAAGCTGTCCACCATCTTCATTGAGACTGCCTCTTCTGGCAGCACATTCCAACTGGCAACCACCCTCTCCATGAAGAAAAGCTTCCTAGGCTCCCTCTTAACACCCCCCCCCCAAACTTCAGATAGTGTCACCTTGTGTTTCAGTTGCCACTTAGCTTAGCTTAATCTGAAGGGGATGATGGGAGCTGTAGTATAGGGCAACATCGTCAGTGTACATAAGTGTAGAGCAGGCTGTGGAGGCAAGGGGGAGGTTATTGAAGAAAATGGTGGTATGACCAGTGTTTACTGACCTGTCTAAATAACCTTTGCAATGCCTATACCAAAGCTACCAGGCTAGCAAGATCCAAAGATTTTGCATCCACAGTCCAGGACAACTTTAATCACCCCTCTGAGTTCTGGAATTTTATCCATTCCCTTTTCTTCCATCTAACCCAGTTTCTTCCCCCCTCCCCCCCAAGTCCCCAAGGTAGGCAGATAATTTCCCCTCTCCAACCCTGTTGTCATTGCCTCATTCTTCATCTCTTTTTTCAACTCCTGTACTCAATCCCTCCTCTCCTGCTCCCCCTCCACTACCTCCTCCCTCCCCCACCTCCTACCATGCACTCTTTCTCCTTTTCTCCTACCACTGCTTCTGTCTTCCCTAGGGCCCTTCTAGCACAAAACCCTCACAATAGTGTGTGCCCCAAAAGATTCATTCCCAAGCTTCTTCCTCTCTGCTTCTGCTATTACCATCCCTATTACCCACCTCCTAAATCTCTCCTTCTACTTAGCTGCTATCCCCCTCCCAAAGGGGATGATCTCTCCTCTCCCAGTAACTACTGTTCAGTGTCTCTCATCTTCACCCTGGCTAAGCTTCAGGAACACCTTGTACTCTCTCACCTCTCCCCCTTCCTTGATTTCTCATCCTTCATGCCTTTCCAGTCTGGCTTTAGGAAGTCCCACTTCATATCCACCTCTGTCCGGCTCAATGACTCCATCCATTCCAGCATGGACCAGGGCCAGATCGCATCCACTATCTTTGTCAACTTGGCCAAAGCCTACAGCACAGTTTCTCACTCCCTTTTCTTGGACACGCTTAGGACAGCAGGGCTCTCTGCCACCTCAATAAGTGGGTTACACTCCTACCTTGAAGGCCAGGAACCAGCGCTGGATGTTGACAAAGTCCAGTTGGAGCCAGGCAATAGCATGTTCTGTGTGGTGAGTGCTCCTTTGTCTTGACTTGCTTTGAAAAATTGGTTTGGAGCACCCAGTTTACTGATAAGCGTGTCTTTTATCTCTTGATTGAATGATCTCCCTGCTGCCTGTTCCTTAGAAACATAGAAACAAAGACTTTGATGGCAGATAAGGACCACTTGGCCCACCCAGTCTGCCCATTTCCCTACCTATTGGATATGCTGCAGATCCTAGTTAACCAACAGCCTACTTCCCCCTACCCCCCACTAGAATTGCCTTATGTCTGTCCCATGCATTCTTGAATTCCCCCACTGTTTTTGACCCCACTACTTCCTCACGTTGCCCCTGAGCCATTCCCCCATCTTCAAATTGTGCCCCCTTGTCTTGCAAATCTCTTTTTCTGAAGGATGTTACCCTTTTGGACTTTGTTGATTCCCTTGAGGTACTTGAAAGTTTCTATCATGTCCCCCCTCTCCCTGCTTTCCTCGAGGGTATACATATTAAGCTCCTTTAGTCTCTCTTCATATGGCTTCTGGTGCAAACCCTGCACCATTCTAGTTGCCCTCCTCTAGACACCTAAATCCTGTCTATGTCTTTGTGGAGATGGAGTCTCCAGAACTGCACACAGTACTCAGATGGGGTCTCACCAACTGTCTATACAGAGGGATAACAACTTCTTAGTTTCTACTGGTGATGCCTCTCCCTATGCATCCCAGTATCCCCCAGCCCTCCTTACTGCCTTCTCACATTTCTTGCCTACCTTTAGGTCATCCGATATGACTACACCAAGGTCCTTTTCCATATTTGTTGTTGTTAGTACCCATCTCCCCCCATTGTGTACTCTTCTTCTGGGTTTTTGTTTCCTAGGTGCATTACTTTGCATTTCTTTGCATTGAATCTAAGCTGCCATACACTTGACCATTCCTCCAGCCTTGCCAAGTCCCTTCTCATCCTTTCCACCCCCCCCAAAAAAAACACAATCCCTACCCTCCACAGGTATGCAGATGATACGGCGCTCTTTCTTTCCAGCTCCAAATGGATTTTGCCAACACCCAGTGCTGGTTCCAAGCCAATCAGCTGTCTCTCAATGCTAAGAGAATGTTCTCTGTGTTCTTAGGCTCCAGGCAGAGGCTCACCAGGCTCACTTTCTTCCCTCCTTCCATACCCTTGGTGGCACTGTGATTGAAGATGTCTCTTCCATTAAGTACCTCAGGGTCTGCCTGGACTATCATCTTAATTTCTTAGCACATGTGGGTGCCATCCACCATAGGCTCCACCTCAAATTTAGTGTGCTCTACAAGAATAAAGTGAGTATCCCACTTCCTGCATGCCAAGACATCATCTTGAAGGTGATACTCCCCATCTTCGACAGTGGTGACATAATTTACAGCCCTGCTTCCAAGTCTACCCTTGCCAGACTGGGCCCCCACTTTCACTTCTTCTACCATTTCTCTCTGGACTGTCCCCCTCACTCCCACCACTGTTCACTTTAGTCCTCCTTCTCTGTTCCCTTCCTTCCCTTGATGGCAGGTGCTTTGACCGCTGTGTCTCCTTCATCTCCAAATTCTGGCTTGGCTCCCTTCCACCCCTACCCTACCTCTCTCCTTTCTTGACTCCCATTTCCAATCCCCCAGGAAATCTTCTACTGGCCAAGCTGCTTTCTCCTATCATTTTCCTGTGCTCTGGTCCTCTCTTCACCTGTCCATCCACTCTGCCTTTTCCCTCTGATCTGTTAAATCTCTCTTTTGTGACGTCACAACTCACTCCTGCACTGTTTCCGACTCCAGGTTTTAGGTTGCCACTCACAGCCCTCCAGCCACGGCTCTCCCAAGCCCTACTTTTGCACTAGGATTCCTCTCTTACCTTCCCTCCCTAATTTACAATATTGTTCACTGCTTTTGATCATTCACAAAATTACTTTACCTTAGGCACCTTGCTGTATTCCTGTGTTCCTAATATTTGTTTGTTTGCACAACTGTTAATTTGTTGTACTTACTGCACCTTATTTTGTCTGCTGTTCCTCCCCCACAAACAAGACACATCTGGAAACAAGCTGTTATCAGCTCAGTATGTCTTTCCTCGTAAAACATTTGAAATAAATAAATATATAAGTATAGAAGGCATATGCCATGGCCCCATTAAAAGTATCTGCAATATTTTTTCCTGAGTGCAGCTTGACCTTATGACATCGTGAGTAATGAAGCCATGAGTGATGTCCATAGTCAAGCCCCACAAAGGAAAAATACTGCAGATATTTTCGATACGGGGCCATAGCATTTTCAATTTATGCAATGCTGTGTACTTTTTTCAGCTGTTGGGAGGTTTTTCTTTTACCTTGTATGTTTCTTTTTTAATTCAGATGACCATGTGCAAGCAGTTTCTGGAGGTCTTCTTTCAAATGGCCGAGTGTTTGCTGTGTTGTGATGATGCGTGCTGATATTGTATATCAGCACATCAGCTCAAATTAGCTCCATTGAGCAATGGGAGCATATGGCAGAAGATGCTATCTTCAGCGATAGCCGAGGCGTGTGTGGTGCTGTGACCAGAGAAGGCAGTATGTTTGTAGGGTCACAAAAGATGAAGTGTTGGTAGAGATATGCATGGTGGTGTTCCAGGTTGTGGACGGGGGGGGAGGGATTGAAACACAGTGTGGTTAATAGTTTGGCTCATATTTAAGCTATGTGGGGTAAAATTGGTACTGAAGACTTTTTAAAAAGCGCTTTTTATTGCTTTATAAATATAGAGAAGTTGTCACTGTCAATGCCATTTTCAGAGTGAGAACTGAGGATTTGGAGCCAGTGCACGAGTCAGCTCTAAGCAGTGAAAGTGAGCTGCTTGTGCTGCTGGCTTCAACCAATCCCTACCTACTGTGTGGATAAATTCTGGCTTGGGGGACCTACAGTAAGGATAAAGATGATATCCTCGCTGATGGGCTGGTCACCCTCTAGATATGACAAATATTTGCCAGAATTTATCCTCACTGGCATTGCATAGATATAGATATATTAGCATGACTGTTATATATATATACACATATATATATACTGTATATAGTGGCATAGTAGTGCCACTATAGTTAGGGTTGAGTACCCCATTTAAGGTTTACGTGTGAAATTTTGCAGCTTAATAACTTTGCCACTGTATGACAGATTTGCTTGAAATTTGGCAGACACAGAGCAATACTATAGATCCCTGGATTTTCCAAGTTTCATAATGGTCAGATATACGGTTGCGGAGCTATAAAGCGCAATAGAAAGTCACATTTACTCTTTTTTGTGCATTCTTTGCTTGCAGCTACAGGTTGCATGGTTTGCGTGACTAATCCAAATCCTTCAGGGAACATGCATCCAGGGTCCACAATGTGCCTTTCAAAGATTTCGTGAAAAAATATTAAACGGTTCAAAAGTTATTCAAAAAACAAATTTCCCATTATAGTCAATGGGAAAAGTTAACAAAAAGTTCAACAGTGTTGCAAATGCAGTTTTTAGTGTCGCAAATGATCCCTGTAGTGTTATGAGTCAGCCATTTTTTTTTTCCAGTTAGTGGTCACAGAAATGCTTGGCATTTAAATTTGGGACCCTCTAGGGACACAATTCTTTTTCTGTTCACCTAGTCGAGCCCTGAGGATGCTAGCCATGTCTTTTTTGGGGGGTTAAACACCCCAGAAATATGTTTTTCAAATTTTGTAAACTTTAGTGTCACAAAGTAGTGTTGCATTTGTGACACTTTCGTGATTTTTTTTTGTGAAAGTGTCTTGATTTGCGACACTACTTTGCAACACTATGCCCAAAAGAATAGGAAATCTTTGCCACCCTGCTGCAAAAGAATGATTTGGTCTTTTGGGCTGAAATTTGGAGAGAAGAAATCCAAGATCCCACAGATGTGCCTTTTGGTGGCTTGGTGACAAAATATTAGAGGGCTGCAAAGTTACAGTACTCTGAAGTTGACTATTTTTCCCATAGACTAAGATTACGGCGTCCACTGTGCCTTTCGGGGCCTGTATCTCGGAAACACTTTGAGATACTGACTTTTTCATTGGAAAAATGCTTGGCCCCCCCCCCCCAACAGGGGGCTAAGTGCAAAACTAGCCAGGAAAGTCATAACTTACATGAAATTTTAATTTCTTTTCTACGTCGCACGGTTTCTGAGATATAAGCAATTTAGTATTCCAAGTGCTCATTTTCTGCTCCGAGGCCCATTATTATGAATACGTTCTTTGTATTCACTGTGTTTCTCAATGCAGCTTTTGGGGAAAAAAGGGTGTATGCTTCCATTACTGTTACAGTTAGTATTTCCACTTGCATTTCAGTAACCGTTTGCATTAGCATTCCCATATACGTCACTGTGTGTATTACCCTTTGCATTTTCATTTGCACTTGCATTTGTGTTACTGTTACCATTGCATTTCCATTACTGTTTCTTTTGCATTTTGTTTTGCATCACTGTGTGCATTACCGTTTGCGTTTGTGTTTCCTTTGGCGTCATCGTTGGTGTTACCATTAACATTTCTGTTTCAGTTCTTGGTACACCATGGCCGTCTGGCGTTACTATTGTGTTTCTGTACCGCATTTGCATTTCCATTTGCGTTACTGTTTACTTTGGCATCATCGTTGCTGTTACTGTAACTGTTTGCATTTCCAATTGCATTACCGTTACTGTTTGCGTGTTCATCACCATTTGCGTTTCTGTTGGCCTTAGCGTTTGCATTTTAAGTTGCATTTCCGTTGTTGATTGCATTATTGTTTCCTTCTGCAGCACCGTTGCCTTTACCATTTGCATTTCTGTTTGCTTTTGTACTACCGTTTGCATTTTTCTTACTGTTTGCATTTCCGTTGGCGTTAGCGTTTACGTTACTGTTTTTTTTACCGTTTGCATTTCTGTTGCCGTTACCATTTGCATTACCATTTGCGTTACCATTTCTGTTTTCATTAACATTTGCACTGCGTTTTTCTTTCCATTTGTGTTATCATTTACGTTTGCGTCACCATGTGCATTACCATTTACGCCTTCGTTTGCATTACTGTTAGCATTACTATGTCACAAAAAATCACATGGTGGGAGCATGGGGCCTCATTTGCGCTTGCATTTGCATTACTGTTACCATTTGCATTTCCATTACTGTTTCTGGTTGCGTTTCGTTTTGCGTCACCGTGTGCATTACCATTTGTGTTTGCGTATGCGCTTCTGTTTGTGTTTCCTTTGGTGTCATCATTGGTGTTACCATTAGCATTTGCATTTCCAATTGTGGTACTGTGACCGTGCATGTTACCATTTGTGTTTCCATACGTGCTTGTGCTTGCGTTTCTGTTTGCTTTGCTGTTTGCTTTGGCATCATCGTTGCTGTTACTGTAACTGTTTGCATTTCCAATTGCATTACTGTTACTGTTTGCATGTTTGTCACCAATTGTGTTTCTGTTGGCCTTAGCATTTGCATTTTTGGTTGCATTTCTGTTGTCAATTGCATTACTATTTCCTTCTGTGGCACCGTAGCCTTTACCGTTTGCATTTCTGTTTGCATTTGTGTTACCATTTGCATTTTTTTACCATTTGTGTTTCCGTTGAAGTTAGCGTTTCCATTACTGTTTTTGTTATTGTTTGCATTTCTGTTGCTGTTAGCATTTGCATTACCATTTGCGTTACCATTTCTGTTTTCATTAATGTTTGCACTTGCATTTCTCTTACCATTTGCGTTATCATTTACTTTTGCATCACCATGTGCATTACCATTTGTGCTTGCGTTACCATTAGTGTTACTATGTGACAAAAAATTCACATGGTGGGAGAGCCCCGCGCTCCCACCACCACATTCCATTCACTGTTTATAGTACTCATTCTCAAAAAGAAGGGAAATTCATGGCAAAAAACATGCAACAGTTAGGGTTGTTCCACAGTGATAAAAGTAAGGAAATTCGGTGTTAGGGTTGCCACCCCTTGCACTCCAAGCCCACCCTGTCCCCACCAACAGGCATCGGGGTGTGCGTTGGGGTCATCAGTCCTAACTCAGTCCTAACTCTCACCCCATTCTCCTATACTGCACCACCTCAGCTTGTTTACACATGGGATGGGGTGAGAGTTAGGACCGATGACCCCAACGCACACCCCGATGCCTGTTGGTGGGGATAGGGTGGGCTGGCAACCCTAACACCAAATTTCCTCACTTTTGTTGCTGTGGAACAACCCTAACTGATGTATTAAACTAAGTTTTTTTGCCATAGAGATATATATATATATATATATAAATAAACACACTCTATATGTGTATATATATATTTTTTTTTATGGCAGAAAACTGCATTTAATGCATCAGTTAGGGTTAAGCGACAAAAGTGAAAAAATGAAATGTTAGGGTTGGGCCCCTAACCCCCCCCACATAACCCACATGTCCATTCTCCACAGACTGACAGATGCCAGGGTGTGCCATGGGGTCATCAGGCCCAACTCTCACCCCATTCCAAGTGTAAGCAGGTTGACATGCTATAGTAAAGGAGAATGAGGTGATAGGCCTCACAACCCCATGGCACACCCTAGCATCTGTTAGTCTGTGGAGGATGGGTGGGTGGGTTATGTGGGGGGTGGTTAGGGGCTCAACCCTAATGTTTAATCTCCTCACTTTTGTCACTTTAACCCTAACTAATGCATTAAATGCATTTTTTTGCCATGAATTTCCTTACTTTTTGAAAAAGTGTAATATAACTAGTAAAAAACATGTATTGGTGGGAGTGCGGGTCCGCAAGTTGCCCATTTCTGCATAACAATATGCATCTGTAGGAGTGTGGGCCTGGACACTTATGCATAGCTACAGAGCCATACAGCAGCCCTATATGGCAAGAAACCCGTGTAACAAAAATTTGACAATATCTCATTAACCATGCAACCCAAGGAAAAAATTCCACTGCAGGCTTACTCTATGGTTTAAAGTTTTGTTCCAGTGGCATAGAGCACCTATAGGTGATCTAAGCCACCAGTAGCCACAACTCTGTATCTCGATAAGGGCACTGAAAGGAGTGACAGACCCTGCAATGTAATCCTATGTGGAAAATCTCAAATTTGTGATGGGGTATCTATGGAACCTCTTAATTCCCCAACACCTAAACAGCATAATTCACACTGGTAGGGCATCACCTCAACACCCTGTAAATTTCAAGTAAAAAAAAAAAGTTAATGAGCTATACAATTCTAAAGTTTTTACACCTTTAAAAATTCTCCCTTCGTGAGATAGCAAAATCCTGAGCCGCCAGATCAATCCCAGTCCACAAGCTATCAGGGCAATCTGGTCATCCCCAGGGACATCTGGTCATGAAATTCCAGCTATCTGGTCATCCCCTGATGGACAAAGCTCGCGGACCAGGATCATCTCGCGGACCAGGATTTTGCAGGCTCGCAGACTAGGATTGTTGGCAAGTCACGAAAGAAGAATTTTTAATTTTTAAAAAGCTATTTTTGGACAAAAATGAACCAAACCAAAGGCATGGCTTTATAGAGGGTGTCACTCTAAACAAAACCCATGCCTCATTTGGCCCAAAAGTCACCCATAGACAAAGCTACGACATTTTGTTTGGCCAAAAAACTGACAACAAGATGGTGACTCGAGGACAAGGAATTTTTCTGATGGACTAGGATTTTCTTTCATGAGGTAGCAAAATCCTTGACCATGAGATAATTCATTGGTCACAAAATATACATATAAATTTTTGAGTAAACTGAGCATGCTCAGAACTCAAAAATTAAAAATTTAATAACTTTTGAACAGATTAATATAGTTTTACCAAACCAATGTTGGATTTTTCCTTGACCCAAACTTTTTCTACATGCCAAATTTCAGATCAAAAGATCACATGGTGTGGTCGCAGCACTATGGGCAAAGACACATCAAAACTGGTGAAAATTGAATTTTTTGTGTTTCGCTGCACAAAAACTATATGTCCGACTGAAATGCAACTTGGTAAATTAAGAGATCTAACATGTCAGACCACACATTCCCAATTTTGTGCAAATCTGTTGAATGGTTGCAAATTTATTAACGGACAAAGTTTGAGGTTTAACATTAAAGTGCCTACTCAACCCTAACTATAGGGGTGTGACCACACCCTATAATATATTATATATATATATATATATATATATATATATATATATAACACACACATATATATATATATATATATATATATATACACACATATGCACAGTATAAATTGTAAAAAACATCATTAATGCATCAGTTAGGGTTAAAGCAACAAAAGCATGGAGATGAGCTGTTAGGGTTGAGCCCCTAACCCCTCACCCTACCACCCACCCCCCATCCTCCACACACCAACAAGCATTGGGGTGTGCCATGAGGTGGTATATGCCATGTATATATATTTTAGGGGTGCAGTTGTGCCCTTATATTTAGAGTTGTATGGGCACTTCACTGTTAAACCCCTAAATTTGCATTTTAATAACTTTGCAATCGTTCAACAGATTTACATGAATGTTTGTATGCACAGTCTCATGGGACAGGTCTTTTGATATAACATTTTTCATTCCAGTCAGATGTATGGATTCCAAGATACAGATAGTGAAAAAAGAAAAAAAGTACTCACCTGTAGTAATCTTGTTTCTTCCAACGAGATCCACTAATAATTATTATTATTACTCTTGCAGTGCTCCTTTAAGTCAGCACTGCCCCAGAGCCAAATTGAATGATATGCTAATGGAATCTTTAGCTCATGTATCCAGTTTCAAAACTGCCCAGTGTAACTGCCTACATTCTAACCTCAGACTTCTTAGGAGCCTGCAAAGAGGCCATACTAACCTATAGACAAAATTACAATAGGGAAAAATGGGTCCCTAATTGGGGCAACTAGTAAACATTAACCATAGAACCAAAAAATAAATATCCCTTTTTCTTTATCAGATGTACCTAAGAAAAAGAACCTACAAGATATAAAATATTACCAAGAAGTGCCAGTGGATGGCATACCACTCCAAACATACATACAATCAGCTGTGGAGAGAATTTTTCTGTTTACTGATTCTGCAGGGGAGGCAGGGTGGGGAGTATTAATATTAGTGGATCCCACTGGAAGAAACAAGATTACTACAGGTGAGTAATTTTTTCTTCTAACCCCAGGAATCCACTAATATTATTACTCTTGCAGACTATAAAGCAGTACCTCAAGGAGGTGGGCAAGAATCTATTTAGGAAAAAGACTACAGAACTGCTGTGCCAAATCTGGCATCACTCATGGACTGAATGTCCAGGCTATAATGCTTAGTGAAGGTGTGAACTGACCTCCAGGTAGCTGCTTCACAGATTTCCACACAAAGGGTGCCTCTCAGGCAGCTGCAATAGTGGCAGCAATGCCCCTTGTAGAATAGGCTCTAAGCCTAAGGGGGTACCTTACCTGCTTTTGAGTAACAAAACTGAGTACACTGAACTATCCACCAAGAGATAGTTCTCTTTGAGGCAGGTGTCCCTTTATCTATCTCCCAATAGGTGAGGAACAGCTGTTGTCTGTCCTGCCTATGGTCCTTGGTATGAGTCATGTAGTAGCTTAAAGCCCTTTTTACATCAAGGCTGTGCAATCTATGCTCCCCTGAGCTACAGTGATCAGTAAAGAAAACTGGCAAGGTAATAGACTGGTTCAAATGGAAGTCAGAGACCACCTTGGGGAGGAACTTCCTACTAGTTCTCAACACTACCTTGTCCCTGTGGGAGGAAACATAGTCCTTTTCCACACAGAGGGTTTGGAGCTCACTTATCCTCCTGGCAGAAGTGATTGCAAACAAAAAGACTACCTTTCAAGTAACAAATTTAAGCTCTGCAAAGGCCATAGGCCATAGGGTCAAAATGCAGAAACATAAGCTGGGCAATGCAAATGTTAAGGTCCCAGGCTGGCACTGGTTCCCTGTGAGGGAGAAACAAATGAGAAAGTCCATTAAAGAACCTCCTGAAGATAGGATTTTATGCTAGAGAGGTGTCCTTTCCAGCTGAAATGTACGCTGACATGGAATTCAGATGCACCTTTCAGGCTGAGTGCTGCAACCCCTGGGAATGCAGGTGAGTCAAATAGTCCAGCAGGGTTGGGATGCCCACTTGAGCTGAGACTATACCCTTATCTCTACACCATATAGAGAATCTTTCCCATTTCCAGGCATAGGTTTTCTTAGTAGAAGGTTTCCTATACCCTCTGAGGACCTCCAATACCCCTTCAGAGAACTGCCAGTCTGCATATTCTAAGTCATCTAGAGCCAAGCCTTGAGCTTGAGAGACCTGAGATTGGGGTACACGACCCTCCCCTGAAAGGAGGTCAGCAGGTTGTACCTTTGTGGAAGATGAATCAGTTTGGTCACTGACATAGAGAGCAGGAGGGAGTACCAAGGCTATCTTGTCCAGTCTGGAGCTATCAGAATCATTGAAGCTGGCTGCGACCTGAGCTTGATGAGCACCCTGAGTATCAGGGGAAAGGGGGGAAGGCATAAAGATGCCTCCCTGTCCAATCCAGAATCAAGGCATCCAGGGAAACTGTTCCCTTTACAGGGGCCCTGCAACAATACTGAGGTAAGTGGTGATTTTGGTGGGAAGCAAAAAAATCTATTTCTGGGGTTCCCCACCTCCTCAATAGAGCATTCACCAATTGCTTGTTCAGTGTCCATTTGTGATGGGCCTGGTTTATCCTGCTCAAGGCATCTGCCAGGGTGTTGCCCTTGCCGGACAAATGAATTGACTGTAGGGAGGTGTGTAGGGAGTAAGCATAGCTCCATATCTTCATCGCCTCTGTACATAGTGGTGTGGACCTTTTCCCTCCTTGCTTGTTGATGTAGTACATTGTTGTGGTATTGTCTGTTCTGACTTGTACCACCTTTCCCTGTATTAGATGTGAGAAAGCCTGAAGGGCCAGGTGAACAGCCCTTAACTCCAGCAGGTTTATGTGCAGGAGTGAGTCTGCACTCTCCCAGGTACCATGAATGGTGTGCTCCCCCAAATGAGCACCCCACCCTAACAGGGAAGTATGTGTTGTGAGAACCAGTGAAGGGGGCTCCTGTAGGAATGGGACCCCTTCTATCAAGTTTTCCAGCTCTATCCACCATTGGAGTGCCTGTAGTAACATCTTTGTGACTGGTACTGGCTTTGACAGGGAGTCCCGCCTTTGGCACCAGTGTGTTCTGAGGTGGAGCTGAACATCCCTCATCTGAAACCTGGCACCTAAGACTGTGCACGTTGCCAAATCCATGTGCTCTAACAGTTGTAGAAACTGTCTTGCTGTCTTTGGCCTGCCCACGACAAATGAACCTGCCAAAAGCTGAATGCTTTCTGCCCTCTACTGAGGGAGGAAAGCCCTTTGCAATATAATGTTTAGTTCTGCACCTATAAACTGTAGAACCTGCACGGGGTCAGGATTGACTTTTTGATGTTGAGAAGGAATCCCAGGGAGTGCAACAGATCCTGGGTTACCTGAAGGTGCTCTGTCACCTGCTGGTGAGATTTTCCCATGATTAGCCAATCATCCAGATAGAGAAAAACTGTGGCACCTAGCCTTCCTGGGTGTGCCACTACTACTGCCATGCACTTGGGAAAAACCCTTGGTGCAGAGGTGAGGCAGAAGGGAAGTGTTGAGAACTGATAGTGGCCTTATGGGAGTTTGAATCTAAGATATTTTCTGTGTGACTCCCTTATGGGAATATGGAAATATGTGTTCTTTAGGTCTAAGGAGGCTAGCCAGTCTCCTTTTTGCAGAGTTAACAAAATCATGGCCAATGTGACCATCTTGAACCTGGGTTTTACCAGGTACTTGTTTAGCAGTCTGAGTTCTAGTATAAGCCGCCACTGTCCATTCTTCTTTGTTGTTAGGAAGTATCTTGAATAGAAGCCCTGTCCTCTTTGTTTTGGGGGAACAGGCTCCACTACTCTTGCCAGCGGTAAAGCCTGCACCTCCTGCTCCAGTAGCTTTCTTTCTGTGAAAGGAGCTGGTGTGAACAGCGTTGATCTTGGATAAGGAAGGGACTTGAAACAAAGGGACAGACCCTGACTTAATATTTCCAGAACCCACTTGTCTTTGGTTATTTTCAACCATTCCTGAAAAATAATGAGTCAGTCTGCCCCCTACAGGAAATGGAGAGGCAGCCTGAGGGGAAAAATCAGGGATTTTGCTTTGCTTGCTGCTGTGGCTGTGCAGATTGTGATCCTTTCCGGGAACCCCTTCTGCCTCTGGCTCTATAAAAGCCACCCTGCTGTGGCTGATACTGCTGTTGGGGAACAGCCTGCACTTGGAAAAAAGGCCTTCTGAAAGAGGACCTAACCCTGACTCCCCTAGCAAAGGATGAAGTGGAAGGAGAGGCTCTCTCTCTAGAAGAATTGCTCCCCAAAGTAGCCTTGTACTCATCTACTTTCTTCATGTATGCCTCAGTCAGGGCACCAAAAAGAGAATGGTCCTCGACTGGGAAATCCCTAGCCTTACTCTGGGTGTCCTGGGTGAGATTAGTGGCTCTCAGCCAGGCAAACCACCTTAGTGTTATGGTACCTGCCATCCATCTAGCAGCTGTGTCATTTGTGTCAGCTGCCATTTGAAACTGGCACTTGGAAGCCTCCAAGCCCAGCCTTGCAGTATCCAGCAGCTCTGAAACTCTTAAACAGGGGTTATCATCAGCATAATCTACAACTGACTGCCAGAGAGCCTTCTGATAGAGGGCTGCATAAGCTGGATAGCTGGCTTGGTGAACTGCCAGGGATGCTGAAAGGTACCCTTTTTTTGCCATGCTATCCATTTTCCTCGAATCCTACTCCAGAGGATGAGAGGACAATGGAGTTTTAGCCTTTTCACAGGCAGTCTGCTGAACAATATCCTGGTGGTTTGGATGAGTGAACAGGAACTCAGCTCCTGACCTTTCAATCTGGTATTTCTTGTCACACTTTTTGTCAACGGGTGTAACAGTGTTGAGAGACCTGAGGATCTCCAGGACATCCTTTTAAAAAAATTTGTATATAGGAGGAAGGAGCTTTTTGGTGGGTGTCAGTCCCATGAGCTCCATATATTGTGGCTCTTCCTTATCCTGGATCTCTTCTGCTGTTTGCAGATCCAGGGTCTCTACCATTTTTTTTCTCCATAGTTGCTCTCTTAGCCGTCCTCTCCTTCTGGCTGCACATAGACCCTCACTGACCCCTCCCCAACCCCTTCCACCTACCTCAGATTGCAGCCATCCCAGGAGTGGCCCGTGTATCCCTTCACTGGATGGGTCCCTCTCCTCTGAGGGGGAAGGCGCCAGGAGGGGCAACCAGCGCACTAGACAATCAGTCCCTGGGAGTTGCTGAGGTGGTTTCTGGGGCATCAGGGCACTCAAATCAGTAGGAGCCAGCAGCCTTCATCCAGCCAACCAAGGAGCCGAGTTTCTGCTTTTCTTCCCCGGGGGCATGGTGTGCCATGGATGTCAAGGCAGATGCCGACGTCTACCATGCCCATGTGTGCAGTTTGGCTTGCTGAACTGTTGCACTCCTGGCCTCCGCCAGGAGGTGGCAGACAGTGAGCCGCATCCCCTCCCTCCCCCCAGAGAAGATAAGCAGTCACAGGATGCTCAAGGCTTCTCCTTCTGGCTGGCTCTCCAGCAACCCGAGTCCATTCTCGAAGCTGGATCACTGGCATCGCAAGTGGAAATCCAACTGCTGCGCCAACAAGCTGGCTCTACCATTTTTTTAACAAAAGAAAAATGGAATGAAAAGTCCTCTGTGGATGTGGGAGGAGAGCCAACATTTTTTTCTGGTGAGACCTCAGGTTTAATACCCTCCTCATCCTGATCATCTTCCTCATATTTCACTGTGGCAGTGGGTAAAACAGGTGCACAAACAGTAACTTTCTCAGCAGGAGTGACCACAGGCTGCTTAGGGGGTAGTAAGCCCTGCAGCACCTGAAGTAAGGATAGAGCCTGGGTTAGATCAGCAGGTGAAGGAGCAGGTACCGGCACCTGAGGGACCCCTTGAGGCATTTCAGCCAGGGTTTCAGTATACTTTGTTTTCTTTAATTTTTTGGCAGGCACTGGGGAATCAACTGGTTCATTGCCTCTCTTGACAGAGCCCTCACCCATATCAGGGGTGGATTTGGAGGCCCTGGAAGGAATAGCCACAGTTTTAGAGGGGGGGTGGGTTGGTTAGAGCCCATGGCCCCCTTTTCTAACCTTCTTTTAAGCCTCTCCCTACATTTTGCCACTGTTTTATCAGGGAAAGACTTACAAATTTCACAATTTTCAGAAAAATGCTGTTGACCAAGGCAGAGCAAACATAAGTCATGTTTGTTTGCCTTGGCAAACACTTCTGCACACTTCAGGCAATTTTTAAAACCAGGAGGTCCTATTTTCTTTTTTGTTTTATCTGACATTTTAAGAAAACAGGAACAGGGAACCAACAAAACTAGAAAGAATTGAATATTTTTGGTCGGTTCTTAAAAGATTAGCAGTCGGTTCAACAATCAATAAAGTCCAAAAACTAGCGGTTCCAATCGGATCTGGAACCGAGAAGCCACTGAGGGAACTATAAACTTCAGTTCAAAAGCAGCAAAAATGAATAAAAATAAAGAAAAAGTTATCAGAACCCTTAAAAAAAGGTTAAGATTCAAGAGAAAAAAGGACCGGTTACCCCTCGGTTCACAGGAACCGCGAGGAACCGGTAAACAAATCTAAAATTTAAAACTATGAGGCAAAAAACACTAAAAACAATTACACTAGGCAGTAATGAAAGAATTAAACACAGTACTCAAGGTTTTTTTGTTCAGTGCACTTCAGGAATCGCTCTTGATTGAGAGAAGATCTCCAGGGCATCTGAACTTTGCAGCGGAGAGAAGAAATCTGAGGTTAGAATGTAGGCAGTCACACTGGACAGTTTTAAAATTGGATGCATGAGCTAAAGATTCCATCACTAGCATAGCATTCCATTTGGCTCCGGGGCAGTGCTGACTTAAAGGAGCACTGCAAGAGAAATAACATTAGTGGATTCCTGGGGTTAGAAGTGCATTTTTTTTTAAATTTTTCCCATTGGTTTCAAAGAGTTTTTTGTCAGCTTGGCTAGTGCCCAGATGGTTTTGAATTTTGAACTGAAATTTTCTGGTCAGATCCAGATTTTGCTTGTTTAGTGAAAAAATATTAATCTGTTCCAAAGTTATTTAATTGTGAAATGTTGAATACTTGGTTCTGAGCATGCTCAGTAAGCACTGAAAAATAACTGTATGAAATGAAAAAGTAATTTTTTTTTGTATGGGGCCAATCTTTTTCCATGAGGTAAAATCATTGTTTCATTTGTCACCATTTTGTTTTCCCTTTTTCCACAAAAATTCACATTTGAAAACCCAGAAAAATGACATTCCTGAGAGGAACCAACACATGTAGCTTGCTTATCAGGACCCGTTTAGCTGAATTCTACACTTAGCAGTTGCAGAAATGCCCTTCAAAATGCTTTTTTCTTAAAATTATAAATCTTGTTTTGTGACTCATGATATGAAACAAGATTCTTGTTTTAAATGACATCTTATGAAAAAAAGACCTTTTTTTGTATTGAGAATCAATGTATTTCAATGGATTTTCAAGTTTGGTGTATAATTTTGTAATTTTTCAAGATTTTGACACCAGATTTTCAACATACCCTTTCGATACCCCATCTCTTGAACACCGCTGGTGCCATTTTGCAAATTCTGCTCGAAATGCGATTTTGCAGTTGTTTGGTGAAATCACCTTTCGGGCAGGACTTCAAAATTTTCAGTGTTCTTGTTCATGAGATGAGGTCATAAGAAGGTTACAGTATGTTGAGAGTTTGGGGTCAGAATATGTAAAAATGGCAAAGTTGTGCGCATCTGTTGACATTTCACTATGCTCGCTTGTAACTTTCTTAATCCAAATTATCAGCATAGACATTTCTTTACATCACCTCATGAATGCGACAGATGTCATTTTTCAAATTGTACCCAAAATGTCTTTTCATGTCCCTGCAGCAGAATTATGCTGCGGTGGTACAAAATGACGTTTTGGTGGGAATTTGACAATTTTTACTACCAGGTTGATGAGGTGGGGTAATAGGAAAGTTATGTTGACAATTTGGTTGCTGTTGTCCTGCAAATGGAAGTGCAGGGCCCAAAAACTGCATTAATACAACATTTAGGGTTCATGATAAAGTGACAAAAGTAGAGAAATGCGACTTTAGGGTTTCCAACTCTTTAACCCCAATGCCACCATTAAAGCAAACTGGGGTGGAGTCTTCCTAGGGATTGGTCATTCTAAACCAGAGCTTGTTTCCAGGTGCAACCTGGGAGCACAAGGAAGTTAAGTGACTTGTTCAGGGTCACACAGTATGCAACTGGGGGCTGATGGGATTCAAATCTAGGTCTCCACGTTTGTTGCTCAGTGCTCTTAAGCACTATGCTATACTGGCAGAGACCACCCCCCTCCCCTGAGGAGACTGGAGGTCGCGAGGGCCTGCTCTGAAGCCCTCCCTGCCCCCTCCCTGCCCACAGAAGCCCCGAATCCGAGACACACCAGAGACCACCCCCCTCCCCTGAGGAGACCGGAGGTCACGAGGGCCTGCTCTGAAGCCCTCCCTGCCCGCAGAAGCCCAGAACCCGAGACACCAGAGACCGGAAGTCGCCAGGGCCTGCTCTAAGCCTCCCTGCCCACAGAAGCTCCAACCCGAGACACACCAGAGACCACCCCCTCCCTGAGGAGACCTGAGGTCGCGAGGGCCTGCTCTGAAGCCCTCCCTGCCCGCAGAAGCCCCGAACCCGAGACACACCAGGTAATTTCTACCTTGATCCAGGCTGCTGCCACCATCGCTGGCCATCTGGCACCTTTTCTGAAATGGCCACAAGCTCCCCTGCTCAGCGCATGAATCCCGCCAGAGTAGCACCTCGAGTTGCTGCCCAGGCTCAAACGGAGCAGAACTGTTACTTTTGTGCCTGATTTTGAAACTTTTAAAATGAACCAGCTAAAACTATTTGCATTTGCCTGTAACTGTATTTAAAAGCTTAGAGTCACTGCAAGCCCAGGACCTGTGTTCTATCTGAAATCCCCCCCTGTGCAAATCTCACTGGGGACTGTTTGTTAATTTGTAAAGTGTATTTCCAGTTGTAACTGAATTACCCCCCTGTGAAAAACTCATTTGGGGACTGTTTAACTTCTAAGTGCATTCCCAGTGTGCAGAATTTCAGTTTGCCCTGCTAGTAATCACCTTCTTTTTTGAATCACAATAGTACCTGATAGCCCACAGCCCATTTGAACCAGCTAAAACTATTTGCATTTGCCTGTAACTGTATTTAAAAACTGAGAGTCACTGCACATGAGACACACCAGGTAATTTCTGCCTTGATCTTCTGCAACTTCTCCATTAGCTCCTTATATTGTTTTGCCACTAGAGGGAGCCTGATTAAGTTTGAACAATTTGCTCCCAATACCTCACTTGTCACATTTTACTGCTCTCTAGTAGCTGTTTTCACTTGGTGATCACCCCCTCAACACTCCCTCATCACCCCCTCTCCAATCGTCGAAAGCTATCCCGCCTTTGTGCACTCCCCAGATCAGCCCTCCTCCTCCTGCTCCTGTCAGGCAATGTCCACCCTAATCCCGGGCCTGGCAGCACTGGTCCTCCCCCTGAAATCTCCTGGGCTGCGCATTGCTTCTATGAACATCTGTAGCCTCCTGAAAAAACTGGCCTCTCTACACTGCTGGGTGATGCTTCATAAACCTGATGTTGTTGCCCTGGTTGAAACCTGGCTGTCTCCCTCCACTCCTAACTCTCATGTCTCTCTCCCCGGCTACACTCTCCACCAGTTGGACCATGTTGGCAGGAGAGATGGGGGCTGTGTCTTCTATTTGAAGGATTCTCTCATGGGGCTACCACTCCCCCCGCCTGACCTCGACCATAAGGCCCAGGCACTTACTCTAAAGCTGTCCCCTGACCCAGCTAGAGGCCAATTATTCCTAACTGTAGTCTACATACCCCCCAAGAACCAATCCCAGGCCCTGGGCCCACTAATTGACTATCTCACCTCCCTACCCAACTCGTCGGACCAAATCTTGGTGGGCGACTTGAATATAAACTGGCTCTGCCCCTCGTCCTCCTCCCACCGTGAGGCTTTTGATTCAATTGACCTAACTCAACTGGTCACACAGCCTACTAGAAAAAACCCTGGGGGGGGTCAAGCATCCTCCTGGATGTGGTCCTCACCAACAGGCCATTCCACATCCACAACATCCAGATCCTCCCTGACTGCCTCAGTGACCATTCCCCTGTGCTTTTCAACTGGGAAACCCCCCGGTCAAAACCACCTCTCGAAGGTGGCTTAGGCCTGGGGGACTCATAGGCCTTAAGCGCTTCCTTGCCCACACTGATTGGTCCCTCTGATGAGGGCAACCAACATTGACTTGGCCCTGGCCTTCTTTGTAAGCACTTTCAACTTTGCCTGTGATATCTTTGCTCCCATAACTGCTAGGAGATCCAAAGTGAAACATGCCCCTTGGATCACCCCTGCCCTACTGTGGCAACTTAAGCAACGTGACAATCTTTGGCACCTTGCTGTTGCTACTGGCCGTTCAGCTGACAGGCAATCCTATGCTGCCGCCCTCAACCAGTGCACCTGGGCCATCCGCAAAGCAAAGGCGCAATACTACCAAGCCTCTCTTACCTCCTCCTGGGGGAACCCCAGGTGCTTCTGGGACAACATCAAGCAACTGAATGGTCACTCCCAGTTCCCCTCTCCTTCTCTTCTCAACATCAATGGTACCGTCTCCTCTGACCCTGCCCTCATTGCCACCCACCTCAATAACTCCTTTACCGACCTTAGCTCAGTACTTCCTGGTAACTTTTTCAGTCCACCTCCTCCATCTGTACCACCACCCATTGCCCGCCCCTCTTTCCACCTGGGTGTGTGTCACCATGCAAGAAGCTAGGCCTTACTTGCTAAAAGCCCTAAAGGTAACACCATCGGTAATGACTCACCTGATCCCTGCCTTTTACGTCAGGTCCTGGATCAGGTCCTCTCACCTATTATGTGCATTTTCAACCAAATCACTCTGTCTCAGACAATTCCCTCTGCCTGGAAGAGTTGCCACAGTTACCCCTGTCCATAAGGTGGTGACAGGACTCTTCTGGGTAACTACCGACCCATCTCAATCCTCTCCCCTCTCTAAGGCGTTAGAGAAATTGGCGTCCCAAGTCTCTGACTACCTCTGTAAGTACAATGTTCTCTGCCCTGAACAACATGGGTTCAGAGCAGGTCATAGTACCAATACAGCACTCCTGGAATTTTCCAACTTCCTCTATGCCTACTTGGACTCTGGTGCCCTGGCTGGTGCTATATTCATTGACCTGTCTAAAGCATTCAATACTGTTTTGCATCCTCTTTTGCTCTCCACCCTCGACCTAATAGGCTTTGCCTCAGGACCTGTTTCCTGGTGCACCAGCTATCTCTCCGCCAGCTCCCAATGTGTGAAAGTCAATGGTACTCTCTCTGAAACATGCCCCATTCACTCTGGGGTGCCGCAGGGCTCAATTCTTGGACCCCTACTATTCTCACTCTTTCTTAACTCCCTACCCAGCAGTTGTACGGGTAAGATGCTTCTCTATGCTGATGATGCTGTTCTCGTTGCCTCCCACAATGACCCCATGCTGCCAGAACTCCCTCCAACTAGTCTTTGACTCTGCAGCTACCTGGTTCACTGAGCACCGACTTGTTATCAACCTTAAGAAACCAAAAACGATGCTCTTCTCCCACCCCCAAAATAAGTACAGCAAGTTTCCCTTAGCTGTCCACTCCACACCCAATCTCGTCATTGACCAGGTGCAGTCCTATAAATATCTTGGTATAACCTTTGACCCTGCACTTTCATTCCATGGACATATATCTGCCCTAAATTATGTTGCCAACTCACGGCTAGGCATTCTTTACCAGCACAATAAATGCCTCCCTCCTGATGCCCTCCACCTGGCTGTCACCTCCTCTGTCATGTCTCTCATTGACTATGGCCTTCCGGTCTATGGCTCAGCAGATCAGACTGCCCTCAACAAGGTTCACCTCACAGTTAATAAGGCCTGCAGACTTATCACTGGTGCTCCCAGACTCACTCACACTGTGAGCTGTACACCTAGGCTACCCCTACTCAACCTGGAAGAGCGACTCATGTATCAGACATGCCAGCTCACCTTTAAAGCCCTCGTGGCCTATTCCCCATAGGCCTATCCTACTCCATTAGCCATACTGCACTGACCCTGATCATGCACAGCTCGTCAAGAGCTACCCTAGTTATTCCGAGCCAGGACCTCTCAAGGTCAGAGGGCCGTGCACCCACTGGTATAACTCCTCCCTGCCAGTGTCTCAAACTCACTAACCTTAGCTTGCTTTAAGCCCAGGCTCAGAAACTTCCTGCTTAGCTCTCGCAAATGCAACTGCCGCTAGCCTAGTGTAAAAAAAAATATATATACTCTGTTTGACAATGCTCACTGAGCAGCCCCCCTTCCTTTCCCTACTAATTCCTCCTCCCCATCTCCCTCCCTTCTACCCCCACCAGCTCTCCCCCGACCATAAGTTTTGCACCTTTTGTTATCTTTTGCTTCATTAGAGATTGTATTCTATTGTAACAAAATTGTAATTGAACTGTAACTTGCTTGTTTGTAAGTACTGTGTCCCTTGTACTACCGTTCTGATGTCCTCTTTGTGACGAGGTACCTTTGTAAATGAGCCTCTGGCTCAAAGGTTTCTAAACTGATGTTTAACTAAATAAATAAATAAATAAATGCTGCCTCAATTGATAAAAACATGAGTAAACCTCTGTGGAGCAACGATAAATTTGCAGGTCCCAAAGGGTCCTGCATGAATGAGGATGGGATTCCATTATCTCAAAAAGAAAGGAAATTCTTTACAAAAAAATACATTAAGGCACCAGTTGGGGTGGCTTAATGCCAAAAAAGAGTCAGGAAATTGGGGTTAGTATTTCCAACCCTAACTCCCCACCCCCACCCTGCAGGCAGCAACAGGAAAAAACATTATGGTTTCACCTCTTTTACGTCTTTGCAAATCAGGTGTGGGGTGTGCCTTGAGGTTGTCAACCCTAACACTCACTCCATTCTTATATACTATACTGATCTCAGCTTATTTACGATTAAATGAGGTGAGTGTTATGATTGATATTGACATTAGGATTGACAAGGACAACCCCAAGGCACACCCCACACTTGATTTGTGAAGATGCAAGATAAGTGAAACCTTGGGACATACATAAGGTATGGCATGGGACAGACATGCCTCTCAAGTGTCCCTGATTTTCAGGGATGTCCCTGATTTCACCTCAAAATTTTACTCTGTCTCTCCTAAAATCTGTGTTCCCCCTAAGCAAACAGTGATGATTGTAAGAATAAAATTATGTCAAACAATACAGTTGCAGACTTCTTATTCTTCAGAAAATGTATTATACACTGACTCCCTTATTCTGCCAGCTTCCTGAGTGGATAGCACCAATGTTAAAAATGTGTCCCTGATTTTGGTCCTTTGTCCCTGATTTCTTTAAGCCTTGTCCCTGATTTATGAGGCAGGAGGTTGAGAGGTATGGGGACATACATAAGGGGTTGGCAAGTGGGGGGAAGGGGAGTTCCCATGACATAATGAGTAAGGGGGAAGGGGCCAGAGGGTCCTTTTCTGTCACCAGATTTCTATGATTCGATGATAATGTTTTTTCCTGTTGCTGCCTGCAGGGTGTAGGTGAGGAGTTAGGGCTGGAAATCTAACACCCCATTGCCTGATGTTTTTGGCATTAAGCCACCGTAACTGGTGCCTTGATATAGGTTTTTGCAAAGAATATATATTATAATGGCTCAGTAGGACCACTATATTTAGGGTTGGGTAGGGCTTTCTATGTTAAACCTCAATTTTT
This sequence comes from Neoceratodus forsteri, assembly GCA_016271365.2. Classification (NCBI taxonomy): domain Eukaryota; kingdom Metazoa; phylum Chordata; order Ceratodontiformes; family Ceratodontidae; genus Neoceratodus; species Neoceratodus forsteri. The sequence continues at coordinate 1,174,711,471 of CM057450.1, read as the reverse complement.
GCACTTTAATATCTTCACAATCATTCAACGGATTTGCACAACATTTTGTATGCACAGTCTCGTGGAGTAGATCTCTTGACTTGCCAAGTTTCATTCCATTGGATGCCTAGTTTCTGAGATGCCAATAGTGAAAAAACATTAAAAAAATCACAGTTTTTTGCTATTTTATTGCCATTGTGTAGTGATCAGATGGTTTGGAATTTTGATCTGAAATTTTCAGGGTACAAAGTCCTGGGCTCCAAAGGATTACCTTTGCTGGTTTGGTAGAAAAAATATTAATCCATTCCAAAGTTATTAAGTCTTAAAATTTTGGGTACTGAGCATGCTCAGTCAGCATAAAAAAATAGCTGTATGAAATTTTCGTATGGCAATCCTTTTCATGAGTTTTTTGTGTGTGCTACCATCTTGTTTATCATTTTCTTAAAACAAGACTGAAAAGGTACAAAAATGGCATTGTAGAGGGAGATCAACATGTGTATATTGCTCATGGGGACCCCATTAGGTGGATTCTGCAGTTAGCTGTTTAAAAAAGGACCCCCAAAGTTCTTATTTTTTGTTTTTTAAATCCTTTTTCGTCACTTGCTTGTGGATTTTTCATATTCCATGATATAAAAATGTCTGTTACACAGTGTTTTTTTGCTGTTTTTTGCCATGGCCTTGTGGCTAGACAGTTTCGAATTTTGGTCTGAAATATTCAAGGCGGAAAGAGCTTGGCCCACAGATGTTTTCTTTGCTGGTTTGGTGAAAAAATATTAATCTGTTCTAAAGTTGTGTAGTTTTAAAATTTGGGATTTGGGTTTTTAAATCCTTTTTTATGACTTGCTTTGCATATTCTGTGAGCATGCTCAGAACCTGACATTTTAAAATTAAATAAGTTTAGAATGGATTAATATTTTTCCAGCAAACTAGCAAAGTAAACATGTGTGGGCAAAGCCCTTTCTACCCTGAAAATTTCAGACCAAAATTCTAAACCGTATGGCCGCAAGCCGATGGGCAAAAAATAGTCACAAAACAGTGACTTCTGATTGCTGTCCCCATGGTTAACTTATATTTCCCTAAGTCTAGTGGCACCTCCCACCCTCTGCTTGCTTTCCCCCTTGACATTTTCTGTATCTCTGGTGTCTAGAGGCACCCTGTACCCCCCCAAACACCATCCCATAATACTTTTATTTTCCCTGGTGTTTAGTGGCTTCCCCCCACTGTCTGGTGTCCGTCCTGGTAATGAATTATTTTTCTATGGTGTCTAGTGGCACCCCTCACACTCTTGTCAATGTCCCCGTTGCAGTGATGTATTTACCTGGTGTCTAGTGGCACCCTCCTGCCAATGCAGAGCTGCTTATAATAAAAAAAAGGTCCCTCAATGTCTTTTTTTTTTGCAACCTGTAAAAATGAAAATAGTCCCTTGCTGATCCGACCCCCTACACCCCAAACTCCCACTGAGCACCCACCACTCTGCACCTTCCACCCCTCACACACACACCCTCACCCTCACTCACCTGAACAGGTCTCAGGCTGAAGATCCATTCTCCAATCGAAGACACATCTTGCTGCTGGAACCGTCGACTGCAATATGAGAAAGTAAGGTAAGTGTGATTCAATGTATTTCAATGGGGTTTTCAGCTTTGGTGCATAACTGTCATTTTTAAAGATGTTGACACCAGATGTTCAACATACCCTTTTTGAGACCCCTCCTCATGAACAATGTTGGTGGCAATTCATAAATCCTGCCCAAAAGGTGATTTTGTGGTCAGTAGGTGAAATCACCTTTTGGGTCAGATTTCAAACTTTTCACTATGCTGGTTCATGAGGTGGGGTCATAAGAAGGATATGTTGAAAATATGTGTCAAAATATGTTAAAATGGCAAAGTTATGCACATCTGTTGACATTTCGCTATGCTTGGGTGTAACTTTCGGAATTTTCAATATTTTCATCCCAAATTTTCAAGATAGCCATTTCTTTATATCACTTCATGAATGTGACAGCTGTCATTTTTCAGATCCTGGCCAAATTGCATTTTCGCACCTGTGGTGTGGAATGAATTTGTGGTGGTGCAGAATGATGTTTCGTTAGGGATTTGAATATTTCCAGTACCGGGTTCATAATAAGAAGGCTATGCTGACAATTTGGTTGCTGTCTTGCTACCGTGCAAGCACAGGGCCCTCCAGGACCTGTGCTTGCACAGCAACATATATGTACAGTACGTATCTATGGAGGGATGGGAGCACAGGCCCCAGATGGCCTTGCACTCCCATAGGAAAATAAGGATATGATTATACCACTTAAAAATGTAAGGAAATTCTTTGCAAAAAACTGCATTAGTGCAACATTTAAGGTTGTGGCTAAAGTGACAAAAGTAGGGAAATCTGGCTTTAGGGTTTCCAACCCTAAAACCCCAACCTCACCCCTAAAGCAAATCAGGGGTGGACTCTTCCTAGGGGTTGACAACCCTAAAGCTCACCCCACTAGTTGTGTATGTTTCTGGAGTGTATAAAATGGGGTGAGCTTTAGGGTTGACAACCCCTAGGAAGAGTCCACCCCTGATTTGCGGGGCTGGGGTTTTAGGGTTGGAAGCCCAAAAATCACATTTCCCTACTTTTGTCACTTTAGCCCGAACCCTAAATGTTGCATTAAGGCAGTTATTTTGCAGATATAGATATAGATATAGATATAGATATAGATATAGATATAGATATAGATATAGATACAGATATAACAAAAAGCTTTGTTAATGCATCAGTTAGGGTTCTTACTAAAATGACAAAAGCATGGAAATGTGGTGCTAGGCTTTCCAGCCCTAACACACCGCCCCTACTCTGCAGATATTGACAGGAGTCGGGGGGTGCCTTGGTGTCATTGGCCCTAACACTCACCCCATTCCATAAGTAAAAAAGCTGAGATAGGCACTGTATAGGAGAATGGGGTAAACATTAGGTCTGATGACCCCAAGGCACACCCCCGATCCCTGTCAATGTCTGCAGGGTGGGGGTGAGGTGTTAGGGCTGGAAACCCTAACACCACATTTCCCTGCTTTTTTTGCTTTAGTAAGAACCCTAACCAATGCATTAATGAAGTTTTTTTGCAATGATGTTCCTTACTTTTTCAGATAGTATAATAATATCCTTATTTGTCTGTGGGAGCTCAGGGCCCCATCCCTCCATACATATGTATATGTATGTAGCCATGAAAGCACAGAGCTCCAGGCCCTGCATTTCCATTCGTAGCACAACAGTGACCAAATTGTCAGCATAGCCATCTTATTAACCCACCTCATGTATAGCAAATTTTCAAATCCATGGCAAAACATAATTCTGCACAACTGCAATGCCATTCCATGCCACATGTGTGAAAACACATTTTGGGCAGGATTTGAATAATCACAGCTATTACATGCATGAGGTCAAGTAATAAGAAGGCTAAGTTGAAAATCTGAGGTCAAATTATTTAACATTTCCAAAGTTACAAGCGGGCGTAGTGAAATTGCAATAAATGATCATAACTTTGGCATGTTTTCATATTTCGACCCCAAATTTTCAACATAGTCTTATGACCTCCACCTCATAAACCCCATGGGTGAATTTTTTTAAATCTGTGCTGAAATGCCATTCTGCACCACAGGTGCGAAAACACATTTCACGCAGGATGTGAAAATGACAGCTGTACTGTTCATGAGGTGATGCGGAAAATGGCTATGTTGAAAATTTGGCAGCAAAATATTGAAAAGTACCAAAGTTATGTGTGTGCAAAGAAAAATTCAATGAAAGCATGTAACATGGGCATTTTTAGGAATTTTTTCACCAAATTTTCAAGATAGCCTTTGTTAGACCCCACCTCATGAACACTGGTGGTGAAATTTCAGTGTTAGGGCCTGAAAGGTGATTTCATGCAGTGACAGCAAAATCACCTTCCAGGCCCGATTAATGAAATGACAGTTGCAGTGTTTATGAGGTGGGGTCCCCGAAAAGACCATGTTGAAAATTTGGTGCAAAAAGTCCAAAAAATATCAAAGTTATCAACATAAGTTCAGAACACAATTGGAGTACATTATACAGTACTTACCTTGATTCTTCAGTTTGTGGTTCAGCTTTGAAGAGTGCAGACATTTCCCAGTCCACAGAAGATGACATCCAATGACCTCTGGTGGTAAGTATAGGGCAAGAGGGGTATGGAGTGGTGGGTGCTCAGTGTGAAGGTTGGGATGGGAGAGGGGGATGGTGGAGACGATGAGGGTCCATTTTCTTTTTTCTAGGATAAAAAAAAAAAAAAAGACGCCAGGGAACTGTTTTCCTTTTTACAGGTACAAGTTAAAAAATATGCTGGGGGGTAGGACATATCTTGGGACATGGGATGTGGGCTCTCCAGTGTCCCACACTGGTGAGGGGGAGGAGGGCTTCTACTGCCAGCACAGGGATTGGGCACCCCAATGTCAGTAAATAAATCTTACTGTACAATTGAAAAGTGTCATGTAAGATAAATGTCATGGTCCAACCTCACTGGACATATTAGTAGCATTTAAACTTTGTGGTGGCAGCACTGCTTAAACTGCTTAATTAGAACACATTCTACATCCTACAGTCCTACAGTAAAAGGTCACTGAAGTCGGCATGTTTGCTAATCTCTTACACTCACACCTCACAACTCGCGGTTCACCAACATTTAGCACTTAACACTGTAACTGATTAAAGTAACATACTGGACAGACCGTGCTGCAGTTCAGTCACCTATAATTATCACTAGCTTCACTTATACCTGGCTGCCTTGTAACAGTTCATTCCTGTGTGCTCGTTTCTGTGCTCTGCTGGTGAAAACATCTTTAGTTCAATGGCTTCAGAGATGCAAAGGAGTAAAGAGAGAATTTTCTTTGACCAAAAAAAGTCACCCCTGTAGTGGATAGGGATGCTATTGTGACCAAGTCTGTCTCTGTACTGTTTAGTTTTTTATCTGTTACCAGGGACACTGCCTGTTTTTTTTTTATACATTAAAAAAGGGTCTAACAACCAAAGTGTGCTGTTCTGTCAGTTCAATCCTGAATACTGATCCAGCCCCGATGTCTGCCTGTGTGACGTTGCAACTGACTGATTCTGATACTGTTTTATTTTAAATGCATTAAATAAAGAGTCTACTAAACAAAAAGTGCTGTCAGATTATTTTAGCATTTGTGTCTAAACTGCAAACATAGGAAGAAAAAAAAACAATAGAATATTTGGTGTTTTATAGTATATTAATATGCCTCGGCCCCATTCCACTTAGAGCCAGTAAAGTAAAAGTGGAAAAAAATGCTTGGTTTATGTTGGTGTTCACCTAAACAGGGGCTGAGGAATCAGATTCTGAAGACAGTTTTGCCAAAAATTGGTCAGAAATGTGTTTTTTTCCAGTGGCTGATATTTTTTTTTTTTTTTTTTAAAGTAGTCTCCCAAATTGCAGTAATTTTCATGAAATAGTTCCGCAATTTGAGGCACAACCCCTGCAGTTTCATGGAATAGTGCCACAATTTGCGATACTTTCACAAAAGTACTTTTGCAAATTGTGGCAGTGGTGCCACAATTTGCAAAAACAAAAATGTGCCAATTAAATTAAAAAGATTTCTGGGCACTTTTATGAAAAAAGCATCACAGAATCCATTCCTCCAGCCCTGATTAGGTAAACACAACTGTTGGCGTTTACCTAGGAGTGGTAGGTTTCGAACTATTTAACCTTTTCCACCTTGCTGACTGAAAACAAGATGGTGGAATCTTGACACTACATTCTGCATTTGCAAAAGCAACTACCACTTTCGAGGCAGCAGAAAGTGCTTTCGCACGGCACATCTAATTTTCCCCATAGAAAACAATGGGTAATTTAAAACTTTTATAACATTTGAACAAATTAATATTTTTTTCACCAAACTTTCAAAAGGCATATCTGTGACACAAACAGCATATACCCTAAAAGATTCAGACCAAACCCCCAAGCCATTTCGGAGAAATGGTGTGACAAAGAAATTTACAAAAAAAAGTGGTAATTTTTACATTTTGCGACATTCCATATCTCATGGGGCAGGTCTTTTGATGTGGCAAATTGTGAATCCATTGTGTGGTTACTGAGATACAGAATGTCGCAAATCCCTAAATGTATGTGTTTTTTGCTGTTTCTTTGTCCACCTGTATCTCAGAAACTGTTTTAGGTTGTGGTTCGAAAGTTTAAGGGTAGAATACCTTTGGTGATCTGGCAATGAAACTCCTGAATAGTCTTCCAAAGGGATTTGCAAGAGTGGATGCTGTTGCAGATACATAGAGAGAGCAGTCAATCAAAGAGGCTGAGAGATTTCAGTGAGGATTTAATGTGAAGCATATTATCAAAGGTCCCAACACCAAAGTGCCAAAGAATTTTAGTTACTTCCTTACTAATGGATCTAACAAGGATCACCTGATTGATTTGATCATGCAGATCTGGTGACAAAATTGCATAAGTTTGCCAGAGGAACAGGTGATCTATTTTTCGAAGAGAGACAAATGCTACATGATCACCAAAGAAGGGACTGTAGTTGTGGATGATCTCTGTTCTGATGAGGAAGAAGCAGATTCAAAAATTGCAAGGCAATGCACATTTTATTTAAAAGACACCCATACCAGAGGCTCTGGGCACCGCACATGTTAAAAAATTGCCCTTCATGTGCAACATGCCATTACAATAAGTCCAGGCCCTGTCATCATCCATTCACCATCTGGGGATATCAATATACCAGTAACTTTACTGTCATTGTTTTCAGAATGTGAGCAAAGTATATACCTGGACAGTGGCCATGGTGACAGTAGGAAAATCTTCAACATTAGCAAGTGTGAAATGGCTACTGCAACAAAGAAAGCCTTAGTTGGTTTCCATGCATTCACAGGCAATGACTATGTTTCTGTGTTCTTCAAAAGGGTAAGATTTGATAGAAGATCCTTCAAAAGTACTCCAAATTCCTGGATGCCTTTCAGAAACTTGGGAGTGATTGGCAGGTGGGTAAGGATGTTGTAGCTCCATTGGAGGAGTATGTCTGTAAACTGTATGGAAGGAAGCAAGTTACTAGTGTGCATATAGCAATGCAGCTGATCTTCTTGGAGAAATATAAGAAAGATAGTAGAATAACTGATCTGTCTCTGCTGCCGCCCTGCCAGGAAACCCCGAAGTTACATATTCTACAAGCCAACTACGTCTCCCAATTGTGGAAGCTTTCTTCTGTTGCAGTTATCAATGTCCCCAAATGCAGCTTTGCATGGTTGGACTGATGAGCTCAATCAAAAGTGGATGGACACACCATTTCCAGATGATGATGTGTCTCTGCTTTATAATGCAAATGATGAGGACTCAGATGAGGACCAGGATGCATGTGATTACCAGGCTGATATTGAGGTATCTGATGATGACAAAGACTTTTCCTAGATGGACAAGACTATGTACTGCACATTTACCAATAGGCATATTTTAAACTTTATGTTTTGTAAAATAAAGATGTTTTGTGTAAACAAAGATTTTTTTTTTCTTTTAGATAAATTACCTTCTTTAAAAAAAACTTTTAAAATTAACGTTTGGGGCAACTTATGGGTATACATTTTAAAGCTCTAACTCCTGCCTATTCATTGAGATCACACTTGAATGCATATTTAAATTAGTCCTGAAGTAATGGCCCAGGAATCTGCATTAAGTACACGTAGCTGAAAATCGCAAAATTTGACAAGGAATAAACTTGCTAAAATTTTGTCTATTAATGGTGTCTTCACTTTAATCAGTTTATCCTCTTATAGTACCTTAAACCTTCAAAACCACATATGCACTTCAAAGCAGAATCCTTACCCTTTTAGACAACATAAAATTAGGTTATAAAGCACAATAAATCTTGTCTGACAAGATTAAATATAAGAATATTTTGAAATTTCACAAGAAATTAAGGGATGGTAGTTGGTATTTAACCCTATAACTTTTAACATGAATCTTTTGAGGCAATGTATGTGTATGCATTTTAAAGCACTAACTCCCACCTATACATTGAGATCACACTTAAATGTGTATTTCACTTAGTCTGGAAGTAATGACCCAAGAATTTGCATTAAGTACATGGAGCTGAAAATCGCAAAATGTGTCAAGGTATCAGTACAAAATTAATGCAAACTACCATTTTGCCCCAACATTCATGTGATCAACAGACAAAACACGAATGTTGGGTATATCTGCTACATTAAACAACCATCAGCATTAATTTAGCTCTCAGGTGACACCCCACCTCCATTTACACCTGGTCTACTTTGTTTGGGACGTGATGCTGGAAAAAAAGGTGAATTCTAGGATTTGGGTCAGCATAGTACTTTTACAGGAAAGAGGTCCAGCACTGGATGCTGGGGAAGGGACAGGCAAGTACAGTTGCTTTCTCACTCTGCCCCTCTAACCTACTGCCCATCTGTGTTACTGTAAAGAGAGAGAATTGTACTTTCGGAGATGGGGCAGCTTGTTCTTGTTTTTATACAATTTTTGTGAACACAGACCATTGTATACATAGAACATACAATGGCCTGTGGTCAAATATGACATTTATTTCCATTCATGGAGGGGGTTGGACTTTCATAACTCACTCATGGCTACACTACTGGTGAGTTGCGGTCCTGCCCCCTCACTCATGGAAATAAATAGAATACTTGAACCCACAGGCCATTGTACTGTATATCCTCTATATATACACATACACTGAAACCAGCCATGATGCAATGTAATAACTTGCGGTAAATGACATCTCACAAAATACGGCATGAGGGGGAGGTCACGTGATGCAGACTGCTGGATAGACGTGCTTCAGTAGAGCTCCTGCTTCACCCCTCCTAATATTGTATTTAAAGTAATTTTGCCGTTTACGATTGGCTCTTCAATAGCGTTGCTGTTAACAGTACACCTTCGGGTTGGTCCAGCTGTCTTCTGATTGCTCCGGGATGGAAGTCGAGATGCGGGCTGCGCTCCTGAAAACATACTCCCCCCTCCATAACAGAGAAGGCCAGTAAAAAAATCTAGGTCGCAAAAATCTGTGCCGGGCCACTCAGCTGCAAATCCACCAGAACAAAGTGTTTTAACACCGGAGAGATTTCTGGAGGAATTCCGTCCATTCCAGGATGAGCTAAAATCTTTCACTTTAGAAGTTAGGTCGATCTCCATGGCGCTGGATGATATCTCCAGAAGAACAGGAGATAATGAGGCCCGGATTCACTCCCTGGAAAAGAAAGCAGACAAGGTAGAGCCTGAATTTTGCCAACACAAGGCAGCGAATAGCCAAGCTGAAAGCCAAAATAGAGAACCTTGAGGGCCACAGCAGGTGGAACAATGCGGTCCTCATAGGTCTGCCCAAACAGGAGGAATACTAGAACACTATCCTTTTCATTCAAAAATTTGTAGCAAACCTCGCCGGTCCTTCCCCCTTCAGATCCTCATACTCTACTGAGTGGGCTCATAGGGCGCTACAGCTGATGCCACCAACCGGGGCTCCTCCACGCCCTCTTATTTTCCATTTTCTGAACTATCAGGAAAGGCAGCATTTCCTAGGAAAAGTTAAGGAGCTGCAAGAGGTTAAGTGGGTAGAAAATAAAATTCAGGTGGCCCAGGACTTGCCGGTGACAGTGAGACAGCGCCGTACAGTATTCCACCTGATCGTTTCTAAATTAATCCCTGCAGGGATTAAATTTCGCATGGTTTACCCCGCAAATCTTCAAATTAACCTGCAGGGAGTTTGGACTAGCTCCGAAGATCCAGAGGTAGCTGAATCAGCCCTGAAAGATGCCTTGCCTCACTTGTTCAAGCCCCGCTGATGCACTTACCACATGTGGGTGTGTAAGTTTGATTGCTCAGGATTGGTGATATTGGATGTGGATGGCTATCCTGCTACAAGTTAGTAGAGTCAGTCAAGGAGTCTATGTTATATCCCACTTTTTGGTGCTCGAGGTGCCTTTCGTTTGTTCTTATTTAACAACCGGCTTATAACAAGCGCTTGGGCTTGCTGAGACTTTGATCTACTGTTTCGACCAGCCCCTGCTTATTTGTTTGGATTTGGTCTGATATGGATCACTTTAATTTATTCTGGTGACTGACACTGGTCGTGAATACAGTTCCTTTCATGGCTAGGCTAATGATTGCATTAATCCCTATTGGGATCAAGCAGTTGCATACTCGGAGCAGAGGACTATTTGGGACACATGGAAGAACGAGTTTCTCATGGTGTTAGGAACTTGCGACCTGGACTTTTGCCTCACAGCTCACCCCCACAAATGTCTCCATTTTAGTTTTGGTTTGGGGGCCATGTGGGGATATGTGGGGACACAGACTCCGAGTTAAGTTTACACTCTCTCCTTTTCATACGGTTACATGTTTATAAGATGGGGATGTATAGAGTGTCAGTTCTCACAGTTTATGGTTACTATTGTCAGACATTGTGCTGTTTTAATTCCACATATGAGATTTCATTCCCTTAAGGTATTTATTTACTTTAGACTTTATGACTTAGTTGGGGATTGGGTATAGATAGTCCTCCAGGTGTGATCTGCTTCTCACAAGGGGTTGTGGTCACTTTTTTCAATTTTTAGACCAAAGGTTTGGGGATTATGAGGGTCTCACCCAATAAAGGGCAGATACAGATTTTTGATTTATGCTGTGGGGGGGCCACCAGGTTACGATGAGAAAGGTATTAGGTAGCCAGCCCCAGGTTTCGTGAATGACCTTACCTGGTGGTCTATCCCTGGATTTTTTCCCTTTCTCTCTTTTCGAAGAAGGAAACCCAGATATCTGGACCATGGGCTGAAGTTTATTGAATGCCCCAGTTGGACAAGGGCATTTCCCTTCTTCCCCCTTTTTCTTATTATAATTTTTAGCCTTTATATATCTGTCCTCTCCCTGTCTTAAGATTGATGGAGAAAGGCAAGAGGGACCTGTTGTAAGTAGAGTTATAGTCTGTTCTGCATCAATGAGGCTATATTTAGAAAATGTTGTGGGTTTCTCTGCTGTACTTTGATTTAGTCTTGGTATGGCTATCATGTTTGTATGTGGGAGGGGAGAAGCAGGAGGGGGGGAAGCAGCTGTGAGTCAGCGGTGCTTGGCATCATGGGCCAGACTGTGCATGTGTTATGGGGGAGGTTATAGAGTTGTTGTAGCACTCCTTCTCTTTTGTTTGGGGATTATAAGGGGTGGGTGGGGGTTAGGGGTTAGTTAGTGGGGGGGTCGGCCCTTGGCTGTACTTTACATTTCAGCAGAAGAGGCTGTATGCAATATACTGGCTGTTCCCCAGGAGATCGTACCATATAGTACCCTTAAATGGTGGGTACAATTAAGTTTACTTCCTGGAATGTCCAGGGTGCCTGCAACAAAATCAAAAGGTACCAGACTATAAAACATCTCAAGTCCCTCAATAGTGATGTTTCTTGCTTGCAGGAAACACACTTGTTGGACTCAGATGACTTTTTCCAGGAGATTACACATTGGGCTGGTTTATACTGCGGGTTACGGTACATCAAGCAGGGGGATTGCTATTCTTTTTTTTGAAGAAAGTATCATTTGCCTGCTCACAGTGTATTCGAGACCAAAATGGAAGGTACCTCCTCCTCAGGGGGGTACTAGACAGGACGGATGTAGTGATAGGGTGTATTTATGGACCCAATCAAGACTCACCTTCCTTTTTTTCCAGAGCTGGGTTTAGCTCTCTCCCCTTTTCTAACTCTTCCGATACTTATAGGAGGGGACTGGAATCTTCTCTTCACTCCAGATATGGGTAAGTCTTAGACGTTCCTCAAGGTCTGACTCCAGCTCAAAGAGCCCTTAGAGAGCTAGTGGACCAGGTTGGATTATGCGACCTCTGGAGAGTACTCAATCCCAGTACAAGGGCCTATACCTTCTGTTCACTTGTGCATGGCACCTCTTCCAGGATTGACTATCTCTTGATTAGTAGATCCCTTTTGCCTGGTACTCTAGATAGCAGTATTGAGATGGGGGGTGGTCTCAGATCACTCCCCTAACTGGTGTCAGATTTTCCTAGAGTTTTACCAGCAGAGGGAGACAATCTGGAAGATCAATAATTTCCTATTGAAAGATGATCAGATTGCCAAACAAACTGTGAGCTCTATAGAACGGTATATGGAACACAATTTGCACACAACGAGTAAAATGGATATTGAATGGGCTGCTTTAAAATGTTTCATCAGAGGGGAATGCATCTGAATTGCCTCAACTAGGAAAAAGAAAAGAACAGCACAGGCTTACCAGCTCCTGTTCAGAATCAGAGATCTGGAGTACAGGCTATCCCCGAGTTTGGATGTCTCCTTAAGAAACCAACTCATTAAACTTAGGGAGGAGTACAATGAACTACTAAGAGACCAGGCTGAATTTACCATTTAAAGATCTAGGTCCACTTACATTGATCAAGGGGAGAAAGCTAGCCATTTACTGTCCCTCAGGGTTAAAAAACAGGAATCCTCCAGATTGGTGAAGGCTATTTCCTCACAGATAGATGGGTCCATCAAAATTGCACCAAAGGAGGTGGTCTCAGAATTTGAGCAATATTATGGGGATCTTTATAGTCCACCGAATACCCCGATTTCATCTTGGGAGATTGAGGATTACCTGGATTCGATTCCTCTTCCTCAGCTTGGAGAGGCCGACAAAAATCTTCTATTGTCTCCCATATCAGAAGCAGAAATCCGGGGGGTGATCAACAATCTCCCGTGGACAAGGCTCCTGGACCAGACGGCTTCTCTCCCATTTTTTATAAAAAGTTTGCTGGCCAATTAATACTGTGGTTAGTTAGATTTTTCAATCATATTTTATCCGAGCCCCCTTCGGACACTCGGTTACTGGAAGCCCTGATTGTGGTTATTCACAAACCTGGCAGGCCTGAGGACAGAGTCACAAGCTGTAGGCCAATTTCATTACTTAAGTGTGACATAAAAATTCTCCCTAAACTATTGGCCAATAGACTTGGAAGAGTTTTGCCCTCTTTAATCAATCCAAACCAGGTCGGCTTTATGGCAGGTAGGGCATCATCCGATCATCTTCAGAAGTTGGCCCATATTTTCTCTGTGTCCAGGGATTCGGTGGATCCCACTGTCCTGGTGTTCCTGGATGCAGAGAAAGCTTTTGACAGGGTGAACTGGGGGTTCTTATTTGGAATTCTTCAGAAGGCTGGGTTTCCTTCCCAGTTCATTCGTTGGGTCTGGACACTATACACAAATCCGACAGCAAACATTTTTTGCAATGGGGTATTCTCTTCCTCCTTTCCTCTGTGCTCTGGAACAAGACGGGGTGCCATTTATCTCCTCTCTTGTTCAACTTGTACTTGGAACCCCTTTTGTGGAAACTTCGGGAGTGCCCAGACATCCATGGGGTTAAAAAAGGGCCTCATGACCTGAGGCTTTCAGTCTATGCAGACAATATCTTGTTGCATCTTACACAGCCCACTAATTCTATTTCTGCTGTCCTAGACACCATAGCAGAGTATAGTCGATTGTCGAATTACAAGGTGAATTTAGATGAGACCCAGGTCTTTCCACTTAATGTACATACCCATAAAGGTTACCTTGGGGGTGCTAAGCTTCAGTGGTCTCCTAGACATCTTAAATATTTGGGTATTTTCTTGGTGGGTAGCCAGGCCAAGATGAAGCAGCTCAACCTAGACTCCTTGCTAGTTACCGTACAGCAAGACCCAACTCATTGGTCGGGCCTACCTCTTTCCTTATGGGGAAGGGTAAGCCTAATCAAAATGAGTGTGTTGCCTCGTATTTTTCACCCATTGAATATGTTAACCCTTAAGGTCCCATTCCTCTGGTTCAGGAAATTACATAGCTCCATCTCGGATTTTATTTGGAAGGGAAAGCCTCCGAGAAGAGCCTACCAAAAGATGGCAGCCCCTAAACTCAGAGGGGATCCGAGACGTCTGGATTTTATTTATTTTATTTATTTATTTAGTTTTTGTTGACCGGGTAAGTGCACTAGACAAATTCTGCCCATTTTCAGGCACGACCCGGGAGAGGGGGATACAGATGAATGCCAACTGACTTTAAACCAGATTAAGCTGTTGGTGGTATTTTTAGTGAATGGGGGAAATTGTTTGGTCAGAGCACTGGGGAAATTCCCCTACTCTTTTTGAGAAGTGCCATGGGATCTTTAACATCCACCTGAACTACCACCAGAACAGGCATATGGGGCCTCGGTTTAATGTCTCATCCAAAAGATGGCACCTCAGAAGTGTAGCACCCCACCCTCTTGCTGCACTGCAGCATCAGTTTTGTGATAATAACCCAAGTGCCTAGTGTGGGGATAGAACCCATAGCCTTCTGATCTCCCAGCCTCAGAGGCGAGTGTGCTACCTGCTGAGCCACTGACACTGACATGTCTGTATTATTGGGCTAGTCATGCGAGCAGATCTCTGTTGGCTGCGACCCATTGCAGAATCTTCTTCCTTCCCATATGTCCTCTCCTGGCTTCAAATTGAGCTTGACATATTAGATTCAATAGGGGTCTCGGGCGAAGCAATGCTGTACCTCAGACCGAAGGACTTACCTAAGTGAGGGATGGACTCTCCCATGACTACTTCAGTGGGAATTCACTTCCAACTATGTTCCTTTATTAAATACTGTCACACCATTGATACCAATCAGCCTCTGATGAAAAATCCTAATTTTAAGATGGGGGCAGATGTCTCACCCTTGCTTGGTTCCCATCAACTGATCACATTCGCCCTAGTGACCTGATGTCAGGCTCCTCCTATTTTACCTCAACAGAAATTCTGAGGAAGTGCCCTGCTCTGGGAAGTCCTTTTAGGATTTACCAGGTCTGCCACCTTCTAGTCTCAAAAAATCTCCAACACAGGGAGGATAGTAATAGGGGAGAGAATATCAAAAGTCTGGCTTATGCGGTTCAACAGCCCCATGCAGTCCTCGATTATACCCAGCTCTTTTCGAATTGGCCTTCCCCGTGGTGGATGGGGCAATGCCCTATTGGGAAGCTGTTTTCCCTTTGAAACAGATTAGCTGGAATAAATTATGGAAGGTATATCATTCCTATATCACTCAAGACAGACTGAGATTGATTAAATTGTTTATATTGAACAAGCTCTACTTGTTACCTGCTAGGCTGTTTAAGATGGGAAACTTCCTAATCCTACCTGTACAAGATGTAACAATGCAGATGGTGACTTATTTAATATTTTCTGGGAATGCCCCCCCCCCCAATTGCCTCCCTGAGGGACAGTATCAGGCAAAAAGCTGATCCCCTTCTGGGACTTAATGACTTGTTTACACCAGAAATTTGCTTGATAGGGACTACACTGGAGTTTTTTGGGTTTTTTTCCAATTGTTTAACCAGGTGAGACACACTAAGCTGAAAGCTTGTTTACAGGTGCAATCTGGAAGCACAGGGAAGTTAAGTGATTTGCTCAGGGTCATACAGTATGGAAGTGGGGGCTGTGGGATTCAAACCCAGGTCTCCAGATTTACAGCTCAGAGCCTTAAACCACTGCACTATACTGCCTCCCCTTGTTGATGTCCTACAGAGAAGGTACCATATGGCATTGATTGTACTCTCTCTTAAGGCTCTGGTGCTTCGTCACTGGAAAGATTCCACAGTGATAATTTATTCTGAGTGGCTCCAAGAGCTTTTATCCAACTTGAGGAGTGAGAAAATGATTGCCAGCATCCATAATAGAGTTTCCAGATATAGGGACAGATGGGAGTCTCTCCATACTCTATTTACCCTGTGATTTTTCTGCGGGTTATAATGGTACAGCAATCCCTGTAATTTTCTTTTTCCCTCCATTTTTTTTACGGTCTAGTATGCTCTGCCAAGGTATGGGAGGGGGGTTGGGGAGGAGGAGGGGGCAATAGGGGATGTTGGGTAAGTGTGGTTTGTTTGTATTCTCACATAGTTTCATTCTGTCAAGTTCTACCAGTGAGTTGGTGCTTGTTCTTGTAATGTATGTCTTGCGATTGTCATTGTATTTGTTTTGTAAAACCTTTTGAATAAAGCTTATTGAATTAAAAAAAATACGGCACGACAAAAGGGCCTAATTGCTATTGAATTACACGGTTCCCTGCAGTATACTACAGCATTTTGTGATATACTGCAGCATTATTATGTTGCATCTTAGCAGGTGTCACTGTATGTATGTGTACGTGTAGATAGATAGATGGGGGGAGAGAGCGAGAGATAGATGGATAGATGGATAGATGGATAGACAGATTTATTTTTATAAAACCTTAAGAAAAAATCCTGGTCTCTGATTGGTCCATAGTCAGTCATGTGACATTGAAGATTTTTGAACTATTGACCAGTTTTAGACAGAAACTGGTCAATAGTTCAGTTTGAAACTGGGCAGTGGTTCACTAGATGGGCAATAGTCCATTGAACTATTGTCCCGTCAACCTGTCAGTCACCCTCCACCACACCCCCTGTCACCAAGATGACAAGTTACAAGGATTTTAGCACCTACCTGTATCTCCATTGTTTTTGTAAATAATTATTAAAATCCCTGGTGCTAGTGGTCCCTCCTCCTCCAACTGGGCATGTGTAAATCTTCTCATACACCCGCCCAGTGCTGACCACTGCATCAGTCACTCATGAACCACAAAAACATTTGCTTTCTTTTCACTCCCTGCTCCCTATGAAATTCTCTTGGGGTGGGAGAGTATTCTCATACACTGATCCCAGAGCTGTAGTGGTCTAGCTAGAAAATCCTGTGGCAGACTTCCATTTGTTTCCCTGGGTTCGATTGAAACTCCTTGGGTCCAGTAGAACAAGCTATCTGTGTGTGCTTCTTGTTACGAAGCGCAAGTGTGGCTCCAGATGCACATAGCAGGGGCTTGGTACACAGACCATGGAGCTGTAGTGGTCTCACCAGAAAATCCTCTGGCAAACTTCCACTTGTTTCCCCTGGTCCTGATTGAAACTCCTTATGACCATGAGAACAAAACGGCTGTGCATGTGGCTCTGGACACAAATAGAAGACATTTGGTGGTGCTACAACAAAAAGTATACTGTCTCTATGATCCCTGGCCTGTTTGCCAATTCCTGAGGGCCGGCTGAGTTGTTCTGGGGAGTGGTGGTGGACTGCTAGCATGACTGAGAAGAGGACAGGAACAGTGCAAGGCCCGTTTGTCAATTCCTGAGGACTGGATGAGTTGTGGGATTGGTTTTGGACTGCCAGTATAACAGAGAATAGGACAGGGATACAGCGAGGGGGAGGGTGGCGGTGGTGATGCTGAGTCTCCAAGAGACTGAGGAACCCTGGACATGCAGCTTCAGAGACCTAAAACCCAAAGTAAAAAATAAAATTTATGAGAACGGGTTCTGTTATTTATTTTAAAAATACAAATGTGTCTTTTTGTTGTTGGTGGGGAGAGGATGGGGAGCTTGTAAATGGTTGTTTCTGATGTTGATTTTAAAAATGTGTAGCTGGCAATTTAGAGTGGTATCACATTTCAGACACATTAACTTAAAAGTGGGGGAACAGCATAGCAGAGGAAAGGCTTTAGAAAACACATATTGACTGGAGTGGTTTTGGGATATAGTCACAAAATCTTGACCCCGGGAGAGGATCTATTGCCTTCCAATAGTCATATTGCCCTCAGCCTTCTGCTTCAAGCAACATAACACTTGTCAGGCAATAGTTCATACTTCAGGGTCAATATTTTCCACTATATCCCATTACTCTGATCAGTATGTAGGGTTAATATAAAGATGGGTACCTTTGTTCTCAAGGGAATCATGGGTCTCCTTCCTTTCAATCTTCAGTCATGTTTTATTAAATTACAGAATCCCTTTGGCACAAGGTCCCGGACAGGAGGAGTGCTTAGGGTCCCCTATTATAGAAAGACAATTGGCCAAAGATCTGTGGTTTTTAGGGCCATAACTTTCTTTAACAGCATTCCTTCTGCCTTAATCAAATGTGGAACTGTTTGGTCTTTCGAATATATGCTTGTATGATGGCTTAATTCTAATACTGACTGTACTTGCTACCAACAGATGTTGTTCATCCAATGTATCTATGCATGTATTCATGTAGATTTTGTACTTTGTTCATATAGTATGTCCTGTTTCAATTGTATTTTTTTATGTAAAACTTGTTGCTTTTGAAAATGGGCAATTTGCTCATCTTGCTAACAAGCATAAAAAATAAAAAATTAAAAAAATTAAAAATATGTGATTATATATATATTCATTGCAAAACACTTTGTTAAAGCACCATTATGGTTGAAGCATCAAAAATAGGGAAATATGACCTTAGGGCTCCCAAGCCTAAGACCCAACCCCCACTGTGCATGCAGCAATAGGCATGAAGATTGTGTTTTGGGGTTGTGAACCCTAATGCTGACCCCATTCTCCTATGCTGTACCCATCTTACCTTACTTACTCATGGAATGGGGTGAGCATTAGGGTTCACAACCCCAAAACACACCTCATGCCTGTTCCTGCATGCACAGTGGGGGTGGGGTCTTAGGCTTGGGAGCCCTAAGGTCATATTTTCCTACTTTTGATGCTTCAATCTTAATGGCGCATTAACAAAAATTTTTTAAATGAATTTCCTTACTTTTTGAGAAGGTATAATCATAGACCTATTTGATTATGAGAATGGTAGGGCCCTGTGCTCCCATCCATGCCTCTTGTAATAGTCCCTCATTTCCATGTGTTAGTGCAGAGACTGCCAGACCCCACACTCCTATCAGTCCATAGTGTGTGGAAGGACCCTGTGCCCTCATACGTGCCTATTATACTTGTTCCTCATTTCCATGAGGGAGCATGGGGCCCTCTGGGCCCCATGCTCCCATCAGTCCATAGTAAGTGGTGGGGGCACAGGGCCCTCCAGACTCTGTGCTCCCATCCATGCCTATTGTAATTGTCCCTCATATGTGTGCTCTCCCATCAGTGCATAATTTGTTGTGGCACCACTGTGCGCTGCAAAGCAGTACTGCTGCCATGTTGATAATGCATGCCAGAGTATAGGTCACATGTGCCCCATTCATTACAATTCACCAACAGTTTGAAGCAGGGCCTGCTTACATGCAAAGCAACTTAGTACACCCAAAGGTGTACTAAACTATCCATAGCACTGAAGCAGTATCTCAAAGTGTTTTCGAGATACAGCATCTGAAAAGGACCCCAACCATCACAATGTCACCCTAAGGGAAATTCCAAAATTTCAAAGTGCTATAACTCTGCTGAGCAGTAACATTTTTCCACCAAATCAGCCAAAGGCACATCTTTGGGGCAAGTCCTTTGTACCCTGAAAATTTCTGCCCAAAGGCCCAAACATTTTTTAGTTATGAAGTGACAAAGAAACAGACATACTGCACAGTATGTGGAAAAGCAATGTCGCAAACTGCAGCAGTAGCATAGTTCTTTCAGCAAATAATGTCACAATTAAGCAGTTCAAACTAAGTTAGCCACATCAACAGAACTATCCCACAAGATTATGCCTGGAAAATTTCATGCACAGCTGTTGAAGGGTTGCAAAGTTATTAAGGTGCAAAGTACGCAAAACTGGAAGACTGCAAAAATGGAAAAAAAACACGTAAATGTAAGGATGTTTAAGATACAATATCTCACAAACCACACAAGCAATTCAACTGAAATTAGCAACATCAACAGACCTGCCCATGAAATTATGCTTGCAAACTTTCATACATATCAATTGAACGGTTGCAAATTTATTAAAGTGCAAAGAATACAAAACTGGAGGACTGTTCATGAAAATGGGAAAAAAACTGCAAATTTAAAGATATTTGAGACACTGTATCTTTGAAAGAGATTCAGATGGAATTAAACACATCAACAGACCAACCCCATGAAATTATACATGCAAAATGTTATGCACATATGTTGTAGGACTCCAGAGTTATTAAAGTACAAATTATGCAAAACTGGAAGACTTCGTAAAAATGGAAATAACATGTACATTTTATGATATTTAAGACACAATATCTCACAAATCACATGAGAGGTGCAAATGAAATTTATCACATCAGCAGACATACCCCCTGAAAGTATGCATGCAAAATTTCATACACATTTGTTAAAGGGTTCTAAAGTTATTAAGGTGCAAATATGCAAAACTGGAAGACTGTCTGTGAAAAATGGGAATAAAACATGTAAGTTTAAGGATATTTGAGACACAGTATCTCAGAAATAACAGAACAGATTCAAATAAAATTTACCACATCAAGTAAGCTACCTCCAGAGCTTATCCATGAAAAAGCGAAACAGCACCCATACTACAATGAAAATGAACAGCAAAACGGAATTAACCATATAAATATTTATTGCAGATGTGCAAACATACGAAAAAGTAGCTAAAAAAGAACTAACGTTTCAAGTGGTACACTGCCAGGCGTCATCAGAGTAAATGATTTTTATCTACTAGTGCTTCTTAAATACACATAAAAAACAGACATGTGACACCAATTATCCAATGTCTTTTAAAACATTTCAATAAAGTATAGTTTGGTTTTGAATAATCCTTATCTACCAGTAGCTCTTAAAGTCAAACCCATATATCCATCTTGGGGACCTGTGTATTTCATAAACCCTATAATTTCTCATATAACAATTAACAAAAAGGTCCCCAGGCACTAATATTTAATCTTGCAGCATCAGTAAGCATCCCCGTGACTGGGGAAAGCACTCGCTCCACCGGCTCACATAGCCCAGCGGTCGGGCAGCAATTTCAAGGCCTATGACCAAGCCGCCCAGCCCAGATTCAACTCCCTACAAGGTACATCACCTCCACCAGCCTATTGGAAGCCGAGCACCTTTTCACTGAGCGGCCCCGATAGGCCAGGAGCCGAGGTCTTGCAATTCGAACTTTCCTCTGAGAAAAAGACTTTGCTTTCACCCTGGGTTAAAATTGGAACATTTTTACCAGTCCAGACTTCTTCTTTAAAGTGTAATTGTTGTAGAAAATGCAGTTAGTGTGTAACAAGTTACTGTTAGCAAGCGATTACAGCCCAGTTAAGTTAAATTAGACTGTTAAACTGCCCCTCCTTTGTGGTGCCCACTCTAAATATTCCCTTTGTCTTGTTAATTTGCTGCCCTGTGCTACGTGACCTTGCTGTACCCTAGCTGTCTTTAAAAACTTGCTTTTTTCTCCTTTTCCCTCAGTGGCACCCCTGTGACTGGGAAAGCACTCATCAATTGGTTCATATATAGCCTGAAGCGGTCAGGGTGCCATTTCTAAGGCCACCGACCAAGCCGCACAGACTGGATTCAACTCTCATAAGGTACGGCACTCTCCATCAGCCTATCGGAAGCCGAATGCCTTATCGCTGAGCGGCCCTGATTGGTCAGGAGCCAGGTCTTGCAATTTGAACTTTCCTCTGAGAAAGGACTTTGCTTTCCTCTGGGTTTTTCTCCCACCCCCACCCCTGCCCAGGCCCCCATTAAATACACGCTAGCCCCACCTCATTTAGAATCTCTCCTCCCACTGGGCAATATTTGGAACTAAACCTAGGGCTCTTCCCTTCGCCCAGGAAAGGCTCTCTTTTGTAGGCATTCTTACTCATTACCCCCCTTTTTTCTACCCAAACTATGGCTTATTACACTCTCAGCTTCCTACTGTTTTGCTGCTGTGTACCTCCTACTCTGTACACCATCGAGGAGCCAGCCTCTGAAATAATACTTGACCTACTATATTCTGCCTCTCAAGACACTTGCCGTTGCACCTTACCTTACCCAGCACCCCCCTCTGTCTTCTCGCCAATGTCCTCAAACCTGCTGCTCCCATCGCCATTCACAGCTTTTGCACTCCCCTTACTTTACATGCAGAACCACTTCTCACTATAGCTCTCCGGCAAGGTTAAGCTTACATCTTCAGATCCTAACAAACGTCGCTTAAGGAATAAAGAGCTTATGTGTTTTACTTACACACTTAAAAAATTACTCCTCCTGCTCCTACTTTGCCCAGGCAATGTTGAGGTAAATCCAGGCCCTTGCTCACTGTTTAGTTCACCAACAGAGTATGCGTCAGCCTCAGGCCTTAAAATAATGTGAGTATATATATATTAAGCCTTACAAAAAAAAATCAACCAATTGCAAGTTTGGGCCCTTCACACAAAGCCCGATCTCATTGTCATCATGGAATCCTGGTTAAAAAAATCAAATCTGGACAAACAAGTCTCTCTCCTGGGTTACAATCTGTACAGAGCAGATAGGATATCTAAAGGAGGGGGAGTAGCTATATATGTAAAAACTAAATTCTCAGTTAGTGAAATCCTTTGCAGCACTAAGCGCAAGGAATATGAAATAATCTCCTTAAAACTACACCTACCATCCAAGGAATGTATTACAATCATAGGTGGTTATAGGCCCCCTAATGGGGGTACAGGCATCTTGGAGTCCTTGAAATCCTTAACCGCCTCCGCAAATACCGAAGTTTTAATCTTTGGGGATTTTAACCTTAACTGGCTCTCACACAAATCTCAAACCCTCAAATTACTCTGTGATGAATTGGGACTTACTCAAGTAGTGACCGAGCCAACTAGGACTAATAAGGCTAGTGCTGTGAATAGCTCCATTCTTGACCTTATTCTTACTACCCACCCTAACAAACTCCTCTGTACAGCAGTATTTCACAATGACATGAGCGACCATGGAATAGTAGTATGTACTAGGTCTCAAGCAAAAGCACAAAATCAGACCAAGTTCATAACCAAATGGTCATTCAGAAAATTTCTACCAGCAAATTTCTTAAGCGACCTTAGTAGGATTAGGTGGCAGAGCCTATACCTCACCACAACTCCAGATGAGGCGGTCACAGTCCTAAATGAGAATGTCAACCGTATAGTAAATAAACACGCACCACTCATTAAAGTCAGGACAAGGAAGTTCTCTCACCCCTGGTTCTCTCCAGAGCTCAGGTCTGCCCTCTCTGAGCATGACAAGCTATGGGCAAAGGCGAGGCATACCAAGAGCCCCGTAGACTGGCAGGCTTTTTGAACCTCGAGGAATGCCTGCATCAAACTTATCTGTTCTGTCAAAGCCAATTTCTATGTGTCCATGCTAGAACAGGCCAAGGGAGACGCACAGAAAATTTGGAAGACCTTGAAGTCAGTTATAGGTAAACTGGTGGCCTCACCCTTACCTTCTAAAATCATGAAAAGCAATGTGACCATTGAAGATAGTTGCCAAATCTTAGAAGAATTCAACTCTCACTTTGCCACCGCTGGGCTGGCAATTGATTCATCCCCCCTATGTGGCACGAGTGAATAGACAGGCTAATTCAGACCCCCGACATATCAGCATCAAGCTGCCCTTTTCGGGTCCGCCCTATCAACTTTAAAGAAGTGGAAGATGACCTTATCAAGCTAGACACCAAAAAAAGTGCAGGAAATGACGGTATCGATCCACTTTTCTTAAAACTCAGATCCCCCCACCTCACTGCCCCCATCCTCCACATTTTCATTCTCTCTATTTCTTCCTCTGTCATCCCATCATGCTGGAAACTAGCCCACATCCTTCCACTTTTTAAATCAGGTGACCCTTGTGACCTAAATAATTACAGACCCATTTTGATCCTTCCAGTCCTCTCCAAAGTCTTCGAAAAACTGATCTATGTGCAACTAAAGCAACATATGGAAACCTTCTTGCTCCTGAACCCAGTTCAATCTGGTTTCCATTCCAGCCACAGTACTGTTACTGCCCCTCGCCAAAGTGACTGATGACTGGATCACTGTAATGGATTCTAAGAAGATCACAGCGGCTGTCTTCTTAGACCTAAGCAAGGCATTCGACACAGTAGACCACTCCATAATCAAATATAGCCTTGCCAATATAAGTGCTACTCCAATGACCATACAGTGATTTAGCAGTTATCTTTCAGGGAGGACACAAAAAATTAAAACCAATGGTACGTTCTCTTCCCCCCTACCAATCACTAGAGGAGTCCCACAAGGCTCTATATTAGGTCCCATCCTCTTCTCTATATACATTAATGAACTCGACCGCTATATAACCCAATCGAAACTCCACTTCTTTGCCGATGACACAGTTCTCTATACTTCTGAAGCATCTTTATCCAAGGTCAGGGAGATCCTTCAGATGGACTTTGCCCAACTCGAAACTAACCTCATTAATGCCAGACTTCTCCTTAATGCTAAAAAAAACAAAGCTATGATCTTCTCTCCCAATACGATGCCCTCACTCACTTCCACCCTGCCGAATGAATTTCTAGTTACATCTCTAGGCGAACCCCTCGAAGTCACCCCAAAGTTCAAATATCTCAGGTTCTGGATTGACAATAAGCTCACTTTCTCAGAACATATAGATGACCTTGACAGAAGGTTAAAAATACACCTTGGCTTTCTGTTCTGAAACAGAACACTCTTCCCTCTAGACATTAGAACCAGTCCAGTACAAGTCACGTTCCTCCCACTACTTGACTAGGGGGACATAATTTACACATCATCTACAACTTCAAATCTAAGGAAATTGAATGTCCTTTACCACCGGGCCTTGCGTTTCATTACGAATTCCCCGATTCAGATGCATCACTGTAACTTATATTCAACCGTAGGCTGGACATCACTCACTGCCAGACATATGCTCCATGCCGGTACCTGGACCATAAAACTCCTTCTCCACAAACTACCTAGTTACCTAACCTCCCTTATTCAGACTGCCCACAGCGTCTACTCACTTAGGAACTTAGACTTCTTGGCATTAAGGGACCCATATACCCGCACCAACCTGGGCAAACGTGCCATCTCAGTCACCCTCCCCACCATTTGAAGCCAGTTACAAATATCCCTGAAGCTTCCCACGCTAGTCTCGCCTAGCCTTTTCAAATTGCTATCTAATGCAAAATTAAAAGACGTGTGTAGCTGCCGCTAAGACCCGAGTTGTCTTGGCCCATCTGATTACAATGGTCTTAACTATAGGGACTAGCAGACTTGTTAGGTGATTGGATGCACCGTTTCCTGTTGAACACTTTAAGCCTGCACTAAGCAATGACTGTTTGTATGTAGTTTCTGCCTTGTCTGTATATATGTATCAGGACCTCCTTATGAATGAGCTCGCTCAATGGAGTTTTTTCCTGCAATAAACTTGAAACTTGAAAACTTGAAACTTGAATCCAACTTGAGTGTTTTTAGCATTTATACTTTTTTTAAAATGCTGAGAGATCAATACTCTCATTCAAGCCCTTCTGGGAGCGTGCTCCTAAAGTAAAGATCCAATAGCTCTCTCTCTGTCCAATTTTCTTGTTTAAATCCCTCCCTCTGGGTCCTAAAGAAACCAATTCAAGACCAATAAACTTAAAGGTGTGTTTCTAGAAATCGTTTGTCAAAATATGTTTCACAATGGCATAGTTAATATCTTTCTTTTCTACTGCCTTTACATGTTCACTTATTCTTAATTTGAATTTTCATGTAATATGTCCAACATAATACACCCCACAATCACATGTAAGTAAATAAACCACCCCATGCTATTGCATGTAATGAAATCCTTTAGCTCCATCATTTTACCTGTAACAGGGTGTGCAAACTGCTTGCAATTATTTATGTATTGACAAAAATTAATAATTGCCACATTTATGTGTACCTTTAGGTCTGGAAGTTAATAACATCTGTTTGTTCAGCTCCCTAGTGGTCATGTTCGATGTTACACGATCTCCAATACTTTTACATTTCCTAAAGATCACCTTAGGTCCATCCTTGGTCACCTCCTTCAGTTTGGGTTCCAAACCCAAAAGAGCCCAATTGTTTTCTACAATCTTTCTAACATCCTTGGCTTGCCTGGAGAACCTAGTTACAAAAGGACATTCCATGTTTTGTTTAATTTTAGTTTGTTTGTACATCAATACTTCATTCATGTCCATTGCATCTTTTTTTCTATTAGCTGAAACAATGCTGTTCTTACTATAACCACGTTCCACAAATCTGGATACCTGCTCCCCCTTTTTTTTTTTAACAAATTCCTCTGGCTCTGTACAGTTTCTGAGTGTTCTAATCAATTGTCCCTTAGAATATTAAATCTGGTATGGAAAGGATGGCAACTATCAAATCTTAACAGAGTATTCCTATCTGTTGGTTTTTGGAAGAGGGTGGTACATGCTCCTCCCCTTTCATCTTTATAAATTCTTAAATCCAAAAATGCAATACTCATACTGTCAATTTCATATTTAAATCTTAAACAGCTGCTAGTGGATTCCATCCATGATATGAATAAATCAAAATCTTTCACAGTTCCTTTCCAAACAACAAAAATATCATCAATAAAGCGTTGCCACAGATCCAAACAATCAATGTATGGATCTGTGGCAGCTTCATAAAGGTAATCCAGCTCCCATTTCCCTACAAAGAGGTTGGCATAACTGGGTGCCATAGTGGTACCAATGGCAGTACCCTGTATTTGATGATATATTTGTCCATTAAACCAAAATATATTCATGGTCAGAACAAATTCTGCCAACTGTACAAGAAATGGGGTTGGCACTTTTACCCTTTCCTCTTCAGATCTTTTTTCTAGGAAAAATGATAGCGCACTCAGTCCTTCACTATGTGGTATGACTGTGTATAATGAGTTGACATCTATTGTAGCAAAATACCAATCTTGTTCAACTTGTAATTCCTCCACAATCTGTACTACCTGGGTGGAATCTCTAAGAAAAGATTTAATACCCTGCACTAGGGGTTGCAAAAAAGTGTCCAGATACATGGAAAGTGGCTCAGTCAGCCAACCTCTGCCGGATACAGTCGGTCCACCTGGGGGTCATGTTAGACTCTTATGTATTTTAGGTAGGACATGTAACGTTTTTTGTTAATTGTTATATGAGAAATTATAGGGTTTATGAAATACACAGGTCCCCAAGATGGATATATGGGTTTCACTTTAAGAGCTATTGGTAGATAAGGATCAATTGAAACCAAACTATACTTTATTGAAATGTTTTAAAAGACATTGGATAATTGGTGTCACATGTCTGTTTTTTTATGTATATTTAAGAAGCACTAGTAGATATAAGATCATTTACTCTGATGAAGCCTGGCAGTGTACCAGGTGAAACATTAGTTATTTTTTAGCTACTTTTTCATATGTTTGCACGTCTGCAATAAATATTTATACAGTTAATTCCGTTTTGCTGTTCATTTTCATGTAGTATGGGTGCTGTTTCGCTTTTTCGTGGATTTCTGATATCTAATACAGCACCATACATTTCCTGGTGCTCTTAATGCTTCCTGTTACTCCAGAGCTTATGCATGCCAAATTGCATGCAAATCCTTTGAAGGGTGTCAGTATTATTAAGGTGCAAAGTATGCAAAACTGGATGACAGCGTGTGAAAAGTATTTTGACATCTATTTTTTCCTATAGGAAATAATGGGAAATTAAAGATGTAATAACTTTTGAATGGATTCATATTTTTTCACCAAACCTTCACAAGGCACATCTGTGAGGCAAAGACTTTCTACCCTGAAAAATTTTAGACCACAATTTCAAACAGTTCCTGAGATACGGGTGGACAAAAAAAAAAACCCAGCAAAACTCACAACACCTTCTGTAATTTCAACATTTTGTATCTCAGACACCACAAAACAGATCCACATGAAATTTGGAAAATCAAGAGACTTGCCCCTAGAGATTATGCTTGCCAAATGTCATGCAAATCCAGTGAATGGTTCCAAAGTTATTAAGCTACACAAATTGGCCTTTAACATTAAACACCCTCATCAACCTTAATATACTGGCGCTACCGTGCCAGTAACTGAGGGCCTTAGTGCACCACCACTGAAGGTGGCACTAAGTAGTCACAAAGACCACTTCATGCTGGATAGTACTTTGTAACCTTATTGAACTGTACTCAACTAGAGTAATGACCGCTTCCTGTTTGCCCACAAAGATTATTGCAGGCAGTCAGGAAAGGGGGCTTCCATGCAAAAAAGTGGCACAGCCATACACAGAAGCAGTGCTCTCCTTTGTTTACCTCCTGCTAGAAAAAAAGCAATAGTGGGGTTTCACAGGTCAAAGCAGCCAGGCAGATATATGGTAGGGTTTTTTACAACCAGGGAAAACAGGTATTAGGATTGGGGGAGGGACACCTCTAGACTACTAAGGATGGCTGGCATTGAACATGTGAGAGGGGGAGCATTGGACCACCAGGGAGACTAGTACAGGGGCCATGGGTGACCACTGGATCACCAAAGACCTGACACTTGAAGATTAGTGGTAATGGCCATTCTGGCTGTGGTGCCCATGTGCTCAGTGCTGCCACTGTGGTACAGCTATGGACATGGGGACATGTGCCAGGTACATGCCACCACAACATGCTGTGCCAACATTGTGTGTGGATTCCCAGATGGGGTTTGCACCAAGCGGAGTGATTTGCAGTGTGTTATCGTTATAGGATGGGACTTCATCCTCAAGAAACACGTCTGATTTTCTCCATCACAGCTTATAGTGGGTGGTGGTGCATTTTTGCTGGTACAAGCTCCCTATTTTGTGCCTCCCCAACTGGATCTGAGACTAGAGCTCCAAGTCTGTAAATTAGCAGGCTTCAGTTATGCAATGATATAGAAACATAAACATTTTACTTATAGTCTTTGTCCTAGTTCTGCAGGAAGTGTTCAAGTACTGCAATGATCAATATGCAGATCCTTGGTCAGCAGTGAGTATGTATATATGGGACACACAATGGGCAGACTCTGAATATGCCTTTTATATCATGAGTGAGGGGTCAGGATGACCATAACCCATGAGTGGCAGAGCCATGAGTGAGTTATGAAAGTTCTGCCCCCTCACAAGTGATGATAAATTCATATTCTGAGTTAGGCCATTGTGTGTCCAATTTAAAAAATGTATTTTACACTGTAGAGCTTTCAAGATTAGTTCTTTTAACCATGAGCATAGATACTCATCACTAGCTTGTGGCTTATATCCAGTGTGACTGTCTGCTGGCTCACGCTTCTCATTGCCTGCTACTGTAACAATTATTTTGGGGAAATCATTGCCATGGACACCATACTGATGCTGCTCAAAGCACTAAGCAACTCCACATTCTTCAGTCAGAATCAGCAGATACTATAAGGCGGATGGACTATTTTAATTTAAATCTTTGTTCTTAATTGAATAAAACACATCATAAAGTATGTTTTAAACACTTTTTTCCTTATAGTAATAGCAATAAGGCACTCCTGGGGTTAAGTTAATGATCTTGTTAATCACCCCTGGGGGCAATATGGCACTCGGCTGTGCCTCGTGTCACATTACACCCTAATGGCATGCTTAACTAGAACATTACTATAACCAATGGTCATGCCTTATTGCTTAAGTTTTGAGTGCAGCAGAGACTACTGTGATATCATTAGACATTGTTCAAGCTGTTTTCCCTTTGGTTAAGAGATCCTTTGTGACTAATCTCAAGTGATTATAAATGGTGGTGACGCACCTAGAATGATAAATCATTTATTTTCATTTTAGGTATTCAGCTCATATAAATAAGTCATGTATCTGCAAGGTTTTATTCTTACCTTCTTTGTATAAATATATTTATTTTACAACGCATTTACCCAGGATAGCCCAGTTCATGTGCAACATGTTATTCTTAGCAACATATTATTTCTACTCAATATTTATCTAGTAGGAATGGGTGTGTGATATAAATCTGTAATTCCTTGTTTCTCAGATTAGTGCTGTAGCCATGAAACCAGATTACTTTCCTGGCAAATGAATGTAACTTTAATTTTAGCTGTTTCACTAGATACTTTGCCTGTTCTGATAATTCATTAATTGTGTCATTAGGTGTGTGGTCCAAACCACGTCACATCATAGTCAATGCCTCTGCAGTGGAATTGTACTGGAGTGAGCCAGCAGTTCCCAATGGGATAATTTCTCAGTACTGCTTGATCCGGGATGGTGCAGCAGTTTACAAGGGTGGCAGCAGATATCTGAATTACACTGACTCTGGCTTGCAGCCCAATACAAGGTAATGTCTTATGCTGATCTTCAACAAGCTTTTAAGAGGTGATTATCAGTGATATTGTATCTGTGCGTGTCACAAAGAATCCTTTGAGTTCCTCTTGAAAAGGAAAAATCATTGGTACTTAATCATTAAAACCTGGTAACAAATCTTTAGAAGACCTTCCTAAGAGCAAATATAGATGCTTTCCCCTTGCTCGATCGAACTTAGCCTTTTTTTCAGAATATTAAGAGAGAGCAGCTACAAAAGTCAAAGTATGCAGTTGAGGAACTTTAATAATCAGAAACAGGAAATAGTAATGGTGCTATTTAAAGAGCAGCTGTCCACTTCAGTATATAATAACATAAGCACTCTCTATTCTGCTGTTATATTTACTGCCAGATGCATCCCTTAAACATCAGTTGAATGTTTGCAGTATGCTTTTATCAACTTGTCAAAGTTGTCAGCGTGTTGTGCCTGAAAGTAGGCATTCGCTTGTGTAGTGCACTTATCCACTTAAGTAAAACTAAGTAAATACTATAAATAAATAAAACTTGTTCACACAGTGTGTAGCCAAAATTTTCATTGGGGTTTTCTGACTTTACAGTGCACATGTTAATGCTAACCATGACAGCAGACTGTGGTGTTGCAAACCTAGCAATTGTGAGGTCAGTCTGTGGCCTGTTGGATGATTTTTAAATAGTTTAATAAGTACAGCCTGCAGTCTTGCAACCTTGGAGGCTGTTCCCTTCAGATCTCAGAAACTAAGCAGGGTTAGGCCTGGTCTGTATTTGAATGGGAGCCTTCAATAAACCCCAGGTGTTTGAGGAAGTGGTGGTGTTACACTGCAGTGGGCACTCTTCCCTTTGTTGTAAGTAACTGTATCATATAAAATAGAACTAATTTAATCTAGTATGGAGGGAGTTAGAGTGGCAGGGCACACACATAATGTCACAAACAAGGGGGGGGGGCGGGGAAGCTTTGCTGGCCTTCTGTCCAACTCAGTAAAATCTAGCATACTCAAGGGAAAGGGAAAAGAAGTGTGTCAGGGAGAGATGTTGGAAAATGATATCCAACAATGCAGGGACTTGTGGCAACAAAACACCAGAAATTCAGGCAATGGTCACGGAGGGAGAAGTTGACTTGGTGGTGGTAACAGTGACCTGGGCATCCTTGAACCATGAATTGGACATGACCATGCCAGAGTAATACTATTCAGAAATGACATGGCAAAAGGCAGGGGAGATGGGGCAGTGCTGCCTGTCAAAGAGGGAGCTGAGGCAACAGAAACAGATATCCTGGGGGTCATTTGGAAACTCTGTGGGTACTAGCAGCATCAGAAAAGGGGAAAAATTCAGATTAGGGTGGTCTGTAGATCACCAGGGCAGGATCAAGGGGTAGACAAAGAATTGGGAGAGACACTTAGGATGGTGGCCACTCAATGGTAAGTGGTGATAGTGGGGGATTCCAATATGCCAGAT
Organism: Neoceratodus forsteri; assembly: GCA_016271365.2. Taxonomy (NCBI): domain Eukaryota; kingdom Metazoa; phylum Chordata; order Ceratodontiformes; family Ceratodontidae; genus Neoceratodus; species Neoceratodus forsteri. The sequence continues at coordinate 1,174,680,074 of CM057450.1, read as the reverse complement.
GTAGACTGGAAATTTTCAATTGTATCAAGTGGTAGGAATTAGTTCCTGGTGGAGGTCTGCCAAGATGCATTCCTGGATCAATTAGTTCAGGGCCCAACAAGAGAAGAGGCCCTGCTGGATCTGGTGATCACCAACAGTGAGAAGAATCAGATGGTAGAAGTCCTGGAAGTGCTTAGTTCCAGCGACTGCAGGACAGTAGTTTTGGAGGTCCATGTAGGGTCAGTCAAATAGGCAAATGGAATAAAGGTATGGGATTTCAGAAAAGCAGACCTTGGCAAAATAAGAGAACAGCTGGAAGAAAGTATGAAAGATACAGAGAGGGCAGAGGGCTCAGAGAAAAAATGGGTACTATTAATTAATAAAAGGCAGTGATGGAAGTGGTAGATTGCTCAATTGCAAAGGTATCCAAAGGGAAAAGGGCTAAAGAGGATTCACAGTCAATGTAAAGGTTGCAGTAGGAGCCAAAAGGAGGGCAGTCTCAAAATATAAGGAATGACAAAGGAAAGAGGACAGGGAAACATACCTGGAGGCGGCACAAGAAGCCAGGAGGAAGGTGAGGGATGCCAAGGCACAGACTGATGTCCAGATGACGCTGAGTGTGAGGAAAGGGGAAAAGGAAGTCTTCTGATACATATAGTAGAAGCGTATGGTCAAAAGGGGTATAGTGAGACTAAATAGCAAGGAGAGGGACAAGGGGAATGCAGAGATACAAAACAATTATTTCTGTTCAGTATTTACTAGGGAGAAGAATAGGCCACTGCCAGAATGTAGGGTTAAAATGGAAGGGAGCAAGGGCTCTGGAGGAACAATCCAAATAATGCAGAAAAGGGTGCTGGAAAAGCTGACAGTGTTCAAAGTTGATAAATCTATGGGACCTGACAGCCTACACCTGACGATGTTAAAAGATGTAGCAGAAGTTATAGCAGGACCACACATGGACATATTCAGTTGCTTGCTGACCATGGGAGTGGTCCCTAAGAACCAGAGGACAGTGCATATAGTCCCTTTACACAAGAGTGGAAAAAGGGATGAGCTTGTGAATATAGACCAGTCAGTTTGATATCTATAGCAGGGAACATTTTGGAGTCTTTGATGAGGGAGGATCTAGTAGATCTCCTTGAAGGGAACAGGCTGCATGACCCCAGACAGCATGGGTTCACAAGGGAAAGGTCTTGCCAGCCTAATCTGGTTGACTTCTTCAATAGGGTGACTGCAGCTGTGGACAAGGAGCAGGTCACTGATGTGGTATATTTAGACTTTAGCAAGGCATTTGACTCAGTCACTCACTCACAGGACGCTGGTCAAAAAGATAAGAGATCTAGGAGTGGAGGACAAATTGGCAAACTGAGTGGAGAACTGGTTGCAATGAAGAACACAAAGGATGTTAATAAATGGGGAGTTTTCAGAAGTAAGGGAAGTAACAAGTGAAGTTCCTTAGGGGTCGGTGCTGGGCCTGGTTCTCTTCAATATATTCATCTGTGACATTCTGTAGGTGAGGGCATCAAGTGTAAGACATGCCTCTTCACAGATGACACTAAGATCTGCTCAAGCCACGCCGGCGACCTGTGTTCGGGAACAAGCATGGATGGCCGGGAGTCGGCCAGGGAGGAGAAGGATGAAGTTCCCAACGGCTGCTATCCTTCTCCGGGGAGGACACCTGCAAGCTCCCGCCATGATACCACCACCTGGGGGTGCTCAGGTGGAAGGTGTGGTAGTGGGAGGTAGCAGTATGGGAACAGGGCAGATGTCAGCAGAGGCGCATCTCAGTGCATCTCCTCATTGGCCCTCATTGCACGCTGATGCCTGGGGTTGAACAAGGGAAACAACCCCCATCTCTCTTAGGTGACGACTCCTCGCTGCACATCCTTGGCTCATTGGAGCAGACTCCGTTGTGCAGGTTCACTTCAATAGTTGTTGGGGAGGTAAAGTGGGGGTTCCTCCTCACCCCACACTGGGGGGTTAACCGGGCATCAAGGTCAGAAGTGGAACTGTGTACTCTAGGGGCAGACTCTAACGATGAGGTTTGCGTATGGGGCAGTCTGAGAGAGTGGAGAGAGGGGGCAGTAAGGAGCAAAAATACAGAAAGTCAAAAAAAAAAAAAAAAGATCTGCTCAAGGGTAGACATGGAGAAAGGGAAAAGGGAATCCAGGCAGGATTTCGGTATGAAATTTTTGGAGGGGGGCTGGATAGCACAACAGAAGGAAAGGACAGACTGGATGGGCCAGTGTGCCTTTTTTTGCCATCAGCATCTATGTACCTCTATACCAATGCCCAACATGGCGACAGGGAATAGTGCGCTGTCTTCTGAGTGAGATGTTAAACTGAGATCCTGTCTGATAGTTCTGGTGGTTATGTAGGTGGACAACATGAAAGAATCCACCAACAGATAACCCTAGTTTAATATCAATCAGAACTTCCTCTATCTCCCTCTCCCTGGAATGAGGCTAAAAATAGGAAATATTCCCTAGCCTTCCTCTCCTGGTCAACAAAAACTAATGAATAAAGTATTCCCTCACTATAACAATGTTGTGGCCACTGTGGCTGTCATTTATAGCTCACTCTTTATTGCGCTCTTACCCAGAGTGATACAAGGTCACTGTCATGCCAGTTTATGTGGCTGGAGTATGATAGAGGGTGTGCTCAGGTAGTCAAGCAGGAAAAGTGCAGTAGCCACAGTCAACTGGTGTGTGAAGTCGGAATGAGATGGGGGTAGCATGAAGTTGTTGCTTGTAACATGTGGAGAGAGTGAAGCTTTGCGAGAGATCTCTGAACAGGCATCAAAACACATTAAATAAATAGAGAATAATATATGGGCAACCATACACAACAAGGCTGTGTTTCCATCGAGGGGTTGAGATGACAGCATATGAACCTCAAGAGCGAAGCTCAAGAGGTCCATGCTGTCATCTTAGTCCCAAGATGGAAACATATGCCGAGTTGTGTGTGGCAGCCCATATTTTATTTGTTATAATATATGTTTTTTTACACTGGAGTGACAGACCCCCCACTGAAGTGAAAACAAAACATCTTGCCATTAGTTTGTTCTGTTCTATGATCAAAATTAAATTCACAGACTTTTGAAAGTTGAAAGGTACAACTTTGGACACTGGGTGGTAAGTAAGTAGCTAGGTGTGGAATAAATGAGAAATTTTAAATTGTATGACTTTTGAACAGTGCAGAACAACCATTCGGAAAGCGCACAACAACACTTTGGAATGCACACAATGGTTTAGAATGTACACAACAAGGATACTGAGTAGGCTGATTAATTATACAGAACAAAGGCTAACCATATACTAAAATCTTTTTCTATATTCTATTAGGAGTCTAAATAGGCATCAAAACAGGTTTAATAAAATCCATTTCTATATTCTACTGATATGTATGAAAGGCATCTAATAAAATCTATTTACATATTTTATTAATAACAGTATATACATAAACAGTGCAGTGCTCCTTAGTTGCTCAGTTGGTCCCTAGGACAGCCCCAGGCTAGTATATAAATTATCTGGATTGTCTTGTTTTTGGCTATCAAAAAAAGGCTTTCTGTTTTGATTTTCTACCTCTCATTTTCCCTATGGTCTCTAATGTAAAGACTACTATGCTATCATTTTTGTGTTGTCTTGCGTGTGCGCAAGCAACATCTGGCAGTAGTAGCACAGTGAGAGGTGTGTCAGTGTTGGCGAATGCAGGGCACGCTTTAGTAGGTGCATCCCTCATTCCCCAATTAGCCAGCATGTTAGCGCTGATGCAAAAATTATATAAAGTGACACCAACTTGAAAGAGATCTGCCGCTGCAATCAGAGACAAGCTCATCATGCAGCGGCAGAGATGACACGCCTCCTGTATGTGCCTTTCCTGGTGAAACATTTCAATAAACATGGTGGCGCACACAATCCCCAAACAAAGCCGGCATTGGGGGTGCAATCCCCATGTCGGCATGTCCCTCACCCCTACATTGTGTAGCACACTGGGATCCCACCCAGGGTGCCACTGCTCACACAAAGCTGACCGTGTCAGCATGTTCCTCCCCTCCACCCCCATTGTGTGGCACACTGGGAGCCCACCCCAGTGTACCCAACATTCCCCTTGAGTCATGGGCACACTGGGAGCCCACCCCAGTGTGCCCAACATTCCCCAAAGTCACGGGCACACTGGGAGCCCACCCCAGTGTGCCCAACATTTGTTTTATTTCTCCTGTAAAGAAAGAAAACCATCCCACAACGTCCATTTTTTTTTGTACCTGAAAAAAAAAATGGTCCCTCATTGTCCGCAGTGCCCCCTCCCTCAACCCACACCCACTCTCTGTGCACCCCACCTCCCCACACATACCCCCTCACCCCATACTTGCCTTCAGAGGTGCAGCACTGCAATCTTCAGTGGAGAGGGAGCACGTCTGGACTCTTCAAAGCCAAACTGCAAAATGAAGAAATGATGGTAAGCTGTATAATGGCATCAATGGGGGAGTTCAACTCAGGTGGCTATCTCAGCCATTTTTTTAAATTTTGGCTCCAAATTTTCAACATGGGGTTCTTGGGACCCCACCTCATGAACACGTGCATTGCCATCTTGTTATTTGGTCCCAACAGGTGATTTCATGGTCACTGCATGAAATCACCTTTCAGGTACAGATTAATGAAATAACAGTGCCACTGTTCATGAGGCAGGGTCCCAAAAAGCCTATGTTGCATATTTGGTGCAAAAATTCCCAAAAATGACTGTGTCATGAGTGTGCATGCACACTTGTAACTGTGACAATTTTGAATATTTTCACACCTCCTTATGAACAGTATAGCTGTCATTTTTCACATCCTGCCCGAAATGTGTTTTTGCACATCTGGTGCACAATTGCATGGTCACTGTGGGAAATCAACTTTCGGGACAGATTAACAAAATCACAGTGCCACTGTTCATGAGCAGAGGTCCCAAAATGTCTATGTTGAAAATTCAGTTAAAACAATCCCCAAAATAATAGCATTATGGACGTGCATTGCGCAGTTTCTATGCATGCTTGTGACGTCACCAATTTTTCATATTTTCACTCCAGCCAGATTTTCAACATTGCCATTTTTTTAAACGTTCTAATGAACAGTACAGCTGTCATTTTTCACATCCTGCCCGAAATGTGTTTTCGCACCTGTGGCTCCAAATGGCACAGTCACTGTGCAAAATCACGTTCCGGCTAATGAACTGATAGTGCCACTGCTCATGAGGTGGGGTCACAAAAAGCCCATGTTGAAAATTTGGAGTGAAAATGCCAACAAATGCCCAGGGTGTTAGGGTTTCCAACTGTAATGCCCCACCCTGTAGAGACTGACAGGCATCAGGGGTGTGACTTGGGATTGTCGGCTGTAATGCTCACACCATTCCACCCCCACCCTGCAGCCAGTGACAGGCATCGAGGTGTGCTTTGGACTCTTTGGCCCCAAAGTTCACCCCATTCTCCTATACTGCACCCATCTCAGCGTACTTCCTTATGGAATGGGGTGATCGTAAGGCCTGAAGACCCCAAGGCACACCATGGCACTTGTCTGTGTCTGCAGGGTAGGGTGAGGTGAAATGGTGTGAGCATTATGGCCGATGACCTAAAGACACACCCCAATGCCTGTCAGTCTCTGCAAGGTGGGGTTGGGGTTGGTGTTAGTTCAGTACTTCACTACCATTCCTATTATGCATCTCTCTAATTTCTGCACTACCAATGCCAATGCCAGCAAGACAACATTCACCATTGACAAATGCTTGTTTATAATGAAGGGATAGTTATAACTATTGTATGTAAAGAGGATATGTGTCATAGTGATATCACTTCTGTGTTTTGGAGTACTAAAATTCCCTCTTAACTGAATTCCAGACATCTCTCTCATTAATCAAGGATATAAGGGAAAAAAGCAAACTTAAAACTATTATATTTTAAGCAGTAATGTTTGTTAGTTGACAAAAAAAAATCATACTACTTTTTGTAGCGATAGTGTATTTTTAACATCCTTAGATTCAAGATTCAATCTCAGTGCATTTTTGATTCCCTCAGATATATTTTAAACTGTTTTTATTAACATTTTGGAATTATTGACAAACATCAATAAATATGTCACTAGCCAGTCTTAAAAATCTTGTCCATTAATCCTAAGTTTGGACTATAAATACAGTCCACTCCACTTATACTGCCCTCGGTTATCACGGGCAGTCGGTTATTGCGGGCAATTTCCATTTGCCATTTGCCACTCTCATAGGTGTAATGTTTAAAACCGATGGTTATAGCGATTTACTAGTGCCTGCTATTCCAGGTAGCCAACAGCAATCTGGTGCAAGAAGAGGGCTAATTAACACCCAACACCCCCATTAACACTTCGTGTGTCTGGTATGCACAGCGCTTTTTAAACTGCAGATTGCATGGCTAATCATGTCGTTTAAAGCTGCAATACAGATTTAACTAAATCTCAGCAGTGATCTGGTGTGAGAATAGGGAGAATTAACACTCCAAGATGCTGAACAATTAGACCTGACATTAAGGCTGCGGTACAGTTTTAACAGTTTAAACTAAGTCCCATCTTGTACTGTTTCTTGGCTCACTGCTCACTCGAGAAAGGTAGGCTACAAACTGTGGATGAGTGCTTGGCAGGGGGCAGTTGGATAAAGAGCCGCCATATAGAGTGAATCGCATCTTGCGTACTGACAGTACTGTACAAGTATTTACGACTGTAGCAGATTTTATCAGGAATCGCATCATGTGTTGGGTTTAAGGCTTTAAGGCTGAGTTACTGTTGCAGTACAGTACTACAGCAGTTAAGGAGAACCATACTGAACCTGGAATTCAGTATAGCAATATATTCTCTACTGGTTACATTGCCTTTGGGTACAGTGCCTACTCACTATAATGAGCAGAATCTGCTTACACAGATGTGCCTGTTATAAGCGGCTTTGACTGTACTAGATTCATACTGTGGTAATACATATGATGATACTAGCATATTTCTAATGACAAGCAATGTAATCCTGCACTGAGGTATTTAGGTTTTTTTGGTGGATTTGGCAAGGGAGCAGGAACTGTTAAAAATGTCAAAATTACATAGCTCATGGGGTGAATAACATGAAAAGAGTAATGGGTTTATTGCTGTTTTTGCCAGAAATAAATTGTACAGTAGCTAAAAAAAATATGGTGACATTTGTTTTTACTAGAAATACAGCTGTTTTAAAATGATGTGGTATACATGACATGCTGCATGGATTACAGAGGGCTAACCATATTTATACACTTTCTACTTATCAGGACCAGACATTTAAAACATGCTTGTATCTTTGTCAGCTTTGTCTGTATAGTTCACTGTTGTCTGTGTTTTATATGACATGGGACTTTCTATAAAGAAGTCCTTTCTCTCACTGAACTTATCATGTAAATCTTAACTTTTAATTAATAAATAACTGAATAACTAAATACATTTTTTTTTTTTTTTTTTTTATTTATTTATGCAATCTTGGAATTAAAATTACCTCTTGAGCTGGGAGCTCATTTACAAAGGTTCCACATCCAGTTCAGTACATAACAAAAAAACATATCATACAAATACAATTGGGACTACAACAAGGGATACTCACATAAGGAGGGTAAAACAAGTCTTAACAAATAACATCATAGTTACTAATAAAATATTATTACAATAATGATAAAGCAGTCGGTGACTTGGCTTTCTATTACTTTAAATTGAGGTATGGCAGAGAGAGGAGCAAGGAAACAGCCAAGAAGACATTGTCAAGATTAGGGTTGGAGAGGGTGGAGAATGGGTGGTGCATGTAGTGGGCGAGGGGGTAGAGGGTTAGAGGGTGGTGGGTAAGAGGTGAGGTGAGGTGGGGAAGAAGGGGAGGGCAATGGGACAGAGGAGAGGGGTGGAAGGTGTTAGGAAGAGGTGGCGTGGAGAGGAAGATGAGGGTAGTGGAAATGGGGGGGAATAATTAGCAAGTAAGGTAGTGAAGGAAGACGGTGGAAAGGGGTATGGGGGTAGCCTAAAAGGCAGATTACTAAATGCAGTTACATGCTAAGTGCCTCTAGGAGATTAGCAGGAAAAAAGCACCCAGACATTTAGATTTAACAGTCACATACACCAAGTGATGTGAGGTGTTGTCAGAGCTTAACTTTAAAAGGACCCAACTTTGTTTCTTTTAGGATGTTGTTGGGCAGCATATTGAGCCACAAAGGGGCACGGTACACAAAAGATCTCTGTCCTTGAGTTGTGCAGCACAGGGGGACCTTGAATGGCTGGTTGTGTGAGCCTGTAGTTCACTGTCGATATGTGGCAAAAGTTAACTGCTCCTGAATACTCGGAGGCAACAGACCCAGGCTAATTTTTGTACCTAGCAATCAGGTTTGATATATCATCTTACCCTGAAGGTTAAGCCAGCACATCTTGGCATAAAGGTCACATGTATGTGTGAGACGAGGGGCTCCTGTCAGGACTACACAGTATTTGTTTAAAGTCATCAGGATCCTCCTCAAAATTGAATCAGTGGCAGATGTATAAACCACAAGGCCATAATCGAATATGGAAATGATTGAACTTTATATCACCATCCTGAGGGCCTCAGTGGTAAGGCTGTTTTTATACCTGTACAGCAAGCCTATTTGAGTGTTGATTGCTTTCACAGAATGTTGTCAACGTGGATACCGAAGGACAAGGAGCTGTCAATGGTAACCCCAAGGTATTTGAAAGCAGTTACCATATCAAGTGGAATGTTAGTCCTATTCTGAAATGAGAGCTGGTGGGATTTGTGCCTATTGTGAGGGTTGACAAAGAGTGTGACTTTTGTTTTTTTTGTAGTTTAAAAGGAGCTTATGCCTGACAAACCAATCTTCTGTGGCATTGAATTTGAGTTGGAACTGCTTCTCCAGATGAAGCGGGTCAAGGTTACTTGTAAAAATAACAGCATTGTCTGCATACAGTAGGATCCTGTCAGTGCATACAAGGGGGAGCCGATTTAAGAAGAGACTGAATAACAGAGAGCCAAGTATGGACCCTTGGGGGACACCTGATAGTACCTGAAGGCTATCTGATAGGGTATCGTTTATCTTCACTTGCTGTGATCTAACAGGTAGTTTTTGAAACACCTTACAGTGTCAGTGGAGAGAGACCAGTGTTGGAGAGAAGCTTCAATAATAGTGCATGATTGACCACATCAAAGGCGTTGGGCAGGTCTATAAAGTCTGACCCCACCAGCTGATCTTGATCTAATGTATGATGGATGAAACCTATAAATTCTAGTAGTGCAGTGGTAGTACTGTACCCTTTTCTAAAGCCATGTTGCTGGGGGCTTTGAATATGGCACTTTTCTGAACAGCCTGTCAAACTGATCAGCAACAATCCGATCAAGTGCTTTAGAGAGGAGGAGAAGAATGGATATGGGGCGATAATTAGCATTGTTGTCCCTGTCACCAATTTTGTGGACTGGTGTCACTATGGCGGATTTCCATTTCAATGGAAATTGTGACAGTCTGAGTGAGAGATTTAATAGATTAGTCAGTGGGGTTAACAATTCTTCCAGGGTAAGTGAGATAAGCTTGAGGTCAAGGGAATTGCCACTGTAACTTGATTTTCCAAGCATACGCTTAAAATATTTTCTAGCTTCGGGCTTGGTTGTAATTTTAAAATAGAACGGTGGTGTTCCCCCGATGGAGGGTTAATGTTATAAACATTATTAATGCTGTCATCAGTCAAGAAGAAGTTGGGGGGGGGGACCGCTTAGATCCATAAAAGCAGAGTTGAAAGTGTCACCAATGATTCTTGGATCTTGGGTGACAGCCTCACCTATGGTAATCATTGAGGGTGCAGTTTTGGGGACATTTTCTGTCAGGCCTTTTATGTTACTTCAAAATTTCCTACCATCACCCGAAGAGTTTGAGACCTCCTCTTTGAAATGGTGATTTTTAGTGAGTCAGATAGCCTGGGTACAAGCATTCATAGCCCTTTTGTAGAGTTGTATATCAACCTGCCTACCTGTGGCTTGGGCACGGTGCCATAGGTGATCTCTGTTTTTCATGAGATTAAGGAGAGTCGGCATAATCCAGGAGTTGCAGGTACCCTTGACATTTGTTGGTGTGGGTCTTTTCTCCTCATGTAGAAATATATATGATATCCCACTGCATTCCATAATGTATTCCCTATCTATTTGATAGAATTTATTTCCAGTGATGTTGCATGTGTGTATCTATATCAATTATGGGTGAGCTGAATGTGACCCAGTTCAAATTCTGCCAAGGATTTATAGAGTTTATATAACCTAGTACTTTTCCATTTGATGACCTGATTAACTCTGATTAGTTTTAGACCTGTTTTAATTTTAACCTATGTTATGTTACTGTGGGAAGCATGTCTAGAGTGTTGTTTTGGTTCTGTTTTGAATTCTGCCTGATGAAATGCACCTTTTGAAAAATGTTTTATTTGGGGGTATGTTTCCTCTCCTGATATGCTAGTGGTAGCATTTAACCTCCTACTTTTAGTTACTCTACTTATCTGCTTACTATGGCAGATAACATGAGAAGCGTGGCATCTATTTGAAAACTATAAACTTTATTACCCGTGACTCACAATCCCGATGTCGGCTGCCTGAAACATGGTTGCCCGACTTTGGGATTTTGCCTGCAGTGGAGTTTGTTCTATAAATCAAGGGAGGGCGCAGGGGGCAAAGCTCCCTGAAACATGAAAGAATGTTTGCCGCGGAGAAACTCCCGATGTCGGGCACCTGTGTTTCGGGCAGTCGGCATCGGGATAGTGAAACTCAGACAACTGAGTTTCTAGTTTTCATAATATATCTGGAAATATATGGGATCGGACACTGGCCGCCTTTTGTCCCATGTCTGATGGGATATTTTTTTGCTTTCATACCTGATGCTATGGCAATCACATTGGCACCGTTCTTCTCATTAACTGTCAGATTATTCTGCAATATGTAAAACAGTCCTCAAATGAAATGTTGTATTTGTTTCTTAAGAAACATGGCATCAGTAAAGAATGTTACAGCAGCCATACTATACTCCTAGTGTGTACAAATACCAACAACCTTTGTGAGGGCTAATTGAGGGCAGGAGCACTGTAAAACTTGAAATTTTTGCTGTCAAAGAATGTTCACTATGTTTGCTAAAGTACTAATTTGTGCTAATCAGTGTTATTAGCATTTTTTTTCCTATTATAGTGAGTATGGGGCTAATGACATGGTGCTAAATTTAATTTACGCAAATATGGTTGCATTTGTGTTTGCGCTAAAATTACTTTGCATGAAAGTAACTAGTTTTACAGTAGACTGAAAATAAGCAGCATTTATGAAGGTTAGTTTTTACAGGAGAAGCAGATCAAAAAGAAGTCCCAGTAAGAGGGCTAATGAGGAGAAGCAGACTGAAAATAAAGAGCCCCTCAGGGCTAACCGGGGGAAAAAGTGGATAACAACACAACCCCTGTGTGGGCAAATTTGTTTGGAGTGAGAAGCTGATCAAAAATAAACTCTTGTGAATAGGCTAATAGGGGAGAAGCCACTGCTGGCTAAGCAAGTGGCAAACCAGATCAAAATTAAAGAGTACTTTTGGAGACTAATTTAGGGAGACCCCCCAATTAACAGGTCAGTTCAGAAGCCTGAACCTGCTTATTAGTTGCTTGCCACTCCAGTTGCCAGCCAGTATTTCTACTCTGGTACAGTGGCCAGCAGTGGCTACTGTATTTGCCCTGAGAGCAACAGTATTTTCTGTTGTTAAAGAGCCCATGTATTTTCCCCCTATCAGACATATACTAGCAGACTTTTGGTTTTGTTTATTGAAATGTTTCTCCAGGAAGGCACACTGAACAACAAGTTGCTTGTCTCCCAGTGTGACCTGAGGGGGTGGGTACAGTTGGAGGTTGAAAAAATATGCTGTTTACATTTAAGATGACTGAGCAAATAAACATAAAATTGCATTTATAACATGACACACAGTTATGTAAAAACATGTCCATGTAATATACATACATGTACAATGTGCATACCTGAGGATCATACTACATGAATTTAATGCAGCTGTGTAGCCAGCTCCTAGTTGCAGTGGGATACAATTTGAGAGGCAGAAGAAATCAAATTATTGACTGAATGTAATGCAGTGGAGGGGGAACAAACCAAGAGGGATGATGGGTGGGTAGGGTAAGGCCACCGGGGGGAGGAGAGGCTTAAAGATGGAGGGGGCATTGCCAGGACAAGTGAACAAACAGTTGTGGGGGCAAGTTAACACAGGGGTAGTACAAGCTATAAGCAGCAAATTCAATTAGCCCAGGTGAGCTAAATCCTTTTTTAAGTGCAGAGGGATAGAGAGGAGCAGCAGGAGAGATGAAGGGGAAGGGACTGAATAAGGAAGGATGAGTCATGCCTAGAGCTGACCCCTCTGGTAAGTGGAGAACCCTGCCAGTGGCTGAGTAAGGCACTGACTTTTAAAGGTGAAAAAGAGGGTGAGGGTCAGGGGAAGGGCTGGGAAAATTGTAGATAGGTAGGTGGGTGTAGATTGGGTGAGTGGGGTATGAGTGGGGGGAAGGAAGGAAGAGATTTGCCTAATTCTAGGGCTCTCCGGGATGCATAGAACCCTACCAGAGGGCAGAATTAGGCAAGGACAAGTTCAGTAGACAGTAGAGAGCGTAGTGCACTTGGGTGACGGAAGGAGGAGAAGGGAAAGAAGAGGCTATCTTGAAACTAGGGTAGGAAAGAATAGGGAGGATGTGGTGAGGGAAGGAAGAGGAGGAAAGGAAGAAGCTTTGCCTAATTCTTGACCTCTCCAGGTTGCTGAGAACCCTGCCAGAAGGAAGAATCAGGCAAGGACAAGTTGGGTAAAGAGGGATACAGGGAGAGGAGGAGGAAGGCAGGAAGAGGCTAGCCCTGTGCTAGACCCCCTCCAGGATGCTGAGGACCCTGCCAGGGGGCAAGTCAAGTGAGGCAAGTAGGTAATAGAGTATATGAGGGGGATAGTAGAAGGACAGGAGTAGAAGTAGGGGGGTAAGTGGTGAAAGGGAGTGGTGAGTGTGCTGAGGGGCAAGTTATGAGGGGGAGAGGTTTAGATGGGGATGAGTGGCATGGAGAGGAGCAGGATCACAGGAGAGCAGCTAAGGAGGGTTAAAGCAGGAGCAGCTAGGAGAGAGAAAGTTATGTAAGGCAGAGGCTAAGGAGTAGTAGTGGGAGGAGTGTTGTATTTAGGGGGGTCCAGATTTTATAAAACTGATGGGTGAAACCAGACTGGCCGATGATAGTGGTTCATCGGGGGACCAACAAAGTGCAAGTGTCAGTAGATCTGAGGGAGTGGGAGGGTGGAGGGGGTGGAGAGAGTTAGCATGAGAGGTAGGGGGGAAATTCTCCTAGCCAGAATTTAGAAATGAGTTTGGCACAGTGAGTGATGTGCCTGTTGGCAAGCGGGGCACAGGACAGGGTGTGATAAGGTCACAGTAATGAGTATGTGAAGGAGCATCAAGGGCAAAGTGGCAGAAGGAGTTAAAGATAGTGTCCAATCTGGTTAGGGAGGATTTGGGAGTGGCACCATAGACCACGTTGCAGTAGTCAAAAATGGGGAAAATGGGGAGGATCATCTTCACGCCATGCCATAGGAGGAATACAACTATGGTTCCTATATAAGGCACCAAGCTTGGGGTGCAGTTTTTGCAGGATAGTGTCTATGCAACCAGAGAAGTTGAAGTGCTGGTCCAGCCAGACCCCAAGGTATCTGAATGAGGAGGTGTCCTCTAGAATTGCCCCATCGAGGGTATGCAAGAAAGGTAAGGGGTGGAGCCTAGAGAGTGTCTGCCTAGTGCCGAAGGTCATGGAGACAGTCGTTTTGGCATTTAAGAATAATTGATGTGAGACAAACCATAGCTGAACCTGGTGGAAGTCATGCTGAAGGGTGGTTGCTACTTCGGAAGGGCATTTGCCAGAGGAGAACAGAACAGTGTCGTCGGCATACATATAGATAGAGGAGGAGGGGGAGCATACTGAGGGCAAGTCGTTCAGGAAGATGGAGAAGAGAATGGGGCCAAGCACAGAGCCATGTGGGACTCCTGTGGAAATGGGGAGGGGGGAGTGATTTCATCCTGGATCTTGATGGATTGTGTTAGGCCTGAGAGGTAATCACTAAACCAGTTATGAGCAGGAGTAGATAAACCAGCAGCCGTAAGGGAGTCAAGAAGTAGGGCATGGGAGACTGTGTTGAAAGCCTTGGCGAGGTTGACAAAGATAGCTGAGATAATGAGGCCATTGTCCATCCTGGTGAGGATGGAGTCAGTGAGCCTGAGAAGGGATGTGGTGTGGAGTGGTTCTTCCAAAAGTCAGATTGGAATGGGCTGAAAAAGGAGGAGTCAGTGAGAAAGGAGGTTAGTTGAAAGAGGACGAGGTGTTCTTAGAGCTTGGCAAGGTCGGGGAGGAGGGATATTGGGTGAAAGTTGGCAGGGGAGGAGGGATCACCACCCTTTGGGAGAGGGAGGACCACCACATATTTCCAGGGCAATGGGACTGATGAGGACAAGAAGGAGAGATTTAGGATTAAGGAGAGAGGGTAGGCTATAGCAGAAGCTGAAAGGTAGAGGAGTTTAGGGTCAAGGTCATCTGGTGAGGAGCCTTTGAAAGGATTAAGAGAGAAAAAAAGAGAAGGGCTGTTAGAGTTTCCTCGGGGGATACAGCAGAAAAGGAGAAGGAAGGGTGGGCGTGGGGGGAGGTTGAGTGCTGGATGTGGGAGGATAAGGAGGGGGGAGGTTTGTAGAGATAGACTTTAGAAGGGCTGTGGCACAGGAGGTGTAATAGGAGTCAAACTCTTGAGACCAATGTATTATTTATTTTAAGCACTGGGGATGGCGGGTGCAATGGCGGGAGAATAGGGCATGGGCCACTTTCCAGAATTTTGAGGGGGAGTTGATGTTTTTGAGAAAGGATGATTTAAAATATTCAGATTTGGCTAATCTGGTGGCTTCAGTACAGGCATTTCTTAGCATACGATATCTAACATAGTCTGATGGAAGCTGGGAGGCCTTGTGCTTCCTCCAAGCTTTATCATGCTCCTTGAGACAGGCCAGTAACTCAGGAGTGAACCAGGGATGGTGGCTGCCATGAACTCTAGTGCATTTAAAAGGAGCATGCGAGTTCCAGATACAGTGAAGCTCACCAGGATGAAGCACAGCACTGTAGAACTCTGCAGTAGAATTATTGCAGCAAACAATGCAATTTCAATGAAAGTTAATCCCTTTTGTCATATAGTAAACCTGTGACACTGCACTTCATCCTGGTGGTCTTCACTGTAACTAGACATTTATCTTTGAAGTAAGCAAGGGCTTGGTCAATGGAAGGGGCAGAGGCAATCGGGGATCAATCAAAGCCGGTCAGTTCATTGAGAAGGGGGTTATGGTCTAGGGAGCTGAAAGAGTGGAGCTGCAGGATTTTGTGCTGAGGATTTGGTCTATGGACCTCCCTGATGATAAAGATAGGGTGGTGATCACTAGGGCATCCAGGAGTATGCCTGATTTAATGACTCGGTGGGGGTGGGAGGTGAAAGCCCAGTCTATCAAAGAGTGATTAAGGGTTTTATGGTTTAGATGGGTGGGTTCCAGGATGAGTTGGGAGAGATTGAAGGCCGCGATGTCATTTTGTGTTTTGGATGTAGTTGGAGAGGAAACTTATAGAGATAATGAGATCCAATGTGTCAGATGTCTTGGAACCAGGGTGACAGTAGATCCCAGCTATGAATACAGGGGAGGTGAAAGGCAAGGTAATGTTTACAACAAGCACTTCATAGGTGGAGGGTAAGGAGGATGAGAGAATGGGTGTGAACTGGAGTGAGGACAGGATATACATAGCTCCCCTGCCATTCCTATCCTGCCTGATTACAGAGTAGCCTGGTATAGCAATAGATAGATCAGGTATTTTATTGCTTAGATGGGTTTCCGTTATAATTAGAATATCAGGTGTGAGGGAGATTACCATCAGTTGCAAGAGGTCAACTTTTGAGATGAGATTGCAGATGTTTAAGTGAAGTATTTTCAGGCCCTTGGTGGGCGCTGAAGGAGGAGGGCGGGAAGTTGGTAAGCTAGTGGTAGGATCTCACCTGGCAGAGGTGGGTGTAGTGGGGCCAGGGTTAGGATGAACATTACCTGATGTGAGTAAGAGGAGTGCAAGTATGAGGAAGTGGAGTTTAGGACATTTGTGTCGGGCCAAGTATTTGGGAAGTTTTTTTGGGGTGTGGGGGTTAGGTGAGATGATGATAAGGATGTGAAGGAAAGCAAGGTGGCTAGGTACTTTGAATAGGGAAGCAGGGGGAGGGTAAGGAAAATGAGTCCAGAGTATTATGGGTGATGGAGGGGTTATGGCAAGAATAAAGGTAGGGGCTAAGAGAGAGGAGGGGAAAGGTGAAAAAGGTTTTTTAAATTGCAGAGCGAGTGGAGCTGGAGTAGATAAAATTGAGAGAAGAATGAGAAGGAGGGGAAGATGCAATTGAAGGGTAGGCATGTAGTAAGTAAACAAGGGAGCTAAATAGGATTGGGATTTCAATAATATGGAAGAGAAGAAGGACAGCGACGCTGGCAGAGGATAAAGTGTTGAGAGTAGTGGGTGCCAGTAACAGCTACGAGTAGCAGCAATATTTTGTGAGAATCTAAAAGGAGAGCCACTTAGAGATGGACCAATTAGGGAATGTAGGAGACAAAGCGGTACTTAAAGGAAGCAAGAAGTAATATGGGTAGAGTATGCCTTTAATCTAGAAAGTGGCTATTTCTGGGCCAATGAGCAGAGAAGGAGGGTTAAGTAGGAGTGTCCAAGGTGCATTTAATAGAGGATGGGGAGGGCAGGTGGGACAAAATACAGACAGACTCATACAGTAACAGATTAATACCCCTCAGCCTACCACTCTAGTTGCCAACCTTCCAACTGTAGAGTGGTGCAATGCTTTACCATGACAACTTGCCCCGAGTGCTAGTTGAGAGTGTTGTTAAAGTACTTGGGTATTTTTCCCTCAGTGGGATTTGGACTCAAACCACAAATACTGGCATTCTAGTGCAGCACTAAGGGAGTACTCTGCTACTGGGGTGTGCTGTTCTTCAGGTGAGACATTTAAATCAGTCTCTTCTGCCTTTTTCGGTGCTCTCCTAGTGGGTGTCCAGTTGGAACTAAAAGAATCTGTGGTACTTTTTGAAAGAGCTGGGGAATGTATTTTCAAGCTATTCAAAAGAAAGCATAATCACACAGCAATACAAGCTGAAAATCATACAAGTCCAAAAACAGATGTAGAAACCAGATTGATGAGAACAAAAATCAAAACACCAATGATAAAAGTGAGATGAAGAAAATCTACAAAAAGAAACCTTTAAAACAAATCTGGTGGATGTCATATAATTAATTTCGAAGCATTTCAGTGCTAACAGTGAAACATGTACTGGAACTTAACATTTGTCCATAATTTACAGGTTATCTAGTGTCTGACCAGGGCTGACCCAGTGTACAAGCCACTCAAAATTTCTCCAGGCAGTTATAAACCATTTTCTGGTGGTTAACCATATTTAGTATGTCCTTCTGAGAGAAAAGTTTTTGCCTTACTGTGAGAGCACAGCACCCTTGCCAGAGATATTATTTCAGTATGAAAAGGGCTACCCTCAATGTGCGTTCTTGAAAACCAGACCATTTCCTGTCAAATAAACCCAACACAACTTCCTCATAAATGTGTGCACCCCAAATCTCCTTACCCCACTCCCCACTAACACAGGCCCAGAACTGCAGAGTGAAAGGGCAATCAGGAAGTGTCACTGGGTTTCCAGGAATTGTCCATGGGGGAAGGGGGTGGGCTTGGGCAATACATTTCCTTGATGGCCTTATGCTTCAGGGAATTGCACATTTCCAACTTGCCATGGCAGCATGGCCACTGCAGGTTCCACATGTGACTGGGTAATCTTTTACCTTGTAAGATACGAAGAACAGCCTGTTCTTTGTCCTTCGGACAATGGAGAAGCTGCAACTAGGGAAAGAAATTCCTACTCAAAATGTCTGTGTATAGCACTCTTGTGTGGCGTCCCACCACAGAATCGCGTGGCACTTTCTTCTGTCTTTATTTTACCAGGGTAACTCATCCATAAAACAGCAATTCTTGAGACTTTTCTGGATCCAGTAACTTAATCTTCTTTGTTATCCAGACCTCAATGTAGGGAGACAACCAGTCTCAACCCAACCAGAACCGCAGCTTCTAGGTGTTTGCTATGAATGCACCCAAACCAGCCATTACAAAAACTGTCACAAAGACTAAAGCATGCATCATCCCTGTTCTGCCATCTGAGGATACTAAATATGTCTCCTCTCTCTTGATTGGGTTGAGGCTGCTACCACAGATTGCCTGGAATAGTACACTGTAAATTCTAGTTTCTAGTTCCAGAGAGGGGGACACACAACTAAGAAAAAGAAGCAAGGTACCAGTAATGTTTTAAACCAGAGGTCAACCTTAACCTTTTTGTTGCACTAACCAGCAGGACAAGTTGATTAAAAATTGCACTAGCCCACACATGGTTGCACTAGCCCACAATTATAATAATAAGTTTTGATCATCTCTACACGAAAAAATTCAAGCCAAGAAATATTGATTATTGCACATTTATCCTGCTCCCACATTGCCTCCTGATCCAGCAATAAAACAGACTGGAATGCAATCACACACAGTGTGCCCCCCCTCCCACCATTGTTTTGTACCATGACCTCCTCTCTTCCTATTTCTTTGCCCCTCAGCTGAAGCAGAGAATCCCACAACAGCAAATATGCAGTCAAGCAGCCTTAGATCTTTACACATACTAGCTGACATCATCATGAACTCTACCACACTTTCACCCCCACCGACAGGGCAATGAACAGAGTCAGACAGAGAAAGAAACTCTCAGCCCCCGACCCTGTGATCAACTGGAGACCTGCTCTTCTGGATTTTTTCCTACAGTGTTAAGTGAGCCAGGGGCAGATCTAGGATTTCTTTGGGGAGGGGGCTACACAAGCTTAGGGGGTATGGGAAATAGAAAACATTATGTCCATCATTAAGTACACATCAAAAATGTAATAATGGGCTAAATTAGCTCCTCAAGCAGGCAGCTCCTTGGTATGAGTTGCCTGCCTGAGGAGTTAGATCATATCAGCTGCTCTTTAAGTGTCTGAAACTAGGATTTTTTTCACAAATGAGTAGGGCAGCATATCCATTGCTAGCATTAGTGTTAAGCACACATTCAGTTCTCTCGTCACTGGGTGGTTATGGTGGCATTTGATGTGTTTAGGCAGTGTTTGTTGTATGGTTGGTTGTATTAGGGGTACAAGACATGGTGATGATGTGCTTGTGGACCATGGCATGCACATAAATGACAGTGCTAGGTCTCTTAAGTAATTGTACTTTGGGAAAATAGCTAGCTATCATCTGTGCAGCTTTACTGGCAGGAGTGCTTGTCACAACATGAACAGAAGAGGTGTTCTTGGTAGTGCTAATGCTGATATCCTCAACCTCACTCACTTCTCCTTCTTCCCCCTCAAGTAAGGTAAGGTAAATCTTTATTTATATAGTACCTTTCCACAACCAAGGCACTTCACATTTAAAATTCAATATACAAACATAAAATTAACATTAAAAAAATAAATATAGCAATCAATTTAAAATTCGTCTGGGAAGGCTAAGTTAAAAAGATATGTCTTCAGCTCAATCTTAAATCTGTCGATGGCCAGGCATCCTCTCTACCAACAAGGTAGAGAATTCCACAGGGTAGGTGCCACAAAAGAAAAAGCATGGGCACCAGATGTTTTTAAACAAACCCTGGGAATACCTAGCAATCCCTCGTCAGTGGATCAGAGAGGACGGAGGGGGCAGTAGGGAGCCAGGAGATCTTTCAGGTAGCTGGATCCCTGTTCATGTAGGGCTTTAAAAGTTAGCAAGCCCTTAAAGGTGATCCACCACTGAACAGGCAGCCAGTGCAGTCTGCACAGCACAGGCGTAATATGACTGGCCCTTAGTGTACCAGTCAAAAGCCTGGCCACAGTGTTCTTCACTAGCTGCAAGCAGCAGATATCAACCCCAGAAAGCCCTAGGTAGACTGCATTGCAGTAGTCAAGGTGGATGGGGATGAAGGCGTGTACCAATGTTGGAAGGTCATCTGAGGGAACTAGGTGTTTCACCTGGGCGATATTCCTCAGATGGTAAAATGAGGATTTAACCACGACAGACTCCTGAGATTTCAGGGTCAGGTCATCATCAAAAATAATGCCCAGGCTGTGCACCTGGTCTGAGGTGGTGAGCTGAACACCATCAAGCCATAAGCCTGATGCCTATCCAGGCCCCCATACCTACCCCCAGATGACCTGGGTCCACTACCAACACTTTGGTTTTGTCAGGATTTAGTCTCAGCCAGCTGGTGCTCATCCAATCCCTGATCTCAGTGAGACAGTTGTTAAGCAGAGAGACTGCATCAACCTGTCCAGGTAGAAAGGACATATACAGTTGAGTATCATCTGCATAGCAGTGAAAACTCAAACAATATCGCCTGATGATATCTCCCAATGGCAGCTAGGCAGGGCAAGGAAAATTTTATTTTTCAAGGTGCCCAATCCCAGAGACTCTGGGTGCTATACATAAATTCACACTAATAATAGAATACATAAATAAGTAGAAATCATAAAAATTACAACAATTACTATAAAATAAAATAAATAAAGCTCAGCCAAGAACAGACTCTAGGGACAATCCCGGAATTAAAATCTAACAGACAGTGTCCGGGAAGGCCTGACTGAACAGGAGGGTCTTGAGGCAGGAGGGCCTTAGATACCTCAACTGAAGGGGCCTCCCTACAGATGGTGGTAGTGAGTTCCACATGACAGGGCCAGTGACACTAAAAGCTCTTTCTCTGGCAGTTTTTAACCTCATCCTGGGAACCACAAGGAGGCCCCCAGAGGAGGAACAGAGGGAGTGAGCCAAGGCAGCAGGTGTAAGAAGGTCAACCAAGTATCCAGTGCCCAGCCCATGTAGGGCCTTAATGGTGAGCAAGCTCACCTTGAAGAGGATCCTCCACCTGACCGGCAGCCAGTGCAGTTCACGCAGCACCGGGGTGATGTGGCAATATTTTGACTGCCCCGTCACCAACCTTTCAGCTGCATTCTGCACTAGCTGCAGGAGGTGGAGGTTACCTCCTGAGACCCCGAGGTACAGCACATTACAGTAGTCAAGCCTTGATGTCACAAAGGCATGCACTAAGGTGGGGAGGTCCAGGGGTGGCATAAGGGGCTTATACACTGCGAACAACATGGGTGCCAATATGGAGCCCTGCGGCACCCCGCGGGACAAGGGGAAGGCATCAGAGGAATAAATTCTGGTGACCACCCTCTGAAACCTGTCCACAAGGCAAGATCAAAACCTTTCAATGAGTACCAATGCCCATAGTCTGGGTGACAAACTCCCTGAACTTGTGGTCTTGATGGAAGAGGGATACCTGGATAGTGTAGCAGTCACAGAAACATGGTACACAGAGAACCATGACTGGGATGTTAACATACCAGGGTACACAACCTACAGGAGAGACAGGGAGGGTAGAAGAGGGGGAGAAGTAGTTCTCTGTGTAAGGGAAGGGATAAAATTAATGGAACAACAAAGTAAACAGGGAGGAGAGGAGGCACTGTGGGTCACCATAAAGACTGGAAATGGCATCACAATCCGCACAGGGGTTGTATACAGACCCCCTTGTCAGGGAGAGGGAATGGACAAGGATATGATAGAAGGCATCCTTAGGATGGTAGAGAAAGGGGAGATACTGTTGATGGGGGACTTGAATATGCCAGATGTTAACTGGAGCACCTTTGCTGCAGCCACATCCAAGAGCAGGGCCATTCTTGATGCCTTACAGGTGGCATGCCTCAGACAGCTATTTTTGGAACCCACTCATGAGGGAGCAATCTTAGACTTCATACTCTCAAATGGGGACAGTGAGAGGATCTCAGATCTAGAAGTGGGTAGCCATCTGGGAAAAAGTGACCACTAAACAGTGTGGTTCACGATAAACTCAGCTACAGAGTCAATCCATACAAAAGTGAGGGTACTGGATTTCAGGAGGGCTGACTTTGGCAAGATGGGAGAGTGCCTTAGAAAAGCACTAGCAAACAAGCTAGAAGGAGGGGTGGAGCAACAATGAGGAAACATCAAAACTGTCATCACAGAGGCAACAAGCCTTTGTGTGAAGCAAATAAACAAATCAAAATGAAAGAAAAAGCCTCTATGGTTCTCAAAAGAGGTGACGGGGAAGGTTAGGGAGAAAAAGATAGCATTTAGGATGTATAAGGAAACACAGAAGGAGCAGGACAGAGAACTGTATCATTTAAGGCTGAAAGAAGTAGGCAGAGAAGTCAGAATAGCAAAGGCCCAAACTGAGGAAAAGATAGCCAACTTGGTTAAGAAGGGGGATAAAACCTTTTATAGGTACATCAGGGAGCGTAGAAAGACAAAGGGAGGGATAGTGAGGCTGAATAGAAAGAACGATGGGTGGGCAGAGAGGGACAGTGAAAAAGCAGGGATACTAAACAAATACTTCTGCTCAGTATTCAAGAGGAGGAGGGGAAGGTGCCTAATCCAATTAACAGAAGCACTCTGGATAGGGCGTCGATCCCAGTCCTTTCACAGAAGAAGGGGTTCCGGAAGAACTCCTAAAACTGAAAGTGGACAAAGCAATGGGGCCTGATGGAATTCACCCCAGAATTCTAAAAGAATTAAGGGGAGAACTGGTGACACCACTGACTACCCTTTTTAACAAATCATGGGAAGATGGTGTGGTACCTGAGGACTGGAGGGAGGTGGTTGTGATTCCCCTTCACAAAAGTGGGAGAAAAACAGAGGCAGGAAACTACAGACCTGTCAGTTTGACCTCTGTGGTAGGGAAAGTGATGGAATCACTTCTGAAGGAAAGAATTGTTGAGTACCTAGAGAAAAGTGGGGCACAGGACCCAAAGCAGCATGGGTTCACAGCGGGAAGGTCATGTCAGACGAATCTAATTGATTTCTTTGACTGGGTGACCAAAGTAGTAGACCAGAGAGGGGCTGTGGACATGGTCTACCTAGACTTTATCAAGGCATTTGACACAGTCCTACACAAAAGATTAATAATCAAATTAACCAGCCTGGGAGTAGGTCCCAGGGTGGTAGCCTGGGTAAAAAATTGGCTGGACAACAGGAAACAGAAGGTAATTGTAAGTGGAGTCCACTCTGAAGAAAGAGGGGCTACTAGTGGGGTACCGCAGTGTTCGGTACTGGGGCAAGTCCTTTTTAATGTCTTTATAAGTGACATTGCAAAGGACTGGAAGGAAACGTATGCCTCTTTGCAGATCATACAAAGATCTGTAACAGGGTTGATACACAAGGAGGCGTGGAAAGGATGAGAAGGGACTTGGCAAAGTTGGAGGAATGGTCAGAAGTATGTCAGCTTGGATTCAATGCAAAGAAGTGCAAAATAATGCACCTGGGAAACAAAAACCAGGGAAGATTACACAGTGAGGGGAGGTAGTAACAACAACAAAATGGAAAGAAACCTGGGGTAATTATATCAGATGACCTTAAGGTTAGCAAGCAATGAGAAGGCAGTAGAGGGCTGGGGAGATACTGGGATGTATAGGAGAAGCATCGCCAGCAGAAAACAGGAAGTTGTTACCCCTCTGTACAGACAGTTGGTGAGACCCCATCTGGAGTACTGCATCCAGTTCTGGAGACCCCATCTCCACAAGGACATAGACAGGATGGAGGCAGTCTAGAGCAGGGCAACTAAAATGGTGCAGGGTCTGCAAGAGAAGCCATATGAGGAGAGACTAAAGGAGCTTAGTATGTATACCCTTGAGGAAAGAAGGGAGAAAGGGGACATGATAGAAACTTTTAAGTACCTCAGTGGAATCAACAAAGTCCAAGAGGGTAGCATCTTTCAGAAAAAGAGATGTGCAAGAACAAGGGGACACAATTTGAAGATAGAGGGGAGACAGCTCATGGGCAATGTGACGAAGTATTTTTATCACAGAGAGGGTGGTGGACACATGGAATAGCCTTCCTGAGGAGGTTGTGGGGTCTAAAACTGTGGGAGAATTCAAGAATGCATGGGACAGACATAAGGCAATTCTTGTGGGGGGTAGGAAGAAATATGCTGTTGGTTAACTAGGATCTGCAGCTTATCCTGTAGGTAGGGAAATGGGCAGACTAGGTGGGCCAAGTGGTCCTTATCTGCTGTCAAAGTCTATGTTTCTATTTTTTTTAAGCAAACTCCTCTCATTTAAGCTGAGAAAAAGCTCCCCTGGGCTGGAGACAGATTGGATTGCACAATCTGTCAACAGTCCAGAAGAGTTGAGCTGGTCGATTCTGTGCAACAGAAATCTCTCTGGACAGGAATTCTGCCTTCTTACAGATGAGTTCTGATTGATAGTACTTGTAGTGTTCCATCAATCTAAGCCTGTCAGCATCCAGGCCAGACCTCCACCATGCTCTCTCCATCCTTCGACCAGCTCACCTCAAATCCTTCAAGAAACCATCAAACCAAGGGGTCCTTGAGTGAAGAGTGAGTGGTCGAACATGAACAGGAGCAATCATGGCCAGGGCATCTCCCACTGACTTGTTGTAGGCCAGTATAAGATCCCCTGGATTCATGCATTCACCCGACAATCCCAATAGGTCAAGCACCTCTGATAGACCATCTGGGGTAACCTCCCTTAAAGGGTGGTACTGGACATCTCTGTAGGGGCAGGCCCATTGGGGAAGCCCCAAAACTGAACCTTATGGTATGATGGTCAGACCAACTGACTGGTTTCATCCCCAAATTAGAGATCTCCATCCCCAGGAGGAACACCAGATCCAACGAATGACCCCCTATATGGGTAGTGGAGGTAACCACCTGTGTCAGGCCCAGCATCATCATTAACTGGAGGAGATTTTGACCAAATTGTGAGAGTTCATTGTCAACCCAGGCATTGAAGTCCCCCAGAACTATCCATCTGGGGGACTTCAGCACCATGTCAATGATGAAGTCCGCTATCTCCTGCAGGAATTCTCCACCATCACCTGGTAGACGGTAGATGAGAAGTATCCCGCATCATACACCCTCTCCCAGGATACACTCAAAGGATCTGGTGGACCCCACTGGCACATCCACAAGGCCCAGTTTCATCTTAAATATAATGGCTACACACCCACCCCTATGATCCAACCTCGGCGGTGTATCACCGAGAACCCAGACGGAACAGCAGAAGCCAATACAGGACCCATATTTTCATCCGGCCAGGTCTCGGTGATGCATGCCAGATCTGCCGTTTCAACAAGATCAGCTATAATAGCTATCTTGTTCTTAGTAGATCTGGCACTACATAATACCGCCCAGGTAGGATGGGTTGACCTCAGCTCCTGCCCACTTGTTGTAGAGCCCTTGGATATGGAAACAAGACAGGGGATACCTCTGTCCTGGTTCCATTTTGCCCCAGGGAGTCTCCTGGTCCCCACTACCTCAATCTGCAATCCCCTTTCCCCACCAGGCCCAGTTCTCCTCATTCTCCTTCACCTTCTAACTATCCTTAGAGCTTGATGCCTTATATAGGTCTCTGATGGTAAAAAGGGACTTTCAAAGGGATGCAATTCCCTGAGCCTAGTGGAGGAATACTGCCTGACCATCTTGAAGCCTTCCCAGCACATTCTCTAAACCTACTAAAGCAAACAGCCATATCATTAATCTTTGCACACTCTCACACTCTGACCACCAAGTCGACAGTTGAATTAATTGCTCCACACTACCCACAATATAAACACATACACAATCACACACTTACACTCACCCACACACAATCACTAACAACCAATAAAAATTCTAGCATGCACACATGCACATACAAACCCTAATACAAAAACAATACCTAACAACCTAAAATAACCTAAAATCCTATAACCACCCTTAACTAACAGAACACTTAAAAATATATTCATAAAAAGTCCTTAGAGGGTGTATCAAATAATGTTCAGCTGACTTTAGCAGTTACTATTTCGGTCAGTATTGTTCAATCAGTATTTAAGGAACTCGCAGTCTCCTCAAGAAGCAGAGAATAGAAGACACAGGGACTCTCACTTCCTTGTGTCCAAGACCAAAAACACATGAATCAGGGCACTCTCACTGTCCTAAATAACATACAGTTCAGTTTTAAAAACGGAATGAATGAAAACAGCTTCAGGCACCCTCACTGCCTTCGATATACAAAAACTAATGAAACACTTCCAACCCGCCTGGCCCGTTTCAAATCCCTATCTCCTCTGTAGATCTTCCATCGCTCTTGGAGCAGTGTTCACTTGCAAAGCCATGATTTTGTGCCAAAAGCCATGCTTGCAGAGTAATGATTTTATACCATAAAGTGGACCACCAGGCCCAACACCACCAGGTCAGGCAACAGGAGTGACCACCCTTCAGCAGTCAACCCCCAAACAGTTCAAAGCCACAGAGGTGACCACCCCCCAGTGGCCCACCCCAGCAACCAACCGGGTGAATGCTCGACCCAATGGCCTTGCCCCCAATAATCCTCTGGCAGCTTTAAATAGAATAGGTCTGATGTTTCCTTAAAAAAGGGAAGAAAGGGGAAAGGAACCTCCTAGGCACCCGGTACAACACTCTGGATGCTGATTGCACGCTCCGGCAGCCAATCCACAAATCCAGCCACACATATAACCACCCTCCAGCAGCCGGGCTGCAGGCCCCTGGCCAGACTGTCTTCCCAACCTGGAAGGACCTTACCCCCAATTCGTCAGTCCCAAATCCTCCAACAGCCTGGATCAGTCCGGGGTCAGTCCACCACATAAGCTCAGGCCCTCCATCATGACCATCAACATGCCTTAAAACAAGCTGTGCCTCCCTTTTATGCTGCTGCAATGGTTTAAAGCAGTAATGCAATGAAATTGGGCAAAAATGTTCACCTGACCTTCTTCTCACCATGGAAGATTTCAGGTTTCTTCCAATTTCATTTGGTGGTAACAGTTCCTTGTTCCATAAAAATAAAAATCTGAATTTTGCTTCATGAATCATTGCATCAATGTCTAGTTTAAAGCTAAATGTTGGGTCTTGATTCAATTTTACATAAAAGTTCTGATCGGCAAGTTGTCGATGGACTTCCTGCACATATTTGGCAGTGCCCATAATGACAACCAACCCACCTTTGTCTGCTGGTTTGATAGTAATGGAATCGTTACTTACTAGCTCATCCAGCGCAGTCTTTTCCTCTCTTCTCATGTTGATATAAATGTTATTTTCTTTGGTTGCATGTAATCTGTTTATATCCATAAGGTAGGTCTCTCAAAGACCTGCACAGTCTGGTTCACGGGAGGAAGGAATATGGAGGGAAGCTTAAGGTAAGGCAGTTTTGTAGTGTTCTCCTGTATATTATCTTCTAAGGAGTGAATGATGTCATCACTGGCCATGTCCAACTCAGTGCTTGTGCGTTTAAAAAATGCTTTCAAGTTCAATTTTCTTGACAGTTTTTTTAATGTCAATAAATAATTTGAAAGGTGTTTGTATAACCATTGGTACAAAACTTAATCCTTTATTCAGGACTCTCATTTGTGGGCCCGGTAAGTTCCATGCTGGAAAGGTTAATAACATTTATTTCTTGCTCTGTCCCCTGCCTTGCCTTTGTTTTGGGTCGAACCCCTTTGCTGGTATGTTGGCCTCAGCATTACGGTATCTCTTCTGCCACCTATGCCCCCCCCCCATCTGATTCATCGGCTTGGAAATGTACTAGATGATTGCTGCGTCTCAAACCCCAGGAGTCCTCCATCTGAGACGCCTCCTCTAAATCTTCCTCCTCAGACTCACTGGTATGGAAGCTAGTGTTGCTGGTATGAAGGATTGATTTTGGGCCCTGGGTATGTGTGAGGCTTTTACTTTTTTTGTTGTCTTTCCAAGTCCATACCTGGTCATGTTCATAATCTTTTCGATCCCTTTCAAACTTAGTGAGTTTTAATGCTTTAATTTCTTTTATCTTGTTTTCCACTTTGATTTTAAGCTCAGTCTCTAATGTGCAAAAATCAGGGGAATCTTTAAATGCTAAAACAGCTTTTTCCCCTATCTGTTACTTCCACGTTAAGTTCGATCTGTTGTTCAAGGTAGTCATTAATAATACAATGCACAAAGAGGAATGTCACTTTCTGCATACAGTCCTTCCAATTACCAATGAAACATGCACATTCTTGCCCATACCCAGGCCACTTTAAAACTCTTAAACCCCTCGGTGTCCTTCTGACCTTAACATAAGCTTCCAGGGAGGTCCTATTCCAAATGTTTCTTCTGGCTTTTAAGGTGCTTTTTTCTAGCTTGAGGAATGCTTGTTTAACACAGTATCAAAGACGGGCTCACCTGTGATGGTGGAGGGAGAGGTAGTCGGTTGTTGACTACCCGACGCTGAATCCAGAAATGGGTTGTTGCTTTCATCCAGTGTGAACAACGCAGAACAGAAGAGAATGCATTCTCCACATCTCTCAATCGACTTTTCTTAAGGCTAGTCATAGTGACTACCCGGAGCATGCCGGGAATAAAGTTATGGCTGTAGTGGTCCGAGAGTGAGCAGGCTGAAATCAAAGTTACTAGAAAAAAGATAAACTCTTGGCTACACTTCAGTGACCACTTAATGCCACAAGATAGTGCATGATATGACAAAGCGTCAATGCAATATGAAACGTACATTGACATTTTTCCTGTAGAGGGGTGCTACTATGTTTCAATTATTGTTTTTTATTGTGCATTATACAATGGCTAGTAGAAATCCTTTAATTTTATTGGTCAGCTGGCACCCTGAGCCTGTTGTAAATGTTAACATTACCAACAGGAAGAAGTGCCAGCTGTGCTAAGGCTCAAGCCCCTTAAAAAGAAAATCAGCCGATCCCCATTTTAATTTTCAAATGCCGCCATCTTGTCTTACCGCCTTACTGGCAATACTGAATCTCCGCTAAAGTGAGATGAAAGCGGGAGTTAGAAAACAAGCTGCAATGTGCAACAACTTGTAAATTAGTGCAAAGTCCAGTCCTCCTCCTCCTCCATTAAGGACCTACCTAACATAATTCCTTAGCTTTCCCCTGTCAAACTGTCACTGCTGCTCCACACTCGATCCTCTCGCAGCTACCTGCTTCCGTTTCACTTGCCGGCTTGGAGCCCTCTGACCTCAGACCATCTCCCAAGGCAGAGATAAGAACAAAAATCCATGCTGCATACTTTTTTACCCCCGGGCCAGTAGCAGAGGATGGTCTTAAAATAAAAAAAACTGTCTGCCACACGGAAGTTCCTCACCGCCAACTATCCCAGCCTCCTCGTTAGTGCCTGTTAGAATGCTGAAACTGATTTCCCTATTCCTAAGCAGCCTCCCGTCTTCTTACCACTTCTAACTTCCGCACATAAAAAAAAAAAAAAAACAGTACATCAACCCGGTCTGGCTGCTCAGGCTGTCAGGCAACAACCCAGTCTTTGGCTATCAGAAAGCTTTCAGTGACGTGATCAATCCAATTATATAATTCAGACAGTTTTGGCAAGCGGGAGGGAGGAAGGGTGTAGAATTTTACCATAAAAATAGTTTGACAGTGGCGAGAGGTTTCATGCACCCAGAATAAACACATTATTAAATTAAAAAAAGGAACATGTGTCTGTATGTGTTATTACTTCAAGTGACTGATGCCTTCCACCATTTTCTACCTTACAACAGGAACTATTTTTTTAAGGAGGAAGGATATCAAGCTAAAAAGCAATTAAAAAGCATTATTTTTTTAAATCAAAACTCTTTAATATTTTTTTTCTTAAACTTTTACTTAGTGCCAATTGTATATAGCAATAAACCACTCCAGGGTGTTGGTGACGCTGGGATTTACCCACGCCTGATGAGGTTTAGTCACTTGGCCTGTGGCCTCATGACTGAGCCATGCCAGGCGTGGGTAAATCCAGCATCACCAACAGCCTGTCATGGTTTATTGCTTAACTATCTTGTGTTGTTAAGTGGTCCTTGAAGTGTAGCTGAGAGTTTGTCTTTTTTCTAGTACCTGTGCGACTTGTATTTCGGTTCCTTCTGGGTGGTCCTGAGCCGTGTTCTTGTGTTTTTTTGCTGATATCAAAGTTATTGAGAAGCAAAAAGAGTAGCTCACCCTCCTGTCATGTAGGGCCCAATACTGTAGCGAACAATGGAGGAAAAAGGGCAGCACCAACAACCAGTTCCTTCAAAAAGGTAATAGCAAAATAGCATCACAGCCTAACAGCCAACATAAATGTGAATGCAACCTCTACTTGCCAGACCAGTTTCGCGCATGCATGCTTCCTCAGGAAGGATGGTCCATTGTGAACACATCCCATAAGTAAACACACAATCAGGAGTAATTTATAAACATAAATCAGTGCATCACAACAGATAACAGCTAAATATATTAAAAAAACAAGTGCTGAAATAAGCAGTGCACATAGTAATACTAAAATGAATTCATTAGTCACTACTGGGCTATATAGCAACAACCTTAATATGAAGACAATGCTGTGGTCCTAGTAACAATTTATTGCACACTGTTAGTGTGCATTACTAGACATAGAGAACTCACACTAAAAATAGCTAAGCAATGAGTCATAATAATCATTCACAATTTTATATGCAGGAGGTCAAAAGATCAAGGTACTGATATGTGTAATTCCATTCAAAAATAAGAATATTCTTTGAATTTGGTTAATTAGCCCATTTATATCAATACAAAATATAATTTAATCTCATACCTGCTGACATCTGATTGCTTAAGGAGGTAACTGGGGTCAAATTAATGATATGCTCATGTATATCTCAATTTGATTATAATCCCAACTACTAGGGGTATAACACTGTGGAGTTCATATTTATGAAAAACCTGCAAAAATAATATGGAAAGAGCTCAATAGAGTCTCTTGTCAGCACAGCATATGTCACTGTGTATATTTTCATTACTATTCAACCAAGCAATTTTCATTCAGTGTAAGCAGATTCAGTGTCAAAACCCTATTATATAGTTCATTTATTTTCCAGAAAAGTGGCAATAGATATGCCATCATTTTATTTATTTTTATTTATTTATTTTCACGTATCGGAATTACAATCCTTTGAATCAAAGACTCATTTCCAAAGGCTCCTCGTCAGGTAGTACAGAGACATCAACAGTTACAAGTTCCATGGACAAACACAGAGATGTAAGATACAGTGCATGCATGTTTGCATAGTTACATCACAGCAAGTTGGCAAAGGCAGTTATGTAGTTACATCAAGCAAGATTACAGAGGCAGGTTGAGTAGACAGTAGATTTAGTGATGGAATCATTGGCCTATGCAGTACTGTATGCTTGCAAGAGAAGTTGTAAAGACAGTGTAACATTACATAAGCTACTATCATAGGTTTATACAGTCCAGTAGCTAAGCAATAGTGTGACCTGAGGATGACTAGCTGTAGTGATGTGGAGCTTAGCAGTCCTGGGGACATTGTCAGAAGGTTATAAACTAGCAGTTGTGTCCAGCTGTGACCTGTGAGAGGTTAACTGGAGGGACATGCAAATTCACAGTCCTGGGAACATTGTCGAGAAGGTTTTAAGTTAGTAGATGAGATTTACCCATTTTGGGGGCAGATTTTGAAAGGTAGCCGGGCCTGATTATTCACACCTGCAGCACCATGAGGTGAGAAGGTGGTTTCTTAGTGCAATTTTGAATGGTCCAGTTTTGGGGATGTTGGTAATGGTGTCTGGGAGTTGAACCAGGATGGGGCCCTGTAGCAGAAGGACCTCTGTGGAAGAGATATCCTGGCTCTAGGCACTAGGAGGGTGTCCTTGCAGGCCCTGCGTGTGGGGATGGTGGTGGTAGCATGCTGGGGGGAGGAGGTCATTCAACCCTGGTTTCTAAAAAATAATTCTTTTTATGAGGACTACCTTGTAGAATTACATATTATGGCACAAGAGGAACTGATACAGTGATTGAAGGCACGTTTCTGACTTCTGAGTGAAAACATACGTAAAGGGCTGTTAGTGTCCCTTTAAGAACTTAGTAAAAGCACAAAAGAATAATATACTACAACTATACACCCACACAACTCTTTCAGTGTCATACTATAGCCCTGTAGTACAGCTTTTTAGAAAATAAAGGTTTTTCTACTGGTTTTTAGGACAGTCCAGAAACTGGAGCTACAGAGCAGATCCTTCCCTCATAACAGCACTCAAGTTCTGCAGCAAGCAGAGGGAGTCACATGCTACAAGTCCCTGTGGAATGCAGCACCATGTGATATCACAAAGTTTCACCATGTGGTCTCAAACAGTTGAGCGGAATGGAAATCTGAGGAACAGTATAATCTGTGGAAAACATTCCCTGATCCACAAAAACTTCAGCAAATTGAAAAAAATCTAATTTAGCAATCACTATCCCAAATCATGACCACAACAGACCTGAGGCAGGAGAAAAACACTAAATGGGTATACTGCTGACTTAATTTAATCACTTAATTCCATGCTAGTAACAAAAAATGGTCATGGAATGCATCTGCAGATTACTATTCCACCAATCTGAGAGCACATAATACTTCTGCATGCAGTCTGTGGAATTATGTTTTGCCTAGGGGCAGAACTACAGATTCCATGGAAAACAATCCAATAAATAAGCAATAAGGCATGATGGGGTGTGCATGGAACACATTTTACCACATGGCCAGGGGCATAATAAGGCACAAGACCGAAGGCCGAGTGACTTTAGCTGCTGGCCATGCGGTAAAATGTGTTCCACGCACATCCCAGAGTGCCTTATTGTGCTTATAAAATGGGCTCCTTTTTAAAAAACTTTTTACAGTTGGGAAAAGCATGTTATATGTAGAAATAATAGATTTACTTGTGTGCATTTATGATCAAATAGTCCTTCCACCCACAACAAATGATGTCATTGTATTGTTGCCTACTTTCTTCTTCTTACTGTTTTTTTCTCTGTTTTTCCCCACATTCAAGATATGGAATGTTTGTCATGGAATGTTTAACATGGAATACATGGATTCAAAATTCTGCTCGGTTCCACTGCTAGAATGTTACTTTCCTAACATACTATACACACACACACACACACACACACAAACACCACCACCACAACAACAACAACAAAGGCCTCTGTTACAGCCAGAGACTCAATTATCTCACTATGAGGGCAAGGAGAAGAAATTTCCCTGATGAGCAGGTAAAGATAGTAGGGGAATTTTTCATTGTCAGGAAAGAAAAAGTTGTAATGAAAACTATAAACAATACTTAATGTTTCTAATTTATTTATGTGTGTGTAAGGAGAATGTGATGATCAGGAAAGAAACATTTAATTAATCTGTTTTATTTTGTATTTAAGGTACATTTATTTTTAGGGCCCAGTGCAAGTAAATGTGATGCTTACAGTTATAGGGCAAAAAACAATGGCTGCCAGTTGAGTTTTTAACATTCTATTAGCTTAATGATTCTAGTGGTGATCAGTCCACATTTGGCAGCACTTTTTATTTTCAATGCATGGAACATAATTGCTACATGAACATCAGCCAAACAGATTTCAGGATTTTCTCTTACCATTTTATAATGACTGTGGAATTCCACAATTCTGCTATCGATTAAATTCCCCAGAATTAGTTGGAATTGTTCAAAATTCTGTGGAATTCCATTCTTCCAGAATTTGGAAATTCAGAACATCCCTATTTATGCTGTCAAATATGATGCAAACATCCCATACTTGATAGGCCACTGGTCAGAAAAACATCTCATAAAATTTCACACAGTACAAAGCTTTAATAATATAGCTGTGCTTACAGTGCAAAGAACCAGCCAATATGTTTTAGACTCTCCAAACAAATGAACTGTTCCACTCTCTATGACTAAGACTGGATGTTGCACAGTCTGCAAGCCAACAGACACCATAACAAGTTCAGGTACATCTCAGATTGCAGTTTTCATTGATGGGCAGACTGGATGGGCCTTTCGGTCCTTATCTGCCATCAACTTCTATGTTTCTATGTTTCTATGTTTAGATTATCAGATCAGGCAGACACGTGGGTGGGACTCTGAAGAGTAGATGGTTAACTATACTGAGCAGTAAGCAGCAAGAGGAGGACAGCAGTCACCCAGCCAGATATTGCAGAAAATTACAAAACTGCAATTGATGACAAAGGTGCAAAAGCATGGAATAGGAGGAAAAAAAAAGACAGCAGGGGCAGCATGAAGGTCGACTTACAGTACTAGTAGAATAACTAACTGACTTAGAAGTCATCAAACTCTGCCTCATCATCTTCCTAAGTCAGAGCTGGTAGTGCACAAGATTCATCATCCATAGTTTAAAATCCAAACAAAGAGACATGAAGAATGGTCCTGTTGTACTTCCATTTCGAAGATCACCACCTCTCAAGACCAAAACAAACCACAAAGAAAGTGGTACACTCAAGGCAGTATTACAGTTTATTAGAACATTTTAATTACTTACACCAGACTTGTGCAAATACTTGCTCAGCAGCCAACACCAGACTGACTCCTTGGTGTTTCACATCCCGCCGATGCTTCAACTCAGAGTCAAATCAAAGAACCTTCACTTAAATAATGTTCATCAAAAAAAAAATCATTCTTTAAACAGAGTATTATAGTACATCATGTGGAATTAATTTCATTATCTACCATTTCATGGCTAAGCTGTGTACATAAATTAATCACCAATATGTAAGGATAAGAGGAGACTATAGAACCATGTTCTTTTTTTCTAACAAATTGTGTACAGTAGCTGTGTGAAATGTCAAATTTCACCAATGGAATTCAGGTGGAACTGCAGTTATTCTTCTGAAATGCTTTTTGGAATTTTTTGAGAAATTTCATGGAATTCCAAAAGTCTTTAATTTAAACCATGGATTAGTTTTCTGCAGTTCACATAAACTGTGATTTAGTTCAGAAACCTAATCTGTATTTTACATAAACCCAGAACACAATCTGCAGTTAATGTAACCACGGAATACTAATCCACAGTTGAAATCAAAAACATTTTTGGATTTTTTGAATTCTCCTTCTGATGGAATTCTGAAAATTTTGGCAGAATTGCTGAATTTTGTGGAAGCCTTTCAGAAGTCGAATTTGAAATTCTGAGCAGTTCTAATGAATTGTAAGATGCTTTGTTTTCTCAACTCTTTGCTCTTTGTTTTCATTATCCATAAACTTTGGAGTTGAGTAAGTCTTGTTCAAAATGGAAAGGTTTATGTTTACATAAGTGAGCATCTCTACATTTTTGGTGGAAATAAGTGCTGGGTAGAATCTGCAAAAGCAAAATTCACAGAAATTTCACAAAATGTCACAAATTTCATGGAATTTTCCCAATTTCCAACTTTGGCAAAATCCAAATCTTCATATGTGTTTGGTGAATTTTCGTCTTGTTCCACAAACTTTTCTGGCTTAATTGTGGAATAATGCACCTGAACCGCTGAATGGCAGTTCATAGGAATTTCATTCTGCAGTTTAATACATCAGTCTACAGTACACAGTCAGTTTTGGGACCTCTCCTTTTTAACATTTACATCAGCGATATAGCAGGGGGTCTGAGGGGGAGGGTGTGCCTATTTGCTGATGATTCAAAGATCTGCAATAGGGTGTACACCCCGGGGGGGGGGTGGAGGACATGAGGCAGGACCTGAAGACACTCGAGGAGTGGTCAGAGACATGGCAGCTGAAATTTAATGCCAAAAACTGTGCTGTGATGCATGTGGAAAGTAGGAATACACAAGCAGTTTACACCCTAGGAGGGGAGGCAATCAAAGTAACAGAACAAGAGAGGGATCTAGGGATCATAGTCTCATCCAATCTTAAGGTAGGAAACCAATGTAGCAGGGCAGTGGGAAAAGCCAATGGAATGCTGGCTTGCATCGGCAGGGGCATTACTAGTAGAAGGAGGGAGGTAATAATGCCCCTCTACAAAGCCATGGTGAGGCTGCATCTGGAGTATGGGGTCTAGTTCTGGAGACCACACCTCCACAGGGACATAGATGGGATGGAGAGGGTTCAGAAAAGGGCAACCAATATTGTGCAGGGTGTGCTGGCCCAGTGGCCCTGAGGGTTGAGGTGCTGGATGCCACACCTCACGCCGGCGACCTGGGTTCGGGAAAACGAGCTGGGGCCTCCGGGGGTCAGCAGAGGAGAGAAGAGATCAAGCATCCGGAGGACTGCTCTCTCTTCACGGGGGTGGGTTCAGGGTGCGCTAGTTCTTGGAGCGACGCGGCGTATGCCTGGGGAGTGGAGCAATGGCAATTCATTGCCTTGCTGGCCAAGCTCCACAGGGAGAGGGAGGGGAAACATGGGAAAAAAAAGAGATAAAAACCCCATACCTGGGGATAGATGAAGGCACTTCGCCTGCCCAAAGCCCACACCTCCAATTCCAGGCTATCTCCTCTCTGCAGGGCCACTCGTGTGCCAGGCACTTTCCCCTATAGATAGAGTGCCCTGGTTGGATAGGGTGGCCCTACCTCTGGAGGGTTCAGACCCGGAGGTGGTGCTTGGTGGCACAAGGGAGAAGGACTAGTCATGGAGGAGGGTAGAGGCTGGGTAGCCCGAGGTTGCTGGAAGGAGTTCTCCAGGAATGGAGATAAATAAAGTTAAAAATTATATATATATATATATATATATATATATATATATATATATATGGTGCAGGGTATGCAAGGGAAGACATATGAGCAGAGGAGTCAGGAGCTGGATCTATACACACTGGAGACTAGAAGGGAAAGGGAAGACATGACCGAAACTTTTAAATATGTGAAAGGGCTCAACAAAGTAAAGGAAGAGTGTTTACTTAAGAAGAAGTATGGGGCTAGAACTAGAGGGCATAGCCTCAGACTCCAGGGAAAAAGATACCGAGGCAATGTGAGAGGGAGTTTCTTCACTGAGAAGGTGGTGGAGCCCTGAAACAGACTACCAGAAGAAGTGGTGGGGGCTGAATCAGTGGAGGGATTCAAGAAGGCATGAGACAGACATATGGGGCTGACTAGCAGGGTAAGGGTGGTGGATGGCTTGGGGGAGGTGTAGGGGTAAATAGGGCAGACTGGATGGGCCGGTATAGTCCTTTTCTGCCATCAAGCTTCTATGATTCTATGATACATGTAATCATTCCTCAGTTCTGTGATCAGTTCTGCAAAATTTCTTTCTGCAGTATAAAATAGTAATCTGCAATTCATACTTTCTTTAGTTCAATGTCTCACTGAACTGCAGAATGAATGTATGAATTGTGGATTAATGTAATAAACTATGGAAAGAAATTCTGCAAAACAGATCACTGATAGTGATCAATTCTCTGGAATTTCGTTCTGTGATTTAAAGAGCAGCTGAGAACAATCTACCATCACAGCTTCGGTAGTTCACTGGCGGCCCTCTGTATACTTCTTTTTGGGGTTTTCAGAAGTTCACCAGCAAAATAAAGTAGTCTAAAACATTTAAATTGGTTCCTTGTTAAACGTGTGTTCATGTTGCTGCCACCCTCTGTCCTTCTGTTCGCATAGCATCTTGATGTCATGTAAGGAAAGGCACTTGCGAGTGGGAGCACTGGTGCAACCAAAGTCTTGCTGCCTGTTACTTTGTCAAACACGCTACAAAGCCCCATCTCACTAACGCAATATATTGATAGCAAAACAACATTCAGAAAGGCACAAAAACATAATGACAACACTATTGTGCTGCAGAACAAAAATCATTTAGTTTACCACTTGGCTGGTTGTTAGTCTTCACGGTAGAAAAAAAAAAACTTATTTTCATGACACAGTGATTTACCTTCATTTCCCATGTGCTCCTGTTTACCAGTGTAGGTGACCTTATATTAAAACTGCTTTGATCTAGGGGTCCAGGAACAAGCAGGTAACACCCCATGGAAAAACAGCAAAATAACTGCACTTGGTACCTTACTAATGCTCCCTAGGCTAAGGGCAGCTGTGCAACTGTTCTTTTTTCAACTTGCAGACATTTGGAACTATTGAAACAGGAGAAATAAGGGTAAATGGAAGCACAGGGGAAATGAGGGTAAATCACTGTGTCTTGAAAAATAAGTTGTTTTTTTTCTACCATGAAGATGAACAACCAGCCAAGTAGTAAACTAATTGAATTTTATTCTGCAGCATAATAGTGTTGTCATTATATCTTTGTGCCTTTCTGAACTGAGGATTACAGTCACTGTGGGTCTGGCATCAATATTTGACATTCTCTGGTGGTGAGCTGCTCAATTGTCACCATCGCTGTACATGGTCCTATGGGACTGGTGGCTGCTGAACTAAACACTAACCTGGTTCGCTTTATTTCTCTGACTCCCTCCCCCAAACAAGCCCACTATTCATTGCCTATGTAGCTCCTTCCCATTGCAGTAGAACATAAACATAGAAACATAGATAATGATGACAGGAAAAAAACAAAAGTCCGTCCAGTCTGCCAGTGTACCTTATTTAGCCCTGATACCTAAGATTTTTTTTTCCCTTACCGGAATGGGTTAAAAAAACAGGGAAGCAAGAAAGTTTTGTTTTCACCGGTTACATGGGCAATACGTCCAGGAGATGCAACTTTCCTTGCTGGAACATTCCTAACAGATTTGATGGGGGGTGGGCACTATTCCGTATACACCTCCTCTTACAAAAAAAGGTCAGTGCAGTGTATATTTAATCCCATCCACTACACCATTTACACTAATACAACAGTTCACTGGCCTGTTATGTTGTATTGATAGGCAGCCTTTTGCAGAGGTTGGCTGATGTATATTCCTCCCAAATTCAGACTCAAAACCTTTACAATTTTTTTTGGGGGGGGCCAATTAATGGACCTTCTTTATGAAGTGACTCATTAGTTGCCATTAATGAGTAGGAGGGCAGCATTGCTACAAGCAGTAGCAGAGCTCAAGTTGTTTCCAACTTGACGTCATGCACACTGATGTCTGCATTCCGCTGCGCTGAAACATTTTACTTCAGTGCAGTCACAACACAGTTGTATTTTAATAAAATATGAAGTATGACAACTTGATTTGGACTCGAATTTTGTGTGAATCGGGTAATCGGGGGGTCAGGATACTAATAGAGAGGTCGAACATAATTCAGGGGTTAGTGACAGCTGCTCTTTAATACATTAACCCACAATTCATGCATTCATTTCGCTATTCTAGGTCATAATTTTCACAAATGTTGCCAAAGTGCATTCCGAAATTTCATGGAAGTGAAATTCTGACTTTCGTGGTAATTCTGCCAGTGAAATTTTATTTTTACACAGCAGTAGTGGAAATGCATGATCTTCATTGAGTGTATCTTCTGTATTGGGCCATACCTTTGGAAATGTAAGCTGCCAGTATCAGGACCACTCAGAAACTTTTGCTAGCCAGGGGCCACCCACGATGACTTGCAGTGTCCACAACTACTGTATATTATTATGGGGGGTACCATCGCTGCTCAGTTCCTTCTCTCTCCATTGATCACTGGTTGTACCTGCAGGGAAACAATGCCATTGTTTTCTTTGTCTGTATTATTTTTTTAAAACTTTCATTTCACCTGCAGACATTGTCCTTTTATGCTGCACTCAAAAGAACCTTTATTTTGATTTTGTACCTGCAGTTACAAGATCTACAAGGACGATGTTCAAATGGTTTGTATTTGCTGTTTGGGCCTATCCCACAACATCAAGGCCTGTAAGATATTCCAGGGACTCAACCAGGCCACAAGAAGATGCAGAAAGAAAGCTTTAGAAACATTTATCACCATTAAAGCCTTTGAAGTTCAAGCCAAGGCCACAGGTTCCAAGCCAGCTTCTCTCTCTTTCTCGTTCGACTGCCTCTGGAACGGGAACCTCCACCACACTCACCATGGACTAAGGAAGAAGACAAGGATAAGTTGTCGTTGAAGTCCTCCTCTTCCCACCATCACCACAAGCATAAGGATATAACGCATGGTTCATCGGTGAGGATGAGGTCTCCACTGACAGAGGATAGATCCTTGCTGTCACCCACTCTGGCAGTGATGACTACAGCCACCCCCACCCCACCCCGATTGTTGATGAGACACCAAGGTCATGGTCTGCTCTGGCATTACTGTACCTACTATGGATGGTATACAGCTCCCATTATTAGGTTCTGCTCCTTTGACGTTAGTCACCCCAGGCCCTTTACAGGGTGCTTTCAACTCCCATGTTATGCTGGTGCTGTTCTCTGAACTCTTTCATCACCTGTTTCCATTGTACCTGCCAATGATGACAGCTGGATTGACTGGACTTTCCCCATTGGCACTGTTGTCAATGGGAGCCAGAAGCACACCTTTTCATTCTTCCATCACAGCCACTACCTGTGTTGCTGGTGTCATTGATTGCTTCCATCGTCACCCCAGAGATAAAATGCAATCCTCATCTCCTTAACATGGAAGAGGATTTGAAGGATGATGAAAGGGACAATGATCCCTATAAGGGGTGTTTGCCTTACAGTACTACCCTCTCCTCATGCATTGAGGACCCTGTGGTGTATACCCCCAGATCTCCTCCAGAGGATCCCTCTTTTTGGGTTTTACTCAGGCAAATATAGGATGTCATGGGATTTGAAGCTGAGAAGGAAGACTCCACTAAGAAAAATTTGATGGGATTTTTGTGGGTTTTCACTGCACCCTCCAATATGATTCCTTCTGTCTATCCTGCCTTGCTGCTTGGCATGGGCCTAATACCTTGCCTGCAGTACCTAGAAAGGCTGATAATCAGTATCCTGCTCTGGCTAATAAGCATGTTTATGCTTCCCAGCCTGAAACAGATTCTGTGGTTACCAAGGCCACTTATGACTGCTCTATAGCCTCTAGACACATAAACACTTCACCTCTTAACAAAGAATCCAGGCAGCTGGATGTTATGGGAAAGAGAACTTATGTCTCTGCATCCTTAGGCCTATGAATTGCAAACTACCAGGCATACATGATTAAATATCAGAATGGCCTGTGGAAATCTGCTATGTCTACCATTCTATCACTGCCTCATGGTTCTGCAAGGACTGACTTGCTTAAAGTTGCCTCAGCTGGTGTGGATACTGGAAATCCTCTGTTACGCACTGCAAATGTTGCTTCTGCCAGGGCTGCTACCTCTGGCATATGCCTTTGGAGATATTCTGGGCTTAGGGTAACTGGATTTGCTACAGATGTACAACCGTCTATGCTGAATGCCCCTTTTAGAGGCTCCAGGCTATTTGGTAATGATGTTAAAAATGCTCTACATGAGCTACAGTCTTATAGAATGACTTTAAGGTCACTCAAATCTCTGACCCCTCAACCTGCCCAGGGGCATGGTAGGGGCTCATTTTGCAGACCTGCTAAGCATGGTGGCTGCACCTCCCATCAGTAGATTGAAACCATGGTGGTGGTCCCCTCCCAGGTCCCTTCCCTCTAGTGCCCATGCAAAGGAACCCAAAGGTATCAACCAAGGTGGTACCCCCACTACCTCCAATACAGAACAGTTACCTTTACCTCCCATAACAGTAGATCTTCAAGAGAATCTCCTGCATTGAGCCACATCTTGGAACTGTATGCCATCGGCATCAGGACCACCCATTAATCTTTGCTGCCTGGAGCCACCCATGTCGATGCACCTCATCGGTGCCTATGTAACATGAGCATCCCCAGCATGTCACAGTTCCCCACCAATGACAAGCTTGAAGGATCATCGGAAAGGCAAGGACTGAAGTGACCAGGTCTGAACCAGGCCCACATTAGAGGATATGGCAACCTGAATATAGATGACATTTGAGGCATCATAGGAGAAGCAGCTTGTGAGATAAGGCAGTATTTTCACCTGTTACTTGAACAAGGGGAGAAGGAGGAATGGAGAGCTGTGGTGCAATGGAGGAGCTTCTCTCGAAGATCTGCTGTTACAGTAGGTAACTATTCTGTCTTCTTCAAGGATATCTCCCTCTATTGAATCACATCATGGAATGATTCCCAAGCAGTACGAAGTACAGAGGGAGGATGGCAAGACCTAATGATCCAGAGTACGGAGGCCTTGCAGAACACTGAGGCCAAAGCTAGCACATCTATGAAAGATGATGTCCTGATTGCAGTGTTTTGCAAATATATGAACAGTACTCCAAGTGGCAGCAACACAAATGTCATTGGCAGACCCATTTTGGAAACAAGTCACTGAGGTAGCCACCCTACAGGTGGAATGACCAAGAATGGGACCAGGAAGCTGCGTACTGCAATTCTGATAACAAAACGTGATAAGATTGGCAAGAAATTTGGACAGGCCCTGTTTCAATATGGGGGAGCCTGCCATCCTAGGGACAAAAGCTATAAACAGTTGAGAGGATTTCCTACAATCCTTC
Source organism: Neoceratodus forsteri (assembly GCA_016271365.2). NCBI lineage: Eukaryota > Metazoa > Chordata > Ceratodontiformes > Ceratodontidae > Neoceratodus > Neoceratodus forsteri. The sequence continues at coordinate 1,174,637,748 of CM057450.1, read as the reverse complement.
GTATGATCCAGGTACCAACGCGGCATCCCGCAGACATCTAGTGTATGCAAACAATGTTCTCTATCATGGGGGATGAAAAACAAACAGGAAGGTCAATAGTCTGATTTAGTGTTCTGTAAGACACAACCTTCAATATTTAACCCTATCCTTGTGAAATATAAAAAAAAGGAGGGTCTGCAACCATAGCCTGCAGGTCTGAAACACATCTTGCCGATGTCATAGCCACTAGAAATAGTGTCTTCCAAGAGGGGAAGTGCAGTTCACAAGTAGTCGCAGGCTCCAAGGGAGGCACAGTCAGGGTCTCTAGGACCAAATTAAAATCCCACACCGGAACCAGATCATAGACTGGGTGGGTACAACAGAAGAATATCTCTTTGGAATCTAAGGAAAACCTCCATCGGGGTCACTGTCTTTCATTCTGTTATGGCATGAAAAGCCGATACTGTGGCCATGAGGATCTTAATAGACAAATACCCCAGTACCAAGTCCTTAAGGGGCAAGATGTAGTCCAGCACAATAGGAACTGGACACATAAAGGGATCCAGGGCATGTGCAGTACACCAAACTGTAAATCGTTTCCAGTTTTACGAGTATGTGTACTACGTAGATGGATTTCTAGCTACCAGTAGAATCAAAGAATGGAAGAAAAGCATACTGAAAGCTCCCTTTCCAGTAAATGGACAATGCGTCTTGCCAGAAAACTCCAGGTCCTGGAGCGAGCAAGCAGAAACACAGCATAGATACATAGATGTTGATGGCAGATAAGGGCCTACAGCCCACCTAGTCTGCCCATTTGTGCACTTAACTGTGCTTCTTCAAGCTTCCCTAGAACTAGGTTGTCCCCTTCCCCCAACTGCCAGGATCCCCTTATGCCTATCCCATGCATTCTTAAATCCTGTAATTGTTTCTGCCCCCACTGCCTCTTCCAGCAGGGTGTTCCATTTGTCCACCACCCTCTCTGTGAAGAAGTACTTCTTCATGTTCCCTCTGAACCTCCCTCCCTCCCTCCAATTTCATCCCATGTCCCCTAGTCCTGGAGCATCTTTTTCTATGAAAAATTGTGTTTTTCTGCACCTTGTTCCTCCCACGTGAGGTACTATATGTCTCAATCATATCTCTCCTCTCCCTCATCTCTTCCAGGAGTACATATTTAGGTCATTTAGCTTGTCCTCATAGGTTTTGTGATGTAATTCTTGCACCATCTTGGTTGACCTCCTCTGAACTGCCTCCACACTGTCTATGTCCTTACGTAGGTAAGGGCTCAAGAACTGGACACTGTACTCAAGATGTGGTCTTACTAATGTCCTGTATTGTGGAATTCTGACCTCCCTTTTCCTGCTGGTAATGCCTCTACCTATGCATCCCAGCATCCTGTTTGCTTTTCCTGCCTGTTTGTCACATGGACTCTCTACCTTGAGGTCATCAGAGATGATAACCCCTAGGTCATTTTCCTGCTTGGAGCATTCTATATCCCCCCAGCTGATATGCTTTTCCTGTTTTTTTGTGACCCATGTGCATTATTTTGTACTTATTTGCATTAAATCTCAACTCCACTCCCTTGACCAGTCCTCAAGCTTCTGCAGATCTCTTCTCATTCTAGCCCCACCCTTTGGCATGTTTACCTTGTTGCAGAGCTTTGTGTCATCAGTGAATGGGAAAATTCTCCCTTCTAGGTCTTCTGTAATGTCACTGATAAAAATGCTGAAGAGGACTGGACTCAGCACTGATCCCTGTGGAATCTCACTGGTCACCTTTCCCTCTCTGGAGTGGCAGCCATTTACCACCACTTTCTGTCCTGCTATCCAGCCAGTTCCCCACCCACCGCACCACTGTCCTACCCACTCACAAATGCATACAATTACAAAGAAAGAGCAAGAGAAAGAAGAGACCGCTGTGGTTCTTGAGGGAAGTAGCTGGGAAAGTTAAGGCTAAACAAATAGCCTTCAGGAAATACAAGGAAAAGCAATCGGAGAGGACAGGCAAAAGTACCTGGAGAAGCAGAGGGAGGTGGGGAGAGCAGTCAGGTGAGTCAGGGCGCAAACTGAGGAAAAAATAGCCCAGGATATAAAGAAAGGTAACATGACCTTCTTCAGATACATTATTGAGAGAAGAAAGACTAGGAATGGGATTGTCAGAATAAAAAAGGAGGGTGTTCTCAGGAAGATGCAGAAAAAGCAGAAATACTGAATAAATACTTCTGCTCAGTATTCGCCAAAGAAGGGGAATGTGAGATTCCACAACTCAGCAATAAAGGCATCAATGGAAAAGTGGGGGACCCCAGTCCTTTCACAATGGAAAGAGTGTGAGAGGAACTCGGGAAACTGAAAACGGACAATGCAACGGGTCCAGTTGGCATTCATCCCAGAATATTAAGGGAGCTCATAGATGTACTGGTGGAACAACTAACCACCCTGTTCAGCAGATCATTGGAGACAGAAGAGGTCCCAAAGAACTGGAGGAGGGCAAATGTGGTCCCTCTCCACAAAAGTGGAAGCAGAGAGGAGGCAGGCAACTACAGGCCAGTCAGCCTGACCTCAGTGGTGCGAAAACTAATTGAGTCACTCCTAAAAGAAAGGATTATGTTGTCTCTGGAATCAAGTGGAGCACAGGATCCAAGACAGCATGGTTTCACAACAGGAAGGTCTTGTCCGACAAATCTAATTGATTTGTTTGACTGGGTCACCAGTGAGCTAGATCGGGGGGGCAGTGGATATAGTCTACCTGGATTTCAGCAAGGTTTGACACCGTCCCACATAGAAGGTTGTTACATAAGCTGGATAGTTTGGGACCGAGAACAAAAGTGGTAAACTGGATCAGAAATAGGTTGAGGGGCAGGACACAGAGAGTGATCATAAATGAGTCACAATCTGGGGAGAGGGAGGTGACCAATAGGGTGCCACAGGGGTCGGTACTGGGGCCAGCTCTCTTTAATGTCTTCATAAGTGACATTGCAGAGGGGTTAGAAGGAATGGTATGCCTGTTTGTGGATGACACAAAGATCTGCAACAGGGTAGACACTCCAGAGGGGTGAAAAAAATTAGAAAGGACATTAGCATGCTGGAGGAGTGGTCAAGGGGGTGGCAGCTTGGATTCAACGCAAAGAAGTATAAAGTCATGCACTTGGGGCATAGAAATCCAGGGGAGGAGTACAGGATGGGGGAGAGGTACTGGCAGCCACAAAACAAGAACAGGACTTGGGGGTAATCACATCAGATGACCTAAAAGTGACCAAGCAATGTGAAAAGGCTGTGGGAAAGGCCAGTGGGATGCTGGGGTGCTTAGGGAGAGGTATCACCAGCAGAAAAAAGGAGGTGGTTATGCCACTGTAAAGATCACTGGTGAGACCTCAGTTGGAATATTGTGTCCAGTTCTAGAGACCACATCTCTGGAAGGACATAGACAGGATGGAGACAGTCCAGAGGAGGGCTACAAAGATGGTGCAGGGGCTTCATGAGAAGGCCTATGAGGACAGGCTGAGGGAACTAAATATGTACTCCCTGGAGGAGAGGAGACAGAGAGAGAGAGAGAGAGAGAGAGGGAGAGGGAGGGAAGATACGATTGAAACATTCAAGTACCTCAAGGGTGTAAACACAATAAGTGAGGGTAGTATCTTTCTGAAAAAGAGATGTACAAGAACATGGAGCCATGACATGAAGCTGGAGGGGGGTAGGATTAGGGGCAACGTGAGAAAGTATTTTTTCACGGAAAGAGTCATGGACACATGGAACTGCCTCCCAATGGAAGTTGTGGGAGCTAAATCAGTTAGGGAATTCAGAAACACATGGGATAGACATAAAGGTACCCTAGCAACAGGAAGGAAAAGCTAAATCATGAATCATTTAGCATCCTTGGTTTTGTAAACAGATAGAGAAATGGGCAGACTGGATGGACCAAACGGTCCTTATCTACCGTCAACTTCTATGTTCTATGTTTCTATGAAATCACTCTACCAGAGAATTCCAAGCCTAATAAGTCCACTCTTCTGCTCCCACCATGTTGGCAAGAGGCTTCTTCAGTGAAACATTGACACAAGCAGACCAAGGCTACCATTGCTGACATTATGAAAAAACTCACCTCCTTCTGTAGAGTTGCTGTAACTACCTGGCTCACTTTACAGTACCAAGCAAGTTTTACTTTCATCTGAGCTGGGAGTTTCTGGAGCTGCATTGGGGGGAATGCCACATTGTTAGCTGCGGTAGTGCTTCAGGGGATGAGGGCCCACTGCTTCCCCCATCTTGGATATTTCAGTAGCATGGGGTCAGTTATTTTACTCTTGTTTCACCTGGGCTGAAAAGAGAGGTGAGCATAGTGATTTTACCTCAACACAGGCAGCTTTCTCCAGGGCAATGCAGCTCAGTACCTTGGATGGGCGCTGCCCCAAGGGCTTTTACAACATCAAGCCTATTTCCTCTCTCCACCATCAGTGATGGTTAGCACGTGCTTCACTGTCCCTGAGCACTGGCTGGGAAGGTCGACAGTGCCCTCAGCACTGGGGCATCTCATAGTTTATAAGCAGCATGGATTTGAAATTTTGTACATTGCTTGGAATCCTTCACATCTCTCTCTCTTTCCTGGTGCCCCAGGGACTCTGGCTCTATACGGCAGCAGCGATATCTGCCCTTATGCTTGGGGTGACCTGGAGTGGCACACTGCATTTTGCAGTGGTGATTCTACTCCTGTTTTCTTTTATTTGAACTGAACCACATGCTCTGATCCTCTTTGCCCTGTGGATCAAAGTCCTGGAACTGTTCCTATTTTGGAAATGTACCTATAAACCTCACCAATCTTTGGGCAGGACATTGAACTTTACTGGATTTCATTAACTGCACAACTGCAATCTTCCCGTACATAATCTGTAAATTATAAATTCTATAAATTTAGATGTGTTGTTGCTTCTATTTTGTATTTGCATTACATGCTGTACTCTCTCCCCTGTTTGCTGCTACTACTGTATTGTATTCTTATCTGCAAATACTGTATATATGTCCATACATCTGTACTCCCTCCAGCTGTTCCCCCTGCCCCCAGGACACATCTGGAAACGAGCACTTGCTGCTCAGTATGCTCTTCCTGGTGAAACTTTTAAATAAATAAATAGTTTTATACCGTTCAGCTGCTTACTTTTTGGAGTTCATCTGTATGGTGAGAATCATCAGGACTCTCCAGAAGTAGACCCCAGAGTGGTCAGCTCTGCCATCCTTGGACTTGGTACAGTTTATGGACTCTTATACATATTATTATTATTGAATTTGGCTCTACTGTTGCAGTTTGCTGCTTAACCTTTCTTATATCTGTTGTAGATTAATGGTAGTGCCACAGGGTCTTGTGTCCATGGCCTTCTGTTTGCTGCTCTTGATTAGTGCTACTGGTATCCATAGGGATACAGATTTTTAAACAGGTTAGGGTTGCCTTAGAATTATGGGCTACCTGTTTTGTACTAGGCATAGGAAGAGCTCGGGTGGTGATGTGGATTTTCCCCCTTGACCTACTCTGTGTCTATATTATTTCCCTTTTAGCTGTCCTGACCCTTTATCTGCCACACCTCTGGTTTTTTTTGTCCTTTTGCCAATTTAGGGACATAATGGTCCCATGGAGGACCCAGACGCATGATCTTTCTGGCCTTTCCCTCCTCCTTAAAATATGTGCTCCCTGGTGCCATGGATTTCAGGGACAGATAGGGTGGGCTAAGCTGTCTGCCCCTGCCTTGGAAGCTCTTGTGCCTCTCTCGCTCTGTGGAGGGCACTATTTTTGGTTTGAATTTGGGCGGCCCTTAGCTCTGGTGCCCATTTGTGTCCCTGGGAGGACCCACCAATTGTTTATTCTTTGATAATTGTTCTACAGTTTATCTATTTTATAGTTTGGTATGCTATGCAAAAATTGAGACAGCTGCTGGGTGAGTGAAGTTATTTAACAACATTAGGGGGATTATTAATTCTGTTCGGTGGCTCTGGTGTTGGGCTGTTGGGTGCTGGAGCTGGTCCTTTTTGTCACCATGCTGTGTTAGGCCTCACAGGATTGGCAGTGGGGGGATGGGCCTGGCCTCTGGGTAGCTCAGGCAGGGGCTTCCCAGTGCAAAATCTGTTTCACTCAAGGTTATTACACATTTCCTAGTTTTGAGATATGGCCACTCCTGGGCTTTTGGTTACTATCTGGACCCCTAATATTAATGGATTGAATAACACAGGGAAGCAGACCAAATTATTTCAATATAACCATAACCACTTAGTGGCGGTCCCATTCGTTCAGGAGACTCATCTCACCCAGCAAGAACATCCTAAATTGGCCTGGGGGTGCTATACAGTCTACTGCTCCTCTAGGAAGAAGGGCAAACAGCAGGGCATCACCATTTTAGCCCCACATACTACCCCTTTTCAGGTTTACCAGGACTACTTAGACCCCTCGGGTAGATATGTGCTCCTTCAGGGGTGTCTCTATAAATTGAATGTCACCCTGTCTTGCATGTATTTTCCTCCAAATGCCCAAACTTCAGTGTTTCACACATTTCTTTTTTTTTTTTTTCTACTCTTATTTTTTAGCCTCCTGCAGCCACTGACCTGCCAATCTCCAGGCACCGCTCCACCTCCACTGCCTACCCCAGAGAGGGTCACACCCAGCTGGCATATGCAGCTGTACCCTCGAAGGGGCCCTCCTCATGTCCCCACGCCAGGCCAGGATCCAATACCAGCATGCGACGGATCCTGGCATTGTCGGACGGCAAAGTAGAGGCTATCAAGCTGCTCGAACAGTCCCACCATTTTCCTCCATTTTCACCTCTCAGAGTGCAGGTGTGCAATGATGTCAGACACTGCATGCCAACATCTGCTGCACTCAGCCCCTTTCTGGCACCACTCTGACAGTAACCCCCTGGTCATCACCAGGGGTCGCTGCAGAGCGGTGGCACCTTGGAACCTTCCTTGGGATAGGACAGCAGTCCTCCGGACACTCAATCCTATCCCTCCCCTGCTGACCCCTGCCGGCCCAGGCTCACATCCAAACCCAGGTCACCAGCATGGTGCGAGGTGTGGCGTCCAGCGCCTCAACCCTCAGCACCACCGGGCCGGCCGTTTCGCACATTTCTTAATAAGCTGTTAGATGTACTACAGGGCCAACTAATCATGGGGGATGAGTTCAGTTTAACTGTGTCCCCAGATCTTGACTCTTCTAACCCCAGTAAACATAGATCAGCAGTGGCCCTTAAATATTTCCGGGCAAATCTCCAAAACTAAAGTTTTGTTGATATTTGGTGCATATTGTTTCAAGGGCATGACTGTATACCTACTATTCCCCCCAGTTCGGGTCTTATTCCTACTTTAACTATTTTTATACATCCTGCAAACATTTTGGGATGATTCAGGACCTCAGTGCCGCACCTAATTTTCTGTCAGATCATAATGCCTGGCCCTTATACTTGATCTAGGTAAATGGCCTAAAATGGCCCTATGGCAGTTTAACACTGTGCTGCTTCAAGATCAAGAATTTTGTAAATATATTTAGGATCAGATACAGCAGATTGTTGCACAATCCCACCACATAGGCGGCGTCTTCCATACACTGGGATATGCTAAAAACTGTGTTGAGGGGAGACATCATCTGTTATGCTTCCCACAAAAAGAAATGACTAGAGTGTTACCTTGTGCTAACAGAACAGCGTCACACATATTAGCAGCTTTACACTTCAGGCAACGTGGTTATCATGAAACATATCAAGACAGCCAAGCAAGAGTTGTAGCCCCTACTGGATGAGCAGGTACATCAGGCTTTGCTTTTTCTGAGATATTCAGGTTATGAAGGGGGTGCCAAGGGTACCAGGTTTATTAACTCATAGGTTGCATGCATGAAAGCCAGCAACTTGCATTGTGAAGCTTAGAGATCCTACTTGTGCTCAGCTCATACACAGCTCCATTACTGTTTTACATATCTTTTGAAAGTATTGTGAAGACCTTTATATGGAAACAACTTCCCTCTTGACTGCTGATGTCTCTACTTATCTGGCATCACTTCATCTTCCAGTTCTTACAGAGGACCAACAAGCAGTTCTGACAGCTCCAATCTAGCCTGAAGAACTTCAGTTTAACACTCCAAAAAAGCAAAAGCACAGAAATGCCCGGGGCTGGATGGCTACAAAGAGAAGTGGTATAAGGCATTTTCTAAGCTTCTTAACCCTTATCTTCTTAAAGTAGTTTGGGAAATTTCATTAGGTAAATCCCTCACCACCAGCACCACCACCTGGTCTTATGCCACCACATTGGCGATCCCCATACCTGGGAAGGACCCAAGCCTCCCTTGCTCCTATCTCCTGATCACAATTTTGAATGTAGCTCTACATGGCTATCTAGGCTCATACACTAGAGTCCATCTTGCCAACTCTGGTCCACTTGAATAAAGCTGGGTTTATTCAACGGAGACAAACAATGGGTACCATCCACAGAATGTTGCTTCTTATGGAATATGTCACACAGCACTCTATACTGGTGGCCATGTTAAGCCTTGACACAGAGAAGGCTTTTAACAAGCTGTCCTGGAATTTTCTTTGGAGCACCCTGCTATTCTTTGTCTACCCTGAGTCCTTTTTTCAGTGGTTTCAAAATCTTTACACCAAGCCTCAGGGCTATATTCAAATTAATTTCACTCCTCACCCATTGTACTCCAGAAAGGAACTCGCCAGGGCTGCCCCCTCTCCATTGCTTTTCACACTATATATTGAGTCTCTGGCAGTGGCTCTTACATTGCACCCTGCAGTGAAGGGAATCCCATGGGGGGGGGGGTAACAGAATTCAGATCTTCTTTATATACAGAAAATGTCCTCCTTACTTTGCTTAACCCTGAGTGCTTCATTCCTGCTGCTTGATCTGTACTGTCTTCATTTGGCTCATTTTCTGGGTTTTCCCTCAATCTATGAAAAACTGAAGTGTTGTTATCGAATTATTCCCCTTCGCTGCCCTTAAAGCAATCCCTTCCTCTTCCGTGGAGGGGCACTAAATGTAAATATTTGGGTGTTGTTATACATAAAGAATTGGGTAACCTAGAACTGTTAAATTATGAATCCCTGCTGAACGCCTTGAAGGATGACCTGACTAGATGGAACTAGGTAACTCTTTTGCTTTTCTCCTGAACTGAAGTGGTTCGAATGAATATTCTCCCTCCCCTGCTATATCTCTCTCAAGCAATCCTCTTGCTTCCCTTCCCATTTTATTTCAATCCATGGAACAAACTACTTTCTCACTTCATCTGGGATGGTCAATCACCCAGGATCTGGTTGTCCCTTCTGTAACTCCCTAGTTTTTTTTTTATATTTTTGGGGGGGTGAATCTACCAGATTTATTCCACTATGCATGGGCTTCTCATTTATGACTCATCTATTACTGATTATATCCCCACCTTCAACCACTGTGGAAGAATATAGAATTTACACTTAATGATATGTACGACATTGCCCCTCTCTTCTTTACTAATAGACCCAGCACACCCCCTCAGAGGAACTATACCATCTATATGGCCTCTACATTAAGGTTGTGGTTTAAATTAACTGTGATTCTGCAGCTCTCTCTCCCATGCCGTTTTTGCAGGCTGTTGGAATCTGATTTGGATTTTTATCAATTCAAATAGCTCTAACATTTGCCAGGCAACACCTCTGGGTCTACCACATATTTTCCAGTTTTTAGTTACCTCTGGAGTGTTTCCCTTCAAGCAATTGCAACAACAGTATGCGATGGCTGATAGGGAACACTTCCGATACTTGCAGTTTCAAACTTACTTATCATTTACACCAATCTAAGGACAGGACAAGGCTCCCTTACCAGGCTCCATTGCTGTTTAGGCTGTTTTGGGATGCCAACAATGGTGTTCCATGGGGGCACCTGGTCAGTAACTTATATCGAGGCCTACTGGAGTTATTGGGAGATAACACAAATTACATTCTTGACAGGTGGCTTGAAAAACTGCAACTTGCAATTCCATATGATACTTGGGTACAGCATATGCTCTTCTTGCTTTAACAATTACTTAATCTGTAATGTGGAATAAGTTTGCCTGGAAATGCTACTACTGTTTCTTCTATACTCCAGCCACTCTACTCAAATTCCTCTCATCACAATATGGTAAATGTTGGAGGGGCTGTAGGGAGCTGGCGGCGACACACTGTCATGTTTTTGGAGTTGGCCTACTATTCCAACCCTTCTGGCTTTTCTCTAGCTGATCAGCTAGATTCTTTATAGTTGTCACTGTCCCTCACCAAGAGGATTAGGTTGGGAACTAGACCATCAGCGTATCTTTACATGTTGGCTGTAAAGAAACTGATCACCAAATTATGGATGTAGACTAGATTGCCTACAGTGGAGATGTGGAGAGCAATTGTTATGGGTATATATGAAATGGAATGCATTACAGCATGTCACCACAATTGCTTACCTCAGTTTTCGGACCAAATGGCAACCATGAATTATGAGTTATGATGACACCTTTGTGCCTTAATACTTCTGTCTATACTGCCTTGTCACTTATGATTTATTTGGTGATTTGGTGTAATGATTTTAAATTCACAGTGGAGCACTTCATTGCCTTTGGTCATCATTTATTTTGCATATAGTTATGAAGTCTATGAAGTTTACAATTATATCCTTGTAGTGCAGCTTATGAGCTTGTTATTCTTACCTCCTGTAATGGTCATATTTTATATCTGCTGATATGATAGTGTACTGTACTTGACAGCTGTACTCTCGTTTCAATAAAAATTAAAAAAAAATGTCAGGAGTCAAGAAGGTAAAACACAGATGAGTAAATACATATAACTAAAAACATATAAATCAAAACTACATTAGTAACTAAAAAGGGACTAGCTCGTGTCAATAGCCTGTCTGAACAACTAGGTTTTTACATCCCCTTAAAGACTTCCACTAAGAGAGTCTTCGTCAGAGATCTGGGTGACAAGTTCCACAGGGCCAGACCAGACACTTAAAAAATGTGATCCCCTGATGTCTTAATCCTGTCCCTGTCAACTGCTAGAAGACTCACTTCAGAGGAGTGGAGAGGGTGAGCAGGGCAATAAAGGGACAGAAGATCACTCAGATAACCCAGGCCTAGTCTGTATAGGGCTTTGTAGGTCAGCACCTGCAGTCAGTGCAGGTCATACAGGACTGGGGTCACCTGACATGACCTCAGGAGGCCTCTCAGTAACCTGGCCCCTGCATTCTGCACTAGCTGCAGGCATCATAGGAACTCCTCCACTAACCCCCAAAACACAGACCATTACAGTAGTCGAATCCTGAAGTCACAAAGGCATGTACCAGTAAGGGCACATCTTCCAGTGGGATCAAGGCTTTAATCCAGAAGATGTTTTGAGATGGAAAAAGCCACTATGGACTAAGGATGAGACCTGAGCCTCAAGTGTCAGTTTTTCACCTAGAATGATGACCAGATTCTTAACCTTAGTGGAGCCCACCAGACTGGAGGAATCAAGCACCAAGCTGGTTGTCTCCACTGTAGCCACACCACCCTGCCGTCAACCAAGCTTAATCACCAATACCTTTGTCTTGTCTTGGTTGAGTCTTAGCCAGCTAGAGGACATCCAGTCTTAGATCTCTACCAGGCATAAATTCAGTACATCAACTGCGCCAGGCATCCTAGCTGCAAATAACAAATACAGCTGGGTATCATCTACATAGCCGTGAAAACCTAAGCCATAGTGTCTGATGATATCAGACAGGGGTAGCATGTACACTGTGAATAACATGGGTGAGAGGCTCGAACCCTGGGATACACCACAGAGCAAGGGCTTCAGCAATGAGGAGAAATTCCCCAACACCACTCTATGCAGATTGTCACTGAGAAACAACTGAAACCAGCTGATGACCGTACCAGTGAGTCCACAGTACTCCCTTAGGTGATCTATCAGCAGACCATGGTCCACCATGTCAAATGCCAAAAAGAGATTTTAGAACTAGAACTGACTCTGCCCCTCTGTCTCTAGCCCCAAGGAGGTCATTATGCACCCTGACCAGCACAGTCTCCGTACTATGCCTGGATCTAAATCCAGACTGGAGCGGCTCATAGATGTCAAAGGCCAGGAGATGTGCCTCGAGCTGCAGAGCCACTATCTTCTCAATGACCTTTCCTTGAAAAGGAAGGTTAGTGACAGGTTTAAAATTTACCAAGCAATCTGGGTTCAAAGATGTTGTTTTTGTTTTCAGTAGCGGCCTCACCGGCACATCTTTCAATGCACTCAGAAAGGACCCCTCAGAAAGGGAACACCAGACTATCTGAGCAAACACTGGGCCAAGAAATCTCAAACAACTCACTAGGAGGCATGTCAGACCCAGGTCCAGTTCACAATAAGTGGGTCACAGCTCAGAGATCACCTCGCATACCTTCTCTACCAATAGCGGCCTAAACTTGCCCCATGCAGAATTGCTCCTTGTGACAAACCACTCCCCACTGCTGGACCATGACAGCCCAGTTGGAGATATCCCAGACCTCATTGAGGACACCCTGTCAGAGAAGGACTGAGTGAACTCATCGCACTTGGTGGATGACAATGCCTTTATTGGCTGGAGACAGGTAAGAGATAACAACCTGTCCACAGTCCAGAAAAGCTAAGCCAGTCTGATCCTCCCTGCCACAATCTCCCTGGACAGAAATGTTGCTTTCTTACAAGAGATTGCCCTCTGATACTTTTTGTAGTGAGTTCCCAGTGCCTGCCTGTCCTCATTGATCCCAGACTTCTGTGAACAGCACTCTAATCTCTGATCTATAGCCTTCATCTTCCTAAGCTCTCTGTCAAACCACTGGGATCTTAAGCAAGAAACATAGACAATGACAGCAGAAAAAGACCAAAGGTCCATCCAGTCTGCCCAAGCTTCCTGAAACCCTGGAATCTTCCTTGGAACCCAAAGTTCCTCCAGGGTACAGACCCTCTCAGTCCTTTCCTAACTCTTTTCCCTGGACCTGTTGCCCCAGGCAACCACTATTCACTTCATTCTGTCCCAGGCCTACTTGAATCCCCTGAATATGTTCACTCCCACCACCTCTGCTGGCAGACTCTTCCAAGGTTCCACAACCCTTTCTGTAAAGAAATACTTCTTCATGTTCCTCCTGAACCTCCCATCTGCTAATTTCCATTCATGTCCAGTGCTGTTCCTGAATCATTTTGGTCACTCTGCACTGCACTATCTCCAACCTATCCTTGTCTTTTCTGAGGTGAGAACTCCAGAACTGGGTGAGGCCTCATCAGGGATCTGTAGAAGGAAAGTATTACTTCATTTCTTTTGCTGTGAATCCCCCTCAGGATACATCCCAGCATCCTGTTAGTCTTGCTGTAGGCCTTGATCCACGGACTCATTTGTTTAAGGGAGTTACTGATGAGAAAGAGACCCCTTTCTTCATCTGTAGTGCTAAGTCCCCCCCCCCCCATCCTGCACTCTGTTGTGGGGTTATTTTTCTCTAGGTGCGTTACCTTGCACTTTTTAGCATTGAATTTTAACTGCCAGACCTTTGACCACACCTCAAACATTTTTAGGTCCTTCTACATATCCCTCATTCCATCTTCACTGTCCACCCGCCCACATAGTTTTGTGTCATCTGCGAAGAAACACAGCCTGCCCTGGATTTCTTCACCTATGTCACTACTGAACATGTTGAAGAGGACCAGACCCAGGACAGGTCCCTGTGGAACCCCATACATCACCTGTCTTTCCCCTGACTTAACTTCATTGACCACCACCCTCTGTTGCCTCCCTGCTAGCCAATTACTCACCCATTTCACTAGACATTTAACCATACCCAGGTCTTCCATCTTCTTAAGCAATCTCCTGTGTGGTACTGGATCAAAAGTCTTACTGAAGTCAGAGTACAGCAGGTCTACTGTGTGTCCCTTGTCTAGCTCCTTACTCAGCCAGTCAAAGAAAACTATCAGTTTGGTTTGACAAGGCCTTCCTGCTGCAAAACCATGTTATTTCCTATCCTGGAGTCCTTTGCTCTCTAAGTAGTCTACGAGGTCCTCTTTTGATTTGATTTGATTCAACTACTATTGCAACAATTCCAAAAGGGATGTTGAAGTTGATCATATTCTGCACATATACAACTTTTACACATTATGCAATAGCAGAAAAAAAATACACATAGGCTTTACACAATCATATAAAAACCCATAACTTCCCCATACCTGACCTGTTGCAGAGACTGGCACTTGCCCTCCACACCCTGCCACTGCCAGCTGCTAACTGCACTGGACCCGGGCTGGGGATCTGCATTCCAGAATGACCCAAGTAGCTATACATTGGGGCACTACACAAGCTGCAGACCCATCAGTGCATGCAGCTGTGTGTATGTCCCACGCAAACCATTAGAGGGAATTGACATACCTCCAATGCATGTCTTGTTGATACTGTATCTTCCTGCTGTCATGCACTTTCCCCCGTTCCCCTGTGTAACATGCCACCCTCCGGACTACTGAGGGTATCCCGGGTGCCATGTGATGCACTATCCTGCAATGCCATTTGTAGTGTACACCCCCGGGTATGGATAGTGCATTTGAGGTTCCCCGATTGTACAAACAAATGGGAGGTCAGCTGTATACATTTCTGACTGCTGAAAATGCTGTGCTGCAGTCATTGAGACCTGCATAGCAAACACGAAATAGCCTGATATTTTATATGCAACTTTTATTGTGAATACTGTGTTGTGTGTGAGCCCTATATCCTCTCATAGGAAATAGGCAGAGAGGAGAGGTTGGTAGTTCTGATTTGCCAAAACAGCAAATTATCAATCTAAAGGGACACCTTAAATTACAGTAGTGATTCCAAAAACCTATTCTAGGGGTTATACCACATAATGGTGGTTGCCTTTTAATAATATATTTTAAACTTGGGCATTTGTGTTTTGGGAGGGATCCGGGACCTCCGAAATAACCTCTGGGTCACTTTAGACATTTAACTCGGCCCTGCTGCAAGCGGGCAAGTTAGTATATATTTCTGACTGCTGAAAATACTGTGCTGCAGTCATTGAGACCTGCATAGCAAACACCAAATAGCCTGATATTTTATATGCAACTTTTATTGTGAATACTGCATTACGTGTGAGCCCTATATCCTCTCATTGGAAATAGGCAGAGAGGTTGGTAGTTCTGACTTGCTAAGACAGCAAACTACCAATCTGAAGGGATGCCTTAAATTATAGTAGTGACTACAAAAACCTATTCTAGGGGTTATACCACATAACAGTGGTTGCCTTTTAATAATATATTTGACATTTGGGCATTTGTGTTTTGCAAGGGAATGTGTGACCTCAGAAATAACTTCCAGGTCACTTTAGACATTTAACTCAGCCCTGCATGTCAGTGCATGTTACGCGTGTTGGGTGAGTGGGGCAAATATAAAAGAGACTGCGAGGAAACAACCCCCCCCCCCCAACAAAACAAAGAATGACAAAGTAAGACTATTAAATTCTTGCTAGGGAAACTTGAAAAGTATATTAATATAGCTTGATAATGGACAAGAACAAAATGCTTCAGGGCAATACAGCAGCCCAATGCACAGCCTGTGACATGTTCTTATTTTCTGATGTTCCAATACTTGTAAACCTATTCATATGCTTAAAATGTAGACAAAATGAAGAAATGCTAATAGAGATATCTTTGTTTAATGCAAGGCTGAAGGCGCTTGAACATAGTCAAACGAGACTGGCATTAAAACTAGGCCATGACACAACATAAACCAATAATTCATCTGAAGTGACTGAGTGTGACCAACTAACAGATAGGGGCACGACAACCCAGGAGCAACCACCAGCCCCCATAAGGCATAGTAGTTCAGAAATAGAATTAAATCCATCTGTAATAGTAAATAATGCAACATCCAATAGAAAGAGGACAAGAGGAGATGAGTCAGAAGAAAACAAGAATGATGAATGGTACAATATACAGAGTACTAGGCCCTCAAAGAAGAAGAGGGGGAGAAAGGCAGAGGTATTCACACTCCCACTTCAAAATAGCTTTGATCCACTCATTGAACTGGATGACAATAATCACAGTCTTCCCCTCATTGTCACTTCTGACCAGACAACCCAAATTGGGGATGCTGCCAGTGAAATCGAGATATAACAGACCCCCTTCCCCCGCCCACTATGGTGCTAGCAATACAGCTACTGAACTACCAAATGAAACTATAATTATAAAAGAAATTCAAACAGACCACAAAACATTACCTGAACAAATATTTGTATTAGGTGACTCTATT
The DNA here is from genome assembly GCA_016271365.2 of Neoceratodus forsteri. NCBI lineage: Eukaryota > Metazoa > Chordata > Ceratodontiformes > Ceratodontidae > Neoceratodus > Neoceratodus forsteri. Next base: position 1,174,621,522 of record CM057450.1, on the reverse strand, counting down.
ACCAGATACACTGATTGATATTCCACGAGAGGGAATAAAGAAAATGTGACCAGTTGCAGTTACAGTGGGGCTACTATAAAGGACATACTATCAATGTTACCTAGTATTTTACAAAATGTCCCGAACCCTAAAACTGTTCTTCTTCATGTGGGCACCAACGACTTTGGAAAACTGGAAGTGGAAAACATAATAAATGACATGCAGTTAGCAATACAAACATTAAAAGATCTAAATACAAACATTATTATATCAGAGGTGTTACCAGTACCCAGAGCAAGTTATAAAAGACTAAAAAACAGTAAAACATGCAATACTGTAATTGGCTGCACAGATGGTGTCTAGAAAACAAGATAGAATGTATAAAAACATGGGAGAAATTCAAAAACAACACCACACTTTTTGCATATGGTCGTTTACATCTTAGCAAACAGGGATCAAGATTTTTGAGATGCATGCTCCACAATATACTTAATAAAGCCCATTCAAAAACTAAGCAACTGGGGGCAACGGAAACCTTTATCAGGACAACAAAAATTTTCTCGGGGAAACAAATAAACAAAAGAATAAATGGGAAGAAGTCAAACAATAAAAGCACAGGTATGACCTTTCTTCTAACCAATACAAGGAGTTTACATGGGGAAAAAATGGATGAACTCCAAATTATTCTAAAAAACAACAATATTGATGTGGCAGCTATAACAGAAACCTGGTGGGGGGATACATCCAGCTGGATCTCAAATATCAGTTTACACTACCTATTACAAAAATAGAATGGTAAAAAAGGGGTGACGAGTTGCATTATTCATAAAACAGGATATAAATTTCCAACCAGTTAAGGATCAGCCCGAAGACACCACAAGTGAAACTATCTGGATTGAAATAATAATGGATAGGCAACCAAAGCTACTTGTAGGGCTATGTTACAGGCCACCTGATACCAATCAAACTGTACACTAGGAATTTTACATAGCATAAACAACAAATCTGAGTATAAGGAGGTAACACCATTAGGTGACTTTAATTTACCTGGCATAAACTGGAAGAAGGCAACAGGAACCAACAGTCAAGAATGTTCATTCGTTCCTGGATACATGCACCCAAAATGGACTATCTCAACTAATCACATCACCAACTAGAAAAAATAATATCTTAGACTTATTACTTACTGACATCCCAGATAAAATAAAAAAATATTCACATTCAGGAACAAATCTTAAACAATGATCATAGGACAATAATTTGTGATACCCTTGTACATATAAAACCTGAATCAGGTAAAACCCTGTTTAAAAATTACAGTAAAGGTAACTTTGAGCAAATAAACCCATGCCCTTCATTCTTGGAAATGGAATAATGGGGCAACATCCCCAGACAAACTCTGGACAAGGATCAAAAATAAAATAAAAGAATTAGAAACAAAGTGCATATCAGACAAGGTAATTTACAATAAAAAAAGGTAAGAAACCACTTTGGTTGACACTTAAAATATGACAACTAATCAAAAAAAAAAGAACATATAAATTGATGAAAAAGACAAACAACGCATATAATAAAGACAGATACAAAGGAATATTAAAAAAATGTGAAAACACAATAAGGTCTGAAAAAAAAAATCTAGAATTCAGACTGGCCTATGGAAAAGATGGGGCCAAAAGCTTTTATTCTTATATAAATAACAAAAAGCAAACAGTAAGACTTATCGGTCCCCTGTGCGTAAATAATGTTGAAGTATCAACCCATCAGGACATGGCTAAGGAACTAAATAACTATTTCTGCTCAGTTTTCAACCCTATAAGCAAATCTAATGATGCACTTAAACAAACTGAACCTAAGGAAATATTTGAATTGTCCAAAAAAGAAATCTCAGCCAAATTAGATAGTTTAAATATAAATAAGTCACCCGGTCCTGACAATTTGCATCCTAGATTATTAAAGGAAATACAGGAATGGTTAGTGGAACCACTTTTAAAAATTTTTAATATGTCCCTGCTCTCAAAAATACCACCACCAGACTGGAAGACTGCAGTGGTTACCCCAATTTATAAGAAGGGAAGTCAGGGAGATATGGCTAATTATAGACCAATCAGCCTCACTAGTATTTTGTGAAAAATGTTCGAATCCCTATTAAAAAATAAATCAGAGGATGAAATGAAAATAAAATACTTGGTAGATCATACTCAGCACGGCTTTAAGCAACATAGGTCATGCTTAACTAGTAATTTAGTCTTCTATGAAAACATAAGTAGAACACTAGCAGATAAGGTACCAGTAGACATCGTCTACTTGGACTTTTGCAAGGCTTTTGATAAAGTTCCCCATGGAACATTAATATCTAAAATGCGCAAACTAGGAATAAACAACATAATTGTACACTGGGTAGAAGAACGGTTGAATGAACGCACCCAAAGGGTACGTATCGGGGACATAAGTCAAAACTAAGTTTGGTCACTAGTGGCATCCCACAGGGTTCGGTTTTTGAGCTCGGCCTTGTTCTCCATCTTTATATCAGATATAACAGAAAATATCAATAGCTTTGCCATAAAATTTGTGGATGACACAAAATTAGCAGCACAAGTCAAAACAAAGGATGACATTCTAAACCTCCAAAAAGACCTAAAAAATTGGAAGACTGAACACTACAAAACAATATGACCTTCAATAGTAGTAAGTGTGTGATAATGCACTTAGGGGCAACTAATAAATACAACGCTTTTACCTTAAATGGGCATATTTTGAAACCAGTAACACGAGAAACAGATCTTGGTACAATCATAAGGTCGGACCTAGTCTTCCAAGGTCACTGTAACCACATTATTAGCCGAGTTAACAAACTTATAGAAAATATAAAGAGGCCTTTTACATCTAGAGATAGGGGCTGCATTTTGCCCCTCTATAAGGCATATGTTAGACCTCATATGGATTACTGCTCACCACTCTGGAGCCCCTATCTCATGAGAGATGTGAATAGGATGGAGGGGATACAGTGAAGAGTCACCAAAATAATAAACAAAATGTACAATAAAACCTATAATGTAAGATTGGAGGAGTTAAACTTGTACTCACTGGAGCAGAGGAGAATCAGAGGGAATTTATTACCGATATATACACTGTCACGTGATGAAGAATTAATGACACAGCTGGGAATGTCTTTTAGCATAAGGGACTGTGACCTAATAAGTCATAAATATCAACTACCACTGACTTTTCCCAAAACTGATAATAGACGCTACTTCTTTACTCAAAGAATAATCTTACTGTGGAATTCACTTCCGAAAACAATAGTTGCATCATCAAGCCCCACAAACTTTAAGTACCAACTAGATCTTTACCTTATGCATCAGGGATGATGTTCTAGCTTGGCTGGAGTTATAAATACATGGGCTAAGGCCTCCAGTATAACTATCAACTCATAGTATAACTCGTAGTATAACATGCCTGTTCCAGGACCTGTGTGAGTGAGTACAGCATCGACTTTCATCCGCACTGAGCAGTGCAACGGCACCGGGATGATGGATCCGCATGCGAGTGCCTGAGGTGTATGGCCACTGGGCGCTATTGCCCACACACAGCTCATATCTATGTATGACACATTCCAGTGTCCTACTGCTAGTGCTCCACCATCCGAAAATAAGATGCCATTTCTTCTGTGAACTATCCAGGCTAAGTATGTAGCAACCAGCAGTCATATTCTAGGAAAATACATTGTTTATTTATTTATTATGTCTAGGATTACAAATACCTTTGAGCCAAGGCTCTTTTACAAAGGTTCCATGTCAGTTAATAACATACAGCAGGGAATACAGTTGATAAAACAGCAAACAATTCATGTTACAACAGTGCTATTGAAAATGGTCAAGTATGGGAAGAGTAAGGTACAGAGGAGGAGGAGAATGCAGGTAGTTCAATGAGGCAGCTATAATGACAAGGAGAGCACAGCTTGAAGGCATGTGCCCACAAAATATGGGTCAGGTCAAATGCACGGGGGAGGCACAAAGACAGGGATGAGAAGGGAGGGGGAGGACGTGGATGCAGCCAGCAGCATTTGTCAGACAATGATGGGAAGGAGTGAAGGAAGGGAAGTGAGGGCAGGGTGAGGGGAGGGAATAAGTGCTTCAAGGGAACAAAGAGAGGCTACAGCAGTGGTATGTAGACCTGAGATTTGTAGTGGCACCACAGGAGCTGGGGAAGACTTCGAAGGAGCCAGGAATTAAGCATAATATGAGTTGGAACTATGGATGTGGAGGTCATGAGCTAGGTGAGACAGTCACAGGAGCTGGAGGCAATGAGATGGAGCCAGAGCCTGGTTTTGAACAGGCCTAGAGTTGGGGCTGAGGAGATGGTGTAGCTGAGACCATTCAGCTATAGAGGAGCCCTATAGGCGAAGGAGCATTGGCCCTGCCTAGTATGACAGTGAGGAACTTTCCGATTCTGGGTTGTTGAGCTCCTGATGTTCCATCAATTGGTGTTTTGATGTAACAAGGCAGTGACACCGGGGTGAGGCCAAGGTTGATTTTCTCCACCATAGCACATGTGAGATACTTCATACGGTTGGAGAGTTGGAGCCATCTGGATTGTGCATAAAGGTCACAGGTATGGGTGAGGCGGTGGGCTCCAGTTGTAAGTCAGTATGTTTTGTTTAGGGCAGTTGTTATACGTCTGAGGGTGGACCCTTGCTTGGTGGAGATGGCAACTGGGTGTTGCTTGTGACGGTTGTGTGAACTGCTGAAAAGCAAGGACTTGTTTTTTTTGTGATTGAGGACTAGTTTATGATTGGAAAACCACATTTCAATGGCACTGAATCTGAGTTGAAGGCTGAGTTGAAGTGATGTAAGGTCCTTGTGCATGGAGAAGACAACCGCTTCATCTGCATACAGGATGATTTGTTCCGAGCAGGACTGTGGTAGGGAGTTTAAAAAAAGGCTGAAAAGGAGTGGTCCCAATGGACCCCTGAAGGACTCCAGAGGGGACAGACAAGATATCTGAGAGAGCATTGGCAATTTTAACTCTTTGTGAGCGGTTGTCAAGGTAACTTTTGAACCATTGGGCAGAGTTTGGTGCGAGGCCAGGGAGAAGTAGTTGGTCAAACAGCAGCTGATGGTGGGCTGTGTCAAATGCTTTCGACAGGTCGATGAAGACTGCCCCAGTAAGAAGGCCCTTGTCTAGGGAACTATGCACTTCACCAGTGAATTCAAGCAGGGCAGTGGTGGTACTGTGCACTTTTCTAAAACCGTGCTGTTGTGCACGCAGAATATTGTATTTATCCAAATAGCAAGCTGGTACGGGACAATACGCTCAAGGGCCTTGGATGGTGGTGGTAATATGGAGATCGGGCGATAGTTTGAGCGGCTAGTCTTGTCACCACTTTTGTGGACTGGGGTCACAGTGGCAGCTTCCCATATTTCTGGGAATGTACTGCTGCTAAGAGAGAGGTTAAAAATTTTAGTTAAGGGACAAAGGACCTCATCTTAAGTGTAAGGGATAGCAGCTTAAAGTCCAGGGTGTCACTACTGGTTCTGGATTTAGAGATGGCTGATGCGATGTAGCGGCATGCCTCATTCAACTTTATCTCCCTGAAGTAGAAATGTGGGTGGTTTGACTGTGTGCAGGGGGTGTTCGAGGGAGTGTCACTGTCTGTGAAGAAGTCAGGTGGGAGAACAGTACTGAGGTCAGTGAAAGCCGTGTTGAAGATGTTTGCAATGACCACAGGGTCAAGGGTAGTGGTCCCTTCAACAATTAGCATGGCCAGAGGGGACTTTGATTGTTTCCCAGTAATGTCCTTGATATTGTCCCAGAAAGCATGACCATTTCCCCAGGTGTGGGTGAGGGCATCCTTATAATATGAACTTTTCATAAGGCGAATGGATTTTGTGCAAGCATTCCAGGCATTTTGAATTTTTGGATATCAGATTGCTTGCCTATGGCTTTAGCCACTGCCCACAGGTGGTCCCTAGATTTCAGCTGAGAAAGGAGCTTCGCAGTTATCCAAGGGTTACAGAGGGCTTTTGCTTTCCGTTTTTTAGCAGGAGCAAAGAGGTCACAGGCCTTATTGAAGGCGGTGATGAAGTAATTGATGGCTAGGTTAACATCCGTCACCTTGTAAATGGGCAGCCAGTCTTGCAAGGACAGGTGTTTGAGTATGGTAAGTTGAAAATGGAGGAGGACTCTGCTGGTGATGATTTTAGGGGGTGGCTTTAGAAATGTATTATACCATTCACATATAAGCGGGGAGTGATCACTGAGAGATACTGGGAGAACGGAGGTATGAGAGATCCTGGTAGGGTGATTGGTAAGAACCCAGTCCAGCAGGGTACTGGATCCTGTTTTGTAGTCTGTCCTAGTAGGTGTGGTAACCAACTGTGAGAGGTTGACAGCTGCAAGGGCATCCTTATGAGCATAGGCGACAGTTGTGAACCAGTTAATATTTAAGACACCTAGTAGAATGAGTTCAGAGCCAGGAGGTTGGGAGTTGACGAAGTTAAGAACATCGTTGAGGCCAAGTCCTTGATCCCTAGGTGGAATATATATACAGAGACTATGATGAGGGCTTTTTGATTGGGACCTAGAAAGATTTTAATAGGGAGGATCTAAACCGAGGAGACAGGCATGGGAGTTGAAACAAGGTGCCCCAGGAGAGTGTCCTTGATGTAGATGGTGCAGCCACCTCCCCCTTTTAGAGACACGGGCCAGTCTGAATACATTGTAGCCGTGTAAGGTGATTGCCAGATCAGGTACTTTTGGTGTCAGCCATGTTTCAACTACAGCAAGGATGTCAGGATTATGTTGGCTGGTGAAGGCTTGGAGTGCATCAAACTTTGACAATAGGCTGCATATGTTAAGGGCTGTGATAGTAAGAGCCCCAGCCTTTTTTTTTTTGGCTAGTACAGCTAGGGCCAGGATTCGGATGGACGTTGCCCCGAGATCAGTAGAAGTAGGAGGAGCTTCATAGAGCAGAGGCGTAGGTCCAGTAGTGATAATTTGAGTTTCCTTTTATTGTATGGGCACCAGGTAGATACCATGTGGCAGCCCTGATGATACACAGTGTGGTACAGTAGGGATAGGCTGGCATAGAAACCAAACTTGGTGATGTTAAGAAGCAGCCAGGTATTAACGAGTGGAGGCCCATGGGGAGGATGGGGTGAGCAGTGTAGCATTCCCAAGGTGCTGCTGGTAGTGATTAAGCAGATAGTGGGGATGGGGTAGGGGTGGCAGGAGCCAGGAAGAGAGAAAAGGGGAGGTAGGGCAAGGAGGGAGAGAAGAAGAAGGAGCAGGTGGGAGAGAGTACTCATGGCAGGTGTAAGGGTGAAGGAAGCAGGAAGGGGAAGTGAGGTGAAAGCTGAGAGCGAGCAGAAATGGAGAGGTGAGGGTATATGAGCAGCTGGGGGAGAGAGAGAGAGAGAGCAGCGTAAGGCTGGAGCTGGGCAGGACATAGAGGAGGAGGAGGAGGAGGAGAGTAGGCAAGCAAGTGCAGTGTGCCAATAGGAAGGACCAGCAGGCTATAGAAGGCGGAGTGTGAGGTGATGGGGCAGAGTTAGGGCATATTTAATTAAGGTGGGGGGTGAGGGGTGGGAGTAAAATTTCGACAAAAGTCTATGTAATTCAGTGGGCGTAGAGCCCAGCGAGCACAGCAAAGTTCAGAGAGTAGAGGAGCCAATCGGGGCAGAGCAAGCAGCAGGAGTCCAATCAGGAAAAGAAGTAGCGAGAGCTTGTCCAATGGCAGCTACACTCGGCTTCCCTGACCCGAGGCAGAAATCTTACCCGTGGTGCTGGAGCTCCAAAGCGGGCAGAGGTGGTGGCAGGTGAGGCTGGTTTCAGGAGCCACAGCCGCTCCAGATTAGGGACCCGGTGGCCCGGTCAAGGGCAGGAACTAAGGGGGAGAAGGAGGAGAACTTTAGCTTAAGAAGCAAGGGCAGTATGCACCGACAAAATAAATCGGGGGGCCTGTTCAGCAGAGCATGGGAGACAGATGAATAGCAGCACTAAGATTACGGTGGGGGGGAAAGAGATGGCCGAGGTCCAAACAAAGGAATTTGCTAGACCTGGCGCCAGGAGAGAAGAGGTGGAAATAACAGGATGCTAGTGGCACAGGCCAGAAAACAACAAATTAACAGAGACTAGGAGGGTGGCAGGGGCAGGAGAGGGGCGAGAGGTCAGAGAAAGAAACAGCAGTGGAGGAAGTTCACAAAAGTTCAAACACAGCTTTTCAACAGTATAAGCATTTCCACTAAAAATCTCCAAATTAGAAGCAGTACAGTAGGCTAATAACACTTAAAAGTAAAATGTCGGCAAAAGTCTATGTAATTCAATGGGCACAGAGCCCAGCGAGTACAGCAAAGTTCAGAGAGTAGAGGAGCCGATCGGGGCAGAACAAGCAGCAGGAATCCAATCAGGAAGCGAGGTAGCAAGCGCTTGTCCAATGGCAGCTACGCTCAGCTTCCCCGACCTGAGGCAGAAATCTTCCCTGCGGTGCTGGAGCTCCAAAGCGGGCAGAGGTGGCAGCAGGTGTGGCTGGTTTCAGGAGCCATGGCTGCTCCAAAGTAGGAACCTGGTGGCCCGGTCAAGGGCAGGATCCATGGTGCTGGAGCTCCAAAGCGGGCAGAGGTGGCGGCAGGTATGGCTGGTTTCAGGATCTGCGGCCACTCCAAATTAGGGACCTGGCAGCCCGGTCAAATTCTAAGGCAAAGGATACAAATGGACTATACACTAGACCACTAGGATTTACACATGCATGTAGGGAGAGGGGAATCAAGGCTAGGGAGGGGACTGCTAGGCCACCATGGATTAATAAAAATATGTAAAAGGAAGACCACATTGAAACTGCCTCTTAGCAAATCTGCATTGTGCAAATTCATTAGAAATAATTGGTAAAAGCATCCCAAAAGCTCTTCACAGCCATATAGGCTCTGACCAGAGTTTGTTCAAAAGTTAGCGCAGCACAAACCAGGTTTTTGCTGCACTAACCAGGAATAGTGCCAGCCATTGTGGGTGAGGCCATATTCAAAGGCCACCTATGCATGCCACTCCCCTGCCAGCACCGTGACACACAATATCACACTGTATGGATGCAAATGAGGTAGCCCCCATGCATACACATTGCAAAATGATATTGGAAAGATTTCAGAGGTGCCAAACAGCCACAAGTGGGGTACAGTTTAATGCTTCTGAAACCCATCCCTTAACAGTGCACAGAGGGGGTGGATGCCCCACACACCCTCCATGCACTGTCAAGGGCTGGGTACCTTGATGGTCCTGTGTTCCCACCCTAACCCTGATCCCCATCCCTGCATTGACTATAGTAAGCCCTGGTGGTCTAGTGGTCCCTCCCCAGCCCTGAACCCTGTCCTTGCTATAAAACATAAATCAGTGGTGGTCCAGCGGTCCCTTCCATGCCCCATTCTCCTCCCTGGTATTTATTTATTAATTCTTTGTGGTCTAGCAGTCCCCCTTCCTAGCCCTGATTCCCTCTCCCTACATGCATGTGTAAATCCTAGTGGTCTAGTGTATTGTCCATTTGTATCCTTTGCCTTGGAACAGACCACAACATTAATGCCTGCTCAATGTGCCAGAGCTTTAACCAGCTGTGGCAAAGGCTGCTTCACCGTCGCCAACTGCTTATGTTCCTGGTTTGCCATTGACCCACCATTCCCAGAGTGTGACAGCTTCTGTCACTGAATCAAAGAAAAAGGACAAGTCCTCAAAGTCAGTGTAGAAGGACCACCACTCCGAGAAGAAGTGGCATAGAGATAAGGCCACTTCCCCAGACTGTTCCTGCTCCTCTAAGAAGAGGTAAGTCTGTTGAAAAGGATGGGTCCCAGGCTCTGGCCATGGATCCTGCTGCCCCCGGCCCCCCAACAATCTCTCAGATGCCAAGGTTGCGGACTGGTGCCGGCTTTCCTCACCTGCTAGGAGTTTTGCAGCCCATACTGCCATCAGGCTCAGTCCTGTCGATGGTTTCATCATTGACAACCTTTTCAGGGCCAATAGATTCTCAGCTACTCTACCAGACAATGGTGGAGTTCCTTCAGCACCTATTGCCACTGTCACCAATGTCATCAACATAACTATCAATGTTTCAGTTCTTGGTCCCTGCTATCATACTAGGCCCTGAACAGCCTTCATTGACAGTATTTCCATCAACAGCTCCTTCTCCATTGTCTTGTTCTGTAGACACTGTGCTGATGACGGTCAATATAAACAATGAACTTGAATATAATCCAGTGTATACAGAAGAGAAGGAGGAGGCCACTGATGAAGAAGATGTAGCAATTGATATAGTAGGCTTTCTTCTTGCTCAGAGGAGAGTGCAAAACACTCCTAGATCTTCACCTGAGGACACCTTATTTCACGTCTTCCTTAAACAGGTAAATGCTAAATTTGGGTTTCAAGTGAGTAGGAGGATTCCTCCAAGAGAAATCTCTCTGTGTTCTTGAAAGTCTTGATTCCCCTATTGTTATTATTCCTCTTGTGCATTCTGCATTAGGGGATGCTACTTTGACTGCCTAGCATAGGTCAGCTCAATTGTCTGCGATTCCCAGAAAGGCTGATAAACAATATCTGGCCTCAACTACAAAGCCAGACTATACAACACACCATGAAACAGATTCAGTGCTGATTATAGCTGCTCATGATAGATTTGAAGCACCCAAAGACGTAACTTTTCTTCCTATGAATAAGAAGTTGAGGAAACTCGAAGTGATGGGAACAAAGACTTTTGCTTCTGCTTCCCTTGGCTTAAAGATAGAAAAGTACTAGGGTTACATGATAAAATATCAGAATTGCCTGTGGAAGGCTATGGCCTCCCTGGCTGATAAAATGCCAGAGCACCAGGACAAAATATTTGCCCAGCAGACTATTACTAGTGAACAGGAAGGAAATTGGAAAGCACCTGCTCGGTCTGCATATGATGCCTCAGTTGCTGCTACCAGGGCTGTTGTCTCTGGAATCTGCCTTCACCACCACTCTTGGCTAAGGGTGGCTTACTTTGCATCTGTTGAACAACAATCTGTGTTAAATCTCCCTTTAGAGGGCAGCAATTGTTTGGCACTGATGTATGAAATGCATCGAATGATTTACAGTCCTCAAAAATGACTTTAAGGTCCCTGCATAGTTTGAACCCTAAACTCCAGGGTTGGGGTAGAGGTTCTTTTCAAAGGCCCTATGCCCATCCAGGCCAGGGTTATTCAAGAGGCCCACAACATGGTTCCCAGAGACCTCATGCTTCCACTTTCCAAGCTGCAAACCTGCCTCTCGGTGCCCATGCCAGACAAACAAAAGGTCAGACCATTACTGGCAGCCCTGTCCTCCCTGTGCTTTCTGACTCCCCTCCCCTTCCTCTGGCCTCATTGCTTCAGGAAGTTTTGGTGGGAGGCCAAATCTCCCTCTTCCTAAAGAGTGCAGAGAGATTACTACAGATGCCTGGGTTCTGGAGGTGGTTCAGCAAGGGCATGCCCTAGAGTTCCTTACTGTTCCTCTTGTGACCCCCCACCTCACTGCTCAACAGGTACCCTCTGGGACATGTTGCCCTCTTGCTGGAGGAGGTTCAATCCCTCCTCTAGCAAGAGGGCTATAACATTTGTTCCAGTTTCCGAACAGAACCAGGGCTTTTATCCATGGTACTTTCAGGTTCCAAAATGGACTGGGGATCTAAGGCCTGTACTAGACCTTCCAGGATTGAATCTATTCATCAAATATAACAAGTTTTTAATGGTCTCTCTGCAGTGTCTCCTCCAGCTCTAGCTAAAGGGAATTGGATGGTTGCTCTGGATATGAAGGATGCATGCCTTCATGTCAAGATCTGAAAGCCACACAGAAAATTCCCATGTTTTATGCTCCTGGGCTCACACTATCTGTTTTGTGTCTTGCTTTTGGTTTATGCTCTACACTGCATGTAACTCTACAAGGGCTACCAGTGGTGAGAGTACCTGTATCCCAGTACTTTGATTGCTTCTTGAGAACTATCTATTAACTCCCCCCAGGGGCATCATTTCAGCAAAATCATAGGGGTAGCTAAGGTGGGGGGGGGGACGATGTGGGCGGGGCCACAGTGTGTGGGCAGGGCCAGAGAGGGTGGCATTTGTCAATGTGACATAGAGCTAGTTACCAAGTAATTTAAAAATGGGTATGAATTGGATAGTAAAGTCTGAATATAAATCTGAAATGGGTCATTACAGATGTTGATTAAAATTAAATAGCTAGTTTTCAAATTATGGAATCATTAGTATAGTGAAAGTCCTATTCCTCAACTGTACAAATATTAAACAATATTATATTACCACACTGTCTGTGTCCAAGAAATATTACCACACTGTTCATGTCAAATGACTGACACTACACAAGCTAAGCCACACATTGGTAAAAATAAAGAACCGTCTCTATACCAATACCTTGCAGTACATAAAAAATACACATCAAAACATGAAAGGAATTATACTGTTATGAAAGCATACTCTGAACCATGAAAAGAAAGAACTGAGAGAACTTTACTTGTTCTCTGTTAAAACAAGAGCTTAGTAAAAGAAATGACACACCGAAACCTGTAAAAGAAGTAATAAAAGGAAAACGAACTGATGAAAAAAAATTACACCAAAAACCTGTAAAGAAAAAAAAAATAAAAGGAAAAAGAACCGACAAAAACTCACCAACCAAAAACCTGTAAAGAAAAAAGTAATAAAAGAAAAAGATCCTAGTAAAACTGTACACCAAAAAAACCTGTAAAGAAAAATTGTAATAAAGGAAAAAGAACTGAGAGTCCCAGGGTTACACAAAACAAAGTCTTCCAGGATTCCAGTTACTGAAGCAAAACAAATGAAAGTGCTCTTTTACTCTCCACACCTAGGCTACTACTCCCTCTTACAATAATTTAAAAGAACATAAACTCCCTCCCAAACACTCATGAAAGTGGTAAAGCAAAGGACATAGGAGTGTTATTACCTGCCTGGAGGCTGGAGACACTGCTGGCACACCGGAGATTGGGATGGTAGGTGACTGGGAGTACTGGAAGCTGACTGGTGACTATGCTGGCACAGTGGACTGCTGACTAGTTAGGGGCACTGCTGGCAAACTGGACTGGTAGCTGACTGGAGACAGAACTGGCAAACGGTCTCTGGACTGGTAGCTAAGCTGACTGGAGACACTGGCTGCTGGCACACTGGACTGCTGGCTGACTGGTGACACTGCTGGCACACTGATATCTGACTGTAGACTCTGCTAGCACATTGGACTGCAGGCTGACTGGACTGGTATCTGAGTTGAGACACTGCTGACACACTGCTGGCTGACTGGGGACACTGCTGGCACACTGGACTGGTATCTGACTGGAGAAAAGGCTGGCACACTGGACTGGTTGCTGACTGGAGGCACAGCTTGCAAACTGGACTCATTGCTGAGCTGACTGGGACAGAACTTGCACACTGACTGCTGGCTGACTGGAGACACTGCTGGCTGACTGGAGACACTGCTGGCAGACTGGACTCGTTGCTGACTGGAGGCACAACTTGCAAACTGGACTGGTATCTGACTGAAGACACTACTGGCAGACTGGACTGCTGGCTGACTGGTAACACTGATGGCACACTGGACTGGTTGCTGACTGGAGGCACAGCTTGCAAACTGGACTCGTTGCTGACTGGAGGCACAACTTGCAAACTGGACTGGTATCTGACTGGAGACACTACTGGCAGACTGGACTGCTAGCTGACTGGTAACACTGCTGGTACACTGGACTGGTTGCTGTCTGGTCCACCATATCCCATTGTTTGAACTGCTGCACCCTGCCAGGCTGCCACTAGGGTTAGAAAGACTCTACTGCCTGAAAGAAAGTCATGCAGATGACAACACCCCCCCAACCAGGGTTATCCCCCCCTCCCAAACTCTCATACCCCTATGGCACAACCCCCTGCTTTTAATAGGAGGCCATGCATTAAACTGTGCAGACTGGCAAAAACAGGACATTTCAGTTCTAGGGGATATTCTAGTGCCTGGCACACATTCCTCACATATGTGCTGCACTCCCCACCATCCACTGCCCAACCAGCCACCATGAATTTACGATAGCAATACAGTAATAATTGTTGGTCATTACTTGCAATTCTCTTCATTCATCCAAGCATTTAATCAAGTCACTCTGCCTATAATTAACAACAACACAACAGCAAGACAAACTCTGGGGCTGCCTGCCTCAACCGGGGGTCATTTGGCTTCCATTTTAAGTGCTGCTAAAACAACAACAAACAAAAATCACAGAAAAGTCACCATATCAGCAAAAACTTAAGACATACCATACCTGCCCTTCTCTTTGATAAAATGCTTAATGTTGCTCCGCTGGCCCGGTGTAAGTAACTGCCTGAAATGATTTCACAGTGAAATCTCAAGAAGACTAACACATTTAGAATATCCACATCGCAGGCTCGCTGCCTCGAAGGTACCCAAGAAACCCACAGTACAGTAACTCAGTTCCTCCGCCTCTTACAAAATGATATGAGAGTGCCTGCACCACTTGCTATCTTTCATCATAGAATGCTATAGAAGACATTCACCACATAGATCCCCTGCTTTCGATCTGAGAGATTCCCATGCCCACCTACACATTTATAATTTAACCACTGTAATTGTTCCCCACAGCAAAAGAGGATAAAACGACACATGACAGCTGAATAATAATAATAAGAAGAAAATGTATTTGTTATAGCACCTTTCGTTTATCAAAATGCTGTACATTCAAAAGAAAAACAAAATACAATAAATACAAGAAAATCAAGAAAATCCAGAGTAGGCTTTCCCCCACAAAAAAGTCTTAAGAACCTGCTTGAAACACCCCACCGTCCTGCACTCCTGAAGCTGACGTGGCCGAGAATTCCAGAGGGTAGGTGCCACAAAACCAGAAGCACGCGCACCAGATGACTTTAAACTCACCCTTGGAATCTCCAGCAACCCCTCGTCAGCCGAGCAGATCTATCGCAGAGGGGTGTAAGGGACCAGGAGCTCTTTCAAGTAATCAGGGCTCTGTCCATGTAGGGCTTTGTAAGTCAGTAGACCTACCTTAAAGGTGATATGCCACTGAATAGGCAGCCAGTACAGACCGTGCAGCACAGGGGTAATATGAGTTCTTCTAGATGCCCCAGCGAACAAACGTACTGCCGCGTTCTGCACTAGCTGCAAGTGGCGGATATCAACCCCAGGAAGCCCTAAGTAAAGGGAGTTGCAGTAATCAAGGCACGATGTCACAAAGGCGTGGACCAAAACAGGTAGGTCGCTGGACGGAACAAGGTGCTTAATCCTAGCAATGTTCCTGAGATGGTAAAAGGCTAGCTTGATGACTGCCGACACCTGATGACAAAGGGTCAGACCATCATCAAGCACCACTCCTAGGTTATGCACCCATTCAGAAGTGAGAATCTGGGCCCCCCAGGACTAAACTGGAGGGGAGCTCAGTCCTCAACCCCTCTGCCTTACAACCCGGGTCCACTACCAAAACCTCAGTCTTTCCTGGGTTCAACTTTAAACTGCCGGTGCTCATCCAGTCGTGGATTTCAATGAGGCAGCTGTTCAATACTGAGATAGCACTAACCAGGTCGGGGGAAAAAGACAGGTAGAGCTGGGTATCATCAGCATAACAGTGAAGCCTCAGCCCATACCATCTTACAATGTCTCCAAGGGGTAGCATATATACTGCAAATAACATGGGAGACAACACCGAGCACTGAGGTACTCCGCAAGGCAGAGAGAAAGCCCCAAAAGAAAACAACTCTCTGCATTCTACCAGCGAGGAAAGATGTAAACCACCTGAGAACTGTACCAGACAGCCCACAGATGGACCTCAGACGCTCGAGCAGGACCCCATGATCCGCAGTATCAAAAGCGGATGATAAATCAAGGAGAACCAAGATGGAACTATGTCTCCAATCTCTCGCCATCAGGAGATCATTGAGCACCTGAACCAGAGCAGTCTCAGTGCTATGCCTCTTACGAAAACCCAATTGGAGAGGTTTATATAAATTATGGATGATTAGATGGTTATCCAGTTGAGCTGCCACAACTTTCTCAATAACCTTCCCCACAAAAGGAAGGTTAGAGATATGTCTGTAGTTTGCTAGGTTCTCCAGGTCTAAAGAAGCTTTCTTCAGGAGGGGTATCACTATCCCCTCCTTCAGGGAGCTAGGGAGCTCACCCGACTCCAGAGAGCACCGGACAACCCGAGCTAAGACCAGGCCAATGATGTCACTACAACCCAAAATCAAGGAAGTAGGGCCCGCATCTAAACTACAGCAGGTGGGACACATCGCCTGGACAATCCACATAATATCTACGAACTCCGGCAGATCAAAGGAACTCCAGGAAACTCCGGGTTCTGCAACATGGCACCGATCAACAGCATTCCCCCATAGAGTAAAGTTGGAGGCATTCCTGCCTAATGTCAGCCAACTTATTTGCAAAGAAGCGAGCGATCTCATCACAATTATTTTGTGAAAAAACTCGACAGAACTGCTGACAGGCTGGGTTGCACAGTCTGTCAACAGTTCTGAAGAGTTGAGCCATCCGGTTCCGTGCGATATCTATTTCCCTGAACAGGAATTCTGCCTTCTTATGGGAAATTTCTGTTTGATAGAATTTAATGTTCTAACATAATAAGGTGGTCGGCATCCAAGGCTGTCCTCTGCCAATGATGCTCCAACCTACGCCCCTGTCTCCGCAATTCCCTTAGAGTCACAACAAACCAAGGGGCCCCAGGGCAACACGGGAGGTGGCGAACACGGACAGGAGCAATCAGATCGAGAGCTGAAGAAACGGCCCTATTATAAGCCATAACTAGCTGCTCAGGATCTATGCTAGTCTCGCCCAATAACGAGAGGTCAATTACCGCCATCAGGTCTTCAGGGACCACATCCCGCAAAAGGCGATAACTGACCACCTTCACAGGGGCTGACCTACCCAGGGGGACCAAAAAATTGAACCCAACAGAGTAATGGTCGGACCAACCGACTGGTTCCACCACCAAGTCGGAGGCCTTGATACCTAGGAGGAAGATCAAATCAAGAGAGTGAGCACCCTTGTGAGTAGCTGAGGAAACAACCTGTGTGAAGCCCAGACATGTCATCAACTGGAGAAAGTGTTGACCAAAAAGCGAGGATTCGTCGTCGACCCAGGCATTGAAGTCACCTAGAACTATCAGTCTGGGTGACTCCAATGCCATATCGGCGGCGAAGTCTGCTACTTCCCACAGGAACAGCTTCTCATCACCTGGTGGACGGTAGATGAGAGCTATGCTGCACCCCACACCAGCTACCATGGTACACTCAAAAGACCCGACCTCCTCAACTGGTACACTAGTTAGGCCCAATTCGGTCTTGAAACAGACCGCAACCCCCCCGCAGTCCAATCTCGGGCGATGTAAAACCGAGTAACTGATGGGAACAGCTGCCTCTAAAATAGGGGCAGCGTTCCCATCCAACCAGGTCTCAGTAATGCAAACCAGATCTGACCTACCAACAAAATCTGCAATAAGGCCAGTCTTGTTGCAGACAGATCTGGCATTGCATAACAGCACCCAAGTTGGATGAGATTGGTGAGCTGTCCCAACTACTTGACCTCCCAAATCGGAGATGCCCTTGGATATGGGAACTAGAACTGAATCACCACGTTCCAGGTACCATTTCGCCCCAGGGCATCTTCTGGCCCTAACCACCCCTATGGGAGAGCACAGTTCATTCGGCTCCACTGTCCGCGACCCCCACCCACCCCCCAACTCCCTCCCCTGCGAGCAATCCCCAGCCGACAGTGCTGATAAATAGAAGCAGGCAGGGGGGAGAAGAAAACAGGCAGAGGGCATGGAGAACAGAGGTCGAATAGCACTGGACAGAGGGGGGCAAGTAGGCACATTCTACTAATAGTTATAACAAAATAGTAGGGAAAGGACATAAAACACCAAATTCCTGGATCCAAAGCAGAACTGCAGACAGTTCAAAGCCCTAAAACAATAAAAACTTATACAGTTATCCTTGTCCTAACAAAACATATTAAACTACCCTCCTCCCACTAAAAGATGACTTATAACCCTAGAATAAAATAACAATAATACAGTCCCCTCTCACAGGATATGAAACAAACACACAAATATAGATTCTCACTCTTCTACAGCCCTCACACAGCTGAGGAAGAGAAAAATTAAAAATAAAAAACATACAGTAACACAATCCCCTCTCACAGGATTTAAAAAATATATACAAAGATAAATTCCCCCCCCACAGCCCTCTCACAGCCAAGGAACAAATAATATGGAAAATAAAATATAGGCTCCCTGGTCCTCTCACCACCAGGAAACCAAAACAAATTAAAAAGTCCGGGAAAAAGTCATCTGTTAGTAGGAGGAGCCGTAGGAAAAATTCAAAATAATATAAATCCAAGTCCAACTTAAAATTTTAAATAATCCAACATAGGTAAAACCCAAAATAAAAGGTCAGCAACAGAAATTTCATCAGTTCCAGATTAGGGCTTCCCGAAAGTGGCAGCACACGGTCTCAATATAGATCCGAAGGAGAACCCCAGAGTCTCCAAGAAAGGCAGAAAAAAAGACAGGTCAAGCCACTGAGAGTGGAGGCTCCCCCTCCCCACACCCCCAAACTGCCTAATCAGGTATTTATTTTACCCCCAGGACCTGCAGCTACAGACATGCCAAGGCCAAACCACTAGGACCGACCCTGAGATAACTTAGGGGCCCCCACTATTCCCTAACTCCCTAGGAAGAAGTGAGATAGCTCCTGCTTGGTCCCAAGTGGCACCCAAGATCACCCAGGCGCAAGGGAGGGGGGGAGAAGACAAACATGTTTAACTATGTAAACACTGTAACATGCAGTAGATAGCAAGATTTCAGATAAGGAACTCTGAGAGCTGCAGTTAGCCCAGACACTGCTAAAGGGGTCCGATTCAGTGGGGTCCAAATATTCCCTAACTTCCTCTTTTTAAAGCGATCAGTAGCCTAGCCCTAGCAAGTCCCAGTTGACTAAATCAGTGGCAGTTTATCACATTAATTTTTTGCAGCCTATATCACCTAATGCACGTGTCAACTTTACCATTAGGAGGGATAACTGTATGTCACAGGGCCACAGCCCCTTCCCCCCAGGAGGATTGTATTTTTGGCTCCACGTTCCAAGAGGAGATTTCTAGATAGAACTTATTTTTAGGTTATTATTAATCTCCTTTTGTCCCCTAGAATGTTCCCCATTAAATCTCTCCGCTCCCCCACCAGAGCAAAGATCCCCATGTGCAGCAGCAGCTCAGAACAATCCCTCAGTTTCCTCTCCCCCTCTCTCTCACATCTCTGTCAGACCAAAGAAGAGAAACAGGCAGCACCCCTCATATAATTCCTCTAAGATGAAACCTTTGGGATGTGGGTGATGCAGGTGACTGGGGAAATCATTTCACTTTAAGTAAGGACATTTAATTCTGCAAATTCTAGAACGTAGTACAGTCATTCGACTAATTTAGTTACAAAATATGAACTTTATAAGATGCTTTAGAAGTGAACTTTAATTACATGATATGAATTATGTTGTCCTCTCCCCCGTCTGCACCTGGAAAAGAGCCTTGGCTAGTGTGCCCCTTTCCCAATCACCAATTTCTAAATATGAAAATGGTGCCATTGCAGATTGTTATTCTGTACCAGTTTTCTTGCCCCCGCCACCCAAAAGAAAAAAAGTTACAGTACACAAGTTTTTGGGGCCAGTTAGATCCCAAATAAATAACATTGTATTAAGATTCCTTCACATCTACTGAGGAGACAACTTTGTGGAAAAAAAACTTTGTAAAAAGACCTGGCAAAACATTTCCTCGTGACACGTTTTAATCCATCATTTGAAACGCAGAAGCACAAAATGCACTTAAATACAGTGATTTTCAATGTGCAGTTCTGTTGCTTCGCTCAACATCCACACCCTTGTAAATCAGAGGCAGTGGTTAGGAAAGCTTCCCATGCCCTTACCATGAGTCAACTTTTTGCAGTTTCAATAGCTGCACAGTCTCTAGTTCGCAGTCTCTTCAGGACAATTCTGCTCCGGTGAGGAGGTGTGCTCGTTGAAGCTGTACTTCTTCAAAAACTAATGAGTACAAGTCAAGAACATCAATTTGCAAATAGTCAGCAACTCACCTCTATTTTCTGCACTGCACATGATCCTTTCAGGAACTCCCTGATGTTAAGGCTAAGGCAGTCAGTCTCCGGTCTCGCGACTCGCTCCCACCCACCCCGGTCGACGACAACACACTACACACACACACACTCGAGTCTCCCTCTCGCTCGTACTTTTCAACTTTCATGTGATGGCATGGTTCCCAGGTTTTTTACACTGCTGCTGCTGCTCCACTCCCACGCCGCTCAATCCAGTTATGTCAGGTGACCCTCTCACACCATGGCAACACCAATAAGAGGATACCATGGCTCCAGATGAGAGCAGGAAATTAAAAGAAAAAAAAATTGAAAAGGGGGGAGGGGAGGGATGGATGTCGGGGTCGTGAGTGGAGGGATGGGGAGCTGAGAGAATGTGGACAGTTTGCGCCAGGCACCACCACACCAGCACAGATGCCCTGAAACCTCCTCCACACAGCACAAGCACACGGACACGTAATGCCAGGGAGGCAAAAAAAAGACTTTTTTTTTTTTTTTAATTCGTCCGGCTAGTGGCGGCCAAGCATCCATTAAGCCATGGCAAGGGCAGGGGTCGCAAGCCATGTCATAGGGGTCGCAAAATTTTCATAGAGGTCATGAATGTGACCCCTGGTGACCCCTAAATGATGCCCCTGACTCCCCCAGCAGCAGTGAGAGAGCTGTCTATGGGTGTATACTTTCTGTTTCTCTGAACAGATATATATATTCTGGACTTTCTCTGGTGGGAGCAGAGACTTGAGTGCACTACTGCATTGATTTTGTAAGGGACATAAACAGCTTGAAATTGCTGGACTGCTCATAGGGTCCCATATTCAGAGCCATCCAACAGCAGACGCACACGGGGGTGCTGTGTGAAAAAATAGAGCTGGCCAGCTCTGGTGCCATATTCAAATGGATAGCGTGATCCGAACTGAACGTGTAATCCATTCAAATATCAGGCCATGGTAGTGTGGTGCACAGCAGGCAGCTGCCATGCTTTGTGCTGTGCCACCAGAGTTCTGTGTTGAAGACTGACCAGAGGGGTAAAGCACGTCGCACACTGGTCAGTGCCGAGGCCCCTATGGGCGATATTCATCCCAAACATGCAGATGAGCCCATTGGGCATGCCCAGCACTAGCGATCCATTTGGATGTCCATTATGGGCTCATTTGCATGTCAGTGCATGGGACTAGTGCACCAGGCCAGGTCCCTCCCAGCCCCAATCCCCTTCCCCGGTAGTTTTTCATTAATCCCTGGTGGTCTGCCAGTCCCTTCCCAGCCCTGATCCCCATCCATGCTATAAAAAGTAAATTGGTGGTGGTCTAATGATCCCTTCCTAGTCCTGATCCCTTCCCCGGTATTTATTTATTAATCCATGGTGGTCTAGCAGTCCCCTCCCTAGCCCTGATCCTCTCTCCCTACATGCAAATGTAAATCCTGGTGGTCATACAAATGGAGTGGTCATCATCTTCATAAATTTTAACATCCCCACAGTGGCAATAGTGGAACAATGGTTCCTTTTCTGTCATCAGTATCATAAAAGAAAAGTTTAAAATAGCAAACTTGAATGAGTAGAGACAGTGAAACTTTCCATGTTCAATGGTGTTCTTCAGCAGTGGTGGTGGATCAGTGAGTGGTTGATGGTGGGAAAAAAAACTGAGGCATGCTGGGGAAGCCCGCATTATATAGGCACCAATGAGGCATGTTGATGTGGGCAGCCCCAGCCAGCAAAAATGTACAGGTGGTCCTGATGCTGACAGCTTGCAGTTCCATGATATGACTCAGTGGAGGGAGATCTCCTTAAAGATCTTTTGACTCTCCACTTCCTCCCCCTCCACTGTTGCCTCAAGGGGTACAAGTTGGGGGACAGATACCTCTTCATCTGTCAAAGTGAAAGGAGATCATGATGGGTGAGTGGGTCCTATTAACAGTGGAAAAGGAGCATATTCTGAAGTAGGTGTCTACCCCTCCAGTTCAACCTCTACCTCCTTGTCATTATCCTCCAGGCCACTTACTCCTTCTGCTAGAGGAGGTTCAGTCACTTATGCACAAGAAAGAAATAAAGGGTTCTATTTAAGATACTTCCTGGTTCCCAAGTGGACAGGAAATCTGCATCCTGTTCTGGACCTCAGAGACCTAAACCTGTTCATCGAATACAAAAAGATCTTCATTCAGAATATCTCATTTATTAGGCCACACCTTTGGAACGATAAGCCATCAGCATCAGTACCACTCAGGGCCAAGGGCCACCCACAATGACATGCACTGTCGACACATGTATAACATGGGTGGCCCCATCACTCCTCAGTTCTTTGTCTCACATTGATCATCCTCATTGGCCTGCTGAAGGAAATGCCATCAACCAAGCAATTGCCATTTATTTTACTTTTATTTAGTTTACTGTCATTGTCTCTGTATGCCGCTGAAGCCAAATAAGCCTGTGTTTCATTTGTCCCTTGGAAAGAGGGTGTTTCTGTGTTTAACAATGCCAATCCAAATGGCTGGCACATTGTATTATGTTCTGTTATAGGACGTATGGTAAGCAACTTCTCGGTGTTGTTAATGGTCATTCCACAATGGGTATGGCTACTTCTGTTGTTTAGTTCAAAAATGTCCCTGCTACCGACATATGTGCTGCAGCCACAAGGAGCACTAGTCACACTTTCACTAAACATTACAGTCTGGACATTGTCTCTCACAGACGTGCTGGTTTTGATCTTCCTGTACTGCCAGACCTCCTGTCCTGATTATATATCAGACTATGCCATCCTCCCTGCTGCTTTGTACTGCTTGGGATTCATTCCAAAGGTGTGGCCTAATGGAGGAAATATCCTTGATGAAGATAGAACGGCTATGTAAGAACTTACCATAATGGTAGATCTTCGAGAGAATTTCCTGTATTAGGCCATGCCGTACCTGCCTTCCTTCCCCCTTTTCAGTTTCAGTGAGGGTTATATCAAAGATGCTGTGTCTAGAACCTTACTCCATGCATCCGATCTCCAGCCCCATGCCTCTCCCAATATGCTGGGTGCTTGTCTACTCTCCTGGTTCCTCATGATTGGAGGCCCTCTGAGGCTAATCTCTGGTGGGGAACTGAGGAGCGATGGGGCCGACCATGTTACATATATATCGATGCTGCACATCATCGTGGGCAGCCCCGGCTAGCAAAACGTTTCCTGGTGGACCTGATGCTGATGGCTTATAGTTACAAAGATTTGGCCTGATGGTAAGCTCTTACGTAACTGTTCTTTTCCAGTTGTGTCTCTTCAGGCTGCAATCCCCCTGTTAAAAAAAGGGGACTGGCTTTGTGCACTGGACATGAGGGACGTTTGCCTTCATGGCGAGATTCGCAAGTGCTACCAGAAGTACCTCCACTTCTTGCTGGAGGGCAGCCATGATCAGATTTGAGTCACACCCTCTGATTTATCCTCAGCACCATGTACATTTACCAAATGCTTAACAGTTGTAGCAGTAGCGGGCTTTCTGTCTTCCCATATCTGGATGACTGGCTCCTGAAGGCCCCAATCTGGGACAGCAATTCTATACACATTGTCCAGAATAAGACAACTCTTCAAGGACCTTGATGTTACTGTAAATGTACCAAAATCCATGTTTCATAATCATTCCTTGTCATAACCTCCAATATATTGCTATGGTGCTGGACACTGGTGGGCTGTATCTTCCTGCCTGCAGACAGGGTGGAGGCTTTAGTTGCCCAGGTCCAACTATACAAAGCAGTCACTACATGTCGGCCCAGGTCCAACTGATACAAAGCAGTCACTACATGTCGGCTCAGGTGATGTTATGTCTCCTGGGGCTGATGGTTGCTGCCATCATTACAGTTCCCCTTGCACATCTCCATGTGTGGATACCACATTGTACTCTTTAGTTAAATTGGGATCAGCTGATGGATAAGCTGGAACAAATAGGCTTCATCATGTTCCCTCTCTGCTGTGCTTTAGCATTGTGTATGGAATGCCAGAACCTGTTATAGGGTGTTCCAGAATTTTCTCTGACTCCCATGCAGGTCCTCACATCAGATGCCTCTGGGTTCAGTTGGGGTGCCTATCACAGTTCCTATCATACTCATGGGTCCTAGGCCAATCTATAGTTAGTTCTTCATATCAATATACTGGAGATGCAGGCTGTTTTGCTTGATCTCTAGGTTTTTCTGGAACACCTCAGCCCTAGCCCTTTCTGATTCAGACATACAATGTCAGTGTCATGCACCACATAAACAACCAAGGAGGCACTCAGTCTTATCCTCTGTGCAGGGAAATGATGAGAGTGTGGTACTGAGCAATATTTCATGGTCTTCAGCTATCAGCCATGTTTCTCGAAGATGTCCAAAACATCTTGGCAGACAGGGTAAGCAGGTCACAGACCATGGAGTATGAATGAGAAGTGCTGACCTCCATGGTACATGACATTTTCATAAATTGGGGTTTTCCAGACTTGGAACATTTTGGGTTACCACACAATGTAAACTGCCTTGTTTCGGCTCGCTCACTCCAGGGCATGGAGTTTTTTGGTGAGATGTGTTGTCCTTCTCCTGGAAAGGGAGGCTCCTTTCACCTTTCCTCAGATCCTGCTCATACAGAGAATTCTGCTCAAACTGTGGCCAGAGCATGTCATCCTAATACTGGAGGTTCCCTTCTGGCCTCACCCCAATTTGGTTTCCACTTCTGCAGCATTTTAGTGGAGCCTCGTGTTCAGTTCCCTCTTTGTTCCTTTCACAGGTCCAGGGGTCCCTGTTCCATCCAGACCCAAGGTCTCTGCATCTGCATGCATGGCTCCTGAAGACATATCCATTGCCCATTTTGGGATGTTCCCTGAGGTGTCTGATGTCTTGCATGGCATGGCGTGGGGGTCCCAGAGTGGATTTTAGGGTTATCCCAGTCTACCGTCCACCTGGTTGTGACAAGAGTTTCCTTCAAGAGGTGGCAGCCTTTGTCACTGAAAGGGTGTTGGAATCGCTGAGATAGCTTGTTCTTGACAATTTCAACACCTGGGTGGACAATGAGGCTTTGTCCAGTGCCAGGGACATCCTGTCTAACATGGAGGGCCTGGGCCTAACTCTTGAAACCATGGCCAGGACTCATCACTCTGGACACACGCTCGATTTGGTGTTCTCCCTGGGGCTTGAGATTAACACTCTCGAGATTGATCTGGTCATTTGGTCGGATCACTGCACTATCAGGTTCAGCTTCAGATCCCCCATAATGTCCCTTCCCCTGTTGAAAAGGTACAGTTTCACCCTTTGAAAGGCTTACAGTCAGAGGGACTATTGGTGGAACTGGACATTTCATCTGTGCTGGAGGCATGTACGGAGGTTCCAGAGGAAGTCATGGTAGCCTACAATAGGGCAGTTATGGGGGCCTTGGACCATCTGGTGCCAGACTGTGTACATCCACTGGTTTCATGTCTTGGCTTGCCATGGTTTGATGGTGAGCTGAGGGCTCTGACAACCAGGGGGCGGAGGTTAGAGAGGTGTTGGAGGAAAACTAAGACCCAGGAGGACAGGTTGGTTCTGATCACTCATTACGATGAGTATCAGAATGCAATCACCCCAAAAAAGGCAGCCTTTATGTCTAGGATGATTGCAGCTGTGAGGAACTGACCAGCTCAGCTCTTTCAGGTTGTGGACAGGCTTTTACATCTGCCCTGTCTGGAACCCATTAGAGCATTTTCAGCTCAAAAATGTGAGGAGTTTGCTCGGTTCTTCTCAGATAGAGTGTCCTCTGTTAGGGCTGGTATTTCTCCAGTTGGTTTGTCATCGTCCAACAGGGTTGGGCCTCGGGGGGACGGATGCATTCAGCCTCACTAGGGAGAGTTCTGACCAGTGATGCTGGTGGAGGTCTGTGGGGTGATCTTGAGGCTGAAACCAACTTGTTGCAGCCTAGACCCAGGCCCAATGTGATTACTTGTAGACTGTGTTGGAGGCCTGGGTCCAGTTTTTGCTGAGATTGTTGGGTGTCCCTTGGTGATGGGGGGGGTCCCAGAGCCTCTTAAACTGGCTCTGTAAATCCCCTGCTGAAGAAACTATCTCTGCACCCCAGCATCTTGGCGAATTACTGACCTATCTCAAACCTTCTCTTTCTAGGGAAGGTTCTTGAGAAGGTGGTTGCAGAGCAGCTTGAGAGTCTCCTCGTGGACTTCCAGATTTATGAACTGTTCCAGTCTGTGTTTAGGGCTATGTACAGCACAGAGACTGCACTAGTATGGGTGTTGAATGACCTGTTCAGGTCGAGAGATAGAGGAGAGTGATTGATTCTTGTTTTCCTCAATCTCTCTTCTACATTTTACACTGTGGATCATGGGATGTTGTTGAACAGGCTGAGGGAGTATGTTGAACTCACTGGCAAGGTCATCAGCTGGTTTGAGTCATTGCTCCAAGACAGGTCCAAGAAGGTAGTTTGGGGGAATTATTCCTCAAGCCCAATGGCCCTGTCCTGTGGAGTGCCCCAAGGCTCTGTCCTCTCCATCATGTTATTCGCAGTGTATATGCTGCCCCTGGGTGAGGTTATAAGATGGTATGAGCTGGGATTTCATTGCTATGCCAAAGATACTCAGCTCTACCTGTCTTTCACACTGGGAAGATCTGATGCGGTCAATGTGCCGAACAAGTGCTTGTCCAAGATCCAGGCTTGGATGTCATTGAACTGGTTGGGGCTCAACCTGAGGAAGACTAAAGTACTGGTGAAACAGCCAGGTCGA
Organism: Neoceratodus forsteri; assembly: GCA_016271365.2. Classification (NCBI taxonomy): domain Eukaryota; kingdom Metazoa; phylum Chordata; order Ceratodontiformes; family Ceratodontidae; genus Neoceratodus; species Neoceratodus forsteri. The sequence continues at coordinate 1,174,594,677 of CM057450.1, read as the reverse complement.
ACGGGGGGAGGGGTGGAGGCCCCTAAAGAGTTATTTGGGGATTTTTATTGGCTCAGCCAAACTGGAGGCCTCCACCAAGGTGGGGAATTTGGGCGTTGTTCTGGACAGCAAGCTGACACTTGATGCTCAGGTGTTGGCCGCTGTCTGGAATGGTTTTTATCTGCCTAACATCACCTGAATTAAATACCTTATCCCCCCTGACAATCTGGCCACACTGGTGCATGCATTCATTACCTCGAGGCTCAACTTCTGCAACGCACTGTACCTCAAGGTCAGAGGTGGTGCGATGTGGTGCCTGCAGCTGTTGCAGAATGTTGCAGCCTGGCTACCAATGGGCCATTCAAGGTCCTGTCATATTATGCCAGTGTTGCACAAACTTCACTGGCTGCTGGTGCACTGGTGCATCCCCTTCAAAATAAATCTGGTAACCTACAAGGTCCTGCACAGGCTGGGTCCGGGTTACCTGAAGGAGCTCCGGCACCCCTACACCCCGGGTTTCTCTCTCCAATCTGTGGGAGAGGCCCTCCTGGAGGTCCCCAGAGCAAGGTTAAAATTGTCAGGGGATCAGACCTTTGAAGTGGCCGCCTTGATCCTATTGAATTCCTTGCTGGGGTCTCTGCAGGAGTCACCTTCCCTTGAAACATTTAAAAAGAAATTAAAATCTGTTTTATTCCAACAAACCTTTGGGGTTTAAGAAACTGTTGATATGACAAGCGGCTTTGTTTAATAGTAATTTTTTTATATTAGTGGGTGCTAGTTATTGTTATTTATTTTATTGTATAGCTGTATTTGTATATTTATATGCTGTTTTTCTTTTTCAAATTTTGTAAGGGAGTCCTGAGCCTTTGGGGAAGGGCGCTCAAAAGAAATAAAATCTGCTACTATTACTACTACTTGCTTACAGCTAGAAAACATTCTTCAAGACACATCTATTCTTTGAAATGGAAGCTCTTCACCATATGGTGTGCTTCTTGTTCAGAAAACTCATTTACATGTCCTGTGAATACAGTACTGGACTACCTTCTGTCCATATCAGAGTCCAGTCTCCTGTACTCATCCAATAAGGTGCAGTTGGCTACCATTTCAGCCTGTCATGCCCCTGTTGATGGGCACACAATGGTAAAACTAGAGGTGTCCCATACATTTTTGAAGGGTATATTGCACGTGTCCCCTGATTCATAAACCAGTTCTGCCTTGGAACCTCTATTTCATTCTGGAAAAGTTGTCCTTGGCTCCATTACAGCCTGCTGCAACCTATCAGATGCATTTCATTTCATGACAAATGCTGTTTTTGGTTTTGCTGTTTATGAGCTTCAGGCTCTGATGCTTATGCCTCCTTATTTGATTTTCCACAAGGACAGGCTGTCTTTGTGGACTGACCTTCCTTTTCTTCCAAATGTGGTGTCTGATTTCACACTGAATCAGACCATACACCTTCCTGTGTATTACTCGGAGCATGTTAACAAAGGTGAGGCATTGCTCCATACACTATTTACATAGAACACAATGTTTCTATCTTTTGTTTGAAAATGTCACTTTTATTAAACCATTTTCAAGTCAGCAAGTTCCAGGTTACGTAATATGCAGTTTTTGTGTATACTTCATGAGGTGGGAAAGAAGTCCGTGATCTGTCTTGTACAGCCTACCTACCTTCCATTAAAGTTTGGTCACTATTAGGTCCTTATTTCCCTTTGTTACAGCACGGGGAGGACCTATGTAGTTATGAAAGGATTTCTGTTCAGTTACTAGGCTCCAGAATGGGTCCGTAGTTATCACTAGACTCCCTTCCTATATGGGGGCAAGCCTGAATTGGTGGGGGGCCCAAGGCTACCAGTTAATTTGTACTCTATGGGCTAGGCAAATGGAAGAAGCAATGAGCAGTGTCCCGACTGGAATGTTTTCAGAGGATGTTACGAGACATAGATTTTTAAAGAGGGTAAATTTTTTTGTGATCGTGATTAAGGCATGAAGTTCTTGTCCTTTGTCATGTAGTATAACAACCATCCTGTCCAACACGAAGAGCAATGCTACACCTGGTCATTTAGCCTATGAGTTTTTTTTTCCATTTGGTAAATCTGATTAACTATAGCCCACTATTCTGCTATCGTGGGAAGTTTTAGAGTTGACAAATCCCAGTCAAAAATAAGCACAATGGTTAAAATATAAAAAATTCTTTATTAAGAGACAAGGTAGCACCCCCTATTGCAAACCACATTAACGTTTCATGCTTGCTGGCGCTTTTTCAAGATGTCAGCAGCAGTCTTTCAGAGTCACTTATATACAATACTAATTAGCCCCACCAGAGGCATTTAAAAGGACATACATAAAAAAACACCATTTGTGCATTTAAAGATTTCAATGCAATCTAGCACCATACATCATTATACCCACCCCCCAAAAAATATAAAAAGCTTAAATATAAGAAAAAGGGGAAAGGAGGGGGGGGAAGGGAAAGGGGAAGGAAAAGACAAAAAAGAAGGAGAGGGGAAGGGAAAAGGGTCCATTATGTAAAAACCTTACTAAACATTTATTACTCATTGCACTAATCCGTAATACTAAACTGCAATAACATCTAAGTAATATCATAATACAACAATATTATTACTTATAACTTTATCTACTTATCCTAAAGGTGGGCAACATAGTCTTGCAATATTGCAACATTCCAAAAGGCCAGCTAAGAATAAATATTATCAAAATAGTTTTTATATAATAATATATTCTCATGTTCACTATGCCAATTAAAATCCTAAATTAAAAAATATATTTTTTACATCAATAATAACCTACACTGCCAGGTAATATACCCTCCTGTAATTCTTCTACAGTTTCTTCACAAGGCAAACCCCAATACATATATGAAATTATCTTCTATTTTTCAAGAAGGGGGACAACTGAAAAGTATCATTTAATCCTGGATATACCCAGCATGAAGTTTATGTTGCCAAAAGGTCTCACGACAAAGCAATTTATTATTCAAATCTCCCCCTCTTGGGTCTAGTATTACTACTTCCAAACCCCTAAACCTGAAGGAGTGTCCACTACCTTTTTCCTGAATATGAAATGCCAATGCATTAGTGAGTTTCCCCAGTCTAACGCAAGATTTATGTTCCAGAATCCTGTTTTTAAATTTTCGACTTGTCATTCCCACATAAAAACACCCACATCCATATGTGGCTAGATAAACAACTGCCTCTGTAGAACAAGAAAAAAAAAGTCTCAATTGATATTCCTTTCAGTGATGCAGAATAATAAAGCTCGATCCAACCTGTATATAGTCACAGGCTGCACAGTTACCACATCGAAAGTTTCCATTTGGTAAATTCACTTTCACCATGGGCTTCGAATTTCTAGTATGATGAACCATGAGGTCTGTCATATTGCTGCCTCTCTTGTACACAAATTTCGAACCCTGTTTCACAGCTTTGGCTCAGCTTTTAAAATGTCCCAATTGGTCTTGACAATGTTTTCCACCATTCTTGACTGGGCGCTATAAACAGTAACAAAGCTTACATTATTACCAAACACTGAGGTTTTATCATTATTATTACCTTTCTGTGAAACATCACTCCTGTACTTTAACAAATCATCTCTGTCCATAGTATCTACCCTCTCTCTTGCCTTCTGTAAAGCCTTGATGTTATACCCCCTCCTATAAAACCATTGTGTTATATCCTCTTTGCTTTTTTTCATATTTGTCCTTACTACTACAATTCCTTTTAAGGCTCACATATTGACCTGTAGGTATATTCCTCGTAACATGACTTGGATGGCAACTATTTTGGAATAGCACACTATTTCTATCAGTATCCTTCCTATATAGTTTAGTTAACAGATTACTTTCACCATCCTTAAAAATAATCAGATACAAAAAAGAAACTTGCTTCTGACTCACCACCATATTAAAACCAAGATTTGGGTTGGTGCCTTTCAAATAGGCTACAAAATGTGTCAATCCCTGAGGATCCCCTGTCCATATTAACAAAATATTGTCAATAAATCATTGATAGAAATTAATCTGATTTCTGAATGGATTGACCCCAGCATCATAAATATACTTTTTTTCCCATTCAGAAAGATAAATTGTCACATAATTGGGTGCCATGGCCACCCCCATGGCCGTCCCTTTCACCTGATGGTATACTTGATTGATACAAAAAAACATTTTTGATCAGTACCAACTCAAGCAAATCCAAAATAAACAAAATAAAACCACCACTAAACGCAGTGTTAGCTAAGAGTGGTTCATAAACTGCTGTCAAACCTTCACAGTGTGGAATGTTGGTATACAGTGATTTTATATCCAGTGTCACCAACCAACAATCCTCCTGAACCTCCATCTTCTCTAACAAACTCAAAATGTGTAGTATCTCTAAGGTATACAGAGGTCGCTGTGGTGCACGGTAACTCTTCTAGCAGTTTTTCACCAGGGACCGCCCACACATGACGTCAGCTTTCTGTTTCCTATATAAGTGTGGGCAGTCCCTGGTATCCTCAGTTCATTTTCCTGCCATCTTCAGCTCACGAAGCAGCTAGTGCAACTTCTGTGCAGCAGTCATCGATGAAAAATTTGGAACTAAGATGAATGTCTACTGATTCTTCAAAGAAACAAGCTTTATTTAGTTACTACTGCTGCAGTAGGAAGATATACCGCTTTGACAATCACATACTTTGTGTAAGGAGTCTAGGACCCACACACGACACCAAGTCCTGTAGTTTATGTCAGGAATTTAATCAGGCAACTCGTCGATGATGGTTGCTTGAAATTCAATGCTTTTGATCAAGCAGAAAATGTCTGTCTTGGAGAACCAGGGGGCTCATACCAAGGACTTCCCCTCTTTTGGTTCTCGTTCCAGGCAGATAAAGGGGAAGGAGAAACCCCTCCTCACACTTCCTGTCTCGGCGCCTGTCGACGGCCACTGTTTCTGGTGCCTCTCCATCAACAGACTGTCATTCAAACACTTCTTCATCGACGAGGGCTCAGATCCTCTTGTTGATGGTGCTTTCAAGTGCTTTAAATCCAGTTCAAATAGTAAGTGCTCCGTCAACGGAGGCTTATACCCCCTCATTGATGATGCTTTCCAGCGCTTTTCACGCAGTTAAATATACTGCTGCTCTGTCGATGGGGGCTCCCCTCACATCGATGGCATCTGAAAAATTTTTGTGAAAATAACTCATTTTCCACAGTGGGCCTGCCAATGAGACCCCACATTTCTCAGGGGAAACCTATGGTTTATGCCTTACTGACTGCCCCTCCACCTACACAGGTGGCTTCTTATAGGGGTCAGGTGGACAGAGATCAGGACCCTGCTCTTTACCATCCAGGGGCAAGACCTGCTCATGCTATGCATCCCATTCCTTCTATCACCCTCCTTGTTTCCCAACATGACCCCCCTTGCACCCCCTCCTTCCCAGGAACGGAACCTCACCAACATAGTCTGACAGGTCTTGTATGCCATGCGGCATTCTCAGCCCTCTGACGAGCTTAGTGATCCCACCTGATCTACTCTCCTCCTCCACCTAAAGGATTTCATAGTGACAGGGATACCATGCCACCCTGGTCTCCTTTTCCATTCATAGAGGACTATTTGTCAGATTACCAAGGTTTGCCGCCTGATTTCGCTAATGATCTTGAGGATGAAGAGTTTCAAGATTTGGATTTTCCTAATCCTGAATCCCCCTATTCTGAGATCTCTTCCCTGGATGAGGATCTCCCTCTCCCTTTGGCAGCCTCACCCCCAGATGACCCGAACTTTAGTGAAATGATGGTGCAAATCCAAAAGGTCATGGGATTCTCCACTACTAAACATGGCAAACAATGTAATGATAAGGCAGAATATCTTGAATTACCTGAGGAGCCCATTTTAGTGGTTCTCCCACTAATACTAATTTACCAGAATGCCATGCTGGCTGCTTGGCATCAGCCTTAAGCTATTACAGCTGTTCCCTGCAAAGCAGATCATCTATATCAGGCTCCATTGGATCACCCTTTTCTGTCCAGTGTTCCAGAGGCAGATTCTGTGGTCATTATTGCTGCTCATGACCGTAAATAAAAAACCCAAGCACATGAGCTCCTTACCCCCTGATAAGGAATCCCGAAGAATTGACTATCTGGGGAAAAACATATTTTCTTCAGGTGCCATGAATATCAGAATATTGAACTATATGGGTCATATGATTAAATATCCACATACCCTGGAGCCCTCTGCCATTGAGCTTATCAATAAACTCCCTCCCTCACAAGACAGGGATAAATTATTGCCTACAGTGACAACTAGTAATTCCATCTCCCATCACCTTCTCAGGTTGGGATATGATGCCGTAGATATCTCAGCTCAACTTTCAGCTACTAGTATCACTTTGCGTCACCATGCCTGGCTTCGCGTTTCAGGCTTTATACCTGATATACAACATAAAGTAGCTGAAGCCCTTTTTAATGTGTCCAAGCTGTTTGGGCCAAGTACTCAAACTTTACTGGATGACTTACAGGCATCAGGCAGAACCCTTCATATGGTATATGGCATGTATCATACTCCAGCTACAACCTAGTGTACTCAACATTCCTCTCATTCCAAAAGAGGTGGAAAATATAGAGGTAATAATAAAGGCGGCTTCAGAGGTCGTGCTCAATCCACCAGTGGCAACACCCCTACTGGCAGGGATGGCCACTCCCACCCTTCAGGTGGAGCTATGCAGCCCGCCTCCCAGTGACCCACTAGAGTTTTCCCCCGCCTCCTCGACCAGGTCTCGGAGGCTGTGGGGGGTCATTTTGCCCTCTATCTGAAGGCCTGGCAAACGATCACTTCCAACAATTGGGTACTTCAGGTTATACAGAAGGATTATACTCTGGAGTTTCTCTCCACCCTTTGCCCTTGCCCTCCATGGCAGATTCATTATCCTCCAGATCAAATACCCATCTCACAGGAGGAATTGATGACCCTCTTGATCAAACTGGCTGTTGTCCCATTTCCCCTTCTGGAACATCAAACAGGATTTTATTCACACTTCTTTTTGATGCCCAAACATACAGGAGACCTCAGACCAATTCTGGATCTTAGACAACTGAATCTTTACATTCAATACAAGCATTTCTGCATGGTTACCCTACTTGTCATTGTGCTAATCCTAAAACATGGCGATTGGTTTTGCACCCTAAATATGAAGGATGCCTACCTTCATATTCCCAGCCACCCTGCTCACCATAAATTTTTATGCTTCCACCTACTGGGTCAAAATTACCAGTTTCGAACACTCCCTTTCATCCTCTCATCAGCCCCCAGAGTGTTCACCAAGTGCCTAGCAGTGCTAGCAGTAGCCTTATGAAGAGAAGGGCACTTCATCTTTCCATATCTAGATGATTGGCTAATAAAAGCAGACTCCAAAGTAGCTCTGCTCACCTCTCTAGATGCTACCTTGAAACTGTTCGCAGATCTAGGAATCACTGTCAACTGGCCAAAGTCCAGTCCAAATCCAACAGTCTGTCCAATACATTGGAGCTGTTCTACATACAGTTACAGACAGGGCTTACCTGCCACCTGCCTGGCAGGACACGCTTATAGCTCTGGCATTAGATATACAGACTCAGAAAATAGTCACAGCAGACAAATGCTGCGCCTTCTGGATCACATGTTCACTGCCATACCTATGGTAGCATTCGCCCGTCTCCACATGAGACCTATCCAATGGACCCTTTAGAATCAGTGGTCCCAAAAAACAGGACAGTTCGAAGACAAAATCAGGGTCACTCCCTCTCTGAAGTCTTCCCTGACATGGTGAACAATCATAGTCAATCTGAATCAAGAAATGCCTTTCCAGTCCCCCCTCCCATGCAAACATTGACCACGGATGTTTCCCTACACGGCTGGTGAGCACACTTTGATCCTTATCAGACCCAAGGCCAATGGCCCACTTCTCCCTATCTTTCTCATATCAATCTCTTAGAGATGAGAGCGGTCCATCTTGCCCTCCAGGCATTCCGGCCGTACCTTGAGCCAGGATCATTACTGATCCAATCAGACAACACTGCAGTAGTGTTCTACCTCAACAAAAAAGGGGGTACTAAGTCTCGCACTCTATGAGGAGAGACCCTTGCAGTATGGCAAGAAGCCATACAGCAGCAACTGATGCTAATAGCTGTCCATTTACTGGGACATTGCAACCAGTTAGCTGACTGGCTGAGTCACCAGTCTACAACTCACAAATGGACATTTCACAAGCAAGTGCTCCAAGAAATCTTAAACTTATGGAGCACTCCACATATGGATCTGTTTGCCTCCCCCAGAGAATTACTGACTTCCCAGATATTTTTCCATTATCCTGAACAGAAAGAGATGATCTATAAATGCCCTGTCCCAGCCCTGGACAGCTCTCTCCTGCAACGGACTCTATTGAAATTATAGTTAGAACCAACCACAGTGATTCTCATAGACCCAATGTGGCCTCGTGAGGTGTGGTTTCCCCAACCCCTATAACTGTTAGTATAGGATCCTGTCCCGTTGGCAATCAGACCAGACCTCCTGACTCAGTGTCATGGATCTCTCCTACATCCCAGCCTGAAGGCTCTACACCTTCACGCTTGGCTCCTGAGGGCACTTCACACCGCCACAAATGTCCTCTCTCCTGTTGCCAATATCCTCCTTGGCCTCCCAAACCAGCAACAAGAGCAACATACAATTCCAAATGGAAATGTTTTTCCATATAGTCAGCCTCTCGATCAATAGACCCTTACTCTTGTCCACTGATGAAGGTTCTGGACTACCTGACCTCACTATCTGAGTGCAGTCTAAGTTATTCTTCTATTAAAGTCCACTTGGCCACCAGCTCCACTTTGCATGAGCCTCTGGATGCCAGGTTACTGTACCAACATCATCTAGCTTTTGAAAGAAATGTTACAGTACATATTAAACTGCCTACTAGAAGACCCAGTCCTCTGTGGGATCTCAATTTTATGATAGAAAAATTGACCCTTGAGCTTTTTGAGCCAGCTGCCACTTGTGAACTCCATTTTCTTTCATGGAAGACCCTATGTCTGGTGGCTGTCACTTCCATGCAATGTATTTCTGAGCTCCATGCCCTCATGTGTAGGGAACCTTACTTGATTTTCCACAAAGACCGGGTGGTCATTCATACCAACCCTTCATTCCTTCCTAAAGTAGTCTCCGAACATACTTTAAATCAGTTCTTGGAGCTTCTGGTCTACTATCCAGACTACTCCAATCAGGGTAAACATCTACTACATACTTTGGATGTCCACTGTATACCACATTACTTTACTAATCAGGCACAATCCATTAGACAGACATCTCAACTTTTCTTCCCTTTTGCCCTGGGTCATGAGGGCCTCCCAGTTGCAACATGTAACTCTTTCATCCTGGATGGCACATTGTATTTCATTTTGTTACAAAAAATACAACAAGCCTTTACCTGGACCTGTCCAAGCCCACTCCACTAAAGCTATGGCCATCATTGTAGCTTGCCTTAAGGGAGCCTCCATTTCAGATATCTGCAATGCAGCTACCTGGCCCACAACGCATACATTCACAAGGCACTACAATCTGGATATTGCCTCATGACATAGGGCAGCCTTCAGCTGTGTAGTCCTACAAGGTCTATCATAACTGTCCTCCAACATGGGCTTTACTGCTGTGAATCATCCCAAAAGTATTACATACTGCAAGAGACCACTCCATGGAAGATAGTACAGTTACGTAAAAACTTATCATAACAGTAGATTTTTGAGGAGTGTCTCTTGTAGTAGGTTTGTTCCCACCCTCCATCCCCCTCCTTCTCTAAGAGAGCAAGTTCTGGTCCAATGACTAGGGTTGGGACTCCTTTGGTACATCGGCTTCCCCTCAGTCCTCGCTTTGCCAGTTGAATCCGACGGGGGAATGGAGAATACCAGGGACCACCCACACTTACATAGGAAACAGGAAGCTGATGTCGTGTGGGTGGTCCCTGGTGAAAAACTGCTATAAGAGCTGATGTGCGCCACAGCGACCTCTGCTGGATACCCAAAAGTATTACCTACTGCAAGAGACACTCCTCGGAGATCTGCTATTATGGCAAGTTTTTATGTAACTGTACTTTACGGTCTCTACAGTCTTTGGGCTACTGCAGGAATAGATTAAGATCTGGTGAGAGAATAATCGGTTTCCTGAATAACTCTTTTAACTCAGTCTGTATCTGCTGGAAGAAAGATTCCAAGGCCAGGCAAGTCCACACAATGTGGGTGTGGTGCACCTGGATCTCTCTGCACTGATGCCAGCACCTTGCATCTCTGGTGGGGGAGTAGTGCTTAGTAATAACCAGAGTTCTAAAATATCGAATAAGTTGTTTCCAGGTATCCTCTCTCCACTGATGGGAACTAGTGATTTTAGATGAATTTAAGCATTCCCTCAGCCACAGCTCATTTGAGATTGGGACACAAAGTTCATCTTGACACCTCCATTGTATATCCAATGTTATGTATATTGTTGTAGCAAGGATTGGTTGGTAAAGTGTGGACACCAGGTGGTCTGGGGTCTGGGTTGTGATGAGTGATATCACGCTCACTATTATCGGAGGGTATGACTCTGGGAGAGTGATCACCGTTGGCAAAGTTGAAAAATAATGTCTCAGTTGCAGGAATCTGTAAAAATCAGACCTCCTCAAACCAAACTCCTGCAATGCTATTTCAAAAGATTTAAGGGTTCCCTGTTTTAGCAGCTGAAATATGTACTTTAGTGAGTAATGTCCCCATTCCTGAAATTTATGGTGTATTACTGCTGGTTGGAAGTTTGCCAACTGTGAAATGGGGCATATTAGTGCCATAAATGGGGTAAAGCAGCGTGCCCTCCTTAAGGAGAACCAGACTGAAATTTGGAATTTGACCCATGGGTTTTTGGTGGGTTTCATTTGGGGATTATAATTGGGATGATTGATGGCCTGGGTGTATTATGAGTCAGGTAGTAATGATGATTCAGTTTCTCACCAGTGAGAGTTGTTTGAATTGAATTGTCTGTCCAAGAGGTGACTCATTTGGACAGCCCAATAGTAGAATTATAAGTTTGTAAGATACAGGCCTCCTCTTGTTTTGGGTAAATCCAGTATCTTTAACCATACCAAGGTTGTTGCCCCACCCAAAGGAATCTGGCAATAACTTTGTTCCATTGTTGAAATGTGGCAACGGGAGAGGGATGGGTATGTTCTGGAATATTAGAGTGCCCTTGAGAGGGACAGCATGCATTCTACCTCAATCTTTCTAGCTAGACTAAGCAGTAAGGAGTTCCAGTGGGCTAAATCATTATTTAGTTGTGTTGTGAAAGGAGTGTAGTTATTTTGATGTGCAGTGGTTGGGGTTCTGGATAGGTATATACCTAGATATTTTAACTTACTGAGGTCCCATCTGTATGGGAAGAGACTTTAATTTTTTAGAGGGTTGGTAATGAAACATAAGGGCTTCAGTTTTAGTTGTGTTGAGTTTGTAGCCGAGACCTGATCAAAGTCATCCAGAATAGATTTTAGTGCAAGAAGAGAGTTCTGGGGTTACTCAGGTACAGCAAAATATCATCCACATATAACGCTAGATGGTGCTCTGTTTCCAGCCTTATACCCTTATGGATTCAGACTCCCTCGCTCTCTCTGCGTGAGGGACTCCATGTACATTGCAAAGAATGGGGGCTAGAGGGCAGTCCTGATGGGTCCCTCTGGAGTGGAAAATATTGGGAGTGGTGACCACTCACCTTCACGGTTGCCCAAGGGCATTGGTAAATATTTTTAGCACTTGCACCAGGGCGACTGGATACCAAGCCTGCCCATCACTGAGTATAGGAAGGGCCAGGAAACCTGATCAAATGCTTTTCAGAGTCTAGACTGATTAGGGTATTTGGATGGTTGTTGTTATCCATTTCATGGATTATACATAATGTCCATTTAATATTATCAGTAGTGGTTCTTGATCGGACAAATCTTGTTTGATCCAATCCTATAAGTTGTGGGAGTAATGTGTCTATGTGCTTAGTTATTACACTTGTGAAGTATTTATAATCATTGTTGAGTACTGAAATTGGTCTATATAAAGTACAGTGCTGGGGGTGCTTGCCGAGTTTCAACAGTACAGAGATGGCAGCATAAGACCAGGAGGGGGGAGGAGGAATACCCTTAAGGTGGAATTGAATGTGGTCAGGAGGAGTGGTACTATACTTTCTCAGATGGTTCTAGAATTCTACCCCATAACCATCAGGTCCAGGGGTCTTTAGTGTTTTGAAAGTACTAATGGCCACTGTGACATCATCAGTTGTTAATGGATTTAGAACTTGTTCCCCCTGTTCCCGCGAAAGGCATGGGAGATTCGGAGTACATAGATAATCATTGATTTTGTCTTGTGTTTCTACCCTCTCTGGGGTATATAGACCTTTATAATAAGTGCTAAATCCTTCAGCCACTTCTTGAAGTTTTCTTAGCTTCTGCCCACTATTAGGATGGGACAATGAAGTTATTGTGGCATTACACCTTTGTTTTTGGATTTGCTAGGCTAGAAGGCAAGAGTCCAAGCCCCCACTTCTTAGTTTCACTGTCTGATGAAGGTTAGGGTGATTTCTGTTTGCTGTTTACTTAAGGAGTCAATTTCAGCTTAATTTATTGTAGTTGCGAAAGTACCAAGGAATCACCTTGTTAATGCACCATCTGGAGGAAATGTAAGATATCTTCCAGGGTTTGTTGACACTCTCGTCTCTTTTTAGTCTGGGCTGAAGTATACTGCATTATATGGCCTCTTAATACTGCTTTGAGGGTGTACCAATGTATTGCTGGGGTGAAGTCAGTTATTGGATTGTTGTTTTGAATTTCTTCCATTGTCTTCTGTCAAGCAATCTTTAAATTGTTGGGATTTTAGATAGTGTGGGTTCAGGCACCAGAAAGTGTTCCAACGCTGTAATCCCATATCTCAGGATTTTAATACGGGAGCATGATCTGAGTGTAGAATGTCTCCTATCTGACAATCTGTTAGGTATTGGAGATTCTCCACCTGAGAATAGCAGTGATCTATTCTGGAGTAGGTTTTATGTACAGCAGAATAGTGTATGTAGTTTCTGGTATGGGAACATAGGTGCCTCCAAGTATCCGCTCATCCTACCTTTTGAATGAATCTTTTAAAGAAGTTTTGCCCCACTGGTTGCCTTTGTGGGGAGGTGCTGGATGAGTCCCAGCTGGAATTTGGGATGATGTTAAAATCCCCTGCCATCATTAGAGTTCCTTTTGTGAGTTGAACTATTTTGTCCAGTAGTTTCATAGCTGGGGCAGTCATCCCAGGAGGAAAATATGCATTAACCAGAGTCACCTCCTTGAGGTTAAGGTGACCCTGGACAATCACTAGGTAACCCTCTGGGTCTTCCCATGTGGAAGTTGCTTGAAAGGGTGTACAATGTGGGACTAGGATTGCCACTCCCCGTTTCCTCCCATTGCGGAATGATGAAGCAAATACTGTTGCATAACAAATTTAACCAGCTTTGCGTGCTCCATGCCCAACAGGTGTGTCTCCTGAAGGTAAACTAAATCAGATTTGGTTTTCTTTAGGTATAAAATAACTCAAGATTGTTTCACAGGGGTAGAGAGCCTGTTTACATTAAGTGAGAATAACTGTATGCTAGGAGGCGACATTTTAGTAAGGGGGTTTTGTAGGATTAGTCTCAAGGGCTTCTTTTTTTTTCCCCCCTTCCATGTGCTCCCCCAGGGTTGTCCCCACCTCATTACATACCTTCAGATATAACAAAGCATGCTGACACTTTTTAACAATACATATTAGGGAAACATCAGCCTTACTGTATCCAAAAAAAAGGGTGGTCAACTTATTAACACTAGAGAAGAATGAAACAAGAATAATTATTAACATGTAACTTTGGCCTGTGCCTGCCAACTGGGCAGCAACCAACCCAAAACTTTTACTGTGGGCTTCCATATCCTTGGATCTGTAAGCACATCCATGTGGCAGGGCAGATTCCTTGCCTGGTGGGGTATCCTCTGTTGAGGGGCCTCCTGGCATATTTGAATGTCAAGGGAAAGGGGAGATGGGATGATGACCTGGGAAGCACAGTTCCTGTTAATATTATTAGCTATGGGATTTGCAGAGGGGTGCACTTGGGAGCTCAGTCTGTACACCCAGTTTCTGCCGCTAAGCCCTCAATTGACCTGGTGCTAGGTGGATGGGTATAATCTGGTATATTCCACCTGGTCAATTTCCAAGCAATGGGGAAGGGGGGAGATGAGTGCCAGCCTCACAGTTGCACGGCTGAGGGTCTTAGGGAGCACCCATATGATCTGAGTAGTTCCATATATCAAGTAGCTGGAGAAAATAGAAAAAACAATGCCCCTCAGTCATTTACTAATTCAGCTATACAACCAATCCCCATATTTTCCCCCAGTCTGCCCCACCCCCATCCCAGAGTGCCTGAGACACCACACTATAAATGCACAATAATAGGTCCTCATCATTCTACAGAGCACATTCTTTATCAGTACCAGCAACGCCCTACTGACACAGTCCATCCCTTTTCTTAGTTACCCCCAAACCACAGGTCAATACAAACCTCCACCACACAGTTTCATGTATTTCACTGTGCATCTGTTGTGCTAATGGTCAGGTGGGGCCCCATAATCAAACTTTAAAGGTTCAAAGGACCCTTTTCCGACCTTAGTTGCAGCACTATCCTGCAGCTCTATGTTGAGAAGTTTGTATATCATGGGGCTAGGTCAATATGGGAATAGTAATGTTGAATTCCTTTAATCATGGGGCTGCCACTGTTCTCCCTTCAAAATTTATAGCCAGCACTATAATTTATTCAGAGTATTTTTAGGTTATTGCAGGGTGGTGCAACTCCCCAAGTACTTTTGTTAGCCTGGAAATACAGAATTCAGCCAACCCACGTCACTCGATTCCCCTCCACCCACCCAATCCCTGCTTTTAAGTCAATATAAACTACAGGCAATGCATTCTGTAAACTCACAATATATTATTAATCCTTTTACCTGCTCAGCCAAGTCTTGAAAAGAACAATACAGAATCCGATCTGGGTGCACTGACCTCTGGAGCTATTGTGTCCCTGCAGCTAAGCTTCAGTTAGGGCCAAAACATTATAGAGCACTGTAAAAGAGAGAAAAGCAAAGCACATGAGAATATATCAACAGGTTTTAAAGAGAAGGCAGTCCAGTTCTGTGAATAAGAAGTCTCTTCTGCTTTAACTGAGATAAGAGGTAAATCGACTAACAACAGGAAACTGCTACAGGGTTAAACTATGATAGTCACTGGTTTCTTGTAGGCCATAGTGAGACTCACAGTCAGAGTTCTTCCCCACCCAATCCAGTTCATTCGACTGGTTGTTAGCTGTGGCCTAGCCCATTGGCCCAGCCTAGTGAAGATGGTAAAATGAAGGGGAGGCAGGGAGAAGTTTGGTTGGAGAATGAGGCCCATGGAATTACTTCAGAGCCTTATTAGCCCTTTACAGGCTCGGTTTGTGGTTGCGGGGACTGTTGCTGCTGCAGTCTGTGCAGCTTGTCAACAATTTGTTGAAGAGATCCTGATCCCTGTTTTTGACAGGCCTCTCTTTGTCCCTGCTGCCAGAGTTGTTGAGACAGCCTGGATGCCAAGGTGGATTTCGCTGACGCTTGGGTCGGGATTTAGGGAACTTCAACATTTTTGTGGGTCAGTTCCACTATGACTTCCGCTGCTGTGTCAAATTGTTGCGAACCCTCCGTGAAGAACACTACCATCTTGTTAGGATAGGGGGTGCAGAATCTTAAGTTGGTTGCCTTTAAAGATTTCATCAATGGGATTTAAGTTTTCCTTCTAGCCATAATCTCTGGTGAAAAGTTATTTTTGAAGTACAGTCCTATGGCCTTGGAAAGTTACAGTATCTTTTTCCAGGCCATGTGGAGAATGGTTTCCTTTCTTGAAACTGAAGCATTTTCATGAAACCTTTGCAGGGCCTGGTCCCCAGAGCTGGTTTAGGACCTAAGGTTCTATGGGCCAACTCAGTCTCCAGCACTAGGTCCTTAGCAATGTGCAGCTCAATCCTGAACAATTTTTGAAAAAAGGGGATGATTCCATAACATTCAGCACCTTCCAGTATTCCAGAGATCCTAATATTATTTTGCCGATTGTGGCTTTCAACGTCTTCAGCTCTGTCTTGAAGGGCTTTGACCAAGCTGTGTAGCTGAAGGATAGCTCACTCTGTATTATCTATTCTGTGGTCCGAGGAGATGAACTGCTCCTCCAGGCCACCCTGCCTTTTTCCAGTTTGCCAATTTTGGTTCACAAGGGCGGTAGTTGTAGATCTCATTTCTTGCAGAAATCAGGTATTTCAGTGAGCATTAGGGAGAGCTATTTTTGTAAATGTAACCCCCTCCTCCCTCTATTCATCTAGGGGTCCCGATAGTAAAATGTGAGGGGGTGGCACAGAACCTGAGTTCTCCAGCAAGTAGCACACAGCTTCAGAGATAAAAAATGTAGTCCTTACCTGGTAGGTGGAATTCAAGCACTAACAGGGCTCATCTTGCCAGGCTAATGCTGACCTGCATGCCGCTGCACCTCTCTGATAGGCTCGAGTAGGAAAGGAGAGGGAACCTTCTTCGGAGGGATCAAGTCAATCAATCAATCAATCAAGCTCACCTGTCAGTCCTGCCCTCTTTAAGACCCTCTATGACAAAATGTTTGCTGAAATCTGTAATTGCTTCTATCGCTCCTAGCAGATTGACTATTGTTCCTCTCTTCTTCAACACTAGTCCCAGCTGCTTATCCAAATCAGCCCTTGCCACTACTACTCCCCCCTCCTCTGCTCCACTTGCCCTTAGCACCTCTGCATCCCTCTTATTCACCCCCTTCTGCCGACGATTTACCTAAGGCTTACACACTGTTATGCGCACCTCCATAGCTTAGGAATTTCCATCCAGGACTGTAACATGTTTCTGCTGGACAGGAATATAAATAATATTTCTTTTTTTCTTCTATGGTTTGTATATGATATTCATACACATCCTGCTCCTGTGGGAACTGTATATATATATATTACGTTCGGGTTGTATTATGTATATCTTTTGTACATGTGACTTGGAATGTAAATACTGTGATCCTAACAGTATTGTTAACATGTTACTCCTTTTGTATTATGTATATTTATATGTAACTGTTCAATTTTCCCTGCCAACAGCAGGTTCACCTTGTAAATGAGCTTGCTCAATGGTGATCGCCTGGATAAATAAAGATTTGATTGATTGATTGATACTGCAGTCTAGAACAGCTAGATCACCACAGGCCTAGAAACAATATATCAGAACAAGCTCCACGCACAGATCTGCAAGCCGAAATCAGAGCTCGCACCTAACGACACGCTTCCTTTAGTCACCATTCCTAGGGAGTTCCACCCCCACCGGACCTTATAGAAACTGGGGCCTGATGCAGCCTAAATCAGTACCATGACTGCTCTGAATCCTTTTCCCAGAAATCAAAACCAGATGCCATTCCCACCTCCATACTGGGTTGCAAGTGGCTTAAGCAAATGAGCTGGACAAGCGGCTCCCTCCTTGTGTTACAGTTTTCCCCCGTGCACTCCTTCATGGGTCTGACATGGGTTCTGCTCCAGACACAGGTACAGCAGGCCTAATAAAGTGAATCCCAGAGTGCAGGCCACCATGACAGCCCTACTGCCATGTCTCCACCAATTCAGGTACAGGAACCCCAGCTTCCAGTTGTTGCAGACTTTCTTCTCCACCTTCTGAATCCTTTCTCACCGAAAGGCCAGCAGCTCCTGACTCCAACGGTCACCAACTCCTGCCACCTCCCCACGGAGGCACCACGTGATGCACCACCACTGTCCAGGCTGGTACCTACTATGCTGGGGGTTAGGCCCCACACTTGCCCTAAAAACATCTGGCTCTCCCTCTTCCCCTCTCACACCCATCAGCCCCAGTCTTACATATGGGCAGAGAACACTGCCCCTAGGGCAGAGCACAGGAAATACCTAAAATTAACTTAAAGGGGTACCAAGATAGTAAGCCTGCCTTGTGAGGGGGTCTTACATAAAGTAGCTATACCCATTTTGTTTTCTTTGGCTTGGCCATGCCTCGGAAGGAGTGAGGCCTGTGATCTCTCACTACCAGACTCACCATCAGTCAATCCTCCATGATCTTGGGTGTTCTCTGGGTTTTGATTGAGTGCTCCTCTGCATTTCATCATGCAGCAACCTTCTTTAGTCAAAAAATACAAGTTTTATTACTTTTAATGTTGTAATAAGAAGGTTATTTTCCAGTCACTGTGCAGCATGATATCCCTAGTGTGTTACAGCGTCCATGACATCACCGGAAGACCTCTATGTTTCTAGCTTGATCACAGTAAGGACTGCAGAAATGCCTCTCAGATTTTTTTTATCACACCTGGAAAAGAGGGCAACCCTGTGTCTAAACAGTTCCTGTCCAAATGGCTAGCTAACTGCTTTGTGTTCTTTTATAGGCTCAACGTTTCTATGTTGCTAAGTATGATAAGGAACTTCCTGATGCTGTGCATGGCCACTCTACACATGCTATGGCCACTTCTGTTGTTTGCTTTTAGAATGCTTCTGCAGCTAAAATGTACGGCTGCCACACTGAGCACTGTGCTTACTTTCACTAAGCACTGCGGTCTAGATATTGTCTCCTGTAGGCACACTGGATTTGGTCTTGTGGTGTTGCAAAGTCTTCTCTCATGATGACATTTCAGACTTTGTCATCCTCCCTGGGTACCTTGTGTACTGCTTGGGAATCATTTCAAAGATGTGGATGAATTTATTTATTTATTTATTTATTTAAGAGTTTTACCAGGAAGGCATGCTGAGTGGAGACCTCTCGATTTCAGATGCGTCCTTGGGGTAAGGGAGCAGGGATACATACAGTACAGTAACAAGGCAGAAAAATACAGTACAATAATACTAATACAATAAATTTAATACACAGAGGCAGCTTTTGTACAAATAGGCTACAGAGCAGATATCCCATCCGGTTACAGTTGGTGGGAGATCGGAGTAGCAGCAACGATTTAAACTACAACTCCCAGTGGAGACTAAGGCACCTACCATACATTTGTATTGCATTTAATACCTGTTTGAGATGCTGGTCTGAAACCCCATGCAACTGGTGGATGGGAGCGGCAAGATGGGAAAAGGGTTAGGTTCATGAGCAGGTGGGGAGAAATGCACCTTGAGGAGATAGTTTAGGTGCTGAGAGCTGCCTGCATGCCTAATGTCTGTTGGCAAGGAGTTCCACAGTTTTGGCATACGGAAGCTGAAGACAGCTTGGCCCTTAGATGTGGACATGTGAGGGATATGAAGGAGCCTGGAGTCAGTGTTCCTCAGAGCATATGCAGAGGGGGGATTGGACAGAGAGGGCAGACTCGAGGTATGAGTGGAGGGACTGTGCCCAGAATTTAGCTGTAACCCTGGCACAGTGGGCCTGTCTCCGTTCCTGTAGTGACATCATGTCAAGTGACTTGTAAAGGGTGCAGTGATGTGTCGCTGGCGGACAGTCAAGGGCAAACCGGCAGAAGGAGTGGAAGAGGGGATCGAGATGGGTTAAGGTTGTCTTAGGGGCTGAAGTGTAGACCACATCCCCGTAGTCAAAAATTGGGGGGATCATTTTCTGTACAAGTGCTTTGCAGGCAGGTTAAGGGAGACAGGCCCTGTTTCAGAATACAGCACTCAGTTTGGGGTGAAGTTTTTAGTGGATTGAGTTGATATGAGCAGAAAAGTCTAGGTTCTGATCCAGCCAGACCCCGAGGTATCTGAAAAATGTGCAGTCTTGCAGGGGGGACCCGTCAATGGTATTGAAAGTGGGGGATATCCTCAATGAAGATAGAACAGTTACTTACCATAACACTAGATCTTTGATAACATTTCCTCCATTGGGCCACAGTCTATCCACCCTCCTTCCCCTTTTCAAAGGTATAAGCTGGTAGGTCTGTCCACTACCTTGTTTGGAGGTGTCTAGAAGTGCCTTATGTGTACTATGTTTCCAGTCCCATGCCTCTCCTTGTGTGCCTGGTACTGGCCTGGTGTCCTGGTTCCTCAAAATAAGAAGCCCTCTGTGCTTATATCTGGTAGGGAACTGAGGAACAATATGGCCACCCACGATTATATAGGTGCCAGTGTTGTACATCCTTATGAATGGCCCCAGATAGCAAATGTTTCCAAGTGGTCCTTATGCCGACAGCTTACAGTTCTAAAGGTGCAACCCGATGGAGGAGAATCTCTCTAATATCTACTGCTATGGTGAGTAACTGTTCTTTCTCTTGTTGCTGACAATATTGCCTGCAGCACTGAAGATTTTTTGAGTATTAACTGTGGTACTCAGTGGTTACCTATGTCAAAAAGAATCATGCAGTATGGTCTTTTTCTGGTTCAGTATAATAGAAGCATATCTCTTTCTGCCAGTGCTACATTCTTTTTTTTGTAATTTATGTTTTACTGAGTTTAAATTTGTAATAGACAGTACAACACAGTTGACAATATCAACAGTGCAGGAAGAATTTGATACAGGCCACTAAAAGAAATGCATTAACCTCAGCCACAGAGAACAACTGTGAATTAACGCCAGGGTTCAGCTGTCAAGATTATCAGTACAGTCTTAGCTCAAATCATGGTGATAAAGTTCTGTTACTCCATGAATTGTACGTATCACTTGGTTTATTCCATGAATAGTACTTATCACTTGGTTCAATTTATTGACTTTGGAGGGGCAGCGAAGGTGAAGTGCCCACCCCACCCCCAAGGAGGGACCTCAGTCAACTATGGTATGAAAGTTGGGTCCTTGTTCATATAATAAAGAGCCTGCCATTGCCAACATTAATCAAAAGCTTGTTACTGATTATTTGTGACTTTGTATTGTAGATCTATTGTTACTCCTTCTCCCCAGGTGTGGCTGAAAACGGGTCTTTGATCCAGTCCACCTTCCTTGTAAAAACTTTAACAGCGCTGTTTGTCTATCCAGTCTTTACACATAGTCTATCAATTTATGCCACACTGAGACAGTTGGTGTCATAGTACTTAACCACAGTCTAGTTATCACTTTTTTGCAATTGTCACCAATATCAGCAGTAACTTACAGTTGTTTCCCCTTACACTTTTTCCAGGAGATGGTATAGCTAACAGCACCAGAGAAGGGGACAAGTGTGACTCTCCAAACTTTCTACCAATTCCCCCTGCTTGGCTTGACAGTAAGAGTCTAACAAGGGGCAAGCCCAAAATACGTGTTGTGTGACCTGCACAGGGTTCCCCACAACCTTGTCAGCATATTCCTTGGGCCTGACCCATGAATTTTGCCTGGATGACAGGAGTGCAGATAAATCTGACCATGCATTTCTAAGAGAAATCCTGGAGGTGGGGTACTGAGGCAGTCTTAATTGCTAGAAGGGCATATTTGGTCCAACGGTCTATGCTATGGTCCGTGCCCAGCTCTTGATTTCACTGGTCCAAAATGGCACCCAAGGTAACCCTGTAAAATCTACTAGTCCTTTATTGAAGTGTCCTATGATACATTGCCAAAGATCCGCTCTCTGGGCTCCAGTTAGGACATTACACAGAAGCCCTGGTTTCTTTAGTGATTTCAGTCTGTCACCATACTGTATGTCCTCATAAGATATGTACGTAACTGCAGATAATGAAAATGGTCACTACTGGGAGAGAAATAATCCTGCTGTAGTGTCTGAAAATGCACCACTCCTCAAAAATCTACTAATTGGTGTATATAGGTCAGGCCCAATTTACTCATTCTCCATAGGGAAGTATCCAGTTGGTTCCGGGGACAGTCATAGACATATAGCAGTGCTAAAGTGAGAAACCGGACAGAAGCCTTGCTGGATTTTTGCATTTCCCTGTGCAACATTTTAAGGGTTACAATTGTGGAGGCCAAAAGGTTAGAACAAAGGAAATAACCTAGAGGATCAGCACTGAGATACTTTTCCAGAGGGAAGAGGTAATTTAAATGAAGCTCTGTGGTTTTCCAATGAGGGGTATAGGAGCTCACTCTCCAGTAACACATTATATAAAGACGTGAAACTGTGACATAATTATAGAGATTAGGTAGATTACACCCCCCTCCCCATCAGCTGGGAACTGCAATACTTTATAACTTATTTGTGGTCACCCTCCTCCCCAGATAGAGCAGGAAATATATTTGTTCCTGGAGCAAAATACATTTTAGTTGGGAATAGGGGGAGGGTTTGCAAAAATGCAGGATGCAGGGACAACATATTTTGACAAAATACTTCTATTCGATTCTGCAATGGCTGCTGCAGATCCTTCTGTATGGCACTAAAAAGTGGTTCCAGGGTGAGCAGTTCTAGCATGTCTAGCTGATTTGTTAGGGGTCACTCCTAAGTATTTAATAGGACTATGGCTCAGTCTAAAAGTAATAGTGCTTTCATGTTCTGTGATGGGGTAATATTAAATAGGAGTACCTCAGTTTTAAGGGCATTCAGATGAAAGCATGCTAACACCTCAAAGATAACTAACAGTTCCCAGACCCAGTGCATGGAGGTATCTGATGAGAGTAGGATGAGTAAAATGTTGCTGGCAAATAATGTGACATTGTATCCCCCCGCCCCCAAGGAATACCCTTTCTTCTTGATTGCAGTTGCTAGCATCTCAATTTATAGAGTGAAAAGAAGGAGGGATGGGGACAACCCTACCTAGTGCCCCTTTCCAGTGAGATAGAGTCTGTTAAGGAACCATTTACTTTCCTAAAAGCTTGCAGAGCCTGATAGGTATTCTGCTGTAATGTAACTCATTTCTCTGGGAATCCAAAACTTCGCAATGTTTGCTGCAGAAAAGGCCATGATATGCAGTTAAAAGATCATCTCCCGCCTGGTCCCCATCCAGTAATGACAGGAGAAGGTGGTCCAGCCTAGCTGCTCACACAGCCTTAAAGACCTTATAATCATAGTTTTAAATGGATATTGGCCTATAGGAGAATGATTGGGCCTCCCTGGCTTTGGGAGTGCTGAGATGGTCTCATATGTCCAAGACAGAGGAGGGTTCCACTGTCCTCTATTGAGTGGTATGTCTTAAAGGGGGCAAGCATGTCCTGAAATGCTTAATAAAATTTGGCAGGAACCCATTCGCCAGGGCATTTCCATTTTGAATTCTGTAGTATCATGTCTACTCCTTTTCCCGGTTAGGGACAAAGCAAGCATTGTAATTGATCTTCTAAATGATATTCAGGTTATGGAAGACGGAAATATTCCACCTGTTCTGATACGTACTACTGGGCCTGCTTCCTAAAGGCATTGCTAGAACCCTTCACTATATCCTGAAAGTCAGTCAGATGGTGTTTTGGGTTTGGGTATGGAGGTCCCTCAACTAGCTGATACACATCTGACTCTTTCTGGCCCTCAGCCATCTGGCCAAAACTCGCGCTCCACACTTGCCCTTCATAATATTTGTGCCTAAGATAAAATTAGGCCTGTTCTGCATAGAGATCTAATAATCCCTCTATGTCCTGCTGAACCTTCTGAACCTGTGCATTTGCAGTATAATCTCCTGCATTCAACACTGTTGAAGTGTGAGGGGTCTCAGTAACTGTTTTAATTTTGTGTCCCATTGTTTGCACTGATGGCAGGCATGATCATAGGTTCCCCAGGCTACTTTTAGGTGTCCCAGAGTATTGCCTTATCTACTTCAAGGAGGGTCATGAAGACAGGCCAAATTTAGCCTCAGTCAAAGCCATTTGTAGCGGACTAATCTGTGTTGGGTCAAACTGCCTCACTAACCGGATGTCCGTAGTACTCGAATGAGGTCTACTGCACACCAATTTCATTGTTGTATGTGTTCCATCAACCCCCGACGGTTTTTATAGAACTGCTGTAGTTTTTCAATGCAGTTGTATTTCATCTTGACTCATGGTCTTGAGCTTGCAGCTATTAAAGATATTCTGGCCAGCCCAGTGGTGCTGAGGGTTGGAGGCTGGATGCCACACATCACACCATGCTGATGACCCAGGGTTCGGGAACAGACTCTGGCGCTGGGAGTCAGCGGGGAAGGAGAGGATTGAGCATCTGGAGGACTGTTCTCCTCTCCTGGGTGGGTTGGGGAGCTTGCCTCACTTCAGTGGCCCCTGGTGAGACCAGGAGCACTATGGATTGAAGCTACAATTGGGGCCAAGAAAAGAGAGAAAATTGGCATATCAAGTGACTGGATGACGGCCGCCCAGACCCTCCCAGCCATAGAGCCCCCGGACAGCTGGGACCAACCTCAACAGCACCCAGGGCCAAGAAGGTAAGCTGTAAGGCACTTTCTCTCTGGAAGAAGAGAACCCATCTGATGAAGGGATATGTCAGATTACCCTGAGACCAGCTGCAATATGAGGTGGGAGTTGGCGATGGGGATTCTCAGGGATGTGAGCTCAGTCCCTGGCAGCCCGAAGGAGAGGCTGCTCGAGACACAGTGAGGAGTAAAAATAGATAATGCAAAAAAAAAAAAAGCATATTCCTTTTGTTTTATGCTTAATTTTTGCTGCATACTGTATTTAGTTTCATTTGTGAGTACGGGTTAATTGATTGGTGCTGTGTTAGGGACATAGTGATGGGTTGTGTGACGTTTCTTGGTGAAGGGTCATGATTTGTGAATGTGGATTGCGCTGCAGTGCTTCTGTGAACTTCAGGTAACTTAACATAATTTGAAACATAACTTTTATTCAATGCTGATTGATAAAAACAGTGCTTTGTGCTTCATGCTGATGGCTTGCATGTAAAACTTTTTTTTTTTTACATTTCTGATGAGGGCAGCTGATCGATAAGGCTGTCATAGTGGTCTGCTTCTCTTTTTTGGTCTTGTATCACTTCCAGTCCATGTCTGTCCTTGCAAGCATGTTCCAATCTGGGACAATATCCAGACGTTGCTCCATTGCACGGCATAGTGAGGTTAACGCCTGCTGAACATCAGAGCTTTTGATCAGTGGTTGTGGCTCGTTCTCATCAGCAGCAGCAATTAGCAGGTGGAAAGGCAGTTGAAAGGTGTTAGTTGCTCAGCATCAATGATCTTGCCATCTAAATCTGTCTGACCTAAGCAATTAACAACGTCCACTTAAACAGGCTATAATTTAAAGGAAAAGCTACAGTTTGAGTTGGCAGCTGCTATTTGTCCACGGTAACATATTGTCCATATAACTCATGTCTATTAAGTGGAGTGCACTGTATATGTGACTTTCTAAGCCATAGCCCAGTCAGGATGGGAACATGATCTGATAGACGGATAGTTCTGTGGCAGACTGTGTCGATAGCATCAACATGCTCTGGCTGCATGAAAACATAGCCCAACCTGGTTGAGGTATGGTACCTAGTGGAACAGTGGGTAAATGAGGATTAGTGTGGTGTGGTGATGCCAAACATCCACCAAGCCCAACTGTTGCAGTGTAGCCTTAAGGTACTTGTGCAGCTGGATTTGCCCAGAGGGGATTGATTGGAGGTATCTAACTTTGAATTCAAAATGAGTTGAGGTTCCCCAAGATGAGGTGTTCCTTCAGGGTTGTTAACAGGGTATTAAAAAGCCCAGGCTAGCCCCTTGGTAGCACCAAGTAGATAGAGGTTAGCCAGGGTCAGGAGGTTACCATACATTGTTGTATTCACTATAACGTAACAACCTTCCTTGTCATGGATATCTCATTGATTTGAATAGGTAGGCCTTTGCAGGCTAAAATTAGGACCCCTGCTGGCAACCTAAGCAGTGTGAGGATGAACTCAATACAGTAAGTCCCAGGTTTTGTCAAATTTGAGATACCCCAGTTGAGGAAGAGGAGTTCATTGTAAAAGATCAACTCTGTTTTCTCCTGATGTAACTGCTAAATTAACCTGGTTCTTTTAACAGGTCTATATCCCATTAATGTTACAAGATAAAAATTAGTGGTGGGGCATATAGAAAATAACAAAAACCATAAATCAGAACATGCTTACATAGTTCTGCAGTCAGTAAGGACCCCATAGCTCCCCATCCCAGAGTACCATACAAATTATCCTGGTAGTTGGAACAGCAGCAAAACAGTTTAGTGGCTGATACACTGACTCCAGAGACAAACACAGAACATGATCTAGAGGTACAACCCCACAACCCCAGAGCAAAAAACAAAGATAACACGAGAAACAACCTAAATTGGGCATAAACAGTACAATGAAAACAGTGCATAGAACAACATTTGGAATAAAGTTAAATGTCAACAGAGATGCCCGGGTTGAGTGGTTCATACTGTAACCAGCCCTGAAAATACTTGGCCTTCCAAGGTAGGGGGCTAGTGTAGTAGCCCTTTGCTAAGCTAGATGGTTGGCTACACAGGGAGAAAGTCAAATTTGGGAATCCAGGCTCCCTAGGAAAGTTCTCTTGCATGGTGAGTCTAGATGCAGTTACTATTTAAGGAGGAAGTAGTCCCAAAAGGTGGATATGCTGGCAAGTATCCATCTCAGTATCTTCCTGATAGTTCAGTAGCAGTGCAAGGGGAATAAAAGGCAAATCTAGATCTCCTGCAGTAATGCCAGTGCTACATTCTCATCCAGATAGTCTTGCACCATTTTGTTTGCTGGCATCACAATGGAAGACTAAAACGTGCTTGTCTTTTAATCAAGTTATAGTCAGACAGCTGTTTCCACTGTGGGTTGTCATCTCATCAGTTGATATCTTTTGTTCCTGTGTTTTAGTAGCAGCACTAACAGCACAATAATAGTTTTCTGTTGACTTAGAACTACAGTAGGACAAGCTGCCCCTTTTTGTCTATCACTTCTTTTTCTATTAACATATAGGATAGTGTATGGCTGCCCACACACAACAATGCTATTCTTATACCTAGTGGTTACTATGACATCAAAGACCCTCGAGAGCAAAGCTCCAGAGGTCCCTCTGACGGCCTAGTAACCATGAAGCTTAGGAATAATGATGTTGTGTATTTGGGCTACCATACACTCATTCTATATAGTGTATGGTCCCAGCTTACTTTTTCCTCCATAGGCCACCAGTCTGTGTTGTCCAGGACCACATTTCTGGCTATCCACCAACTGGCTGGCTCACACACCCTACTCATCAATCGCCCCTGTCCTATGAACCACCAAAGGGGTGGCTGTATTATGACTTGTTGATAACACAGAATGAAAAGTTTTCATGCTAGGTAGCTACATCACTACTAAAGCAGAATGACTTTTTGCAGTGTATGGCTTTCCATACACAACTACATCCACCATACACTATAATGTTTTACATACTGTTTGTACTTCTTCTGGGTTGTACCTGAAAATAGGCATTGTATTTGTTCAGCCCAACTACATGGAAACAAAACTAACTAAATAAATAAAGATTTAAATATATGTCTGCCTGCATCAGCAACACCTGGGATCAACAGGCTCCCACCTCCACCTCCCCTCCTCTCCCTCTACCTGGCATGTCACGGGCACACAAATAACAACTACTGTTCTGCTGTGCTGGCAGGTCAGTACTATTTTTAACCATACTTGTAGCCCCTGGTCTCTGGACTGATGCAGTTGGTAGGTGTTATAGTATGACTGGTGCCTTTATACATTAGGCAGATGGCTGAGTTATATGTGGGTTCTGGGGTTTCGATGTTCATAACTTAGTATAATGATGGAATCCTTCTGACAATAGTATGCCAGTGTGCTGCCCATCAAGAAAATAATAAAAATCCAACTCCCTCCTTATCAAATGAACAGTAAATATATGCAATAAATCCTAATTAATATACAGTATAACACAATGATGCAATATGTCACTAACAGAACAATGCAAACAAGGATGAGGTTTATTAGAAGGGAACTAGGATATAAAAGACATCTGAAATGAAAATGGGTAATGCAAGATAATATTCAAATAAGCACAGCTTTAGATCCTGCCCCCTCAATGCAACATTCCTAATATTTACCTCTGCCATCTCACTTCACTCTGGTGTACTAGTACACCCCAAACCCTTTATGGGACATCCAAGAGTCTATGGGATGCACACTTAAGAGATTATGTTGTAGGATGACTGAGAATGGCATAGTAGCAATGGAGATTTTGCTGGGGATGTGGTCCCAAATAGCAGTCCCAAATGCAAATAAATTACAGTTCAACACAAAATCTCTGTTGTAGAAGACGATCATGCCTCTGACACTTCTAATATTGGAAATAAACAGGATCTAGCGCACCCCAAAAATCTCTTTTTTTCTTCCCTTTACCCTCTTACTCACTCTATAGCTTTGACATAGATCCTTCACCCTTCCTTTCATGGAATCTTGTACAGGCCACGCTGCTTTCTTATTCTGGTTCCCTAAGCACTGATCTTCCCTTCCTCCTGTAACTGCCACTGAATGCACTGCTGACCTGGCATTCTCCCCAACAACTCCTTTAGACACAATTTCAGCTGTTTTGTTTTGTGTGCATGGACTGTGCCACATCTATTATTCAGTGTATCATTCCATTGACCATGTGTAATGTATGTTTATTTTTCATTGATGTGTGACTTTATCCAACCATATCTTGCCAGTTTTCTAAGATTTATATATGTTATCTTATTCACATTATTGTCTCAGTTTAACTGTACATCTACTGTACTCCCCTTCTCGAGATGAATCTGGAAATGAGTTGTTATCAGCTTAGTTATATTCGGTAAAACCTTTTGGAACAAATAAATATATACATAAATACTGCTCAGTGGATCATATAAATAATTTTATTCAATTTTCTTCCTCACTTTCTTTCTTAATTTCATGATTCTAAAAGGATGCTTGGTCTCATAATCTGACCTAGCTGTGATAAGCCTGATTCTGATGAAAAGGTGATTCAAACAGCCTGAAGTCTTGCTATATTATGACAATTGCAGTATGACTGTAGGTTAGAACTGCTCGGAGGTGAATAGTTAACTTTCCATGCAGGCATGAACTTAGTCGAGCTCAAGTTGAAAACTCTGTCTGTTGTGTTTCAAACGCAAACCGTCAGATTCTTTACTCCGCCTCTGAACGGTCACTCCAGAAATTTCTCCTTCTGCTCGGTTCATTTTGTCAGTTTAAAAGTATTATTTTTCGGTTTTTAGCCGAAATTAAACCGCAACCGGTCGGTTCAAGCTCTGTCTGTGGTAATGTAAGTAATAGATAGGTTTTACATTTATTTTTTCTGTGTGGAACTTGTAATTCTTTATCGGTTCGGTTTGAACCGATCAGGCTGTATTTAAAATCTATTAGTCCTTTTTTAGAGTGCGGTTCCTGGTTCTTATCGGTTCTAAAAAGCGGTTTCGTACGGGTTTTCCACGACCGTGACACTGTTGGGAACCGATAAGGGTGTCTTGTGGTGGATTGCCATAAACAGGCAAGTTGGTTGGGCTGGCATTGTGTCTGAGAAACCCAAAAGAAAAACCCACCCTGGGTTTCAACACTGTAGTGTTTGTGGGAAGCTTTGTTAAGGCTGACCCACACACCGCATGTGTCTATTGTCTGGGGTTTGACCACCTCAATTCAGACTGCCAGATTTGTCACAATTTCCCTGCTGCCACCATAGATAAGAGTTGGTAGGCTCAGGGAAGGGAGGCCAAAGTCCACTGACCGGATATGCGCCAGCCCGGTTCGGTGCCAACCGAACGGGGAGTGCCTCTGACCAGGGCGATACTTCCTCGGCAAACGAAGAGCCGGGGTTCTGAGGAGCCTGTTCCAGCAAAAGGACTAGAAAGTCAGCTAGTGTAGAGCCAAAAGTTCTCTCCCAACTGCTGAGGAAATAGCTAAAGCAATTCAAATTGTCCGTCTCTCTTCTTCGTTCCGACCGAACCGGACACCTTCAGGTAAGCTGCTCAGTCTGGCTGGCTCCACCGGGTTCAAGATTATGATTTTGAGGATTTTATGAACCGGGAGAGGGGAAGAGGAATATGAGGAGAGTGAATATGGTTTTGAAGATCTGATGTCCTATTGATCCGGACATCTCTCCAGATAGACCCTAGGGTTTCTCCTCCAAGGCTTTCTGAGTCCCTTCTCATTTCATGTTTTATAAAAAGTTGTTGAAACTCTCCAGCTCCCTGTTGAGGAAGCTGATGATGACCAAGAGGAGCCAGACTATGTAGAAATGATGGATATTCCAGAGTTCTAGGAGACTGTCTATTCTTTGCATAAATCTTTTCGGAAACAGACAGTAAAAGTTTTAAAACTCCTCACACTACTTTTCTCCTGTGGATAAGAGGATGGACAAGAGGTATACTTATCAGGCTCTGACACTGATTTCCTCACCAACAATGCAGCCATGTGGGGTAGTGCAGGCTGCAGCCTGTGACACAGCTAATATTCCCCTTAGCTTCACACCCCCTGAGAAGGACCCAGGAAGATTGATGCTATGGCAAAGAAACAGTACATGGCAGCATCTTTTGGGACTCAGACAAGCAAATTATATGGTTATGCTGCTAGGTACCAGAAACCAGATGGGATACTGTGCTGGCTCCTAGTGAAACAAAGTCCCTGACCAGCTGCCAGGAAGCTGAAACAGGGCTTGGATGGTATTGAGGCATCCTAGGTGCAATTTCATGCTGCAGTGGACTCTAATGATGTTTCATCAAGAGTCATGGCTACATCTGTGGCACTTCACAGGATGGCTTGGCTCAGATGTACTACCCTGTCTCAGGATACCCAGTCTAAGGCCATAGATTTTCCTTGTTAGGAAATTCTCTATTTGGGGAGCAAACAGAGAATTACATGAAGAAAATGGATGAATATAGGTTCACCTATAGGAGTGCACAGGCCAAGGAAAGGCAGGCTACCCTCAAAAGCAGCTTCCTAGAGGCAGGGGCAGGCCTTTCATAGGCCTTTACCAAGCCCAAGCCTCCTCCGCCTATGCTCAGAGGGGGTCTTTAGAGGAGAGGCAGACGGGCATGCCACGTCTGCTTTCCACCCTCAGCCCAAAGCTCCTGCCAAGCAGGCACCCTGATGGGATTGCTCAGGTTCGATTCTCCTCTACCTGGGCAGGCTGTTTACTTTGTCCAGGACTGGAAGTCTTTAACACTGAGACAAGTGGGTCCTGGAAGTGGTGTCAGGACTGGTTCTCAGCCTAAAATTTTGCAAAGCTGAGAACCAGATCTTTCCACCTGCAACTCCATCAGAGGCACTCGCCTCAGAGGCGAGAGGTGTCTACCCTCCTGGCCTTTGTGGAGCTGTGGAAAGGGTTTCTCCCACACCAGGGCAAAGGCTTTACCCAAGTACTTCCTTACCCGCAAAAAGATAGGAGAATGGCGGCCCATCCTGGATCTCAGATATTAAACAAGCACCTTTAAAGCCAAAGTTCAAAATGGTGACTCTGGGAATTATCCTCACCTTCTAAGGCCAGGGGACTGGCTAGCTTCCTGACCAAGGATGCCTTACTGTTGTCTTCCCATCAGAAGCTCCCATCGAAGTACCTCAGGTTTGGAGCTGTCCTCAGGCCACTACCAGTTCAGGAGCAATGCCCTTCGGCCTCACTTCTGCCTCCCAAGGGTATTCACCAAATGCCTGGCTGTAGTAGTTGCTCACCTAAGAAGGCAAACGATTGCCATCTTTCCTTACCTGGACGATTGGTCTTAGTAGGCCAGTCCCAGACCAGGTCAATTTACACCTCAGATAACGTAGCATCAAGCTACCTCTAGGTTTCCTTCTGAATCTCTCAAAGTCAGTTCTAGAGCTGGTCCAGCTTCACCTTTATAGGCTAGAACTGAACATTGGGTAGCCAGGGCTTCCTCCCTGGACAGGGCAAAGAACCTAGTCCCTGGTCTCCTCATTTACCCTGCAGGTCTCCCTGCAAGGATTTTCTGCAGCCCTAGGACATGGTTGCTTCCACAGCAGTTGTGCAGGAGCAGATCAGATGAGACATCCAGTTCCATTTGAGAGCTTTTTGTCTCAAAGAAAGGATCCTACTGTTGATCCCAACCTCGAACCTTATCCAAGTCTCAGTGGTGGCAGGATTAGAGCAACTGTACAAGGGTTCCTTGTCACCAGTCTCATTTCTCATCCTACTACAGATCCGGTTCCTCTGGGCTGGGATCACATGGGCGACTCTCACCACCCAGGGTCTGTGGTCTCCTGAAACTCTTCTCCACATCAACCTGTTGAGCCAGAGGTTTTCAGCACTTCTTTTTCCAAATCTGTTCGGAACAAGAGTATTTAGTCAGAACAGATAACACCACTACAATGTGGTACATCAACAAAGTGGGGCACCTGTTCATGGCCTTGTGCACCAAGCGATGAAGTTGTGTTCTGGTTTACTCCGAACACTCCTTTGCAGTTCACCCCAGGTAAGGACATGTCCGGCAGATTCTCAGCAGGATTTTAGGCCACCACGAATGGTCACTGATCCTGGTCTTGGGAGTATTTGCCAGATGGGGCACCTTCTGATAGATCTGTTGGTTGAAGTTTGCCAACTGGACTCAGAGACAAACACAGAACATGATCTAGAGGTGTCAACCCCAACCCCAGAGCAAAAAACAAAGATAACACGAGAAACAACCTAAATTGGGCATAAAACAGTACAATGAAAACAGTGCATAGAACAACATTTGGATAAAGTTAGAAATGTCAACAGAGATGCCCGGGTTGAGTGGTTCATACTGTAACCAGCCCTGAAAATACTTGGCCTTCAAGGTAGGGGGCTAGTGGTAGTAGCCCACTTGCTAAAGCCAGATGGTTGGCTACACAGGAGAAAGTCAAATTTGGGAATCCAGGCTCCTAGGAAAGTTCTCTTGCATGGTGAGTCTAGATGCAGTTACTATTTAAGGAGGAAGTAGTCCCAAAAGGTGGATATGCTGGCAAGTATCCATCTCAGTATCTTCTGATAGTTCAGTAGCAGTGCAAGGGAGATAAAGCAGAGCAAATCTAGATCTCCGCAGTAATGCCAGTGCTACATTCTCATCCAGATAGTCTTGCACCATTTTGTTTGCTGGCATCACAATGGAAGACTAAAAGTGCTTGTCTTTTAATCAAGCCATAGTCAGACAGCTGTTTCCACTGTGGGTTGTCATCTCATCAGTTGATATCTTTTGTTCTGTGTTTTAGTAGCAGCACTAACAGCACAATAATAGTTTTCTGTTGACTCTAGAACTACAGTAGGACAAGCTGCCCCCTTTTTTGTCTATCACTTCTTTAGTCTATTAACATATAGGATAGTGTATGGCTGCCCACACACAACAATGCTATTCTTATACCTAGTGGTTACTATGACATCAAAGACCTCGAGAGCAAAGCTCCAGAGGTCCCTCTGACGGCCTAGTAACCATGAAGCTTAGGAATAATGATGTTGTGTATTTGGGCTACCATACACTATTCTATATAGTGTATGGTCCCAGCTTACTTTTTCCTCCATAGGCCACCAGTCTGTGTTGTCCAGGACCACATTTCTGGCCTTATCCACCAACTGGCTGGCTCACACACCCTACTCATCAATCGCCCCTGTCCTATGAACCACACTAAAGGGGTGGCTGCATTATGACTTGGCTGATAACACAGAATGAAAAGTTTTTCTGTTAGTAGCTACATCACTACTAAAGCAGAATGACTTTTTGCAGTGTATGGCTTTCCATACACAACTACATCCACCATACACTATAATGTTTTACATACTGTTTGTACTTCTTCTCGGTTGTACCTGAAAATAGGCATTGTATTTGTCTAGCCCAACTACATGGAAACAAAACTAACTAAATAAATAAAGATTTAAATATATGTCTGTCTGCATCAGCAACACCTGGGATCAACAGGCTCCCACCTCCACCTCCCCTCCCTCTCCTCTACCTGGCATGTCACGAGGCACACAAATAACAACTACTGTTCTGCTGTGCTGGCAGGTCAGTACTATTTTTTAACCATACTTGTAGCCCCCTGGTCTCTGGACTGATGCAGTTGGGTAGGTGTTATAGTATGACTGGTGCCTTTATACATTAGGGCAGATGGCTGTAAAGTTATATGTGGGTTCTGGGGTTTCGTATGTTCATAACTTAGTATAATGATGGAATCCTTCTGACAATAGTATGCCAGTGTGCTGCCCATCAAGAAAATAATAAAAATCCAACTCCCCCTCCTTATCAAATGAACAGTAAATATATGCAATAAATCCCAATTAATATACAGTATAACACAATGATGCAATATGTCACTAACAGAACAATGCAAACAAGGATGAGGTTTATTAGAAGGGAACCAGGGATATAAAAAGACATCTGGAAATGAAAATGGGGTAATGCAAGTTATGAAATAATATTCAAATAAGCACAGCTTTAGATCCTGCCTCCCTCAATGCAACATTCTCAATAATTTACCTCTGCCATCTCACTCACTCTGGTGTACCAGTACACCCCAAATCCCTTATGGGACATCCAAGAGTCTATGGGATGCACACTTAAGAGATTACAAGTTGTAGGATGACTGAGAATGGCATAGTAGCAATGGAGATTTTTGCTGGGGGATGTGGGTCCCCAAATAGCAGTCCCAAATGCAAATAAATTACAGTTCAACACAAAATCTCTGTTGTAGAAGACGTATCATGCCTCTGGACACTTCTAATATTGGAAATAAACAGGATCTAGCGCACCCCAAAAAAATCTCTTTTTTCTTCCCCTTTACCCTCTCTTACTCACTCTATAGCTTTGACAATAGATCCTTCACCCTTCCTTTCATGGAATCTTGTACAGGCCACGCTGCTTTCTTATTCTGGTTCCCTAAGCACTGATCTTCCCTTCCTCCTGTAACTGCCACTGAATGCACTGTTGACCTGGCATTCTCCCCAACAATCTCCTTTTTAGACACAATTTCAGCTGTTTTTGTTTTGTGTGCATGGACTGTGCCACATCTATTATTCAGTGTATCATTCCATTGACCATGTGTAATGTATGTTTATTTTTCATTGATGTGTGACTTTATCCAACCATATCTTGCCAGTTTTCTAAGATTTATATTATGTTATCTTATTACACATTATTGTCTAGTTTAACTGTACATCTACTGTACTCCCCCCTTCTCGAGATGAATCTGGAAATGAGCTGTTATCAGCTTAGTATATATTTCCGGGTAAAACCTTTGGAACAAATAAATATATACATAAATACTGCTCAGTGGATCATATAAATAATTTTATTCAATTTTCTTCCTCACTTTCTTTCTTAATTTCATGATTCTAAAAGGGATGCTTGGTCTCATAATCTGACCTAGCTGTGATAAGCCTGACCTCTGATGAAAAGGTGATTCAAACAGCCTGAAGTCTTGCTATATTATGACAATTGCAGTATGACTGTAGGTTAGAACTGCTCCGGAGGTGAAATAGTTAACTTTCCATGCAGGCATGGAACTTAGAGCGCGAGCTCGGTTGAAAACTCTGTCTGTTGTGCTTCAAACGCAAACTGTCAGATTCTTTACTCCGCCTCACTGAACGGTCACTCCAGAAATTTCTCCTTCTGCTCGGTTCATTTTGTCAGTTTAAAAGTATTATTTTTCGGTTTTTAGCCGAAATTAAACCGCGAACCGTCGGTTCAAGCTCTGTCTGTGGTAATGTAAGTAATAGATAGGTTTTACATTTATTTTTTCTGTGTGGAACTTGTAATTCTTTATCGGTTCGGTTTGAACCGATCAGGCTGTATTTAAAATCTATTAGTCCTTTTTTAGAGTGCGGTTCCCGGTTCTTATCGGTTCTAAAAAAAACGGATTTCATTACGGGTTTTTCCACGACCCGTGACACTGTTGGGAACCGATAAGGGTGTCTTGCTTGGTGGATTGCCATAAACAGGCAAGTTGGTTAGGCTGGCATTATGTCTGAGAAACCCAAAAGAAAAACCGGACCCACTGGGTTTCAACACTGTAGTGTTTGTGGGGAAGCTTTATTAAGGCTGACCCACACACCGCATAGTGTCTATTGTCTGGGGTTTGACCACCCTAATTCAGACTGCCAGATTTGTCACAATTTCCTGCTGCCACCATAGATAAGAGATTGGTAGGCTCAGGGAAAGGAGGCAAAAAGTCCACTGACCCGATGGCCAGCCCGGTTCGGTGCCAACCGAACGGAGGGAGTGCCTCTGACCAGGGCGATACTTCCTCGGCAAACGAAGAGCCGGTTCTGAGGAGCGGTTCCAGCAAAAGGACTAGAAAGTCAGCTAGTGGAGAGCCAAAGTTCTCTCCCCAACTGCTGAGGAAATAGCTAAAGCAATTCAAATTGTCCGTCTCTCTCTCTCGTTCCGACCGAACCGACACCTTCAGGTAAGCTGCTCAGTTCGACCGGTTCCACCGTTCAAGATTATGATTTTGAGGATTTTTATGAACGGGGAGGGGAAGAGGAATGAGGAGAGTGAATATGGTTTTGAAGATCTGATGTGCCCATTGATCCGGACATCTCTCCAGATAGACCCCTAGGGTTTCTCCTCCAAGGCTTTCTGAGTCCCTTCTCATTTCATGTTTTATAAAAGTTGCTGAAACTCTCCAGCTCCCTGTTGAGGAAGCTGTTGATGACAAGAGGAGCCAGACTATGTAGAAATGATGGATATTCCAGAGTCTAGGAGACTGTCTATTCCTTTGCATAAATCTTTCGGAAACAGACAGTAAAAGTTTTAAAACTCCTCACACTATACCTCCTGTGGATAAAAGGATGGACAAGAGGTATACCTTATCAGGCTCTGACACTGATTTCCTCACTCCAACAATGCAGCCATGTGGGGTAGTGCAGGCTGCAGCCTGTGACAAAGCTAATATTCCCTAGCTTCACACCCCCTGAGAAGGACTCCAGGAAGATTGATGCTATGGCAAAGAAACAGTACATGGCAGCATCTTTGGGACTCAGACAAGCAAATTATATGGCTTATGCTGCTAGGTACCAGAAATCCAGATGGGATACTGTGCTGGCCCTAGTGAAACAAGTCCCTGACCAGCTTGCCAGGAAGCTGGAACAGGTGGCTATGGATGGTATTGAGGCATCCTAGGTGCAATTTCATGCTGCAGTGGACTCTAATGATGTTTCATCAAGAGTCATGGCTACATCTGTGGCACTTCACAGGATGGCTTGGCTCAGATGTACTACCCTGTCTCAGGATACCCAGTCTAAGGCCATAGATTTTCCTGTTGTGGGAAATTCTCTATTTGGGGAGCAAACAGAGAATTACATGAAGAAAATGGATGAATATAGGACCACCTATAGGAGTGCACAGGCCAAGGAAAGGCAGGCCACTCCTCAAAAGCAGCTTCCTAGAGGCAGGGGCAGGCCTTTTCATAGGCCTTTTTACCAAGCCCAAGCTTCCTCCTCCGTCTATGCTCAGAGGGGTTCTTTAGAGGGAGGAGCAGGCAGAATTGTAAAGCATGTCTGCTTCCACCCCTCAGCCCAAAGCCCCTGCCAAGCAGGCACCCTGTATGGGATTGCGGGCCGATTCTCCCTCTACCTGTAGGGCAGGCTGGCTACTTTGTCCAGGACTGGAAGTCTTTAACATCAGACAAGTGGGTCCTGGAAGTAGTAGTCAGGACTGGCTCCTCAGCTTCAAAAAATTTCCAAAGCTGAGAACCAGATCTTTTCCACCTGCAACTCCATCAGAGGCACTCGCCCCTAGAGGCAGAGGTCTCTACCCTCCTGGCTCTCAGAGCTGTGGAAAGGTTCCTCCCTACACCAGGGCAAAGGTTTGTACTCCAAGTACTTCCTTACCCATAAAAGATAGGAGAATGGCGGCCCATCCTGGATCTCAGATATTTAAACAAGCACCTTTAAAGCCAAAGTTCAAAATGGTGACTCTGGGAATTATCCTACCCTCTCTAAGGCCAGGGACTGGCTAGCTTCCCTGGACCTCAAGGATGCCTACTACATATTCCCATCAGAAGCTCCCATCGAAAGTACCTCAGGTTCGAGCTGCCCTCAGGCCACTACCAGTTCAGAGCAATGCCCTTCGGCCTCACTTCTGCCCCAAGGGTATTCACCAAATGCCTGGCTGTAGCAGTTGCCTACCTAAGAAGGCAAAAGATTGCCATCTTTCCTTACCTGGACGATTGGCTCTTAGTAGGCCAGTCCCCAGACCAGGTCAATTTACACCTTCAGATAACGCAGCAACTGCTTACCTCTCTAGGTTTCCTTCTGAATCTCTCAAAGTCAGTTCTAGAGCTGGTCCAGCTTCTTACCTTCATAGGCGCAGAACTGAACACACAGGAAGCCAGGGCCTTCCTCCCCCTGGACAGGGCAAAGAACCTAGTCTCCCTGGTCTCCTCATTTACCCTGCAGGTCTCCCTGCCAGCAAGGCATTTTCTGCAGCTCCTAGGACACATGGCTGCTTCCACAGCAGTTGTGCAAGGAGCAAGATTTCAGATGAGGGACATCCAGTTCCATTTGAGAGCTTTTTGGTCTCAAAGAAAGGATCCTCTTACCAAGCTGATCCCAGTAACTCGAACCCTTATCCAAGCCCTACAGTGGTGGCAGGATCAGAGCAACCTGAGACAAGGGGTTCCTTTTGTCACTCAGTCTCATTCTCTAATCCTTACTACAGATCCGTCCCTCTTGGGCTGGGGAGCTCACATGGGCGACCTCACCACCCAGGGTCTGTGGTCTCCCCAGGAAACTCTGCTCCACATCAACCTGTTGGAGCTCAGAGCAGTTTTTCTAGCACTTCAAGCTTTTTCCAAATCTGTTCAGAACAAGAGTATTCAGGTCAGAACAGACAACACCACTACAATGTGGTACATCAACAAGTAAGGGGGCACTCAGTCTACGGCCTTGTGCACCGAAGCGATGAAGTTGTGGTCTCTGGCTTACTCCTGAACACCTCCCTTATGGCAGTTCACCTCCCAGGCAAGGACAATGTCCTGGCAGATGCTCTCAGCAGGATTTCCCAGGGCCACCACGAATGGTCACTGGATCCCCTGGTCTTGGGAGTAGTATTTGCCAGATGGGGCACCCCTCAGATAGATCTGCTGGTTGGAAGTTTGCCAACTGTGAAATGGGGCATATTAGTGCCATAAATGGGGTAAAGCAGCGTGCCCTCCTTAAGGAGAACCAGACTGAAATTTGGAATTTGACCCATGGGTTTTTGGTGGGTTTCATTTGGGGATTATAATTGGGATGATTGATGGCCTGGGTGTATTATGAGTCAGGTAGTAATGATGATTCAGTTTCTCACCAGTGAGAGTTGTTTGAATTGAATTGTCTGTCCAAGAGGTGACTCATTTGGACAGCCCAATAGTAGAATTATAAGTTTGTAAGATACAGGCCTCCTCTTGTTTTGGGTAAATCCAGTATCTTAACCATACCTAAGGTTGTTGCCCCACCCAAAGGAATCTGGCAATAACTTTGTTCCATTGTTGAAATGTGGCAACGGGGAGAGGATGGGTATGTTCTGGAATATATAGAGTGCCCTTGAGAGGGACAGCATGCATTCTACCTCAATCTTTCTAGCTAGACTAAGCAGTAAGGAGTTCCAGTGGGCTAAATCATTATTTAGTTGTGTTGTGAAAGG
Source organism: Neoceratodus forsteri (assembly GCA_016271365.2). Lineage (NCBI taxonomy): Eukaryota > Metazoa > Chordata > Ceratodontiformes > Ceratodontidae > Neoceratodus > Neoceratodus forsteri. The sequence goes on along the minus strand of CM057450.1, from coordinate 1,174,555,257 downwards.
AGTGTAGTTATTTTGATGTGCAGTGGTTGGGGTTCTGGATAGGTATATACCTAGATATTTTAACTTACTGAGGTCCCATCTGTATGGGAAGAGACTTTTAATTTTTTTAGAGGGTTGGTAATGAAACATAAGGGCTTCAGTTTTAGTTGTGTTGAGTTTGTAGCCCGAGACCTGATCAAAGTCATCCAGAATAGATTTTAGTGCAAGAAGAGAGTTCTGGGGTTACTCAGGTACAGCAAAATATCATCCACATATAACGCTAGATGGTGCTCTGTTTCCCCCCGAGCCTTATACCCCTTATGGATTCAGACTCCCTCGTTCTCTGCGTGAGGGACTCCATGTACATTGCAAAAAGAATGGGGGCTAGAGGGCAGTCCTGATGGGTCCCCCTCTGGAGTGGAAAATATTGGGAGTGGTGACCACTCACCTTCACGGTTGCCCAAGGGCATTGGTAAATATTTTTTAGCACTTGCACCAGGGCGACCGGGAATCCAAGCCTGCCCATCACTGAGTATAGGAAGGGCCAGGAAACCTGATCAAATGCTTTTTTCAGAGTCTAGACTGATTAGGGTATTTGGATGGTTGTTGTTATCCATTTCATGGATTATACATAATGTCCATTTAATATTATCAGTAGTGGTTCTTGATCGGACAAATCCTGTTTGATCCAATCCTATAAGTTGTGGGAGTAATGTGTCTATGTGCTTAGTTATTACACTTGTGAAGTATTTATAATCATTGTTGAGTACTGAAATTGGTCTATATAAAGTACAGTGCTGGGGGTGCTTGCCGAGTTTCAACAGTACAGAGATGGCAGCATAAGACCAGGAGGGGGGAGGAGGAATACCCTTTAAGGTGGAATTGAATGTGGTCAGGAGGAGTGGTACTATACTTTCTCAGATGGTTCTGTAGAATTCTACCCCATAACCATCAGGTCCAGGGGTCTTTAGTGTTTTGAAAGTACTAATGGCCACTGTGACATCATCAGTTGTTAATGGATTTAGAACTTGTTCCCCCTGTTCCCGCGAAAGGCATGGGAGATTCGGAGTACATAGATAATCATTGATTTTGTCTTGTGTTTCTACCCTCTCTGGGGTATATAGACCTTTATAATAAGTGCTAAATCCTTCAGCCACTTCTTGAAGTTTTCTTAGCTTCTGCCCACTATTAGGATGGGACAATGAAGTTATTGTGGCATTACACCTTTGTTTTTGGATTTGCTAGGCTAGAAGGCAAGAGTCCAAGCCCCCACTTCTTAGTTTCACTGTCTGATGAAGGTTAGGGTGATTTCTGTTTGCTGTTTACTTAAGGAGTCAATTTCAGCTTAATTTATTGTAGTTGCGAAAGTACCAAGGAATCACCTTGTTAATGCACCATCTGGAGGAAATGTAAGATATCTTCCAGGGTTTGTTGACACTCTCGTCTCTTTTTAGTCTGGGCTGAAGTATACTGCATTATATGGCCTCTTAATACTGCTTTGAGGGTGTACCAATGTATTGCTGGGGTGAAGTCAGTTATTGGATTGTTGTTTGAATTTCTTCCATTGTCTTCTGTCAAGCAATCTTTAAATTGTTGGGATTTTAGATAGTGTGGGTTCAGGCACCAGAAAGTGTTCCAACGCTGTAATCCCATATCTCAGGATTTTAATACGGGAGCATGATCTGAGTGTAGAATGTCTCCTATCTGACAATCTGTTAGGTATTGGAGATTCTCCACCTGAGAATAGCAGTGATCTATTCTGGAGTAGGTTTTATGTACAGCAGAATAGTGTATGTAGTTTCTGGTATGGGAACATAGGTGCCTCAAGTATCCGCTCATCCTACCTTTTGAATGAATCTTTAAAGAAGTTTTGCCCCACTGGTTGCCTTTGTGGGGAGGTGCTGGATGAGTCCCAGCTGGAATTTGGGATGATGTTAAAATCCCTGCCATCATTAGAGTTCCTTTGTGGAGTTGAACTATTTTGTCCAGTAGTTTCATAGCTGGGGCAGTCATCCCAGGAGGAAAATATGCATTAACCAGAGTCACCTCCTTGAGGTTAAGGTGACCCTGGACAATCACTAGGTAACCCTCTGGGTCTTCCCATGTGGAAGTTGCTTGAAAGGGTGTACAATGTGGGACTAGGATTGCCACTCCCGTTTCCTCCCATTCAGGAATGATGAAGCAAATACTGTTGCATAACAAATTTAACCAGCTTTATGCTCCATGCCCAACAGGTGTGTCTCCTGAAGGTAAACTAAATCAGATTTGGTTTTCTTTAGGTATAAAATAACTCAAGATTGTTTCACAGGGGTAGAGAGCCTGTTTACATTAAGTGAGAATAACTGTATGCTAGGAGGCGACATTTTAGTAAGGGGGTTTTGTAGGATTAGTCTCAAGGGCTTCTTTTTTTTTCCCCCCTTCCATGTGCTCCCCCAGGGTTGTCCCCACCTCATTACATACCTTCAGATATAACAAAGCATGCTGACACTTTTTAACAATACATATTAGGGAAACATCAGCCTTACTGTATCCAAAAAAAAGGGTGGTCAACTTATTAACACTAGAGAAGAATGAAACAAGAATAATTATTAACATGTAACTTTGGCCTGTGCCTGCCAACTGGGCAGCAACCAACCCAAAACTTTTACTGTGGGCTTCCATATCCTTGGATCTGTAAGCACATCCATGTGGCAGGGCAGATTCCTTGCCTGGTGGGGTATCCTCTGTTGAGGGGCCTCCTGGCATATTTGAATGTCAAGGGAAAGGGGAGATGGGATGATGACCTGGGAAGCACAGTTCCTGTTAATATTATTAGCTATGGATTTGCAGAGGGGCACTTGGGAGCTCAGTCTGTACACCGGTTTCTGCCGCTAAGCCCTCAATTGACCTGGTGCTAGGTGGATGGGTATAATCTGGTATATTCCACCTGGTCAATTTCAAGCAATGGGGAAGGGGAGATGAGTGCCAGCCTCACAGTTGCACGCTTGAGGGTCTTAGGAGCACCCATATGATCTGAGTAGTTCCATATATCAAGTAGCTGGAGAAAATAGAAAAACAATGCCCTCAGTCATTTACTAATTCAGCTATACAACCAATCCCCATATTTTCCCCAGTCTGCCCCACCCCATCCCAGAGTGCCTGAGACACCACACTATAAATGCACAATAATAGGTCCTCATCATTCTACAGAGCACATTCTTTATCAGTACCAGCAACGCCTACTGACACAGTCCATCCCTTTTCTTAGTTACCCCCCCCCCCCAAACCACAGGTCAATACAAACCTCCACCACACAGTTTCATGTATTTCACTGTGCATCTGTTGTGCTAATGGTCAGGTGGGCCCCATAATCAAACTTTAAAGGTTCAAAGGACCCTTTTCCGACCTTAGTTGCAGCACTATCCTGCAGCTCTATGTTGAGAAGTTTGTATATCATGGGGCTAGGTCAATATGGGAATAGTAATGTTGAATTCCTTTAATCATGGGCTGCACTGTTCTCCTTCAAAATTTATAGCCAGCACTATAATTTATTCAGAGTATTTTTAGGTTATTGCAGGGTGGTGCAACTCCCCAAGTACTTTTGTTAGCCTGGAAATACAGAATTCAGCCAACCCACGTCACTCGATTCCCCTCCACCCACCCAATCCCTGCTTTTAAGTCAATATAAACTACAGGCAATGCATTCTGTAAACTCACAATATATTATTAATCCTTTTACCTGCTCAGCCAAGTCTTGAAAAGAACAATACAGAATCCGATCTGGGTGCACTGACCTCTGGAGCTATTGTGTCCCTGCAGCTAAGCTTCAGTTAGGGCCAAAACATTATAGAGCACTGTAAAAGAGAGAAAAGCAAAGCACATGAGAATATATCAACAGGTTTTAAAGAGAAGGCAGTCCAGTTCTGTGAATAAGAAGTCTCTTCTTGCTTTAACTGAGATAAGAGGTAAATCGACTAACAACAGGAAACTGCTACAGGGTTAAACTATGATAGTCACTGGTTTCTTGTAGGCCATAGTGAGACTCACAGTCAGAGTTCTTCCCAACCCAATCCAGTTCATTCGACTGGTTGTTAGCTGTGGCCTAGCCCATTGGCCCAGCCTAGTGAAGATGGTAAAATGAAGGGAGGCAGGAGAAGTTTGGTTGGAGAATGAGGCCCATGGAATTACTTCAGAGCCTTATTAGCCCTTTACAGGCTCGGTTTGTGTTTTGGGACTGTTGCTGCTGCAGTCTGTGCAGCTTGTCAACAATTTGTTGAAGAGATCCTGATCCTGTTTTTGACAGGCCTCTTTGTCCCTGCTGCCAGAGTTGTTGAGACAGCCTGGATGCTAAGGTGGATTTCGCTGACGCTTGGGTCGGGATTTAGGGAACTTCAACATTTTGTGGGTCAGTTCCACTATGACTTCCGCTGCTGTGTGTCAAATTGTTGCGAACCCTCCGTGAAGAACACTACCATCTTGTTAGGATAGGGGTGCAGAATCTTAAGTTGGTTGCCTTTAAAGATTTCATCAATGGGATTTAAGTTTTCCTTCTAGCCATAATCTCTGGTGAAAAGTTATTTTGAAGTACAGTCCTATGGCCTTGGAAAGTTACAGTATCTTTTTCCAGGCCATGTGGAGAATGGTTTCCTTTCTTGAAACTGAAGCATTTTCATGAAACCTTTGCAGGGCCTGGTCCCCAGAGCTGGTTTAGGACCTAAGGTTCTATGGGCCAACTCAGTCTCCAGCACTAGGTCCTTAGCAATGTGCAGCTCAATCCTGAACAATTTTTGAAAAAAGGGGATGATTCCATAACATTCAGCACCTTCCAGTATTCCAGAGATCCTAATATTATTTTGCCGATTGTGGCTTTCAACGTCTTCAGCTCTGTCTTGAAGGGCTTTGACCAAGCTGTGTAGCTGAAGGATAGCTCACTCTGTATTATCTATTCTGTGGTCCGAGGAGATGAACTGCTCCTCCAGGCCACCCTGCCTTTTTTCCAGTTTGCCAATTTTGGTTCACAGGGCGGTAGTTGTAGATCTCATTTCTTTGCAGAAATCAGGTATTTCAGTGAGCATTAGGGAGAGCTATTTTTGTAAATGTAACCCCCTCCTCCCTCTATTCATCTAGGGGTCCCGATAGTAAAATGTGAGGGGGTGGCACAGAACCTGAGTTCTCCAGCAAGTAGCACACAGCTTCAGAGATAAAAAATGTAGTCCTTACCTGGTAGGTGGAATTCAAGCACTAACAGGGCTCATCTTGCCAGGCTAATGCTGACCTGCATGCGCTGCACCGTCTCTGATAGGCTCAGTAGAAAGGAGAGGGAACCTTCTTCGAGGGATCAAGTCAATCAATCAATCAATCAAGCTCACCTGTCAGTCCTGCCCTCTTTAAGACCCTCTATGACAAAATGTTTGCTGAAATCTGTAATTGCTTCTATCGCTCCTAGCAGATTGACTATTGTTCCTCTCTTCTTCAACACTAGTCCCAGCTGCTTATCCAAATCAGCCCTTGCCACTACTACTCCCCCCTCCTCTGCTCCACTTGCCCTTAGCACCCTCTGCATCCCTCTTATTCACCCCTTCTGCAGCATTTACCTAAGGCTTACACACTGTTATGCGCACCTCCATAGCTTAGGAATTTCCATCCAGGACTGTAACATGTTTCTGCTGGACAGGAATATAAATAATATTTCTTTTTTCTTCTATGGTTTGTATATGATATTCATACACATCCTGCTCCTGTGGGAACTGTATATATATATATTACGCTCGGGTTGTATTATGTATATCTTTTGTACATGTGACTTGGAATGTAAATACTGTAGATCCTAACAGTATTGTTAACATATGTTACTCCTTTTGTATTATGTATATTTATATGTAACTGTTCAATTTTCCCTGCCAACAGCAGGTTCACCTTGTAAATGAGCTTGCTCAATGGTGATCGCCTGGATAAATAAAGATTTGATTGATTGATTGATACTGCAGTCTAGAACAGCTAGATCACCACAGGCCTAGAAACAATATATCAGAACAAGCTCCACGCACAGATCTGCAAGCCGAAATCAGAGCTCGCACCTAACGAATACGTTTCCCTTAGTCACCATTCCTAGGGGAGTTCCTAATTCCCCTCTACCTCCGGACCTTATAGAAACTGGGGCCTGATGCAGCCTAAATCCAGTACCATGACTGCTCTGAATCCTTTTCCCAGAAATCAAAACCAGATGCCATTCCCACCTCCATACTGGGTTGCAAGTGGCTTAAGCAAATGAGCTGGACAAACGGCTCCCTCCTTGTGTTACAGTTTTCCCCAGTGCACTCCTTCATAGGTCTGACATGGGTTCTGCTCCAGACACAGGTACAGCAGGCCTAATAAAGTGAATCCCAGAGTGCAGGCCACCATGACAGCCCTACTGCCATGTCTCCACCAATTCAGGGTACAGGAACCCCAGCTTCCAGTTGTTGCAGACTTTCTTCTCCACCTTCTGAATCCTTTCTCACCGAAAAGGCCAGCAGCTCCCCTGACTCCAACGGTCACCAACTCCTGCCACCTTCCCCCACGGAGGCACCACGTGATGCACCACCACTGTCCAGGCTGGTACCTACTATGCTGGGGGGGGGTTAGGCCCCAACCACACTTGCCCTAAAAAAACATCTGGCTCTCCCTCTCTTCCCCCTCTCACACCCATCAGCCCCAGTCTTACATATGGGCAGAGAACACTGCCCCTAGGGGCAGAGCACAGGAAATGCCTAAAATTAACTTAAAAGGGGGGGTACCAAGATAGTAAGCCTGCCTTGTGAGGGGGGCTTACATAAAGTAGCTATACCCATTTTGTTTTCTTTGGCTTGGCCATGCCTCGGAAGGAGTGAGGCCTGTGATCTCTCACTACCAGACTCACCATCAGTCAATCCTCCATGATCTTGGGTGTTCTCTGGGTTTTGATTGAGTGCTCCTCTGCATTTCATCATGCAGCAACCTTCTTTAGTCAAAAAATACAAGTTTTATTACTTTTAATGTTGTAATAAGAAGGTTATTTTCCAGTCACTGTGCAGCATGATATCCCTAGTGTGTTACAGCGTCCATGACATCACCGAAGACCTCTATGTTTCTAGCTTGATCACAGTAAGGACTGCAGAAATGCCTCTCAGATTTTTATCACACCTGGAAAAGAGGCAACCCTGTGTCTAAACAGTTCCTGTCCAAATGGCTAGCTAACTGCTTTGTGTTCTTTTATAGGCTCAACGTTTCTATGTTGCTAAGTATGATAAGGAACTTCCTGATGCTGTGCATGGCCACTCTACACATGCTATGGCCACTTCTGTTGTTTGCTTTTAGAATGCTTCTGCAGCTAAAATGTACGGCTGCCACACTGAGCACTGTGCTTACTTTCACTAAGCACTGCGGTCTAGATATTGTCTCCTGTAGGCACACTGGATTTGGTCTTGTGGTGTTGCAAAGTCTTCTCTCATGATGACATTTCAGACTTTGTCATCCTCCCTGGGTACCTTGTGTACTGCTTGGGAATCATTTCAAAGATGTGGATGAATTTATTTATTTATTTATTTATTTAAGAGTTTTACCAGGAAGGCATGCTGAGTGGAGACCTCTCGATTTCAGATGCGTCCTTGGGGTAAGGGAGCAGGGATACATACAGTACAGTAACAAGGCAGAAAAATACAGTACAATAATACTAATACAATAAATTTAATACACAGAGGCAGCTTTTGTACAAATAGGCTACAGAGCAGATATCCATCCGTTACAGTTGGTGGAGATCGGAGTAGCAACAACGATTTAAACTACAACCCCAGTGGAGACTAAGGCACCTACCATACATTTGTATTGCATTTAATACCTGTTTGAGATGCTGGTCTGAAACCCCATGCAACTGGTGGATGGGAGGCGGCAAGATGGGAAAAGGGTTAGGTTCATGAGCAGGTGGGAGAAATGCACCTTGAGGAGATAGTTTAGGTGCTGAGAGCTGCCTGCATGCCTAATGTCTGTTGGCAAGGAGTTCCACAGTTTTGCATCGGAAGCTGAAGACAGCTTGGCCCTTAGATGTGGACATGTGAGGGATATGAAGGAGCCTGGAGTCAGTGGTCCTAGAGCATATGCAGAGGGATTGGACAGAGAGGGCAGACTCGAGGTATGAGTGGAGGGACTGTGCCCAGAATTTAGCTGTAACCCTGGCACAGTGGGCCTGTCTCCGTTCCTGTAGTGACATCATGTCAAGTGACTTGTAAAGGGTGCAGTGATGTGTCGCTGGCAGACAGTCAAGGGCAAACCGGCAGAAGGAGTGGAAGAGGGGATCGAGATGGGTTAAGGTTGTCTTAGGGGCTGAAGTGTAGACCACATCCCCGTAGTCAAAATTTGGGGGGATCATTTTCTGTACAAGTGCTTTGCAGGCAGGTTAAGGGAGACAGGCCCTGTTTCAGAATACAGCACTCAGTTTGGGGTGAAGTTTTTAGTGGATTGAGTTGATATGAGCAGAAAAGTCTAGGTTCTGATCCAGCCAGACCCCGAGGTATCTGAAAAATGTGCAGTCTTGCAGGGGGGACCCGTCAATGGTATTGAAAGTGGGGATATCCTCAATGAAGATAGAACAGTTACTTACCATAACACTAGATCTTTGATAACATTTCCTCCATTGGGCCACAGTCTATCCACCCTCCTTCCCCTTTTCAAAGGTATAAGCTGGTAGGTCTGTCCACTACCTTGTTTGGAGGTGTCTAGAAGTGCCTTATGTGTACTATGTTTCCAGTCCCATGCCTCTCCTTGTGTGCCTGGTACTGGCCTGGTGTCCTGGTTCCTCAAAATAAGAAGCCTCTGTGCTTATATCTGGTAGGGAACTGAGGAACAATATACTACCCACGATTATATAGGTACCAGTGTTGTACATCCATGAATGGCCCCAGATAGCAAATGTTTCCAAGTGGTCCTTATGCCGACAGCTTACAGTTCTAAAGGTGCAACCCGATGGAGGAGAATCTCTCTAATATCTACTGCTATGGTGAGTAACTGTTCTTTCTCTTGTTGCTGACAATATTGCCTGCAGCACTGAAGATTTTTTGAGTATTAACTGTGGTACTCAGTGGTTACCTATGTCAAAAAGAATCATGCAGTATGGTCTTTTTCTGGTTCAGTATAATAGAAGCATATCTCTTTCTGCCAGTGCTACATTCTTTTTTTTGTAATTTATGTTTTACTGAGTTTAAATTTGTAATAGACAGTACAACACAGTTGACAATATCAACAGTGCAGGAAGAATTTGATACAGGCCACTAAAAGAAATGCATTAACCTCAGCCACAGAGAACAACTGTGAATTAACATCAGGGTTCAGCTGTCAAGATTATCAGTACAGTCTTAGCTCAAATCATGGTGATAAAGTTCTGTTACTCCATGAATTATCACGTATCACTAGTTTATTCCATGAATAGTACTTATCACTTGGTTCAATTTATTGACTTTGGAGGGCAGCCAAGGTAAGGCCCTCCCCAAGGAGGGACCTCAGTCAACTATGGTATGAAAGTTGGGTCCTTGTTCATATAATAAAAGAGCCTGCCATTGCCAACATTAATCAAAGACTTGTTACTGATTATTTGTGACTTTGTATTGTAGATCTATTGTTACTCCTTCTCCCCAGGTGTGGCTGAAAACGGGTCTTTGATCCAGTCCACCTTCCTTGTAAAAACTTTAACAGCGCTGTTTGTCTATCCAGTCTTTACACTAGTCTATCAATTTATGCCACACTGAGACAGTTGGTGTCATAGTACTTAACCACAGTCTAGTTATCACTTTTGCAATTGTCACCAATATCAGCAGTAACTTACAGTTGTTTCCCTTACACTTTTCCAGGAGATGGTATAGCTAACAGCACCAGAGAAGGGGACAAGTGTGACTCTCCAAACTTTCTACCATATCCCCCTGCTTGGCTTGACAGTAAGAGTCTAACAAGGGGCAAGCCCAAAATACGTGTTGTGTGACCTGCACAGGGTTCCCCACAACCTTGTCAGCATATTCCTTGGGCCTGACCCATGAATTTTGCCTGGATGACAGGAGTGCAGATAAATCTGACCATGCATTTCTAAGAGAAATCCTGGAGGTGGGGTACTGAGGCAGTCTTAATTGCTAGAAGGGCATATTTGGTCCAACGGTCTATGCTATGGTCCGTGCCCAGCTCTTGATTTCACTGGTCCAAAATGGCACCCAAGGTAACCCTGTAAAATCTACTAGTCCTTTATTGAAGTGTCCTATGATACATTGCCAAAGATCCGCTCTCTGGGCTCCAGTTAGGACATTACACAGAAGCCCTGGTTTCTTTAGTGATTTCAGTCTGTCACCATACTGTATGTCCTCATAAGATATGTACGTAACTGCAGATAATGAAAATGGTCACTACTGGGAGAGAAATAATCCTGCTGTAGTGTCTGAAAATGCACCACTCCTCAAAAATCTACTAATTGGTGTATATAGGTCAGGCCCAATTTACTCATTCTCCATAGGGAAGTATCCAGTTGGTTCCGGGGACAGTCATAGACATATAGCAGTGCTAAAGTGAGAAACCGGACAGAAGCCTTGCTGGATTTTTGCATTTCCATGTGCAACATTTTAAGGGTTACAATTGTGGAGGCCAAAAAGTTAGAACAAAGGAAATAACCTAGAGGATCAGCACTGAGATACTTTTCCAGAGGGAAGAGGTAATTTAAATGAAGCTCTGTGGTTTTCCAATGAGGGTATAAGCTCACTCTCCAGTAACACATTATATAAAGATGTGAAACTGTGACATAATTATAGAGATTAGGTAGATTACCCCCTCCCATCAGCTGGGAACTGCAATACTTATAACTTATTTGGTCACCCTCCTCCCCAGATAGAGCAGGAAATATATTTGTTCCTGGAGCAAAATACATTTTAGTTGGGAATAGGGGAGGGTTTGCAAAAATGCAGGATGCAGGACATATTTTTGACAAAATACTTCTATTCGATTCTGCAATGGCTGCTGCAGATCCTTCTGTATGGCACTAAAAAGTGGTTCCAGGGTGAGCAGTTCTAGCATGTCTAGCTGATTTGTTAGGGGTCACTCCTAAGTATTTAATAGGACTATGGCTCAGTCTAAAAGTAATAGTGCTTTCATGTTCTGTGATGGGGTAATATTAAATAGGAGTACCTCAGTTTTAAGGGCATTCAGATGAAAGCATGCTAACACCTCAAAGATAACTAACAGTTCCCAGACCCAGTGCATGGAGGTATCTGATGAGAGTAGGATGAGTAAAATGTTGCTGGCAAATAATGTGACATTGTATCCCCCCGCCCCCAAGGAATACCCTTTCTTCTTGATTGCAGTTGCTAGCATCTCAATTTATAGAGTGAAAAGAAGGAGGGATGGGGACAACCCTACCTAGTGCCCCTTTCCAGTGAGATAGAGTCTGTTAAGGAACCATTTACTTTCCTAAAAGCTTGCAGAGCCTGATAGGTATTCTGCTGTAATGTAACTCATTTCTCTGGGAATCCAAAACTTCGCAATGTTTGCTGCAGAAAAGGCCATGATATGCAGTTAAAAGATCATCTCCCGCCTGGTCCCCATCCAGTAATGACAGGAGAAGGTGGTCCAGCCTAGCTGCTCACACAGCCTTAAAGACCTTATAATCATAGTTTTAAATGGATATTGGCCTATAGGAGAATGATTGGGCCTCCCCTGGCTTTGGGAGTGCTGAGATGGTCTCATATGTCCAAGACAGAGGAGGGGTTCCACTGTCCTCTATTGAGTGGTATGTCTTTAAAGGGGGGGCAAGCATGTCCTGAAATGCTTAATAAAATTTGGCAGGAACCCATTCGGCCAGGGCATTTCCCCATTTTGGAATTCTGTAGTATCATGTCTACCTCTTTCCCGGTTAGGGGACAAAGCAAGCATTGTAATTGATCTTCTAAAATGATATTCAGGTTATGGAAGACGGGAAATATTCCACCTGTTCTGATACGACTACTGGGCCTGCTTCCTAAAGGCATTGCTAGAACCCTTCACTATATCCTGAAAGTCAGTCAGATGGTGTTTTAGGGTTTGGGTATGGAGGTCCCTCAACTGGCTGATACACATCTGACTCTTTCTGGCCCTCAGCCATCTGGCCAAAACCTGCGCTCTCCACACTTGCCCTTCATAATATTTGTGCCTAAGATAAAATTAGGCCTGTTCTGCATAGAGATCTAATAATCCCTCTATGTCCTGCTGAACCTTCTGAACCTGTGCATTTGCAGTATAATCTCCCTGCATTCAACACTGTTGAAGTGTGAGGGGTCTCCAGTAACTGTTTTAATTTTGTGTCCCATTGTTTGCACTGATGGCAGGCATAGATCATAGGTTCCCCCCAGGGCTACTTTTAAGGTGTCCCAGAGTATTGCCTTATCTACTTCAAGGAGGGGTCATGAAGACAGGCCAAATTTAGCCTCCAGTCAAAGCCATTTGTAGCGGACTAATCTGTGTTGGGTCAAACTGCCCTCACTAACCGATGTCCGTAGTACTCGAATGAGGTCTACTGCACACCAATTTCATTGTTGTATGTGTTCCATCAACCCCCCCCCGACGGTTTTTATAGAACTGCTGTAGTTTTTCAATGCAGTTGTATTCATCTTGACTCATGGTCTTGAGCTTGCAGCTTATTAAAGCATATTCCTGGCCAGCCCAGTGGTGCTGAGGGTTGAGGCGCTGGATGCCACACATCACACCATGCTGATGACCCAGGGTTCGGGAACAGACTCGGGGCGCCGGGAGTCAGCAGGGGAAGGAGAGGATTGAGCATCTGGAGGACTGTTCTCCTCTCCTGGGGTGGGTTGGGGAGCTTGCCTCACTCTGTAGTGGCCCCTGGTGGAGACCAGGAGCACTATGGATTGAAGCTACAATTGGGGCCAAGAAAAGAGAGAAAAATGGCATATCAAGTGACTGGATGACGGCCGCCCAGACCCTCCCAGCCATAGAGCCCCCGGACAGCTGGGACCAACCTCAACAGCACCCAGGGCCAAGAAGGTAAGCTGTAAGGCACTTTCTCTGGAAGAAGAGAACCCATCTGATGAAGGGATATGTCAGATTACCCTGAGACCAGCTGCAATATGAGGTGGGAGTTGGCGATGGGGATTCTCAGGGATGTGAGCTCAGTCCCTGGCAGCCCGAAGGAGAGGCTGCTCGAGACACAGTGAGGAGTAAAAATAGATAATGCAAAAAAAAAAAAAGCATATTCCTTTTGTTTTATGCTTAATTTTTGCTGCATACTGTATTTAGTTTCATTTGTGAGTACGGGTTAATTGATTGGTGCTGTGTTAGGGACATAGTGATGGGTTGTGTGACGTTTCTTGGTGAAGGGTCATGATTTGTGAATGTGGATTGCGCTGCAGTGCTTCTGTGAACTTCAGGTAACTTAACATAATTTGAAACATAACTTTTATTCAATGCTGATTGATAAAAACAGTGCTTTGTGCTTCATGCTGATGGCTTGCATGTAAAACTTTTTTTTTTTTTACATTTCTGATGAGGGCAGCTGATCGATAAGGCTGTCATAGTGGTCTGCTTCTCTTTTTTGGTCTTGTATCACTTCCAGTCCATGTCTGTCCTTGCAAGCATGTTCCAATCTGGGACAATATCCAGACGTTGCTCCATTGCACGGCATAGTGAGGTTAACGCCTGCTGAACATCAGAGCTTTTGATCAGTGGTTGTGGCTCGTTCTCATCAGCAGCAGCAATTAGCAGGTGTGAAAGGCAGTTGTAAAGGTGCTAGTTGCTCAGCATCAATGATCTTGCCATCTAAATCTGTCTGACCTAAGCAATTAACAACGTCCACTTAAACAGGCGATAATTTAAAGGAAAAGCTACAGTTTGAGTTGGGGCAGCGCTATTTGTCCACGGTAACATATTGTCCACATAACCTGCGTCCATATTAAGTGGAGTGCACTGTATATGTGACTTTCTAAGCCATAGCCCAGTCAGGATGGGAACATGATCTGATAGACGGATAGTTCTGTGGCAGACTGTGTCGATAGCATCAACATGCTCTGCCAGCATGAAAACATAGCCCAACCTGGTTGAGGTATGGTACCTAGTGGAACAGTGGGTAAATGAGGATTAGTGTGGGTGTGGGTGATGCCAAACATCCACCAAGCCCAACTGTTGCAGTGTAGCCTTAAGGTACTTGTGCAGCTGGATTTGCCCAGAGGGGGATTGATTGGAGGTATCTAACTTTGAATTCAAAATGAGTTGAGGTTCCCCCAAGATGAGGTGTTCCTTCAGGGTTGTTAACAGGGTATTAAAAAAAAAGCCCAGGCTAGCCCCTTGGTAGCACCAGTAGATAGAGGTTAGCCAGGGTCAGGAGGTTACCATACATTGTTGTATTCACTATAACGTAACAACCTTCCTTGTCATGGATATCTCATTGATTTGAATAGGTAGGCCTTTGCAGGCTAAAATTAGGACCCCTGCTGGCAACCTAAGCAGTGTGAGGATGAACCCAATACAGTAAGTCCCAGGTTTTGTCAAATTTGAGATACCCCAGTTGAGGAAGAGGAGTCTATTGTAAAAAGATCAACTCTGTTTTCTCCTGATGTAACTGCTAAATTAACCTGGTTCTTTTAACAGGTCTATATATCCCATTAATGTTACAAGATAAAAAATTAGTGGTGGGGCAATTAGAAAATAACAAAAACCATAAATCAGAACATGCTTACATAGTTCGCAGTCAGCAAGGACCCCCATAGCCCCCATCCCAGAGTACCATACAATTATCCTGGTAGTTGGGAACAGCAGCAAAAACAGTTTAGTGGCTGATACACTGACTCCAGAGACAAACACAGAACATGATCTAGAGGTGTCAACCCCACAACCCCCAGAGCAAAAAAACAAAGATAACACGAGAAACAACCTAAATTGGGCATAAAACAGTACAATGAAAACAGTGCATAGAACAACATTTGGAATAAAGTTAAAATGTCAACAGAGATGCCCGGGTTGAGTGGTTCATACTGTAACCAGCCCTGAAAATACTTGGCCTTCCAAGGTAGGGGGCTAGTGGTAGTAGCCCTTTTGCTAAGCCAGATGGTTGGCTACACAGGAGAAAGTCAAATTTGGGAATCCAGGCTCCTAGGAAAGTTCTCTTGCATGGGTGAGTCTAGATGCAGTTACTATTTAAGGAGAGTAGTCCCAAAAGGTGGATATGCTGGCAAGTATCCATCTCAGTATCTTCCTGATAGTTCAGTAGCAGTGCAAGGGAATAAAGCAGGCAAATCTAGATCTCCTGCAGTAATGCCAGTGCTACATTCTCATCCAGATAGTCTTGCACCATTTTGTTTGCTGGCATCACAATGGAAGACTAAAACGTGCTTGTCTTTTTAATCAAGCCATAGTCAGACAGCTGTTTCCACTGTGGGTTGTCATCTCATCAGTTGATATCTTTTGTTCTGTGTTTTAGTAGCAGCACTAACAGCACAATAATAGTTTTCTGTTGACTCTAGAACTACAGTAGGACAAGCTGCCCCTTTTTGTCTATCTTACTTTAGTCTATTAACATATAGGATGAGTGTATGCTGCCCACACACAACAATGCTATTCTTATACCTAGTGGTTACTATGACATCAAAGACCTCGAGAGCAAAGCTCCAGAGGTCCCTCTGACGGCCTAGTAACCATGAAGCTTAGGAATAATGATGTTGTGTATTTGGGCTACCATACACTATTCTATATAGTGTATGGTCCCAGCTTACTTTTTCCTCCATAGGCCACCAGTCTGTGTTGTCCAGGACCACATTTCTGGGCTATCCACCAACTGGCTGGCTCACACACCCTACTCATCAATCGCCCCCTGTCCTATGAACCACACTAAAGGGGGTGGCTGCATTATGACTTGGCTGATAACACAGAATGAAAAGTTTTTCTGCGTTAGTAGCTACATCACTACTAAAGCAGAATGACTTTTTGCAGTGTATGGCTTTCCATACACAACTACATCCACCATACACTATAATGTTTTACATACTGTTTGTACTTCTTCTGGGTTGTACCTGAAAATAGGCATTGTATTTGTCTAGCCCAACTACATGGGAAACAAAAACTAACTAAATAAATAAAGATTTAAATATATGTTCGTCTGCATCAGCAACACCTGGGATCAACAGGCTCCCACCTCCACCTCCCCCTCCCTCTCCTCTACCTGGCATGTCACGGGGCACACAAATAACAACTACTGTTCTGCTGTGCTGGCAGGTCAGTACTATTTTTTAACCATACTTGTAGCCCCCTGGTCTCTGGACTGATGCAGTTGGGTAGGTGTTATAGTATGACTGGTGCCTTTATACATTAGGGCAGATGGCTGTAAAGTTATATGTGGGTTCTGGGGTTTCGTATGTTCATAACTTAGTATAATGATGGAATCCTTCTGACAATAGTATGCCAGTGTGCTGCCCATCAAGAAAATAATAAAAATCCAACTCCCCCTCCTTATCAAATGAACAGTAAATATATGCAATAAATCCCAATTAATATACAGTATAACACAATGATGCAATATGTCACTAACAGAACAATGCAAACAAGGATGAGGTTTATTAGAAGGGAACCAGGGATATAAAAAGACATCTGGAAATGAAAATGGGGTAATGCAAGTTATGAAATAATATTCAAATAAGCACAGCTTTAGATCCTGCCTCCCTCAATGCAACATTCCCAATAATTTACCTCTGCCATCTCACTCACTCTGGTGTACCAGTACACCCCAAATCCCTTATGGGACATCCAAGAGTCTATGGGATGCACACTTAAGAGATTACAAGTTGTAGGATGACTGAGAATGGCATAGTAGCAATGGAGATTTTGCTGGGGATGTGGGTCCCCAAATACAGTCCCAAATGCAAATAAATTACAGTTCAACACAAAATCTCTGTTGTAGAAGACTATCATGCCTCTGGACACTTCTAATATTGGAAATAAACAGGATCTAGCGCACCCCAAAAAAATCTCTTTTTTCTTCCCCTTTACCCTCTCTTACTCACTCTATAGCTTTGACAATAGATCCTTCACCCTTCCTTTCATGGAATCTTGTACAGGCCACGCTGCTTTCTTATTCTGGTTCCCTAAGCACTGATCTTCCCTTCCTCCTGTAACTGCCACTGAATGCACTGTTGACCTGGCATTCTCCCCAACAATCTCCTTTTAGACACAATTTCAGCTGTTTTTGTTTTGTGTGCATGGACTTGCCAATCTATTATTCAGTGTATCATTCCATTGACCATGTGTAATGTATGTTTATTTTTCATTGATGTGTGACTTTATCCAACCATATCTTGCCAGTTTTCTAAGATTTATATTATGTTATCTTATTACACATTATTGTCTAGTTTAACTGTACATCTACTGTACTCCCCCCTTCTCGAGATGAATCTGGAAATGAGCTGTTATCAGCTTAGTATATATTTCCGGGTAAAACCTTTGGAACAAATAAATATATACATAAATACTGCTCAGTGGATCATATAAATAATTTTATTCAATTTTCTTCCTCACTTTCTTTCTTAATTTCATGATTCTAAAAGGGATGCTTGGTCTCATAATCTGACCTAGCTGTGATAAGCCTGACCTCTGATGAAAAGGTGATTCAAACAGCCTGAAGTCTTGCTATATTATGACAATTGCAGTATGACTGTAGGTTAGAACTGCTCCGGAGGTGAAATAGTTAACTTTCCATGCAGGCATGGAACTTAAGCCTTGACTGGTTGAAAACTCTGTCTGTTGTGCTTCAAGCATCAAACTGTCAGATTCTTTACTCCGCCTCACTGAACGGTCACTCCAGAAATTTCTCCTTCTGCTCGGTTCATTTGTCAGTTTAAAAGTATTATTTTCGGTTTTAGCGAAATTAAACATAACAGTCGGTTCAAGCTCTGTCTGTGGTAATGTAAGTAATAGATAGGTTTACATTTATTTTTTCTGTGTGGAACTTGTAATTCTTTATCGGTTCGGTTTGAACCGATCAGGCTATATTAAAAATCTATTAGTCCTTTTTAGAGTGCGGTTCCGGTTCTTATCGGTTCTAAAAAGCAGTTTCGATACGGGTTTTCCACGACCGTGACACTGTTGGGAACCGATAAGGGTGTCTTGCTTGGTGGATTGCCATAAACAGGCAAGTTGGTTGGGCTGGCATTATGTCTGAGAAACCCAAAGAAAACCGGACCCACTGGGTTTCAACACTGTAGCGTTTGTGGGAAGCTTTGTTAAGGCTGACCCACACACCATGTGTCTATTGTCTGGGGTTTGACACCTCAATTCAGACTGCCAGATTTGTCACAATTTCCCTGCTGCCACCATAGATAAGAGAGTTGGTAGGCTCAGGAAGGGAGGCCAAAAGTCCACTGACCGGATGGCCAGCCGGTTCGGTGCCAACGAACGGAGGAAGTGCCCTCTGACCAGGGCGATACTTCCTCGGCAAGCGAAGAGCCGGTTCTGAGAGCGGTTCCAGCAAAAGGACTAGAAAGTCAGCTAGTGTAGAGCCAAAAGTTCTCTCCCCAACTGCTGAGGAAATAGCTAAAGCAATTCAAATTGTCGATCTCTCTCTCGGTTCCGGCCGAACCGACACCTTCAAGTAAGCGTTCAGTTCGGCGGTTCCACAGTTCAAGATTATGATTTTGAGGATTTTTATGAACCGGGAGGGAAGAGGAATATGAGGAGAGTGAATATGGTTTGAAGATCTGGATGTGCCCATTGATCCGGACATCTCTCCAGATAGACCCCTAGGGTTTCTCCTCCAAGGCTTTCTGAGTCCCCTTCTCATTTCATGTTTTATAAAAAAGTTGCGAAACTCTCCAGCTCCCTGTTGAGGAAGCTGTTGATGACCAAGAGGAGCCAGACTATGTAGAAATGATGGATATTCCAGAGTCTAGGAGACTGTCTATTCCTTTGCATAAATCTTTTCGGAAACAGACAGTAAAAGTTTAAAACTCCCTCACACTATACCTCCTGTGGATAAAAGGATGGACAAGAGGTATACCTTATCAGGCTCTGACACTGATTTCCTCACTCAACAATGCAGCCATGTGGGGTAGTGCAGGCTGCAGCCTGTGACAAAGCTAATATTCCCTAGCTTCACACCCCTGAGAAGGACTCCAGGAAGATTGATGCTATGGCAAAGAAACAGTACATGGCAGCATCTTTGGGACTCAGACAAGCAAATTATATGGCTTTTGCTAGGTACCAGAAATCCAGATGGGATACTGTGCTGGCCCTAGTGAAACAAGTCCCTGACCAGCTTGCCAGGAAGCTGGAACAGGTGGCTATGGATGGTATTGAGGCATCCTAGGTGCAATTTCATGCTGCAGTGGACTCTAATGATGTTTCATCAAGAGTCATGGCTACATCTGTGGCACTTCACAGGATGGCTTGGCTCAGATGTACTACCCTGTCTCAGGATACCCAGTCTAAGGCCATAGATTTTCCTGTTGTGGGAAATTCTCTATTTGGGGAGCAAACAGAGAATTACATGAAGAAAATGGATGAATATAGGACCACCTATAGGAGTGCACAGGCCAAGGAAAGGCAGGCCACTCCTCAAAAGCAGCTTCCTAGAGGCAGGGGCAGGCCTTTTCATAGCCTTTTACCAAGCCCAAGCTTCCTCCTCCGTCTATGCTCAGAGGGGTTCTTTAGAGGAGAGGCAGGCAGGGTGCAAAGCATGTCTGCTTCCACCCCTCAGCCCAAAGCCCCTGCCAAGCAGGCACCCTGATGGGATTGCCAGGGCCGATTCTCCCTCTACCTGTAGGGGCAGGCTGGCTTACTTTGTCCAGGACTGGAAGTCTTTAACATCAGACAAGTGGGTCCTGGAAGTAGTAAGCCAGGGACTGTTCTCAGCTTCAAAAATTTCCAAAGCTGAGAACCAGATCTTTCCACCTGCAACTCCATCAGAGGCACTCGCCCTAGAGGCAGAGGTCTCTACCCTCCTGGCTCTCAGAGCTGTGGAAAGGGTTCCTCCCTACACCAGGGCAAGGTTTGTACTCCAAGTACTTCCTTACCCATAAAAGATAGGAGAATGGCGGCCCATCCTGGATCTCAGATATTTAAACAAGCACCTTTTAAAGCCAAAGTTCAAAATGGTGACTCTGGGAATTATCCTACCTCTCTAAGGCCAGGGGACTGGCTAGCTTCCCTGGACCTCAAGGATGCCTACTTACATATTCCATCAGAAGCTCCCATCGAAAGTACCTCAGGTTGAGCTGCCCTCAGGCCACTACCAGTTCAGAGCAATGCCCTTGGCCTCACTTCTGCCCCAAGGGTATTCACCAAATGCCTGGCTGTAGCAGTTGCCTACCTAAGAAGGCAAAAGATTGCCATCTTTCCTTACCTGGACGATTGGCTCTTAGTAGGCCAGTCCCCAGACCAGGTCAATTTACACCTTCAGATAACGCAGCAACTGCTTACCTCTCTAGGTTCCTTCTGAATCTCTCAAAGTCAGTTCTAGAGCTGGTCCAGCTTCTTACCTTCATAGGCGCAGAACTGAACACACAGGAAGCCAGGGCCTTCCTCCCCCTGGACAGGGCAAAGAACCTAGTCTCCCTGGTCTCCTCATTTACCCTGCAGGTCTCCCTGCCAGCAAGGCATTTTCTGCAGCTCCTAGGACACATGGCTGCTTCCACAGCAGTTGTGCAAGGAGCAAGATTTCAGATGAGGGACATCCAGTTCCATTTGAGAGCTTTTTGGTCTCAAAGAAAGGATCCTCTTACCAAGCTGATCCCAGTAACTCGAACCCTTATCCAAGCCCTACAGTGGTGGCAGGATCAGAGCAACCTGAGACAAGGGGTTCCTTTTGTCACTCAGTCTCATTCTCTAATCCTTACTACAGATCCGTCCCTCTTGGGCTGGGGAGCTCACATGGAGCCTCACCACCCAGGGTCTGTGGTCTCCCAGGAAACTCTGCTCCACATCAACCTGTTGGAGCTCAGAGCAGTTTTCTAGCACTTCAAGCTTTTTCCAAATCTGTTCAGAACAAGAGTATTCAGGTCAGAACAGACAACACCACTACAATGTGGTACATCAACAAGCAAGGGGCACTCAGTCTACGGACCTTGTGCACCAAGCGATAAGTTGTGGTCTCTGGCTTACTCCCTGAACACCTCCCTTATGGCAGTTCACCTCCCAGGCAAGGACAATGTCCTGGCAGATGCTCTCAGCAGGATTCCCAGGGCCACCACGAATGGTCACTGGATCCCTGGTCTTGGGAGTAGTATTTGCCAGATGGGGCACCCATAGATAGATCTTTTTGCAGCCCCAGACAATCACCAACTTCCTCTTTTTGCTGCAGGCCCCAGTGTTGGGCTCCTCCACTGGATGCCTTAACCCTCAGTTGGGAGGAAGTTTCTCTATGCCTTCCTCCCTTTCCTCTCCTGTTCAAAGTGCTAGTCAAAATCAGATCCCAATCATGCAAAGTCATTCTGATAGCTCGGATTGGGCCAGACAGCCCTAGTATCCCTCCTGCTGTCCTTAGCAGTCCATCCTCCCTTGTCCCTTCCAGGAATCAAAATCTGTTAACCTGTGCCCAGGAAGGGTCTGGTACCTGAATCTCAAATCTCTCAATCTCAAGGCTTGGTTCTTGAAGAGTTAGAGTTTGCTGATTTACACCTTTCCCAAGGTGTAATGGATATATTGAAGGCATCAAGGAAGCCTTCCACCAGGGCTACTTACAATTCCAAATGGAAAAGGTTTTCCATATGATGCTCGGAAAATCATATTTCCCCAGTCTCTGCTGATCTACCCACAGTCCTGGATTATATGGTCCACCTGAATTCTTTGGGGCTGAGACCAGCTGCCCTGAAGGTGCACTTGGCAGCTGTGTCTGCTTTTATTTCAGCAGGTAAATCCTCTTGCCTTTCAGCTCATCCTGTATTTTCCAAGTTTTTTAAGGGGTTGTTTCACACCAACCCTCCATTCAGGGATCCTGCCTCTGCCTGGGATCTTAATGTTTGCATTGCTCAGCTTATGCAACCCCCCTTTGAGCCCTTGTCTTCAGCTGAGCTCAAGTACTTGACTTGGAAAGCTGTGTTTTTGGTAGCCATCACCTCTGCCAGACACATAAGTGAATTACAAGCGTTGTCAGTGGAGCAGGAGTTTATCTCTTTTCACAGAGATAAGGTGGTCCTTCGGACTAACAGAAAGTTCCTGCCTAAGGTGGTTTCAGATTTCCACCTTAATCAATCTATTTCACTTCCAGTGTACTTCACTGACCACTCCTCCTCTGTGGAGAGGATGCTGCACAGCCTAGATGTGAAGAGAGCCCTTAGTTACTACATAGAGCGTACCAAGGGTCATAGGTTTGACTCCTTCAACTGTTCCTCACCTATGGCGAAGTTGGTAAAGAGAAGCCAGCCACTAAAAGATCCATTGCCAGGTGGATTGTCTCTTGTATCCAATTCTGCTATGAGAAGTTGGGTAAAGTTCCCCCATCAGGCCTGAGGGCTCACTCTACCAGAGGTACAGCTGCTTCTCTGGCTGCTGCCAGAGACATTCCTATTCTAGAAATATGTCAAGCAGCTACCTGGAAAACAGTTCACACTTTTACCAAGCATTACTCCCTGGACATCCAGGCTAGGAGTGATGCTCGGTTTGGCACAGCCGTGCTTCAGAGCCTATTTCCTAGGCAGGTTCTGTCCCTCCTCCATGGGGGTACTGCTGTGTAGTCTGCAATTGTCATAATATAGCAAGACTTCATGTTGTTTGAAGGAAAAATTACTCACCTTAGTAATGTTGTTTCTTCTAATGGAGTCTTGCTATATATGACCTCCTACCTGCCCCTCTCAGAACCTCTGTTTTGGGGATGTGGGTGGGCAGTACAGGATAGCACTTTTTCTTTTGATGCCCACCTTGTTGTTTTCGCCTACCTTTTGGGTGAATTGGTGTTGTGTTTTGCATTTTTGGGTCTCCTGATTTGAGTCTTTGTTTTAGGCCAAAAATGAGTGTTTTTTTTTAGTAGCCAGTTGGCTAGTGTAGGTTTACAGCTTCCACACAGAACCTTAGTGAGTTTTAGCTCGTAAAGATCTGACAGTTTGCGTTTGAAGCACAACAGACAGAGTTTTCATGCCTGCATGGAAAGTTAACTATTTCACCTCCGGAGCAGTTCTAACCTGCGGTCATACTGCAATTGTCATAATATAGCAAGACTCCATTAGAAGAAACAACATTACTAAGGTGAGTAATTTTTTCTTTCCTCATAGAGCAGATATCTACTTTTTCAATTTTAATATGCCAGTATGAGCTGTGATACCACTGCTTTCTCTAATAATAAGACAAAATGAAAAAGAAATGTGATTAAAACTCAGTGAATGAGCCAGCAGTGAGCTTGCTATGTCGGTAATCACCTTTAAGATTGTACAGGCCACAGCTTTCCCTACCTGTCTTATGTACAAACTACACCCTGGCTTCATTTTTAAGCTGGCCCGTAAGTGGCTCACAGCCAGTGACGAGCATGCTGGATAGGAGATGGCAATACCTCTGCTGATCATTTCATGATTGAAGACATTGCACTCTCAACCCCGCTCATTTACAGAGGTTTAATCACATTTCTTATGCATTGTTCCTAAATTTTGTGGGAGTGCTACTGGTGTGCAGCCAATATCAGAAACATGCAGGATCCAGAGCATCTCCCAAATAAATGTTGCTCAAAGGAGCCTGTGAATCATTGTAACATTATTCTATTTTCCTACTCTTTTTCTTTCTTCATTCCATGATTTTAAAAAGGGTTCTTAGTTCCATAATTTGGCTGTGTTATGATAAGCCTGATCACCGATGACAAAGTGAAAAGCAAAGCAGGCTGGGTTTTTCTCTCATAGAAACATAGCAGTTGTTGGCAGATAAGGATTTCTTGGCCCATCAAGTGTGTCCTATTTTCCCTACCTACAGTGCAACCACAGACCCTACTCGATCTCTGGTCTTTTCCTCCCTTTACCTTATTTCTAAAGTTCCCTTCTGTCTAGCCCATGCATGCTTGAATCCTACAAAAGTTTTAGCACTCACCCACTTTCTCACAGAGCAACCTCTGCTCCGAAGACTGAGGTCAAAGGCAGGCACTTCAGTCCTCAGGCACAGAAATTGTTTGAGTCTCTTACTGGAACTCTGCTGGCTTAGCACACTCATGAGACTGTGCAGAAGAAATCATGATTCTCTCTCTCTCTCTCTCTCTCTCTCTCTCTCTCTCCCCCCCTCTCTCTCTCACTTCCTCTCAGATTTAAAAAATGGTAGAAAATAAATAAACAAATTAAAAAAATACATATATCTAAAAAATGGTGATGGAAATAGAACAGTGGATGGGGGAGGGTTGTTCATTTTGGAGTGATTTACAGGCCTCTGTATCAGACAGAAGAGGTGGACGGGGCTCTAGATGAAGAGATTGGGAAGGCAGTAGCTAGGGGGTAAGTAGTCCTGCTGGGGTACTTCAACATACCAGATACTGAAATCAGCATCCCAATGACTTGGAGCACCAGAAGTCAGGCACTGGTAGACACCTTCCAGGACTACTTCCTAGCTCAGTTAGTGGGTAACAGACTAGGGACTGTTCCTGGCAAGGGCAGACTAGTGCTGGGATCCAGACCACGACTTTATTAATTGTGAGTCCTGTACTTTGTTTTGCCCTAAAACCTTAAATAAAAGGGCAAGTAAATTAAAAGTCATTATGGCATCTCAGTCTGCCCCCTTGTCACCAAAAAAATATTAAAAAATGCTCTGAGGGAGTTCCCAATGATGCTGGAAGGCACACATCAGAAGGTTCCATCTCCTCATGTGCAGCAGCAGCATCAAAAATTGTAGAGTGACAAGAAAAAAGATAAAACTGCTCAGCCATCTGAAAGGCATGGTTAAGAGGAAACTGATACCAGGGTGTCTGAAAGGGGAACCCTGAATCAACTGATGGCAAAAATATAAATAGAAGAATCTTTGAGTAGACACTGGAAATGGTGACTGCTAAAAAGAAATTAAAAGAAAAAATGTCACTGCCACTCCTCCTGAACAGAAAAGGGAGCTGGCAGATGACATGGAAAAATAGCCCTCATCTAAAGACATTTCAAAGATGTGGCAGTTTTTCCACATCACCCAGGCTATGAGAAATTTTAATAATGTAAATACCCCCACCCCACCCCACCTCCAGCTCAGGCTCCATCCTATCTGCCTGCAGAGGTGGAGGAAGTGGAGTACTATGTACAAGAGGAGGAAGGTGACCCTATGGAATCAGAGGGTGCACCTGAGCAAGACTTTGGCTTCCCACCAGAGTATAATGAGGACTATACTTCCTTTTCCTTATTTGTCGGACAAATGCTTGATACTCTCAACATCTCCCCCAAGGAAACTGAGGAGGATGAAAAAAATGCTGAATTTTTCGACATGACGAGTATAGCACCTTTAAGGAGGTTGCTAGTTCCCATATATAAGTCTCTTAAGAAGGCCATATCAAAAATCATGTCTGCACCTATTTCACCTGCAACCATTGATAAAAAGATTAAAAAAAATATATATTAGGTACACAGAAAATAGGTGGAATACCTGTATGTCCACCCTGATCACCAAGGTGTAGTCCAGGCTGCTGCTTGCAAGACAGCAAAAGTCACCCTGTCTGCACAGCCTCCTGATGACGATGAACTCTACATTTTGGTCAAAATCTCCTCCAGCTGATGACAACGCTGGGCCTTACACAGGTAGTTACCTCCTCGACCCATGTAGGGCTTCACTCATTGGATCTGATCTTCCTTTTGGGTATGGAGATAGCCGACTTGAGGGTGGAACTAGTCGGCTGGTCTGACCATCACACCATAGGGTTTAGTTTCAGGGCCCCCCCAATAGGTCTGTCCCTACGGAAATGGTTCAGTACCACCCTTTTAGGGGAATTCCCCCCAGTGACCTATCTGTGGTGCTGGACCTATCGGGCATGTCGGGTGAATACATGAGTCCAGGTGATCTTGTATTAGCCTATAATAAGGCTGTGGGAGATGCCCTGGATAAGATTGCTCCTGTTCATGTTCGGCCTCCCACCCTTTGTCCAAGGAGCCCTTGGTTTGATGGTTCCTTGAAGGAGCTGAGGCGAGTTGGCTGAAGGAAGGAGAGAGTCTGGAGGAAGTCCAGCCTTGATGCTTGACAGGCTTAGGTTGATGGCACATTATGATGGCTATCAATCAGAAATCACTCATAAGAAGGCAGAATTCCTATCCAGGGAGATTTCTGCTGCGCAGAATCGACCAGCTCAGCTTTTCCAGACTGTTGACAGACTGTGCAATCCGGTCTTTCTCCAGCCCAGAGAAGCCTTTACTCAGCTGAAATGCAAGGAGTTTGCTCAATTCTTCGCAGATAAGATTGCCAGCATCAGGTCTGGCGTTGGTCTGACCTCTCCTATGAGGGATTGTAGAGATCGGCAGGAAATGGCATGCGCTCCATCTGTCTGGTCAGATTTCTACCGGCCGAAATTCATGGACATTGTGAAGATCATTCAAACACTGCTCCCAACCAGCTGTAGTTTGGATCCAGGCCTTACACCCCTTTTAGTGGGATGTGTAGATGTTATCTGCCCGATGCTTGCTGAAATTGTCTGGAAGTCCTTGGAGAGGGGGATCTTCCCAGATCCCCACAAGGAGGAGGTCATTCGACTACTCCTTAAGAAATCCTCCCTGGATCCAGATTGTCTAGCCAACTATCGGCCTATCTCTAACCTGCCATTTGTTGGTAAGGTTATTGAAAAGGTGGTTGCACTGCAATTGGACGATCACTTCACAACTCACAATGTCTATGATACTCTCCAGTCTGGTTTTAGGAAGAAGCATAGCACAGAGACTGCACTTGTTTGGGTATTGAATGACATCTTAATGGCTAGAGATCAAAAGGCATGTACCATTCTGGTCCTTCTTGATCTCTCTGCTGCATTTGACACTGTAGACTATGGTGTGCTGCAGGAGTGCCTGCGGCTTCTTTGTGGGCTGTCTGGTACAGTCCTCAAATGGTTTCATTTGTTCCTCATGGACAGGTCTTGGAGAGTTGCCACCAGAATATATTCCTCTAGCACTCACCCCCTGCCCTGTGGGGTGCCTCAGGGCTCCATTTTGGCCCCCATGTTATTTGTAGTGTACATGCTGCCATTGGGAGATATCATCAAGTGATACAGTCTGAGTTTTCACTGCTGTGCAGATGATACTCAGCTGTATATGTCCTTTCTACCCAGAGAAAATGATGCACTCTTTGTGCTAAATAATTGCCTGACTGAGATCAGAACTTGGATGAGTACCAGCTGGCTGAGACTGAATCCAGATAAGACTGACATGTTGGTAGTGGACCCTGGTCATCCGGGGGTGGGTTTGGAGCTAGACAGCCATCAGGTTTATTCCTTGATGACATACCGCTCACTACCTTAGACCAGGTGTGTAAAATGGGTGTTATTTTTGATGATGGTCTGACACTAAAATCCCAGGTGTCAGCTGTCGTCAAATCCTCTTTTTACCATCTGAGGAATATCGCCCAGCTGAAACACTTGGTTCCTCCTGATGATCTTCCAACATTGGTCCATGCCTCTGTCACTACCCGCCTTGACTACTGCAATTCCCTCTACCTAGGGCTACTAGGGGTTGATATCTGCCACTTGCAGCTGGTGCAGAACGCAGCAAGGCTCTTGACTGGGACCTCCAGGTCCAGTCACATTACACCTGTGCTCCGCGAGCTGCACTGGCTGCCTGTTCAGTGGCAGATCACCTTTAAGGATGGCTTGTTAACCTTTAAAGCCGTACATGATCAGGGACCCAGTTACATGTAAGACCTCCTGGTACCATACTGCCCCCTTCGACCTCTCCGATTTCCTAAGAGGGATTGCTAGAGATTCCCAGGGTGCAATTGAAGACATCTGATGCCCATGCATATTCTTTTTCAGCTCCAACCCTCTGGAATTTTCTACCTTGTCAGTTAAGAGAATGTCTGACCGTCGATAGGTTTAAAATTGAGCTAAAAACTTATTTATTTAATTTAGCCTTCCCTAACTATGTTTAATTTGTTTTTATTGTCCCTGTTTTTAACTTATATTTATCTGTATCTGATTTTATGTTCAGCACCTTGGTTCTGAAAGGCGCTATAAAAAAACATTTTATTTTATTTGATTTGATTTGAAAAGGACACCAACAAATCAGATGCTATGGCCTAGAAAGTTACATTTCAGCTCCCCTGTTGATTACTTAGGTTGTTTATTCAGCACATATAGCACGGTACCAGAAAGCATTGTGGAACATAATTCTGGCACTTGCTGATAGAGTAGACAGTGAGCCTGCACAGGACTTGGTTGCCATGGCAAGATCAGTCCTGGGTGCCACTAAGTACAATTTCCACACTGCTTTGAATGCTAATGACTCTGCAGCTAGAGTTTCAGCTCATGCAGTGCCCTTAAAGGAGAACTGTGCTGAACCGATGAGTCATTTTTCCCAGAAGAAGAATTTTTTATATATTGTATCCCATTCCATTATTGTTCGGTCTTCACTGTCCTTTCAGTAAACTCAGTGGGTGTTTCTGATTCATACACTGGTGGTCAGTTCCATTTTAGAACTGTATGATGTAGTTTTTGTCCCCCTTGGACCACAGAGTTCTAAAGTAGAACACAAATGTACTGTGAAAACACTGTAAGCTCTATAACAGGGACATAAAGTACATCATACAGTTCTAAAATGGTACTGCCCACCAGAGAGTAAAGCAGACCCCCACCCCCAGTGAATTTACTAAAAGGCCAGTAAAGATGGAACCAACACAGAATGTGAACCAGTATTAGAAATGCAGCTTCTTCGGAAAACATGGCTTGCAGATTCAAGGCAGTTCTCCTTTAAGGAGAATTTCCTGGTTATGGAAAGGATTGCCATCCTTTCCCAGAATACCCAAGCCAAAGCTATGGATTTGTCCTCTGAGGGAAATTCACTTTTTGGTGAAAAAACAGAGGCATCCATGAAAAAGGTAGATGAATACAAAGTCTCTTATAACAGTAACAATGTGAAGGAAAAGGTCTCTACCCCCTACAGGCCCTATGGATGGGGAGGCTGAGGCAGGGGTTACATCCCAAGAGTCTATACCCCATATACCTGTTATGAGTATCAGCCACAAAGAGGCTACTACAAGGGCAGGGGCAAAAAGGGCACATAGCACACTGCTGCTGCAACACCAGCACCCAAGCCCAAGCCAAAGCAAAACCCCTGACAGTTCTGCCAAGGTCATTCAGCCACTACCAGTAGAGGGGGATTGGCTCATTACCTTCAGGAAAGGGGAAACTCTACCTCAGACAAGTGGGTTCTGGAGGTAGTGGACCTAGGACTATCTCTGCAGTTCAAAAAATTCCCAAGATTGCAGAAAAGACAACATTTTTCCAGCACTCTTTCCCTCAGAAGGAACACTGCTGGAACAGAAAGTAAAAAATATTTACATAGAAACATAGAAAGTGACAGCAGAAGGAGACCATATAGTCCATCTAGTCTGCCCATAGGCCTACCGCCTCCCTTAACTGCTAGTCAGTATGGTGGTGCCTTTGTACCTGTCCCAAGCATTCTTGAAACCTACCACTGTTTTTGCCCACACCAAAATCTGAGAAAGGCTGTTTCATGCATCCACCACCCTCTCAGTAAAGAAAAACTTGCATGCGTTTGCTTCTGAATTTGCCCCCCTCCAGCTTCATGTTGTGCCTCCTAGTTCTTGCATGCTTTCTGACTTGGAACAGTTCCTGAATCTGCACCTTGTTTATTCCATTTAGGAACTTGCAGGTCTCAATCATGTCTCCCCTCTCCCTCCGCTGCTCCATAGAGTACATGTTCCGATTTTGCAGACACTCATCATAGTTTTTGTTCTGTTGGCCATGTATCATTTTTGTAGCTCACCTTTTGCACTGTCTCCAGTCTGTTGATATCCTTTTTTAGGTGTGGTCTCTAGAACTGTATGCTGTTGTCCAGGTGTGGCCTCACCAGAGATCTATAGAGTGGCAAAATGACTTCCTTTATTCTGCTGGTGATCTCCCTGCCTATGCAGCCCAATATGCCATTCGCCGTAGTGCCACTTTCTCACACTGTTTGGACACCTTTAGGTCATCCGTTATAATTATTCCCAGATCCCTTTCCTGTTTGGAAGATTCCAGTTGTACTCCTCCCAGTTAGTAGTCCTCTCCTGGGTTGGCCCTTCCTAGGTGCATGACCTTGCATTTTTTTGCATTAAACTTTAGTTGCCATATTTCTGACCATTTTTCAGAGCCTTAAGATTGGCCTTCATCTTTTCTACCCCACCTGGAGTGTCTACCCTACTACTTATTTCTGTATCATCTGCGAATAAGCTCACCTTCTCCTCTAGTCCCTCAGTTATGTCACCAATAAAAATATTGAATAGGATCGGACCGAGTACTGATCCTTGTGGTACTCCACTATCTACTCCTCTTTCTTTCTGAAAGTGAGCCATTTACAAGTACCCTCTGTGTCCTTCCAGTGAGCCAGTTCCTTACCCATTTTACTAGTTGCTGTCCTACTCCCATTCTGTCCAGTTTGTTGAGTAGCCTTCTGTGTGGGACCGAGTCGAAGGCTTTGCTGAAATCCAAGTATACTATGTCTACTGCTCCTCCCTGGTCTATTATTTTAGTCACCCAGTTAAAGAGGTCCATCAGATTGGTTTGGCATGACCTTCCTGTTGTAAAGCAATGCTGTTTTGTGTCTAATCTGTTGTTTTCTTCTAGAAAGGATATAATCCTCTCCTTGAGCAAGGTTTCCATTATTTTGCCCACAACTGAGGTTAGGCTTACTGGTCTGTAGTTGTTTGCACTTTCCCTGCTTCCGCGTTTGTGCAGAGGAATAACTGTTGCCTTCATTCAGTCTTGGAGGACTTCCCCCAGCTTGAATGATAGGTTGAAAAGATCAGCTGGGGACCTGCCAGCTCAACCCTCAGTTCTCTTAGTAATCTAGGGTGAATTTCATCTGGTCCCATGGCCTTATTTACATTGAGTTTCTCTAGTTCCTTTAGGATCCTTTCTTTTGCAAAAAGACCTGAGTGTATTCCGACTCCTTCCTTGTTGTGTGTTGCGTTGCTGAGTCCGCATCCCTCCTCCTCCTTGGCGAATACAGAGCAGAAGTAACTGCTGAGGATTTCAGCCTTGTCCTTGTCATTTTCTGAGATCTCCCCATCCACCCTTGTGAGTCTAACAGCACCTCCTGACGTCTTTCTCTTCTCACTGACATATCTATAGAATGTCTTGTCACCCTTTTTGACCTCCTTGGCTATCCTCTCCTTGGTTTCTGCCTTTGCTGTCCTAATCAATTTGTTTGCTTCCTTCTGTGTCTCCTTGTATTCTTCTCTGTCCTTGTTGGATCCCGTTTGTTTGTATTTCCTGAAAGCCATTCTTTTCTCCCTGACCTTAGTGGCTACTTCTTTAGAAAAACAGAGTGGTTTGCTTTTCTATTTAGCTTTGCTCACCCTTATGCAATGGTTTGCAGTATTTAGTATAGCCCTTTTGAGCTGTGTCCAGTAGTCTTCAACATCTATCCCGTGCATAATGTTAGCCAGACTCAGCTTAAGACTTTGCTTCATTTTTGTGAAGTCTGCTCGTCTAAAGTCCATGACTTTTGTTTGGGAGTGCTTTGTGTCTGTTTTTGTTTTAACCTGGAACCACACCATAAAGTGGTCACTGGTCCCCAGGTGGCTCCCAACCTCAACCTCTGTGATATTGTCCTCGTTTGTTAGTAGCAGGTCAAGGCCCGCTTCCTCCCTTGTTTTGTCCTTTACAAGCTGTTTCAGGCCCGATACGTTCAGGGCCTCTAGGAAAGTCCTCGCTTCTGGTTGAACTTGCTGTATGCATATCCCAGTTTACGTCAGGTAAATTGAAGTTACCCAGTACAATCACCTCCCCTTTGTCACTCATTTTGTGTATGTTTTCTAGTAGTTCCTTATTCCCCTCCACACTTGTTGCTGGGGGCCGGTAGAGCACTCCTACCTGAGTTGCTGCTCCATTGTTTGCCTCTAGAGTGACCCAAAGTGATTCTGTTTCGGAAGTGTCAGTTTGAGTCATAGCAGCTTTTATTCCCTCTTTTACATATATAGCTACATCTCTCCCCCCCTTTTCTACCAGTTCTGTCTTTCCGAAATAGACAGTATCCTGGTATAGTCATGTCCCAGTCATGGTTATTGTTGAACCATGTTTCTGTGATGTCGACCCAGTCCAGATCAGCTTTGGCGGTGAGGTCTGCTAATTTATTTGTCAGACTCCTTGAGTTTGTGAACATAGCTTTCCATGCATGGTCACCCCCCTTTTTGGTGCCCTGTTGTATGTTTGAATGATTTATTGTCTTGACCTCACCTGATAGGTTTATTTCCTCCATTGCATTTGTACCCCTGATTTGTTTGTATTTTGGGGGAGAGGTAGCAGATCCATACATTGTTGCTGTGCACTCCCCAGTGTTTAGTTGAAACAGTTTATGGATATGTCCAGTTTCTGACCAAGAGCCCACATGCCTTCCTGAGTGAGGTGCAGACCATCAAATTTGAAGAGCTCTCTGTCCCAGAAATCACACCAGTTTCCTATGAAAAGGTGCCCCTTTTCTAGGCACCAGCTCTGGAGCCAGTTGTTCAGCTCATCAATTTGCTTTTTCCATATCCTATCCATATTGCCTTCTTTCCCCCATACTGGGAGGACCTCGGAGAAGGCAATGTTTGAGGAGTGGGAGGACAATTTGTCACCTAGGTGAGAGAGGTGTTGTTTTGTCTCTTCAACCATCTGATTTGCCAGATCGGTACCTATGTGGACGACCAGCACATTTATCTTCTCTCTTTATTAACCTATGTATGTGGTCAGTGTCCCTTTTTGCAGAGGTACCGACTAGACATTTAACTATGACCTCCATCTACAGACCCTGCTGTATGTGTGATTCTACTCCTCTGATCATGGAATCACCTACAATCAGAACTTTCCTTAGCTTCTTATTGATAGATGCCTTTGCAGTGCTTTCCTTGCTCTTTCCTGTTTCATGCCCTATGTGGCGGTTTGTGTAATTATACCTCTGTTTGCTTTCTGTGGCAAGAGGGGTGTTTTGATGTGTTTTGATGTGTGCCTCATGGTACAGAGACTGCTGTTGAGGCCTGTATGATGTTTTCCTGTCCCCCTTTACTGCCTACCATTCTCCTGGACCAGGGGTGGTCAAGCAGTGTAGAATGACCTCCTGGTGGAGATGGTGTGGTGAATAGGGGGACTGCTGTTGAGGCCTGTGCAATGTTTTCCTGCCCACCTTTACTACCTGCCATTCTCCTGGACAAGGGGTGGTCAAGCAGCATGGAATGACCTCCTGGTGGAAATGGTGCAGTGTATAGGAGTGAGCAGATGTGTGGTTTCTAATGACATTGTAGAGACGATTTATTTGGTTCCATGCCTCTTTGAGTTGAGCTTTCATATGTTGTATTGTCCAGCAAATGGGGCAATGTCCTAGTGCCTGAATGCGTGCCCTCTGAAAGGATGAAATGCACCCCAGACAGGTGATGATGTCCATGGCCTATTAAGGTGCATTTGACGATGAAAGAAAGTAGAGGTAGTAGTATATGGAAAACAATACACTATTGTGTAATACACTGTTGTCTGAAAGAAAAGAAGATTTTTTTTTATGAGTTGCTCTGAAATTCCGCCCCTTCCTCCTAGCAGGCAGGAAGGTGGAGTGTTGTTCAGCTGTAATAAAATTGCTTCTACTGCTGAGACAGCAGCATCTGGCTGGGTCTGAGCAGAGCGAGCAAGGAGAGAAGTTGCCTCAGTGGAGATAGGAGCCCAAACTGTGAGCTCTAAGAGGGATTCACCCAGGTAGAACTGCTGTCAAGGAATCCCGCTTCTGCACTTGTCGGAGTCTGCCTTCCCTCCATGATTGATCTCTCTCTCCTAGTCAGTGAAGCTCAATAGACACTAAGACTAGGGGCTGGACCATACTTGATGTATACCTCCTAGGGTTGCCCTTTGTCAATGCCATGTTCGCCGCTGGTATTTCTGTTGCATTGGGTCTTCCTTGTACACATTTTTACTATATATTTGCTATATATCACTACTATATATTTACGCAGGATACAGCAGATGAGATGCAATATCTCATTTTCAGTGGTGTCCTGCTTTAACACATTGTTAGAATGTAATTGTTAGATTGTAATTACCCAGGATAGGGCAGCCGAGAGGCATGTTCACCGCTGGTATTACTGTTGTATCGGGTCTTGCTTGTACACATTTTTATTATATATTTACCTAGGATAGAGCAGATGAGATGCAATATCTCATTTTCAGTGGTGTCCTGCTTTGACGCATTGTTAGATTGCAATTACCCAGGATAGGGCAGCTGAAAGGCAATATCTATTTTTAAGTGGGCTCCCACATTTTGACTGCAAATGTCCAACAGTCTTTTTATGAGCTAACATTATGATTAAGACAGGTGGAATTTTTTAAATCCCATCCAAAATGTGATTTTGCTGTGTGACTGTGGAAACAAGTTTCAGAGGAGATTTGAAAAATGACACCTGCCATGTTCATTTCCTCATAACATAGTTGGTTTTTCACATTTTTACCCCAAATTTTCTACATAATCTTTTTATGACCACTCATTCTGAGCATGACGGATGTTGTTTATAAAACAATGGCTGAAACATAATTTTGCGCTAAAAGTGTTAAAATACATTTTGGGTAGGATTTGAGAAATGACAGCTGTCCCATTAATGAGGTGGTGTAGAAAAATGGCTATGTTGAAAAGTTGCTGTCAAAATATTGAAAATTACCACAGTTCCGAGTGCAAATTGAAAAATTGCAACATAGACTCATAACTTTGTTTTCTCGTATTTTTCCCCCAACTTTTCAACATAGCCTTCTTATGACCCCACATAGCTTTCTAATGAGCCCACCTCATGAACAAGAGTGGAGAACATTTTCAGATCCTTCCCAAAAGGTGATTTTGTGTCATAAGTGCAAAAACAAATTTTGGCCAGGATTTGAAAAATGGCAGCTGTCACATTTGTGAGGTGCAGTGAAGAAATGTCTATGCTGAAAATTTGGGATCAAAATATTGAAAGTTACCAAAGTCCTACCCAAAAGGTGATTTCACACAGCAACCATGAAACCACCTTTTGGGACAATTCACTGCCATTGTTTTAGAGGTGGGGTCCCAAAATAGGCATGTTGAAAATTTTGGGCAAAAACATTCAAAAATGACCAAGTTATGCCACTAAGTTTAAAACCTTATTGAAATACATTGAACTGCATACCTGATTTCCTCAGTTCACGGTCTGGCATTGGAGAGTGAAGATGTTTCTGTGGTTCAGAAAGGACTATGGCGTTGGACCCCCAGTGGCTAAGTAAGGGCTTGGGGGGAGGGTCAGGTGGGGGGGATTAACAGCAGCAGCAGCAACAGACATCAATAGACGTTTTTCTTTTTTACAGGGTATGTGAAAAAAACTTCTAGAGATGGTTTTCTTCATTTCAAGTGGCAACACTGGGGGATTTGGGCATCCCCAGTGTCGGTGTTATGTTTGTGGGGATGGGTGGGTGCTGAGTGAGAAGGTCAGGTGGGGGGACTAGCGGCGCTGGCAGCAACAGACATTGATGGATGGTTTCCTTTTTTACAGGGTATATTTAATAAAACATAACAAACTACTAGGGATAGTTTTCTTTATGTCAGGTGGTGACACTGGGGGATTGGGCACCCACAGTGTCAGTGTGTTATGTTTGTGGGGAAGGTGTTGGGTGGTGGGTGCTGAGAGGAAGGGTCATGTGTGGGGAAAGTTACGGTGGGGGCAGCAACAGAAATCGAGGGACGGTTTTCTTTGTTACAGGGTATATACATATATATATTTGTATTTATAAAAAAACTATTAGGGACAATTTTCTTTATTTCAGGTGGTGATACTAGGGATTGGGCATCCCCAGTGTTGGTGTTATATTTGTGGGGGGATGTGGGGAGGTGGATGCTGAGTGGGAGGATTGGGTAGGGGAACAGTAATGGCGGTGGCAGCAACAGACATCGATGGAAGGTTTTCTTTGTTACAGGGTGTAATTCAACCTCAGCAGGCTGATCATGACAGACCAGCTGTGCTTGCTAGGCTGCGTAGATCAAAGGAAAGAGCCAACCTATGATTGAGTTGGCTCTTTCCTTTGATGTACACGAAGTTTCCATCCAGCAAGCCAGAACACTGTCATGACCAGCCTGGCTGGTGATTGATGTGACACTAATGAGCCCCTTGCAGACCACTCTACATTGGACTGACAGTGTCACACCCCTCAAAAGCCACTCTCCTAACAAAATGTTCACTGCGCGTGCACACCTGGCGAGCATAAAAAATTACTGGCAGCAAAAGCTGTAGAAAAGTTCCTTGCCTCTTAGTGGGGCAAAGGCCTATTGTCAAGGTACTTCCTGAACCACAAGAAAAGTGGGGAGTGGTCACACATTTTAAAACTCAGGTATTTAGACAAGCATATAAAGAAAGAGAAATTCAAGTTGGTTGCACTCAGGACAGTGATACTATCCCTGCAGTCAAGACACTGGTTAGGATCACTGACTCTGAAACATGCCTATTTTCATAGACCAGTAGGAGCATCATACACAAAATATCTCAGACTCAAGCTAGGGAACTGCCAATATCAGTTGACAGCTCTCCCCTTTGGTCTCACCTCCGGCATTAAGGGTATTCACAAAGTGCTTGGCTGTGAAAGAAGCACACCTGAGAAAGTAAAGTAAAGTGTTTTTCCCCTACCTGGATGACTGTCTAGTCTCAGGGAAAACAGAACAGCAGACAAGGTACTCACTTCAGACTGTAAAAAGTACCTTGGAGTCTCTGGGATTCTTGATAAATCTGCAGAAGTCTCAACTAGAACCCATTGAAGTACTGGACTTCATAGGAGCAGAACTAAGCACCCTGCAGGGGAAAGCCTTCTTACCACAGACCAGAGCAGCAGCTTTGATAGCAACAGCAGTCTCCTTCACAACACATCACCCAAGACCTGAAAGAGATTTCCTGGCTTTTATGTGATCACAGCGAGTATTTAACTGTGCTGACCACAAACACTGAACCAAAGAGTGCCCGACGTCAAAAGGGTGAGCAGTATAACAGCAACTGCCTCAAACAGCGACAGTTGCTCAGTTTCCCAATTACCAAAACATAATAATGATTTTTATGTAGCGGGCTATCCCCCCCAACCTCCCTTTGCATGGGCCAAGCCCCCCATGCCCCCAAACTTTTGATAATCAACTCCACGGGGGCACGGACACAGGAGAAAAGAACAAACCACGGGAAAAAAATGTGACACCAGCAGCCAGACCTTAACCCGGGTCCACCAGCTCAAGCGGCAGTGGCTGTAGTCAC
Organism: Neoceratodus forsteri; assembly: GCA_016271365.2. Classification (NCBI taxonomy): domain Eukaryota; kingdom Metazoa; phylum Chordata; order Ceratodontiformes; family Ceratodontidae; genus Neoceratodus; species Neoceratodus forsteri. Next base: position 1,174,517,961 of record CM057450.1, on the reverse strand, counting down.
TAAGCCAAATGGCCAGCTCAGTAAGGCTTGGCCAAACAAATGCCTATATCCTGTTCCAGCTATTGCAGCTCACTGCCACACTCGCTAACTACTCATCAATATCTTTTCCCACTTACTGTCAGTATGAACGGTATTGAGTCGTTCAAACTGAGACACTCAATAATACTCGCTCACATCACTGTACAACATTTCCTGCAGTTACTAGGACACACTGCTGCATTCACAGCTGTGGTTTCATGTGCCACATTCCGAATGAAAGATATATGCCTGCTTTATGTGATCACTTGACTCACTCCCCCACCCCAACACCCCCAACATCTCCCTAGGCCCCTCTGGCCTCTGAACCTTTCACTTCTAGGCTCTGTTTCTACCCGTCATTATATGCATTTAAAATATACAGTATCTCACTATTTATTTACGCATGACTTGGTGATTACAGCTTATTTAACTTAAAATAACTTATTCATTGTTCATACCTAACTACCTTTTGTACTGTGAACTTTATACCTTGTATTTGCAAATATATTGAATCTCCTTTGTATTGCTTTGTCTGTCTTTATGACCCTGGACCCTTTGAAAATAGGTTCAGCCTAAAGGATCTTGTGTGCAACAAACAAATGAATATAAAATTCCACTTAAGAGGCAACTCATTTTAAAGATGAGATTCACTATCAAAGCTAGTGCCAGTGGGCCAGCCCGCCAGTGCAGTAGTGGGGCTACCACTCGCGGTGCCAATGACCCAGGTTCAGGAATGGACTCGGGCGGCTGGAGAGACAGCTAGGGGAAGGGGGATAGAGTGCCCAGAGGCTGCTCTCCTCCTCCGGGTGGGGTGGGATGCTGGTCCCACTACGATCCCGCCACCTGGGTGACCATGGGTAGAGGTGCAGCTAAAAGGACAGCATGTAGTAGGGAAGGAGGATGTCTGCCAGGAGTCGGAGCTTTGGCACGTTGCAATGTGAGTTGCTCTTAGGCTCTCTATGTGTGCGGATGTCCTGTGGGCTGGGCGAAACAGGAAAAGACCCTGTGGTGCTCCCTGTAGATGGAGCTTCAGGCCCCGATCCCAGGGCCCCTGTCAGTAAAGGTAACAGATCCCCGATGAAACACAGATGCTCAGGGTGGAGGAAGAGGAGCCCTGCCTCGTATCTGCCTTGGGGTTAAACCAAGGCAGCATGGGGGGATGATTGCACCTGAAACTGGCAGACGAGCAGGGACGTATAAAGGCCATAGGAGACTCCTGAAGGTAAGGAAGCACCGTGGAGAGAGAAAGGGGAATAAAAATAGAATATAAAAAAAAAAAAAAGCTAGTGCCAGTGACAAAAGCACTAGTAAAATTACTGGAATGGTGAAAGGAAGAAAGCAACCTTAGAGGGAGCATTCCCTTCCTTCAGTAATGACCAGCAAGTGTTCTTACTAAAGATGTCTCACTCCTGTGGTGCGTCTCCCACCTACAGGACCTCACAGTGAGTAGCACATGGAGCCAATAGGAGTTAATGGAACACACCAGCCTCCTGGAGCTCAGGGCTGTGCTGTTAGCAAAGCAGTCATTCTCCTCCCAACTAAGGGGCCTGTCCGACCAAATCATAACAGACAATACCACAGCAATGTATTACATGAACAAGCAGGGAGGGACAAGATCCTCAAAACTGTGCACAGAATCAGTGAGGATCTGGGACATAGCATACACCTTAGAAGCAAACATTTATGCAGTACACTTGCCAGGCAAAGTCAATGTCCTGCCAGATTCCTTAAGCAGGATCAGCCAGGGAAATCATGATCGGGCCTTAAACAGATTCCGGCCTTAGTGTTCAGAAGGTGGGGCACTCCCTCAACATATCTGTTCACATCACAGGAAAACAATCAGCTTCTACAGTTTTGTTGCAGACCGCCAGCCAGAGAGACAGTCCCAGAGGATGCCTTGGCCTTGGACTGGATAGTGAGGTTCCTGTATGCCTTCCCAGCCTTTCCACTCATTCAGAAAGTCCTCCTGAAATTCAGAAGAGAAACTGCTACAATGATTCTAATAGCTCCAGACTGGGCCAGATAAAACTGGTACTCAATTCTCTTGGCCCTGTTCAGCAAGTTTCCAATGAGCCTGCCAGTGAGTCACAATCTGCCGACATTATCTCAGAACAGGATAGCATTCCCAAACCACAAGACAATATGCCTGAAGGCTTGGTTCCTGAGGAGTCACAATAATCTGGTGTAACTCTCTCAGAGGAAGTTCTGAAGGTGCATAGAGTTTTGAGGAAACCAGCAACCAGGAAAACATTTTCCTCTAAATGGAAGAGATTTTCTTACTGATGTACCCCCAGAAAAATAAGCCCAATAGAGGTAAGGTTACTGTGAACGTGGGTACAAATGGAGTCCAGGCAATGTTCAGGATGCAAAAACTTCAACTTAAATTTATTATTCAGCAGACAAAAATAATCGGACTGAGTACAGAAAATAAAGTAATAACAAAACAAAACAAAAAGAGGTCTTATATTAGCTTCTCAAACAGCTTCCGACATTCACCTAGTAGCAAGCTAGGGAACAGGTAGGGTAGAGTTCCTGCCAACAACTGACTTTGCTCTACTAATACAAACACATTTATACTGGTTACAGGTCTCAAGACCCACTAAACACCTCTCACTTTATACATTGAATCAAAAAAGATACCTTTAAAGGCTACAAAATTAAATTACACTACCTAAACATTTCATAACATACTGTTGTATACAGATAGCAACACATCAGTACAAATAAAAAGGTTTATTAAACAAAAACAAAGAATATGCCAGGGAGTCAGGCTCCTCCCAGCAGTGACTGTTATAAATAGGCAGAAAACATGGCCGGCCGGCCCTAAGTAACAGTCATTCTGCAGTGAGGTCCTGAGGTTCAACAAACAACAGTTTGTTACCTAGAACACAGGTACATATGCAATTACTTCTTTTTATTCGCCTAAAGTTTCTAAATGGTAGAGTACCATGATAGAAACCCTTCTATGCTCTGTATTCCTTAAAAGAAGTTCTGTTGCAGCTATTTATCTACATGTATCTGTCTTTTGTAAAGGCAGGTCTCATACACAATATTGTGCAGCCTAATTAGTAAGGTGTGTCCCTGCACAAGCTAGCACAAGTCCTGCTGCACTATTAACTCCTTTATCACCATATAAAAAATAAGGATATTTGCAAGCCAGAAAAGGAGTCTCCTGTTCTTCTTTAGGCACTGTTTTTGCCTCTTGTAAGGTTTCTCCAGTTTGCACAGAGTAAAGAAAACGAGTCACTATGCTTGTTTAATAATCCTGGGGCTTATTTACAGTTTGCTAGCTTTTTCAGGCAGTTTTATTCTAGGCTTCAGGAGTGATGCTGAAACGAAAAAGAGAGGGATAGGAAGAATACCCACAAGTGGCCACAATGTGGGTAGGGGTACAACAGAGAGAGAGCAAAAAGAACAGGGGCAGGCTAAAGTAAAGAAAAAGGTACTGTTGCAACAGAGTTTAGAAAAAGAAACAGCACTCCAAAAGTACGGATACTGTTAAAGCTGCCTCTTGAATAAACAGAAATGAACCAGACACCACTGGTTTAAGGGTTGGACTGCCACAACAGAGTCCTCCCTGCATTCAGAAAACACAACAAGATGGGGGGGGGGGTTACACTACATCTAAGCCCCTTTCACACTCCTTCCTACCTAAGAGAAAACCACAGTTTTCTAATATTCAAAAGTGCTTATATCATAAAGAGTGAGTAGATCTCTCCCAAGGAGAGATGGAGCTCCAGCCCACCCTCTCCCGAAGTTCCACCCAGGGGGCCCTAATAATCATATGTCTTTATGAATGCATGAATGCACATTCATACACTACCAGGAACACATTTGTACAATACCCCAGGGTCTACTCTTATTTATTTAGATATTTCTGCACCAAAGCAGGACATAAAGTCAGCATTACAGTGTGCCTTCCCTGCTCTATGTTGGACTGTAAACTTATACGGCTACAGCACCAGGTACCACCTCATGATTCTGGGGTTCTTTTCCTTCATTTGTTGTATTCAACAGAAGGGATTATGGTCTGTCCATATTTCAAATTTGGTTCCCCACAAGTGGTATCTTAAGGTTTCTACAGCCCATTTTAGAGCCAAGCATTCCTTTTCCACTGTGGAATATTTGGTCTCTCTTATATGCAATTTTATGCTAATGTACAGAATGGGATGTTCCTTTCCATCCTGTACTTGGGATAAAACAGCTCCAATGCCTATGTTGGATGCATCCATCTGTACTATGAATGGTTTTGAAAAGTCAGGACTCTTCAAAACCGGAGCTGAACAAAGGAGGGCTTTTATCATACAGAATGCTTCTTCGCATTTAGGGGTCCATTGGACAGCTGTGGGCTTACTCTTTTTAGTAAGTTCAATCAAGGGGATTGCAAGGGTTGCAAACTGTGGCACAAATTGCCTGTAATAACCTGCTAGGCCTAAAAAGGAAGGGACATGTGTTTTAGTTAAAGGGCTATGACTCTTTGCTACAGCAGCCACCTTATTTATTTCAGGCTTCACCTGTCCACCACTAATTAAAAACCTGAAATAGCTAGTATCCCTCATAGCAAGGGAGCATTTCAGTGGATTTATAGTAAGGCCTGCTTTCATGATAGTGTCTAGGACATTGTTAAGATGTAATAAATGTTCTTCCCAAGTGGGACTAAAAATGATGACATCATCAAGATAGGCAGTGCAGTAGTCAAGATGAGGGCACAGGAGACAATCCATCAGCCTTTGAAATGTGGCTGGAGCTCCGTGCAGGCCAAAGGGCATCATATCAAATTGGAATAATCCCAAAGTGGTCTTTTCTTTTGCATTAGGGTCTAATGGTATTTTCCAGTATACCTTGGTAAGATCTAATGTGCTGATGTACTTGGCGTGGCCTAATCGATCGATAATGTCGTCAATGCGGGGCATAGGATACCCATCGAATTTGGACACAGTGTTCAGTTTACAGAAATTGAGGCATATCCTAATCCCGCCCTCCTTCTTAGGAACTATCACCATAAGAAAGCTCCAGTTACTGTTGGATTCTTCTATCACACCCATGTCCTTCATTTTCTGTACCTCTTTTACCACCTCTCCCTTTACCCTTTCAGGTATTCTATAGAGCTTTACCCAAATAGGTGTCTCTTGGGTCACATGGATGTGATGAGTTATGTCATGTGTCTTGCCAGGGGTGTTCACAAAGGTACCCTGAAAGTGTTGCAGCGCCTGTTCTATTTCTGCCCTTTGTGTATCGCTTAATGCTTCATTTACCGTGGGGGTGGCAGGGTCTTCCCTTTCTAGTCTCTGATAGGCCAGGTCCATCTCATTATCAGATGAACTAGGACACACATACATGGTAGGAGCAGTAGCTGATCGGTCATACCATTTCTTTAACAAGTTTTCATGATAGACCTTTACCTTTTGTCTCCTATCTGGCATTTCCACTGCATAGTTTACTGGCCCAGTTTGTCGCTGTATTACATATGGGCCCTGTCACTTCATGGTCAGCTTATTGTCGGTGGAGGGCAGCAATAACAGGACACGTTCCCCTGGCTGAAACTGCTTGTTACCTACCCCCATGTTGTATTTCTCTTTCTGATATATTTGTTTGACTTGGTTCTGGGAACGGGCTAGTTGAACATATTTCACCACCCTTTGGTGCATTTGGGCCACATACTCAAGAGGTCTAGTGGGTGAAATACTTTTATCCCTTTCCCACTGTTCTTTGACTACGTCCAGGAGTCCTCTTGGATTTTTGCCATATAGAAGTTCAAAAGGTGAAAAACCAGTGGACACCTGAGGCACCTCCCTGTATGCGAACAAAAACAATGGTAAATACAGGTCCCAGTGTTTTCCCTCATCTTCCACATACTTCTGTATAGTCTTCTTAAGTGTTTTGTTGAAACACTCTACTAAGCCATCGGTCTGAGGATGGTAAGGAGAAGTATACACAGCTTCTACCCCTCGAGCCAGGTAGAGATGCTTCAACAAAGCTGAGCAGAAATTTGTTCCCCTGTCAGTGAGTATAACCTTTGGTATCCCTACCTTGCTGAAAAATTTAAGAGCTCATCAGCTATTTTGTCAGCTGTGATTGTACGTAAAGGAATCGCCTCAGAATACTTCATTGCATAATCACAGATGACTAGGACAAAATGATTTCCCTTTGTGCTCTTGGGCAAGGGTCCTACCACATCCCTTGCTACTGTCTCAAAGGGGTTGGTCACTAGTGACAGGGGTTGCAGGGGGACCTTATCTGATTTCTGAACAGGGGCCACTTTCTGACAGGCACTACAACTCCTATGGGGGAGGCAGGGAAAACTGAAGTAAGGTGCCTGCCTGGTGCCATGGCTTGGAGGGACAGGAAGCGCATCCTCAGGGTCACGAGAACAGCTACACGGGACTCTGAGCTGGACGTCATTGTCCACCTAGGGACAAATGACTTGGCTCAGCATGAGATTAGAGCAGTGCAGAAGGACTTTGTAGAACTGGGGAGGGGCCTAAGACAAGTAGCACACACAGTATCCTTCTCAGAGGTGCTGTCTGTCAATGGCATGAGTGAGGCGAGGGTACTTTGCACCATGCAGTTTAATGAATGGTTGAAAAAATGGTGTGGCGCACAGGGGTTTGGCTTCATTGGCGAGTGGGGTTCCACCTGGAGGGATACCAGCCTATACTGGCAGGATGGTCTGCATCTGTCCAGGAAGGGAACAAGTCTTTTGAGCAATCGGTTTAAATGCTTCATTGGCAAGCTTTTAAACTAGTCAAGGGGGGAGGCACTGATAAGCAGCAGGAAAATCCCAGCCTCTCCCTACAAAACAGGGTACTAAATGAGAACAAGACCAAGGTAGAAAGGTCAGTGGGGGATGCTGCAACTGAAGGTAAAGCCATCAAAAAATGGAAAGCAATGAGTACCAATGCCTGTAGTCTGAGTAACAAGCTTCCTGAATTAGTGGCCATTATGGAGGAGGAACATCTGGATATTGTGGCAGTCACAGAAACATGGTTCACACAAAACCATGACTGGGACATAAACATACCAGGATACACTATCTACAGGAGGGACAGAGAGGGTAATAGAGGAGGAGGAGTAGCTCTTTACATAAGGGAAGAAATCAAAGCAGCAGAACAAAAGGGAAAACAGGGAGGAGAAGAAGCACTGTGGGTAAATTTGGAGACCAGCAATGGCACCACAATCCGCACAGGGGTTGTATCAGAACCCTTCTCCAGGAGAAAATGGACAAGGAAATGATAGAAAGTATACTTAGTAAGGCAGAAAATGGGAGATATTGCTGATGGGTGATCTGAATATGCCAGATGTTAACTGGAGTGCAGTTGCAGCAGCCACTTTGAAGAGTGGGTCATTCTAGATGCCCTACAGGGGCATGCCTTAGACAACTAGTATTGGACCCACTCGAGAGGGCAATCTTAGACCTGGTTCTCTCAAATGGAGATGAAGAGGGATCACAGATGTAAGTGGGTAGCCATCTGGGAACTAGCGACCATCGAACAGTATGGTTCACAATAAACACAGCAATAGAGTCAAGCCATACAAAGGCAAGGTACTGGACTTTAGGAGGCTGACTTTGCCAAAATAGGTGAGTGCCTAAAGAATGCACTAGCAAATGGGCAGGAAGGAGGGTGGAAGAACAATGGGGAATAATAAAAACTGCCATCACAGAGGTAACAAGCCTTTGTGTGAAGCAAATAAACAAAACTAAATGATGTAAAAACCACTATGGTTCTCAAAGGAAGTGGCAGTGAAGGTTCAAGAGAAAAAAAGCTTTCAGGAAGTACAAGGAATCACAGAAGCAGCAGGACAGAGAACTGTATCAGTTAAAGCAAAGGAAGCTGGGAAGGCAGTCAGAACAGCAAAGGCCCAAACCGAGGAAAAGATAGCCAACTCAGTTAAGAAGGGGATAAAACCTTTATAGGGTACATCAGGGGCTGGGAAGACCAGGGAGGATAGTGAGAGCTTAATAAGGGGAGGCAGAGGGTGACTGTGAAAAGGCAGAGATACTAAACAAATATTTTTGCTCAGTATTTACAAAGGAAGAGGGGGAGGTACCTAAAACAAACAGTAGAAACACTCTGGATACAGAAGTTGATACCAGCCCATTTACAGAAGAAAGGGTTCTGAAAGAACTCTTAAAACTGAAGGTGGACAAAGCAATGGGGCCTGATGGGATTCATCCCAGAATTCTAAAAGAACTAAGGGTGGAATTAGTGACACCACTGACTACCCTGTTTAACAAATCATGGGAGGATGAGGTGGCACCCGAGGACTGGAGGAGAGCAGATGTGATTCCCCTTCACAAAAGTGGGAGCAAGGCAGAAGCAGGAAACTACAGACCTGTTAGTTTAACCTCAGTGGTAGGGAAATGATGGAATCACTTCTGAAGGAAAGAATTGTCGAATATCTAGAGGCCAGAGGGGCACAGGACCCAAGGCAGCATGGATTCTGCAGGAAGGTCATGCCAGACAAATCTGATAGATTTCTTTGACTGGGTGACCAAAGTAGTAGATCAGGAAGGGGCTGTGGACATGGCCTACCTAGACTTTAGCAAGGCATTTGACACAGTCCACACAAAGATTAATATACAAGTTAGCTAGCCTGGGAGTGGGTCCCAAGATGACAGCCTGGGTAAAAATTGGCTGGAGAATAGGACACAGAGTGTAATAGTAAATGGAGTCCACTCTGAAGAAGAAGGGGGTTACTAGTGGGGTACCCAGGAGGTTCAGTATTAGGACACGGTCCTCTTCAATGTCTTTATAAGCGACATTGTAGAGGGACTGGAAGAAAAATATGTCTCTTTGCAGATGACACAAAGATCTGCAACAGAGTTGATGCTACAAGGTGGGTGGAAAGGATGAAAAGGGACTTGGCAAGGTTAGAGGAATGGTCAAATGTATGGCAGCTTAGATTCAATGCTCAGAAGTGCAAGGTAATGCACCTGAGAAACAAAAACCAAGGGGAAGAGTTCACAATGGGGGGTGAGATACTAACAACAACAAAAATGGAAAGGGACCTGGGGGTAGTCAAATCAGATGACCTAAAGGTGGGCAAACAATGTGAGAGGGCAGCAAGGAGGGCTGGGGGGATACTGGGATGCATAGGGAGAGGCATCACCAGTAGAAAACAGGAAGTTATTATCCCTCTGTACAGACAGCTGGTCACACTCCATCTGGAGTACTGTGTGCAGTTCTGGAGACCCAGTCTTCGCAAAGACATAGACAGGATGGAAGCTGTCCAGAGGAGGGCAACTAAAATGGTGCAGGGTCTGCACCGGAAGACATATGAAGAGAGACTTAAGGAGCTTAATATGTATAGCCTCGAGGAAAGGAGGGAGGGGGGACATGATAGAAACTTTCAAGTACCTCAAGGGAATCAACAAAGTCCAAGAGGGTAGCATCTTTCAAAAAAGAGGTGTGCAAGAACAAGGGACACAATTTGAAGATAGAGGGGCAGCTCAGAGGTAATTTAAGAGTATTTTTCACAGAGAGGGTTGTGGATGCATGGAACGGCCTTCCAGAGGAGGTCGTGGAGTCATAAACAGTGGTGGAATTCAAGCATGCATGGGACAGTCATAAGGAAATTCTAGGGGTTGGGGGTAGAAAGAAGTTGGCTGCTGGTTAACTAGGATCTGCAGCTTATCCAGTAGGCAGGGAAATGGGCAGACTGGGTGGGCCAAGCGGTCCTTATCTGCCGTCAAATTCTATGTTTCTATGTTTCTACAGTAGTCTGCTACTTGTTCGTGAATCCCTGGCCAATAGAAGTGACATAGCAGTCTACTGAGGGTTCTGTTTCTCCTTGCATGCCCTGCACAAGGGACATCATGTGCCAGATACAGTAAATGGGCCCGGTGCTGTCGAGGGACCACTAGTTGGTCCACACTTTCACTTGTTTTGGGGTTCGTACATTGTCTATACAGTAGCCCCTTTAGAACTCTAAAAACAGGAGTGGGTGCAACAACCCCTTGCGGAACAACTTGTGCAAATAATGGTTTAAGTGACTGATCCTGTTTTTGACTTCCTGCAAAAGAATCAAGCATTTGTTTATTAACCACTATATTATCACAGTTTAAGTTCTGTTTTAGAGTCCATTGTCTTTTTTCCAGCTTCTTTTCTCTTTTTGGTTTCTTGCTTTTTCCTGGGGGCTCAAACAGTGTGTCATCAAAAGGAAAAGTGTCTAACACAGTCTGCTCCTTCTTAGCCTGGGCTCGAGTCAATGCAACACACACAGCTAATGTAGGTGATAGCAGTTGTTCAAATAAGGGGAACTCGTGTCCCAGTACAACAGGTACAGGCAATTTAGGCACTAGTCCCACCTTTATGGATTGTGATTGGGAATTGAGACTTGGGCTTATGTTCTTCAAAGGGTAATAATGGATGTTGCCATGAATACAGGTGACTCCAGTTCACTCTATCCCTGATTCCCCTTGCACAAGATCAGCATGTATTAAAGTCTGATGGCTCCCAGAATCTAGTAATTCTGTTACTTCCTTCCCTTCCACGGTAATAGGAATAACGTAATGTCCCCAGTTAGCTAAGGCCAGGTGGGTAGGGTCACTCTTTTCTTCTTAGTGCAAAATCTGGCTATGTGTCCTTTACTTTGACACTCATGACACACAATAGCAGGGTTGTAAGGTCTTGTGGGTCTGTTCATTTTACCGGTATTAACATTACTAGACTTTTTACCAGAAGATGCGGAATGCAGAGGTCTTACCGTAGGAGAAGAAGAGCTGGTCCAAGTATGTCCCTTCTGACGAGCTGGGTGGGCAGTTATGAAATCCTCAGCCAGCTGGATTGCCTTTTCTGCTGTTTCTGGCCAATGTTCCCTCATCCAAATTTGCACATCATAGGGAAGAATTTTTATGAACTGCTCAAGGACTACTGCTTCCACAACCTGATCCATAGTCTTTACAGATGGCTGTAACCACTTTTTACATAGGTCTTGCAGTCTTACATATGCCTCCTGTGGAGAGTCAGCAGTTTGGTACCAGAAGGTCCAGAATCTGTGACGATAGGTCTCAATACTTATGTCATACCGCTTTAGTATCACTTGACGCACATGCTCCTAGTTCATGGCATGTCTGGTTTCCACATGGCTATAGGCTAGTTGGGCCTTCCCCGTAAGGTAAGGGGCTAACCTAACCACCCATTGGTCCCTAGGCCACCCACAGGCCATAGCCACCCTTTCAAAAGTTGTTATATAGGCCTCTATGTCATCATTATCAGCCAGTTTAGATAGCTTAATGTCTTTTGGACCCTCATTGGTAGGGTTCTGACAGTTAGTACCTAAAGCTTGTATGGCTTTTAAAGTGTCCATCCACCTGGCTTCACTTTGTAGTTTGTCCCCTTCTTTGCTTCTCTAAATCCAATTGTTTAACACAAAACCATCTTAATAGGTCTTGTACCTAAGAGGGGGGTACATCTTCTTCCTCCTCCAGGGAATCAGAATCCCCTCCTTCTACACCTTCTTCCTTTAATTCCCTCTTGGAATCAGTCCTGATCTTCCTCCACCTCACATCACCCAGACCAGTGGATAAGGACAGGTAAAACTTCTCCACCATGGTTCTTGTGGAAACTCCCCCTGGAATGGGCACCTCCACCCTGGCCTGTTGCTTCTGGTCCTCCATGGTTTTTAGCACCAAAAACCTCTAAGAGCTGCACTTGCTTCTCGAATCCCACTTCTAACACCAACTGTTAACGTGGGTACGAATGGAGTCCAGGCAATGTTCAGGATGCAAAAACTTCAACTTAAATTTATTATTCAGCAGACAAAAATAAGCAGACTGAGTACAGAAAATAAAATAATAACAAAACAAAAAGAGCTCTAATATTGGCTTCTCAAACAGCTTCCGACATTCACCTAGTAGCAAGCTAGGGAACAGGTAGGGTAGAGTTCCTGCCAACAACTGACTTTGCTCTACTAATACAAGTACATTTATACTAGTTATAGGTCTCAAGACCCACTAAACACCTCCCACTTTATACATTGAATCAAAAAGATACCTTTAAAGGCTACAAAATTAAATTACACTACATAAACATTCCATAACATATTGTTGTGTACAGATAGCAACACATTAGTACAAATAAAAAGGCTTATTAAACAAAAACAAAGAATATGCCAGGGAGTCAGGCTTCTCCCAGCAGTGATTGTTATAAATAGGCAGAAAACATGGCCGGCCGGCCCTAAGTAACAGTCATTCTGCAGTGAAGTCCTGAGGTTCAACAAACAACAGTTTGTTACCTAGAACACATGTACATATGCAATTGCTTCCTTTTTTTTTATTTGCACTTTCTTTTTATCCCCTCCTTACTGCCCACTCCTTCGGTCCGATCAATCCCCCGTAATCCCTCCCACGGCGTCTGCCCCTAGAGTGCCAGGCTTTGCTTCGTTGTCTCCCTACCTTGCTCCTCTTTCCTCCGGAGAGCCTGTGCAGCGGGGTCTGCCCATGGGTAGGTGATCGGGGCTAGGATCTGTTGTCATCCTGTCCTGAGAGGGGTGTTTTTCCACTTTTCTTCCCTTGGTCCCTCCTCCCCTGAGGGTGCTGGCACAGAGGACTGATGTCCAGACAGACGGCATGCTGACGCATGCCATTGTCAAATGCCCACAATGTCCTCCCCACCCCGACTCCGAAGAGCTGCCTAGTCAACCGGTGCCCATGCTTCCACCGGCGCAGATGCTTCGGGTGCTCAGAGCACCCCAGGAACCCACCCAGGAGGAGGAGGAGAGCAGCCGTTGGGATGCTTGATCCTCCTCCTCCCCTCTGACCCCCAGCAACCCGAGTCCATTCCCGAACCCAGGTCGCCAGCGTAGTGCAAGGTGTGGCATCCAGCGCCTCAACCCTCAGTGCCACCGGGCCAGTCCAACTGCTTCTTTTTATTCACCTAAAGTTTCTAAACGGTAAAGTACCATGACAGCAACCCTTCTATGCTCTGTATTCCTTAAAAGAAGTTTTATTGCAGCTATTTATCTACATGTATCTGCCTTTTGTAAAGGCAGGTCTCATACACAATGCTGTGAAGCCAGATTAGTAAGGTGTGTCCCTGCACAAGCTTGCACAAGTTCTGCTGCACTATTAACTCCTTTATCACCATATAAAAATAAGGATACTTGCAAGCCAGGAAAGTAGTCTCCTGTGCTTCTTTAGGCACTGTTTTTGGCTCTTGCAAGGTTTCTCCAGTTTGCACAGAGTAAAGAAAATGAGTCACTATGCTTGTTTAATAATCCTGGGGCTTATTTACAGTTTGCTAGCTTTTTCAGGCAGTTTTATTCTAGGCTTCAGGAGTGATGCTGAAACGAAAAAGAGAGGGATAGGAAGAATACCAACAAGTGGCCACAATGTGGGTAGGGAGACAACAGAGAGAGTAAAAAGAACAGGGACAGGCTAAAGTCTGATCACCACACCAGCCAAGATCAGAACACCAGCCTCTCCAAGTCCCCTGATGCCAATTCCCTAGGAAATGGAAGGCTGCAGTTGTCACTCCGGTGCACAAAAGTGGTGATAAGTCACTGCCTGGTAACTATCGCCCGATATCAATACTACCACCTCTCTCTAAGGCCCTTGAACGCTTGGTGGCGGACCAACTTTCAGACTACCTGGAAAAGCACAACATCCTATGCACTCAGCAGCATGGATTTAGGAAAGGGCACAGCACATCGACTGCCCTACTTGAATTCTCAGGAGCAATCCACAATGCCATGGACAAAGGAAACCTAACTGGAGCAGTCTACATTGACTTAACAAGGCATTTGATACAGTTCACCATGGCCTACTTATCAAACAACACTACTATCCCTAGGGCTCTCGGGAGTCCTGGTGACTGGTAAAAATTACCTTGCTCAGCGCTCTTAATCCATAAAAGTAGCTGGAGTTCTCTCAGACTCAAAACCGGTTCGCTCAGGAGTTCCCCAGGGATCCATCCTGGGGCCCCTCCTTTTCAGCCTTTTCCTAAACTCCCTCCCCAAATCCTGCCCTGAACAAATAATCCTCTATGCCGATGATGCCGTGATTCTTGCCACTCATAAAGATCCGAACCTCTTACGCCTCAACCTTCAGCATGCTTTCTCCAAAGTTGAGATGTGGTTCCTTGAACATAAGCTGGTTCTAAATCACAAAAAAACTAAATCCATGCTCTTCTCTAACCCGCAAAACAAGAAATGGCAAGTCCCACTCACCATTAATACATACCTGGAAATACCCTTGAACAAGTGCCAATTTTCAAATATCTTGGAATCAACTTTGATCAAGGCCTAACCTTGCAACTCCATTGACAGTACAGCAAAACTATTAATCATATTGGGATTCTGTATCGGAACCGACAGCTTCTTACCCATTCTGCACTGAGGATTGCCATCCAATCCTCTATCATCTCAGTCGTTGACTATGGCTTAGTTATATATGGATCTGCCACTACTACAGCACTTAGTCGCATTACAACATCCCTAAATAAGGCCTGTCAGCTGCTCACTGGTGCACATCGACGTACCCACAAATGTGAACTCTATGCTGACTCAGGTTGGTTGCAACTCTCAAACCGGATAAAGTACCTTACCTGCCTGATGGTGACAAAATCCACTCTGAGCCTCACTCCACCCTGTATCCAGGACCTGTTATGCCCGAGCGCTAGCACCCGTTTTACCAGAAGATCAGAACACCAGCCTCTCCAAGTCCCCCCGATGCCGGACTTCTCAGGGACAAAGATCATTTGCCTATCGTGCCCCCCAGCTGGCTAAATGCCCTCAGCACTCATATTACTGCCTCCACTTCTCTAGGTATTTTCAAATCAAGGCTTTTCTCTCACCTTGCCACCTCCAGCTCCTGTGACTGCCCTGATTAAACCTCCTATTTTCTCACTACCCACCCTGTTCTGTTATTTGACAAAGACATGTTTGGGAAACCTTTTCTCCTGCTATTGTCTGCTCCCCACACCTTTCACTTACCTTCTCTGTTCTGGACTTTTTCCCTATTTGTTTCTCCTAATCTGGCATGACCTCTTTCTTGTAATAATAATGTGATTATTGATATCTCATGTCCTTTTGCACAAATGATTTGATATGTATTTGTATATGTTTTCTTGCTCTTGACACAGCACAAATTGTTGTGTTATCTATGTAACCTTTTGTACTGTACCTAATTGACGTGGAACCTTTGTAAAAGAGCATCTGGCTCAAAGGTAGTAATTCCTAGGACAATAAATTAAACTAAACTACAAAGTAAAGAAAAGGACACTTTTGCAACAGATTTTAGAAAAAGAAACAGCACTCCAAAAGCACAGATACTGTTAAAGCTGCCTCTTGAATAAACAGAAATGAACCAGACACCACTGGTTTAAGGGCTGGACTGCCCCAACAGAGTCCTCCCTGCATTCAGGAAACACAACAAGATGGGGGGGGGTTACACTACACCTAAGCCCCTTTCACAGTTACCTATAGTCCTGGAATACATGGTACGCCTGCAGTCTCCAGGACTAAGACCTTCAACACTAAAGGTGCACTTAGCAGCAGTTTCAGCCTACATATCAGCAGGCAAGGGAAAATCACTAGCTCCACAACCCGTTATCAGAAAGGTTTTTTAAAGGCCTCAGTCATTTGTACCCACCAGTAAGGGACCCAGACCCTTCATGGGATCTCAACATCTGCCTTGCCTAGCTCAGGATCTCAATATCTTCCTTGTCCAGCTCATGGAGGCTCCATTCAAGTCTATGGACACTGTCGACCTGAAGTATGTCACAAAAAAAAAAAATATTTCTGATTGCCATGACCTCTGCTAGAAGGGTGATTGAATTGCAAGCCCTTTGTACAGAGCCAAACTATATAATCTTCCACAGGTATAAGGTACTCCTTAGAACCAGCAGAAAATCCCTACATAAGGTGGTGTCTGAATTCCAGCTGAACCAGTCGGTAACACTTCCTGTGCTCTCTCCAAAACATTCTACTCAAGGTGAGTAAAAACTGCATGGCCTTGACTTAAAAAAAAGTTCTGGGTATTTACATGAAGTGGAGAAAAGAAGTCAGGTCCAAAAACACTCAGTTTTTTATCTATGGTGAAGTTGGCAAAGGTAAACCAGGAACTAAGATATCTATCTCTTGATTGATAGTCTCTTGTACTCAGTTCTGCTATAAAAAAGCTGGGAAAATGCCACCCACAGGCCTAAGGGAACACTCCACCATGGGCACCTCTGCCTCTGTATCATCCACAAGGGGCATCCCCTTATTGGACATTTGCAAAGCAGCTACCTGGAAAATAGTGCACACCTTTACAAAGCACTACTGTCTGAACATTCAATCCAAGAGGGATGCCAGCTTTGGAACTGCTGTCTTGCAGAGCTTTTTTCTCTAAACAGGTTCTAGACCCAGCCTCCCAAGGTACTGCTGTATAGACTGCTTAGAGTGTAACCATTAAGTGAGGGATTCATGAGGTTGAAAGAAAAAAAATTACTCACCATAGTAATGTAATTTCTACTCAGGGATCCCTCACTATGGTTACACTCTCCCACCTGCCTCCCTTCCAAAACCGAAAATATGTTCTCACAGTAATCAACTCCTTTTATTACTATTGCAGTTTCTCTACAACTGTAAACTTTGGTTTTCTTTACACTTTATGTACTTTTTGCAGTTACACGTCTGCTTCAATTTTGGTTGATGTTTTTTCAAAAATGTTGAAATTTGTTTCATTTTTGGTAGTCTCTTAACTAGATTCATTAACCATCACTTCACTCTGACTATAGAAATTAATCTGGCACTTGTCAGAGTGGAGTGCTGCTGCAGAGTTTTTTGAACCAGTATTCTGAATTCTACTAATCAGAATAAATTTATGTTCCTGGGGCATCTGTCTTCCAGGAGACAATGCTTAGGGTGTAACCACAGGGAGGGATCCCTGAGAAGAAACATTACTACAGTGAGTGATTTTTTTCTTCAACACCATGCTTCTTTCCTTTGTAAAACATGTTTATTGAAATTCAGAAAACAATCATGGGTACAGAATTGATCAATAATCATCAGGCATATTAGGGAATGTACAGCAGGTATCATGCACAGTTAATTGGTGCATTACATTGCTGGCTAGTTCACGATAAGCAATGCTTCTTAACTTCCACAGAGAGAAAGAGAGAGTCATGGTGTCTGTAGAGAAACCCTGTTCTGGGTCCAACCATTTTAACAATGCTGTATATGTGATGGTCCCATGTAAGATGGGTGTCTAGTAACACCCCACAAATATTTGTACACAGGGACATGGACAACTGACTATTATCACAAGTCATAATAGTCAAAGGGTCTTATGAATATTTTCTGAATATGTATCTCACAACTTGATGTTATTAATAGAGGTACTATTGCATATGGCCTTTTTATTTCACATACAGATTTCTTCTTGTATAAAATTCAGTTTCTTACAACTTTGCCCAGCACCTCCCTATGGTCACCGCCTACCTCTTTGCTATCTGCCCACACACAGCCTCAGATTACCACCCCAGTGGAGTACAGGGATGGGGGGACATAGCCCAATCATGCACATCATCGGGCAATATAGGAGGTAGCAGGCACCATCCTGGATATACCGGGGTCTCTTAGAGGCCAGCACTGGGGTCAGGTTTCTTTTCCCATTACAGGCCCCCTGAAAGACATCAGCAAGCAAGGGGGACCAGTGCACATGCACAGTGTGTGCATAGCACAGGTCCCTGGCCAGTGTCTTCCACTCCCACACAGCACCCTCAACTGCACTGTCACCTGTGGTCACACAATTGGCAGTATTACAGTGACGATGGTGACCGTCCCACCCTACAGAAAGAGAGTGTCCTGCAAAATGTTCTATCCTCCCCTTCAGCTGGTCCCCAACAACCCATGCGCATTTCTGAACATGGGTTGCCAGGGTTGCAAGCAGGAGCTTTACAGCTGTGTCAGTGGGTCAGCAGCACTTTACTTCTTATACAGTCCATGGTGAACACATGTGATATGATGATGAACATCTTCTGGACTTCAGTGCCTCGGTCATGTCAACAGATGTCTTTTAAACATGACAGAGAGCTTGCTTTCCTGCCAAGATTTACCTCCTTAAGGTAGGACCATTTACTCTATTATATTGCTTTTAGAAAGAATGTGATGTCTTAAGTTCAAAAATAATTACAACTGAGGGTCCTTAGCTAGATATCACTGTGAAGAGGAAGGAGTCAGGGTTCCATGATAATGTTAGTACCTGGGGGGGGGGGGTTGATCCCTATTAAGGATTCCTAATAAGTTCAACAGTAAATGAATAGCCTGGTGACACTGTTGGTACTAACAGAAAAAAAAATTATGGTAAGTCTGATAGAATCTTTTCTTTCTTACTTTAAGATACACTTATCTGTTGGAGGCCAGTACTGGAGGAGGCAGTAATGTCAGTGAAAACTATATCATTCAAACACCTGTGGCAACACCATTGAGAATCCCAGCTCCCTATAATGTTACAGTGATTGGACCGCATTCAGTGTTCATAGCTTGGACTCCACCAGGTAAAGAATGACATCTAACTTGTTTTTTTTTTTTGTTTTGTTTTGTTTTTGGTTTTTTATGTGTGCTTGCCATAGGCAATGCAGACATATTGGTATGAGGTTTTGGGCTTTAGTCGGTGGTGTAGAACTGCCTCAGCCACTCCAAGAGTTGCACTTGGGAGTCAGGTGCATCTTCAGTCAGTCAGACTGGCCATGGAAGTACAGCAATACATTTAGGAACAGTAGGTTGCATGAGCAAAACACCATCTAGGTGCTGGATTTGGTTAAAACATGAGCCTGGCAGTGTTTGTGAGGGGACTTTCAAGCAATTATCTTCCATGAATTACATCACCTTTAATGTAAAGAAGTTTATCACATTCCCCTGTACATAAAAATAGAGCTTATAATTCTTTTGACGGAGCATTTTGCAAAACAATTCCTAAGAAAGGCATAGCTACTGGGCAGTTTTATTGTGATCCATATCTTTACAAAGTGTACACCTGCAATGGGATTATACAATGAGAAGAGTTGAATAATTTAGCTTTTTCATTTGTAAGGATAATCAGGGATTTCAGAATACATCTGAGCTTCATAAATGTTAAATAACCTATCAGCGTCTAGTTGTTGTAAATTATGAAAAGGAGCAGTGTGGTGAATATTAACAAACTAAAATCCAGTTCTTTGGTGAAAAAGAAAATGTGTTTTGGCAGCCTGTCATCGTGCTCATTGTAACTTGGGCACTGAATAACAAAACTGCCATTTGTGCTTAGAGTAAATTGGCTTACTTATGCTCTTTCTGAGCCTGTTATTCTGACATAAACTCATGAACCCAGGGACTACTGAAGCCATGTGACTTCCCAGGTGGCCTTAAGGAATTTACCAATTTTAGTTTGTGACGTCTTCAGTTACAAAACAGTTTATTCATCTGAACAGATGGGGCCATCTTTTATTGTGCTTTTCATCAACCCCCATTAAACTAGGCTTTCAAATGCCATGCAGTTACGTACCCATAGATTGAGTAAGGACATTCTTCACTGCTCTTAGATATTTGCCCAACTGTTTCTAACAATTAAATGAACACTGTCAACCATTTCTGCATCATATTATTTCTTGTTAAAACCCCCACATTTTATGATTGCTTACCTTCTCTAAAGTGCATGGATGTTGCAGATTGTTTTATCTGCTTCCTTTCTTAGTAGAAATAAAATGCATGGTAAAGGTGCAATTATACCCAACTTTATTTAGTTTCATATCCTTGAACTACTCATTATGAAAATTCCCAAACAGTGCAGCCTCTCATGATGCAATAGTCTTTTCTCCTACCACTGCATTCTGAGTGGCAAGATTGTGTGGGGGTGTTCCCAAGTACAGGAAAGTTGCGGTATTTGTTGATCAAGGAATGTAAACAAACACATTTTTGTGTAGTAATACCAGTATGGTGCACAGTCTGGTTTTCATTTTTAGAAAGAAAAATGGAAGCAGAATCAAACAACCAGCTACATCAGCAATCTATATTGAATGTCAGCAATCATAAAATGTATTTTTTAAACTAGGGATAATTTGAGGCCCTAAGGGAACTGGCAGTGTCCCTTTAATTACAGTACTTTGTTTTGCAAAAAGTTCCAATATACAGTAGGCTAAGTTATATATGAGGTAAAATCTTTTGCAAAATATTGTTGAAATATATGCTCATTTTAAGAAGGAAGCAGTCTGATTATTTACATTTTTGTTTCATTAGATTTTTAATAACTAAATGTTCACATGTGTGACAATGCACTTTTGTCTGTTGTAAACTAATAGGTATAATTAAGTCAAGTATGCCAGTGGAATACAATGTTCTTCTGAATATTGGGAGCATTCAGTCATTGGTACGTCCAGCTGGCCATGGTCACTTTTTGCTGGTGGAAGGCCTTGATCCATATGCCCAATATGAAATAAGGATACAAGCATGTCAAGAGGGTAAGTAAAGCAACTAGGCCTATTTATGTTCAATGTAGGTGCATCTATCCAGTCTGTTTTGCATTGCTGAGAAATAAATTCTTCTTGTGGTCTTTATTTTACTTTTTCATTTACTGAGATACTGTTTACCTTTCACTAATGGCTGCCTAGATTTTCTAGAGACATCACTAGAATTTATAAAGCTAGTCAATTCTGGTGGTGCTCCTAACAAACAATCTCTAGCCAGAGCCGATACAGCTGTGAAGAGCTATCAAATGACCAAAGTTACTTTCTTGTTGGTGCCTTATAGTGCTGTTTAGTCACAATTAGCAAAAACTGCCATGCTGCTAAATCAGTCCTCTTGAATTTGTGTAGTCAGAGTAAATGCTGTGTGTGTGGGTGGGTGTGTGTGCTTGCATGCAACCTATCCTGCCCTAGGAATGGCAGCTAACAGACTGCATTTGCACTGTCTGTAGTCTGACACAGAGTCTGACTTTCAGTTTCATGAAAGCCAGACAAAATGAGTTAACCCCTAGGTTGCTGAAAGAAATAGAACAAATCTGTTAGACTGTGCTGGACAGATGATAGAAACAGCAGGTTAAAAAGTTTTTTTGTTAATACCCTGAGAAGTTCTGAGGTACAATACAGTAGCACCCCCCCCCCCAGATGTCTTTAACATAGAGCGGCAAATAGCAAAAATCAGAGAGGAGTGCACTATTTTGCAGCTGTGGAGGAATACTTTCAAATGTCCAAAAAGGGAGTTCCAAAATCAGCCGTTTTAGAGCTACAGTCTGATCAATGACAGAACAGCTGTAGGCTCTGCCCACAGCCTTAAAATACTTTAGAATTTACAGGAACAACAGGACTAAATGTTTTGACTGTCTAGCTCATTCTTTAAAACTGGCCTGAAGCTTTCTCTCATGTTTTTTTGTATTTCAGACTTAGAAACATAGACAGTCATGGCAGAAAAAGACCAATGGTCCACCCAGTCTGCCTGTATCCCCTGTCAAACCATGGGACCTATTGTCCATACAGGGTTGTAGCCCACACTATCCACCCCCATGCATCTTGCCCTACTGCTATTAGCAGCCACTAAGCCCTTCACTCTGTTTCAGCCATGTTGGAAACCAGTAATGATTTTGACACCCTCCACATCAGCAGACAGACTGTTCCATAGCTCAACCATCATTTCTGTAAAACAAAACTTTCTCAAGTTCCTCCTGAACCGTCCCTGACAGTTTCCACTCATGCAGCACTGTGTGGTTCAAGTTTACCTTTGCAGCCGTAAAATCTCAGTCCAGGACAGAAGTTTTAAACTTTAGAGGGGCTAAATTTGGCAAAACAAGGGAAGTGGTCAGGGGCAATCTGGCAGAGATACAGGAGCATAGAGAGTTAGAAGACATTTGGGGGCAAATAAAACAGGCCTTATTGGAGGCTACCAAGACATGCGTAAGAACAGTGTCTAAAAAGAACAGACATAAAAACCTCATGTGGTTCACTAACCAAGTCTGGACAGCAATTAAGACCAAAAGGGAGGCATTCAGGAATTATAAAAGAACCATGGGGGATAGTGAATTGGAAGTATACAATCAGAAGAACAAGGAGGTGAAGAACACAGTTAGAGCAGCCAGGGCTGCAACAGAGCTTAGGCTGGCAGAGGGATTTAAGGCAGAGAGAAAAAACACTTTTTCAGACATGTACAAGAGAAGAGGAAGGAAGAGGGGAGGAATAGTCAGACTTAAGGATGGAGACAGAATCATAGATGAGGACAAGCAGAAGGCCACTGTTCTAAATAACTTTTTCTGCTCTGTGTTCACCAAGGAACACATAGGCACATTACCAGACAGTGGTATTAAGGGTGCGATAAAAGGGGTCCCTCAAATGGACACGCCATCAATCACTGCCAGCAGGGTTAAGGAGTCCCTAGAAAAAAATCAGGGATTACAAATCACCAGGGTCAGATGGAATTCACCCAAGAGTACTAAAAAAATCTGGCCTGGGAGTTGGCAGGTTCGTTGGCACATTTGTTCAACAGTTCACTACTATTGGGAGAAGTGCCAAGGGACTGGAGAATGGCAGATGTGGTTTCCCTCCACAAGGGAGGGAGCTGTGAAGAGGCTGGATACTGCCACCCAGTCAGCCTCACTTCAGTGGTGGGGAAGCTTATTGAAGTCTTAATAAAGAGGATTTGTTGGAGTACCTAGAAAAGCAATGCCATCAGGATGATAGGCAACATGGGTTCATGGTGGACAGGTCATGCCAGACAAACCTAATCACATTTTTTGACTGGCTGGCTCAGGAAATTGACAGAGGCCACCCAGTGGACATCCTCTACTTTGACTTCAGTAAGGCCTTTGACTCTGTGACTCATAACCGATTGCTGACAAAGTTGGAGGACCTGGGAGCAGCCAAGAACATAGTTAGGTGGATAGGTAGCTGGCTAAAAGACAGAAAGCAGAGAGTGGTAGTTAATGGGGAGAGGTCAGAGGAAGGAGAAGTTTCTAGTGGGGTGCCACAAGGCTCAGTGTTAGGGCCAGTCCTGTTTAATGCATTTATCAGCAATATCAGCATAGATATACAGGGCAAACCTGCCCTTTTCATGGATGTTATCAAACTGGCAGAAAGGGTGGACTGTGAG
Organism: Neoceratodus forsteri; assembly: GCA_016271365.2. Lineage (NCBI taxonomy): Eukaryota > Metazoa > Chordata > Ceratodontiformes > Ceratodontidae > Neoceratodus > Neoceratodus forsteri. The sequence goes on along the minus strand of CM057450.1, from coordinate 1,174,494,906 downwards.
GAGGTTGTTAGGGACCTACAAAGAGACCTTCGGAGGCTGGAAAAATGGTCTAATGTTTGGCAGTTGAGGTTCAGTGCTAAAAAGTGCAAAGTGAGGTATCTGGGTAAGAGGAACCCAAGAACAATCTACGACTCTACGTGCTTAATGGGATTCAGCTAAATATCTCTCAGGAAGAAAGAGACCTACGGGTCATCATCTGCAGTACCCTCAAACAGACCAGCCAATGCAACACAGCTTACAGTAAGGCCAGCAGAATAGGAGGGGGATTTGACAGCATAAGCAGGGAGGTAATACTTTTTCTCTACAGATCCCGGGTAAGGCCCCATCTGGAGTATTATGTCCAGTTTTGGAATCCATGCCTAAAGAAGTTTAAGAACAGGCTGGAGACCATCCAGAGAATAGTGACCAAAATGATTCAAGGCCTCCAAGGGCTCTCATAAGAGGGGCAGTTAGAAGCATTTAATATGTTCTTACTGGAGGATAGAGGGGAGAGGGGGGACATGATTGAGACATAAAAGTTCCTAAGAGGAATAAACAAGGTGCCTTTATCTGATCTGTTCTGTAGAATTACCAACTCCAGCACTAGAGGTTATGAGTGGAAGTTGAGGGGTGGCTTCAAGAGGGAGCTTAGGGAACTCTATTTTAAAGATAGGGTGGTACAACCATGGAATAGGTTGTCCGCTGATGTGGTGGAAGCTAAAACAGTGACATCATTCAAACTGGGTTGGGACAGAGCTAATGCACAAACAAAAGTAGGGAGAGCAGTTGAGAGTATAATGCAGATGGGGGTTAGGTTATGTGATCAGAATAGTTCTCAGGAACACTTGGGCAGACAAGATGGACCCCGGTCTCCATCTGCTGTCATTTTTTCTATGTTTCTATACCTCCATGTTCTTGATCCACTAGTCATGCTAAATAGTTCCTTGCAGTTTACCTTGTTAATTTATTTGTGGAACTTAAAGTTGGAGTTGAAACTCAGCTGAGGGAGGCAGGCAGCTGGAGCTAGAAGATAAGAACTTTCTCTGTGCTGTTTGTTTTCTTTTAGGATTCAGGTAGCATTTAATAAGAAGACAATGTGTGCTGCATGACTTATACAGTGTAACTGCAAAACAAATTATTTTGTCTTGGTTAGGAGGAGGGGGGCATTTAACTGAGGGAGGGAGAGGTTGGGAAATACACAGAAGGGGAGGAGTGGTCACGAGACTCAGACCAGCCAATAGCGGGGCTTGGATCCAATTATATTTCAAAGGTGACCAAGCAATCCCATAGCTTGAGTGATCCCCAAAGCCTGAGTGCCACAAAGCAAGAGTGTAGCATCTTGAGTAGTGTCTGCAGCATGTCACCAAGGATGACTGGACAGCAGGCAGTGGGCCACGCTGGTAGACAAGGAAGAGCCTAATTGGGAGGGCTGCATATTTCCTATACAGACATGGGGAGTCCAAGGTGGGGGAAGGGTTCCATGGAGTGGAGTAGGGCCAGGGTAAGGGAGGAGAGGATGTGCAGGGGCAGTCAAATAGGGCAGGAGATGGGAAGGGTTTTATGTTGCCAAGGATGTGGAGTAGCCATATTCCTGGGAGTGGCTTGGAGGGCAAGGGGCTGTAGGGTGTTTTGGCAGGTGGGCCAGCTCAGGCAGAAAATAGGGTGGTTGAGGAGGGAATTGGAGCCATAGAGGAGACAGAATATGGGGGAACACAGCAAGGAGGGGAAACTAATGAGGCATCCAAAAAGCTCAAATCAGTCAAAAATAAGGGGGAACTAGGTGGGACAGCAGGAGGGCCACACAAGCGGGTGCAGCCAAGGGAAAGAAGTGATGACTTGGAGTAGGATCAGACACAGGGGCATGACTAAGAGTGGGTCAAAGATATCAGCCTGTTGGAAGGGGGACTGGACTCATTCAAGAAAAGGAGATTAGCACTGCAAACAGATTCTCAGTGTTGGCCAGTCTAGAAGACCAGGTAGCAGAGAGAAGGGAAGCTACAATGAAGGAGCAGGGAGAAGATGCTACAGGGGAAAAGGTACACAGTGTGAAGGCAGTAGGCAGTGCACCAAGAAGACACAGTGGCAGGGGGGCAGTGAGGTGATGGTGATGCAGTCTCACTGCAGGGAAGGAAGGAGCAAGGAGACAGGAGAAGCAGCAGGCAGCCCAGAAAAGGCTAAGGATAGGGAGAGGAGGGGAGTCCTAGTTGGGGAGGGCCACATTTCAGGGAAGACATGGGGAAGAAATAGCAGAGGAGGTACTGGTGTGGTGGGCAGAGCAATAAGTGAGTGCAAAGGGGAGGTTCCACAGCTGGAAAATAGTTTGGAGGTGGAGGTCAGTAGCCCAGTCATATTTGCAAGGGGGGAGAGGACAGGGCAAAGATTAGGGGAGGCAAAGGGGAGGTGAGACAGGAGAGATGAGAGGGCCTCACAAGTTGGGGGGCCGGAGAGTGGAGGGCAACAAAAGGATGAGCCAGATAAGCATCAGAGAGTCATAATTCTAGGGGATTTTATACTTAAGGGTATAAGATGGGGGAAGGGGTGCCAGAAAAAGTAACATCTGGGTAGAATGCATGCCAGGCATGACAGCGAGTAGAGTGGGGCAGCATATGGGCAGATATGTGGGGAAGGTGGGGGGAGGCCACATATTGTTATGCACCTGGGATCGAATGATCTGGAAGGAAGAAGAATACAGGAGTTACAAGACAGCTTCAGGGAAGTGGGAAAACTATGCAGCAAAGAGGGAACAATGGTAGCCTTCTCAAAAGTTCTGCCAGTGCCAAGGGCTAGTACAGACAGGAAGAGAAAAATCAGTGACTTCAACAAGTGGCTGAGGGAATGATGTGGGACCAAGGGGTGTGGATTGGTGGAGGACTGGGGTAGCACATGGGATAGCAAGATATTTATGCAGGGGATATGTTATACCTCAGCAAGGCAGGGTCACAGGTGTTGAAGCAGAAGCTGGGGGATTTCATCAATGAGAGGTATCATTTAAACTAGGTAGGAGGAAGCATTGGAGCTGGGAATCACTAGGATAGTGGGTCTCACCACTGGGATAGATACGACCTTAGGGGAAATAAGAGTTGGAGCGAAGAGTAAGGAAGGATAGGAGCAGCATGGAGAATGGTTTCACTAAATGCTAGGAGCCCTGGGAACAAGTTAGCAGTGTTGCAGGCATTGATGGCAGAGGGAGAGGTGAACATAGCTGCAATAACTGAGATGTGGGCAACCAGGCACCATGATTGGGACCTAACCATCCCAGTGTGCAAACTATTCTGGACAGATAGAGATAAAGGGAAGGCTGGGGGGGGGGTTGCCATTTACGTAAGGGAAGGGATCAGGTGTAATAGGGAGATAGGGGAGGAGGGCAGATCAAAAGTTAATCTGGCTGCAACTACACAGCCAGAAAGGGACCAAGACCTGACTGGGGGTTGTTTATAGACCTCCAGCCCAGAAGGAGGACATTGACAGGGAACTGGGGGAGAAGGTAAGGAGGCATATTGTCAAAGGAAGCACTGTGGTGGTGGGGGACTTTAATCTACTAGGGGTAGATTAGAGCATCCCAGCAACCACTTGCACCAGGGAGCAGATCCTCCTGGAAGCATTCCAGAATGGCTTCCTTACCCAGAGGGTATTGGGACCAAAGAGAATATACTAGACCTGGTACTGTAAAATGGGGAACAGGTCAGGGATGTAAGGGTGGAGGAACCTCTGGCAAGCAGTGACCACCACACAGTGTGGTTCTCAATCAATCTGGGTAGGGAAGTAGCCATTACAAAAACTAGGGTCCTGAACTTCAAAAGGGCAGACTTTGGCAGGATGGGACACAAACTGAAAAGTCATATGGCAAGCATCTGCCCAGAAATGGACACGGAACAAAAATGGGCAGTTAAGGCAGGACTGGCTGACGCCACTAAAACTTGTGTCAAGAGCCAGAGCAAGAAAGCCAGGACCAAGAAACCAAGTTGGATGAGTAGAGAGGTAGTGGAGAAGGTGAGGGAAAAGATAAATGCATTTTGGACCTACAATAGATCCAACAGGGCAGAAGACAGAGAAGAATATGTGAAGAAATCCAGAGAAGTGAGCAGAGTGATAAGGGCAGCAAAGGTGTCTTGGGAACGGAGGTTAGTGCAGGGGATCAAAGAAGGAGAAAAGGATTTCTTTATAGATATCAGAGAGAAGAGGAAGAGTAAGGATCATATAGTTAGGATCAGGGGGGAAGTGGGTGGGTAGAAAAGGGGGATGAGCAGGCAGAAGTACTTAATGAATACTTCTATTCAGTCTTCACCAAGGAGAGGGATGGGCCCATACCTGAGAGGAAGGGCGAGGTGGGGAGAAGCAACCACGGATGAGGCAATCACAGTGGAAAGGGTGGGGGAAGGCCTTAAGTCTCTGAAGGTGGAC